>JAIFGZ020000317.1:0-2400000 GCA_019925245.2 Oryza australiensis | reverse complement strand
AGGGACTAAGACCTGTTGCGCTCCATTGTCTTCATTCCTCCTAGTAGTATGTGTACGGGTCTTCCTCATCTCCTTCATCTGGAGGTTTGTGCGTATAGCAAGGGTGAGTACCCAACGTACTCGGCAAGCCAACACAAACCGATGCACATGATAGGGTTATTCAAAGGATGGTGGGGTTCTTTTGCACAAAGCCAATTTTCACAAATCTTTTCGAAGCCTAACAGCCAGCCAAGTCAAGTTTTAGTTCCAGTATATTAAATCGGCGACGGTTACGTGCGCCATCCATCATGATACCAAGGATGGTTTCCGTCTCCGGTGCGTCATGGTTTTCAGGGAGTCTACCTCTTCTCGCAGGTCGAGAAGCCGAGTCCACCAGCATACAAAATCATTATGCATACCAACCCATCATTTTAAAATTTATGAGTCTAGCCAAGCGAAAGTCTTGTCACGATGCTCTATATCCGCGAGCACGGCTATTCGAATAGATTGATTCATTCACACGCAGTGGATGTACACTTTACCCGTACTCCGCGACTGCCCATCGAATGAGCCTATATCCCTTTATATGGGACGGTCATGGCAAAGCCTTTCGATAACCTCACTTTGGCAGTACCCGCTCCATGAACTTAAGCCCTCATGCACTCTAGCCGTCATTTTCTAGCAGTGAGAGGAGTTCTGGCGCACCCGGGGTAAGGGAAGACTTCCTCAATCTTTAAGTTCAATTAATATCGATTTAATTTCAACATCCACAACATGGGCCGCAGCCTCATCTTCATAACATAAACCACATCATCAAGAACCATCTATGCAAGGATACGCCTCCGCTCGGTTATCTAATCGGCTAGGTCTATACCCATTCGAGAAGTACGGTTGTGCGGCTCGTTTCCGGCTATCTCATGGCTCGGTCCTTAACTGACCAGGGTCGGCACTTGCCTTTTCCGGAATCCACCCAAATCATCCAGCCGCCCCAGTCTAAAATATTTGTTTAGTACTTTCAATTTTCATCAAACTCATTTTATCATTCTCATGGCCTTGTGGCGCTCATGTCTCCACAGGCCGCATCTCAACTACCTTCCCTAAGGTAGTTGCCCAAGCACAAAGCCTTTTATAAAGTCATGAGTATGCATGAATCTAAGTATAGCATGGCTAAGCAATTTACCGAAGTTATTCTCTGGTTGTTGGTATCACATCGAGAGTTACAAGGAGTAATTCTAAAGGTAATCAATAGCAAGGTATGGCGTAACAAGTATAGGTAACTCTGTATAGCATGCATGTTTAGAGTTTAAAATAACATCATTTCACAATTGGGATCAATATGTTCAAAGAGTGTGATGACTTGCCTTGCTCGCACACTTGTTGGTTGGGGTCTTCCGTGTACACAACGCCTTCCTCGGACGCTAATCGTACGTGCGAGAAATCAAATTTGAATTCGATCAGAATTCAAATAAAACCCATCAAAACCAAATAAATCACAATAACGATTTTTACGATGGTTCTATGGTTGGATATGAACATATGTTCGGGCTTGAGTGTTGGAGCTCACTAGTGTGTGTTTGAAAAGAATTGTCGTTACCTATACGTTTGTATGTATATGCATATATACTCTTATATATATTTATGCACATATATATGTAGGAAGGGATTGACTAAAGTTTAGAAGGATGGCTTCGAATTTCTCATATGGATTCTAAAGAAATAGTAGACGGATGGATGGGCTTGCAAAAAGGTAGAGACTTTTGGAGAGGAGGCAGACCTAGGGGCTTGTGCAAAAGCTTTTATTTATGGTATGCAAATGGGAATATAAAGCACACATTTATTTATAAGAAAGTTTTGGGGAGGGATAGATAATATACTTTTGAGAAGGCAATAAAATTCTTTATTTATGGGAGATAAATGGTAATGTTAAGTTCGTGCTTGTTTGTAAGAAAATTTTGAGAGAGGATAAATATTATGCTTCGGAAAAAATTTAAGAAAACCCTTCATTTATGGGAGATAAAAGGTAATATAGAGTTCATGTTTATTTGTACGAAAGTTTTGGGAAAGGGAGTAAATAATATGCCCTTCAAAAGATAAGATAATCCTTCTAAATTTAGGTTTAGAGTCCAAAGAGAGAAAATATTAATTTTTGTGATTTTTACTAAGCTCTTATTATTTTTTTTAAACTCTTCCAAAGAATTGAAACAAAAATTTCTCCAAAAATTTCCAAGCCAAGGATCGAACCTACAACCTCTCACTCAGCCCCACTCACTCTATCCACTGGGTTATCGCCCAATCGGTTTTCTTTCCCCTTTCTCTCTTTTCTCCCTTCTCTACTCTCTCCCTCTCGGGTCTCTCTTTTTCTCCCCCGTGTGGGCCGGCGGCGGGAAAGGAGAAAGAAAAATGAAAATCGCCAAAATCTCGCGCGGATGGGGGTTCGAACGCAAGACCTCGCGCTCCTCTCTCTCGTCTCTCTCCACTGCGCCAAGCAGCTCTTTGCTCCTTTCTTTCTCTCTTTTTCTTTTGTTCCCTTTTCCTCTGTTTTTCTTCCTCCCGTGAGGGCGCCGGTGGGGTAAGGGCAAACGACGGCGAGGGAAGGCCGGGGCTCGGGAACTAAAGGGCCAAGCACCATCCTCGAACCACGGGGACGCTATTTTGAGGCACGGCCAGACCGGCGAGGCGGTGGGATGGGCCGACGATGGCGAGGCAGCCATGGCAACGGCGGCACACGTTGCGGCGGCTAACCGGCGACGGAACGGCCACGGAGAGGGCACTGGGAGCAACCTAGGGACTCAGCGGTGCTAATGGCGGCGATGGTTCGGCCGGAAATGCAACGGAGCGCGCTGACACCGTGCGGGGTAGCGGCGGCCGATCGGGTGTTCACGGCGGGGCTCGCCGGTGGCGGGCTCCGGTGGGGGTTCGGGTTCGGCAGGCTAGGGGAAAGAAAGGTCTAGGGGTAGGAAACACGTTCATACCTTCGGATTGCACGGAACTCGGCCGGTGGCGGCGAATTTCGGAGAAATGGCCCCGGCGGCTCGATGGCGAGCTCCACGGCCGAACTTCGGTTCTTCACAAAATTAGAGCAATGTGGTGGGGGATTTTTGGGGGAAATAGGGGGAAAAGCACGAGGGAATTGTGGTGAAGATTTGCGGTGTTTGGAGCTCGGCTCGGGGTGGTTTTTTTATAGGTAGTCGACGGGGAAGAACGCAGCGGCGACATGGGCGCGCACGGTGCGGCATCGTGGTGTGGTAGACGTGCGTGGAGGTCGTGCGCGACATGCGGGCGTACGCGCGAGCGTACGGCGTGGACCGTGCGAGGCTAGGGGTGACGCGGGCGAGGTACGACGGCATGGCGAGCGACGTGGCGGGCTCGTGCACGGGACACGGTGACGCGGCGACGTGGCGGCGGCGACTGCGTCATGCGACGTACGGCTTCTCGTGCGTGGCGAGGCTAACGCCGGCTGGAACTTGCGTGCACGAGCGCTGGCATGACGAGCGACGCGTGGCGCACGCGTGCGAGCGTGAGAGCACTCGTCGAACACCGGTGACAATTGAATAGTGCACTTTTTCTTTTTCCCTCATTTAGTTTCCTAATTTTCCCATTTCTATTTCCTTTCACCCTAAAAATTAAGAATAAATTCTAACATCCCCAAAAAATTTTGGATTCATATTTTCAAACACTTTCCCTATTTTTATTATATTTTTCATATTTGATTTATTCCCTTCTTATATTTCCAAAAATTTGATCCCTTTGCTTTTAAAAAGGATTTCTCATTTTATTTTCTATTCTCGATTATCTCCTATGATTCAAATTCAAAATTTTGATTATCCTTTCCTTATCCTTCTAGGGTTTATTCCAACCTTTATATTTTCCAGTTACTTTTGTAATTCTACGGTTGTATTTTTATCCTTTTTGAAATATAGATCCCGGAATTTTCTTCCCAATTTGGGATTTTATTTTTAGGGTTTTGATCCCAATTTCACATCAAACAAAGTTCAAGAGAACTCTTATGCAACCGAGCTTAGCAAATAAGAATGAAGACACAATAAGAAGCAATAAAACCAAAAGGTTTTTGTAAGTTCCGATTTTTTAATTCCCGGTTTTCAATTTCTCCGATTTTCAGGGTGTTACAAACCTACCCCCCTTAAAATAAATCTCGTCCCTGAGATTTGGGTTGGGATGTGGTTGGAAGTCTGTTGGTTCATATGAGACTGATCTATTTAGGACTTCATTCCAACAAACGATGGATAGGATAATTGCCTATGATGAGACGTAATCTATCACAGAGTTCTTAAGGTGATCCCTACTGTGTCTTTGCGATTCTTTGTTTCAGATAACTATATAGACCCTTCTAGGTACTCTAGGCTTAGTGGTTCTATTAATCTAATATTTCCGTAAGGAATCTTTTGATGTGTGCCCTTGCTTCATTTTTAAAGGAAAAGGGGGGGAGAGAGGTGGTTTGTCTCTCACACTTGTCCCGGCTAGCAGATTTGACAGTGAGTGGAGGCGAAGTTGCTCGAGTGAAGGAGGGATGGAGCAAGGGCCACATGACGGAGGCGAAGTGGAGCGATGGGTTCCTGGCAGAGGCGGACTTCGTCGGTGGTTAGGGCTTGCGGTCACAGGGTCTAGGGCGGAAGGAGATGTTTCTTCATCGGTTCAGGCAATGGGTGGATTCGTCGCCGGAGACGATGCTCGAAGGATAGTGGTGTCGAGGTTCTTCGACCGTGAAGGCTGCATTCTGGCGAAAGGGGTTGCTTCCTGGCGATGGGTCTGGGCAAAAGTGTGGTATGTCGGAGCAGCTATTAGTACTTTACTAGCTTGGGTGCTATACCCACTGATTTCTGTTTGGAGGCTGTGGCGGGATGCGACAGAGGATGGTCACCAGGATTTCCTTTGTGAGGCGGTTTGTCTTCTCGTCATGTTGGCACCCATTGTTTTTCTCTCTTTTCTGGGGTTACTAATAGATTAGGTAGTCAATGGATAGTTCCTAGAATTTGTCCCCTTGTGTATGGATCTGGCGGCCACTGCTTGAATCTCTCTTTTGTCTTTATATCAGGAGCATATTGAATGTTTTGCCTAAACTGGTGCTCGGGTGATTTAGGTTGTGGTTGGGTTTTGCTTGTCGGTGAAGTGCATGGGGTGGACAGGGCGACTATCTCTTGGTCACAGTTTATATCTTTCTTGTTCTAAGTCAACTGGTCCATGTCAAAATGATACTGAGGGTTTGTGGCGGTATCATGACATTTGAAGAAAATACTATGTCTCTACTTCTGATGGGCATATTGATGCCGACATGGGGTACAACTAGATTTTCCCCGGATTGAATGTACTATTATGGGTCTCTTATGGTCTATCTGACATAGGTTACATTCTGTGCTTGTCCTCGAGGTTATGAAAGAATGTGGATTTCCAAAACCAAACAAAACTTTGATTAGTGCAGCATGGATAGAGAACATACCCATTAGCATGACTTGGTCTTCCTGGGCTTCTTCGCACGCGCGTGGTTCACTTGGCCACGGTGGAATCCGTGCGCCTCCTTCTACCGGGGCGTTCGAACAAGCTTCGTCCGGCACCAGGTAGGGGTTCCTTTCACAACCGTGGCGTTGGCTCCAGTACGGTTGGGTGTGTTGTGTGGTTTGGGACATTGATTGGCATAATGCCCGAATTCTCCGCAATCGAAGCAATTAACATTCCGGTTTCCCGATGTTGCCAAAGTGGGGGCCGGGGTGCGGAAAGGTGTTGCCGATGGCCTGCTGCGTTGTTGAGTTCAGAGGGACGATTGGCCGCTATGATGGCTGGTTTCCATCCTGTTGGTGTTGCTCCTTTGGGTCACTGAGATGTCTCTTGAATTGGACGGGCTAGAGCAAGCCTTCTCTTTCGGTTGTTTTCAACCATCCTTTGGTCATGCTCAAGCCTTACGACCTTGTTGATGAGGCTTTGGAAGCTGGTGTGGTCTTGTCCGATCATTGGTCCTCTCAGCTCGTCATTCAGTCCTTCGATAAATTTTATCTATCTTTTCTTCTTCATCCGCCAGGTCACTTGTGGCGTAACGGGCGAGCTGGGTAAACTTGTTGAGGTATTCTTGCACCGAGCTGTTGCCTTGGCGCAGCCTCCTAAATTCATTCTTCTTCATTCTCATAACTGCGGTGGGTACAAAATTTTCACGGAAGGCAGCCGTGAATTCCTCCCATGTCGTCTCTCCGGCATCTTCAGCCCGAGTCTCTTTGTAGGTGTCCCACCAGTCACTTGTGGGACCTTCCAGCTGATTGGTGGCGAAGATGACTCTGTCAGCTTCCCGTACTCGAACGAGAGTCAACTTCTTCTCTATTGCCCTCAACCAATCTTTAGCATCCATTGGTTCCTCTGCCATGGAGAATGTTGGTGGTTTGGCTCGCATAAACTCGCCTAAGCTTGATCTTCCGCGTTGTTCTTGGTTGTTGGCAATGGCTTGAAGCAGTTGGGTCTGTAAAGTCATGACTTTCGCAAAGGTGGAGGGGTTAGGCTCCGGCGGGTTCTCAGTAGCTGCTGAGGCTCTGCGACGGTGCGCCATCTGAGGAATATAGATGAGGCAAGAGATTGGATCGACTAAGGTCATGATTCTAATCGATTTTTAAGTGATCTTCAAGTTGTTTTTAAGTGATCTTTTACAACAAGCATGGTGGAATAAACTCGTTTTAGATATGACATAGAACTTTATATTAGTTCACAGATGTTACATCATAAGGGTACATCGAACTGCCATGCACAGTTCCACACAAAACAATACAACAACAACTAACATCGGTCTAGGGTCGTCATACATAAAGGGGAAGGGGCACGGTCACTGCTGTCTTAATTCCTTACAAAGCAAGACCAGGGTTGCTGCAGACTTCTTGTCTAGTTGTTTGGGTTGCCACCCGATCTGGGATTGCCACCTATGGCTGTTGCATTGGCACCGGTAAGAGGAGGGGTGCTGTGTGGCTTGGGGCATTGATTGGCAAGGTGCCCATACTCCTTGCAGTTATAGCAAGCCCTCTTATTCTTTCGACGTCGGGGAATCTTCTTAGCATCTTTAGAGGTAAACATTGTGCATGTGACGATCATATTGCCTGTACCGCCTATATTCCCTTTTTGTGACTTCCTCTTCTTGAGTGGTGGCGAACTGAAACCTTGGCCGGTTGTTTGACCGGATTCTTTGTCCTTCCCTACGCACTGTATCTCTTCCTCGATCGGGGTCCTGGTGTGCTTGTCCCATGTACTGTTCCTTACTCCATGTCCTTGTTCCTTGAAACCGTTGCGGGGGTCAAGTGTTTCCTTCCATCCCAATGGCGGGTTTGGTGTTACCGCTCTCTGTGGGCTCGATAGTAATTGCAGGAGTTATCAGGGCTTGCGTCGGCTGTTGTCGAAGGTGTTGTTGCATTTGTTGCATCATCATGACCATCAACGTGTGCGGTTAGCCACTACGGGCTAGGGTTGGGTCCATAGGGAAAGGAGGTGGAATGTCCATAGGGTTGCTCTGGGTTGATCCATGAGATTGCTGAGATCTTGATTTCCTGCCCTTGTTCTTTCCCATCTATTGTCAGAGAGAAAATGAAATCAGAAGAAAGGTTAAGCTCTGGTTGGGACCTTATTCCTGTGTACTCTTATTGCTTTAGCGGGTGGAATAAACAATCTCTCAAGATTTAACAGGTCACAGTCCGTATCTATTTTTGAAGATAGTTTAGGGTTCGAGAAAGGTAAAATCAAATGTTTTGTAGAGAAATTCGGGCGAGAGAGAAAATATGTTTGTTTTGTGAAAATAGTTTGTATTTCCAAAATAATCCTATGTAGGGATATTTCCCTTTGACCAGCTATAAAGGGGTGGGGCACCGGTTGGTCTTATCCTACGCATCGCTGCTCGATACCACTCGTAGACCCCCTTTTGAGGACGGGAATCATTCGTGTTCATAGTACCTTATCCCTAGATCGAGTAGTTCGGTACCCACGAATACAGTTCTGAATTATCAGGTGCAAAGTGCACGAATAGTCTTACATCGAAATTATTACATTAGTAGGCCCGAAGGCAATATCCAATACATATAGGACCTACCGGTCCGGATACAACCAAAACAATTAGATAAGATAGCGACGGAAGGCGCGGGCATGCCGATTGCCACAGGCAACGACTGGGGACTAAGACCTGTTGCCCTCCATTGTCTTCATTCCTCCTAGTAGTATGTGTACGGGTCTTCCTCATCTCCTTTATCTGGAGGTTTGTGCGTATAGCAAGGGTGAGTACCCAACGTACTCAGCAAGCCAACACGAAAGTGATGCACATGATAGGGTTATTCAAAGGATGGCTGGGGTTCTTTTGCATAAAGCCAATTTTCACAAATCTTTTCACAAGCCTAACAGCACCAAGTCAAGTTTTAGTTCCGAGTATATTAAATCGGCGACGGTTCATGCGCCATCCATCATGATACCAAGGATGGTTTCCCGTCTCCGGTGCGTCATGGTTTTCTGGGGAGCCTACCTCTTCTCGCAGGTCGAGAAGCTGAGTCCACCAGCATACAAAATCATTATGCATACCAACCCATCATTTTAAAATTTATGAGTCTAGCCAAGCGAAAGTCTTGTCACGATGCTCTATATCCGCGAGCACGGCTATTCGAATAGATTGATTCATTCACACTGCAGTGGATGTACACTTTACCCGTACTCCGCGACTGCCCATCGAATGAGCCTATATCCCTTTATATGGGACGGTCACGACAAAACCTTTCGATAACCTCACTTTGGCAGTACCCGCTCCATGAACTTAAGCCCTCATGCACTCTAGCCGTCATTTTCTAGCAGTGGGAGGTGTTCTGGCGCACCCAGGGTAAGGGAAGACTTCCTCAATCTTTAAGTTCAATTAATATCGATTTAATTTCAACATCCACAACATGGGCCGCAGCCTCATCTTCATAACAAACATAAACCACATCATCAAGAACCATCTATGCAAGGATACTGCCTCCGCTCGGCTATCTAATCAGCTAGGTCTATACCCATTCGAGAAGTATGGTTGTACTGGCTCGTTTCCCGGCTATCTCATGGCTCGGTCCTTAACTGACCAGGGTCGGCACTTGCCTTTTCCGGAATCCACCCAAATCATCCAGTCGCCCCAGTCTAAAATATTTGTTTAGTACTTTCAATTTTCATCAAACTCATTTCATCATTCTCATGGCCTTGTGGCGCTCATGTCTCCACAGGCCGCATCTCAACTACCTTCCCTAAGGTAGTTGCCCAAGCACAAAGCCTTTTATAAAGTCATGAGTATGCATGAATCTAAGTATAGCATGGCTAAGCAATTTACCGAAGTTATTCTCCGGTTGTTGGTATCACATCGAGAGTTACAAGGAGTAATTCTAAAGGTAATCAATAGCAAGGTATGGCATAACAAGTATAGGTAACTCTGTATAGCATGCATGTTTAGAGTTTAAAATAACATCATTTCACAATTGGGATCAATATGTTCAAAGAGTGTGATGACTTGCCTTGCTCGCACACTTGTTGGTTGGGGTCTTCCTGTACTCAACGCCTTCCTCGGACGCTAATCGTACGTGCGAGAAATCAAATTTGAATTCGATCAGAATTCAAATAAAACCCATCAAAACCAAATAAATCACAATAACGATTTTTACGATGGTTCTATGGTTGGATATGAACATATGTTCGGGCTTGAGTGTTGGAGCTCACTAGTGTGTGTTTGAAAAGAATTGTCGTTACCTATACGTTTGTATGTATATGCATATATACTCTTATATATATTTATGCACATATATATGTAGGAAGGGATTGACTAAAGTTTAGAAGGATGGCTTCGAATTTCTCATATGGATTCTAAAGAAATAGTAGACGGATGGATGGGCTTGCAAAAGGTAGAGACTTTTGGAGAGGAGGCGACCAAGGGGCTTGTGCAAAAGCTTTTATTTATGGTATGCAAATGGGAATATAAAGCACACATTTATTTATAAGAAAGTTTTGGGGAGGGATAGATAATATACTTTTGAGAAGGCAATAAAATTCTTTATTTATGGGAGATAAATGGTAATGTTAAGTTCGTGCTTGTTTGTAAGAAAATTTTGGGAGAGGATAAATATTATGCTTCGGAAAAAATTTAAGAAAACCCTTCATTTACGGGAGATAAAAGGTAATATAGAGTTCACGTTTATTTGTACGAAAGTTTTGGGAAAGGGAGTAAATAATATGCCCTTCAAAAGTTAAGATAATCCTTCTAAATTTAGGTTTAGAGTCCAAAGAGAGAAAATATTAATTTTTGTGATTTTTACTAAGCTCTTATTATTTTTTAAACTCTTCCAAAGAATTGAAACAAAAATTTCTCCAAAAATTTCCAAGCCAAGGATCGAACCTACAACCTCTCACTCAGCCCCACTCACTCTCTCCACTGGGTTATCGCCCAATTCTGGTTTTCTTTCCCCTTTCTCTCTTTTTCTCCCTTCTCTACTCTCTGTTCCCTGGGTCTCTCTCTCGACGTGTGGGCCGGCGGGAGAGGAGAAAGAAAAATGAAAATCGCCAAAATCTCGCGCGGATGGGGTTCGAACGCAAGACCTCGCGCTCCCTCTCTCGTCTCTCTCCACCGCGCCAAGCAGCTCTTTGCTCCTTTCTTTCTCTCTTTTTCTTTTGTTCCCTTTTCCTCTGTTTTTCTTCCTCCCGTGCGGGCGCCGGTGGGGTAAGGCAAACGACGGCGAGGGAAGTCCGGGGCTCGGGAACTAAAGGGCCAAGCACCATCCTCGAACCACGGGGAAGCTATTTTGAGGCACGGCCAGACCGGCGAGGCGGCCATGGCGACGGCGGCGCACGTTGCGGCGGCTAACCGGCGACGGAACGGCCACGGAGAGGGCACTGGGAGCAACCTAGGGACTCAGCGGTGCTAATGGCGGCGATGGTTCGGCCGGAAACGCAACGGGCGCGCGCCGACACGGTGCGGGGTAGCGGCGGCGATCGGGTGTTCACGGCGGGGCTCGCGGCGGCGGGCTCGGGTGGGGTTTCGGGTTCGGGCTAGGGAAAGAAAGGTCTAGGGGTAGGGAACACGTTCATACCTTCGGATTGCCGGAACTCGGTCGGTGGCGGCGAATTTCGGAGAAATGGCCCGGCGGCTCGATGGCGAGCTCCACGGCCGAACTTCGGTTCTTCGCAAAATTAGAGCAATGTGGTGGGGGATTTTTGGGGGAAACAGGGAGAAAAGCACGAGGGAATTGTGGTGAAGATTTGCGGTGTTTGGAGCTCGGCTCGGGGTGGTTTTTTTATAGGTAGTCGACAAGGAAGAACGCAGCGGCGGCATGGGCGCGCACTGGTGCGGCATCAGTGGTGTGGTGCACGCGTGTGGAGGTCGTGCGCGACATGCGGGCGTACGCGCGAGCGTACGGCGTGGACCGTGCGAGGCCACGGGGTGACGCGGGCGAGGTACGATGGCATGGCGAGCGACGTGGCGGGCTCTGTGCGCGGGACACGGTGACGCGGGCGACGTGGCGAGCGGCGACTTCGGTGTCATGCGACGTACGGCTTCTCCTGTGCGCGGGCGAGGCTAACGCCGGCTGAACGTGCGTGCACGAGCGCCTGGCATGACGAGCGACGCGTGGCGCACGCGTGCGAGCGTGAGAGCACTCGTCGAACACCGGTGACAATTGAATAGTGCACTTTTTTTTTTCCCTGATTTAATTTCCTAATTTTCCCATTTCTATTTCCTTTCACCCTAAAAATTCAGAATAAATTCTAACATCCCCAAAAAAATTTTGGATTCATATTTTCAAACACTTTCCCTATTTTTATTATATTTTCATATTTGATTTATTCCCTTCTTATATTTCCAAAAATTTGATCCCTTTGCTTTTAAAAAGGATTTCCCATTTTATTTTCTATTCTCAGATTATCTCCTATGATTCAAATTCAAAATTTTGATTATCCTTTCCTTATCCTCCTAGGGTTTATTCTAACCTTTATATTTTCCAAGTTACTTTTGTAATTCTACAGTTTGTATTTTTATCCTTTTTGAAATATAGATCCTGGAATTTTCTTCCCAATTTGGGATTTTATTTTTAGGGTTTTGATCCCAATTTCACATCAAACAAAGTTCAAGAGAACTCTTATGCAACCGAGCTTAGCAAATAAGAATGAAGACACAATAAGAAGCAAGAAAACCAAAAGGTTTTTGTAAGTTCCGATTTTTAATTCCCGGTTTTCAATTTCTCCGATTTTCAGGGTGTTACAGTCGGCCAACTCTATATAAAGGAGGGAGGGGTGGAGAGCTGCGACACGTCAATTGCATCGCGTGCAACAGAAGTCGCCGAGATCAATCTCCACGGAAACCCTCCCCACTTTCGAGCCAAACCCTAGCCTTGCATCGCGTGCTAGCACAAGGGTGTACGGCGTTCTGTCCCCGGACATGTGGATACCGGTAGAGGCGCCGCTACGTTGCGCGCTGTTGATCGGCTTCGGATCGGCTGCAATCGGAGCGATCGGCCGTGGTGGAATCGGCTGCGGTCGGGCGCACGGAGCGAGGCGTGAGAACGCGGCGGACGACTCGAATCGGGCTGATTGGTGAATCGGCCGTCTCCGGGAATCGGCTACACCGTTCTCGGATCGGATTGCCCTGATTGGCTATTCCGCTGCACTCTACTCCAATCGGTAACGATCTATCGGCCCTTACTTGCAAGTGTTCCTGGTTTGCACGGTAAAAAGTTTTTGTTTTCAGCTAGCGTAGCCACGTAACCCTTCAGTGGTATCAGAGCTAATCTTGCTTAGTTCGGGTTTTAGATTGGATCTGGAACAAGTTTTGCGCACGGGTTTATTAGATCAATCGGTTTTACGGGATCCGTTGAGGAGAGTTAATGGTAATTGCGTTCCTTGATAGTGTATCGGAACGGCGTAATGTGATTACGTCGAAGCAATATCCATAGAACTCGGTTTGAGTCGGCTTCGAGATAGCGTTCCTTGGTAGTGTATCGGAACGGTATAATGCGATTATGCCGAAGCTATCTCATAGTCCGATCTTGTAAGATGCCTCGCGCCTACGCAAACCATCTCCCTTGATAGTGTATCGGGACGTCATAATGTGATTATGCCGACATGGTTTCCGTAAGCGATTTCATAGATTGGATCTATGAATTTCGTGTGGTGTAGTAATGATGCCCTTCCAAATGTTGCACCCGTCACCGTTATGCTCATCAATGGTGGGTCTGCCAAAGCAGAGTGCCATTCTCTATCATAACACGAGGGGGTATATGTCGGACATATACATGCAGGAGCATTTGGTTTACTTAACAAGGCTATCAAAACAGTTTTGGGCCTTGGGGCATAGGTTGGCGCCGGGGCATGGAGATGCCACACCAACAACAAGAGTCACATAGAGATGTGATTAGCAAGGAGTTGCTTACCGATGTTACTAATTTTCTAGCAGTGATGCCAAAGCTCACTAGAAAATTAACTAACATGTGGATCTTGACCCAATACGTAACCTAGAGGGAAGGTGAAAAATACGTAATGGGAGTCTAATGTTAAATTGTTTAACAAAAGACATAGCATAAACATTGTGCTAAACTTTGCTTTTTCATTTGTAGAATAAATGGCGGCTAATACTACAGCCGGTACCTCTAATTTGCGATCTATTCTCGAAAAGGAAAAATTAAATGGAACAAACTTTATGGATTGGTATCGCAACTTGATAATTATTCTCAAGCAAGAGCGTAAGGAGTACATTCTTGAAGTACCTTATCCGGAGGATTTGCCTAATAATGCCACCGCAATCGCACGGAGAGCTTACGAGAAGCACACTAATGATGCCCTAGACATAAGTGTCTCATGCTAGCTACAATGTCCCCCGAGCTTCGAAGCAATATGAGAGCAGCGATGCTCACACTATTATTCGGGGACTGCGTGGCATGTTTGAGAACCAAGCTCGGGCCGAGAGGTTCAACACCTCAAAGTCCTTGTTTGCGTGCGAGCTTGTTGAGGGAATCCCGTCGTCCGCATGTGATAAAGATGATTGGCTATATCGAGAGTCCGGAAAAACTAGGTTTTCCCCTTAGCCAAGAGTTGGCTACGATGTGATTCTCCGGTCGCTCCCTCCCAGCTTCGAGCCATTCATATTAAATTATCACATGAACAATATGGATAGAACCTTGGCTGAATTGCATGGGATGCTAAAGACATGAGGAGAGTATCCGAAAAACGGTCATCATGTGATGATGATGCGAAGGCTAAGCGCAAACCACTGTCAAGAAACTTTACACCAAGAGGAAGTTAACTCCCGATGAGATCGCGAGTGCCTCTAATGCAAAGAAGGGCAAGAAGGGGTCGGCGGCATCGATGCCGTTTGCTTCTATTGCAAGGAGACATGCCACTGGAAGAGGAACCGTAAGAAGTACATGGAGGATCTCAAAAAGAAGCAAAGTACGACCTCTGCTTCAGGTATTAATGTTATAGACATTAATCTTGCTACTTCACCTATTGACTCTTGGGTATTTGATACCGGATCGTAGCTCATATTTGCAAGTCGTTGCGGGAATGAGAAGAAGTAGAGGATTGAGAAGGGGCGAGGTGAACTGCGCGTCGGCAATGGAGCAAGCGTTGCTACGATTCTTGTCGGCACGAGTACCACTTCATCTACCTTCGAGATTAGTTTTGGAATTAAATAATTGTTATTGTATTCCAACACTATGTCAAAACGTTATTTCCGCTTCATGTTTGCATGCGGAAGGATATGATTTTAGATCAATGAACAATGGTTGTTCAATATATCTCGAGATATGTTCTATTTTCATGCTCCATTGGTGAATGGATTATACGTTTTGAATCTCGAAGCGTCTCCCATCTATAACATTAATACATAAAGTCAACTCTCTAATGATATAAACCCCACGTTTATCGGCATTGTCGCTTAGGCCATATAAATCGAAATGCATGGAGAAGCTCCATAAGGATGGATTGCTTCACTCTTTTGATTTTGAATCATTTGAGACATGTGAGTCTTGTTTACTTGGTAAGATGACAAAGGCACCTTTCACGGGACACAGTGAAAGAGCAAGTGACTTGTTGGCACTCATACATACGATGTATGTGGACCAATGAGCTCAACGGACGAGAGGTGGTTATCGTACTTCATTACCTTTACCGATGACTTTAGTAGATATGGTTATATCTACTTAATGAGGCATAAGTCCGAATCCTTTGAAAAGTTCAAAGAATTCCAGAATGAAGTACAGAATCATTTAGGGAAAACAATCAAGTTTCTACGATCGGATCGTGGAGGGGAATACTTGAGCCAAGAGTTTGGTAATCATCGAAAGATTGTGGAATTGTTCCACGCTTGACTCCGCCAAGAACTCCACAATGGAATGGGTTGTCCGAACGGAGAAATCGCACCTTGTTGGACATGGTGCGGTCGATGATGAGCCAAAGTGATCTTCCGTTATCCTTCTAGGGATATGCTCTTGAAACATTCGCTCACACTAAATAGAGTTTCATCTAAGTCGGTTGAAAAGACACCATATGAGATATGGACAGGGCAACCCCTAGTTTGTCTTTTCTCAAAATTTGGGGATGCGAAGCTTATGTAAAACGTTTACATCGACAAGCTCACACCCAAATCGACAAGTGCTTCTTTGTGGGATATCCTAAGGAAACTAAGGGATATTACTTTTATAATCGGGAACAAGGCAAAGTGTTTGTCGCCCGACACGGTGTCTTCTTGGAGAAAGAGTTTCTCTCAAGAAGGGTTAGTGGGAGCGGGTGCATCTTGAAGAAGTTCAAGAAACACCGGAAAACGTTTCGGCGACCACGAACCACAACAGAGGAGCAAAGTGTTGCACCACCGGTTGTAGATACAAGCCCACGGAGGTCGAATGATCACGTCGTGCGCCCGACGTACACAGTGCGGAACAACGTGATATATTGTTGTTGGACAACGATGAACCTAAGACCTATGAGGAAGCGATGGTGGGACCCGATTCCAACAAGTGGCTTGGAGCCATGAAATCCGAAATAGAATCCATGTACGACAATCAAGTTTGGAACTTGGTTGATCCACTGATGGTGTCAAAACCATTGAGTGTAAATGGGTTTTTAAGTAAAAGGCCGATATGGATGGAAATGTTCACATCTATAAGGCGCGATTGGTGGAGAAAGGTTTTAAACAGATTCAAGGAGTTGATTATGATGAAACCTTCTCGCCCGTCGCAATGCTTAAATCTATTCGGATTATCCTAGCGATTGCTTGCATATTTCGATTATGAGATATGGCGAGATGGATGTCAAAACGGCTTTCCTGAATGGAAATCTAAGCGAGGATGTATACATGATACAACCTCGGGGTTTTGTCGATCCGAATCGCTGGAAAGATATGCAAGCTACGAAATCCATTTATGGATTGAAGCAAGCATCTCGGAGTTGGAATATACATTTTGATGAAATAATCAAAGGGTTTGGTTTCATCAAAAACGAAGAAGAGGCCTGTGTTTACAAAAAGGTCGGTGGGAGTGCAATTGTATTTCTAATCTTACATGTGGATGACATATTACGATTGGAAATGATATCCCTATGCTAGAATCCGTCAAGTCTTCATTGAAAAATAGATTTTCCATGAAAGACTTAGGGAGGCAACATACATATTAGCATTCGGATCTATAGAGATAGATCCAAGAGGCTAATTGGATTAAGCCAAAGTACATACATTGACAAGGTATTGAAAAGGTTCAACATGCATGATTCCAAGAAAGGTTTCTTGCCCATGTCACATGGTATTAATCTTAGCAAGAATCGGTGTCCTCGGACACATGATGAGCGGAATAAGATGGGTATGGTTCCATATGCTTCGGCAATGGGTTCGTGTTCGCCGAACGGAGGCGCGAGTCAGGAAGAGTTCCAAGCGGGATACGTTGCTGATTCTACAACAGAGGCCGAGTACATTGCTGCTTCGGAAGCGCAAAGGAGGCCGTTTGGATCAAGAAATTCGTTTCTAAGCTTGGTGTGATGACAGGTGACTGGTCCAATGTCTCTCTATTGTGATAATAGTGGAGCCATTGCGCAAGCCAAGGAGCCAAGGTCACATCGAAGTCCAAACACATACTTCGGCGATATCATCTCATCCGTGAGATAGTGGACGAGGTGATGTCAAGATATGCAAAGTGCACACGGATCTCAACATAGCCGATCCGCCGACAAAACCTCTCCCTCGGCCGAAGCATGAGGCGCACACAAGAGCAATGGGTATTAGATACTTACATGATTGACTCTAGTGCAAGTGGGAGATTGTTAGTGATATGCCCTAGAGGCAACATGGAGATGTTGGATATCACGTCAATGTTTATGTATTTATGAATAAAGTGTTATTCAGTTCCATGAAATAGACATCTTGTATTGATCAATAAGTACGTGACTTATTTATGAGACTCTTTATGTATGGATCTATTTCTAAACGATCCACGATCATATGTCATATTGTTGGAACAAATATGATTCTAAGATCGGCATGTTTATTGATTGATGATCATGTCTCATAGATCATGGGTATGGAGATACCAAATCAATAAATATGGACACATGTGTTGGAGAACACATTGTTGGATAGACCCACCATGAGACACTACAGAATTAATGTGCCATTAGTTGGTCTCGGGTAGTGTTGGTACAAAGTCCTTAGACCGAGATCACCATGGATTCCAACATGTGTAGTAGCCTACTTTGGGACTACCAAACGCTATTCCGTAATCGGGTAGTTATAAAGGTAATTTTCGGGTTTGCTATGAAACATGGAGTGGGATGTGAGTGATCAAGATGGAATTTGCCCCTCCTTTGGAGAGATATCTCTGGGCCCCTCGAGGTACTGGATTATGGAAATGCATGGCCATGCTGAGTTGATTGAGGAGTCAATCAACGACGGATAATCCAATACGGTTCGAGTGAAAGGTTAAGCTATTGAAGGGATGGCACACATCTTGCCTATAGCTTAACGGTATCGTGAGGCAAAGGGATTTGTGTACACATTACAGGTTCGAGCCGATATTATTCTTGTATACTATGGTGTCAATATGTGCTTGCTAGGCGCCGTCGTGACATGTCGGTGAGTTAGACTCGAGCCGACGATAGGCTAAGTTAGACTATAGCCGAAACCGAGTATACCTGAACCTACGGGTCGCACGCTTAAGGGGATAAGAACAGGCATTCGAGTTGGACTCGGATACGGCTCGATCGGATAGGGATCCGATCGGATAGAGTCCTATAGGCTTACGACGTATGGGCGACCAACTCTATGAGATTCGGATAGGATCCGATTCAAAATAGAGTCCTGATCGGCCACTAGTCCTAGTCGGCCAACTCTATAGAAAGGAGAGAGGGGTGGAGAGCTGCGACACGTCAATTGCATCATGTGCAACAGAAGTCGCCGAGATCAATCTCCACGGAAACCCTCCCCACTTTCGAGCCAAACCCTAGCCTTGCATCGCGTGCTAGCTCACGGGTGTACGGCGTTCTGTCCCTGGACGTGTGGATACCGGTAGAGGCGATGCTACGTTGCGCGCTGTTGATCGGCTTCGGATCGGCTGCAATCGGAGCGATCGGCTGTGGTGGAATCGGCTGCGGTCGGGCGCACGGAGCGAGGCGTGAGAACGCGACCGACGACTCGAATCGGGTGATTGGCGAATTGGTGGTCTCCGGAATCGGCTACACTGTTCGGATCGGATTGCCCTGAGTGGCTATTCCGCTGCACTCTACTCCAATCGGTAACGATCTATCGGCCCTTATTTGCAAGTGTTCCTGGTTTGCACGGTAAAATGTTTTTGTTTTCGGCTAGTGTAGCCTCCGCGTAACCCTTCATAGTGATGACTTGCCTTGCTCGTACCCTTGTTGACCGGGATCTTCGGTACAGTCAACTGCTCCCTCAGACTCTATACATACGTGCGAGAAACCGAATGAATTCAATTAGAATTCAATAACATCACCAAAAGCTGAATAAAATCATAAAAGCGACTCCAAAATTTAATCTAAGATTTTTAGACGATTTTAGGTTTGAGTTTTGACGAAATCTGAGCTAAAACGAATGAGATATAATGATTTGAAGTTTTTGCGATTTTCCCGATTTAATTAATTATGAGATGACTTTATTTAATTTTAAATTAAAAAAATATTATGGTTGATGATTCTGAAAATATTATACAGGGAAAGGGAATAGTTAACTCAAATTTTATCTCCAATTTTTATCGGGCGGACAACCCTAGGACTAAAATAATCGAACCCAAAAATTATAAACCCTAAAGCTCGACACTATTTAGAAGTTTACATTTTTTTGAAAATTCATATGTCAAATTCAATCCTTAATAACAAACTAAATTGTGATTAATTCCTAAGGTGATAAGTAAATAAATCGATTTAGGCGATAACTCAATATTCTCACAATTATATTTAGTCTTTATCCATCTTTAAAATCAAAAAAATTTATTCCAATAAAAGATTATATTCTAAAATTTTCCAAATATTTTTCCAAAATATTTTCTTTTTTTATTTTTTTTTTTCTTTTCTTTCTTTTTCCCTTTTTCTTTTATTTTATTTCATTTTATTTTTCCTACCCAAAAATTAAAAAGATAACCCGCCCCAAAAATAAATTTAATTTTAAGTTTTCAATCTTTTCTCAACATTGCTAATATATTTTTTTGTAACCTTTTTATTTATAATCTAAGATTTTATTTTATTTTGTTTTATTTTTGTATTTTCCAAAAATATAGTTTCGATCCAAAAATGAATTTTTTTATCAACCTTTTTATTTGTAACCTTTTTTGTAACCTTTTTATTTATAATCGAAATTTTTATTTCTGATTTTATTTTGGAATTTCCTTTTGTTTAGGGTTCTAAAACCTTTTTGACTTTTTTGCCTTTTAATTAAATATTTCTTTATTTATAACTCGCATAAAACTTGCAAATAAGAGCCAAATAGTACGACGGATGCAACAATCCATAAATATTTGTAAGTTTCAAATTTCAGATTTTGATTTTAAATCCCCAATTTTCCGGGTGTTACACCAACGCAGCTAAGAAACAGTACCATCACAAGCTAGGGTCAGGCGGCTATCAGAAGGTAGTGCCGAGATGGGAGCAGATGGAAGCCGACCTCCTAGCCAGAGATATCGTTCCGGCCATAGCCAACTGACCGGAATGGTCAAAGCACTGGTTCTATGCTTACGGCGGATCGCTCAATCCTGCCGATGGCTTCATAATCTTCGGCGATGTAATCCAAGAAGCCGCCAGAAGATTAGAAGATGTAGTGGAGGCCTCTGCCTCGGGCTCATTCCAGCCCAACAGAGAGAAGGACGAGCTTACGATTGCACTGCAAAACCCTGAGCATCTAGGACGAACGCAAGGAAAATGTGTCGTTCCCTGGAAATACGGATTCCAAGATGACATCCAAAGCTATAGGAGCCACATGAAGAGGAAGCGAGATACGGATGCAAAGCTAGCTGATATGAAGCTCAAACTCTCATAGATCGATGACATAGTGGCAAGAAAGGTGGCCGAACAGATGGCCAAGATACGGAGCCAACATGTGAGCCAACCAGATCCATCGCAACTACAGCATCAGCATAGCAGCTGCGCTTCTATAGGCCATGTGGCTGAACAGGCCCTAGAAGCTCTAGCAGTACCGTCATGCCCTATTGACGAGATCACACAGTGAACACCTTGTGAGCTACATGTTCCATTCAAGAACCTGTCAGTCAAGGTATGCTCATAGTTTTATGATATATATTCCGGACAAGAACTTGTCAATCAAGATTTATTACTCATTAATAAAATCTCTTCTCATGAAGGCGGCGTCGGGCATGGCGATACCAGTTGAACGAGACAGGACCTCTCACTGCATGCCCGTTCCATCTAGGTACTCTAAAGTAGAAATTGAACAGGTGGAACGAGGCTTTGAAGTTCTCAAGCTAGATATCACCATAGGAGATGGGGAGACGACACTAAGAGAAACAACCCACGGGATCATTCTATGGAGCAAACCCTTCATCGGCTTTCCCGGGCGAGAAGTGGTTTCCGTTCCTTCGTCTCCGTGCATGCACCGTCTCCTCCTCATGGACCGTCTCCTTCGCCTCCTCCGTCTCCTTCGTCACCTCCATGAGCACCGACTCTTAAACGGTCTTCCACTCCCCAGCCTCCTCCACCTCCTCTGTCGCCTCCCCGAGCACCGACTCCTAAATGGTCTGCCACTCATCCTCCTCCGTCGCCTCCTAAGTGCAAAGCTCGAGCCGCACGATCAATGTCAACCAGTTCACCAAAAAGCAAGATGCCAAAACTTGACTAGCTCTCGCCAACCCCAAAGAAAATGTTGTACGACATGACTCCCAAGGAGTTGCATGAGGCTGTCCAAGCTGAGGTGAAGGCACATTTCAAGAACAAGTTTTCTGAGAAGCCTATTCCAATCCCTACGGCGACCAAGGCTAAACCAAAACTGCAGTTGGGCTACGACAGGACGATCAGGAAGGCACATAGGAGGGCGACAACAAAGGCCATAGATGTCCCACAGCTCGGGATTTTTAACGACCAAATTTGGTAAGCAAATTCCCAAGTTTGAAGGAAGGATTGAAGCGGAATTGAAGGAGAACATGATTCTCGGAAATAGAGTCTGCGTCGGCTGAGTCCGAATCAGCTAAGGAGCTAGTCGGCTGAGTCCAAGTCGGACAGGGCAGCTGATACAACTGATTCTGATTGGGTGAGCAGATGAGACCAATCCCGAAAGGAAAGCGTGAAGATAAATCATTGGATACGGTTTCCAAGTGCTTCAAAGATATTGCCATCTACGGATAACGTCCTATAACGATAATTGTATCTTTAATTTATGATATTTTGTATAGTTTCCTTGTGTATCTGTTGACGACCAAATTTGGTAACCAAATCCCCGAGTCTGGAGTAGAATTGAAGCAGAGATTGGAGCGGAATCAAGAAGAACGTGCAATCTAAGGAAACAGAGGTCGTGTCGGCTATGTCCGAATCGGCTACGGAGCCAGTCGGCTGAGTCCGAGTCGGAACAGGATAGCCGATAGCCGATTCCGAGTGAAGACAGAAGTGGAGCTAATCCTGGAAGGAAAGGTTAAAAATAAATTATTGGATTAGGTTTCCAAAGTGCATTAAAGATATTGCCATCTACGATAAGGTCCTGCAATGGCAATTGAATCTTTTAAGTTAGGATATTTTGTATAATTTCGTTTTGAGATAATGTGGAGATTTAATCTGTAATAGGAATCGTGTTCGTTATGGACTCATTGTATATTCGGGTATAAATATGACCGAGACCTTGTAAAACAAACAATACACATCAATACAACTTCGGCGCATCGCCAACCTTTTTGTTTTATGTTTTCTCGACGAGTTCTTGCTTTGCTATTGGGCTGCATCGGGTTCGATCTCCGAAAGGTAATTTCTTGTTACAAGTGGCTTGTATCGTCGGGGTTAGTACTTCCATCATCATGATACTCTAATTCTGATGTTATAAACTATTTAATCTATCATATACGGCATATAATCTAGATCAATGTCTAGATCTATCTCGCGATTGGCTAATATCTCTTTGAAGGTAGCAGCCGACAGAGCTAGATCCAGAGGTTGATTTAGGGTATATGGAGTATCTACAATCTCAAGGAGTTCTCATTAGCCTAAATAGATCTCATACCTCTTTTTGTACTTAATGCTGCATCAACTTGATATATTAAGTCGCTCTTAGAGCTATATAGATCTATTTGGTTCAATGTTTACTATTAGAGATAGTGCTGGGGTTTCAGCCGGTCTTACCTGTTCTAATCATTTTTATGTTTTATTATGGCTAGATGAATTAGAACCACCTTTTATATTAAGATCCTAATCTACTTAAACGGGTTAAGCTCGGCATCATTCCGTTAGGTCATACTAATAGCCGATTGATCCTAGTTTAACACATTTAGTTCAGATTAATATATTTTTATAAAACATATCGGAGTACTAGCCGATTTACATTAGATCTGTGACATCGGCTAGGTTATGAATATATATAATTGTGTTCCTAACATACTTTTGGATTTAAGTGATTTATACTGTCTTGGTATGCTACCGATCTATCCCAATCACTTAATCTAAATGTGCTTTGGGATAGCAATTGTGTATTTATTAATATCCATAGCCAATCGAGTAAGATCTAACCCTAACCAAATGACTATCTTTTGTTTCTTGTTGGTTGCAGGATCAAACCAACTGGCATGCCCGCTCTATCACTACAGGCGACCAATTCAGATCTGCACTGGAGTGAAGCAGATCTCCCAGGCCAGTGCGTGTAAAAAATTACACGAACATTATCACGACAGGGGACTCTGTCTCAGGATATTGTTGTATTTTAAATAGTAGATAAGATAGAAGTCATGTCCTACAAGGATTTTGTTGTAACCGGGTATAAATACGGCCCGAAGGTTTGTAATTGAGAATAATGGAATCAACCAATACAATCTCGGCGCATCGCCACCCTTTACTTTTACTTGCAATCTCGACAAGTTCTTGCTTCGTATTGGGCTGCACCGGGTTCCGATCTCCAAACAAGGTAATTCTTTGTTACAAGTGGTTTGTGCTATCGGGGTTAGTGCTTCCATCGTCATGATACTCTAATTCCGTTATTGCAATCTACTTAATTTATCATATACGTCATATAATCTAGATCAATACTTAGATCTAATCCACGATCGGCTAGCATCTTCTCGGAGGTAACAGTCGAGAGGGTTAGATCTTGGGGTTGATTTGGGTTATATGGCATATCCACCATCTTGAAAGGCTTCATTAGCTTATATAGATCTCATGCTACTTTTGTACTTAATGTTGCATCAGTTTGATCTATTAAGTCGCTCTTAGAATAAGATAAATCCATTTGGTTTAATGACCGCTATTAGAGATAGTATCGGAGTTTCAACCGATCTTACCTGTTTTAGCCATCTTATTACTGTTAGATAAAACCGCATTTTATATCAAGATCTTACTCTAATTAAATACGCTAAGCCTGGCATCAATCTGTTAAACTGTATTAACAGCCATTGATCTTTTTTTAGTGTATTTATCCTGGAATAACATCTTAGTATAAAACTGTATCAGAGTACTAGACGATTAATATTAGGTCTACGACATCGGCTAAGTTATAAATATGTATAATTATTATTCTAATTTGCTTTTAGATATAAGTGATTTATACTATCTCGGTACACTACCGATCTATCCCAATCACTTAGTCTAAATGTGCTTTGGAATAGTAATTATGTATTATGGATATCTATAGCCGATCGAGTAGGATCTAATCATAAGTTAATTGTCTATTCTTTGTCTTCTTGTTGGTTACAGGATCAAACCAACTGGCACGCCCTACACACCAAAGGCAATCTAATTTGGACCTGCACTAGAGCTAAGCAGATCTCTCAGGCCAGTGCGTTGGAAAATTTCTCATCAACACGCTTTTGGCACGCCCAGTGGGACTCTTGCAGCACTCAGATCAGGAACAATGGTCGACATTAAGACTTTGGATGTTGATCAGGATAACATTATCTTGGTCACGATGGATAAGCTAACTCCGGAACAGAAGGCTGAGATTGAGGACATGATGAATAAGTTGCAGAATCAATATCTGACTCGGTTAGGTACTATCATCCCAAGATACAAGATAAAGTTTCAGGAGAAGACGAGCCCGAGCCGAGCCCCACCAAGGACAAAGGGAAACAAAGGATGGAGGAGATCAAACAGGAAGAAGAAGGCTCAGAGCTCCACACACTACAGGACAGAATCGACTCAACCGTCCACCATGCTCTTATCAACCGATGCAGGATACTGGTCAACACTTTGAATAACATGATCGGTAGTGGTGGACTCCGAAATAGCCGAGCAGACTACGAAGGGGCCCAGTTTTCCTCCCTGATAGTCGTTTCCCTGGCTACAGGACCTTGTCAACAAAAAGACTGCCGGTTCCTCCTCCAAGACAGCCGATTGCTCTAGGATTGGCCCCCATCCAGCCGAATGTCCAATCATCGGCTACAAGGCCGCCACCCAAGGTTTTGATCAGGCAGCAACCTCAATACTTAGGCCACGAAATCCCGACGGTGTCCCAGGAGCAGGTGGAAGCCATGTTCAACACCAGCCAACAACCCGCACCAACAAAGCGCCAATTGGCAACCATACACCGGGTTCCCCCAAAACCCGGTTGGTGCGGAGCTTCCCCCCGAACAACAACCTTCAGTGATGCCACAGCCGCCTCCTGCCATGACTCAGTTCCCACACCAATATCCAGGGGGCAACTTCACCCAATATTACCAGCCTCATTCACCCCAGACGCAGTATCGACAAGCTCCAATTGAGTATGATCAGTACGAGCCGATACAGCACCAACAAGCTCAAGAGGCACAACAGCAAAACAAGCCTTGGGCCGATCTGATAGCCGACATAATGCGAGATCAGTTCAGCCTCAAGCCAAAGGACTCTGGCAACATGTACCGGTACCCCTATCCGGAGTACTTTGCGAGGGTTCCTCTGCCGAACTGGTACAAGGTGCTAGATTTTTAAAAATTCTCTGGGCAAGACAACGTTTCAACGTATGAACACGTCAGCCGATTTTTAGCCCAATGTGGAGAGGCATCGGCAACGGATGCGCTCAGGTAAGGTTATTTCCACTCTCTATCAGGATCGGCTTTCACGTGGTTCTCTTCTCTTCCTTACAACTCAGTACAAAAGCTGGGCTTATCTTGAGAAACAATTTCATTGCTACTTTTACTCCGGCACCCACGAGATGAAGCTGCCAGATCTCACAGGCATTAGGCAGAAACACGACGAATCGGTTCAAGACTACATCCAAAGATTTAGAGATATGAGAAACCGATGCTACAACCTGGTACTGTCCGATTCACAACTGGTCGATTTAGCCTTCCAGGGTCTTCTAGCGCCCATCAGGGAGAAGTTTTCGGCCCAGGATTTTGAGAGCTTAGCTCACTTGGCTCAGAACATAACAGTGCACGAACAACGATTCCAGGAGGCCAAGAAGGCTTCAAAGAAAATCAGCCATGTTGCCTACGCCTCAGAGTATGATTCGAGCGACAGCGACACCGAGGTGGCAGCAGCCGAGTGGGCCAAGAGCAAAAAGACCATCACGTGTCAATGGGTCAAAAATTCGGCTAGAGAGGAGAAATATGACTTTGACATTATAAAAGTCAACAAGATTTTTGACGTACTACTTCGGGAGAAGCAAATCCAACTTTCGGCCAATCATGTCATCCCATCGGTCGAAGAGCTAAAGAAAAGGAAATACTGCAAATGGCACAACACCGACTCCCATAGCACCAATGATTGCAAAGTGTTTCGCCAGTAGATACAATCGTCTATAGAGGCCGGGAAAATCAAATTCGAGGATCCTAAGAAGCCGGTGAAGGTTGATGGGAACCCTTTTCCAGTTAACATGGTTTATGCCAGTCACCGATCGGCTGATCATCGTCCCCCAAAAATGGATAGCCTAGTCAAATTCATGAAGAGACGTGAAGAGAAGGAGACAAGCAGGGCTTACAAAGTACATCCAAGAAGATGCAATCGGCAGGAAGAGACTCATCATCCGCAACGTGATGGCTTCGATCCATATTGGAGCTGTGATTTCTTCAGGTTTTGCTGGGATCAGGGGATGAAGCTGCCATCACTCCATGACTGCCCGACATGTAGTGTATACGAGGATGAACCAGCTGAGAGTTCCAGCCGATTTATACCCAGGGTGGTTCGGCTCAATCAAAGGAAAATGCATGTTCATCAAAGGCTGGGCCCCATCCATCAAGATTTCTTTCAGGTGGACTTAGAGGATGAACAAGAACAAGAAGACAACCCACAACGGTGTCCTTCTGACATTTTTACGAAAACGCAAAAGCAGAAGGTACAATAGCTAAAGAGCGAGGGTCGGCTGAAAGAGGTCCAGGCTAAAATCGACTATCGGCTGAAAAAGAAGAAGGAACAAAACCGTCCAAGGAAGCAATGGCGCGTAAAGGACAACGCTGTTGCAGCCGATGAAGACCCAGCCGACCATGCAAAAAGAAAGGCCAAGGGAAAGGCCGTGGCCGCCACATCGGTTAATATGGTTTTTGTACTACTAGCTGAATTCATAGCGGCCCAAGCCGACGTAGACGTTGTAGAAGAGTCATCGACTATGCTTGTGTTGTCCCCGGAGCAAGCAATATTTGAAAAACCTGAGGGGACTGAGCATCGGCACCTTAAGCCATTATATGTTAAAGGATTCGTCAATGGAAGGCCGATGTCTAAAATGCTGGTCGATGGAGGAGCCACCGTCAATTTAATGCCCTATGCTACCTTCAAGAAGCTGGGCAAAGGAGACGATGAGCTGATAAAGACAAATATGGTGCTCAAGGATTTTGGTGGGAACCCATCGGAGGCCAAGGGCATCCTTAATGTCGAGCTGACCGTCGACAGCAAAACCGTGCCCACTACTTTCTTTGTCATCGACGGGAAGGGGTCATACAGCCTGCTGCTAGGAAGGGACTGGATGCATGCCAACTGCTGCATGCCTTCGACAATGCATCAGAGTTTAATCTAGTGGCAAGACGACAAGATTGAAATCGTGCCAGCCGACAGGTCAGTAAACGTCGCCAATGTCGATTTGACCTTATGGGAAATCGACGGCATTGAATTCCTGTCTGGCAAAGTTTGGGAGGCCAATTTTCTGAAGGTGTCTGATTCTGATATACAGCCAATCGGAGACGAAGAGCCTCCATTATTACTTTGAGGGCGTCGTGGAGGGCTCGAGCGTCTACACCAAGGACACCGTGGACAATCTGGATGGCAAACTCGGGCAAGGTTTTATGTCGACCGACGAGCTTGAAGAGGTCGATATATGTCCAGGAGATAGGCCTAGGCCGACATATATTAGTAAAAATCTGCCTTCTCATTTTAGAACCAAACTTATTAATTTATTAAAGGAATATAAAGATTGTTTTGCTTGGGAGTATTTTGAGATGTCTGGTCTTAGCTGATCGATTGTTGAACATTGGCTCCCTATTAAGCCAGGGTATCGGCAATACAAACAGCCTCCTAGGAGGTTTAAGGTCGACATGTACGACGCAATCAAGGCCGAAATTACTCGGCTATATGATGCCGGTTTTATTCGACCATACCGATACGCCGAGTGGGTTTCGAACATAGTCCTAGTAATCAAGAAAAATGACAAACTTAGGGTGTGCATCGACTTCAGAGACTTAAATAAGGCTACCCCTAAGGACGAGTACCCCATGCCAATAGCCGATTTGCTCGTTGATGCAGCCTTAGGACACAAAATCATAAGTTTTATGGATGGTAATACTGGATATAATCAAATCTTTATGGCTGAGGAAGACATTCATAAGACGGCCTTTAGGTGTCCAGGTGCAATCGGCTTATATGACTGGGTTGTCATGAATTTTGGTTTAAAGAATGCTGGGGCTACCTATCAGAGGGCCATGAATTATATTTTTCACGACTTAATCGACTTCTTGGTTGAAATTTACATTGATGATGTCGTTGTCAAATCCAAGGAGGTCAAAGACCACATAGCCGATTTGAGAAAAGTCTTGGAGAGAACTAGAAAATATGGCCTAAAAATGAACCCCACAAAGTGTGCTTTTGGCATATCGGCTGGTCAATTCTTGGGTTTTCTTGTTTACGAGAGGGGGATTGAGGTAACACAAAGGAGCATCAACGCTATCAAGAGTATTCAGTCTCCGCAGGACAAGAAGCAGTTGCAGTCTTTGATCGGCAAGGTTAATTTCATCAGACGTTTCATAGCCAATCTGTCGGAGAAGATGGAGCCATTTACACCTTCCTTAAGTTTGAAAGTCGATCAAGCATTTACTTGGGGGTGTAGCAGCAAAAGGCCTTGGACAACATCAAGAACTATTTAAGCTCCCATCCAGTATTGTTCCCTCCACAAAAGGGAGTGCCTTTCAAGTTATATCTATCAGCTGACGAGAAGTCTATCGGCTTAGTTTTAATCCAGGAGTTCGAAGGAAAGGAGAAAGCAATATTCTATCTCAACAGAAGACTTTTGGATGCAGAAACAAGGTACTCTCCGATGGAAAAGTTGTGCTTGTGCCTATATTTTTCCTATACAAAGTTGAGGCATTATATGTTATGTGCATAATAGTTTACAAAGCCGACGTGTTCAAATATATGCTATCGACTCTAGTTCTAAAGGGATGTGTTGGTAAGTGGATCTTTTCCTTGACGGTATTTGACTTGAGGTATCAAGCGCCTAAAGCAGTCAAAGGGCAGGCTATAGCCGATTTCATCGTTGATGTCATGCCCCGATTTTCGTTCGGGATTAAAAATCAGTAAATAATTCATTTTCTAGAAATTAAATAAAATTTAAAAGCAAATTAATGAAGTGAAAGTAATAAGGAAATAAAAATTTCCTTTAAAAACCATGGCTGTAAATATTTTTGAAATATTCTCCATGCCCTAAAGTATTCTCTGAAATTTTTTGTGAAATTTTGGAGCTCCGAAATAATTTCAATAATACAAAGAGCATTTAAGTAATTATTTAAATAAATTAATTAATCAGTAAATAATATGGTTGAATTTTTATTAAATATTGTGTGTTCATCTAATTTAAGAATTTTTCTTGGAATTATTTGTGCATTGGAATTATAGATAAAAATTCAAGAAAGTTTGGAAGGAAAAGTCTCGCTTTGCATCCCTCCGCTGCGTGTCGTCTTCCTCCTCGAGCCGCCTGTGTCTGTTCCTCCCGATTTGAGTTTGTTTACTTCCCTTTCCAAATCCGGCCAATCCCTTGGTCAAATTCAAAACTCATTAAGGGGAATTAATCCCCACCTCATCCTCTCCACTTCCCCTATAATTTCCCACCCAATCCCGCAATAATTCGTGGTGGATTTCGATTTTTGTTTCTTCATCGTTGAGCTCCACCATGGCTGGCCGATCTCCCTCCTCGTTCGTTTCCCCTCCAATTAATTCACAAAAATCGGTTCGTTGCATCTTCCTCATCAATTTCCCCAACAAATCCCATTCAATTTCGCTCTAAATCGTCCTTGATTGAATTTCTTAACCGAGCTGTTTAATGGGAGCTTCACTGGCCGGCCAACTTCCTCTTCCCGGCCGACCCTTCCTCTCCCCGGCATTGATCTCTCTCCCCTCCGCCCTATAAAAGGCAGCCCCTAGCCCCCTCCTCACTCCCCTCACACCACCTCGAGCTCCCTTGCTCTCCCTCCAATCCCTCCGCTCGGCTTCCTATCTCCTCGGCACCGGCGAACTTCAGCCGCCCTTCCCTGTCAAGCCGAGCAGCGCCAGACCTTTCCACCACCTCCATTGGCCTCGCAGCCACCTCCTCTTCCCCGACCTCACCTCCGTTTCGCCCGGAGACCTCCGTGCCGGCCTGTCCATCCACCTCACCGGCGCAACTCCGGTGGGCTTTTCCTTCTCACCCGTGCGCCGGTTGGCTGCGCCATCACCACCTACGGCATCGCAGCATCGCCCTCCACCTCGGCCAAGGCCCTTTTTGCCTAGAACACACTGAAACCCCGCTGCCCGTGGTGCCTCTCCCTTAGCCTCGCCGGCGTCACTCCGACAGCCCCTGCCGCTTTGCCGGAGTGTTATCCGACGTCGTCATATACTTCCTCGACATCGTGGCGTCATCTCCTTTGCCGGCATCCGCTTGGTTCAGTTTGTCGCCAGCGTCCCATGATCGTCCTTGCCGGTACAATCTTCGGCAAGCCATTCTTCCTTGCCGGTACGTCGCCCCATGGCCTCGTCATCTCCGTCAACGGCAACACGGCAGCGTGTTCCACACCGTCCTCACCACCGTGCAGCCACCGCGGCTTCCATCATCGTCCTCTCACCGTTCCCGGTTGTTTTCGTCCTCGTCCCCTGCGTCGGCACCAGTACGCGGGCTTTTCCTCTGCTCGCCGTCGTGCGCCCGCTGAGTTCCTTCCTCCTCTCTCCGCTCTCACTCGCTGACGGCAATCCTTGCCCACTGTCGTCATCCTGATTCTTTTTCCTTCTAAAAATAATTAATAATTGCCTAATAAATCAATTTAATTTCCAGAATCCATTTAAATGGTCCAAAACTTATAAAATTCATATCTAATCCATACAAACTCTAAATTGGGCCATTCAAATTGCAAAATTCATCGAAAATTGAGATCTACATGTTTGTTTACTTTTCTTGTATTGTTTATTTGGTTTTTATTAGGGTTTTCCTTGTTTTGCGTGCCTCCGTGTCGACTTCGTCGTTTCGGAGGTTCACGCTCACGAGGAAAAGAATATTTGTTCAAAGGAGGAAGGCAAGTCATGTCATTTTGATCATATTGCTATCCCAGTTTACGAAATTTTGTTTATTTAAATTAGTGCATTTCGCTTTATTAAATTCCCACGTCTATCACTGTTTTATTTAGCCTTACCAATTCTCCTTGTTATAGCCCTATTACTTGTATTATTATGATCCTTGATAACCCTAGGAAAAATAAAACTAGTGAGCACTTTATGTATGTGGTACTCACTAGAAGACTTAGGAATATGCTTAGCCATGCTTGAATAGAAACAATTAGATGTTTTCAATAATTAGACTAAGGAATAAGTTGTAAATGATGGAAATGTTGGTTGTTTAGCCATAACATGCTGTCCTCTTCAAAATTCCCCAAACATGTTTTCTGCTGGGCTTGGGGTGCTTGGTGTTGTTAGTCGCACCTCGGCCATCATAAGGATCGGTCTTGGGGCCTCTGTTGCAAAGCATTCTTGTACTACCACCTGTCTAATGGGTAAGGCTTAACACGTCTACTAGTGTGGTCAGAAACAAAAAAGACACGGATAGGGATGGATGAAGCCCTAGGAAGGGTTGAAGCCCATGGGTTGACGTCTCTAGCAAGTGAAGGCTCAGAACGAGTCGAGATGCCTGGGGGCATAGACTGTCTGCTCGACCCAGGGCACTTGGCGGGGGAAGTCTATGTCGGTCTTCTTTGTTTAGGGCAGTACTAAGCGATGAGTTATGTCATGGCTTCTGTCCGTATGCCATGGTGGCATGTGGCACGTCGCAACACGTGAGGAAGACATGTCTGGTGGGTAAAGATGTACACCTCTGATTAGAGTAAATCTATTCGAATAGTCACACCCTCGGTGTGTCGAAACTTGGTTTCGGCAATATATTTTATGGGGTCGCAGTCAAGATCGCCAAGCACAATGGGTTAGAAGAAGAAGAAGATTTAGACAGGTTCAGGCCCTCTCGTGAGGTAATACCCTACTCCTGTTTCGGTGGATTCGATCCGCCGAGTGTCTTTATTGATCTCGTGATCTCTAAAGCTCTTGCTTATGAAATCGTATCTCGCATCTAGCATAGGATATCCCTCAAGGGACGCCCCTTACCCCCCTTATATAGTCTTGGGAGGTGGGGTTACAAATCGGAAACCCTATCTTACTCTAAGTCGGTTTCCTCAATCTTACCAAACTATGACTATGAGCCGTTGCCTTATCTAATCGGCAACGTAATACCCAAGTCGTAGTTGGTTTACATATTTAGTAGGCACAACCTATCCCTATCTTCAGTCGGATAAGCTTGCCATGTAGATACCCGATTGCCATAATCTCCACAGTAGCCCCCGAGTCCTTTTCAGTCGACGAGACAACTCAGCTTCAAACCAAAATAGTACGCAGCCAAAAACCTCTTTGGCCGAGTGCTCCTGGCGCCGAGTGATTCCATCATCTCTGCCTGAATCTTCCCGAGTGGCTCCAAAGACTGTGAAGGGCTGGAAACTATCTCAAAAATTCTCAAAAATAAATATCTAGGTGCATCTCCTGATGCACCTAATTAGGTGTAGCCCCCGACTATGTGGTTAGTCAAAAACAGACTAAACATATAGTCAAGAACTATAAAAAATCATTCTTATGTAGATGCTTAGCTCAAGCTAAAGCCACCTCATCACTCGGCAAGCTCGTGCCTATCCGAGTGAATTTGCCCGAGTCATCTCAGAACAAATAACTCAATCAACCCTCGTGGGTGAAAAGCACTCGGTAAGCTCATGCTTATCCAAGTGGATCTGCCCGAGTCATCTCGGAACAAATATTTCAATCATCCCTCATGGGTAAGAAATCAATTCGCTCGGTAAGCTCATGCTTATCCGAGCTGATCTTTCCGAGTCATCCCGGAAATTTGCCCGAGTCATCTCGGAACAAATAATTCTCTTATAAATGCTTAGCTCAAGCTAAAGCAATCATAAAAAATCACATCACTCGACAAGATCATGCTTATCCGAGTAGTTCGCCCGAGTCGTCTCGGAACAAATAATTTATTTAGCCCTCATGGGTAAGAAATCAATTCACTCGGCAAGCTCATGCTCATCCGAGTTAACTTGCCCGAGTCATCTCAGAACAAGTAATTCTATCGACCCTCGTGGGTAAAAATACTCGGCAAGCTCATGCTCATCCGAGTTAATTTGTCCGAGTCATCTCGGAACAAATAATTTAATCAACCCTCGTGGGTAAAAAACACTCGGCAAGCTCATGCTTATCCGAGTTAACTTGTCCGAGTCATCTCGGGACAAATAATCTCATCAACCCTCGTGGGTAAAAAACACTCGGCAAGCTCATGCTCGTCCGAGTTAACTTGTCCGAGTCATCTCGGGACAAATAATCTAATCAACCCTCGTGGGTAAAAAACACTCGGCAAGCTCATGCTCGTCCGAGTTAACTTGTCCGAGTCATCTCGGGACAAATAATTTAGTCAACCCTCGTGGGTAAAAAACACTCGGCAAGCTCATGCTCGTCCGAGTTAACTTGTCCGAGTCATCTCGGGACAAATAATTTAGTCAACCCTCATGGGTAAACAAATTTTTCAGTCATCTGAAAAATACGACCAAAATATTAAATAGCTCCTGCCATAATATTGGTCTTAATCTAAAAAGATCTTCACCAAGGTGGAAAACAAACAGCATCGGCAAGATTACCCGACCAAATGCTGAAAAACCAAACAGCCCTTGTTCACCAAGGTAGCTATAAAAACTCAGCTGTTGGTCACCTTCCAAATTGCATCGTGTCAGCTTCTCATGAAGTCTGACAAACCGCGGTATGGAAGGATCTTTAAAGGTATTGGGCACTCGGACACGCGCATATTGCCAAGGCAAATCTGCTTAAGCTCATCCGCTTAAGTCCCTAAGGACACGTATCAGACCACACCTTAGCTGGGCCGTAGATTTTCTTATGGGCTCGGCCCACTCACCAGAAAACCTAACGCAACCCTCAAATCTTTCTTTATAAAGACACGAGGTCGTCCCCGCCTCTTCATCTTATCATCTTGGTCTCTTTATGCCTCCGATGTGAACTTGTAGGTATCTAGCTTATTTATGTTGATGCCTTGACCTGAGTCTTCATAGAAAATTTCTTAAGTAATTTTCGTCCGACTGTCACCAAGCCTAAAACTTGATTAGATCATCAAAAAATTCTCAGTCCTTATCTATTGAACTCGAATCAAAACAATAAACAATGATAAACTAAATATAAACAAGTTATCAAAGAAAACCATGCTTTATTGACACGTATGCAGCCCCCGACTGTCAACTCAAGAAGTCATCTTGCTTGAGGTTGACAGTCAAGAACAACATAAAACTTACGGCAATTTAAGCATAGTATCGTCGAAGATGTTCAATATTCCAGGAGTTCTCCACCATAGATCCATCTTCGCGCTTTAGTCGAAATGCTCCTGGCCGAGTCACCTCAGCAATTATCTATGGTCCTTCCCATAGTGGAGATAATTTGTGATGGTCCTTGGTGGTCTGGATCTTGCGTAGAAACAAATCATCGACAATGAAAGCTCGCGCCCGAACATTGCGACGATGGTATCTTCTAAGTCCTTGGAGATATCTTGCCGACTGGATCAAGGAAGATCTTCTTCGTTTTGGCGTCGCCATGTCGCAACTTGGCTATCCTCCTTGTAGAAGTTTCACCCTCTTCAGATGTTGATGTAGCCAGTCGGATTTCTTCCTGGCCACATGATCTCTCACAAGATTGGGCCATATCGCAGCTTTCTTCGTCGCAGGTGAAGGCTTGTTTGTCGTCGCATGAATTTGGCGAGTGCATGCCTTCCGATGATCGCGTGGTAGGCCGTTTTTGAAGTCGACCACCCCGAAGGTGGTATTCTCCGTTCGGAAATTCTCGCGAACTTCGGAGGTGACTGGAAAGGCGACGTACTCGAATGGTGTGGGCGACAGCCCCGGGATCACTCCGCGGAAGGGGGCTGAGCTTGCCTTCAACTCAGTTCTCAGGATTTGTATCTCATCCAGGGTCTTGACGAACAGGAAATTGAGGACGCTGCCCCCATCGATGAGGACGCGCTTCAGCTTGATGTTCTGAACCACCAGGTCAAGTACCAAGGGATACTGCCCTGGATGAACCACTCAGTCAGGATGATCCGAGCGATTAAACGTGATGGCCACCTCCGACCATCGTAGATGTTGTGGGACTTCGGGTTGTGCCGCGTCGACCTCACGGTCCATCAGCTTTTGCTTCCTCTTGGACTCATAAACATGCGGCCCCCGAAGATGTGATTCAGCTCACCCACGTGGTCTTGAAAAGGCTCTGAATTCTTAGTCGAGTTGTTCTTCTTGGTTCCCGATGGACCGGCTTCATCAGTCGGCTTCTTGTTTAACTGTGCCGCATATTGCTCTGTGAATTGCTTGTAGATGATGCGTGCACTGAGCGTTCACGATCGTTCATGATCGTGTCGTAAGCCGCAACTCGGCGACGGTGTTGAGAATCGGACGTTGTGGCAACCAGGTCTTCGTGCCGGCGCTTGCGATCTTTCTGGGCCTGATTGCTGCTGCCGTTATCCTTCCTCGGATGCCGGCTTCCTTCCGAGTGCTTGTCATCCCTTTTGTCAGGCCGGGCTTGGCGTGCCGCCTTGATTGCATCGTTGGACTTGGCGTAGGAGTTCGCCGTCTCGAACATTTGCTTCACCGTCTTCGGTGGCTTGCGCCCAAACTTTCCAATTAACAGCTCATCACGGACTCCCTTCTGGAAGGCGGCGATGATGATGTCATCGGTGATGTTGGGGATCTTGTTGCGCTTTTCGGAGAAGCGCCGGATGTAATCCTTCAAAGGCTCGTCCGGCTTCTGGATGACGTTGTATAGATCGAAGTGTGTGCCGGGCCTCTCGAAGGTTCCTTGGAAGTTGGCGATGAAGTGGTCCTCGGCTCGCTCCACGAGCTGATTGAGCCTCTTGGCAGGCTCGTGAGCCAGTTCCTGGCTGAGTTGGCGAGGGCCACGGGCAGGTAATTGGCCATAGCCTTGTTGTCACCGCCTGCTGCGCGGATGGCGAGAGTATACACGGTAAGCCACGACTCGGGGTCAGTCTTGCCGTCATATTTCTCTATTCCTGTTGGCTTAAAACCATTCGGCCAGTGCACTCGGCGAAGCTCCCGAGTGAAAGCTGGTACTCCATCGTCGCTGCTATCGGGTGATCCCCTCCGATCTTCCCGAGTGCGTCGGTCTCGCTCCTGGTAGCGGCGATCGAGGACTTCCCGCGATCACTCGGCGGGTCTTCGGTTGGTGGTTGGGTAGCCGGAGCCGTTGTTGCGGCGGACGCGATGGTGGACGGGTGGACGTCCATGTCGTTTGTCGCGGGAGTCGGCCGTCTGCTCCTGGTACTTCGGCGTGGACTTGCGGGGTGGGCCTCTTGGCCTGGTCGTCGACCGATCTGGCTCGGGCCTCTTGTAGTCTCCTGACCTTAGAGGCGGAAGCCGGCTCTTGTCTGGCGTTTCGGCCACAGATTTAGTTGGCCTTCGTGCCGAGGTGGCGGGGTGGCCGTTAGCTGTGGCTGCGACGATGGTCTTGATCTTGTCGAGTATCGGAGTCACATTGGCGGGTGCCGTCTCCATGACGGTGTCCAAGAGAGTGAGCGCGGCAACAGCGTTCTGCTGTGGCGTTTGGAAGATGTTGGTGTTGCGAACTCGCGTTTGGAGGATGGCCTCCTGGGCAGATCGTCCGGCAGCGCGCAGATCCTGCTTCCTCTTGTCAGCCTCGTCCTTGCGTTGCTTCTCCTCTTCGGCCGTCTTGCGCTCGTGCTCAATCTTGTCTCGCTCTTCTTCACAAGCCTCCGGCCATGGCTGAGTCGGACTCGTCCGGCTCGGCCATGAGGACATCAAAGCACTTCGGCTCATAGTCCATGCGGCAATCGGAGTCGTCGGCTTCGTCTGAGGGGATGCCACAGAGGTCGTCGAAGCCGGCGGGGCTGAGGTATCCATTGAGCTCCGAAGATGAGCAGGAGCCGAATGATGGGAGGATGACGGCGACCTCCCTTGATCCTGGGTAGCCCAGGTCTGGATCGTTCCAGTGCGCGTCAGAGCTTGGGGATGTGGGCTCCTCCGAGTGGGTCGCCGCCGACTCGGGGGAGAGAAGTTTGCTGTAGATCTCGGCGGCGTTTGGTAACCCAAACGGCACCGAGCGGTCCTCGTCCGAATAGACGCCTCCGTCGGGAGGTGAGAAAATTGGCGCAGATTTCGGCGGTATTCGGTAATCCGAATGGTGCCGAGTGAAGTCCGTCGTCGGAGAAAGTAGATTGCATCTTGATCTTGAAGATGTCGTCGAAGATCTCGGCGCTATTGGGGAGCCCGAACGGCGCCGAGTGGGACTTTCCTTCCGACTGGTTTGAATCCGAGTCGAAGGAGGAATCGTCGAAGAAGTTGGCGGCGAAGTCGCCGAATGCTGAAGGAGATCCCATCACGCTTGTTGGCGAGATTGTTGAAGAAGTCTCGACGCGCAAGCCCCTACCTGGCGCGCCAACTGTCGAAACTTGGTTTCGGCAATATATTTTCTGGGGTCGCAGTCAAGATCGCCAAGCACAATGGGTTAGAAGAAGAAGAAGATTTAGACAGGTTCAGGCCCTCTCGTGAGGTAATACCCTACTCCTGTTTCGGTGGATTCGATCCGCCGAGTGTCTTTATTGATCTCGTGATCTCTAAAGCTCTTGCTTATGAAATCGTATCTCGCATCTAGCATAGGATATCCCTCAAGGGACGCCCCTTACCCCCCTTATATAGTCTTGGGAGGTGGGGTTACAAATCGGAAACCCTATCTTACTCTAAGTCGGTTTCCTCAATCTTACCAAACTATGACTATGAGCCGTTGCCTTATCTAATCGGCAACGTAATACCCAAGTCGTAGTTGGTTTACATATTTAGTAGGCACAACCTATCCCTATCTTCAGTCGGATAAGCTTGCCATGTAGATACCCGATTGCCATAATCTCCACACTCGGTTATGGGCAAGCTGAGCAATGTACCCAAGTTAGAGTTTTATTCTGTTTAAAACTGAAAGATTTGGTGTTAGCACATGTTGGACTGAGTTAAGGTAAGATCGCGTTGAAGCGCGACTTGGTAATAATTTGACTAGAGATAGGCTCGTGTTTATTCAAAGGCCTTTAAATATTTAAATGCTTTGAAATTCTAGTTTTCTACAAAATAGCCCTACATATGAATTCCTTGTACTCCTTTGCATTATTTGCATTTTTCCGGCATGGCTTATTGAGTACGGTGGTTGTACTCAGCCTTGCAATTCCTTCCCCCTTTCAGAAGTGTAGTGCTTCTGTGTCGAAGACGGTGTTAGAGGACCAAGGCTCATACCTCAATTGAGTTTGCCTGTGGAGTGGAGCTGAAGCCCCGCTAGGATCGTCTTTTTCTGCTGTCGCTGCTTTCTTTCGAGTGTGAGGACTAAGAGCCTCTTCTGTAAGTATATTTATACACTTTAATTTACATTTGGATCTATTTATTGATTTGTCATTTTGTGTACCCTGGCTGGTCCTGGACAGGGAATTAATACACAAAAATAGTCTGGAAATTTGGGATAAATTTCCGGGCGTGACAGTTGAGCATAGAGATGACTCAATCGGCTCAGTCGACATCATGCCCTGGACTCTAACTTTCGATGGATCAGTCTGCACACATGGATGTGGCATCGCCTTGGTAATCATGTCAGCGAGGGGGGCATGTTTTGAATTTGCTTTTACAATCGCGCCTCATGCTACAAATAATCAAGCTGAGTATCAGGCTGTCCTCAAGGGTTTACAGCTGTTGAAGGAAGTTGAAGCCGATGCCGTGGAAATTATGGGCGACTCACTTTTGGTCATCAGCCAGTTGTCAGGACAATATGAATGCAAAAGATGATACGTTGATGGTCTATTATTGAAAATGCCGAGAGTTGATGAACAGTTTTCAGCTAGTCACCTTGAAACATATCCCTAGGGAACAGAATTCGGAAGCAAATGATTTGGCTCAAGGGGCATCCGGCTACAAGACGATGACAAAAGAAGTCGAAGTGGAGGCTACAACCATCTCAGCCGACGACTGGAGGTATGGTGTTCACAGTTATTTACAAAACCCCTCCCAGTCGGCTTCAAGGAAATTGCGCTATAAGGCTTTAAGATATGTTTTGCTCGACGGTGACTTATATTATCGGACAATTGATGGTATCAAATGTCTAAGTGCCAATCAAGCCAAGGTAGTCATGGGAGAAGTGCATGAAGGGATCTGTGGCACTCATCAATTGGCTCATAAAATGAAGTGGTTGCTTCGGAGAGGTGGATTTTTTTGGCCTACTATGCTGGAGGATTGGTTTAAATATTATAAGGGTTGTCAAGACTGTCAAAGGTTTGGGGCTATCCAGAGGGCACCAGCGTTGGCTATGAATCCAATTATCAAGCCTTGGCCGTTCAGAGGATGGGGAATTGACATGATCGGCCAGATTAATCCACCCTCAAGCAAAGGACACAAGTTTATATTGGTGGCAACCGATTATTTTACCAAGTTGGTGGAAGCAATTCCTTTGAAGAAGGTTGACTCTAGGGATGCAATCAAGTTCGTCAAAGAGCATATCATTTACAGGTTCGGCGTCCCTCAAACCATCACAACCGATCAGGGGTCTTTGTCTCAGATGAGTTTGTTCAGTTTGCCGACAGCATGGGAATCAAGTTATTAAATTCTTCACTCTATTATGCTTAGGCTAATGGACAGGTAGAAGCCTCTAACAAGAGTTTGATCAAGTTGATAAAGAGGAAGATCTCTGAATATCCAAAGCAATGGCATAGCTGTTGACGTTTAAAACACACGCTGGCCTGGGAGATCTGCTTAGCTCTAGTGCAGGTCCTAGAATCGATGAAGCGCGGACATGCCAGTCAGTTTGATCCTGTCACTGACAAGATATACAAAACAGCAGAGCATAAATCATATTGGCCGATAGGTCGATAATCAAAACAGCCGATCTGTTGATAGCCGATTGTATGATTCCAGCCGATGCTGATGTCCAGATAACTCGTCGGCTGAAACGCCGTTGAAACCCTTATTGGTAGCCGTTAGGTAGGCTAGAGACTACGATTCTAATCATGACTTAGTAGGTCAAACTGAATTGATGCAGCACTAAGTATGGAAATAAATGCAATATCTAGACAATCAAGCCCTTGACTAGTTTTCAGGGTGGTAGATGTCTAAACTAATCTAATCTAGTAAACAGTTTAGCTGGTATTGGCATAGACCCTAGAGCGAGAGACAGCCGATAGAGCTAAATTGAGATACTAGGACTAGATTAACAGAGACATATGATAAGACCGGCTAGCCTTCCGGTGAAACATTAGCATGAACCTATCGGCTCAACAAGACTTAGATTATCGATAACAATCTAGTAGGTCAGACCTAACAGATGCAGCATGACATTATATATGATAATCTAATACTCGATGAGCCGATAGATCTGCCTAATGTGATGGATATAGAAAATCTACCTAAAGTGACATTATGTTTATAGAAACATCGACTTGATCAGAATATCGAACCTAACTGAGAAAGTCCTAACTAAGTCGATGTATCTATGAACGGTAATGAAACTAAAGATAGATACGATATACCTGGGCCGACGGGACCTTGGAGTTACCCCTTTGCCGGAGATCGAAGCCGATGCAGCCCCGCGTCGGGTGCCAAGTCTCACCGGATGATGAACAAAGTGGAAAAGGTAAAAGGTGGCGATGCGCCGAATTGTATTGATCGTGAGGATTTTTTTACATGGACCCCAGGCTTACATATTTATACCCGCAGGCTAACAGAGATCCTAACATATTACAATCCAAACTTTTCTAAAAATAAAAGGAAACAAACTGAATCCTTACTGGATACTAACACACTTTCCTAAAAATAAAATAGAAAGTTAACAAACTTATCCTAATTAATAGATACAAGCCGTATACTTCTTGAACTCAATGTCTTCTGAATAAGATCTTTCCAAACAGAATCTAACCAGAATCCGACTACTGAAGATATTGATCCTCCATCGGCTGACGCAGAACTCTCAGCCAATTCTACTTTGAGCCAATATGAACACTTAGCCGATGGAGACTCTAGGGCTTACCAAAATTTGGTGTTAACACATGCCCCCCAGTTTTTGAGTATGAGAAGTCATGCTTCAAAATTATCCTTGCCTTGATCGCCCCAAAACTGGTTCTTTTCTTCTTCTTGACATCGGCCCTCGTAAGCCGACACATTCTGTAGTAGATGAGCCAGACTGTCAAACTCATGGAAGAAAAACCTGTTTTGGGTAGCCGCTGACAACCCTTGAAATGCAAGATCTGCTAGCTGCTCATCACTTAGACTCAAACTATAACATCGGCTGTGGACGTAACAAAACCTTTGAATATATCTTTAGTCGATCCCCTTCTTGTTGTTTGATTGATATCAAGTCTGCAAGCTTCAACTCACCAACCTCAGCAAAGAAGTACATGTGAAACTGTTCCTCAAGATCGGCCCAACCTCTGATAGAATTTGGTGGTAATGACGAAAACCATGTGAAGGCCGATCCAGTTAAGGACAATGGGAAAAATCTAACTTTTAGAGCTTCTTCAGCGAATGCCTCCCCACATTGAGCTAAAAATCGGCTGACATGTTCCATTGTAGATACACCATCTTGCCCTGAAAACTTGGAAAAGTCTGGAACCTTGTATCGGCTTGGAGGTGGTACTCTATCAAATCATTCAGGATATGGCGGCCGATACACAAAACTTTGATGTTTGGGTTTAATTCCAAACTGCTCCTCCATTACCTTTGCAATAATGTCGGCCCAATCTTCTTTAGGCTGATATTGTTGAGTTTCCTCTGGCCGATAATGCTGTTGTGGCTCTTCATGTTGATATGCTTGCCCCCGAGCCAATATTGTTGTTGCCGATGATGATGATATTACCCATGCTGACTTCTTAATGCAATCACCCTGGGAACCATCTTCTTAATCAAACCATGTAATGTACTCACCAAAACTCCAGATGGATCGAACACAGCGCGATGAACAATTTCATCAACCATCTCTTGAAGTGTTTTGTCATCCATCGGCTTAGTAGACTGTCCCTTGTCTTCATTCATCGGCTTGAGAGATTGCTCTTCCTCGGCCTTGACTTCTTTATCAGACATTGTGGGTTCCACAAGCCGTGTAATCGTGAGGTCCCACTGCGCGTGCCAAAGATGTGTTGACGTGAAAACACACGCTAGTCTGGGAGATCTGTTTAGCTCCAATGTAGGTCCTAGAATCGCTGAAGCGCGAGGGTGCCAGTCAGTTTGATCCTGCCACTGACAAGATATGCAAAACAGCAGAGAATAAATCACATCGGTCGAGAGGCCGATAATCAAAACAGCCAATCTGTTGATAGCCAATTGTATGATTCCAGCAGATGTCGATGTCCAGATAACTCGTCGGTTGTAACCCCGATGAAACCCTTATTGGTAGCCATCTGGCAGGCTAGAGATTACGATTCTAAACATGACTTAGTAGGTCAAACTGAATTGATGCAGCACTAAGTATGGAAAGAAATACAATATCTAGACAATCAAGCCCTTGACTAATTTTCAGGGTGGTAGATGACTAAACAAATCTAATCTAGTAAACAGTTTAGCCGGTATCGGCAGAGACCCTAAAGCGAGAGACAACCGATAGAGCTAAATTGAGATACTAGGACTAGATTAACAGAGATATGATAAGACCGGCTAACCCTCCGATGAAACATTAGCATGAACCTATTGGCTTTACAACACTTAGAGTATCGACAACAATCTAGTAGGTCGGACCTAACCGATGCAGCACGAGATTATTGAAGGGTTACGCGGAGGCTACGAAAGCAAAAAACAAAAACTTTCTACCGCGCAAACTAGGAACACTTGCTAGTAAGGGTCGATAAATCATTACCGATTGGAGTGGAGTGCAGAGGAAATAGCCAATCAGGAGCTATCCGATCTAGAACAGTATTGGCCGATCACAGCCGATTCGCTGATAGCCGATTCCCCAAACAGCCGATCCGACATAGCCGATTCCCGATGCCAGAGCCGATCCAACCTCAGTCGACTCGTCGATTTGCCCGACTGCGCTTGCCTCACTCAGATGAGCCCGACCATAGCCGATCTGTCCAACTGCAGCTGATTAGCACTACAACGTAGCAATGTCTCTACCAGTATCCACACGTCCAGGGACAGAACGCCTGACACCCGTGTGCTAGCACAAGATGCAAGGCTAGGGTTTGGCTCGGGAGTGGAGAGGATTTCCATGGAGATCTCAAACTCACCGACTTCTGAAGCCGCGTGATTAGATTGATTCCGTTCAAGTGTGATGCCGCAACTCTCCACCCCTCGCCCCTTTATATAGAGTTGCCGACTAGGCCTATAGGCCCATCGGGACTCTATCTGATCGGATCCATATCCAAATCTCATAGAGTTGGCCGGCCGACTTTGTAAGCCCATAGGACTCTATATTAAATCGAATCTTATCCGAATTGAGCCATATTCGAGTCCAACTCGAATGTCTGTTCTATCCCCTTAAGCGTGCGACCCTATAGGTTCAGGTATACTCGGTTTTGGCTCGAGTCCAACTCAGCCGACCGTTAATAGCAGCGCCTAGCAGCACATATTGACACCATAGTATACAAGAATATAATATCGGCTCTGAACCTGTAATGTGTACACAATTCCCTTTGCCTCACGATACCAATTAAGCTATAGGCCAGATGTGTGCCATCCCTTCAATAGCTTAACCATTCACTCGAACCGTATTGGATTATCTGTCTGTTGATTGACTCCTCAATCAACTCGGCATGGCCATGCACTTCCATAATCCATTACCTCGAGGGGCCCAGAGATACCTCTCCAAAGGAGGGGCAAATTCCATCTTGATCACTCACATCCCACTCCATGTTTCATAGAAAACCCGAAGACTACTGTTATAACTACCCAGTTACGGAATAGACCCAAAGTAGGCTACTACACATGTTGGAATCTATGATGATCTCAGGTCTAAGGACTTTGCACCAACACTACTTGAGTCCAACTAATGGCACATGGCTACCAATAAGGTCTCATGGTGGGTCTATCCAACAATGTGTTCTCTAACACATGTCCACGTATATTGATTTGGTATCTCCATACCCATGATCTATGAGATATGATCATCAATCAATAAACATGCCGATCTTAGAATCATATTTGTTCCAACAATATGACATGTGATCAGTGATCGTTTAGAAATAGATTCATACATAAAGAGTCTCATAAATAAGTCACGTACTTATTGATCAATACAAGATGTCTATTTCATGGAACTGAATAACACTTTATTCATTTATACATAAACATTGACCATGATATCCAACATCTCCATGTTGCCTCTAGGGCATATCACTAACAGTCTCCCACTTGCATTAGAGTCAATCATGATAGTATCTAATATCCATTGCTCTTGTGTGCGCCTCATGTTTTGGTTGAGGGAGAGGTTTTGTCAACGGATCGGCTATGTTGAGATCCGTGTGCACTTTGCATATCTTGACATCACCTCTGTCCACAATCTCACGGAAGAGATTGTCGACCCCCGTTTTTGAAACGGGAATCATTCGTGTTCATAGTACCATATCCCTGGATCGAGTAGTTGGGTACCCACGAATACAATACTGAATTACCAGGTGCAAAGTGCACGAATAGTCTGACATCAAAAGTATTACAATAATAGGCCCGAAGGCAATATCCATTACATATAGGACCTACAGGTCCGGATACAACCAAAAGCAGAATTTAGATAAGATAGCAGTCAGAAGGCAGCGGCATGTCGATTGCCACAGGCAACGACCGGGGACTAGACCTAGTAGATGCCTTCTCCTTCTTCGCCCTCCTGGCAGTAAGCATAGGGGTCCTCCAGTTCTTTGTTTCCACCATCTGAAGGTTTTGTGCGTATAGCAAGGGTGAGTATCCAACGTACTCAGCAAGCCGACATGGAATGATGCACATGATAGGGTCATTCAAAGGATGGCTATGGTTTATTTGCAAAAAGCCAATTTTCACAAATCATTTCACAAACCTAACATCTAGCCAGGTCAAGTTTTAGTTCCATAGTATATTAAGTCGGTGACGGTTCTGCATACCATCCATCGTGATTCCAAGGAGGGCTTCCCGCCTCCGGTTCGTCATGGTTTTCGGGGAGTCCACCCCTTCTCGCAGTTCGAGAGGTCGAGTCCACCAGCACACAAAATCATTATGCATTCCCACCCATCATTTTAAAATTTATGAGTTTAGCCACGGGAGAAACTTGTCAAGCCGCTCATTAACCGCGAGCACGGCTATTCGAATAGATTGATTTACTCACACTGCAGTGGATGTACACTTTACCCATACTCCGCAACTGCTCATTGAATGAGCTTTCATCCCATCATATGGGATGGTCACAGCAAAGCCTTTCGATAACTTCGCTTTGGCAGTACCCGCTCCATGAACTTAAATCCTCTTGCACTCTAGTCGTCCTTTCCTAGCAGTGAGAGGAGTTCTGGCCCTCCCGGGGTAAGGAAAAACTCACAAAATTCACATTCATTACTCAATACCATTTTTGAGGACGGGAATCATTCGTGTTCATAGTACCATTTCCCTGGATCGAGTAGTTTGGTACCCACGAATATAGTACTGAATTATCAGGTGCAAATGCACGAATAGTCTTACACCACAATTTTATTACAATAATAGGCCCGAAGGCAATATCCAATACATATGGGACCTACCGGTCCGGATACAACCAAAATCAAAGATTAGATAAGATAGCAGACGGAAGGCAGCGGCATGTCGATTGCCACAGGCAACGACCGGGGACTAAGACCTATTGCGCTCCAATGTCTTCATTCATCCTGGTAGTACGCATGGGGTCCTCCAGTTCTTCGTTTCCTCCATCTGAAGGTTTGTGCATATAGCAAGGGTGAGTACCCAACGTACTCAGCAAGCCAACACGGAATGATGCACATGATAGGGTCATTCAAAGGATAGCTGTGGTTCTTTTGCATAAAGCCAATTTTCGTAAATCATTTCACAAACCTAATGTCTAGCCAGGTCAAGTTTTATTACCATAGTTCATTAAGTCGGCGACGGTTCTGTCCACCATCCATTGTGATGCCAAGGGTAGCTTCCCACCACCGGATCATCATGGTTTTCTGGGGAGTCTACCCTTCTCCCCTTTCGAGAAGTTGATCCACCAGTGAATAAGAATCATCATGCAAACCCATCCCATCATTTTAAATTTTAGAGTCTAGCCAAGCGAAAGTCTTGTCACGATGATCTATATCCGCGAGCACGGCTATTCGAATAGATTGGTTTACTCACACTGTAGTGGATGTACACTTTACCCGTACTCCGCAACTGCCCATTGAATGAGCCTACATCCCTCTATATGGGACGGTCACAGCAAAGCCTTTCGATAACCTCACTTTGGCAGTACTCGCTCCATGAACTTAAGCCCTCATGCACTCTAGTCGTTGTTTCCTAGCAGTGAGAGGACTTCTGGCGTTCCCGGGGTAAGAGAAAGACTTGCTCCATCTTCAATTTCTAACCTCTATCTTCATCTCCTCATATTGATCGTATGTCCCGATCTTTGCCCAGGTACATACCAGTGGTAAATCCCCTACCGGTAAGCCCTTAACTCAACGCAACACCTGAACCACTACGCAAGGATACTGCCTCCGCTCGGATATCTACTCCGCTAGGTCTATACCCATTCAAGAAGTACGGTTGTACTGGCTTGTTTCCCGGCTATCTCATGGCTGGGTCCTTAATTGACCAGGGTCGGCACTTGCCTTTTCTGGAATCCACACAAATCATTCAGCCGCCCCAGTCTAAAACATTAGTTTTGTACTTTTAGTTTTCATCAAAACTCCTTTGGTCATTCTCATGGCAATGTGGCGCTCATGTCTCCACATGCCGTATCTCAACTACCTTTCCCAAAGGTAGTTGCCCAAGCATATAGCTCTTTGTAAAAACATGAATATGCATGAATCTAATAATAGCATGGCTAAGCTTTTTACCGAAGAAAGTCTCCGGTTATGTCACATCGAGGTTTACAAAGATTATAACTAAAGGTAATCAATATCAAGGCATGGTATATCAAGCATAGGTATTTTGTGTATAGCATGCATGTTTCAAGTTTAAATCAACATCATTTCATAAAATAGGATCAATATGTTCAAAGGAAGTGATGACTTGCCTTGCTCGCACACTTGTTGAATGGGGTCTTCCGCGTAGTCAGTGCTTGCTTCTTCGGACGCTATCCGTACGTGCGAAAGGAGAGGTTGAATCCAATTTAGAATCCAACAAATACCAGATAAAATCCAAATAAATCGCAAAAAGCAATTCCTAGGGACGATTATAAACTAGGAAAAACTCGAAGCTGGGTTGGCAAGAATGGATTTAATTTATCTCGGTGAATTATTCGAATTGTTTAAATGAAATTGGATTTTTAGTTTTAAATTACCTTGGATAGCTAGATATCCGATGTTTAGATTTTAAATCAACTATTCTAATGTTGAACTATATTATTAAAATAACATTGGTTAGATAATAACATTTCATAAAAATAATATTGGTGAACTCCTATTAATTTAAAAGTTAGATAATAATTTTGTATTGATTTATAAATTATTTCCCAAGGTAACTTATTTTTAGAAAAAGAACAATCTTCTCTTTATCCTTTAAATAACTAATTTTAGAAACCAAATTTTATTATATCACTTTAGTCCTAAGCTATTTCAAAAATAAATTTATTTTCCTACTCCTTTGTTTTCCCTTTTTACCATTTTTCTTATTTTCCTTTTTCTTTTACTTTCTTCTTTTCTTCTTCTATTTTCTCTCTTGCGGCAAAAGAAAAGAAGAAAAGAAAAAGAAAAAATGGCGCAGGAGGGATTCGAACCCACGACCTCTCTCTCCTCTCGCTTCTTACAGCTGCGCCGCACGGCCTATCTCTCCTCTCTTTCTTTCTTTTCGTTTTATTCCCTCCTCCTAGCTAGCGCCGGCCGGCAGTGGGGAAGACAAGCTCGCCGGCGGCAAGGGAGGGGCGGAGCTCGGGAAGGAAGTGGGTTTTCACCATCTCGGCACCACGGGGGTCCCATTACACCACTCGGCTGGGACCGGGGATCGGCGGAGATGGCTGGCGATGGCGAGGTGGTTCGGGTTGCGGCGACGCTCGTCGGCGGCACAGTCTGGCGACGGCACGGCCAATGTGGCGGGCCTGGGAGCATCTACGGAGCCTAGCGGTGCTACTGGTGGTGATGGCTTGGATGAAAAAGCTATGGAGCGTGCTAGCATCGTGCGGGGTAGCGGCGGTCCGAACGGACGCCCACGGCGGGGCTCGCCGGCGGCGGGCTCCGGTGGCGGATTGGCACGGGTAGGTTAGGGAATAGTTGGAGAGGGTTGTAGAGATCGTGTTCTCACCTTCGGGTTGCGGGGAAATCGGCCGGCGGCAACGAATTCCGAATCGGCGGCCTCGACGGCTCGACGGCGATCTCTACCGGCGAACTTCGGTGTTTCAAAAAATGGAAGCAATGTGGTGGCTAATTTTTGGGGAAAACAGGGGGAATAGCACAAGTGAGTGATGGAGAAGATTTGGTGTGTAGCAAGCTTGGTCTGGGGAGGCCTCTATATAGCCGGTCGACGGGGAGGGGGGGAAGGACGATGTGACGGCGACCATGGCGCGGCGTCAGCGGCATGGTGCGCGTGCGTGGCCGACGAAACGCGCGGTGTTACACAGTGCTGCCGAGGGCAGTTGGGGATGGGACGGTGGCCGCGGACTTTGACGCGCGTGACGGGACGCGTGCGCGGTGCAGCGAGAGATGGTATGGGGCTCGGGCGACGGTGACGCGGTGCGGCGGCGCGGGCGTGAGGCGACGCGGCGATGGCGACGCGCGCGCGCGCGGGCGCGAGCCACGGCACGACGGCGACGGCGACACGCACGCGCGCGGTGACGGGACGGCGGCGCGGCGCACATGGCGCGAGGGCGCTATGGCGACGCGCGATGGGCGGAGGTGACGTGCGCGGCGCGGCGCGGCGTGCGAGGGGACCGGGCCGAACTCCTCGATCGAATGAACAATGCATTTTTTATTTTTCTGATTTTTATTCTTTTTTTCTTTTTTTTTGCTATCAATTCCTTTTGTATTTCACATATAAACTAAATAGAATTTCTGGCCCAATTGTAATTTAATTAGATTTTAAGTTTTTGCCCACTTTATTATATACATATATATATTATTTTAGTTATATATTTATTATTTTTTATACTTTTTCTTCTTATTTATAACTTAGTAAATTTTTGTATTGCACCCAAAAATTCAATATCCTTTTGTTCAAAAGCAAATTTTTATTAAACCTTAACTCTTCCCTAAATCTTTATTTTTATAATTTTATTGATGATATTTGCAACTTTCTTTCTTTTAGGATTTTAAAAACCTATCGACTTTTTCCCTTCAAAGTAGATATTTAATTATTTAACTTGGCATCAAAGACTTACGAATAAAATGCGAATAAAAACACGATAAGATGCCATCAAATAGAAAATTTTTGCAAGTTTCGATTTTCATGTTTTGATTTTTAAAACTTCGGATTTTCAGGGTGTTACAAACCTACCCCCCTAACAATAAATCTCGTCACGAGATTTGGGTCGGGTCGCGATTGGGAGTCGGTCGGTATAAACATATGGGATGGATCCGTTAGGACTTCTCCTAAGCAGGATGACTAATAGGTTGACTGCTTGGGTGACGCAGGAATCTATCACTGAGTTTCTAAGGGTGGTCCACTTCGATTCTTGTTTCTGATAACATGATATTTTCAGCTCCTTAATCCTTCGGGCATCCTTCAAGCGTACAAGATTTAGCATGTCTCTAATTTCCTTAAGTTGTATAATAGACTTGCTGTTTTGAAACTTTAGAGACCTTTGGCTATAGATGGGTCGTGATCCTGACATGATTGGGGTCTAGAGATTCCAGTAGGTGGCAAGAGGCTACCTAGAGAAGGTTTGGTTTTACCTAGCCTCAATATAGTGTCCAATCTGAGGGTCCAGGGTTATGTCACTCTACCCCCCTAACAATAAGTTCAAGCTTGGCTTTTAGGGTAAGGGCTGTATTGGCATTTTCAGGCTTGGTTGGCATCCTCACTATTCCTAGATAGAGTCTACGCACGGATTCCTAACATTCCCTCAAGATCTTGGCTTGTCCTTTTGGTCTATTCGTCGGTCTCACAAGCTTACTTTCAATACTTGGGTAGGAATGGTTCACCGGGTTGGGTCCTCCGTAGATTGTCCGGGGCTGGATTTCCCAAATCATTGTTTGATATTTATTTGCCTCCGGGCAGGGTAATGGGAGATTTTTCATAGGTCATTTTTCCAGAGATATCGAGGTGGTTTCTTGAAACTGGAAGGGTTGTCTTAAACCTAGGTTAACCATCCTTGATCCATACTTTGTTGTCTTGATCCATGGTCATGTTTGTCAGTGAAACTTATGGGGTAGATACGGTAACTTCTCTCCGTCCACAGTCTAATACCCCTTGGTTCTTAGTTAACTAGTCCATTCTTGATATGATGTCTAGAGTCTGAGTTGGCAATACCATAAGGTTTGATAGGAATACTACATCTCTGATCCGAATGGGCGCACTAATGCATGTGTGGAGTATAGTTATATTTTCCCCAGGTGAATCTACTATCATTGATCTCTTAAGGCCTACCTGACATAGGTTATGTTCTGTGCTTATTCTTGAGGTTATGGAAGAATGCTAAGCCCCAAAATCAAACAAAACTTTAATTAGTGCAGAATGGATAGAGATCATACCCATCAACATGACCTGGTCCTCCTGAGCTTCTTCTGCACGCGTGTGGTTCACTTGGCCACGGCGGAATCCGGTGGTAACCTCCTTCGACTAGGGCGTTCTGAAAAGGGCACATCCAGGTGCCGGGGCGGGGGTTCCTCGTACTGCAATGGCGTTGGCTCCAGTACGAACGGGGGTGTTGCGCGGCTTAGGGCAATGATTGGCAAAGTGTCCAAACTTCCCACAGTTGAAGCAGTTCACATTCTTAAGTCCTGGGGCTGCCAAAGTGGGTGCTGGGGTACGGAAAGGGGTGGCAGGTGGTCTGCTAGCGTTGATGGGTGCAGAGGGGCAATTGGTCGCCGCGATGGCTGGCTTCCAACTTGACGATGTTGCTCCCTTGGGTCGCTGAGTTATCCCTTGTGTTGGACAGACTAGAGCAAGCCTTCTCTTTCGGTTGTTTTCAACCGTCCTTTGGTCATGCTCAAGCCTAACGACCTTGTTGATGAGGCTTTGGAAGCTGGCGTGGTCTTGACCGATCATCGGTCCTCTCAGCTCGTCATTCAGTCCTTCGATAAACTTATCCATTTTCTCCTCTTCGTCTGCCAGGTCGCTTGTGGCGTAACGGGCAAGCTGCGTGAACTTGTTAAGATATTCTTGCACCGAGGTGTTGCCTTGGCGCAACCTCCTAAATTCATTCTTCTTCATTCTCATAACCACGGCGGGTACAAAATTTTCACGGAAGGCAGCAGTGAATTTCTCCCAGGTCGTTTCTCCGGTATCTTCCGCCCGAGTCTCTTTGTAGGTGTCCCACCAGTCACTTGCGGGACCTTCCAGCTGATTGGTGGTGAAGATGACTCTGTCAGCTTCCCGTACTCGGACGAGAGTCAACTTCTTTTCTATTACCCTCAACCAATCTTCAGCATCCATAGGTTCCTCTGCCATGGAGAATGTTGGCGGTTTGGCTCGCATAAACTCGCCTAAGCTTGATCCTTCGCGTTGTCCTTGGTTGTTGGCAATGGCTTGAAGCAGTTGGGTCTGTAAAGTCATGACTTCCACTAGGGTGGAGGGGTTAGGCTCCGGCGGGTTCTCAGTAGCTGCTGAGGCTCTGCGACGGTGCGCCATCTGAGGAATATAAATGAGGTAAGAGATTGGATCGACTAAGGTCATGGTTCTAATCGATTTTTAAGTGATCTTCAAGTTGTTTTGAAGTGATCCTTTGCACACAACAAGCATGGTGGAATAAACTCATTTAAGACATAACATGGAACTTCATATCAGTTCATAGATGTTACATCATGGGGATACATTGGACATGCGTAGTCCCATACAACACAATACAACATCACTAATATCGATCTAGGGTTTTCATACATAAGGGTAGGGGTATGGTCGTTGCTGCCTTAGCTCCATCCAAAGCAAGACCAGAGTTGATGCAGACCTCTTGTCTAGTTGTTTGGGTCGCCGCCCGATCTGGGGTTGCCACCTATGGCTGTTGCATTGGCACCGGTACGAGGAGGGGTGCTACGTGGCTTGGGGCACTGGTTGGCAAGGTGCCCATACTCCCTGCAGTTGTAGCAAGTCCTCTTCTACCTTCGACAACGGGGAATCTTTAGGGGTAAACACTGTGCATGTGACGATCATATTGCATGTACCGCCTATATTCTCTTTTTGTGACTTCCTCTTCTTGAGTGGTGGCGAACTGAAACCTTGGCCGGTTGTTTGACCCGATTCTTTGTCCTTCCTTGCACACTGTATCTCTTCCTCGATCGGGGTCCTAGTGTGCTTGTCCCATGTACTGTTTCTTACTCCATGTCCTTGTTCCATGAAACCGTAGCGGGGGTCAACTGTTTCCTGCCATCCAAATGGCGGGTTTGGTGTCATTGCTCCCCGTGGACTTGACAGTATACTTGCGGGAGTTATCAGGGCTTGCGTTGGTTGCTGTTGAAGGTGTCGTTGCATTTGTTGCATCATTATGACCATCAACTGTGTCTGGTTAGCCACTACCTAGGCTAGGGTCGGGTCCATAGGAAAAGGAGGTGGAGTGTCCACAGGATCGCTCTGGGTTGATCCATGAGACTGCTGGAATCTTGATTTACTGTCCTTGGCTCTATCCATCTACTGTCAGAAAGAAAGAGAGAAGTAAAGGTTAAGCTATGGATGGGGCCTTATTCTGTGTACTCTCATCGGTTTAGTGGGTTAAACAAACAATCTCCCAAGCTTCAACATGCTCCGACATTTTTTTAAGATAGCTTAAGGTTAGAGAGAGGTAATGGTAAGACCAAATGTTTGTAGAGAAACAAGGTTCAAGATTGTATGGGAAAAACATATTTGTTTTGGGAAAATAGTTTGTATTTTCAAAATAATCCTATGTAGGGATATTTCCCTTTAACCAGCTCGGGGTGGGGCGCCAGTTGGTCTTATCCTACAGTCGCACTGCTCTGATACCAGCTATGTAGACCGCCGTTTTTGAGGACGGGAATCATTCGTGTTCATAGTACCATTTCCCTGGATCGAGTAGTTTGGTACCCACGAATACAGTACTGAATTATCAGGTGCAAATGCACGAATAGTCTTACACCACAATTTTATTACAATAATAGGCCCGAAGGCAATATCCAATACATATGGGACCTACCGGTCCGGATACAACCAAAATCAGAGATTAGATAAGATAGCAGACGGAAGGCAGCGGCATGTCGATTGCCATAGGCAACGACCGGGGACTAAGACCTATTGCGCTCCAATTTCTTCATTCATCCTGGTAGTAAGCATGGGGGTCCTCCAGTTCTTCGTTTCCTCCATCTGAAGGTTTGTGCGTATAGCAAGGGTGAGTACCCAATGTACTCAGCAAGCCAACACGGAATGATGCACATGATAGGGTCATTCAAAGGATAGCTGTGGTTCTTTTGCATAAAGCCAATTTTCGTAAATCATTTCACAAACCTAATGTCTAGCCAGGTCAAGTTTTATTACCATAGTTCATTAAGTCGGCAACGGTTCTGTCCACCATCCATTGTGATCCCAAGGATAGCTTCCCACCACCGGATCGTCATGGTTTTCTGGGGAGTCTACCCTTCTCGCCTTTCGAGAAGTTGATCCACCAGTGAATAAGAATCATCATGCAAACCCATCCCATCATTTTAAAATTTAGGGTCTAGCCAAGCGAAAGTCTTGTCACGATGCTCTATATCCGCGAGTACGGCTATTTGAATAGATTGGTTTACTCACACTGCAGTGGATGTACACTTTACCCGTACTCTGCGACTGCCCATTGAATGAGCCTACATCCCTCTATATGGGACGGTCACTGCAAAGCCTTTCGATAACCTCACTTTGGCAGTACCCGCTCCATGAAATTAAGCCCTCATGCACTCTAGCCGTCGTTTCCTAGCAGTGAGAGTAGTTCTGGCGTTCCCGGGGTAAGAGAAAGACTTGCTCCATCTTCAATTTCCAACCTCTATCTTCATCTCCTCATATTGATCGTATGTCCTGATCTTTGCCCAGGTACTTACCAGCGGTAAATCCACTACCGGTAAGCCCTTAACTCAACCCAACACCTGAACCACTACGCAGGGATACTGCCTCCGCTCGGATATCTACTCCGCTAGGTCTATACCCATTCGAGAAGTATGGTTGTACTAGCTCGTTTCCTGGCTATCTCATGGCTCGGTCCTTAAGTGACCAGGGTCGGCACTTGCCTTTTCCGGAATCCACCCAAATCATTCAGCCGCCCCAATCTAAAACATTAGTTTTGTACTTTTAGTTTTCATCAAAAACTCATTTGGTCATTCTCATGGCAATGTGGCGCTCATGTCTCCACATGCCGTATCTCAAGTACCTTTCCCAAAGGTAGTTGCCCAAGCATATAGCTCTTTGTAAAAACATGAATATGCATAAATCTAATAATAGCATGGCTAAGCTTTTTACTGAAGAAAGTCTCCGGTTATGTATTTTGTGTATCAATATCAAGGCATGGTATATCAAGCATAGGTATTTTGTGTATAGCATGCATGTTTGAAGTTTAAATCAACATCGTTTCGCAAAATAGGATCAATATGTTCAAAGGAAGTGATGACTTGCCTTGCTCGCACACTTGTTGAATGGGGTCTTCCGCGTAGTCAGTGCTTGCTTCTTCGGATGCTATCCGTACGTGCGAAAGGAGAGGTTGAATCCAATCTAGAATCCAGCAAATACCAGATAAAATCCAAATAAATCACAAAAAAGCAGTTCCTAGGGACGATTATAAACTAGGAAAAACTCGAAGCTGGGTTGGCAAGAATGGATTTAATTTATCTTGTTGAATTATTCGAATGTTTTAAATGAAATTGGATTTTTAGTTTGAAATAACCTTGGATAGCTAGATTTCCGATGTTTGGATTTTAAATGAACTATTCTAATGTTGAACTATATTATTAAAATAACATTGGTTAGATAATAACATTTTATAAAAATAATATTGGTGAACTCCTATTAATTTAAAAGTTAGATAATAATTTTGCATTGATTTATAAATTATTTCCCAAGGTAACTTACTTTTAGAAAAAGAACAATCTTCTCTTTATCCTTTAAATAACTAATTTTAGAAACCAAATTTTATTATTTCACTTTAGTCCTAAGCTATTTCAAAAATAAATTTATTTTCCTACTCCATTTTTCCCTTTTTACCCTTTTTCTTATTTTCCTTTTTCTTTTACTTTCTTCTTTTCTTCTTGTTTTCTCTCTTGCGCGGCAAAAGAAAAGAAGAAAAGAAAAAGAAAAAAAATGACGCGGGAGGGATTCGAACCCACGACCTCTCTCTCCTCTCTCTCGCTTCTTACCGCTGCGCCACGCGGCCTATCTCTCCTCTCTTTCTTTCATTTTGTTTTATTCCCTCCTCTCGCTAGCGCCCCGGCGGTGGGAAGACAAGCTCGCCGGCGGCGGGAGGCGGAGCTCGGGAAGGAAGTGGGTTTTCACCATCTCGGGACCACGGGGGTCCCATTACACCACTCGGCCGGGACCGGGGATCGGCGGAGATGGCTGGCGACGGCAAGGTGGTTCGGGTGGCGGCGACACTCGTCGGCAGCACAGTCCGGCAACGGCACGGCCAATGTGGCGGGCCTCGGAGCATCTATGGAGCCTAGCGGTTCTACTGGTGGTGATGGCTTGGCCGGAAAAGCTATGGAGCGTGCTAGCACCGTGCGGGGTAGCGGCGGTCCGAACGGACGCCCACGGTGGCGGATTGGCACGAGTAGGTTAGGGAAAAGTTGGAGAGGGTTGTAGAGATCGTGTTCTCACCTTCGGGTTGCGCGGAAATCGGCCGGCGGCAACGAATTCCGGATCAGCGGCCTCGGCGGCTCAACGGCGATCTCTACCGGCAAACTTCGGTGTTTGGAAAAATTGAAACAATGTGGTGGCTACTTTTTTGGGAAAACAGGGGGAATAGCACGAGTGAATGATGGAGAAGATTTGGTGTGTAGCGAGCTTGGTCTGGGGATGCCTCTATATAGCCGGTCGACGGCGGGGGTGGGGGGAGGACGACACAACGGCGACCATGGCGCGACATCAGCGGCATGGTGCGCGTGCGTGGCCGACGAAACGCGCGGTGTTACACAGTGTTGCCGAGGGCGGTTGGGGATGGGACGGCGGCCGCGGACTTTGGCGCGCCCGTGACGGGACGCGTGCACGCTAGCGAGAGATGGCACGGGGCTCGGGCGACGGCGACGCGGTGCGGCGCGCGGGCGCGAGGCGGCGACGGCGATGGCAACGCGCCGCGGCGCGGAAGGACGCGGGTTCGGTCCCGGCGGCGCGTGGCGCGGCGGGCGGCGGGGTCCGGCGCAGTGGCACATGGCGCGCGGGCGGCGGGGTCCGGCGCGGGCACGCGAGGACGTCCCTATGAGCGCGCGCGCGAGGGTGGGGGCCGGGCGCGGCGCGGTGCGTGGCGCGCGGGGCGGGTCGTGCGTATGGCGGAACGGCGTCGAATAGGTGGCGCGCAATGAAGAGTGACATTTTCAAATTTTCCGATTTTAATTCCCTATTTCCCATTTCTTTGTCCTTTCACCTCTAAAATTTAAAATAAAATCTAGCACACCCAAAATTAAGTTGTAAAATATGTTTTCAACCTTTTCACCCACTTTTATTATTTATAAAAATATTTTACATATTTAATTTAATTCTTTTCCTAAATTCAGAAAATGCGATTTTGATTCGAAATAATTTCCATACTTCATATATATCCTTTAAAAATATTTTATCACTCATTTGCTCACTAATTAATATTACTCCACCACAAAAATAATGTCTTGAACCAAGGTATATTTTTAAAGTATATTTTGTAAATTTACCACCCCTTTCCTATTTTATATTAAAATTTCCAACTCTAAACTTTGAAATTTTTCTCCCCATTGGAAATTAAAATCATTTGATTTTTTCTCAAACATCAAGATGAATCACTCACTTTATAAATTTTATGCAACAAAGCTAGCAAATAAGAAGCAATAAACACGATGAGAAGCAATGAGCCAAAATTTTTTGTAAGTCTCGATTTTTGATTCCCAGTTTTAAATTCTTCAATTTTCAGGGTGTTACAGAGATGGTATCGCCGAAGTATGTGTTTGGACTTCTGATGTGACCTCGGCTCCTTTGCTTGCGCAATGGCTCCACTATTATCACAATAGAGAGACATTGGACCAGTTGCACTGGTCATCACACCCAGCTCAGAAACAAATTTCTTGATCCAAACAACCTCCTTTGCAGCTTCTAAAGCAGCAATGTACTCGACCTCCATTGTAGAATCAGCAACAGTATCCTGCTTGGAATTCTTCCAGCTGATTGCGCCTTCGTTCAGACAGAACACGAACCCAGATTGTGATCTATAATCATCCTTATCCGTTTGGAAGCTAGCATCGGTGTAACCACTTACAACGAGCTCTTCTTCACCTCCATATACTAGGAACATATCCTTAGTTCTTCTCAAGTACTTAAGGATATTCTTTACGGCAGTCCAGTGACCTTCACCTGGATCTGACTCGTATCTGCTCGTAGCGCTCAAAGTGTACGAGACATCTGGACGTGTACAAAGCATGGCATACATGATAGATCCAATTGCCAAAGCATATGTTACCATACCCATCTTATTCCGCTCATCATGTGTCCGAGGACACTGTTTCTTGCTAATATTAATGCCATGTGACATGGGCAAGAAACCATTCTTGGAATCGTGCATGTTGAACCTTTTCAACACCTTGTCAATATATGTACTTTGGCTTAATCCAATTAGCCTCTTGGATCTATCTCTATAGATCCAAATGCCCAATATGTATGTTGTCTCCCCTAAGTCTTTCATGGAAAACTATTTTTCAATCAGTAATATGTCATCCACATATAAGATTAGAAATACAATTGCGCTCCCACTGACCTTTTTGTAAACACAGGCCTCCTCTTTATTTTTGATGAAACCAAACCCTTTGATTACTTCATCAAAACGAATATTCCAACTCCGAGATGCTTGCTTCAATCCATTTCTGTAGCTTGCATATCTTTCCAGACGATTGTGGATCGACAAAACCCTCAGGTTGTATCATGTATACATCCTCGCTTAGGTTTCCATTTAGGAAAGCCATTTTGACATCCATCTGCCATATCTCATAATCGAAATATGCAGCAATCGCTAGAATAGTCCAAATATTCTTAAGCATTACGATGGGCGAGAAGGTTTCATCATATTCAACACCTTGAATGTTTAAAACCTTTCGCCACCAATCGTGCCTTATGGATGTGAACATTTCCATCCATGTCGGTCTTTTTCTTAAAAACCCATTTGTACTCAATGGTTTTGACACCATCGTGGATCAACCAAGTTCCAAACTTGATTATCATACATGGATTCTATTTTGGACTTCATGGCTCCAAGCCACTTGATGGAATCGGGTCCCACCATCGCTTCCTCATAGGTCTTAGGGTCATCATTGTCTAACAACAATATACCACGTTGTTCCGCACCTGTGTACCTGTCAGGCGCACGATGTGATCTTTCGGACCTCGTGGGGCGGTGTATCCACAAGGTGGCGCAACATCTTGTTCCTCCCGATGTGGTTCGTGGTAGCCGAAACATTTTCGGTGTTTCTTGAACTTTTTCAAGATGCGCACTTCCCACTAACCCTTCTTGAAAGAAACTCTTTCTCCAAGAAGACACCGTGTCGGGCGACAAACACTTTGCCTTGTTCCCGATTATAAAAGTAATATCCCTTAGTTTCCTTAGGATATCCCACAAAGAAGCACTTGTCGATTTGGGTGTGAGCTTGTCGGACGTAAACGTTTTACATAAGCCTCACATCCCCAAATTTTGAGAAAAGACAAACTAGGGGGTCGCCCGTCCATATCTCATATGGTGTCTTTTCAACCGACTTAGATGGAACTCTATTTAGTGTGAACGCATGTTTCAAGAGCATAGCCCCGAAGGATAACGAAAGATCACTTTGGCTCATCATGGACCGCACCATGTCCAACAAGGTGCGATTTCTATGCTCGGACATCCCATTCCATTGTGGAGTTCCTGGCGGAGTCAATTTTGGAACAATTCCACAATCTTTCAGATGATTACCAAACTCTTGGCTCAAGTATTCCCCTCCACGATCGATCGTAGAAAATTAATTGTTTTCCCTAAATGATTCTATACTTCATTCTAGAATTCTTTGAACTTTTCAAAGGATTCGGACTTATGCCTCATTAAGTAGATATAACCATATCTACTAAAGTCATCGTGAAAGGTAATGAAGTACGATAACCACCTCGCCGTTGAGCTCATTGGTCCACATACATCACTATGTACGAGTGCCAACAAGTCACTTGCTCTCTCACTGTGTCCCGTGAAAGGTGCCTTTGTCATCTTACCAAGTAAACAAGACTCACATGTCTCAAATGATTCAAAATCAAAAGAGTGAAGCAATCCATCCTTATGGAGCTTCTCCATGCGTTACGATTTATATGGCCTAAGCGACAATGCCGGATAAACATGGGGTTTGTATCATTTGGGAGTTGCCTCTCGTATTAATGTTACGGATGGGAGACGCTTCAAGATTCAAATCATATAATCCATTCACCAATGAAGTATGAAAATAGAACATATCTCTGAGATATATTGTACAACCATTGTCTACTGATCTAAAATCAAATCCTTCGCTTGCAAACATGAAGTGAAAACAACGTTTTGACATAGAGTTGGAACACAATAACAATTATTTAATTCCAAAACTAATCCCGAAGGTAGATAAAGTGGAACAGTCTGACGAATCGTAGCAACGCTTGCTCCATTGTCGACGCCCGGTTCACCTCGCCCCTTCTCAAGCTTCTACTTCTTCTCATTCCTGGAACGATTTGCAAATATGAGCTACGATATGGTATCAAATACCCAAGAGTCGAGAGGGTGAAGTAGCAAGATTAATGTCTATAACATTAAAACCTGAAGCAGTCGCACTTTGCTTGTTTTTGAGATCCTCCATGTACTTCTTGCAGCTACTTTTCCAGGTGACTGTCTCCTTGCAATAGAAGCAAACGACATCTGATGCCGCTGACCCCTTCTTGCCCTTCTTTGCGTTAGAGGCACTCGCGATCTCATCGGGAGTTAGTTTCCTCTTGGTGCAAAGTTTCTTGACAGGTGGTTTGCGCTTAGCTTTCTGCATCATCATCACATGATGACCGTTTTTCGGATACTCTCCTCGGCCATCTTTAGCATCCCATGCAATTCGACCAAGGTCTTATCCATAGTTCATGTGATAATTTAATATGAATGGCTCAAAGGTCGGAGGGAGCAACTGGAGAATCACATCAATAGCCAACTCTTGGCTAAGGGAAAAACCTAGTTTTTCCAAACTCTCAATGTAGCCAATCATTTTTATCACATGCAAACTGATGGGACTCCCCTCAACAAGCCTGCACGCAAACAGGGACTTTGAGGTGTTGAACCTCTCGGCCCTTGCTTGGTTCTCAAACATGCCACACAGTCCGTGAATAATAGTATGAGCATCGCTGCTCTCATATTGCTTCTGAACCTCAGAGGACATTCTAGCAAGCATGAGATAGCTTATGTCTAGGGAATCATTAGTGTGCTTCTCATAAGCCCTTCATGCAGTAGCAGTAGCATTATTAGACAACTCATCAGGATAGGGTACTTCAAGAACGTACTCCTTACGCTCTTGCTTGAGAACAATTCTCAAGTTGCGATACCAATCCATAAAGTTTGTTCCATTTAATTTTTCTCTTTCGAGAATAGATCGCAAATTAAAGGTACTGGGTGTAGTATTATCTGCCATTATTCTACAACAGAAAAAGCAAAGTTTAGCATAATGTTTATGCTATGTCTATTGTTAAACAATTTAACATAAGACTCCCATTACGTATTTTACACCTTCCCTCTAGGTTACGTATTGGGTCAAGATTCACATGTTAGTTAATTTCTAGTGAGCTTTGGCATCACTTGCTAGAATATTAGTAACATGGGTAAGCAACACCTTGCTAATCACATCTCTATGTGACTCTTGTTGTTGGTGTGGCATCTCCATGCCCTGGCGCCAACCTATGCCCTAAGGCCCAAAACTGTTTTGATAGCCTTATTAAGTGAACCAAAAGCTCCCGCATGTATATGTTCGACACATACCCCATCGCGTTATGATAGAGAATGACACTCTGCTTTGGCAGACCCACCATTGATGAGCATAATGGTGACAGGTGCAACATTTGGAAGGGCATCATTACCACTTAATTTTGAGGGATACTATCCTATCAAACAAACATATCAATGTATGAAAGCAGGTACAACAGTAATAAATAAAATAGTATGGCCCCCTTCACATGGTGATCTCCATCTCCATGCCGGTATAGAGGATCTCCATCTTCATCATCGTTCTTTCGAGAGTGCTTAATGCTTGATTTCTTCAAACTAAGCTACTACTATAGAAGCTATAATTGAAGATTACATCGACTCGTAGGTTGTGAAAGAATATTACAGGGATTGCACATATGAAAGAATATTACACGCATCACATGCATCTCATACATACAATAGGGCCATATCATCTCAAAGCATTCTCTGCAAAAATAAGTTAGGTGTAGAACATTTTCTACCTATCACAGAGATATGGTATCGAGACAACATATAAGGGGGTACGCACACGCAGCGCCCGGAACACCACACGAAATTCATAGATCCAATCTATGAAATTTCTTACGGAAACCATATCGGCATAATCACATTATGCTGTCCTGATACACTATCAAGGGAGATGGTTTGCGTAGGCGCGAGGCGACAATCAAGGTCGGACTATGAGATAGCTTCGGCATAATCATATTATACCGTTCTGATACATTATCAAGTAACGCTATCTCGAATCCGACTCAAACCGAGTTCCATGGATATTGCTTCGACGTAATCACATTACGATGTTCCGATACACTATCAAGGAACGCAATTACAATCTACTCTCCTCAAAAGATCCCGTAAAACCGATTGATCTAATCAACTCATGTGCAAAACTTGTTCTAGATCCAATCTAAAACCCGAACTAAGCAAGATTAGCTCTGATGCCACTGAAGGGTTACGCGGAGGCTATGAAAGCTAAAAACAAAAACTTTCTACCGTGCAAACCAGGAACACTTGCTAGTAAGGGTCGATAGATCGTTACAGATTGGAGTGGAGTGCAGCGAAAATAGCCAATCAGGAGCTATCCGATCTGGAATAGTACTGGCCAATCACAGCTGATTCACTGACAGCCGATTCCCCAAACAGCTAATCCGACGTAGCCGATCCGACATAGCCGATTCCCGATGCCGGAGCCGATCCAACCTCAGCCGACTCGCCGATTCGCCCGACCGCGCTTGCCTCACTCAGATGGCCCGACCACAGCCGATCTGTCCAACTGCAGCCAATTAGCATCGCAACATAGCAATGCCTCTACCGGTATCCACACGTCCAGGGACAAAACACTTGACACCCGTGTGCTAGCACAAGATGCAATGCTATGGTTTGGCTTGGGAGTGGGGAGGATTTTCGTGGAAATCTCAAACTTGCCGACTTCTGAAGCCGCGTGATTAGATTGATTCGGTAAGTGTGATGCCGCAGCTCTCCACCCCTCGCACCTTTATATAGAGTTGCCAACCGGGCCTATAGGCCCATCAGGACTCTATCCGATTGGATCCCTATCCGAATCTCATAGAGTTGGTCGGTCGACTTCGTAAGCTCATAGGACTCTATATTAAATCGAATCTTATCCGAATTGAGCCATATTTGGGTCCAACTTGAATGTCTGTTCTATCGCCTTAAGTGTGCGACCCTACAGGTTTAGGTATACTCGGTTTCGTCTCGAGTCCAACTCAGCCGACCGTCAATAGCAGCGCCTAGCAGCACATATTGACACCATAGTATACAAGAATATAATATCAGCTTTGAACCTGTAATGTGTACACAAATCCCTTTGCCTCACGATATCAATTAAGCTATAGGCAAGATGTGTCCATCCTTAAATAGCTTAACCATTCACTCGAACCGTATTGGATTATCTGTCTGTTGATTGACTCCTCAATCAACTCGGCATGGCCATGCACTTCCATAATCCATTACCTCGAGGGGCCCAGAGATATCTCTCCAAAGGAGGGGCAAATTTCATCTAGATTACTCACATCCCACTCCATGTAACATAGCAAACCCGAAGACTACTTTTATAACTACCCAGTTACGGAATAGCGTTTGGTAGTCCTAAAGTAGGCTACTACACATGTTGGAATCTATGATGATCTCAGGTCTAAGGACTTTGCACCAACACTACTTGAGACCAACTAATGACACATTAATTTCTGTAGTTTCTCATGGTGGGTCTATCCAACAATGTGTTCTCTAACACATGTCCACGTATATTGATTTGGTATCTCCATACCCATGATCTATGAGACGATCATCAATCAATAAACATGCCGATCTTAGAATCATATTTGTTCCAACAATATGACATGTGATCAGTGATCATTTAGAAATAGATTTATACATAAAGAGTCTTATAAATAAGTCACATATTTATTGATCAATACAAGATGTCTATTTCATGGAACTGAATAACACTTTATTCATTTATACATAAATATTGACCATGATATCCAACATCTCCATGTTGCCTTTAGCGCATATCACTAACAATTATATATGATAATCTAATACTCGATGAGCCGATAGATCTGTCTAATGTGATGGATATAGCAAATCTACCTAAAGTGACATTACGTTTATAGAAACATTGACTTGATCAGAATATCAAACCTAACTGAGAATATCCTAACTAAGCCGATGTATCTATGAATGGTTATGAAACTAAAGATAGATACGATATACCTGGGCCGACAGGACCTTGGACTTACCCGTTCGTCGGAGATCGAAGCCGATGAAGCCCAGTATCGGGTGCAAAGTCTCACCGGATGATGAACAAAGTGGAAAAGATAAAAGGTGAATCCTTACCGGATACTAACACACTTTTCTAAAGATAAAATAGAAAGTTAACAAACTTATCCTAATTAATAGATACAAGCCGTATCCTTCTTGAACTAGGTGTCATCTGGATAAGATCTTTCCAAACCAAATCTAACCAGAATCTGACTGCTAAAGATATTGATCCTCCATCGGCTGACGCAGAACTCTCAGCCAATTCTGCTTTGAGCCGATATGAACACTTAGCCGATGGAGACTCCAGGGCTTACCAAATTTTGGCGTTAACAATAGCCGATTGGCCGAATCATTGTGGGCTTGTCGGATGGCCTGTCATGGATCAATCCAAGTGCCTCCTTACAAGTTAGTCTATGGACAAGAAGCTGTTTTGCGATGGGAGAGTGTCCTCGGCTCATGAAAGATTCAACTGCAAGATGAGTAACAGCTGATGATTATCACAATCTGATGGTAGACGAATCAGAGGACTTGGTCTTATCGAGGATGTGTGCTTTGGAAAAGGTGACTAGGGGCAAAGAGAGAGTGGCTCGTCATTATAATAAGAAGGTTGTGCCTAAATCTTTTGAAGAAGGCGAGTTAGTCTGGAAGTTAATACTGCCGATTGGTACAAAGGATAATAAATTTGTCAAATGGTCACCCAATTGGGAAGGGCCTTTCAAGATCCACAAGTGCGTCTCTAAGGGAGCCTACATTCTAGAAGGATTGGATGGAGAGGTATTTGGAAGGGCTCTTAATGGCAAATATTTGAAGAAATATTATCCTAGTATTTGCATCAACTCATGATTCGGCTAAATCTATGTCGATGCATGTTAGCCAATGTGTTTTGGGATTACACACATCGCCTTTAGGAAAATTTTATTACAAGTTTTCCTCCCCTTTGATATTTCGAATCGGCTGTGCATAGCCGACATGTGCTAATTGGTGCTATTCTATAATTTTGCCAATGATGAAGACAACATTGAAAAATTATTGGGGCATATACCATACTTCAATTGTTTAGGGTTTCGAAAATTTTTTGAGGTAGTAAAGATTTTGGAAATCGGCAAGAAATATATTATAGCAGTCAAGACACAAGAGCTTGCTGTTTACAAAAATCGTATATTACCAAGAATTTACAAAGTTACAATAGCTAGCCCTATTACATCCCGATGAAGTCTTTGATGGCCAATATTGCCTACTGTCGGACTTGATCAACTTCTTCGATTGCCTTGGCATCGGCTGCGTCGGTTCTAGGGATTGGTTTCAAAGCCTTTGTAAGATCCGCCAAATTCTTCATTGAAGCTTTCAGTTTGGACTTTTGATCCTCGATGGTTTTGGGAAGACTAGCAAGCCGCTGCACCTCCAATGTTATATTGGCATCAAGCTTGGCCGCTCGGCTACCAATTCTTCTCTCCGCTTGCATAGCCAATCGAGGTTGGAGTTGGATTCGGTTGTCATCTCATCCAATTTGGCTTTCTTGGTTATAATCATCCGCCGATTGGCTTCAATGGTGTCCTATAGTGCCTTCCTCTCTCGCCGATCAACCATTCTTTGTCGTGCCCTCTCGAAATTGTGCCGATGAAGTTCAAGGAAAGCGGCTTGGGAAATGACATCGGCTAAGTGGTCGGGAATCTGATCTTGAATTTCTTCAAGTCTTCCTCTTATCAATCCACAACCGATGACTAGGAAGTCTAGGGAGCATTCCAGCCATTTAGCTATGTCGGATAATTGGGCTTTTAGGTCATTAGTGAGAGGGACTAAGGATTTGCTCGTGGTCTTCTCATCATCATCTATGAATTCTTTTATGTCAAAGGAAAACATGTTGGCTAGGTTCTGCAAAGCAAAAGTTGAGTTTTGAAGTGTTGAAAAGTTTCGAACGAGCCGATTCGGGTCTGAAAGAAAAACTTACAGGGATGATGGGAGCTGGTGTCTCTTCTGCCTCGAGATGATGGCTGCCCCTAGCCGATTGAGTCCGTTCGCTCGATACATGGGGGGCCGCCGATGGAGAGCGAGGAGGATGCATGAGAAAGAGAAAAGAGGCAAGATTGGTTTTGAATCAGTTGAATAAAAAATTTAAAGCAATTTGAATATGAAAATACCGATGGAGGTGGGGCCGGTTGCTTCCTTGAAGCCAATCTCTTTTCTACAAGGCGAAAACTTAGTAAGAGTTGAAGTGCGACAATTTAGAATGAGAATTTTTCAGAAAAAAGCACATACCAGCTGAGGTCGATGTTGAGGCTGGCATCTTCGAGGACTTGGCGTTTTTTGAGGGGCTGGGTCATCGGCCGGCGGCGTTTGTGCGGATCTTCTTGTTTCACTTAGGGTTGTTGCATCCTTGATGACAGCTTCGTCGATTTCTTCCTCCATCACCTCTTGATCAAGGGCCTCTTCTATGTCAAGGTCCAATGGCGGAGATCATCGGCTGCAGCTATCTTCTTTCTTGGAAGTTTTCTTCTTCATAGCCGATGAATCGGTAGCCGATGGCTTGGCCCTTCTCTTCCTTTGGAGGGGCTCGCGGGTTTGGCCGTGCAATAGGGTGGCTACCTTAAGCGCGTTGAAGCCGATTGGGAAGGGGCGAGGCCACCATTATGTGGGAACAGTCCTGGAGCATATTGGATCCTAACCCAGTGTTGCTGATGTGAGGAGGAGAAGAATAGGTTGTCTGCAAATATAAGAAGATATAGTTAAATTCCCGAAGAATGTTAGTTGACAAATGAAGAAAGTGGCAAAAGAGAAGACGTTTACCTCAGGGACCAATTCTGGGAGGATGGGTGTCATATACATCGAAGCCGATTGGTGAAAGAGGTGCTTCTTCAGTTCAATCCACCATCGATTGAAGGCCGCACTCCTCATCATGGCCAATTCCAAGTTATCAATGCTACCGAGGGGAGGACTTTCGATGTTTAACAACTTGTGCATCATCAAGCCTGAAGTGATCTCTCCCCTGGTTTGGATTTTGTCAATGAAGTAAAGACCAATCGGCAGTTGACCCATTCCCATTTGCCTAGCAGCCAACATTTCTGCCCTGATGGATGCCGACAGGGAGGATACATGGAGAGAATGTAACTGAGAAAACTTCTCTTGACTTTTCATATTTTTTTCAGAATTGATTTCATTAAACCTGAAGTCATGAGGGAGTTTGAAATCTTCATAGCTTGCATAAGGGAACCAGATTCTTGTGTTGGGGAACCCATCATACAAGCTGCAGAACCAGTCACTAAGGAGTTCAGCCGATAGTTTGGATCCAGAATAGGAAGTGGCAGCTTCTCCGTACGACATGCATTGGCACATGGTGATTTCTTCGCCATCTTCATTTGTAATCGGCTGTGTCCTTGGAAATTCGACTTCGACTAGTTCAGGCCTCCCAAAAACTTTTTGAGTATGGAGTATCAACCACAATTGTAGGAACCACCATGGGCCGCCAGTGCTTATAGCCGAATTGGTTGCAATGTTAGCAGATGTTGCGTTCATCATTTGGTATAAGTAGTCCAGCAGATATTTTCCCAAGGGGATCGATTATTTTTCTACAAGGGCTTCGGCTATGTGCTGTCAGATGGATGTGGGGCCACAACTTGAACCACAGAATACAAACTTTTCCAACCACATCATCAGAAAAGCTACATGCTCCCTAGGGCTTGTAAAATCAAAGGGTGTTTGATTCTTCACTAGATGAACAATTGGTCGATGTGGTTATTGGTTTGTGTGTTTTGATCTTTGGAGATTATTGATAATTTGGTTTTGGAGATAGTTAAATTTTCGGTTAATGAATAGTGTTCGTCGGCTGCCACGGCCGGTCTAACCGACTTGTAATGTCGGTCGACCGAAGGTGTTTGGGCGGTCGACAGGGCGATTACTGCGATCGGACCCAAGGAGCCGGTGGGTGGTTGTCGATTTTGATTCGGTTTTGGTTTTGGTTTGTTTCCTTGCATATACATGGAAGTTTCGTGTTCCTATGCACGTGTCTAGTTGTTTATGCTAACAATGAGTGAAGTTGGAGATAGCTTGTGCTCGGTATGGTATTCTTTGTTTAATTGTGTGCAGATAATCTATACGCCTCGGGAAAGTGTTGCCGGTGATCGAGTTGGAGTCAACTTGGAGATAAGGTGACGTCCAAGATGGAGATCATGCGGGATGCTGAAGGGTAGAGATTAGTGCACATAATTGGTGAAGTTTCCATATGGCATACAATGGAGATATTGTTGCGTATGGAAAGCGGGACTTCGGTTTTAGGAAGACCGAGTTTGTTACGGTTGTTTTATGTAAAGTTTGTTTCTTGTACGGGAAGGTTTCCTAGTGGATTAGTGCTTCTTGTATGAGTAGGATTCGTGGCTCTTGGCTGCGGATCTTGGGTATAAATAGTGAGGGGAGACGTGGCCTCTCTTTATCGCTTTTGAGTTCAAGTTTTAGAGTTTCGAATTAGTGTTTCAAGTTTAGCTTGAGATTTTGTGAGGAGTGCTTTGGTTGCACTTTGTAAACACAAAGAGATTCAATAAAGATGAATTTTCTAGAGAATTCTTTGTGTTGCAATTTTCCTCGGTGCGACGGTCTGAATCAGCAGTTAGACCGGAGTTCTATCCCGGTCAGACCGGACAAGAAGCGGCGGTTAGACCGGCGTACGACATCAGGCGATCGGCTACATCAGGCAATCGACTATCTGGCGATCGGCTATAAGGGCGGTCAGACCGGCGTTTCTCAGGCGGTCAGACCGACACATCACCTTCGGTCAGACTGGATCCAGAGCAGAGGTAAAGTTTTATTTCCGCTAAAACATTGTTTTTGGGGTGCACCAACCATTCACCCCCCTCTGGTTGGCTTTTCTTTGGGCGTTTGATCCTACAAGTGGTATCAGAGCCACGTTTTTCTGCTTTGGTTTTTTATCGATCTAAAGTTTTTCGCAATGTCTAATAATTTTTCAACAAAACCACATGTTTTCGATGGCACCGATTTCGCATATTGGTGTAGTAAGATGCAATCGTACATCATGGCTCAAGACTATGATGTGTGGCGAAAGGTTGCTCTTCCCTACACCATACCCGATGCAATTAATACTGATGCTTTGAAAATTAAATTTAATAATAATTGCAATGCTCGAAATATTTTGTTGAATGGAATTTCACGTTCTGATTTTGACCGTATTTCACATCTTCAAACCGCAAACGAGATTTGGAATGCTTTGAAAAACTTTCATCCAGGAACTACCAACATAAAAGAACTTCGTCAATATCTTTTCAAAAAGGAATATATAAAATTTGAGATGAAACCTACTGAAGCTTTAGATGACTATCTTGGTAGGTTTAACAAAATTTTGAGTAATCTTAGATCTGTTGATTCTTCTTATAACACTAATTATCCACAATCTGAGATTTCTCGCCACTTTTTGAATGGTCTTGACATGTCTATTTGGGAGATGAAAGTTACTTCAATTCAGGAGTCTGTCAACATGGCTACTTTGACTTTGGATTCTCCTTACACTAAACTCAAAACTCATGAGATGAACATTCTTTCTCGAAAAATTGATTCCAAGTCAAGTGCTTTGGTTACTTCCTCTTCTGTTGTTGCTTCTTCATTGGCTGCTTCTTCATCAGTTGTTTCTTCATCGGCTCCCACCATTCTTGCTTTAATTAATGCCATGTTCGATGAACAACTCGAGCAATTCGAGGAGGAGGACTTGGTTCTTGCCTCTAACAAACTCTCTCGAGCTGTGAACAAAGTCAGGTTCAGGAAAAGAGGAGGACCAGCTCGGTGTTTTGAGTGTGGTGCTTTGGATCACATTCGCTCCAACTGCCCCAAACTTGGGAGAAGCAAGAAGGAGAATAAGAGCGCGGAGAAAACGGAGGATGACAAGCCCAAAGTGAAGCGCCCCAAGGAGATGATCAAGAAAGTGCTGAGTCAAGTCTATGCCGCTTTTGAGCCACTCGGCGACATAGATTCTGACAATGAGGAGGAGAAGGGCAAGAACATCTCCGGCGTTTGTCTCCTGACGCGTGGAGATGAAGACTCTTAAGATGAGGACAATGAGGTAAGCTCACTTGAGGATGCAATTCTTGTTTTAAGTGCTAAAAATAAAAAAATGTGAAAAAATGTTTAAAAAACAAGAATCTGTCATTGAATCTTTAAATGTTGAAATTGCTAGATTGAAATCTCTTATTCCCAATTATGATAATTGCAAAAATTGTGAGGTTTTAATGCTAGAAATCTTGTTTTGGCAACTTTCAAAGATTAGAGATGTCAATAATTCTCAAGTTTTGGCAACTAAATCTTGTTTAACTTGTGATGCTAATGAACTGAAATTAAAAGATGCTTTAGCTCGTTAAGCAAATGGAAGATATAGTTAAGCAAGATGAGGTAGCTTCTTGTTCTAGATGTCGCAAAGGTAAAGATGTCATGATTGGTTGTGAAAATTGTGTTAATCTTGAAAAAGAAGTTTCTTACTTAAAAAGTTCTTTGCAAAAATTTTCTGACGGTAAGAAACAACTTAACATGATTTTGGACAAATCTCAGGTGTGTTGCAACAACAAGGGAATAGGTTTTGATGCTCATGATTATTTCACCAAAGGTGTTTTGAATTTGACTGAAAATGATGAAATCTTAACAAAACCTAATGCTTTGAAAACAATTTTCAAATCTCTTTGGAAATTTGCCATCTCTTTCGTTTGTTTAAAAGGAACTAAAACTAATATTTCAAAACCATCTATTTCTACTTATGCTTCTAATTATCATGAGAGATATACTTGTTCGTATTGTGGAAAAGATGGACATTTGGTTGGATTTTGTTTTAGACTTGCTCATAAACAGAAAAGGGAAAGAGAAATTGCTTTTGCAAAGCAACGATGGCAAAAATCGGGTTTCGGTTCGAGGAGCTCGGTCGACCGACACCGACTAGTCGGTCGACCGGCCACGACTGCGAGTCGACCGCTAGCTTGAACAGCGGTCGACCAGCAGCCGTGCTCCTGGCCGATCAGGCATACGACCACGGTCGACCGGTCTCAGGCAGTTTTGTGCATAGTTCAAATCAGACTTTTATGAAGCAACAATGTAATGTTTCAGGTAAGTCTGGTTCTGATTTTGTTTGCGCATATGTATCTACTAGTTCTACTGGTTGTGTGACTCAGTGTTGGGTTCCAAAATTTCTTATTTCTAACCCCAACACGGAGGCCTCGACATCTTCTAGTTTGTAGGTATTTTGATGGCATACTCCCCATATGTGTGTAATGTGGAGACAATGATTGCTTTTCACGATGACATCAAGGTAATTTTGGATTGACATAATTTTTTACTCTCTTGATTATTAGTTTTTATATGCCAGTATTTGAGGTAGTAGTTGTGTTAGTATAAGTGAATATGTGTCATTTTATGAGAACCTTGGTGATATCATTTGCAATTGGATGTCTTCTTCAAAGATCTTTAATTTCTTCTTTATTTTTCCTTGGAAAAATTGGAGGTTAATTTGAGGGGAGTTTATGTTTTTTTGTGCATTCGTGTTTGATTCTTCTCGTTTTTCTTTTCTTCGCGGGAAATTGGGAATCATTCATCCTTTTGGCATGTTTTGAGGGGGAGTTTTTGTGCTCTTTGTTTTATCAAGCCACATGATTAAAATAAATTGAAAAAGAGAGCTTTATCCATACATATTGTTGTTCATGTGCATGCTAGCAATATTATGAAGGTTTATTTGTCACTAGCATAGCTTGTATGTATTCTAGTATTTTTATGTGATCTAGATTTTATTTTTAAGTGAGATAATGCATGACACTTTAAAATCATACTTGAATTAAAGAAATATGCAATGTTGATACTAGTGCATGTGTTGGATTATAAATGCTTATATATATACTATGTTAAATTATTATTCCTCAAATTACTTTAAAATTGCTCATTGTGAAAAGACAATAAAATGTTTTCTACGAGAGAAACAAATGAATACCGAATCCTTGGAAACAGTCTTGACAACAAGAACGTATTCGATGTGAGCAAAAATAATGGGTACCGAATCCTTGGAAATAGTCTTGACGACAAGGACGTACCCAGAATAATTGAGAGAAAAAAATATGAGCAACAAATATGGCTCAAATCAATTTGAAAATTTTTCTCTTGAATTATATGTGCAAAAAGGTAAATTTGAGAAAGAATAAAGATTGCAATAGGTATATATATTTGGGTTTATTTTTCAACCTATGTGCTTGTAAAGATGTTGCATTATAAATCATTTGAATCCATGAATTTTTATTGTGTTATTGCACTTACTTATAAAATATTTGATTCATGGTTATACTCTAGTGCATACTTGCTATATAATTGATAAGTTCATCTTCTTATTATTGCAACACATGATATGACTTGCTTTATGTATGGTGCTAAGCTCTTGGACATTTATAACCATAATTCCTATGCTTGATGAATTCATTATCAAAAGGGGGAGAAAATAATGTTGTTTGCATGGGAGAACAAGAGGACAAACAAAGTGCAAGTTTTCTTTGGGGTCAAGGGATTTTCTTTCTTTTCAAAAGGGAGAGAAATTTTCTTTGATTTTATTTTCTTTGATTTTTTAGCATTCAAATGCTTTTTACCATTTTTGTTTTTGATTTTCCAAACACCAAAACAACAATTTTTATTTGTTTGCCAATGTGTTCATCAAGGGAAGATTGTAAAATCAAAGTGTGTTTGATTCTTCATTGGATGATGAACAATTGGTCGCTGTGGTTATTGGTTTGTGTGTTTTGATCTTTGGAGATTATTGATAATTTGGTTTTGGAGATAGTTGAATTGTCGGTTAATGAACAATGTTCAGTCGGCTGCCACAACCGGTCTGACCGAACTTGTAATGTCGGTCTGTTCGGAGGTGTTTGGGCGGTCAGACCGGGCAGTTGCCTGTGGTCAGACCGGCCGAGCCAGTCCGACTAGTTGTCGATTTTGATTCGGTTTTGGTTTCGGTTTGTTTCTTGCATATACATGGAAGTTTCGTGTTCCTATGCACGTGTCTGGTTGTTTATGCTAACAATGAGTCAAGTTGGAGATAGCTTGTGCTCGGTATTGTATTCTTTGTTTAATTGTGTGCAGATAATCTATACGCCTCGGGAAAGTGTTGCCGGTGATCGAGTTGGAGTCAACTTGGAGATAAGGTGACGTCCAAGATGGAGATCATGCGGGATGCTGAAGGGTAGAGATTAGTGCACATAATTGGTGAAGTTTCCATATGGCATACAATGGAGATATTGTTGCGTATGGAAAGCGAGACTTCGGTTTTAGGAAGACCGAGTTTGTTACGGTTGTTTTATGTAAAGTTTGTTTCTTGTACGGGAAGGTTTCCTAGTGGATTAGTGCTTCTTGTATGAGTAGGATTCGTGGCTCTTGGCTGCGGATCTTGGGTATAAATAGTGAGGGGAGGCGTGACCTCTCTTTATCGCTTTTGAGTTCAAGTTTTAGAGTTTCGAATTAGTGTTTCAAGTTTAGCTTGAGATTTTGTGAGGAGTGCTTTGGTTGCACTTTGTAAACACAAAGAGATTCAATAAAGATGAATTTTCTAGAGAATTCTTTGTGTTGCAATTTTCCTCGGTGCGACGGTCTGAATCAGCAGTTAGACCGGAGTTCTATCCCGGTCAGACCGGACAAGAAGCGGCGGTTAGACCGGCGTACGACATCAGGCGATCGGCTACATCAGGCAATCGACTATCTGGCGATCGGCTATAAGGGCGGTCAGACCGGCTCTATTAGGCGGTCAGACCGACACATCACCTTCGGTCAGACTGGATCAAGAACAGAGGTAAAGTTTTATTTCCGCTAAATTTTTTTGGGTGCACCAACCATTCACCCCTCTTTGGTTGGCTTTTCTTTGGGCATTCGATCCTACATGGCTTTGTTGATGAGAACTTTTCCCACGCGCTAGCCTAGGAGATTTGCTTAACTCCAGTGCTAGTCCAAAATTGGCCACCATTGATGATTGCGCGGGCGGGCCAGTTGGTTTGATCCTGTAACCAAAAAGAAACAAAGAATAGGCGATTATGTTAATATTAGATCCTACTCGATTTGCTAAACATATTCATAATATATAATTATCATTCCAAAGTGCATTTAGACTAAGTGATTGGGATAGATCGGTAGTATACCGAGACAGTATAAATCACTTATATCTAAAAACACACCAGAATACTAATTATATATATTTATAGCTTAGCCGATGTCACAGATCTAATGTAGATCGGCTAATACTCCGATATGCTTTATGTGAAGATATTAATCTGAACTAAGTACACTAAACCAAGATCAATCGGCTGTTGACGTGACTTAACAGATTGATATCGCGCTTAATATATTTAAATACATTAAGATCTTAATATAAAAGATGGTTCTAATACATCTAGCATTAATAATACGTAAAAGATGATTAAAATATGTACGACTGGCTGAAACCCCGGTGCTATCTCTAATAATAATCATTGAGCCGAATAGATCTATATGATTCTAAGAGCGACTTAATAAATCAAATTGATGCAGCATTAAGTACAAAAAGAAGCACGAGATCTATTCAGACTAATTATAATTCCTCGAGATGGTGGATACGACATATAACCTAAATCAACCTATAAATCTAGCTCTGTCGGCTGCTATCTTGAGGAAGATATTAGCCGATCAGGAGATAGATCTAGACATTGATCTAGATTATATGTCACATATGGTAGATTAAGCAGTTTATAACCTCAAGATTAGAGTATCATAACGATGGAAGCACTAACCCCGACAACACAAACGCTTGTAACAAGAAATTACCTTGACTGGAGATCGAAACCCGATGCAGCCCGAGAACAAGGCAAGAACTCGTCGAAAGATTAAAAATGAAAACGTTGGCGATGCGCGGAAGTTGTATTGATGTCTGTTTGATATATTTTACAACAAGCCCTCGGGTCTTATTTATACCCAGTTACAACAACATTCGTGTAGATCACGGTTTCTATCTTATCTACTATTTATAGTACGACAATATCTCGGGACGAAATCCCATGCCACGTTACAAAAGGAAGTTACACAAGATATTCCATTTTACAGATAAAATTATCGTTATAGGTCTTTATCCGTAGATGGCAACATCTTTGATGCACTTTGGAAATCGAATCCAATGATTATCTCTAAGCTTACCTTCCGGGATTGGCTCCACCTTTTGTCTCCAATCAGAATCGGCTATCGGCTATCCTGGTCTGACTCGGACTCAGCCGACTGGCTCCGTAGCCGATGCGACCTCTGCTTCCAAGAATCGCGTGTTTCCTCCGATTCCGCTTCAAACTTGGGGATTTGCTTACCACATTTGGTCGTTAACACATGCCCCCCAAGTCTGCAATATTGATAATGTTGAGGATTTTGTGCAATCTTATCGCTGAAGAAACCCTAGGTTGAGTCTGTTTTGGCCGTTACAAAACTCTTTAAATAACGCTCCTTCCGCGCCAAACAAACTCACGCCGTCAACACAATCCACAAAACCAGCAACCACTCTCGAGCTCTCCGGCAACTTCTTTAGCTTCCTCGAGCTCACCGCGGTAATCCCCTTTCTCCGACGACAAGAACTGAGGCGATGGCGGTCCCCTCTGCTCCATCTGGCTCTGCTCCCGCTGAATTCCCTGACGTACGCCCCATCGGTTGAATCCTTTTTGTTCCTGCCTTAAGTCACAGATCTGAATTCTAGGTTTTCCAAGTCTTAATTTTGCCCCCTTTTTTCGATTGTAGCATCTTGCGCATCAGATAATGATTCCTAGCCTTATCAATGATAAAAGATATTTCCTAGGGCCTATCGGCAACATGGACCCCACTGAGTTCATCATAGCCGAAACCAATAGAGTGCCCTACAGGACGAAGAACCCCAATTTAGGCCACTGGAATGGCACCTTCAAATCCTGGCCTTCAACCGATAAGTCCTGGCCCACATGGTACAAAAAGATGCAACCTAGCAAACAAACCGACTGGGAAGAAGTAGGCATAGCTCAATGCCTGGCCTTGTCTGTAGCCGATATGTCCAAAGACGAACCACTAGTATCGGTTGCCACCTACTTCTGGAACAACACCCTTAATGCCGTCCTCTTCCAGCAAGGCCCAATGACCCCCATGTTAGCCAACGTCTACATGATCACGGGACTGGATGTACTGTCGTCGGCTAACCCTCACTAGCTGGACAATAAGGGTCAATTCTCCTTCAAGACCAAAGCTATCGGAGGCTGGAACGGCTATATTTCTATGAACATGGGCACTGGACCAATTACTCCCGGAGAGCACGCCGCCTTCTTGATGATGTGGCTAGAGAAATTTGTGTTTTGCGGATCTAGCTGCGGTCCCACAGCCAATTGGCAAGCAGTAGCCAAAGCCCTGATCGACAGGAAGAAAATTTCTTTGGGCAAATTCCTGCTGGGTATCTCTATCAGACACTGAGCCAGGCATTGGCTAAGATAGCCGTGGATGCATCAATCGGCAGTGGAGGCCCCTGGTGGTTCTTGCAGCTGTTGGCTTGTAGTGCTGACCCAAAAGATTGCTGGACGGCCGCGGCTAGCTGACGTGTGTTTCCCCCTGTTGGAGCCGATCGAAGATGATGAGGGGAACGAAACAACCACCAGGAAGTTGGATCAAAAGAATCAAGCAAGCTTCTGGCCGAGTGATTTATATCTTTCTATGATGGCCTTGCGAAGAGCAATCAGTCTTGGTTTTTCTATGAAGACCGAGTAGAGTTCGAGTTGCCAATCGAACTGAACTTGGACGAAATAAACTCAGAATAATACCCCAAGTACAGAGATATTTTCACCACGGCATTCACCCCCTGCATACTGCCAACTGGGATACACCAGGACCGAAACGTGCTGAGGACTTATGAATTTTACAATCCTCCATCGGCTGGAAAGCAACTTGGTCTTGGACAGCTACCGATCGGCTGCTATTATGCCAACAAGATTGAGACCCGAGGGGTGATTGATTCAAATCTTATGATGAACAAGCTGATGGAGATAAAGAGCCCACCCCTCGACAGCATTGGGATCCTGGAGCTGGCCCACAAAAGGAGTGCAGCTTATGACAAGTGGTGGGTGGTGAAAGGTTACGCGGAGGCTACGATAGCTAATAACAAAAATTTCTATCGCGGAAACTAGGAACCTTGCAAGTAAGGGTCGATAGATTGTTACCGATTGGAGTGGAGTGCGGCGATATAGCCAATCGGGAGCTATCCGATCCGAAAGCAGATCGCGGCGATCGAGCCGATTTGCTGACAACCGATTCCCCACACAGCTGATTCGTCGAATCGCCTGACCACAGCCGATCCGATGTAGCCGATTCGCTTATGCCAGAGTCGATCCAATCTCAGGCGACTCGCCGATTCACCCGACCGCGCTTGCCTCACTCAGATGCGCCCGACCACAACTGATCTAGCCGATCGTAGCCGATTCACAGCCGTCGAATAGCATCGCATCGCAATGTAGAAGTGCCTCTATCGGGTATCCACACGTCCAGGGATAGAACACCTAACACCCGTGTGCTAGCACAAGATGCAAGGCTAGGGTTTTGACTCGGAAGTGGGGAGGGTTTCCGTGAAGATCAGATTGATTCATTTCAATGCAAATACATCTGCTCTCCACCCCTCGCCCCTTTATATAGAGTTGCCGACTGGGCCTATAGGCCCATCGGGACTCTTTTTTGAATCGGATCCTATCTGAATCTCATAGAGTTGGCCGGCCGAACTTCGTAAGCCCATAGGACTCTATATTAAATAGAGCCATATTCTAGTCCAACTCGAATGTTTGTTCTTATCCCCTTAAGCGTGCGACCGTGTAGGTTCATGTATACTCGGCTCCGGCTCGAGTCTAACTCAGCCGATGGTCAGTAGCGGCGCTAGCAGCATATATTGACACCATAGTATACAAGAATATAATATAGGCTCTGAACCTGTAATGTGTACACAAATCCCTTTGCCTCATGATACCAATTAAGCAATAGGCAAGATGTGTGCCATCCCTTCAATAGCTTAACCATTCACTCGAACCGTATTGGATTATCTATCTGTTGATTGACTCCTCAATCAACTCGGCATGGCCATGCACTTCTATAATCCATTACCTCGAGGGGCCCAGAGATATCTCTCCAAAGGAGGGTCAAATTCCATCTTGATCATTCACATCTCACTCCATGTTTGATAGCAAACCCAAAGACTACTTTTATAACTACCCAGTTACGCAATAGTGTTTGGTAGTCCCAAAGTAGGCTACTATACATGTCAGAATCCATGATGATTTCAGGTCTAAGGACTTTGCACCAACACTACTTGAGACCAACTAATGACACATTAATTCCTGTAGTGTCTCATGGTGGGTCTATCCAACAATGTGTTCTCTAACACATGTCCACGTATATTGATTTGGTATCTCCATACCATGATCTATGAGACATGATCATCAATGAATAAATATGCCGATCTTAGAATCATATTTGTTCCAACAATATAACATGTGATCAGGGATCGTTTAGAAATAGATTCATACATAAAGAGTCTCATAAATAAGTCACGTACTTGTTGATAAATACAAGTTGTCTATTTCATGGAACTGAATAACACTTTATTCATTTATACATAAACATTGACCATGATATCCAACATCTTCATGTTGCCTCTAGGGCATATCACTAACAGGTGGAGATCAAGCAACACATCTTCCATCAACACGCCTCCATGTACCTCACCTCTCTTCTGCCAGACGAAATCCCTTCCATAAGTATTTTCATTCTTAAACATTTTTCTCTGAGCAATCGGCTGTCATCATTTCCAAACACTTAGTTACTTTTTCCTTTGCAGACGACAAACTCAGATCCTCCCAGGTGAGCAATTCGGGCATTGCCATTAAGTATCGGCTGGGCGTCATCCCGAACGGGGGTGGTTATGCTCCATCGGCCATCGGCTGGAACGTGCCGAAGGTGAAGACATTGCTATACGGCCAAACTCGCCACATTGTAACAAGGAAGAAGAGAGTTGCTTCACCGGCTCTGGGTCCATAGGCTGCACCTGCAAAGAAACAAAAGAAGCTGAAGCGTGCTGCACCAGCCGATGGCCTTCCTTCTCTCAACCCTAGCATAGACGAAGCACTCAACCAAGAGGTCATGGATGAAGAGATCTCCCAAGCCGTTGAAGAAGCGGCGGCATCAAGTAGCTCGACCAAAAGCGCAACTATGCTACCAGCCGATGAACAAATTCAAAAGACATCTTCACCCCAAGCAAGCTGGTATGTTTCTTAGCCTTTTCAATTTAATCTTCAAATTATAATCATTCGATCCCTGACCAAGTTCTTTCTTGTAGTTCAAAAGACTAGCCAATCGGCCTCCTCGTCTAGCTTCTTCGGTAATCTTTAATTCTATCTCTTCCTTGCTTGTTTTTACCTGGTCGATCTGTACTGACACTTGTCCTTTTTTGTTGCCTGCCCGGTCTTCATCGGCTGCCCCCCATGGGTCAAGTGATAGAACTCCGTCGATTATGGGCAGCCACCACATTGAAGAAGTACCTGCGCCAGCTCCTGCCATCCGAGTAAGCATACCTTTCTTCTTACAAGAGCTTGACATCGGCTATCATGCTTCATCTTGATGACTCTGAATTCTTCTTGCAGACTCTAGCCGATCTAATCCCCTTCAATATCAAAGAGTTCATCCGTAGAAGAAGAAGCCACCAGCCAGGATCGCCGCTATAGCCGACGATCTAAAGGAAAAGGTTCAAGATATCCATCGTCGGCTAGATATTAACTTGGACCAATTGGTCATGGAGTGCGGGCCGATCCGAGCACGCTTCAATGATATTCAAAATCAGCTTCCTGAAGACATGGCCGAAACAATCTCCCAAGCCGTTTTCATTGACCTACACCGATTCAAGTTGGAGCGGGCCATGCAAAGAATGATCGATAGACGAGCCCAAACCGACTTGGTGGCTACAATTGATGGCACGGTGAAGAACCTTGTGACTGAAAAAGCCAAGTTGGACGAGCTGGCAGATGAGCCATCAGCTACACAGGCAAAAATCAGCCGGCTTGAAGTAGAGGAAGCCGATTTGCTAGCAAAGCTGAAGCAGTGCGGGACCAAGATCGTTGAAGAGAAGCAAGTACTAGCCCATCTCCCCAAGGCCACCGAAGAGCAAAGAGCTAAGGTGACTTCCACCATCAAGTTCTTGGGAGATCTAAACAAATCGGCTAAGGTGATCCCGGGAACCGAGGCAGAAGACATCGCCACGATCGATCAAATCAAAGCCATTAAGCAAAAGGAGATGTTGGCTATCCAAGATTTCCTTGGAATGTAATAGCGCTAGTCCTCAAAACTTTTCGTCCCAGCTTGTACATATAACTTTTGTAATTGGCATGCTATGCTTGGAACGTTTATCGTATATTTTCTGTCGATTTTCTCCGTCTTCATGTCTTGAATGTCTTAAACATTTTCAAAGCCCAAAAAATTTTGAAGTCCTCTAATTCTGGCTTCTGACTTTGTATGACATATGCCCCCTAATTTTCTCAATAATGCCTTCAGCATTGATAAAATTATAAGAAAAAATCATCTAACACCTATCGGCTAAACTCAGCCGATTTAAAAAATTAGAGGGGAAGAACTTGAGTAAAAATGTCCTAAAGGCGATGTGTATAATCTCACAACACATTAGCTAGCATGGATCGGCAAGGACTTAGCCGAATCATTAATTTATCCAAATATTGGGGTAATATTTTTTCAAGTACTTGTCGTTAAGAGCCCTTCCAAACAACTCTCCGTCCAATCCTTCGAGCATATATGCTCCCTTAGAGGCGCATTTGTGGATCTTGAAAGACCCTTCCCAGTTAGGCGACCACTTGCCGAATTTGCTATCTGTTGAACCGATCGGCAATATTAGCTTCCAAACGAGCTCGCCTTCTTTGAAAGACTTAGGCACGATCTTCTTGTTATAATGACGAGCCACCCGTTCCTTATCTCTAGTCACCTTCTCCAAGGCATGCATCCTTGACAAAACCAGGTCTTCAGATTCATCCACCATCAGATTATAATAGTCATCGGCTGTCAACTCATCCTGCAACTGAATTATTCTTGAGCCGATGATGTTCTCCCATGGCAAAACTGCTTCATGTCCGCAGACCAGCTTGTACGAAGGCACCTGGATTGATCCGTGACAGGCCATCCGATGAGCCCATAGTGATTCGGCAAATCGGCTATGCCATTATTTTGGGTACTCAGCGATCTTCCTCTTTATCAGCTTGATCAAACTTTTATTCGAAGCCTCAGCTTGTCCATTAGCCTGAGCATAATATGGTAAAGAATTTAACAACTTAATCCCCATGCTGTCGGCAAATTGAACAAACTCATCGGAGACAAAGATAGATCCTTGGTCTATAGTTATAGTCTGAGGGATGCCAAATCTGTATATGATATGTTCCTTAACAAACTCTATTGCATCCCCGGAGTCAACCTTTTGCAAAGGAATTGCTTCCACCCACTTGGTAAAATAATCGGTTGCCACCAATATAAACTTGTGTCCTTTACTTGAGGGTGGATTGATCTGGCCGATCATGTCGATTCCCCACCATTTGAACGGCCAAGGCTTGATGATAGGGTTCATAGCTGATGCTGGTGCCCTTTAGATAGCTCCAAACTTCTGACAATCCTGACAGCCCTTATAATACTTGAAGCAATCTTCCAGCATAGTCGGCCAAAAGTAGCCCGCTCTCTGAAGTAACCATTTCATCTTGTGGGCCAATTGATGAGTGCCACAAATTCCTTCGTGCACCTCTCCTATGGCAACTTTAGCTTGATCAGTACTTAGGCACTTGAGTAGCACGCCATCAATCGTCCGATAGTATAAGTTATCATCGAGCAAAACCTATCGTAAAGCCTTGTAGCGCAATTTCCTTAAAGCCGACTGAGAAGGGTTCTGTAGATAATTGTAGATGTCATACCTCTAGTCGTCGGCTGAGATGGCTACAATCTCTTGTTCAACTTCTTTTGTCATCGGCTTGTAGCCCGATGCCCCTTGAGCCAGATCATTTGCTTCTGAATTCTGCTCTCTAGGGATGTGCTTTAAGGTTACTGAAGGGTTACGCGGAGGCTACGCTAGCCGAAAACAAAACTTTTACCGCGCAAACCAGGAACACTTGCAAGTAAGGGCCGATAGATCGTTACCGATTGGAGTAGAGTGTAGCGGAATAGCCAATCAGGGCAATCCGATCTGGAACTGTGTAGCCGATTCCTGGAGACAGCCGATTCGCCAATCAGCCGATTCGAGTCGTCCGGTCACGTTCTTGCGCCTTGCTCCGATGCGTCCGACCGCAGCCGATTCCACCACAGCCGATCACTCCGATTGCAGCCGATTAACAGCGCGCAACGTAGCAGCACCTCTACCGGTATCCACACGTCCGGGGACAGAACGCCGAACACCCGTGTGCTAGCACGCGATGCAAGGCTAGGGTTTGGCTCGAAAGTGGGGAGGGTTTTCGCGGAGATTGATCTCGGTGACTTCTGTTGCACGCGTTGCAATTGACGTGTCGCAGCTCTCCACCCCTCCCTCCTTTATATAGAGTTGGCCGACTGGGACTCGTGGCCGATCAGGACTCTATTTCGAATCGGATCTCATCCGTATCTCATAGAGTTGGCCGCCCACACGTCGTAAGCCCATAGGACTCTATCCGATCGGATCCCTATCCGATCGAGCCGTATCCAAGTCCAACTCGAATATATATTCTACCCCCTTAAGCGTGCAACCCTGTAGGTTCAGGTATACTCGGTTTCGGCTATAGTCTAACTTAGCCGATCGTCGGCTCGAGTCCAACTCAGCCGACCCGTCAACAGCGGCGCCTAGCAGCACATATTGACACCATAGTATACAAGAATAATATCGGCTCTGAACCTGTAATGTGTACACAAATCCCTTTGCCTGACGATACTAGTTAAGCTATAGGCAAGATGTGTGCCATCCCTTCAATAGCTTAACCATTGACTCGAACCGTATTGGATTATCTGTCTGTTGATTGACTCCTCAATCAACTTAGCATGGCCATGCATTTCCATAATCCATTACCTCGAGGGGCCCAGAGATATCTCTCCAAAGGAGGGGCAAATTCCATCTTGATCACTCACATCCCACTCCATGTTTCATAGCAAACCCAAAAACTACCTTTATAACTACCCGATTCTACGGAATAGCGTTTGGTAGTCCCAAAGTAGGCTACTACACATGTTGGAATCCATGGTGATCTCAGGTCTAAGGACTTTGTACCAACACTACCTGAGACCAACTAATGACACATTAATTCCTGTAGTGTCTCATGGTGGGTCTATCCAACAATGTGTTCTCTAACACATATGTCCATGTTTATTGATTTGGTATCTCCATACCCATGATCTATGAGACATGATCATCAATCAATAAACATGCCGATCTTAGAATCATATTTGTTCCAACAATATGACATATGATCAGGGATCGTTTAGAAATAGATTCATACATATCGAGTCTTATAAATAAGTCACGTACTTATTGATCAATACAAGATGTCTATTTCATGGAACTGAATAACACTTTATTCATTTATACATAAACATTGACGTGATATCCAACATCTTCATGTTGCCTCTAGGGCATATCACTAACAATCTCCCACTTGCACTAGAGTCAATCATGTAAGTATCTAATACCCATTTGTGGAGATTATGGCAATCGGGTATCTACATGGCAAGCTTATCCGACTGGAGGTAGGGATAGATTGCGCCTGCCATATCTGTAAACCAAACATGACTTGGGTGTTACGTTGCCGATAGAGATAAGGCAACGGCCTATGGTCACGGTTTGGTAAGATTGAGGAAACCGACTTAGAGTAAGATATGGTTTCCGATCTGTAAGCCCACCTCCCAAGACTATATAAAGGGGGTAAGGGGCGTCCCTTGAGGGATATGGGATATCATTTTTTAGATCATATGCTTCATGAGAAGTTAGATGAGCTTTTAGCTTTAGATACACGAGATCATGAGATCAATAAAGACACTCGGCGGATCGAATCCCCGAAACAGGAGTAGGGTATTACCTCACGAGAGGGCCTGAACTGTCTAAATCTTCTTTTCCTCCTAACCCATTGTGCTTGGCGATCTTGACTGCACCCCCAATTTTCTATTGCCGAAACCAAGTTTCGACACACATTGCTCTTGTGTGCGCCTCATGCTTCGGCTGAGGGAGAGGTTTTGTCAGCGGATCGGCTATGTTGAGATCCGTGTGCACTTTGCATATCTTGACATCACCTCTGTCCACTATCTCGCGGATGAGATGATATCGCCGAAGTATGTGTTTGGACTTCTGATGTGACCTCGGCTCCTTGGCTTGCGCAATGGCTCCACTATTATCACAATAGAGAGACATTGGACCGCGCACTGGTCATCACACCAAGCTCGAAACGAATTTCTTGATCCAAACAGCCTTCTTTGCGGCTTCCGAGCAGCAATGTACTCGGCCTCCGTTGTAGAATCGCAACAAGTATCCGCTTGGAACTCTTCCAGGAGCCCTCCATTCAGGCGAACACGAACCCGATTGCGATCTATAATCATCTTTGTCCGTTTGGAAGCTAGCATCGGTGTAACCACTTAGAAAGAGCTCTTCTTCACCTCCATAGACTAGGAACATATCCTTAGTTCTTCTCAAGTACTTGAGGATATTCTTTACTGACATCCGGTGACCTTCACTGGATCGGCGGTATCTGCTCGTAGCACTCAAAGCGTACGAGACATCTAGGCGTGTACAAAGCATGGCATACATGATGGATCCAATTGCCGAAGCATATGGAACCATACCCATCTTATTCCGCTCATCATGTGTCCGAGGACACGATTCTTGCTAAGATTAATGCCATATGACATGGGCAAGAAACCTTTCTTGGAATCATGCATGTTGAACCTTTTCAACACCTTGTCAATGTATGTACTTTGGCTTAATCCAATTAGCCTCTTGGATCTATCTCTATAGATCCGAATGCCAATATGTATGCTGCCTCCCCTAAGTCTTTCATGGAAAAACTATTTTTCAATGAAGACTTGACGGATTCTAGCATAGGGATATCATTTCCAATCGTAATATGTCATCCACATGTAAGATTAGAAATACAATTGCACTCCCACCGACCTTTTTGTAAACACAGGCCTCTTCTTCGTTTTTGATGAAACCAAACCCTTTGATCACTTCATCAAAACGAATATTCCAACTCCGAGATGCTTGCTTCAATCCATAAATGGATTTCGTAGCTTGCATATCTTTCCGCGATTCTGGATCAACAAAACCCCGAGGTTGTATCATGTATACATCCTCGCTTAGGTTTCCATTCAGGAAAGCCGTTTTGACATCCATCTCGCCATATCTCATAATCGAAATATGCAGCAATCGCTAGGATAATCCGAATAGATTTAAGCATTGCGACGGGCGAGAAAGTTTCATCATAATCAACTCCTTGAATCTATTTAAAACCTTTCGCCACCAATCGCGCCTTATAGATGTGAACATTTCCATCCATATCGGCCATTTTCTTAAAAACCCATTTACACTCAATGGTTTTGACACCATCAGTGGATCAACCAAGTTCCAAACTTGATTGTCGTACATGGATTCTATTTCGGATTTCATGGCTCCAAGCCACTTGTTGGAATCGAGTCCTACCATTGCTTCCTCATAGGTCTTAGGCTCATCGTTGTCCAACAACAATATATCACGTTGTTCCGCACTGTGTACCTGGGTGCACGACGTGATCTTTCGTACTCAGTGGGCTGGTGTATCTACAACCGGTGGAGCAACACTTTGCTCCTCCTTGTGGTTCGTGGTCGCTGAAACATTTTCGGTGTTTCTTGAACTTCTTCAAGATGCACCCTGCTCCCACTAACCCTTCTTGAAAGAAACTCTTTCTCCAAGAAGACACCGTGTCGGGCGACAAACACTTTGCCTTGTTCCCGATTATAAAAGTAATATCCCTTAGTTTCCTTAGGATATCCCACAAAGAAGCACTTGTCGATTTGGGTGTGAGCTTGTCGACGTAAAAGTTTTACATAAGCTTCGCAACCCCAAATTTTGAGAAAAGACAAACTAGGGGTTGCCCCGTCCATATCTCATATGGTGTCTTTTCAACCGACTTAGATGGAACTCTATTTAGTGTGAGCGCAGTGTTTCAAGAGCATATCCCCGAAGGATAACGGAAGATCACTTTGGCTCATCATGGACCGCACCATGTCCAACAAGGTGCGATTTCTCCGTTCGGACACTCCGTTTCATTGTGGAGTTCTGGCGGAGTCAACGTGGAACAATTCCACAATCTTTCGATGATTATCAAACTCTTGGCTCAAGTATTCTCCTCCACGATCGATCGTAGAAACTTGATTGTTTTCCCTAAATGATTCTCGTACTTCATTCTGAAATTCTTTGAACTTTTCAAAGGATTCAGACTTATGCCTCATTAAGTAGATATAACCATATCTACTAAAGTCATCGGTAAAGGTAATGAAGTACGATAACCACCTCGGCCGTTGAGCTCATTGGTCCACATACATCGGTATGTACGAGTGCCAACAAGTCACTTGCTCTTTCACCGTGTCCCGTGAAAGGTGCCTTTGTCATCTTACCAAGTAAACAAGACTCACATGTCTCAAATGATTCAAAATCAAAAAGTGAAGCAATCCATCCTTATGGAGCTTCTCCATGCGTTTCTTATTTATATGGCCTAAGCGACAATGCCGGATAAACGTGGGGTTTATATCATTAAAGAGTTGCCTTTCGTATTAATGTTATAGACGAGAGACGCTTCAAGATTCAAAACGTATAATCCATTCACCAATGGAACATGAAAATAGAACATATCTCTCGAGATATATTGAACAACCATTGTTCATTGATCTAAAATCATATCCTTCCGCTTGCAAACATGAAGCGGAAATAACGTTTTGACATAGTGTTGGAATACAATAACAATTATTCAATTCCAAAACTAATCCCGAAGGTAGATGAAGTGGTACTTGCCGACAGAAGCGTAGTAACGCTTGCTCCATTGCCGACGCGCAGTTCACCTCGCCCCTTCTCAATCCTCTACTTCTTCTCATTCCCGCAACGACTTGCAAATATGAGCTACGATCCGGTATCAAATACCCAAGAGTCGGTAGGTGAAGTAGCAAGATTAATGTCTATAACATTAATACCTGAAGCAGAAGTCGTACTTTGCTTCTTTTGAGATCCTCCATGTACTTCTTGCGTTCCTCTTCCAGTGCCTGTCTCTTTGCAATAGAAGCAAACGGCATCGATGCCGACCCCTTCTTGCCCTTCTTTGCATTGGAGGCACTCGCGATCTCATCGGGAGTTAACTTCCTCTTGGTGCAAAGTTTCTTGACAGGTGGTTTGCGCTTAGCCTTCTGCATCATCATCACATGATGACCATTCTTCTGGATACTCTCCTCAGCTGTCTTTAGCATCCCATGCAATTCAGCCAAGGTTCTATCCATATTGTTCATGTGATAATTCAATATGAATGGCTCGAAGCTCGGAGGGAGCGACCGGAGAATCACATCGGTAGCCAACTCTTGGCTAAGGGAAAACCTAGTTTTCCGGACTCTCGATATAGCCAATCATCTTTATCACATGCGGACTGACGGATTCCCCTCAACAAGCTCGCACGCAAACAAGGACTTTGAGGTGTTGAAACTCTCGGCCCGAGCTTGGTTCTCAAACATACCACGCAGTCCCCGAATAATAGTGTGAGCATCGCGCTCTCATATTGCTTCGAAGCTCGGGGGACATTGTAGCAAGCATGAGACAGCTTATATCTAGGGCATCATTAGTGTGCTTCTCATAAGCCCTCCGTGCGTTGCGGTGGCATTATTTGGCAAATCCTCGGGATAGGGTACTTCAAGAACGTACTCCTTACGCTCTTGCTTGAGAACAATTCTCAAGTTGCGATACCAATCCATAAAGTTTGTTCCATTTAATTTTTCCTTTTCGAGAATAGATCGCAAATTAAAGGTACTGGGTGTAGTATTAGCCGCCATTTATTCTACAACAGAAAAACAAAGTTTAGCACAATGTTTATGCTATGTCTATTGTTAAACAATTTAACATTAGACTCCCATTACGTATTTTCCACCTTCCCTCTAGGTTACGTATTGGGTCAAGATCCACATGTTAATTACTTTTCTAGTGAGCTTTGGCATCACCGCTAGAAGATTAATAACATCGGTAAGCAACTCCTTGCTAATCACATCTCTATGTGACTCTTGTTGTTGGTGTGGCATCTCCATGCCCCGGCCCCAATCCATGCCCCAAAGCCCAAAACTGTTTTGATAGCCTTGTTAAGTAAACCAAATGCTCCTGCTGTATATGTCCGACATATACCCCTCGTGTTATGATAGAGAATGACACTCTTTTTGCAGACCCACCATTGACGAGCATAACGGTGACGGGTGCAACATTTGGAAGGGCATCATTACTACTTAATTTTGTGAGGGATGCTATCCTATCAAACAAACATATATGAAAGCGGTAGAATAGCATGAAATAGTATGGCCCCCTTCACATGGTGATCTCTATCTCCATGCCGGTGTAGAGGATCTCCATCTTCATCACCATTCTTCCGAGTGCCGAATGCTTGATATCTTCAAACTAAGCTACTACTATAGAAGCTCTAATTGAAGATTACATCGACTCGCAGGTCGTGAAAGAATATTACAAGCATTGCACGTATGAAAGAATATTACAAGGATTGCACATATGAAAGAATATTACATGCATCACATGCATCTCATACATACAATAGGGCCATACCATCTCAAAGCATTCTCTGCAAAAACAAGTTAGGCATAGAAACGTTTTCTACCTATCGCAGAGATACGACATCGAGACGACCTATAAGGGGGTTAGCGGGCGGGGGTCGAGGGGAAGCCGCCCCTTGCGGGCTTCCGGGCAGCGCCCGGAACACCACACGAAATTCATAGATCTAATCTATGAAATCGCTTACGGAAACCATGTCGGCATAATCATATTATGACGTCCCGATACACTATCAAGGAAGATGGTTTGCGTAGGCGCGAGGCAGCAAACAAGATCGGACTACGAGATAGCTTCGGCATAATCACATTATACCGTTCCGATACACTATCAAGGAACGCTATCTCGAAGCCGACTCAAACCGAGTTATATGGAAATTGCTTCGACGTAATCACATTACGTCATTCCGATACACTATCAAGGAACGCAATTACCATTAACTCTCCTCAACAGATCCCGTAAAACCGATTGATCTAATCAACCCGTGCGCAAAACTTGTTCCAGATCCAATCTAAAACCCGAACTAAGCAAGATTAGCTCTGATACCACTGAAGGGTTACGCGGAGGCTACGCTAGCCGAAAACAAAACTTTGACTGCGCAAACCAGGAACACTTGCAAGTAAGGGCCGATAGATTGTTACCGATTGGAGTAGAGTGTAGCGGAATAGCCAATCAGGGCAATCCGATCTGGAACTGTGTAGCCGATTCCTGGAGACAGCCGATTCGAGTCGTCCGGTCACGTTCTTGCGCCTTGCTCCGATGCGTCCGACCGCAGCCGATTCCACCACAGCCGATCGCTCCAATTGCAGCCGATCCGAAGCCGATTAACAGCGCGCAACGTAGCAGCACCTCTACCGGTATCCACACGTCCGGGGACAGAACGCCGAACACCCGTGTGCTAGCACGCGATGCAAGGCTAGGGTTTGGCTCGAAAGTGGGGAGGGTTTCCGTGGAGATTGATCTCGGCGACTTCTGTTGCACGCGTTGCAATTGACGTGTCGCAGCTCTCCACCCCTCCCTCCTTTATATAGAGTTGGCCGACTGGGACTCGTGGCCGATCAGGACTCTATTTTGAATCGGATCTCATCCGTATCTCATAGAGTTGGCCGCCCACACGTCGTAAGCCCATAGGACTCTATCCGATCGGATCCCTATCCGATCGAGCCGTATCCGAGTCCAACTCGAATATATATTCTATCCCCTTAAGCGTGCGACCCTGTAGGTTCAGGTATACTCGGTTTCGGCTATAGTCTAACTTAGCCGATCTTCGGCTCGAGTCCAACTCAGCCGACCGTCAACGCGGCGCCTAGCAGCACATATTGACACCATAGTATACAAGAATAATATCGGCTCTGAACCTGTAATGTGTACACAAATCCCTTTGCCTCACGATACCAGTTAAGCTATAGGCAAGATGTGTGCCATCCCTTCAATAGCTTAACCATTCACTCGAACCGTATTGGATTATCTGTCTGTTGATTGACTCCTCAATCAACTTAGCATGGCCATGCATTTCCATAATCCATTACCTCGAGGGCCGAGATATCTCTCCAAAGGAGGGGCAAATTCCATCTTGATCGCTCACATCCCACTCCATGTTTCATAGCAAACCCGAAAACTACCTTTATAACTACCCGATTACGGAATAGCGTTTGGTAGTCCCAAAGTAGGCTACTACACATGTTGGAATCCATGATGATCTCAGTCTAAGGACTTTGTACTAACACTACCTCGAGACCAACTAATGGCACATTAATTCCGTAGTGTCTCATGGTGGGTCTATCCAACAATGTGTTCTCTAACACATATGTCCATGTTTATTGATTTGGTATCTCCATACCCATGATCTATGAGACATGATCATCAATCAATAAACATGCCGATCTTAGAATCATATTTGTTCCAACAATATGACATATGATCAAGGATCGTTTAGAAATAGATTCATACATATCGAGTCTTATAAATAAGTCACGTACTTATTGATCAATAAAAGATGTCTATTTCATGGAACTGAATAACACTTTATTCATTTATACATAAACATTGACGTGATATCCAAGATCTCCATGTTGCCTCTAGGGCATATCACTAACAGTTACTAGCCGAAAACTGTCCATCAACTCTCGGCATTTTTGATAGTAGACTATCAGTGCGTCATTTTTGCATTCATATTCTCCTGATAACTAGGATGATGACCAACAGTGAGTCGCCCATTATATCGATGGCGTCGGCTTCAACTTCCTTCAGCAGCTGTAAACCTTTGAGAACGACTTCGTATTCGGCTTGATTGTTTGTGGCGTGAGGCATAATGGAAAAAGTAAACTTGAAGCTTGCCCCCTAGGAGAAATTATCACCAAGCCGATGCCGCATCGATTTGTGCAAACCGATCCATCGAAAGTTAACGTCCAAGGCATGATATATCCTGAGCCGATTGAGTCATCTCTATGTTCCACGGTAAAATCGATTATGGCTTGCCCTTTCATTGCCTTGGGTGCTTGATACGTCAAATCAAACTCTGTTAAAGCAAATATCCACTTTCCAACTCACCCCTTCAGAACTGGAGCCGATAGCATATATTTTACTACGTCGGCTTTGCAAAATATGGCGCACTCGTTGGATAACAAATAATGTCTTTACTTTGTACATGAAAAATATAGGAATAAAGACAACTTCTCCACGGGAGAGTACCTTGTTTCTGCATCCAAAAGTCTTCTGCTAAGATAGAAAATTGCCTGCTCCTTTCCTGCGAGCTCCTGAATCAAAACTAAGCCGATAGACTTCTCATCAGCTGATAGATATAGCTTGAACGACACTCCCTTTTGCAGAGGAATCAATACTGGAGGGGAACTTAGATAATCCTTAGTGTTGTCCAAATTAAGCCTTCTGTTGTTCTGCCCCCCAAGTAAACGTTTGATCGGCTTTTAGCCATAGTAGAGGCGTAAACGGCTCCATCTTCTCGGATAAATTGGCTATGAAGCGTCTGATGAAGTATATTTTGCCGATCAAAGATTACAGGTTCTCTTATCCCGCGGAGGCTGAATAGTCTTGATAGCATTGATGCTTCTCTGTGTCACCTCGATTCCCCTCTCATGAACTAGAAAACCCAGGAACTGGCCAGCTGATACGCCAAATACACACTTTGCGGGGTTCATCTTCAGGCCATATTTTCTGGTTCTCTCCAGGACTTCTCTTAAATCGGCTATGTGGTCTTCTACTTCCTTGGATTTGACAACGACATCATCGATATAAATTTCATGGCCATCTGATATGTAGCTCCAGCATTTTTCAACCCAAAAGTCATTACAACCCATCCGTACAAGCCGATTGCTCCTGGGCACTTGAAAGCAGTCTTATGGATATCCTTCTCGGCCATAAAGATCTGATTATAACCAGTATTGCCATCCATAAAACTTATAATTTATGGCCGGAGGCTTCATCTACCAGCAAGTCGGCTATAGGCATAGGGTACTCATCCTTAGGGGTAGCTTTGTTTAAGTCTCTAAAATCAATGCACACCCTAAGCTTGCCATTTTTCTTGATCACCGAAACTATGTTTGAAACCCACTCTGCATATCGGCAGGGCCGAATGAAACCGGCATCATACAGTCGAGTGATTTCGGCTTTAATCGCATCATACATATCGGCTTAAAACCTCCTGGGAGGTTGTTTGTATTGCCGATATCTAGGCTTAATGGGGAGCCGATGTTCAACGATCGATCGGCTAAGACCAGACATCTCAAAATACTCCCAAGCAAAGCAATCTTTATATTCCTTTAATAAATCAATAAGCTTGGTCCTAAAATGAGAAGATAAATTCTTGCTAATATATGTTGGCCTAGGCCTATCTCCTAGACCTATGTCAACTTCCTCAAGCACATCGGCAGACATAAAACCTTGCCCAGGTATGCTATCGATGTCGTCCACGGTGTCCTTGGTGTAGAGGCTTGAACCCTCCACGACGCCCTCAAAGTAATAATTGAAGCTCTTCGTCTCCAATTGGCTGTATATCAGAATCAGACATCTTTAGAAAAATTGGCCAGCCAAACTTTGCCAGACAGGCAATTAATGTCGTCGACTTCCCATAATGTTAAGTCGGTGTTTGCTACGTGTACTGACCTGTCGGCTCGCACGATTTCTATCTTGTCGCCTTGCCACTGGATTAAGCTTTGATGCATTATAGAAGGGATGCAACAGTTGGCATGGATCCAATCCCTTCTAAGCAGCAGGCTGTAAGATCCCTTCCCGTCGATTACGAAAGACGTTGTGGGCATGATCTTGCTGCCGACGGTCAACTTGACGTTCAAAACTCCCTTGGCCTTCGATGGATTCCCGTCGAAGTCCTTGAGCACCGTATTTGTCTTGATCAAGTCATCGGCCCCCTTGCCTAGCTTCCTGAAGGTAGCGTAAGGCATGAGATTGAGAGCGGCTCCTCCATCGACTAGCATTTTTGACATCTGCTTGCCATTTACATATCCTTTAACGTATAGGGGCTTCAGGTGCTGATTTCTAGCCCCCTCGGGTTTTTTGAATATGGCATGTTCTGGGGACATCACTAGCTTGGCCAAGGTCTCTTCGATGGTGTCTGCATCGGCCTCGGCGGCCTCAAATTTGGCTGGTAATATGAACACCATATTGACCAATGCAAAAGCTATTCCTTTACATTTTGCTACCCTTTTGGCCTGGTCGGCTGGACTCTCATCGGCTGGGGCAGCATCTTTCTTTAGGCGCCATTGTTTCCTTGGGCGGTTTTGTTCCTTTTTCTTCTTGAGCCGATAGTCGATCTCGGCCTGGACTTCTTTCAGCCGACCCTCGCTCTTTAGCCGTTGCACCTTCCACTTCTGCATTTTTGTGAAAACGTCGGAAGGGCATCGTTGAGGGTTGGCGATCTGTTCTTCTTCGTCCTCTTCTTCATCCTCGTCATGGAAGAAGTCCTGGTGAATTGGGCCGAGCCACTCGTGGACGGAGAGTTTTTGCTGGTTGAGCTGAACGGCTCGGGGGATGAATCGGCTGGGGCTTGCAATTGGCTCTTGCCTATATTCGTCTTCCCCGATTTCGCTGCAGGCTGGGCAATTTTCTAAGGTGGGCAGCAGCATCCCTTCCTCCAAGCAGAACCTAAAGAACTCACACCGCCAATGGGGGTCGCAGCCGTCATGGCGATGGATGTAGGGTCATTCCAAGCCGATCAGTCGTTCTCTGATAAGGTTTGCCACGCCAGGTTTCTTCCTCTTCTTGAACCCTGAGTTGAAACCGGAGTCGGCTGTCCATGTGCCTGGGCCGACATTCAGCTGATCGGCCATTGGTGTAGACCACATTGATGGGCGCCGGGTTGGCTCAGTCAGCCTCTTGGATTGTTCCTGGCAGTCCTTGTCAGTCGCGCTTCCTTGTTGGGCCTTGACTAAGCTATGTGCCATTCTGTGCTGCTGATCAGCTCGCCTTGGGCCGGCATGGACTACATTAACAGGGAAGGGGTTGCCGTCGACTTTCATCAGCTTAGCTGATTCTTCAAACTTGATCTTCCCCGCTTCTATGGCCGACTAAATTTGCTGACGGAAGACTTTGCAGTAGTTGGTGCTGTGCGAGGTAGTGTTATGCCACTTACAATATTTCTTTTTCTTGAGCTCCTTGGCTGATGGGATGACGTGGTTGGCCGAAAGCTGTATTTGCTTCTCCCACAGCAGTAGATCGAAGATCCTATCGGCTTTGGTGATGTCGAAGTCATATCTCTCCTCCTTAGTCAATTTCTTCAGCCACTGACACGTTATTGTCTTTTTGTTTCTGGTCCACTCGGCTGCTGCCACCTCTGCGTTTCTATCACTTGAGTCGGAGTCCGATGCATAAGCGACGTGGCAAACTTTCTTGAAGGCCTTCTTGGATTCTTGGAAACAGATGGCAGCGGCAGCGCGGCGCTACGCGCAGGGGAGAAATGGGGAGGATGGCGGCTCACCGGTGTGGCGGCGAACGGCGATGCGGTGACGAGACTTGGCGCGGCGGTGGCGGCTTCCGAATCCGGTGCGACGAGGAGAAAAGGGAAATAAGAGAGAAGCGAGCAGCGGAGGATGGGGAGATGGGGAGTTGCGCGGAGAGAGAGAGAAAGAGAGGCGACGGCGACGGACGGCGACAGACGCGCGGGGACGCGAGGGCGGCGGGGCCGGGCACGGAAGCGACCCGTGGCGCGCGCGAGGCGGACCGGCGCGGCGGCGACGCGCGGCGCGCGCGCGGGCGCGGGCACGTACGGCGGCACGGCGCGTGGCGGGAGCGGCTCGCAGCGCGGGTAGGGCCGGGCGCGTGCGTGGTCGTGTGGGGCGAAGCCGGGGCCGGCGCGCGGCGCGGTACGGCAGGTGCTGTGCGGCGGCGTGGTGACGCGAGCGACGGCATGGCGGGTGTACGGCGGAATGTGCGGCGGCGGCGTGGCTAACGCGAGCGACGGCACGGCGCGGTACAGGCGGCAACACGCGGCACGGAGAGAACGCGCGTGCGCGGGCCCTGGTACGGCGCGCGCGACGTGTGGTGTGCATGCGCGCGGGCGCGGGGACGCTGGTCGAACACTGCCGACGCATAAACAAGTGTTGAATCCCTATTTTTCCCGATTTTCCGATTTTATTTTCCCAAATTTTTTTCCTTCACTCTAAAAATCCAAATAAATTTTAATATTCCCAAAAATTAATTTAAAATCTATTTTCAAACTTTTCCCCCACCTTTATTATTCAAAAAAATATATTTTTAAATTCTAACTTATCTCCTTCTTTTAAAAAATTAGGTCTTTTGATTTAGGATTACTTTCCATCTTCATATTTTTCCTTCTAAATTATTTTTATCATATATTTTTGATTATTACCCATTTTTCATTATTAAATTAGGGTTTAAACCAATAGTTTATACTTTTTAAGACAACTTTTATAAATCCCAAATCTTAATTATTTTCCTCCTTCAAATCTATCTTTTGAACTTTTTCTCCCATTTGGGAATTTCAAACTTGGTTTTTACCCAACTTCAAATCAAAGAATTTCCAAGGTGAATTTTATGCAACAAAACTGGCAAATAAGAAGCAATAAACACGATCAAGAAGCAACAAGCAAAAAGTTTTTGTAAGTTTCGATTTTTAATTCCTGGTTTTAAATTCTCCGGTTTTTAGGGTGTTACAAAGGTGCTACAATGAACAAGAAAGAAAAGGGGCAAATTACAAAAGGCGGACGCCAAATCGCGGTAGAATAATGAAGCTACGGACGACGAGGTTTACCTCTAGAAACTCAGCCGATGATGCGACGGAGGGGGCAGTTGATGAAGACATTGCAGGAGTTTGGGGTTGTTACCACGGGGAAAGTCGCCTGTGAGTGCGTTGAGAATGTCGGGGAGGTCGTCGGTGAATGTGCGGAGTTGAAACTGTTTGGAGTTGATGCGGCGGAGGCAAAAGTGACGGCGTGAAAAACTCTAGGACGGTGGCTGTTATTTAAAGAAGCGTGGTAACGGTCGAAACGGAAAAGTCCTGAAATCTCTCCAAGATAAGATTCGGGAAATCCGCAACATTAACAATACAGTGGACTTGGGGGGCATGTGGTAACAACCAAATTTGGTAAGCAAATTCCCAAGTTTGAAGCAAGGATTGAAGCGGAATCGAAGGAGCACATGATTCTCGGAAACAGCGTCTACGTCGGCTGAGTCTGAATCGGCTAAGGAGCCAGTTGGCTGAGTCCGAGTTGGACAGGATAGCTGATACAATCGATTCTGATTGGGTGAGCAGATGAGACCAATCCCGAAAGGAAAGCGTGAAGATAATCATTGGATACGGTTTCCAAGTGTTTTTAGATATTTCCATCTACGGATAACATCCTATAACGGCAATTGTATCTTTAATTTAGGATATTTTGTATAGTTTTCTTGTGTATCACAGCAGGGGACCCTATCTCAGGATATTGTCGTATTTTAAATAGTAGATAAGATAGAAGTCGTGTCCTACAAGGATTTTGTTGTAAACGGGTATAAATACGACCCAAGGGTTTGTAATTGAGAATAATGGAATCAACCAATACAATCTCGGAGCATCGCCACCCTTTACTTTTACTTGCAATCTCGAAAAGTTCTTGCCTCGTATTGGGCTGCATCGGATTCCGATCTCCAAACAAGGTAATTTCTTGTTACAAGCGGGTTGTGCTATCGGGGTTAGTGCTTCCATTGTCATGATACTCTAATTCTATTATTTTAATCTGCTTAATTTATCATATACGTCATATAATCTAGATCAATGCTTAGATCTAACCCACGATCGACTAGCATCTTCTCGGAGGTAACAACCGACAAGGTTAGTTCTTGGGGTTGATTTGGGTTATATGGCATATCCACCATCTTGAAAGGTTTTCATTAGCTTATATAGATCTCATGCTTCTTTTTGTACTTAATGCTGCATCAGTTTGATCTATTAAGTCGCTCTTAGAATCATATAGATCTATTTGGTTTAACGACCGCTATTTGAGATAATATCGGAGTTTCAGCCGATCCTACCTGTTTTAGCCATCTTATTACTGTTAGATGTGTTAAAACTGCCTTTTATATCAAGATCTTACTCTAGTTAAATGCGCTAAGCCTGGCATCAACCTGTTAAACCGTATTAACAGCCAATTGATCTTTGTTTAGTGTATTTAGCCTGGAATAACATCTTAGTATAAAACTGTATCGGAGTACTAGCCGACTTCACATTAGATCTACGACATTGGCTAAGTTATAAATATGTATAATTACTATTCTAATGTGCTTTTAGATATAAGTGATTTATACTGTCTTGGTACACTACCGATCTATCCCAACCACTTAGTCTAAATGTGCTTTGGAAGAGTAATTATGTATTATGGATATCTATAGCTGATCGAGATGGATCTAATCATAACTTAATTGTCTATTCTTTGTCTTCTTGTTGGTTACAGGATCAAACCAACTGGCATGCCCTACACACCGAAGGCAATCTAATTTGGTCTTGCACTAGAGCTAAGTAGATCTCTCAGGCCAGTGCATTGGAAAATTTCTCATCAACAGGGATGCAACCTAAAAAATCCATTGGAGCTGGTGGTGCAACCACAAAGAGCTGATTTAAGAAAATTTATGGAAGATGCGGGAATAACAGTGGACCAAATATCCAGACATGCAACTATCGAGAAGGGTGAGCTGAAATATAAGTATACATTCGGACGACCTCTTGTCAAGCCTGATGAGCTCAACATTCTCCCCATAGAGATGTATCGCTTCCACCAATGGTACATGAAAGCTTCAGGCAAAGGTACACAGATGATCACGGTGCGGATCAGAAACAACACATTCTTCGAAGCAGAAGATTATCTAATGTTTATCCGCTTTGAGGACATCGTCGACCTATACTAGTTGGATGCCCTCAATGTCTCTATTAACACACAAATGTTAGAACAATATCCGATGGAAATAGAGGACAATATTGTTCATATGCTAGTGCAACAACATTACAAGACTTGGATACTATTGTCGTACAACACAAGCATGAGTTTTTACTACTTTCTGTACCAATTTTCATCTCGTACATATACAGTTTCATATATATCATCTCACGCAATTTGCAGATTTCACTGCGTCCTTTTCCTAATTGACCTCAGCCACTCGTGGATCCATGTCTACGATTCAATGGATAAACCAGAGTCTACCTTCGCAAAGATTTTTGAAGTGTTAGACATGTAATGCCATCTTAGTTGCTATTGCTACTATGCGGTCCTCGAATAATTACAAGCTTGTAACCGCACGTAGGGCATGGGCACAGCTCCATGAAAAGGTCTGTGGCTTTGGAATGAAAAGCTTAAAGTGAAAATAAAATTTCCAGTGAGTATATGTTCCAAAATTATATTGAATCATTAATTTGTTCTAAAATAGAAATGTATATTAAATCTATCGTGATTTTTCCTTTAGTATGCAAAACAGGCGCAAGGGATGAACTTGTGCAGATACTATGTCTGCGACTACATTCAACACCTAACTCACCAAGTCACATGTCCCTAGGATCTGGATGTATGTATAACAGTCATTCGTACATTACGACTTAATTTTTTATTGATTTCATATAATTTATTTCTTATTTTTCAAATAACAGATTATTTGCATAAGGGACAAACTCCCCCACCACGATGGTTTCATACAGCTTCTTGAGAATCACTAATGGAATTTATCAATGAGCAAATTATTGATCCCATGGGAGCATTCAACTCGGATTGGAGTGGTCGTGGAACCACAACGTAGAGAATTTTTTGTAATATACAATATAGAACAGTAAAAATTAATTAGCAATGTAATACATGTGTATATTTATATGTGTACTTATTTTGATAATAGATGTATATTTACTTAATTTATATTTATATATGCGTAAAATATATATATATACATATTGCATATATATATATGTGTAAAATATGTATTTATTCCATATTGCAATATGCATATATGCATATATATATATGCATATTGCATATACGTATTTATACATTGCAATATATGTATAAATATATATATGTGTAAATTATGTATGCGTAATATATAAATAAGCAGCAAGCTAGCATAAGTAAAATCTAAAAAAAGAAAAAAACATTTAGTCCTGGTTCATGTTACCAACCGGGACTAAACATGACTCATCTTGAGTCCTCCTTTCGTCGTTTCAGTTTTGAAAACCTAGATTAAAGAGGTTACAAACCGGGATTAAAGAGGATTTCTCCAGCAGTAAACTTTCATATGGAGTAAAAACTTTAACTCTGTATCTATTGGCCCTAGATTTAAATGGAATAAACGCTGCGCCAATTTTGGAGCCAGTCAGGAACATGTTTCTGCTGTTTCTCCTAAACCGCTCATCCGAATTAAACGAAACAAGAAAGATATTTAAAATACCTACAACTTTTGTAAAGTTGTACCTCAAAACTTGATTCCTGACAGATTAATCCCAGTTTTTAAAGCAAGCTTTCAGCCTAACGATCGGAAAACTAAAGTCAGATCTCCCAGCTATCCTCGATTTCAACTTAAAGTGTTATATTCATTCTCACACCACCACTGTTATTGACGTATGGGCCTCACAATCTATACTATTACATATACTATTACATAATATTTCAATGAATCCTTTTCCATTTTTTCTTTAATTTTAAAATCACCTACATGTCAATAAAAAAATTATAATATTACTTCACACTATTTGTTCTCTGTTACGACGCATAGGCTCTAGATTAGCCTATTTGAAATATTTTCAACTAGGACTATCAGGATTACCCTTCAGCAAAAAAACACTGTTCGACGATGATCCCGACAAAAAGGTGAAACCACCAAAATCAGGAAATTTTTGCATTACTTTCCATCCCTTTCTTCTTCCTTCTTCCTTCTTTTCTTGTTTTCCTGTTTCTGTTCTATTTTTTCCCCAACCGATAGCTGCAAGCTCCATGGCAATGATAGCAGGCTAGTACCACAACAGCCGCACGGAGTTACTCCACCAGAAGTACTCCATGTCTACCTCTCGTTTTCTCTTTCTTCCTCTTTTTTTACTGTAAAAACTAGAGGAAAATCTCCATTACAAGCAATTTTATAAAAGAGAGAAAAGTAGTCTAAGAGTTGAAAGTACAACCTTGGATTTTTACAGTCCTAGTAGTAACCAGGTAAGACATAGCAAGTGAAACAAAGTTAACTAAAAACGTCTAGCCAGGGTACACTAACTCTTGAAATTAGTCTTTCAAAGTGAGAAGCTTGGGGGTTGTACGGTGAAATACTTTGTCATTTCTTAATTTTCAAAATTTCCAAGCTGTGATTAATACAGTTCAGTCATGAATGGCAGAGGACTTATTGAGATCAATTTTGCCAATCTGTCCACATGACCCAGCGCACTATCCCACTGGATCTGCAACAAACCGAGCAATGACTGACAAACGGGCACCAAAAGAGGAGATGGTCAATTGTTTCTTCTTCCCGACTATCACACATGATACAAAGGTTGTTGTCCTGAATATTTAGGTCTTCTCTGCATCATCGATTTAGTATTCAATCTATCTATCGAAGCAACCAAGCAAAGAACTTTATGCGCGGTAAACAGTTGGATTGCCAAAGGGACTTGTAGCTTGGGTGGACCTCCATTGTGCTGAAGATGTGGCAGTTTTACCCTAGACTGGGGTCCATGAATCCTTGGAGCTTTCATCATAAGATAGGTCTTGCAAAATGGCTTGCAATGTCTCCAGTTCTTGGAAAGCTTGTTCTGAGAGGGGCAAGTGGAGAATGGTATCTAAGTCTTTGGCTTGCATGATTTCCGCCACTGAGTCATTCCTTTTTTGGAAAAAGAGACTAAGTGAGGGTAGTTTATTGAGATGTTCATGTTGTTCCAATTATCATCCCAGAAACAGACAATATTGTTGATACTAAAATTTGGTAATATAGTCCTTGAGTTTGCAAAGGCGAAGCAGAATCGGATCGGCTGGTCTGGTGTGGAAACAGGGACCGCATCGGCTGAGGAGTGATCGGCTGTGAAACCAATCGGCTAAGGTTCGATGGGACAAAGGCAGCCGATAGCCGATTCCAGGTTCAGGAGAGATGAAACCGTTTCTGATGCAGCAGTTTGAAGATAAATAGAAGATTCGGTTGTTAGTAGCGCGTTAAATGATATTGCCACTTATGGATAGAGTCCCATAACGGCAATTGTATCTGTAATCTAGAGGTTTGTTTAGGCTGTTAGTTATAACACGGCATGGGTCCTTTCTGGGATAAAATGTTGTGTTTTAAATAGTAGTTTAGATAGAGTCCAGGGTTTGTACAGATATTTGTATCTTGGGTATAAATAGGACCCGAGACCTTCTGTAAAAAGAGACAATCACAATCAATCAAACCTTCGGCGCATCGCCAACCCTTTTCTTTAGACGAGCACTTTGTTTGGCTACAAGCTGCATCGTTATGATCCCCAGATCTAGGTAAATGCTTGTCATTAGTAGTATGATCTGTTGTTTCTAGTGCTTCCATCGTAATGACACATTAGAATCAAGAGTTTATACTGCGCTATTTATCATATATCGCATATAAATTAGATCAATGTTTATATCTATCCTGCCATTGCCTAGTTCTATCAAGAACTTGCAGCCGATAGGGCTAGATAAAGGTTGGCTGGTTTATATGCGGTATCCACCGTTTCGAGCGATATAAATCGGTTGCAACAGATCAGTTTTTCTTTTTATACTTAATGCTGCATCGGGTTCGAACTATTAAGTCGTTTTAGAACTATCAACGATCGTTCAGCTAAGATTTATATTATTTAGAGACGCGTCGTGGTTTCATTGGCTTTATACGCCTGATATGTTTCTTTCAATATATTTATTATTAGATTTATATTAGGACTGCCTCTTATGTTAAGATCGTATTCTTGTCGGATGTCGCTAGCCGAAATCGGCCTACCATCGACAGCCGATGGCCGATTTCCAGGCTATGCATCTGATTCAAGAGTGATATCTTTCTATAAGATTTATCGGAGTACTAACCGATTCATTGTTAGCTTTCCAGTATCGGCTAGGTTATCGATTCATATATTTATTATCCTTTAGTGTATATAGGTTACACGGCTGATGCTGTCTCGGTATAGCCGATCCATTCCAGTTGTCTGGCTTAAATATATTTTAGGATAGCATATATATGCTCATGGATTCCCTCAGCCGATTCAGTGGGGATCTAACCTAACAGTTAACGCATATTCTCTTGTTTTTCTTGTTGATTAATAGATCAAATCAACTGGCACGCCCTGCACAGCACAAGCAGCCGAGAAGGACCTGCATTGGAGTTAAGCAGATCTTCCAGGCCAGCGCGTCAGAGAAATTCCTCATCAACACGCTTCTTGGCACGCCTAGTGGGACTTTCTCTGTCGGCTCGACTCGGACGCATAGATTCACCCGGCAAGATGGTCGTCTCCAAGAACCCCATCATTTCCCAGGAAAACATTGTGCCTGTAAAGATGGAACAGTTATCGGCTGAACAGCAAGCCGATTATAAGAAGATGGTGGAAGAGCTCCAGGCTAACTATTTGTAGTCTTTCACCCAAACGAGATCTGGGGCCGTGCAACAAAAATACAAGTTCAGCATGAACGACACTAAGGCGTCCTCCTCTGGTGAGACAAAAGGCAAACAGAAGATGGAGGAGCCGACCCAGGAACAAGATGATTCAGCTATATATTCTCTACAAGACCGGATCGACTCGGCCGTCCACCACGTGTTAGTCAACCAAAGTAGCATCCTGGTCAACACTCTCAATAACATGATCGCTACTGTGGTCGACGCCAAGATAGCTGACCAGCTGCAACAAGGGCCGACGTACTTCACAGATGGCCAATTTCCTGGTTACAGGACGCTGGTCACACAGAATTGGCCGATCCCACCACTAGCACAACAAGGGCCGCCAGGAGGAGTCCTCGGTCAGCCAAATCCAGGTGAATCGGCTATAAGGCAAGCAATTACTATACTGAACCGACAGCGACCGCCGCCCCAAGATCGAGTCGCTAACATGGTCAACGACAATCGGCGGTCGAGCCGATTGATCCAAACAAGCGGTACAACGCCGGTGGCCGGCATGTTTCGGGACCACCATCGCCACCACGGCGCATCGGCCGCCTCCCACTGATCATCACTACCAGTACCAAGGAGGCCGTCAAGATCATCATTACAGGCCTCAAATGCCATCACCGCTGTATCGGCAAGCACCCGCGCTGTATGACCCATATGAGCCGATACAGCAAGACAACCGGACATGGGCCAATCTGATCGCAGATGTCATGCGCGATCAATTCGGCCTCAAGCCGAAAGATTCAGGGAACATGTATCGGTACCCCTATTTAGGGCACTTCAAGCGAATCCCGTTGCCCAACCGATACAAGATCCCAGATTTTTCAAAGTTCTCAGGGCAGGACAACGTTTCGACCTACGAGCATGTTAGCCGATTCTTGGCACAGTGCGGTGAAGCATCGGCTATGGATGCCTTGAGAGTCCGATTGTCCCCTCTTTCCCTTTCAGGATCAGCTTTTACTTGGTTCTCCTCATTGCCCTACAACTCAATTCAGAGCTAGGCCGATCTTGAAAAACAATTCCACAGCTACTTCTACTCTGGCAACCACGAGATGAAGTTGTCGGACCTCACCAGCATCAGGAAAAAACACAACGAATCAGTCCAAGAATACATCCAACGCTTCAGGGAGAAGAGGAACCGATGCTACAGCCTGGTACTATCGGACGCCCAGCTGGCCGATTTGGCCTTTCATGGTCTGATCGCGCCGATCCGAGAGCGATTCTCTGTGCAGCACTTTGACAGCTTAGCCCACTTGGCGCAGAAGGTGATTGTGGACCCCCGTTTTTGGAACGGGAATCTTTCGTGTTCATAGTACCATTTCGATGGATCGAGTAGTTTGGTACCCACGAAATACAGTACTGAATAATCAGGTGCAAATGCATGAATAGTCTTACCTCGAAATTATTACAATAATAGGCCCGAAGGCAATGTCCAACACATAGGACCTCATGTCCAGATACAATCCAAAAGCAGAAATTAGATAAGGCAGCGGAATAGAGGCAGCGGCTTGTCAATTGCCACAGGCAACGACCGGAGACTAAGACCTAGCAAGCACCATCAGCTTCTTCGCCCTCCTGGAAGTAGGCATAAGGATCCTCCAAATCTTCATTTCCACCATCTGAAGGTTTGTGCGTATAGCAAGGGTGAGTATCAACCGTACTCAGCAAGCCAACACGGAATTGATGCATATGATAGGGTCATCCAAGGAATGGCTGGTGTTCTTTTGCATAAAGCCAATTTTCACAACTCTTTTCACAAGCCTAACAACTAGCCAAGTCAAGTTTTAATTCCATAGTTCATTAAGTCGGCGACGGTTCTGTCTACCATCCATTGTGATTCCAAGGATGGCTTCCCGCCTCCGGTTCGTCATGGTTTTCTGGGAATCCACCCCTTCTCGCATCTCAAGAAGTTGATCCACCAGTGAATAAAAGTCATCATGCAACCCACCCAATCATTTTAAAATTTAAAGTCTAGCCAAGCGAAAGTCTTGTCACGATGCTCAATATCCGCGAGCATGGCTATTCGAATAGATTGATTCACTCAAACTGCAGTGGATGTACACTTTACCCGTACTCCGTGACAGCCCAACAAATGAGCCTACGTCCCAACACATGAGACGGTCACGGCAAAGCCTTTCGATAACCTCACTTTGGCAGTACCCGCTCCATGAACTTAAGCCCTCATGCACTCTAGCCATCCTTTTCTAGCAGTGAGAGGAGTTCTGGCGCACCCGGGGTAAGGGAAGACTTCATTCATCATGTTATCATAAATTCCAATTTCCCATCATCCCTGTCAACCTCACTTCATACACAAGAACCACTATGCAAGGGTACCGCCTCCGCTCGACTATCTACTCCACTAGGTCTATACCCATTCAAGAAGTACGGTTGTACTGGCTCGTTTCCCGGCTATCTCATGGCTCGGTCCTTAATTGACCAGGGTCGGCACTTGCCTTTTCCAGAATCCACCCAAATCATCTAGCCGCCCCAGTCTAAAACATTTGTTTAGTACTTTCAATTTTCATCGAAGCATGGCTAAGCAGTTTACCGAAGATATTCTCCGGTTGTGTGTATCACATCAAGGGTTACAAGGAATAATTCTAAAGGTAATCAATAAGAAGGTACGGCATAACAAGTATAGGCAATTCTCTATGTATAGCATGCATGTTTAAAGTTTAAAATAACATCATTTCGCAATTGGGATCAATATGTTTAAAGAGTGTGATGACTTGCCTTGCTCGCACGCTTGTTGAGTGGGGTCTTCCGCGTAGTCAGTGGTCGCCTCTTCGGACGCTATCCATACGTGCGAAAAGAAGGGTTGAATCCGATTAGAATTCAACAACATCAAAGAAAAGAAAAGATCCAAATATGATTGCAGAAAGCGGTTTCTAAAAACAACCTATAACTTCGGAAATCTTAAAGGTTGAATCAACAAAAAATGAGTTCAATTATACCGGGTGAATTATCTTATGGTTAATATGTATTTTGCACTTAAGTTTGAAGATATCCTAGAATAATTAGGTTTCTAACCTTATATTTCCAATAGTTGATCTTAATGTTGCAATTATATTTATTAGGGTTTCTGGAAATCTAACGACAGGATAATGTCATCCATGCTTAACCAATATTTAAAAAGGTTTTATGTGGACTTTGATAACAATCTAAAGGTTGGATAATATTTGGATTTACAAAAAAAAGAAAAATTGATCTATAAATTATTTTCACAAGGTATTTTATTTTAGAGGGAGAACAATATTATATTTATTCCTAAATGATAATATTTCAGAAACCTTATTTATCCTAAAATATTCCCAAAATAATTTATACATTTTTCCCTATCCTTTTCCTATTTTTTCTTTTCTTTCCTTTTTCCCTTTTATTATTTTTTTCTCTGGTTCTCTCTGTTTCTCTCCCCTGGCCGGCCGGTAGGGAGGAAGACGGGCTCGCCGGCGGCGAGGGAGGGGCGGAGCTCGGGGAAGGGGTAGCTTTTCACCATCTTGGGACCACGGGGGTCCCATTCCCCCACTCGGCCAGGACCGGGGAGCGGTAGAGATGGCTGGCGACGGCGAGATGGTTCGGGCGACGGTGGCGCACGTCGGCAGCATACTCCGGCGAAGCATCTGTGAGTCCTAGGGATGCTAGAGGGGTGTTGGTTCGGCCGGGGATGCGCTGAGGTGTGCTGGCGACGGCGGGGTGGCGGCGGCCGGACAGGGCGCACACAACGGGGCTCGCCGGCGGTGGGCTCCGGTGGGAGTTCGGGTTCGGCAAGCTAGGGAAAAGAAAGGGCTAGATGTAGGGAACGTGTTCTCACCTGTAATTTGTCAAGAACTCGACCGAATCGTGGTGGAATCCGAGAAATCTCTCCGGCGGTCTTCACGGCGAGCTTCACGGCCGGACTTCGATTTTTCGCGAAATTGGAACAATGTAGTGGGGGATTTTTGGGGGAAACAGGGGGAAAAGCATGAGGGAATTGTGGTGAATATTTGCGGTGTTTGGAGGTCGGCTCGGGGTGGCCATTTATAGGCAGTTCATGGAGGGGAAAGGGCGACACGACGGCGACCATGGCGTGGCGTCAGCAGTATGGTGCGGTTGCGGGGAGGTCGTGTGCGACGTGCGGCAACTGCAACCGACGCGCGCGCGTACGGCGAGCACGGTGAGGGCAGTGCGCGTGGGCGCGAGCGCGGCGACGTGGCAAGGACGGCGTGGCGCGGACTGTGCATGTGCGATGCTAACGCGGGCGGCATGGCGCGCGTGTTCGGCCACGACTTCGGGAGCGACGGCATGGCGCGGCTGTACCGGCGATCCCTGTGCGTGACCGGAGCCGATGACGATGGGAACGTGCTCGCACGAGATCTCTGGTACGGTGGATGACGCGTGGGCGGGTGCGAACGGGTGATGGAACCGGTCGAACACTGCGATCAATGAATAGTGCAATTTCCTATTTTTCCCGAATTCAAAACCTATTTCCCCATTTCCATTTCCTTTCTTCCTAAAAATCCCAAATAAATTTTTGTGTTCTCAAAACAATCTTTAAATTATATTTTCAACTTTTTCCCATTTTTTAAAATATATTTTTCATATTTATTTCATTTCTTCTTTTAAATTCAAGAAGATTGGGTTTTGATTAAAAGTAAATTCCTAATTTCATTTCTCCTTTTCAAAAATATTTTTATCATCCAATTCCAATTATTCATTATCTTTCCTCTATCAATTAGGGTTTAAACCAAAATATATCCTTTTTAAGGTATCCTTTTGTAATTCACCAAATTATATATATATATATGCTCTTTTCAAATGTATATATATATATTGAAACCTTTTTCGTCGGCTGGGATTTCAAAGCTTAGGGTTTTATTCAACTTTACATCAAAGTAATTCCAGAAGAAAATCCTACACCACTGAACTGGCAATTAAGATCGCAAAACACAATAAGAAGCAATGATTCCAAAAAGGTTTTTGTGAGTTCTGATTTTTACGTTCCGATTTTAAGTTCTTCCATTTTCAGGATGTTACAGTGACGGCCCACGAGCAATGATTCCAAGACACTTCGAAGGCCATCAAAAATATAACCCAGGTCATCGTCGAATCAGATTACGAGTCCGACAACGATGACGCAGAAGTGGCGGCAGCCGAATGGGCAAAGAACAAAAAGGCCATTGTCTGCCAATGGCTGCTGAAGACGGCTAAGGAAGAACGATACGATTTCGACATCACCAAGGCTGACAAGATCTTCGATTTGCTGCTCAAGGAGAAGCAAATTCAGTTGCCCAAAAATCACGTGATCCCGTCGGCCGAAGAGTTGAAGAAAAAGAAATATTGCAAGTGGCACAATTTCACATCCCACGCCACCAATGACTGCAAAGTCTTCAGGCAGCAAATCCAGTCGGCAATTGAGGCCGCGAAACTGAAGTTTGCCGATTCAAATCGGCCGATGAAAGTAGACGGCAATCCTTTCCCAGTCAACACGGTTCAAGCCGGCCCCAGGCAAGCTGATCGACAGAACAGAAGGGCGCACGACTTAGTCAATACACCAATCGGGGCTAACGCAGAAGGCGATCAAATTGGACGTCACCCCACGCCGATTAATATGGTGCGCCCAGTTATCAGATCGGGTGACCGACGACCGATCCATGAATGTAGCCGACACCAACATCAGTATCGGTCTCGGCAGGAAGAGGCTTACGATGAAGCACATCGTCGACGCGAGCCGAACACCCAAAGCCGACGATACGAAGTAAACCGCGACGGTGCCGATCCGCATTGGCATTGTGATTTTTTCAGGTATTGCTGGGAGTCCGGCATGAGACTGCCAACACTAGACGATTGCCCAGCATGCAACGATAGCTGTTACGACGAGCGTAGGAGCTCATCGGCTGCAAGTCCAACTCGGTTCGTTCCCAGAGCCGTTCAACTAAACCAAAGGTGGTGGTCTGTCCATGATCGGCTCGGCCCGATCCACCAGGACTTCTTCGTCGATGAAAACTGCGATGGGAACAACTGCGATGATGAAGAGGCCGACGATGAGGAATTTGCCAACCCCCAATGGTGCCCATCCGATCTCTTCACAGAGACGCAAAAAAGAAGGGTTCAACGGCTTAAGTGTGAAGGGAGAGAAAACGAAGTTCAGCAAATGATCTACGAACAGTGCCGTCGGCTGGGCAAAATCAAAAGGCGATGGGTTCCCAAAGAGAAAGCTGCCATAGCCGACGAAGAGCAAGCCGAGGAAAGCCCAGCCGATCAAGCCAGGAGGGCAGCCAAAGGAAAAAAGCAAAATTTCTGCATCGTTCAACATGGTGTTCGTATTGCCAGCTGAGTTCGGCGCTCCTGAAGCCGATGCAGACACTGTTGAGGATGACCTAGAAAAACTAGCAATCTCACCAGACCAAGCTGTCTTCGACAAACCCGAAGGAACCGAAAATCGGCACTTAAAGCCGTTGTACGTTAAATGATTCGTCAACAGCAAGCCGATTTCCAAAATGCTAGTTGATGGGGGAGCTGCAGTCGACCTCATGCCTTACGCAACATTCAGAAAGCTAGGCAAGGGAGCTGAAGACCTAATAAAAACCAACATGGTGCTCAAAGACTTCAGCGGTAACCCATCGGAAACCAAGGGCGTCCTCAACGTTGAACTGACCATCGGCAACAAGACAGTGCCCACAACATTCTTTGTCATCGACGGGAAGGGATCTTACAGCCTGTTGCTCAGAAGGGACTGGATATACGCTAACTGCTGCATCCCTTCTACAATGCATCAGAGCCTGATCCAATGGGATGGCGACAAGATCGATATCGTACCAGCCGATAGGTCAGTTAGTGTTGTCAGTGTCGATTTGCCGCTTTGGGAAATCGAAGGCATCGATTGTTTATCCAGGAAAATCTGACAAGCCAATTTTCTAAATGTGTCCAATTCAACGATACAGCCAATTGGAAATGACGAGCCGCAGCTGCTGCTTTGAACAAGACATGGTGGAGGGCTCAAGCGTGTTCGGCATGGACACCACGGACGAAGACGATGGCAAGCTAGGGCAAGGTTTCAAATCGGCCGACGAATTAGAGGAAATCGACATCGGCTCGGTGATAAGCCGAGGCTAACGTACATTAGCAAAAATCTATCTCCTCATTGTAGATCCCAGCTTATGTAATTGTTAAAATAATATAAAGATTGTTTTGCTTGGGAGTACTTCGAGATGCCCGGCCTCAGCGGATCAATAGTGGTCCATCAACTGCCAATTAAGGTAGGCTATCGGCCGTTCAAACAGCCTCCCAGGAGGTTTAAGGCCGATATGTATGATGCAATTAAAGCCGAAATCACTCGGCTATACGACGCAGGATTCATTCGGCCTTGTCGATACGCCGAGTGGGTCTCAAACATCGTCCCAGTATTGAAGAAAAATGGTAAACTCAGGGTGTGCATCGATTTTAGAGATCTAAACAAGGCAACCCCTAAAGACGAATACCCAATGCCGATAGCCGGTCTGCTCATCGATGCCGCTTCAGGACATAAAATTATCAGTTTCATGGATGGCAATGCAGGGTATAATCAAAAATTCATGGCCGACGAGGACATCCACAAGACCGCTTTTCGGTGCCCGGCGCAATCGGCTTGTACGAATGGGCAGCAATGACGTTCGGCTTGAAGAACGCTGGGGCATCATATCAACAGGCCATGAATTACATCTTTTACGATATGATCGGCTCGCTAGTAGAGATATACATTGACGATGTGGTTGTCAAGTCAAGGAAGATAGAAAGCCACATAGCCGATCTGCGACAAGTGCTAGAACGGACGAGGAAGTACGATCTAAAGATGAATCCGCTTAAGTGCGCGTTCGGCGTATCGGCCGGGCAATTCTTGGGATTTCTTGTCCATGAAAGAGGAATTGAAGTTGCACCAAGAAGCATAAATGCTATCAAGACAATTCAACCTCCGAAGGACAAAAAACAACTCCAATCATTGATCAGCAAGATAAACTTCATCGACGGTTCATAGCTAATCTCTCAAAAAAGATGGAGCCGTTCACGCCACTACTTTGGCTGAAAGCCGATCAGACATTCACATGGGGGGCAGAGCAGCAAAAGGCGTTAGACAACATAAAGGATTATCTAAGCTCCCTCCAGTTTTAATGCCTCCACAAAAGGGAATACCGTTCAAGCTGTACTTATCAGCCGATGACAAATCAATCGGCTCCGTCCTAATCCAAGATGTCGACGGCAAAGAAAAAGCCATCTTCTATCTCAGCCGACGGTTGCTACATGCAGAAATGAGGTATTCACCCATGGAGAAGCTATGCTTATGCCTCTATTTTTCATGTACAAAGTTAAGGAACTATTTGCTGTCCAACGAGTGCACAGTAATCTGCAAAGCCGATGTAGTTAAGTATATGCTATCGGCTCCAGTGCTCAAAGGAAGAATTGAGAAGTGGATTTTCGCACTAACAGAATTCGATCTGAGGTATCAGGCACCAAGGGCAGTCAAGGGGCAAGCCATAGCCGATTTCATTGTGGAGCACAGAAACGACTCAATCGGCTCAGTGGAAATTATGCCTTGGACTTTGACGTTCGATGGCTCGGTTTGCACCAACGGCTGTGGCATCAGCTTAGTCATTATTTCGCCCAGGGGGCTAAGCTTCGAGTTTGCTTTTGCCATCAACCCCCACGCTACAAACAACCAAGCCGAATACGAAGTCGTCCTTAAAGGATTGCACCTGCTCAAGGAAGTTGAAGCCGACGCCATCGAAATAATGGGAGATTCATTGTAGGTCATTAGCCAATTATCAGGAGAATACGAATGCAAAAATGATGCGCTGATGGTCTATTATCGGTAATGCCGGGAGTTAATGGACGGTTTTCGCCTAGTTACTTTGAAACATATCCCCAGAGAGCAGAACACAGAGGCCAATGACTTGGCTCAAGGGGCATCGGGCTATCGGCCGATGCTGAAAGAAGTCGACATAGATGTTGCCGTCATTATAGCCGATGATTGGAGGTTTGAAGTTTACCACTATCTCAAAAACCCCTCTCAATCAGCCACAAGGAAGCTACGATACAAGGCATTGCGATACGTGTTGCTCGATGAAGATCTATACTATCGGATGATTGACGGCGTGCTACTCAAGTGCTTGGGAGCCGATCAGGCTACAGTGGCCATCGGAGAAGTACACGAAGGCATCTGTGGCACACATCAATCGGCCCACAAAATGAAGTGGCTACTGCGCCGAGCAGGGTATTTCTGGCCAACGATGCTGGAGGATTGTTTCAAGTATTACAAGGGCTACCAGGATTGCCAGAAGTTTGGCACCATACAATGAGCACCAGCATCGGTTATGAACCCAATCATCAAGCCATGGCCATTCAGAGGATGGGGCATTGATATGATCGGCCAGATCAATCCACCCTCAAGCAAAGGACACAAATTTATCCTGGTGGCGACGGATTACTTCACAAAGTGGGTGGAGGCGATTCCCCTCAGAAAAGTGGATTCTAAGGACACAATCGAGTTTGTCAAAGAACACATCATCCACCGATTTGGCGTTCCACAAACGATAACAACAGACCAGGGATCTATCTTTGTATCGGACAAATTCGTTCAGTTTGCCGACGGCGTGGGGATCAAGCTGCTTAATTCTTCGCCGTACTACGCACAAGCCAATGGGCAAGCCGAGGCCTTAAACAAAAGTTTGATCAAGCTGATTAAGAGAAAGATCTTTGAGTACCCTAAACAGTGGCACAGCCGATTAGCCGAATCACTATGGGCATATCGGATGGCATGCCACGGGTCAATTCAAGTCCCTCCGTACAAGCTGGTCTACGGACATGAAGCAATACTGCCCTAGGAAAGTGTCGTCGGCTCAAGGCGCATTCAGCTACAGGATCAACTCACAGCCGACGATTATTATCACCTGATGGTGGACGAATCGGAAGATTTCGTTTTATCCAGGATGAGGGCCCTGGAAAAAGTCACAAAAGATAAAGAACGAGTAGCCAGAAATTATAATAAAAAGGTGGTGCCTAAATCTTTTGAGGAAGGCGAGCTCGTTTGGAAATTGATACTGCCGATCGGATCTAGAGACAACAAGTTCGGCAAGTGGTCACCAAATTGGGAAGGGCCTTTCAAGATCCACAAATGCTTCTCTAAAGGAGCTTACATGCTAAAACGACTGGACGGAGAAGTATTTGGAAGGGCTCTTAATGGAAAATACCTAAAGAAATATTACCCAAGCGTATGGATCAACTCGTGATTTGGCTATGGTTGTTTCAGCCGATTTACGACAGCCGATGTCTTACATTAACAAGGCATCACCTTTAGGCATTTTTATGCAACGTTTTTTGCTAAGTTTTCTATGATCGGCTCATGATTGGCCGATAGGGACGGCAAGGATGCGCGATCGGCTCGAACTCACAATTTTGTCGACACCGAAGCTATCAACAAAACTTGGGGGGCATATACGTACACGAGCCGATTGCAAAATCGAACCGATTGCAAAAATCAGGCATCAGGATGTTTGAAAGATTTTTGCAACTATTAAGCCTCGTAATCGGCTGTCCCTATAAAAGCGTTGGAAGTAATTTGGATTGACGGCTGATTCAGGCGCTAACACTAACGGTCATGGTGTGGTCTCGGAATCGGCAATGCGAAACAATACGGGTGGCCAAGGCCGATTGCAGCGTAAGCAATTCAAGACACTACGCGCGGCCAAAAGCCAATCTCATCTACGAGCACAACGGCAAAAGATTGATAAATTATATTACATGATTCAAAGCCGATTACAAGCACGGCAAAAGTGATTGTCCAACCCCAGCACAAAAGTACAAGTATAATACAAGAGGCAGCCTTCTGACTTTCGATAGCATCCTTGGTAGACTGGAGGGTGGCCGACCGCGCCTGGCTCTCGCGGCGATCGGCTATCGCTGCCGTGCCCATTCGTACTTAAGCTGGTGGGCTTCCATGAAGGTGGCCGGCACAATGGCGTCAGCTAGGGCTTCCGGCAGCTGGCCTTGAATTTCTTGGAATCGCGCGCGTATCGAGCCGCTGTCGACCACCAGCACGTCCAGCGAGGCCTCCAGCCGGTTGCCGATGTCGGCTAGGGTGGCCCTTAGGTCCTCAGCCGACGTCACCAACGCCTCCTCGCCAATTTCGCCGGACTCCTCGAACTCCGACAAGTCAAAGTTGAGGAGGTCGGCTATGTTCTGCAGAAAAGAGAGATGATCAGAAGACAATAAGTTGACAGAAGCCGATCGTCAGTTTCAGCCGGCTCACCGTGGGCACCGGGGTTGGAGCGATCGGCTCGGCTAGATCGCCGCCTGCGGCCGTCGGGGCCTCTTCGTCGATGTTGTTGCCACCGCCCACGACAGGCGCAGCATGCTCGCTGGACGCCTAGGGGCAGCCGATGGAGATCGTGGGGGCTGCAAAAGGAGAGTTAGCGGACAAATCGGCTAATTATTACAGGTCAAGTGGCAACAGACGATTACCGATGGCGTGGGGCGTGAAGTGCGGCTGGCCAATTTCTTGACCTAAAAACAACGGTTCGGTCAGAGGCAAGTGATATCATCGTGAAGCAAAATTTGGTGAAGAGGGGGCTTACCGGCCGATTTGTTGCTGGAGGACTTGGGACCGACGGGGTGTCGGCTGGAGCGTTGACCGACTAAGGACTCGAAACCCTGGGTTCGGCCGCCGCTCCGACAGCCGCCGACATTTCCTCACTGGCGATGGCGTCGAGGAACTGCACGACGGCCAGATCCAAGGGGGGGAGGCTATCGGCTGGCGCCGCCGACTTCTTCTCTATCAGCCTCTTGGGGGCAGGCGCGGCCGACGTCCGTGGAGGTGGTGCAGCCCTTTTCTTTTGGGCGATCGGCTGGCGCACCTGCCCTCGCAGCAGCGATGCCAGCTTCGGAGCCCCCCAGCCGATGGCCGACGGAGCGAGGCCGCCCCCATCCAGAACACCTAAACGGTATTCGATGGGGCGCCCGGAATCGCTCACCGTCGGCCGCTCCGTCTCCGTTTCCTGCAAACCATAGGGTAAATGTCAATCGGCTATATCAGCCGATGATAAAGAAGAAAATTAGTTGGGACTTGAAGCTTACCGAGGGGATCTCCTCGGGCAGGAGGAGGTCGACGTAATGAGACGACCGCTGGTGGAAGATGTGGCGCTTGATTTCTGTCCACCATTGGTTGTAAGCGGCGCTTTTCTTCAATGCAAGTGTCATCACGCCGACGTCACCGAGGGGAGGGCCGGCTATATTCAGCAGCCGATCCATTATCAGGTCCTGGCTTACCACTCCCCTCGACTCAATCTTATCGGCGTAAAAGAAGCCGATGGGCAGCTGCCCAAGACCGAACTGCCTCACCGCCGACACCGGGTAATAGAATTTGTAGTTCTTGGCCATTGATCGGCCCTGATGGATCCCGGTCAGCAAGATGCAGGGGGACAGAGCGGCGATGAACAGCTCCCTGCACCGCGGGTTGTCGGCTGAGTTGACATCTTCCCAATTGAAGTCGGCCGGCAACTCGAACAGCCCCCGGTCCCGGTAAAAGTACCAGGCGTGGTTCTCGCAAGACAGCCCATCGTAGAGGGCTATGAACCATTCGGCCAGCAGTTCGGCCGATTGCTTTGAGCCTACGTGGGTGGCTGCTGCCTCTCCATAGCTCATGCACCTGGTAGTGGTGATCTGGTTGTCGTCTTCATCATCGATCGGCTCCAACCTTGGGAATACGGCGTCTATCAGAGGGAGCTGACCGGCCACTCTTTGGATTGCCAGCACTAACCAGATCTGAAGAAACCACCAGGGGCCGCGAGTGGTGATGGGGGCGGTGGCAGCTATCTTCGCGAGGCCTGATGCATCATCTGATATAAGTAGCCGAGGAGGTACTTCCCCAGCGCAAGTTTTCCCCTATCGGCCAGGACTTCGGCCACGACCTGCCAGTTGGCGGTCGGCCCGCAACTCAATCCACAGAACACAAATTTTTCGAGCCACATCATCAAGAATGCGGCGTGCTCCCTGTGGCCGACTGATCCGTCCCTCATGTTCTGGGCGATGAAGCCGCTCCACCCGCCGATGGCCTTGCTTTTGAACTGATGTTGCCCTTTTCGGCTCAAGCTGCTGGGGTTGGCCGACGATTCGATGTCTAGCCCAGTTGTCATGTACACGTCGGCCAATGTGATATTCATCGGCCAAAGATGAAGGTGTTGAAGCTGTCGTTCTAGAAATAGGTTGCGGCCGACAGAAGCGGCTCGTCCTTTTCCATGCCGGCGGTGGACAGGGCCAAGCACTGGGCGATCCCGGTCTCCTCCCACTGTGTGTATTTGGTCGATCGCACCCTTTTGTACCACTCAACCCAGGCTGCATCGGTGGTCGGCCATGATTTGAATGTCCCGTTCCAGTGAGCGAGGGATGGCTTGGAGGTGTTGAAGGGGATCCGGTTGTTTTCGGCTATGATCACATCGGCTGGATCTTTGTTGCCGATGGGGCCGAGAAAGTACCGTTGTGCTTGTGTCAGGTTTGGAATAAACACTTGACGTGATAGGTGCTACAGTTCAGAAAAAGAAAAAAGGGGCACTAATCAAGAACGGTTGCATATTACGGTTCGAAGAAGGAAAAGTACTAATCAATAAAAATGAAGGAAAGTGCTACTCAAAAATGGCTGAACGTAATATTGATGCAACACGGTTGGAGAAGTAAATCTGAGTGAAAAAGGAGTTCTGGGTTAAATAGGAATACCTCAGGGAACTCGGCCATGGCGGTGGCCGGAACAGCAGCGGTGGTTGGCGCAGCGGCTATGGCTGGCGTGGCGGCGGTGGCCGATGCGATGGAGGTGCTCGATGCGGCGACGGTGGAGGCCATCGGAACGCTTGGGGGTGAAGATGCGTCTGGTTCGTGGAGTGCGACGAAGCTTGACGAACGCCGATGGGATCACCGGAGAGGAGAGAGAAGGCAAGAAGCTTGTGTGCAAAGGAGGCTGAGTGCGCTTTGAAGGCGTAAGCGTCTCGGCCGAGGAGAGTGGATATTTAAAGGGCGTTTGGGGAGAAGCCGAAGAGGTTTAGGTCAAGAAAAGAGCGGGAGTTTGAACAGGCAAGCAAATCCATAACACTTCGTATCACGGACTTGGGGGCATGTGTTGACACTAAAATTTGGTAATTGAGTCCTTGAGTTTGCAAAGGCGAATCAGAATCGGGTCGGCTGGTCTGGTGTGAAAACAGGGACCGCATCGGCTGAGTGATCGGCTGTGAAACCAATCGGCTGAGGTTGGATCAGACAAAGGCAGCCGATAGTCGATTCCAGGTTCAGGAGAGATGAAACCGTTTCTGATGCAGCAGTTTGAAGATAAATAGAAGATTCGGTTGTTAGTAGCGCGTTAAATGATATTGCCACTTATGGATAGAGTCCCGTAACGGCAATTGTATCTGTAATCTAGGGGTTTGTTTAGACTGTTAGTTGTAACACGGCGGGTCCTTTCTGGGATAATGTTGTGTTTTAAATAGTAGTTTAGATAGAGTCCAGGGTTTGTACAGATATTTGTATCTTGGGTATAAATAGGACCCGAGACCTTCTGTAAAAAGAGACAATCACAATCAATTAAACCTTCGGTGCATCTCCAACCCTTTTCTTCAGACGAACACTTTGTTTGGCTACGGGCTGCATCGTTTCGATCCCCAGGTCTAGGTAAATGCTTGTCATTAGTGGTATGATCTGTTGTTTCTAGTGGTGCCATTGTAATGACACATTAGAATCAAGAGTTTATACTACGCTATTTATCATATATCGCATATAAATTAGATCAATGTTTAGATCTATCCTGCCATTGGCTAGTTCTATCAAGAACTTGCAGTCGATAGGGCTAGATCTAAAGGTTGGCTGGTTTATATGCGATATCCACCGTTTCGAGATATATAAATCGGTTGCAACAGATTAGGTTTTTCTTTTTATACTTAATGCTGCATCGGGTTCGAACTATTAAGTCGTTTTTAGAACAATCAACGATCTGTTCAGCTAAGATTAATATTATTTAGAGACAACGCCGGGGTTTCAGCCGGCTTTATCTGCCCTGATATGTTTCTTTTAATATATTTATTATTAGATTTATATTAGGATTGCCTCTTATGTTAAGATCGCATTATTGTCGGACGTCGCTAGCCAAAATCGGCCTACCATCGACAGCCGATAGCCGATTTCCAGGCTATGCATGTGATTCAAGAGTGTTATCTTTCTATAAGATTCATCGGAGTACTAGCCGATTCATTGTTAGGTTTCCGGATCGGCTAGGTTATCGATTCATATATTTATTATCCTTTACGTATTTAGGTTACACTACCGATGCTTTGTCTCGGTATAGTCGATCCATTCCAGTCGTCTGGCTTAAATATATTTTAGGATAGCATATATATGCTCATGGATTCCCTCAACCGATCCAGTGGGGATCGAACCTAACACTTAACGCATATTCTCTCTTTTTTCTTGTTGATTAACAGATCAAATCAACTGGCACGCCCTGCACAGCACAGGCAGCCGAGAAGGACCTGCACTAGAGTTAAGCGGATCTTCCGGGCCAGCGCGTGAGAGAAATTTCTCATCAACAAGTATGCCCTCTCCCTATCTGGCAAGTGGCCACCGCTCTGAACAGATCATTTAGCCGAAAGATGCCCTTGCACCAAAATGACCGTATTCTCTGCTTGAATGGGGCACTTTGGAGGAGTAGTATCTGAACCAAATTAAATTAACCCGTGGCATATCTTCCTGGTTGTAGAACTTGAATAGTTGCTTAAGGAGAAGAGCATCATTCTGCATTCTTAAGTTTAGGACTCCCAGTCCTCCCTTTAACTTCAGACGCATTACCATTGACCAAGCAGCCAGATTACTCCCTTTCTTCTCATGGTCATTTCCTCTCCAAAGACATTGTTTACGAGCTCTATCAATGGCATTAATAACCCCCTTAGGTATTTTAAGAGTGCACATCGCATACGTTGTTATTGGTGTGATAACAGAATTAACCATCTCCAATCTGCCAAAATAAGAGAGCCAGGTGGCACACACCGATAATCTTTTTTCTATTCTGTCCATCATTGGAACCAGGTCATCCATTCTCGGTTTTGTCGTACCCATTGGTAGCCCCAAATAAGTGAAAGGCATCGACCCAACATCACATCCAAAAGTGTTGGCAAGAAGGCCCAGCTTGTCAGGAACAATATTAATTGGGTACATGGTTGACTTCTTGTAATTAACCTTTAAGCCAGTAGCAACCTGGAAGCTGTTCAGTAGACATTTTAGGAAGAAAAGCTGCTGCGCATCCGCTTGAAGGATAAGGATTGTATCATCGGCATATTGGACAACTGGGAAATCCTCTTTGGGTTGGGGAATTGGCAGACGGAGCAAGCTACTTTGTCTTGCTCTGTTGATCAGGATCTAAAGCAACTCCACTGCGAGGAAAAAGAGAAGGGGTGAAAGAGAGTCCCCTTGCCTCACTCCCCATTTGTACTTGAATGTTTTCCCCGGTACACCATTTAGGAGCATCGCTGAGGAACCTGTAGAGAGAATCACTTTGATCCATTCAATCCACCTTCCCAGCAAGCCCAGACTTTGCATCATCTGGATAATTGCAGTGTGTTCAACAGTATCAAAAGCTTTTTCAAAATCCAATTTCAGGATAACATCTTCTCTTCGGGAGTGTTGGCATTGGTGAATATACTCGTATGCCCATGCTAGACAATCCTAGATTGTTCTTGAACGGATGAAGCCATATTGATTCTGATGGATGATGCATTGCAATCGCTCCGCCAAAACCTTGGTTATCACTTTAAGTGAAGTATTCATAAGAGAGATTGGCCGAAAATTGTTCACCATCTCTAGACTATCCTTCTTTGGCACCAAGGTGATGTATAAGGTGTTGATGGACTCTAGGCTTATTTCTCCTTCTTGAAGTGAGTGGCAGAGTCGATAAAAATCTTCTTTGATGAGATGTCAACACTTTTTCATAAAGAAACCATTGAAACCATCCGGCCCTGGCAACTTGTCATTTGCCATGTTTTTGATAACCAGATCAATTTTGTCGCGTGTGATGGGCATTGCCAAAGAGTGCAAGTCATCCACTGGCATGGTCCAGCCCTGAGGATCAAAAAGCATCACTGGGTTTGAGGAAGTCCCCATTCTGTTTTTGAAAGCCGTCCATAGAACCCCTGCCATTCCTACATGTTCTTGGACACATGTTCCACTGTCATTTCTGATCTGGGCTATGTTGTTTCTTCGATAGGAGGTAGTAGCCATGCTATGGAAAATTTTGGTGCATTTATCGCCTAACTTTATCCTGTTGACCATATATCTATTCTTCCAATAGATATTCTTGTAACGAAGCCAGGTTTGCAGTTGCTTTTTAACAATCTTCCTTATATTAGCTTCCGTAATGTATAAACCTCTTCTGTACTCTAGGGAATCAAGAAAACCAATGACTATATTGTAGTTGCTGATGAGGGCTCTAAGATTAGAGATATTCTTACTCCAAACTTTTAGTCCTGCCCTTAAGGTCTTGAATTTCATTGAGATGTTTTTTAGCTGCATCTACCTGTGCTATGGAAGAAAGCCAACAGTCTACCACAATGTCCATGAAATCATGCTGTTCAGCCCAAAAATTTTCAAACCGGAAGATGTTGGCCTTGGGAATTGATTCTCAGGCGCATTGATTCCCCTGATGTTCCAACACAGAATGATCCAATATCGATTAATCATTGGAAATAATGGGGAGGGAGAAGCGAAAGCATGGGATGCATAGCATTAACATGCAGATCGAAAGGCTACCCCAGTCAGACATGATTAGAGCAAAAAAGGTAGACCAGAAATAGGGATTGCGAGCATCAAAGAAGTTAACAGAGTATCGAAAGAAATTACATCGGCTCAAGAGGCCACGAATGTTCCAAAATTCACCACAAGGATTCTGAGAACAAGACATAACAGTATTAGGATGAAAGATAGGGGGAGACAACTTAGGGGATTAGATTGGGTCGGCCGCTTGGGAAGCATACATGTCAAGATCATCATTTGCATCAGATTTTTGCATCAAGATATCATTGGTGATCTCTTTAGGAGCCACCCCATAGTCAATCCCCCATCACTGCAACACCAAAAGCTGGACCGGTCCTTCTCGCCCAGTGCTCTCATCGATCTGAACCATAGCAATCTTGCTCTTCTTGGAGGGGTTGGCATCAAGTTTCACTGTAGGGCAGAAAAAGCCATTTCTATTAACATGCCTCCTTGAACTACGCCTCACACTATTTTGAACCATAGGGATGAGGTTGTTATTAACTAAAACTTTGGAAGGCAAGTCAAGTGTTTTCTTACCAGATTGGAGCTTGTTCTTCTGGCCTTGCTGGGCGGAAGGACAGGTGCTCGTTTGATGTCCATCAGGAGAGTTGTTGCTGGTTCCTGGAGCAGCGACCTCCTTGTTCAAGCGGACTACCCTGAGAGAGCTGTCCACCATGGGCTAGAGCTGTAGTGCGATGACATCAGGGACTGGACTCCATTGGCACCAGCTCTAGCCCATGCCCTTTCCTAGCAGACTGTTCCTCTTTACTCTGAAGCAGACTTGAATTAAGAATTATTGGGGCGGTGGAAGACTTGCCAATCTCAAACCTGTTGTTCGGAATATCCCTTCGCCCGTAGAAAGCCAAATTTGCACATCTGGCCCGGGCTGCTTCAAAGCACGCCTGCTCTTCATTCAAAGTTGGGGAGGTGACCTCACTCGACGAGGAGATATCCTGTTTGCCATTCAGAGCTTTTATGAGGTCCTCCAGGGGAATGTCAAGGCGCTGTGCGGTAAGGTACCACATTGAAGACCCTGAATGATCAATATCGATGTAGTGCTGCGGGACATGGGGTTGTTCAGGGATCAGAGGATCCCAAGCTGGCCATTCATCGTCACCCGCATCAACATCCATATCATTGGTGCCCTGGGGTTGCGGTTGCTGCTACTGCTGGACTTCTCCCTGGTGAGGATCCCCACCCACGAAACCCAGGTGGTCACCCCCCCCCCTTCTGCTCTTGCTGCCAGTCCGGAACTGATGGGGCAAGGTCCGATAAAATTGGATCAATCTGATGGTAGGGCTGCCCATCCTAAGGGACTGGGTCTTCGTCAACCGGAAATTGATTCGGGAACTGGCCGTTGAGTATAAAGACAGGCACAGTCCAGGATCTCCCCGTGCCGTCAAACAGTGAGCAAACAGAGAGCACAATGCTGCGACGGTACTCTATCCGTACTTAGAAGAAGCATGCGGACGAGGATCCTCGATCTGTTGGCGTCACAAGCAGAAAGAAAGATCCCAAAGCAGAGGGAAAGGGGTGATGAACCGGGGACCTGAAAAGTTGGCGAACTTCATCTTGAAAGGAAAGACCTCGATCGAAGAGCCTCTTGCGGGCCAGCTCGGAGGTAGATCCCATGCCCGACAGTTTGGGGAAAGGCAGCAACCTTCAAGATCATCGTGAGAAAACGGTGAATAGGGGCAGGAGTGGGTGGTGGTTGGGGTGAGAGGGGGCAAGATGGAGGGCGGCCATGACTCACTCCTCGTTGTTACTTCTCTTTCTTCCTCCTTGTACAGATCGGGAACAACAGCAGCAGCGATCATGCACCAGCGAGCAGAGAGAAGCAGGCACATCAACCATAAGTTGAAGAGATGGCTTAGGCATAGCTAGCGGGGTTGGTGGTGTTGACCGGGATGGAGGCGAGGTTGAGGGCAACGGCATGGTGTAGGAGGCGACAGAGATAGGACTTGCAGAGGCGGCATAAGAGGTAGCGGTGGCTAGAGCTTTGAGCGCACGATGGTTGATGGCAATACGACACAGAAGTCTCGGCTTGGAGTCCTGGTTACGATCTCCTCCTCCTCTATTTATTCTTTTTCAGGGAGTAGATAAGAACTAGGAAAGTAATTAAAATCCAATGGTCTGGATTTTTCTGACTACCACCCCGTCATCCGAACTTCGATTATGGAAAACTTATAGTCTATTTCGGTTGACTTGATGAGCCCTACGAATCCAAACTTATAGTCTATTTTGGTCTCTGATCATCCATTCAAGAACCAACTTAAAAGATGAATTTTCACATCTTCCTTCTAAACATTTGTCCAATGACATATATTTCAAACACGGGGTGTTACATTGCCAATGGAAGGTGGAAACATATGTGATCCTCACAAGCACCCAATTCTGGGCACGCGGCATGGAGTGAGCCCTAGAATACTCCGAGGGCACGGTGGCCAGCCAAGCCACTGAGGTGAGGGAGGATGCACCAAAGCTTGGTGCTGATGAAGCCCCTCGGCACACAGAAGGTGTGGAGGGGAGTGCAGCCCCGGAGGTATGGAAGAAGTGCCTATGCTTGATGCCGAACCAACCCCAAGCACATGACACTACAACGGTCATCCTCATCTCAATCGGGCGGCAACCCACATCTGTGTCGGGTATGACATCCATCATAGCACAAAAGTCACTGATGTGAGAAGTCATCTCTATCGGACAAAAGCCCATTACTGCTTTGAATTATCTTTGTCGGGCCTAAACTTATGCCCGTCACCGATAGGTTTGACCCAGAAGACCAGACAATCAAGGGCTTGACACCGATGACACAATCTCAAACGGCCTCCAATTAAAGCCCGTCACGGATGATGGACAACTCAATCGTGCTTTAAATTAAGCCCATCACTAGTGACTAACAACTCAATCAGGCTTTAACTATCGCCTGTCGTGGATAACTAACATCTCCATCGGGCTTAAGTTAAAGCCCGTCACCGATGATTTTTTCCCAAAAAATATATTCTATTTTTTGGCTAGCCTCAGGCCTTTGCTAGCTATGCCTGCTACAAAAATTAGAGAAACAGACATATATTCTCTTTCCCCTTTGCATCCCCTTTCAAATACATTCACATACATATGACATTCATAAAAATTGACATATATCTGACAACACATCTATTCACATACACATCCATTATTCACATATTTCACATAAACACATTTAACAAAATTATAATTTACAACAATATCATAATATCATTTATTGCTTATTGGATCAAGGTCCAGTCATAGTCTCTTGTGGTCGATCGACTCTAATGCTTAGTATTTGTTGTCGATCGACTGTGTAAAGTGTCACTAGGGCAGCCAGCCTCAAGGAAAGCCATTACCCCATTTGGAGCTCTCGAAACATGATATGCGCCCCCCGACAAGATGACATGTCAGAAGATGAATCCACATAGTTGTTCAACGAGGGCAAAACAAACATGTGGCAGCAACGTACTTGTCGGGAGGTCTATTTTCTGCAAATGGAAGGATTGAATATGTGAATACGTAATATGTGTTTAGAAACACGTATTTACGTCTTAACAAAATTGGCGAACCTCAACATCCGAAATGTGCCAGTTGCGGTCCTCCAGGAAAAACCACATAAATTTCATCATGTAGAAACCACATGTGCTCGTGCCTTTATCCTGATGATGGCAACAACGATGGTAGAAAACCCGGAATGTATCGGCACATGGAGCATGTCGAAGACACTTCTTCTTGTACTTTACAAGTGCCTTATTTAGGATGTTAATCACGGATTAGAAATCTTCTTGCGATTTCCTCAATCCATCCATGATGAGAATCTTGGATTCATTTAAATGGATGGCAAGAAGGATCCAGTGATGGCTGCATATAAAGGGATGGAACAATTAACACCTTAAAGCACAAATGGTATGTACAACAACAAATGCCACACTTACTTTAAGTTGTATGGAAAAAGGATAGTATTCATGTCCTTAAGTTTGAGAAAAGAGTTGTAGAGGTAGTCCAGCACCCATTTTTAGGACCTTGGGCCGTCATCAATCTGATTGGAATTGACTACCGCTAGATTGAGGAATCCTACTTTGTTATAGGTTGATCTACATTCAAGCGTCTGCATTCTGCATAAGGAAACAAGTTAGACACTCTGCGAGGATATCAACTTAGAAATAATAGCGATGGGTTCGAGTATGCTTACAATGCCCATAACTGAAGTAGCGATACGTCTAGGTCCCTCATATTGTATAGCTGAAATAGTTCCTCAAATGGGACCCAGATTATACCATCCTCGTGATGGAAGTCCTCATTCCTATAAAAGACAGCGAACGTCTCCTTACCCTCCTTTGCAGTCTGTAGGTACCACTCTTCTATCCTTCTCATCTGAGTGCAATTCCTAATGGTGTTGCGATATTCGTCGGTGGTCAAAGGAGAACCAAACTTGAACTTAGCTGTCTGAGGGGCCTTCGTAATATTCTGCACATCAGTATAACTCTTCAGCCTTGAACTTGAAGGAGAACGCGAAGGCTACGATATAACCTCTGTCATGAGCTTCGCCGACCCCAGAAACGTTTCTGCAGACCCCGGAACGTTCCAGCCGACCTCGGGACCGAATCGCCCGACCTGCCGACCTGGCGTGTCATGTCCGACCCCGACGATGATTCTGATTCGTCTGGTCCGACCCCGCTAGACTCCACACGCGTGGCCCGATTGCTTGATTGCGTTAGCATCCGCTGATACTGATAACGCCGTGCCGATTCCCGATGCCGATGATGCCGAGCCGCTTTGCCCAACCCTTAGACCTGCTGACCCCGACCCAAATCACCGATTGAATTCGGCTAACTTGATCTCGACAAGATTCAACGCCACCGAATAACGCCGCAACATAGAGATGTCTCTACCGGTATCCGCACATCCAAGGAGAGAACTCCAAATACCCGTGTGCTAGCATGCGATGCACGGCTAGGGTTTTTGGCTCGGACGTGCGAGGGTTTCCGTGGAGATTGTTTGTCTAGCTGTATATTGCACACAGAACCCTCCACCCCTCACCTCCTTTATACAGGATTGCTGATTGGGCCTAAAGGCCCATTGGGACTCCTTGTCCAGTTGGATCTCTATCTAATTGAGCCATATCCAAGTCAAACTCGAATGTCTGTTCTTTCCTGTTAAGTGTGCGACTCTGTAGGCTCAGGTATACATGGTTCCGACCAGAGTACAACTCGGCCGACCCGTCAATAGCGGCCCCTAGCAGAACGTATTGACACCAAATATACAAGAGGATTATTTCGTTGAACCTGTAATGTGTGCATAAATCCCTTTGCCTCATGATATCAATTAAGATATAGGCAAGACTTGTGTCATCCTATCAATAGCTTAATCATTCACTCGATCTTGTATAGGATTATCTATCTGTTGATTGTCTCCTCAACCAGCTCGGCATGGCCATGCACTTCCATAATCCATTACTTCGAGGGCCCCAGATATATCTCTCCTAGAGGAGGGGCAAATTTCATCTTGATCATTCACATCCCACTACATGTTTCATAGCAGACCCGAAAACTACTTTTATAACTATCCAGTTACTGAATAGCGTTTATTAGTCCCTAAGTAAGCTACTACACATGTTGGAATCCATGATGATCTCAGGTCAAAGGACTTTGTACCAACACTACTTGAGACCAACTAATGACACATTAATTCCCTGTAGTGTCTCAAGGTGGGTCTATCCAACAATGTGTTCTCTAACACATATTCACGTTTATTGATTTGGTATCTCCATACCATAATCTATGAGACATGATCATCAATCAATAAACATGCTGATCTTAGAATAATATTTGTTCCATATATATGATATATGATCATGGATCATTTAGAAATAGATCCATACATAAAGAGTCTCATAAATAAGTCACATACTTATTGATCAATATAAGTTGTCTATTTCATAGAACTGAATAACACTTTATTCATTGATACATAAACATTGACCATGATATCAAACATCTTCATGTTGCCTCTAGGGCATATCACTAACGGAACTTTCCAGAAGTTTTTTCTCATACTTCTGTGCCATGTCTTTCATGAACTCTTCCTTGGAAAATTCTTGCAATTTCCTTTTCTTGACCGTGTGTCGGTAGTCTGAAATTGTCTTCTTTGGTGCTGGTGGCCTTAACATGCGGATGAAGTGGTCCCGTACTTCAACTGGCACTTTCAGAGATGGCTCCGACGCTGTTTCCTTGCCCTTCTCTAGAGATGATGGTTCAGAGCGAGCAGGCCATTCAGGGCTAGACCCACAAAAGTCGGTGTCATACTGTAACTCGATCTTGTCATCTTGTTGAACACCTAAGGTGAAGGGCCTGACCTCAGAGTTAACTTGATGTCAATGAGCTCCTTGGGCCATTGGATAAAGCTTCCACGTGTAGCTCCTAGGGTTATGATCTCGTCGTTTGGTGGATGCTGCAGCGGCAAATGGGCCCATTCAGCCTTCACTGTGTCCACTTGCACTTTTGCAAGTCCGACCATAAGTTGCGGCCCGTGCACTCTTGTATCGGCATTCGACTTGAAAGCTAGTCCCTCGGCCGCCAGAACCGTGAAGGAGGGCATCACTGTGGAGATTATGGCAATCGGGTATCTACATGGCAAGCTTATCCGACTAGAGGTAGGGATAGATTGCGCCTGCCATATCTGTAAATCAAACATGACTTGGGTGATACGATTGCCGATAGAGATAAGGCAATCGGCCTATAGTCACGGTTTGGTAAGATTGGGGTAACCGACTTAGAGTAAGATATGGTTTTCGATCTGTAAACCCACCTCTCGAGACTATATAAGGGGGGTAAGGGGCGTCCCTTGAGGGATTCAGAAGTTAGATCAACTTTTAGCTTTTAGCCTTAGATCACGAGATCAATAAAGACACTCGGCGGATCGAATCCACCGAAACAGGAGTAGGGTATTACCTCACGAGAGGGCCTGAACCTGTCTAAATCTTCTTTTCCTTCTAACCCATTGTGCTTGGCGATCTTGACTGCGACCCCAGAAATTATATTGCCGAAACCAAGTTTCGACAGTTGGCGCGCCAGGTAGGGGACCGCGCGTCGAGACTTCTTCAACAATCTCGCCGACAAGCGTGATGGGATCTCCATCAGGATTCGGCGACTTCGCCGCCAACTTCTTCGATGACTCCTCCTTCGACTCGGATTCAAACCAGTCGGAAGGAAAGACCCACTCGACGCCGTTCGGGCTCCCCAATAGCGCCAAGGTCTTCGACGACATCTTGAAGATCAAGATACGATCTGCTCGCTCCAACGAAGGACTTCACTCGGCACCGTTCGGATTGCCGAACACCGCCGAAATCTGCACCGATCTTCTCGTCTTCCCGACGGAGACGATCTACTCGGACGAAGACCTCTTGGTGCCATTTGGGTTACCAAACGCCGCCGAGATCTACGGCGAACTCCTCTCCCCCGAGTCGAGGTTGACCCACTCAGAGGAGCCCGCGTCCCCAAGCTCTAACTCGGACTGGAACGATCCAGACCCGGGCTACCCAGGATCGAGGGAGGTCGCCGTCATCCTCCCATCATTCGGCTCATGCTCATCTTCGGAGCTCAATGAATACCTCAGCTCCGCCGGCTTTGACGACCTCTATGGTATCCCCTCAGACGAAGCCGACGACTTCGACTACCGCAAGGACTACGAGCCGAAGTGCTTCGATGTCCTCATGGCTGAGCCGGACGAGTCCGACTCAGCCATGGCCTGGAGGCTTGCTGAGGAAGAGCGAGCCAAGATTGAGCAGGAGCGCAAGATGGCCGAAGAGGAGAAGAAACGCAGGGAAGAGGCTGACAAAAGAAAGCAAGATCTACGCGCAGCCGGACGATCCGCTCAGAGGCCATTCTTCAAACGCGGGTCCGCAATGCCAACATCTTCCGGACGCCACAGCGAGAACGCGTTGCCGCGCCACACTCCGGACACCGTCATGGAGACGGCACCGCCGACGTGACTCCAATACTTGACAAGATCAAGACCATCGTCACGGCCACAGCCAACGGCCATCCCACCACCTCGGCACGAAGGCCAACTGAGTCCGTGGCTGAAATGCCCGACAAAAGCCGACTCCCGCCTCTAAGGTCAGGAGACTATAAGAGGCCCGAGCCAGATCGGTCGACGACAAGGCCAAGAGGCCCACGCCGCGAGTCCACACAAAAGTACCAGGATCAAACAGCCGACTCCCGTGACAAACGACACGGACGTCCGCCCGTCCACCACCACGTCCGCCGCAACAACAGCTCCAGCTACCCAACCAGCCAACCGAAGACCCCGCCGAGTGATCTGCGGGAAGTCCTCGATCGCCGCTACCAGGAGCGAGACCGAAGCACCCGGGAAGATCGGAGGGGATCACCCGATAGCGGCGACGATGGAGTGCCGGCCTTCACTCGGGAGCTTCGCCGACTGCACTGGCCGAGTGGATTCAAGCCCACAGGAATAGAAAGGTACGACGGCAAGACCGACCCCGAATCATGGCTTACCGTGTACACTCTCGCCATCCGCGCGCAAGCGCGCGACAACAAGGCTATGGCCAATTATCTTCCAGGTGGCCCTCGCTAACTCGGCCGAGAACGCTCACGAGCTGCCAAGAGGCTCAATCGGCTCGTGGAGCGATCCAAGGGACCACTTCATCGCCAACTTCCAGGGTACCTTCGAGAGGCCCGGCACGCACTTCGATCTATACAGCGTCATCCAGAAGCCGGACGAGCCTCTGAAGGATTACATCCGTCGTTTCTCTGAGAAACGCAACAAGATCCCCAACATCACCGATGACATCATCATCGCCGCCTTCCAGAAGGGAGTCCGTGATGAGCTGTTAATCGGGAAGTTCGGGCGCAAGCCACCGAAGACGGTGAAATAGATGTTCGAGACGGCGAACTCATACGCCAAATCCAACGACGCCATCAAGGCTGCCCGTCAAGACCGGCCCGACAGGAGGGAAGACAAGAAGGCGGGAGGAAGCCAGAATCCTAAGAAAGATAATGGCAACAGCAACAACCAGGGCCAAAAAGACCGCAAGCGCCGATCTGATGACCTAGTGGCCGCAACCTCCAACACTCAACGCCGAAGATCTCCCTTGATCCGTCGGATCCCTATAAAACTGCTGTAATCGGCGTTGAACTAGATCCCAAATAGGAAAGCACGCTCGTCACCTTTCTCCAAAATAATAAAGATGTTTTTGCTTGGAAACCATCTGATATGCCTGGAATTCCTAGGGAGGTGATCGAGCACTCTTTGCACGTTAGAGATGACGCCAAACCGATAAAACAACGGTTACGCAGATTTGCGCAGGACCGAAAAGACGCTATCAAGGAAGAGCTCGCAAAGCTCTTGGCCGCCGGCTTCATCAAAGAAGTCCTTCAACCCGACTGGTTAGCCAACCCGGTCCTGGTGCAGAAGACGTGGCAATGGCGCATGTGCGTTGACTATACCGACCTCAACAAAGCTGTCCCAAAGATCCATTCGGGCTGCCTCGCATCGACCAAGTCGTAGACTCAACAGGCTGCCAACTCCGGAGTTTCTTGGATTGTTACTCGGGCTATCACCGGATCAGCTTGAAAGAATCCATTGCTGAAGACATCGTTCATCACGCCGTTTGGGGCCTCTTGCTACATCACCAAGCCTTTCGGCTGAAGAACGCCGGTGACACATACCAACGCATGATCCAGAGATGCTTCCAGACGCAGATCGGCAAGAACGTAGAAGCTTATGTCGACGACGTTGTCATCAAGACCAAGCAGAAAGAAGACCTGATTGCTGACCTAGAGGAAACCTTTGCAAATATCCGGGCCTTCAGAATGAAGTTGAACCTGGAGAAGTGCACTTTCGGTGTTCCATCAGGCAAACTGCTCGGCTTCATGGTGTCACATCGCGGCATTGAAGCCAATCCAGAGAAGATCAACGCCATCTTGAGCATGAAGCCCCCGAGTAACCAGAAGGACGTCCAGAAGCTCACTGGCTGCATGGCGACTCTAAGCCGCTTCATCTCTCGACTCGGTGAACGAGGCATGCCCTTCTTCAGATTGTTAAAGAAGACAGACGACTTCCAGTGGACCGCGGAAGCCAACAAGGCCTTTGAAGACTTCAAAGGGTTCCTTACAACGCCGCCTGTCCTGGCCTCGCCTCAGCCCCAGGAACCTCTGGTGCTGTACGTTTCAGCCACTCACCAAGTGGTCAGTACGGTCCTCGTGGTTGAGCGCAAAGAAGAAGGACGGGCTTAGAAGATTCAGAGGCCGATCTACTTTGTTAGCGAAGTGTTGGCAGGAGCCAAAATTCGCTACCCTCAGGTACAAAAATTGCTCTATGGTGTTCTGATAACCGCGAGGAAGTTGGCACACTATTTTCAGGGTCACTCGGTCACCGTCGTCACTTCCTTTCCACTCGGCTATGTCATCCACAATCGGGAGGCGACTGGGCGCATCGCTAAGTGGGCCCTAGAGCTGATGCCATTGGACTTGACTTTCAAGGTGAGGACGTCCATAAAGTCACAAGCCTTGGTGGATTTCCTAGCCGAGTGGACTGAGCAACAAGAGAACATACCTCGGGAAGGCCTCCAACACTGGACCATGCACTTCGACGGATCCAAGAGGATCACCGGCTTGGGAGCAGGAGTTGTGCTGATCTCCCCGACCGGGGAAAGGCTAAGATACGTCCTTCACTTCCACTTCTCCGCCTCACACAACGTTGCCGAGTACGAAGCCCTGCTACATGGACTACGCCTCGCAGTTTCACTCGGAATACGTCGGCTCATCGTGAAAGGCGACTCCCAGCTAGTCGTCAACCAAGTAATGAAGGACTGGTCCTGTCTAAACGACACCATGGAGGCCTACCGACAAGAGGTCCGCAAACTTGAAGACAAGTTTGACGGGCTCGAACTCTCGCATGTCTTGAGACACAACAACGAAGCAGCTGATGAGTTGGCACAGTTCGGGTCCAAGCGCGAAGCTGCCCCAACAGATGTTTTTGTCGAGCACCTCTATGAGCCAACCATCACGGCAAAGACAACTTCCAACGAACTAGCTGCAAACGAAGTCGCCATGACTGATGCCGACTGGAGGACGCCACTCATCAAATTCTTAACTCAGCAAGAGCCGTCGGAAGACCGGGATGAGGCAGAGCGTGTCCGACGTCGTTGCCAAGCATATGTCATGGTTGACTCCGACTTATACAAGAGAAGCCCCTCCAGAATCCTAATGAGATGCATCACACCCGAGGAAGGAAGGCAGCTACTCCAAGACATCCACTCGGGCATATGCGGAAGCCACGCGGCAGCACGCACTCTGGTGGGCAAAGCTTATAGACAAGGTTTCTTCTGGCTTACCGCGGTCTCCGACGCGGACAAAGTCGTACCAACCTGTGAAGGCTGCCAATTTTTCGCCCGACAGAGCCATGTCCCGGCTCAGGAGCTACAAACAATCCCACTATCCTGGCCGTTCGCAGTATGGGGCTTGGACATGGTCGGCCCTTTCAAGAAAGCTCCAGGAGGATTCACACACCTTTTCGTCGCAGTCGACAAGTTCTCCAAGTGGATTGAAGCCAAGCCGGTCGCCACAATTACTGCTGACAAGGCATGGGATTTCTTCCTCAACATCGTGCACCGCTTCGGCGTCCCAAACAGAATCATAACCGACAATGGGACTCAATTCACGGGAGGCATCTTCAAGGAATTCTGCGAAGACTTCGGAATCAAGATTTGCTATGCGTCAGTCGCTCATCCCAAAAGCAATGGACAAGTCGAACGGGCCAACGGCATGGTCCTTCAAGGCATCAAGGCCCGCGTGTTCGATCGTCTGAACCCTTACGCAGGCAAGTGGGTCCAAGAGCTTCCCTTGGTCCTATGGTCTCTGCGGACCACACCCAGTTGGGCTACCGGCCAAACTCCCTTCTTTTTGGTCTACGGCGCAGAAGCCATGTTGCCAAACGAGATGGAGTATGAATCCTCCGAGTCCACGGCTTCAACGATGAACGCTACGACCCCGACCGAGTGGACGACCTCACCTGGAAGAGGCCCGAGAGGCGGCCCTCATCCGGTCGGCCAAATATCTTCAAGGGCTCAGACGATACCACAGTCGCAACGTTCGAGCACGAGCTTTCATCGTTGGCGACTTGGTTCTACGCAAGGTTCAAACCACCAAAGATCGTCACAAGTTATCCCCCCTATGGGAAGGACCATACATAATCGCTGAGGTGACTCGGCCCGGTGCATACCGACTAAAGCGTGAAGACGGATCTATGGTGGAGAATTCCTGGAACATCGAGCATCTTTGACAATTTTATGCTTAATTTGACTAAAGTTTCATGTTTTCCTTGACTGCCAACCTCAAACAAGATGACTTCTTGAGTTAGCAGTCGGGGGCTGTACATATGTCAATAAAGCATAAGTTCTCCTCATCAACTTCTGTGCATGATTTGGTTTATCATTGTTTAATGTTTCTTGATCTGAGTTCAGTGTTTAAGGACTGAGAGTTTTCTGATGACCTAATCGAACCTAGGCCTGGTGACAGTCAGACGAAAATTACTTAAGAAATTTCATACAAAAACTCGGATCAAGGCATTAACATAAATAAACTAAATATATCACAAAGTCTGCATCAGAGCATCACAATCATACGATATTTACAAGACAATGTTCGTAAAGACAAATCAAATCTGAAAGTTATTCACTACATCGACGAAATCTTCGTCGCCGACTCCTGCGCCTCACTCGGCATGTCCAAGGCCCGCTCGTCCGTGGTCCCGTCGCGAAGCCCTCCCGACCGAGTCGATATCCACTGGGGGGTAGGGAGACTTGGTCTGTGCAAGAGCCAGGCCAGCCCCATGTTGGCGGCTTCGGTGATGTTTGCCAGATATTGGTCAGGGGCCCTCCGTAGCTTGTCAAAGATTTCCAGCGGCTCTAGCAAACTGGCCCCAACCCCTTGGTGAAACAAGGACAGCAAGATTGGCGCAGCCGCATTGGCGACCTCTTCCCGGACCTCTCCGGCTCGTTTGACCCGCTCAAGCAAGACGTCGTATTGAGCTTGGGTCTTGACTTTGTAAGTCGCCAAAAGAATCGATCATGCAAAGCACTTGGAAATAAAGCAGCGCCAAGGATGTTACTTCGAAGAAGCTTACCTTCAAACTCGGCCTCCAATTCGGCCTTGTCGAGGCGACCGCCTCAGTGGACTGGAGCGAGTGCACCTCCAACGAATTTTCTACAAGCAAAGAAGGTTATCAGTAACCAGAATCAACATGAGAGCCATAAAGGAATTGAGAAGAGTGAACTTACTCCCGACTGATCCCCGGAGGTCGAGGTTCTCCTCCCGGATCTCTGCTATCTCCCTCCTTAGGGCTGCCTCCCTCGATGCGGCCTCCTCTCGAGTGGTCTTCAGCTTCACCTGGATATCCTCCAGGGAGTTTAAGTGCGGGACCATCTTCTCCAGCGCCTCCGACTTGGCCATGGAGCGGCAATACTCCTTCTGCACACAAAATCCAAGGATTGATCGACTGAGGAAAAATGATGATACAAGACAAAGAGAAGATCTGGGCTTACATTGAGCAGGCGAGTCGCTCCGTTTAAGCTGTTGACAAGGGCATCCCTTTCTTCGCTCTCGGCTTGCTTGTCCAAGATGATGCCCTGTCTCTGGCCTTCCGAGTCTCGCCACTCGATCTTGATTGGGGGAACCCAGGTTTCAGAAGACTGTAACCTGGGGATTTCCTCCGCTGTGGCTGGCAGGTAGGAAGAACAAATGAAGACATGAAAGATTCAAACTAAAGAGCAAAGACAAGACTTTGATTCGAGACTTACCGGCTTCAGTGGCTGCGCTCTTGGGTGGGACAGCCTGGCTGGCCTCTTTCTTCTGGCTTTTTGCCGACTGATCCTCAATCGGAGCTGACCGAGCCGCGGCTTGTGGTTTCCCCGCTGCCGACTGGCTCCCAGTCGGGACGTCCCGGCTGACGGTCGGGGGCTCATTCTTCGGGACATCCTTCTTGGGAGGCGAGGGTTTTTTTGCCCGGAGCACTCCCGCCCGGAAGCGGGCCCCGGGGTCTTGGCTCCGCAGGCTTGGATGCCTCAGGAGCAGCAGCTGGAGCAGGCACCTCGCCCTTCCCGGCAGGATCTATGTCCTGGGGCCTCCTGCAACAACAAATACAGCTAGAATGAAGATAAAGAAGGTTTTCAACAAAAAGTTCGGACTTAAGTCACGAAGCATACCTGGACGACCGGCGGATCTTCGGCGCCGCCTTCGGTGATGGCCTTGGAGGACTGGAGGAGCCGGGACGTCATCGTCTGAATCATCAATGACGAGCCTCCTTTTGTTCACCCGCTTGTTGGAGTCCTCACTCGGGGCCGCCCGCTTCCCGACTGGATCGCTTTGAATTTTTACCCCACCAGTCGGCTTCTTGGCCAGGCACGTCATCGTGAGGCACTTTGTACGGTTTGGAGACAACAGAAGCATTTTCTAGCAGGAGACATTCTCACAATACTAAGAGGTATGGCATCAAGGTTGCAAGACAATACGAGGAAGTCAGTCGGCTTACCGGATGAGGAGGTCGATGGATGCTGAAGGAAAGAACCGGCAGAATGAGGGCGCGCTCAACTGCAATTCCAGTCGAGAAGATCTTGTACATCCGGATCTTCAGGATCTCGTAACTGAGTGGATCTTGATCTTCCTGATTGGGGTCCTTCCCGCCTTCGTATTCGAAGGCTGGCTTCGACCGCTCTTTGATTGGAGCCAGTCGGCACCTGATGAAGTGCCGAGTGATTTGCTCGTCACGAAGACCTCTTTGTTTCATTGCCAAGATCTTCGCCAGCAGGTTGTTGGCTTCTTCCCAATCTTGAGCTACTGGAACAGTGCTCCAAGTTTGCCTGGGGATAGGGGGAAGGCCGACAAAGGCTGGCAGGCTGGGTTCGAGATTGCTAATATAGAACCAGCCCGCATGCCATCCCTTATTGGAAGATTTCAAGGGAAGAGATAAGTACTCCTTGCGGAGAGATCCGCGGAGTTGAAAACCCGCCCCGCCAACGACGCATGGGTGGTCTTTATTCGGATGCGGTTTAAGATAAAACATGCGGCGGAATAGTTGGAAGTGGGGGAGGATGCCAAGGAATGCTTCGCATACATGAATAAAGAGGGCGATGTGAAGCATGGAGTTGGGGTTCAGATGGTAGAGTTGATGCCCGTAATAATCCAAAAGCCCCCAGAAGAACTTGGAGGTGGGAAGACTGAACCCGCAATAGAAAAAAGAGGTGAATACAACGAGCTCACCGGTGTTCGGGGTTGGGAAATCTTCACCCGCCGCCGGGCGCCAACCCATGATCTCCTTGGGGGGAAGCACGCCGTGCTTCACCATCTCCTTGAGGGTAGATTCCCTCACATCCGATGTGGCCCCTTGGTCAAAGGGGATTCTCTTTTCCTCCGCCATGAGTGTGGTTTGGATGGGAAGTGGATCTGGTCGGAAAGGATAGAGATTTGAGCAGGGGGTCTTGGGAGATTGGCTGCGGAAGCTGGTTTGTGGCAAGAAGCGAGCTCCTGGATGGATGGATTTGGGTGCGCGCGAGTCTAGGGTTTTTCGCAGGGAACTGGTGAACAGTGCTGCGAAAAGAGGAATTTTTTGGAAGATGAAGAGGCGGGGACGACCTCGAGGCTTTATAGAAAGATTTGAGGGTTGCGCTAGGTTTTCTCGTGATTGGGCCGAGCCCATGAGAGAATCTGTGGCCCAGTTAAGGTGTGGCTCGATGCGTGTCCTTAGGGACTTAAGCGGATGAGCTTAAGCAGATTTGCCCTGGCAATATGCACGTGTCCGAATGCCCTGTACCTTTGGAAATCCTTTCATACCGCGGTTTGCTTGACTTCATGAGAAGCTAGCACGATGCAATTTGAGAGGTGACCAACAGCTAAGCTTTTGATGGTTGCTTTGATGACAAGGGATGTTTGGTTTTTTAGCATTTGACTAAGTGATTATGTCAATGCTATTTTTCCACCTTGGTGAAGATCTTTATAGATTAAGACCTGTATTATGGCGAGAGCTATTTAATAACTTGGTCATATTTTTCATATGATTGAAAAACTCGTTTTCCCATGAGGGACGATTAAAATATTTGTTCCGAGATGACTCGGGCAGACCCACTCGGATAAGTATGAGCTTGCCGAGTGCTTTTCCACCAAAGAACGTTGGTAGAATTATTTGTTCTGGGATGACTCGGGCAAATTCACTCGGATGAGTATGAACTTGCCGGGTAATGAGATTTTTATGATTACTTTAGCATGAGCTAAGTATTCATATGAGAATGATTTTTTATAGTTCTTGACTATATGATTAGTCTGATTTTGACTAACCATATAGTCGGGGGCTACACCTAATTAGGTGCATCAGGAGATGCACCTAGATATTTATTTTTGAGAATTTTTAGATATTTTCCAGCCCTTCACGAGTCTTTGGAGCCACTCGGGAAGATTCAGGCGAGATGATGGAATCACTCGGCGCCGAAGCACTCGGCCAAAGAGACTTTTGGTCTGCGTCTTGTTTTGGTTTGAAGTGAGCTGTCTCGTCGACTGAAAAGGACTCGGGGGCTACTGTAGAGATTATGGCAATCGGGTATCTACATGGCAAGCTTATCCGACTGGAGGTAGGGATAGATTGCGCCGGCCATATCTGTAAATCAAACATGACCCTGGTGATACGATTGCCGATAGAGATAAGGCAATCGGCCTATATTCACGGTTTGGTAAGATTGGGGTAACCGACTTAGAGTAAGATATGGTTTCCGATCTGTAAACCCACCTCCCGAGACTATATAAGGGGGGTAAGGGGCGTCCCTTGAGGGATATCAGAAGTTATATCAACTTTTAGCTTTCAGCCTTAGATCACGAGATCAATAAAGACACTCGGCGGATCGAATCCACCGAAACAGGAGTAGGGTATTACCTCACGAGAGGGCCTGAACCTGTCTAAATCTTCTTTTCCTTCTAACCCATTGTGCTTGGCGATCTTGACTGCGACCCCAGAAATTATATTGCCGAAATCAAGTTTCGACAATCACCCTAACTCTTAGCACGCAGTTAGTCAGTTCCTACGATAGATCCCAACATATTTGGTGAATATTTTGTAGAATATAGATTTGTTAAGAGTATTACGCATTTTGGCCAAGAGTTTTATCGTTATATGGTCGACGGTGGCTAGGACCGATGGTGGATTTTCCGTCACCTCAGTTGATGCACAACTGCTCCGCCTTTGCGTTGGAATTTCTCGTTGCGGAGCGACGGCGGGCGCGAGGGTCTGTTGCTCGGCTCGGATCTGCTGCCTAATCCGTGCCTCCACTTGGACTAGATTCTCATCAAATTCTGTGCTTAGTTTGGCTCTAAGTTGCTCTCGGATCCTCTCAGCCAGGCGTGCATCTCTTTCTGCCTTCTTCATGAGGGTCTGCTTCTTATACTGCCCAGCGTATTTTGCCCAGCGTATTTTGGAAGTCTATATTCCCAAGGGACATTAGAGCCAATGCCCCTTTTCTGTCCACGGTGTTCGTCGGTGCCCAACGCTTGCATGAGGACGTCATCCTCGCGTCTATCGGTGTAGGCCCCTTGGGAGGATTGTCTCACGGCAACCAACTCTTTTTGCATTACATGTGACATCGGTATGAATCGAGTGTATGATATGTGTAAAGAAACTAAACATATTAAGGTGAGATACTTACAATATTTTCATAAACTTGTTGATCTTGGGGATTTGGCAGAGTGAATGTTCCATCGCTGTTCTTCATGGCCCTTGCCATTGCCCACCTCCTTGCACGTGGGTGCGGGATATCGGCAAATGGAGGCGACACGTTCGATGCCTCTGCTGCCTCATCCTCTTTCTCCCATTGCTCCTGCTTCCCCGCATATCCTCCGCTACCAAGCCGGTGCGGGTGCACGTACCAAGTCTGGAGTGCCCTATAAGCCTCGCTTCTGGCTCTGGATAAGGCAGTTGATTTCTTCAGGTAGAACTCCTCCCACATGGCTGACGTGATGAAGGGGTAGTTCTCAAATAGCTCCGAGGTGGTGGACTTGAGGACATGTCGATGACCAGCTTGGACTTAAAGCTCTTCCAAGCATGTCCCATCGTCTGGAAAGTCGTCTGCTTTAGCCTATCCTGGTCGGCTCTCCTTGAACTTCAGCCAAGCAGTTTCCTTCTCCACGGCAGACACCTCCTTGATGTGATCATGCAAAATACTGATGGTCTGCCTCACTATTATCCCGCAGATTGTCTTAAACTTTGTGTACACATTCGGGGGAGCAGACATCACTCCTAGGAGGTCCACCTCTGTTATGGTGTACCGTTCCTAAGGGTCTGTGTCCTTGTGGACCCACTAGTTGTCGTCGATATTGGTTCGTCGTGCTGAGACATCCTCTAAATAGCTTACAAAATCACAAAATGATAAAATTTCTCAAAATGAGACATCCTCTAAACAATATGATAGTACCTTTCAGATACCATTCTAATGACCTTTAAGAACATATATATAAGCCCAAATGTAATTGTTAAAGGTCATTAATGATAACTAAGTTTGTGGTCGGCAGCGGTCGATTAAAGGCTCCATCATTAATACTTTTAATCACCAAACTATTTGTTAGAGTTAATGTCGAATATGTGTATGAAGACGGTTATAGTTTAGAACTTGGAGTTGTAATAGGTGTAGGATAGAGTTAGAATAGGACTCTGTCTTAGATTCTCTCTTAAATATAGGGTGGACCTATTGTAACCGCATGGCGACTTAGCACAGGTGAGAGGTAGCGACTGCCGGCAGTGTCCGACCGAAAGTCGTTATAACTCTCATATGCTATAATATGCTAGATCGGGAAGAAGCGCCCGTAATCAGTGTCCTGGGGATGTAGGCTTCGGCTAAACCTCGTTAACAAACATCGTGTCTCGATGTCACCATCGTGTTTGGATCTCCTATGGCGTTTATTCCGTGTTTGGTTTGCAATGACAATTTTGGAGCCGATTTTATAATAAGTGGTATCAGAGCCTGCGGAAGATCCATGACAGAGGTGCGATGGAGGTGCTTCACGCTACGACGACTACATAGGATGTCCAGGGACGGACATGGACGAAAGGTGGAGCATGGTGGCAATCAACGGAATTTGGTCGACGGTTCGAATACTTCAGGCGATGGTCTGAACCGTTCAATGCCTGCTTTCAACAGAATGAAACCAGACTCGGTGCTCGGACTGATGGCGGCGGAAGTGTCGAAACTCGGTTTCGGCAATAGAAAATTGGGGGTGCAGTCAAGATCGCCAAGCTCGATGGGTTAGGTGAAAAACAAGATTTAGACAGCTTCAGGTCCTCTCGTGAGGTAAAACCCTACTCCTATTTCGGGGATTCGATCCGCCGTGTGTTTATTGATCTCTTGAGTCTAAAGCTGAAAGCTGATAAAGCATATCCCTCAAGGGACGCCCCTTACCCCCCTTATATAGTCTTGGGAGGCGGGCTTACGAATCGGAAACTCTATCTTACTCTAAGTCGGTTTCCTCAATCTTACCAAACCGTGACTATGAGCCGTTGCCTTATCTAATCGGCAATGTAACACCCAAGTCATAGTTGGTTTACATAATTGGCAGGCGCAACCTATCCCTATCTCCAGTCAGATAAGCTTGCCATGTGGATATCCGATTGCCATAATCTCTACAGTAGCCCCCGAGTCCTTTGCAGTCAACGAGATAGCTCGGCCTCGAACCAAAATAGCACACAACCAAAACACTCTTTGGCCGAGTGCTTCTAGCGCCGAGTGATTCCATCACCTCTGCTTGAATCTCCCGAGTAGCTCCAAAGACTGTGAAGCGCTGGAAAATATCCAAAAAATCCTCAAAAATAAATATCTAGGTGCATCTCCTGATGCACCTAATTAGGTGTAGCCCCCGACAATGTGGTTAGTTAAAAACAGACTAAACATATAGTCAAAAACTATAAAAAATCATTCTCATATAGATGCTTGGCTCAAGCTAAAGCAATCATAAAAAATCTCATCACTCGGCAAGCTCTCGCTCATCCGAGTGAATCTGCCTGAGTCATCTCAGAACAAATAGTTCAATCAACCCTCGTGGGTGAAAAGCACTCGGTAAGCTCATGTTTATCCGAGTGGATCCATCCGAGTCATCTCGGAGAAAATATTTTAATCATCCCTCATGGGTAAACAAGTTTTTCAGTCATCCGAAAAATATGACCAAAATATTAAATAGCTCTTGCCACAATATTGGTCTTAATCTAAAAAGATCTTCACCAAGGTGGAAAAATAGCATTGATATAATCATTTAATCAAATGCTTAAAAACCAAACAGTTCTGTCATCAAGGCACCATGAAAAGCTTCACTTGTTTGTCACCTTTCAAATTGCATCGTGCCAACTTCTCTTGAAGTCGTGCAAACCGCGGCATGAAAGGATTTCCAAAGGTACGGGGCACTCAGACACGTGCATATTGCCAAAGCAAATCTGCTTAAATTCATCCACTTAAGTCCCTAAGGATACGCGTCAGGCCACACCTTAGCTGGGCCGCAAGTTTCTCATGGGCTTGGCCCAATCACGAGAAAACCTAGCGCAACCCTCAAATCTCTTACAAAGCCTCGAGGTCATCCCCGCCACTTCGTCTTCCCAGAAAAAATTCCCCACTCGCAATATTGTTCACCAGCTTGCAGCGGAAAACCCTAGGCTCACGCGCGCACCCAATCCACAGATCCAGGAGCTCGCGCTTCGTCACCAGCTAGCCTCCGCATCCACCTCCAGAGAACCCCATCCCAAAACTCCATCCTCCAAGCTAGATCCATTCCCCCAAAACCACATCCATGGCGGGAGAGAAAAAGATCCCCTTCGAGCAATGGGCGACTTCGGATGTCAAGGAGTCGACTCTGAAGGAGATGGTGAAGCACGGAGTTCTCCCTCCCAAGGGGATCATCGGCTGGCGCCCGGCGGCCGGTGAGGAGTTCCCCTCCGAACACCGATGAGCTCGTCGTCTTCACCTCTTTCTTCTATTGCTTGCTTCGGCCTCCCCACCTCCGAGTTCTTTAGGGTCTTCTTGACTATTACGGCCTTCAGCTTTACCATCTGAACCCCAACTCTATGCTCCACATTGCTCTCTTCATCCATGTTTCCGAAGCCTTCCTCGGCATCTTTCCTCGTTTCCAACTCTTTCGCCGCATGTTCTATCTCAAGCCACATCCGAACAAGGATGAGCCTTGCGTCGTTGGTGGGGCCGGCTTCCAGCTCCGCAGATCCCTCCGCCGAGACTACTTCTCTCTTCCCTTGAAATCTTCTAACAAGGGCTGGCTTGCAAACTGGTTCTATATCGCTAACCCTGAACCCAGTCTGCCAAACTTTGTTGGCCTTCCTCCGGTGCCAAGATCCAACTGGAGCACCGTGCCAGTGGCCCAAGACTGGAATGAAGCCAACAAGCTTCTGGCGAAGATTCTGGAGATGAAGCAGAAAGGCCTTCGGGCGAACAAATCACTCGGCATTTCATTAGAAACCGACTGGCGCCGATCAAGGAGAGGTCCAAGCCGGCCTTTGAGTACGAGGGCGAGAGGGACCCCAATCGGGAAGACCGCGACTCCCTTAGCTTCGAGACCTTGAAGACCCACATGTATAAAATATTTTCGACTGGGATTGCAGTCGAGCAGCCTCATGCTGCCGGTCTTCCCGTACAGCCTATATCGCCCTCCTCCTCCGGTAAGTTGACTCAGCTTCTTTATTATCTTTCAATCTCAGTGTCGCACTTCTTAGTGCTCAAAGAAACTCTCTTGCAGGAAAACGTCTCCATTATCTCAAAGCCATATAAAATACATCATGAGGATGCGTCGGCCAGGCCTACTAAAAAACCAACCGATGGCGTGAAGATCCAGGGCGATCCAGTCGGGAAGAGGACTGCCCCGAGTGAAGATATCAGCAAGCAGGCGAGCAAGAGGAGGCTGGTTATTGATGACTCGGACGACGATGTCCCAGCCCCTCAAGCTAAAATGACCCCTCCAAGGCCGTTACCGAAAACGGCGCCCAAAATCCGCCGATCAACCAGGTACGCCTTACGACTGAAATTGTGCTCTTTGTTGAAAATTTCTCCGTCTTTATCCCGATCGCTCCTGTCTTTCTCTTTGCAGGAGGCCTCAAAACATTGATCCCACGGGGCAAAGTGAGGGCCCAACACCAACCGCAGCAACTGAGGTATCAAAGCCTGCGGAGCCAAGACCCCGGAGCCCTCTCTCGAGTGAGAGCGCTCCGAGTGAGAGGCCCTCACCTCCCAGTGAGGATACCCCAAGGAAAGAGCCCCCGACCGCCAGCCGGGATACCCGATTGGAAACCAGTCGGCCACAGGAGAGCCCCCAGCTGCCGCCCAAGGACCCGGCGAAGACCAGTCGGGCAAAAACAAAGAAGAGAAAGGCAGCCGGGAAGCGCCGGTTAAAGATTCAGCCACCGAAACTGGTAAGTCTTGAATCAACCTCTAGTTTTTTAATCTCCAGTTCATTTTTCCTGTATCTTCATTCGGTCCTTCTGAATCAACCAGCCAAGGTAGAGGAGATCCCTAGGTTGCAGTCTTCTGAGACCTGGATCCCTCCAATCAAAATCGAGTGGCGCGATTCCGAAGGCCAGAGGCAGGGCATCATCCTGAACAAGAAAATGGAGAACGAAGAAAGAGATATGCTTGTAGACAGCCTGAACGAAGCGACTCGGCTGCTAAACGTAAGTTCTTCTCCTTTTCTGTTGTAGCTTTGTCATCGCTTCCCAGTTGACCAACTTCAAAGCTTGCATGTAGAGGGTGTACTGTCGATCGATGGCCAAATCTGATGCACTCGAGAAATTGGTCCCGCACTTGAATTCCCTGGAGAACATCCAGCAGGAGCTAAAGACCACTCGAGAGGAAGCTGTGTCGAGGGAAGCGGCTTTAAGGAGGGAGATAGCCGCACTCCGGGAGGAGAACCTCGACCTCCGGGGTTCAGTCGGGAGTACGCTTAATCCCCTTAATCTTTTTGTGGTTTTATATGTAGTCTATGTTGATCTTGGTCTTTGACAACCTTTCTTGTTGCAGAAAACTCGTCGGAGGTCCACTCGCTCCAAGCCCGGCTGGATGAGGCTGACGCCAGCAAAGCCGAGCTGGAAAGTGAGTTTGAAGGTGAGCTCTTTCAAAACTGCGTTCTTTGTGCTGCTTCATCTTTGAATGCTTTGCGTGATCGTGCATCTTTGGCAGCTTACAAGATCAAGACCCGAGCTCAGTATGATGTTTTTGTTGAGCGGGTCAAAAAAGCCGAAAGCGTTAGGGAAGATGTTGCTAACGTGGCGACGCCGATCCTGTTGTCGCTGTTCCACAATGGACTCAGGACCAGCTCGTTGGACACCGTCGAGGTCTTTGATAAGCTTAGGCGAGCCCCTAATCAATATTTGGCCAACATTTCCGAGGCAGCCATCATAGGAGCGGGCTTCGCCCTTGCACAGACCATGTCGCTCTACCCCCAAGTGGACGTTGATTCAGTCTGGGAGGGCTTCGCCGACGGTACTTCAGATGAGCGGGCCGTGGAGTTGATTAGCGAAGCGCAGGAGTCCACCAAGAAAGTAGCCGCCGATGTAGTGAACCACTTTCGAGCTTGACTGCTTCATGAACATTGTATGTCTATGACTTTTTGATGTGACTTGTAAATATTCAGCTTATTTATGTTAATGCCTTGATCCAAGATTTTATGTAAAATTTCTTAAGTAATTTTCGTCCGACTATCACCAAGCCTAAGCTTGACTAGGTCATCAAAAAATTCTCAGTCCTTATGCATTGAACTCGAATCAAGGAACATTAAACAATGATAAACCGAATATGCATAAGTTGCTGAAGAAAACCATGCTTTATTGACGTATGTACAGCCCCCGACTGCTAACTCAAGAAGTCATCTTGCTTGAGGTTAGCAGTCAAGAAGAACATGAAACTTAAGGCAATTTAGGCCTAGTATCGTCGAAGATGTTCGATGTTCCAGGAGTTCTCCACCATGGATCCGTCTTCACGTTTTAATCGGTATGCACCTGGCCGAGCCACCTCAGCAATTATATACGGTCCTTGCCATTATGGGGATAATTTGTGACGGTCCTTGGTGGTTTGAATCTTGCATAGAACCAAATTGCCAACGATAAAAGCTCGTGCTCGAACGTTGCGACTGTGGTATCGTCTGAGTCCTTGAAGATATCTTGCCGGCTGGATGAAGGCTGCCTCACGGGACTCTTCCAGTCGGGTGAGGTCATCCACTCGGTCTTGATCGTAGCGTTCGTCGTTAAAGCTACGGACTCAGAGGGATTCATACTCCATTTCGTTTGGCAACATGGCTTCTGCCCCGTAGACCAGAAAGAAAGGAGTTTGGCCAGTAGCACGATTGGGCGTAGTCCGCAGAGACCACAGAACCGAGGGAAGCTCTTGAACCCACTTGCCGGCATAAGGTTTTAGCCGGTCAAACACTCGGGCCTTGATGCCTTGAAGAACCATGCCGTTGGCACGCTCAACTTGTCCATTGCTTTTGGGATGTGCAACCGATGCGTAGCAGATTTTGATTCCGAAGTCTTCGCAAAATTCCTTAAAGATGCCCCTAGTGAATTGAGTCCCATTGTCGGTTATTATTCTGTTTGGGACGTCAAACCGGTGCACGATGTTGAGGATGAAGTCTCGTGCCTTGTCAGCGGTGATCATAGCAACCGGCTTAGCTTCAATCCACTTGGAGAATTTGTCAATTGCGACGAATAAGTGTGTGAATTCTCGTGGAGCCTTTTTGAAAGGACCAACCATGTCTAAGCCCCATACCGCAAACGGCCAGGATAATGGAATCGTTTGTAGCTCTTGGGCTGGGACATGACTCTGCCAAGCGAAGAACTGGCAACCTTCACAAGTTCGTACCACTTTGTCGGCGTCGGAGACCGCCGTAAGCCAGAAATAAACCTTGTCTGTAGGCTTTGCCCACCAAGGTGCGTGCTGCCGCGTGGCTTCCGCATACGCCCGAGTAGATATCTTGGAGTAGCTGCCGTCCTTCCTCAGGTGTGATGCATCTCATCAGGACTCCAGAGGGGCTCCTCTTGTATAAATCAGAATCAACCATGACATAAGCTTGACAGCGACGTCGGACGCGTTCTGCCTCATCCCGGTCTTCCGACAGCTCTTGCTGAGATAAAAATCGATGAGTGGCGTCCTCCAGTCGGTGTCAATCATGGCGACTTGGTCTGTAGTTTGCTCGTTGGGAGTTGGTTTGGCTGCAACAGTTGGCTCGTAGAGATGCTCCATGAACACGTCTGTTGGAGCGGCTTCTCACTTGGACCCGAACTGCGCCAACTCGTCAGCTGCCTTGTTATTATGTCTTAGGACATGAGATAGCTCTAGTCCGTCAAACCTGTCTTCAAGTTTGCGGACTTCTTGCCGGTAGGCCTCCATGGTGTCATTCAGACAGGACCAATCTTTCATTACTTGATTGACGACCAGCTGGGAATCCCCTTTCACAACGAGCCGACGTATCCCGAGTGAGACTGCGAGTCGTAGTCCATGTAGCAGGGCTTCGTACTCGGCGACGTTGTGAGAGGAGGAGAAGTGGAGGTGAAGAACGTATCTTAACCTCTGTCCAGTCGGGGAGATCAACACGACTCCTGCTCCCAAGCCGGTGATCCTCTTGGATCCGTCAAAATGGTGGTCCAGTACTGTTGGTCTTCTCGAGGTACATCTTCTTGCTGTTCGGTCCACTCGGCCAAGAAATCCGCCGAGGCTTGTGACTTCACAGACGTCCTCACCTTGAAAGTCAAGTCCAGCGGCATCAGTTCTAGGGCCCACTTTGCGATGCGTCCAGTCGCCTCTCGATTGTGGATGACATCGCCGAGTGGAAAGGAAGTGACGACGGTGACCGAGTGACCCTGAAAGTAGTGCGCCAATTTCCTCGCGGTTATCAAAACACCATATAGCAATTTTTATACCTGAGGGTAGCAAATTTTGGCTCCTGCCAATACTTCACTAATGAAGTAGATTGGCCTCTGAATCTTCTGGACACGTCCTTCTTCTTCGCGCTCGACCACGAGCACCGTGCTGACCACTTGGTGGGTCGCTGAGACTTACAGTAGCAGGGGCTCCTGTGGTTGAGGTGATGTTAGGACGGATCCGAGTGAAATCGGGTACTCCATCGTCATTGCTGTCGGGCGAGCCCCTTCGATCTTCGCGGGAGCGCTGATCTCGTTCTTGATAGTGCCGGTCGAGGACTTCCCGCAGATCGCTCGGCGGGGTCCTGGCAGGCTGCTTCGGTAGTTAGAGTTATTGCTGCGGCGGACCCGGTGGTGGACGGGTGGTCGTCCGTTCCGCTTCTCGCGGGAATCGGCCGATTGCTCCTGATGCTTGCGCATGGTCTCGTGGCAAAGGTCTCTTGACCTAGTGGCCGTCTAGTCTTGCTCGGGCCTCCTGTAATCCTTTGACCTCAGCGGCGGGAGTCGGCTTCTGTCGGGCGTTTCTGCCACGGACTCAGTCGGCCTTCGTGCTGAGGTGGAGGGAGAACCATTGGCTGTAGCCGCGACGATGGTCTTGATCTTGTCCAAGATTGGCGTCACGTCGGGGGGTGCCGTCTCAATTACGGTGTCCAGAAGGGTGAGAGCGGCAACGGTGTTCTGCTGGGGCGTCTGGAAGACGTTGGTGTTGTGGATTTGCTTCTGAAGTAAGGCCTCCCGAGCGGATTGTCCTGTTGCCCTCAGGTCCCTCTTTCTCCTGTCGGCTTCCTCCTTGCGCCTCTTCTCGTCTTCCGCCAGCTTGCGCTCCTGCTCAAGCCTGGCTTGTTCTTCCTCTGCGACCCTGCGAGCCATGGCTGAATCGGTTCGTAGTCCTTGTCACAGTCGGGGTCGTTGGCCTCGTCCGAGGGGATGCCGTAGAGGTCGTCAAAGCCTGAAGAGCTGAGGTATTCATCGAGCTCTGAGGATGAACATGACCGAACGGCTGGAGGATGACTGCGGCTTCCCTCGAGCCAGGGTTGCTTGAATCTGGATCGTTCCAATCCAAGTCGTAGCTTGATGACGTGGATCCCTCCGAGTGAGTCGATCTCGACTCGGGGAAGAGGAGCTTGCAGTAGATCTCAGCGGCATTTGGTAATCCAAACGGCGCCGAGGGGTTTTCTCCTGAGTAGATTGGTTCCGACGGGGAGATGAGGAGATTGCTGTAAATCTTAGCGGCGTTCAGTAGTCCGAACGGCGCCGAGTGGATTCCTCCTTAAGAGTGGATGGACTGCATCTGGGAACTCAGATTCGGTCACAGATCTTGGCATTGTTCGGTATCCCAAACGGCGCCGAGCGGGTTCCCCCTTCCGACTGGTCTGAATCCGAGTCAGAGGAGGAAAGCTTGTTGAAGCCGTTGGCGGCGAAGTCGTCGATCCTTGAATAAGATCCCATCGCGCTTGCCGACGAGATCGTCGAAGAAGTCTTGATGCGCGGGCCCCTGCCTGGCGCACCAACTGTCGAAACTCGGTTTCGGCAATAGAAAATTGGGGGTGCAGTCAAGATCGCCAAGCTCGATGGGTTAGGTGGAAAACAAGATTTAGACAGGTTCAGGCCCTCTCGTGAGGTAAAACCCTACTCCTGTTTCGGGGATTCGATCCGCCGTGTGTTTATTGATCTCTTGAATCTAAAGCTGAAAGCTGATAAAGCATATCCCTCAAGGGACGCCCCTTACCCCCCTTATATAGTCTTGGGAGGCGGGCTTACAGATCAGAAACCCTATCTTACTCTAAGTCGGTTTCCTCAATCTTACCAAACCGTGACTATGAGCCGTTGCCTTATCTAATCGGCAACGTAACACCCAAGACATAGTTGGTTTACATAATTGGCAGGCGCAACCTATCCCTATCTCCAGTCAGATAAGCTTGCCATGTGGATATCCGATTGCCATAATCTCCACAGGAAGCGATTGGTGATCTAATTGGTGCGTCAAACACTTCAGGCGGATATCTCGGGCTTGCCGACAAGCTACTCTCACCAGGGAGACGTGTGGCCACACGCTCGGGTTGATTGAAGCTAGAGGCGATCGATGTTCTCAATGGAATTGAATACTCCAGGCGAGGTGGCATGGACCTTTTGATGAGTTGCGTTCAACAGGAAGACGGCTAGATGTCACACTCGGACTGTTCGGTGGCTGGGAAGACGTCATGCGATTTGTCGGTTTTGGTTCGTGACTAGATTGACGGGTGGTCAATCGGAGGTCACTGTGAATTTGTTGACAACAAAGTCCAGTGGCAGGAGCACGTCTTGGTGTCGTCGGTGTGCAGGTGTCAATGAAGTTTGACACGGGGCGGCTCCGTTGAGGAGGTGGCATGTACCGATGACACGGTGGCGGCGGAGGCCATCCTCGATAGAGGTGGTGGTAGCTCCCTGCGTCAAGTTAGGTGGCGCGGCTAGGTGCATGGGCGGGAGCGAGTGAATGAGCGAGATGGTCGGTTGCGTCCCACGAGGGTGCGCCATGGCTCAGTGCTGGCCGAGGCGGACGCGGATAAGATCGAGGTGGTTAGTGGAACCTGAGTCCAAGACGGTGCCGCACATGTTTCCTCGAGACGGTACCGCGGGAGGTGTGTCGAAGGCATAGTTGGACCAAGCACTACTGGAGAATCGGTTTTTGCCTGCAGACCGAAATGCATCTTCCCGTGTGGAAGGCCAGCCCGCACGCCCGAAAAGGTCTGGGAAAATCAAATTTTTGAGTGCAGGCAGCCTAACTGCACGGGAAGATCTATTATCCCATGCGGTCAGCTTAAGCGACCCGCACGGGAAGATCCATTATCCCATGCGAGCCACTTAATATGACCGCACGGGATAATAGATCTTCCCGTGTGGTTCTTTAAGTTGACAGCACGGGTAGATAGCGACATTATTTTATGTGCATGCTTGCATTTTGTTTGGGTTTCTCTCTTTCAATAATGATACACATACTACACATATCGATAGGTTGTCGTAGTACTCGCACAAATTAAGAGAACACATTAATTATATTCTCATAAAAAGATATATGTACGCATACACATATATACATATCATGTATCGTCTCGCAATTTACAATAATTTGAAAGCACATAAAATATATATGTCTCTTTGAAATGTTTGTTCTACATATCTTTTTCTCACTCTCTAAGTCGTTTGGAGGTATCCTTGGCTCTCCGGATCGTAGAAAACGCACAAATGGTTACAGACATCGCGGCAGATGAAGCGACAAATATCTACACACAAGTTGAGTATGGTTTGATTGTCGAACCAGTTTGCTACAACTGGAATGGATGGTATCTGTTTAAGAAGGAATACACATTGATAGTTAGGAAAAATTAAACAAGATCTTAATATGTAAAAGATATTTTCTCTGGACTTACTTCTTCAAACTTTGTAGTGTATCTCCCGTTGATTCTAAGCATCTTGCTCACGTATTATCCGCATAAGTTAGTGCCTAATGGTTGCTTATAACACTGTGTTGAATAAAATTGTATACGTCAATATTTTGAATTAAACAACTATATATAAGAAATTTTAGTATAGTGGACATGTAATTACCGGCCATTGTGTCTTCACGAGAAGCTTCTTCCTTTTTGGATTATTGACTGGTCCACCGTGGTCTACGTAATGTTTGTGTGCTCTATGTAGACAAAATAATTGTTTGATTCAATTATGCCTTTAAGAGTACAACAACCAATAATTATTAAATGATGCATAAAAGTACTTACAAATTTAACAAAATGAGAAATTCTTTGAATGTATCATCAGCGTAGTGTGCCGGATCGAGCAGTACGGCCAAGTAGTCTTGTAAATATACCAGAAATAGTACATAATGATCGCTGCAAAGAAGATATGTTAATTGTAGGTGATATTGTAGTAAAATAACAGTAATACGGAAGAAATATTATGTACCGCACAACATAAGAGACCATGATGACAGTTTTGTCTTTGTGCATGAGCATCGCTTTGCCCATATATAGTGCTACACTGACCATCTTTTTCTTGTGCATTTGTTTGATGATAGCTTCTTTTTCGACCTTTGATTTACCTTTCAGCTTAGCAGAATCTTCACAAATTGCCACCGTGTGTTCTGTCCAGCAAACCCTTGTTGGGTTGATGTATCCTACAGGTCGGTTGGCCTTTTCGGCGTCGTGGAATTGCATCCTAAGTAATGCAGCGGGTAATTTACCAAAAGTTAGTTTGCAAATGAATTCATTTATGTCGTCAAATGCGATTGACTTACAAGCAAAACACGGCAACGAGATTTATATCCATTTTGTCCAGCTTGAAAAATGCATGAAGGTCGTTGAAATCGATGACCAGCATCCCATTTGGTCCACTGATGAAAGCATGATCCGGGACCTTCACAGTAATCAAGCCGAGGCCTTTTTTAGTTGCCTTTAGGTACCAGTCATGCATCAACCTCATCTCCTAGCGTAGTTCTTCCATGACGTGCCATGGTAAGAATGGCTTCCCATACTCTTACTTTTTTGGCACTTCATCGGATGTCCAGTTTTGCATATCCTCCATGTGATTTTTCACTAATTTCTATGAATCCGACAACTTTGGAGTTTCATCTTGCTTCTTGTCAGTCGGCGCTCTCCCCCTGAAGGCCTGGAACACTAACTTTTCCTCGTATACGACCATTTCTTTCCGATCATAAGTGGATCATACCATTTTTGGGATAAGCCAACGAGGTTCAAGCTTGGTTGGACTGGGAGACTTGTGGTTTTCTGAAGAGGCCTTTCAGGTAGCACCAAAGCTGACTGTGGTGTGGAAGGAGATTGATGAATTACTTGTACTGCAGATGGAGGTTGTTCTTCTAGGACTTTGGGGGTGAAGGAGGTGGCAAATCAGTTCCTTTTATTGGGGACGAGGGAGGTGGGGAAGCAGGCTGATTTGGTGGCAAATCTGGCCCTGGTGGAGAAGGCGGTGAAGGAGCAGCAGCAATCTTGGGAACCGACGAGATTAGGACTGACCAACAAGATATCTCATCGATGCCACAATATGAATTGGTTCACCGCATCCCAAGCAGTTTTATCCCTTCCGGTGCTGGAATATATAGCTCTAAATTGGTATGCTCTGCATGCACCTTGGCCACTTGCACCCTTGCATATTCTTCAGGGATTGGAGTGTTGTGAAATTGACGCCCTGGTATCGCAAGTCCTGTTCCCACCTCCTTTCTCTTCCTAGCCCTTCCTATCGGCACGAGTAGGCTGCACGGCATCGTAGCAATGATGTTATCCACTGGATAAGGTGACGTGTCTACTAACACAACACTGCTTGGCACCTGAACTGTCGATTCTTCGGAATGCTGGAATAAGTTTGGGAAGGCTTGGCGATTTTGAGCAACAAGAGAGTAGAAATGTTATTCTACTTGTTTTGCCATTTTCTCCTCCAGTTTATTTTTATACCTGTCTCGTTTCTTGTAACTCGTAGCTTCCTCTGGAAACCCTACCTTCCAACTTGTTCTTGACAATATACCTCTTACTCGTATGGAATGTTCAGGGTTGCCTAATGCAACTGTCGATTGATCATTCTCATCTTGGCAGTGAATTCCCCTACTTTCTCTTTTTTCTGCAATCTCCTAGAGACTACTGGTCACATGATCGATATCAGGGTCCTCGAAAAGGATCTCTCCCTCGTCGGTGACTTGGCCCGTGCTGCGTGCCCATACCAGTTTTTGCTCCTTTCCTTGAGTGCTTCTACAAGCAGTGGTTTGCCTTGGGCTGCAAACTTCTCTTCAGTTGCTTGCTACTTCTCTACGTGACCATCGTAGCCGCTCGAGCCCAATCGGTGTGGGTATTTGTTTCTTTAGCTAGATCGGACATCATTTTCCTCCGCGCTAAGGCTTCTGGGCTTGTCATCTTTGCCATGAACTTGTCCCATTCAACGGGCGTAATACCACCATATTCTTCGATTGGAGACTTGTTCTTTTGTACATAATTAGTGTTCATGTCGGACTTCCACTGCCTCCACCAACGTGTCATCATTTTCAACACAAACTGTCTTCCCAAAACCCCCGAACCAGGCGGATAGACAAGCCATTTCTGTAACTCATTCCACATAAATGTCTCTAGGTTGTCATCCACCTGCTCCCAGGAATCTACATTAACAGGCCGTGGGTTCTGGCCAGTACCCCACATGTGCTGCTAAATTTGGTCATTGCCACCTTTGGCTCCACTGGCTTCCCATCTTTGTTCAGAGAGGTGATGTAGTATGTGTAACACCCTGAAAATCGAAGAATTTAAAACCGGGAATTGAAAATCAGAACTTACAAAAACTTTTGGCTATTTGTGTTTATTGCCTTTTATTTGCCACCCTTGTCGCATAAATTTATATGGAGAGTGATTCATCTTGATGTTGGAGAAAATCCAAACGATTTGAATTTCCATTGGGAAGAAAAATTTCAAAGTTTGGAGTTGGGAATTTAAATATAAAATAGAATAGGATTGTGGATTTATAAAAATATATATTTGGGAACAAAACATTATTTTGGTGGTTGAGTAATATTAATTAGTGAGCAAAATGAGTGATAAAATATTTTAGAGTATATATATGAAGTCTTGAAATTAATTTGAATCAAAATCGCATTTTCTAGAATTTAGGAAAAAGAAATGAATTAAATATGTAAAATATATTATTAAAATAATAAAAGTGGGTGAAAGGTTGAAAATATATTTTAAAAATTATTTTTGGGTGTGTTATATTTTATTTTGAATTTTAGGGGTGAAAGGAAATAGAATTGGGAAATTAGGAAATTTAATTCGGGAAAATGCGAAAGGTCACTATTCATTGCGCGCCAAGTGTTCGACGCCGTACCCGGGGCCCCGGACCGCTTCGCCACCGTGTGCCGTGCGTCGTGCCCGCAGCGCCGTACCCCACGTCGCCGCACTATGCTGCGCCGAGCCGACACCACCCACCCTCGCCCTGCTGTCCTCGCGCGCCGCGCCGAGCCCGCGCCGCGCCGTGCCGGACCCCGCCCGAGCGCCGCCACGCACCGCTCATCGCGCCCCCTCGCGCCCACGCATCTCGTGCCGCGCCCGGCCCTCCCGAGTGCCGCCACGCGTCGCTCCTCACCCCAGGCCCCTCCCGGCGCTCGCCGCGTCGCCATGCCCCTCACGCATGCGCGCCATGGCCGCCGGCCTCGCCGAACTAAAACCGGCACGGAACGCCTATAAAAGGCCAAGGCAGATCAAGTTCCCTATACAAAATTTCTTCGTGAGTCACTCCACTTCAATTCCCCCAAATTTCCCCCACCTATTGCGCACTGAGCCGTCCCAATTTGATTAAGAACCGAAGAACCCTAGCGCCAGCCACCCGAAGCAAGGATCCAAAATTCGTCGCCCTCGGTCGAGTTCTTCCCAAATTGAAGGTACGTCCACAACCTACGTGCTCTAAGCTTCGTTTCCCCCATGTTTCCCGAGCCAATGCGCCGCCGGAACTCACCGGCGACGAGCGGTGCCAAGTCCCTCTGTTTCGGCCGCCGCCGTGCGCACGTCGCCAGAACACCACCACCCCTTTCCGCCCGATCCTAGCCCCTAGCTAGCTTCCTCGTATCCTGTAGATGCTTTGAGACCCGCTAGTTCGGCCAAAACTTGACCGGAGCACATCGGCACCGTGCGCCTCCGTCGCCGTGACCACCTCACCGTCGCTGACTCATTTCGCCACCTCTCCAACCCGCCCAAGCCTTGAATCGGGACCCTCGTAGCTCGTAGATGGAGGTAGGACCCCTTGGCCCCTAGGACCGGCCATCCCTCGCCGCCGTCGGCCTTGTCCCCACCGGTGCCGGCCCTGGAAGGGAAGAAGAGGGAAGCAGAGCAGGGAAATAAGAAAGAATAAAGGGAAAAGAAAAAAAGATAGGGAAAGAAATAAGAAGGAATAAAAAACAGAAAGTATTTAGGAAAAATATAGTTTAATGAGAATTGGTTTTTCTGAAATAAATTACTTAGGGGAATATATATATATTTAGAGAAATTGGAATAAAGGTTGATTTTCGAAAATAATTATTTAGGGGTAATTATGAGATTAATTTAGGACCTAAGTACAACTTTTATCTAAACTCTAAATTATTAGGAAATTCACCAATATTATTTAACATAGCTATAATTAAGATATTATCATGACTTGTTATTTAACATTATCATAGGCTTCCCCAAACTCTAAAGTAACTAATATGGTTCCAAACATTGGGGATATAATTGTCACTTAAAATTGATATTAAATACTAATTTTATCATAGGGATTTTCGAAAATTAAAATCTAAAATTATTTAATGCAGTGTCAAGCTCTAGGATTAATTATTTTTGGAATCAATTATTATAAACCCTAGGGCTTCTCGACCCAACGAATATTTTGATAAAATTGAAGGATAACCACTTTCTTTTTATTAATTGAATCATCAACTCTAATATTTCTCAAACTTTAAGAATATCAACTTAAAATAAATATCACATCATATTTAATTAAATCGGGTTCAATGCAAAACATCAAATCCTTATAATTCTTTCGCTCTAACCCGGATTTTATCGAACTCGAGCCTAGGTTTGCGTAGAGTCATAGCCTAGTATTAGGAGCCGCATTCGTGATTCATTTGGCCTTTATTGGATCTTATTGGATTTTATTTGAATTCTAATTGAATTCAAATCGGATTTCTCGCACGTATGATAGAGTCCGAGGGAACCATCGAGAACGTTGAAGACTCAAGCCAACAAGGTCAAGAGCAAGGCAAGTCAACACTTCCCTTTGAACATATTGATCCTACTTTGCGAAATAATGTTGATTTTAATTACAAATTGCATGCTATACACAAATGAGTACATATGCTTGATATACCCTGCCTTGATGTTGATTACCATTAGAATTATTCTTTGTAACCTTTGATATGATATGACCGGAGGATAACTTCGGTAAAATGCTTAGCCCTGCTGATATTAGATTCGTGCACACTCATGATTTTACAAAGAAGCTTCGTGCTTGGGCAACTATCTTGGGAAGGTAGTTGGAATACGGCATGTGGAGACATGAGCGCCACATTGCCTTGATCATGATGAAAATAGTTTTGATGAAAAACAAAAAGTACAAAGCCAATGTTTTGGACTGGGCGGATGGTTGGATTTGGGTGGATTCCGGTAAAGGCAAGAACCGTCCCTGGTCAATTAAAGACCGAGCCATGAGACTTATAACTTAGAACGAGCCAGTACAACCATACTTCTCGAATGGGTATAGACCTAGCGGAGTAGATAGCCGAGCGGAGGCAGTATCCCTGCATAGTGGTTCAGGTGTAGGTGTTGAGTTAAGGACCTACCAATGGGTAGTGTCTTGGGCCTACCAATGGTAGAGTGCCCGTGTTTGTGATAAGACAAAAGGCCTTTATGTGAATAATAAACTAAACTTAACAATGACTTAAAGATTAAGTGAGTTTTTCTCTCTTACCTCGAAAACGCCTGAACTCCTCTCACTGCTAGGAAATGACGGCTAGAGTGCATGAGGACTTAAGTTCATGGAGCGGGTACTACCAAAGTGAGGTTATCGAAAAGTTTTTCCGTGACCGTCCCATATAGAGGGATGAAAGCTCATTCAATGAGCAGTTGCGGAGTACGGGTAAAGTGTACATCCACTGCAGTGTGAGTAAATCAATCTATTCGAATAGCCATGCTCGTGGTTAATGAGCGACGTGACAAGTTTCTCACGTGGCTAGACTCATAAATTTTAAAATGATGGGATGGTATGCATTATGATTTTTGAGTTGGTGGACTCAACTTCTCGACCTGCGACAAGGGATGGAATCCCCAGAAAAACGATGATGATCCGGAGACGGAAAACCATCCTTGGTATCACGATGGATGGCAGAAAGAACCGTCACCGATTTAATATACTCTGAAACTAAAACTTGACTGGCTAGATGCTAGGTTTGTGAAATGATTTGCGAAAATTGGCTTTGTGCAAATAAACCACAGCCTCCCTTGAACGGCTCTATCATGTGCATCATTCCGTGTTGGCTTGCTGAGTACGTTGGGTACTCACCCTTGCTATACGCACAAACCTTCAGATGGAGGAAATGAAGAACTGGAGGACCCCTATGTTTACTGCCAGGTGGGCGATGGAGGAGAAGGCGTCTACTAGGTCTTAGTCCCCAGTGGTTGCCTGTAGGCGATCGACATGCCGCTGCCTTCCGTCTGCTATCTAATCTAATTTCTATTTTTGGTTGTATCCGGACCGGTAGGTCCTATATGTATTGGATGTTGCCTTCGGGCCTATTATTGTAATACTTTTGGTGTAAGACTATTCGTGCACTTTGCACCTGATAATACAGTACTGTATTCGTGGGTACCAAACTACTCGATCCAGGGAAATGGTACTATGAACACGAATGATTCCCGTCCTCAAAAACGGGGGTCTATAGTATTTCTCCTTGGGGGGTTGGTTCTTACTTTTCTGACCAGGCCTTTTCTTTTGACGTTCTCCAGCGCTTGCGGACATGTCAGTTTCTACCGGATCAGACGTTGTTGTGTCCGTCTCGACTTCGGCTATGACGACAGATTTGGCGGCCTTTCTTTTTGAGCGGCGCCGTGTTTCCATCTGTACGAACATTACATCAGAAAACGTTAAACACGACCTAGGGGAGAAAGATTAGTTCATAACACTACGGCTCGACTTACTGCTTGCTCGATAGGGGTGTAGTCGGGGTCATCTTCAACCGGTGGTGCTGGCGTAATTTCTATCTCAAAAGGATCGCTTGGTGTCTGCCATGTGCCTTCGCTAGACGCCTCTTGCATTGGTTCGACATTGGGTGCCTCAGAGGGAGCTTTCTCGTTCGACATTACGTTCCTATTAAAATACTTCCTCTATAAAAAAGTTCAAGTACATAGCAAAAAAGAGGGTTTAGGGTTTAATTGAGTATTAAGTTACTAACGAAGAGGGTAACATATCGTGACAGCAACCAGGTGTATATGGTAATCTACTTGTCAAAAAAAGAAAGATAGTTTATACGGTAATCTACTTGTTGAAAAAAGAAAGATAGCAAGCAAATAGGTCAGGTTAAGATATAGAGATAGCGGTGCGGCCATATCAAAATCATATATATCAAATCATATATCAAAATAATAAACTGTTTGAACCAGTATTAATTCATAAACTGTTAAAAATACAAAATCATTTACAGTATTAATTCTGTTCGAACCAGTATTAATTCATAATACAGTCCATTTACAGTTCCAATTTAACTCCTAGCTAGCTAGCTCAAAATATTCCATGGAACTCTATTTTTTAACAAAAACAGTAGCTTTCAATAGGATTAAAAAATCTTATTAAAAATCCAATGCAGTGTTAGCATAGGATTAAAAAATAAAGGAATAAAAACACATAATTCAATAGAAATATAACTGGGCCTAGCAGTTATAAAAAGTATTTAGATCATCCAATTCAATTCCGCGGCGACCATGGGTATTCTACGTGTCACGGCGACCGTATTAGTTATTATACTTGCTCTTATGCTCTTATGTTCTATTACTCCTATTAAGGTTCTCATTGCAGGGTTCATTCGGTCTCGTGCTACCATGTCATATATAAGCTAGAAAAGGGACTACAAGGATTATACATTTTTAACTTACTATACCAGTCATATACTCCATACGTAAAGCATGGAGGGAGTATATACTTAAAAAAACATGACATGAAAAATGCTAAAAAGGTAGTAAAAAGAAAGAGTCCGCAGCATATATGAAGTGGAACTAGAGTAGGTGAATTGAATGGACTAGGGAGTGAAGCTCACATAGCTACATTTCTGCTTCTTCGGTTTTTTTAAGGTAAACCTGTTTCTTCAGTTTTGACACGCACTACGCTGCAAGCTTGAAATAACCTACTCCTAGCCGACGCCAAACAGCACAGTGCCTCTGAAAATTAAAATAAGATAGCCGAGTAAGGCACAGTGCGAAGCAGAGCATGTGATGATTTTGTTTCTCTCAACTTGCACATAAAGGCCCTGTTTATTTTGGTGGATTTTCAATCACATAGAAATAGAAAAAATAAGAAAATGCATACATACTTCAATCCATATGAATTTTTCAAAAAGTTTAAGTGCATACATGCTGCTGCTGCTGCTGCTGCTACTACCATTAGCTGCTGCTGCTACCCTTGTTGGCATTTCGTCGAACATTTGGCATGCCACCCCGAAGTACATAAATTTAACACCCAAACAGTCAAATTTTGCTACACAAAAATTTTCTGAAATAATTCATCAAGCATTAACGGTCCATTTTATAGTTCCATCATATCAAAAATTCATCAAACATTAACTCATCAACTCACAAGAGGGAGGAGGCGGTCGGTGTGGCAGCGGGTTGTGGCGGTCGAGGTCGGAGGAGGGGTCGTCGTCGAGGTCGTCACCGTCGAAGGAGGCAGCGGCAGTTGGTGAGGCTAGCGGTCGGTAGCGGTGGGACGCAGAGGCGGCGGTTGGTGAGGCTAGCGGCGGTCAGTGAGGCCGGTGGGCGGTCGGCGACGAAGAAAGAGAGAGATGGTCGGCGGCAAGTGGCAGGACGGTAGCAGCGGCTAGCAGCGGCGCGGGGATGTGTGGCGGTGGCGCGCGGCAGGGCAGTGGCAGCGGCTAGCGGCGGTCGACAAGGATCTGGATTCGGTTGAGGAGGCGGTAGGTGGTGGAAGACGGTTGCTCAAAATTTCGGCAGCCTGACGGTGCAAGATCTGGATTCACCGGGGACTTAGAAAATTTTGGGAGCCCGCACGACTATATATAGGCGGCGATTATCGCGTGCTGGCGGCATAAGAGCCCACTAGGAAAAACTATCTTTCCATGCGGGCCGCTTAAACTGCCTGCACGGTTTTCGTGCGAGCGGTTTAAGCGACCTGCACGGAAAGATAGTTTTTCCATGCGGACTCTTAAGCCTCCTGCACGCAATAATAACCACCCTTATATGTAAACTATAAAACGAAAATAATATCAATGCACGTAAAATATCAATGCAATAAGTTCGATATTAATCATATATTAATTAATTAACATATTAATCATCCACACAAATACCATAAGTTCAATATAGAAGCACATATTCACTCGTAACACCATAAGTTTGATACATTCGTTCGCAAAAACATATTGTACACAAAAACAAACTAACATTTCACAATTTTTGGATTAACATCCTTCCGCACGGATGAAAACTTTGATTCATCGAGGACACTCTCAATGCGTTTGATCCACGTAGGAAGATCTGTGAATAACAAAATGACGTTGTATTCATTATAATCAGACACGTCTTCAATGTTGTCAATACCAATGATGTATTGCTTGCCCGATACAATAATGTCCATCTTTTCATCGGAAGGGTCCTTCACATAAAAAACTTGTGCAACATGCTCAGCAAGAACCCATGGATCATCCTTATGTCCAATTTTACTCCGTTCAACACACCTAAATCCAAATTATCTACCATGTTGTCTTTCACCCATTGGCATATGAGAACAGGGATCTGAATGTTTAAACCGTACTCAAGTTCCCAGATTTCTTGTATGATCCCTTAGTAAGATTTCTTCTGCCCTGTTGCGTCCAACGCTTCAACACGAACCCCACTATTCTGTGCCGAGCTTTTCCTATCTTTGCTGTTTGTGTACAAAGAATATTCGCTGATGTCATACCTTTGCCATGGGGTCACAAGGCTTGTTGGGCCAGCTACAAGTTTTTCTATGTTTTTTTCCTCGAGTGATTCACCAGACGGTAGCTTTTGATCCTTCTACCATTGGGAAAAACTACGCTTCTGTTCTTTCAAAACCCAATCGGCGGATCGCCTAGGTTGCATGCTCTGATCTCAGAAATGTGTTTCTCAATGTAGGGCTCAACGATGGCGAGTTGTTGAAGCACACTGTTGTGTGCATCTGATACTGCTTTGTAGTCATTGTCATAAGAACATTTTCTTCCCACAGTACCCTTCTCAGATAATCTTCCATCATGTCGAGGCATCGGTATTCCAATGGGGTTGGCATCTTTCATATAATCTAGGCAACACTCGACAACCTTCTCAGTTGTGCAACCCTCTATCATCGAGCCCTCCGGATGAGCACGATTACAGATATACCCTTTCAGAACAGCCATGTATCGCTCATACGCCCACATTTGATGTAGGTATAGAGGACCAAGTTCAATAATTTGAGGGACAATGTGAACAATGAGATGTTCCATCATGTCGAAGTACGATGGAGGAAAAAACATCTCTAGCTGGCAAGCTGTCTCGTCTACGAATTTCTGAAGGGGTCCTAATTCTTCTGGATCAAAAACTTTCTGTGATACTCAATTAAAAAAATAGCACATCTTTGTTATCACTACCTTGGTGTGCACTGGTTTCACTGCCCTTATAGCGATAGGGAGAAATACCGTAAGCATCTTATGACAGTCGTGAGCGTTGTATCCAGAAATCGATAAATCTTTCATTGATACTAGTTTCCATATATTCGATGAGAATCCAGTCGGCACTTTCAATCCACGAAGACATTTACAGAAAGCTTTTTTCTCTTCTAGTGTCATTGAGTAGCATGCCGGTTGAATCTCAATCTTACCATTCGTTAGCTATATCGGGTGGAGATCTTTCCTTATGCCCAAATTGACCAGGTCGTTATGTGACTTCAACCCATCCTTTGTTTTACTAGGATGTCAAGTAAAGTCCCGATGGTGCTGTCGAACATGTTTTTCTCGAGGTGCATGACATCGATGGCATGACGAATCTCCAGGTCTTTCCAGTACGTTAGGTACTTGAAAAAGATTGAATGTTTCTTGAAGGGCAGCGTGTTTTCTACCACTTCTTTCTTTCTCTTCCCTGCAGCAGTCTTTTCCTTACTGAACACGACCTTTATGCTCTTTTGTCAGCTTGAACACCGTGAAACCATCCTTTGCTTCGGGGCAGTACCTTACTCAACAGTTTTGTCAAAAATATAGCCATCGCATAATACCTATGCTTCTGTGGTAAGAAACGACGATAACGCATGTAAACTAACTTTTTTGACAAGGTCAGGTATATGTACGATGTGTTGTCGAGACATATAAGACATTTGGTCTTTCCTTTAATCTGGCCTGAGAGGGAAAAATTTGCTGGTAGATCGTTTATAGTAACGAATATGGTAGCATGCAGAGTAAAATACTCCCGATGATACGCATCAAACAATCATAGACCCTCTTACCATATTTCTTGCATATTCTCCTTCAGAGGTTCCAAAAACACATCTAGGTCGATGTCAGGCTGTTTTGGCCCGTGTATAAGGATAGTCAACAAAATATACTTTCGCTTTTGACATAACCATGTAGGAAGGTTGTACATGGTGAGCAAAACAGGGCAAGTGTTATGTGAGCTGCTTAGGTCACCAAACAGACTCATTCCATCCGTGCTCAATGCAAACATAGCATTTCTGGGATCCTTAGCAAATTCTGGGTGCTTTGAATCAAAGTTTCTCCATTGTCGAGCATCGGCGGTGTGGACCCTCATTTTTGAAACGGGAATCTTTCGTGTTCTTAGTACCATTTCCCTGGATCGAGTAGTTGGTACCCACGAAATACAGTACTGAATAATCAAGTGCACATGCACGAATATTCTTACAATGAAATTATTGCAACGATAGGCCCGAAGGCAATGTTCACCACACAGGACCTCCTGGTCCGGATACAACACAAAAGCAGAAATTAGATACGGCAGCGGAATATAGGCAGCGGCATGTCGGTTGCCACAGGCAACGACCGGGGCTAAGACCTAGTAAGCGCCATCAGCTTCTTCACCTTCCTAGTAGTAAGCGTAAGGATCCTCTGATTCTTCGTTCCCACCATCTGGAGGTTTGTGCGTATAGCAAGGGTGAGTACCAACCGTACTCAGCAAGTCAACACGGAAGTGATGCATATGATAGGGTTATTCAATGAATGGCTAGAGCTCTTTTTGCATAAAGCTAATTTTCATAAATCTTTTCACAAGCCTAACAACTAGCTAGGTCAAGTTTTAGTTCCATGATTCATTAATTCGGCGACGGTTTTGTCTACCATCCATCGTGATTCCAAGGATGGCTTCCCGCCTTCGGTTCGTCATGGTTTTTCTAGGGAGTCCACCCCTTCTCGCGTCTCGAGAAGTTGATCCGCCAGCGATTGAAATCATCATGCAAACCCATCCCAGCATTTTTAAGTTTTGAAGTCTAGCCAAGCGAAAGTCTTGTCACGACGCTCAATATCCGCGAGCACGGCTATTCGAATAGATTGATTCATTCACACTGCAGTGGATGTACACTTTACCCATACCCCGCGACAGCCCAACAAATGAGCCTACGTCCCAACACATGAGACGGTCACGGCAAAGCTTTTCGATAACCTCACTTTGGCAGTACCCGCTCCATGAACTTAAGCCCTCATGCACTCTAGCCATCATTTTCTAGCAGTGAGAGGAGTTCTGGCGCACCCGGGGTAAGGGAGAAACTTCCTCAATCTTTAAGTTTAATTAATATCGATTTAATTCCACCATCCACAACCTAGGCCACAGCCTCATCCTCATCACACAAACCACATCATAAAGAACCATCTATGCAAGGATACTGCCTCCGCTCGGCTATCTAATCAGCTAGGTCTATACCCATTCGAGAAGTACGGTTGTACTGGCTCGTTTCTCCGCTATCTCATGGCTCGGTCCTTAATTGACCAGGGTCGGCACTTGCCTTTTCCAAAATCCACCCAAATCATCCGGCCGCCCCGGTCTAAAACATTTGTATAGTACTTTCAATTTTCATCAAACTTAGCTCATCATTCCCATGGCCATGTGGCGCTCATGTCTCCACAGGCCGCATCTCAACTACCTTCCCTAAGGTAGTTGCCCCAGCACAAAGCTTCTTTGTAAAATCATGAGTATGCGGGGATCTAGTATAAGCAGGGCTAAGCATTTTCACCGAAGTTAGCCTCCGGTCATATCACATCGAAGGTTACAAAGAATAATTCTAATGATGATCAACATCAAAGCATGGTATATCAAGCATAGGTACGTATCTGTGTATAGCATGCAATTTGCAATTGAAATCAACATCATTTTGCAAAGTAGGATCAATATGTTCAAAGAGTGTGATGACTTGCCTTGCTCGCACGCTTGTGGAGTGGTGTCTTCAACGGGGTCGATGCCGGTCTCTTTAGGTGCGGCGACAGCGGCCCTCGGGGAGGTGCGGCGAGGCACGGGCTACTTCGGCGCACGGCGGCGACGGCGTTTTTGGGTGGTGTTGGGCTCGGGAAGGGAGAAGGAAGGGCGGCGGCGGTGCGGCAAAGGGGCGGGGACGCCGGCCCTTTTATAGGCGCGGCCGGGAGAGAAGATGGAGGGAAGGGGGGCCGGCGCAAGCTCGGATGCCACGCGGCGGTGCAAGGGGTCGGGCCGGCTCGGGCACTTGCGACGTGGCGGAAGGGCGCGAGCGCGGCGCGGGGCGCGTGCGGCGTCGTGCGCGCGGCGCGGCGCGGGCGGGAGTGCAGCGCGGGTTGGCGACATGCGGCGACGATGGCGCGGCGCGGGCAGGGCGGGGCGGGCGCACGGCCGCGGGCGCGGGCGTGGCGGGGTCCGGCGCGGGTGCGCGTGCGCGCGGCGCGTGGCGCGCGGGGTAGGGGTCGGGCGCGCGCGTGCGGTGCGAGGGCGGGCGCGGCGCGGCGCGCGACGTGGCGCGTGTCGCGCGCGCGGCGGCGCGGTACGGGCGCGGTACGGCATCGAACACTTGGCGTAGCGTGAACGGTGCGATTTTGTAATTTTTCCCGATTTTTGATTTTTAATTCCTATTTTAATTTTCCTCCCTTCTAAAAATTCCAAAGTAAATTCCTATATTCCAAAAATATTTTTTAATACTATATTTTCAGCTTTTTCTCCACTTTTATTTTCCCACAATATTTTTCATATTTATTTATTTAAATCCCACTTATTTATTTATTTTCCCACAATATTTATTTATTTATTTATTCATACTTCACCTATTTATTTCGAAAAATTTCCCGATTCGAGTAAGACTCCCAAATATTTTATTGTTTATTTTGTGTCCTAATTTATCTTCCCCCAACCACAATTACTATTCTATTTCTTCCAATTCGTATTTTCATAAATCTGCACTTCATTCACCGATTTATTTTAAAAATTCCTAATACTGAATTTCGAATTTTTCTCTCCGACAAACTCCAAATCATCCACAAACACCAAAAGGGAATTGATCACAACTAGATTTATGCAACGAGTGGCAAATAAGAAGCAACAAACCCGAGGAAAAAGCAACAAGCGAAGGTTTTGAAAGTTCCGATTTTTATGTTTCCGATTTCGTTTCTTCGATTTTCAGGATGTTACAAACCTACCCCCTAACAATAAATCTCGTCCCGAGATTTCTTACCGTTCTTGAGTAGGTGTGGGTATTCCGTCTTCGGAAATCCTCGCTCTCCCGGGTAGCCTCCTCTTCGGTGTGGTTGCTCCATTGTACTTTGTACATGCGCCATGACTTGGTCCGTGTCTTCTTTTACGCCTCGTCCGGTATCTTTATTGGATGCTCCGGGTAGGTAAGATCACTGTTGATATGGATGGTTTCCAAAGGAGCTTGCTCTTCGGCACCGCAGCATTTCTTCAAGCTGCGACACGTGGAATGCTGGGTGGACATCGGATATGTTCTCGGGCGCTCCGTGGTAGGCCACTTCCTCTTCTAGCGTTTATCAAGAATGGGCCCACGTATCTTGGTGCAAGTTTCCCTTTGACCTTGAACCTCGAGTTCCCGTAGTGGTGAGACCTTTAGATACACATAGTCACCCTCTTTGAATTCTAATTCTCTTCGACGGGTATCCGCGTAGCTCTTTTGTCGTGATTGGGCAGCTTGTAATCGGTCCCGGATCAGGCGAACCTTTTCCTCGGCCTCTTTGATTATGTCAGGCCCAAATACGGCTCGTTCACCGGTTTCTGACCACATCAATGGGGTTTGGCATCGGCGACCAAATAGGGCTTCGTTTGGTGACATCTTCAGACTGGCTTGGTAGCTGTTGTTGTAGGAGAACTCGGCGTAAGGTAAACATTTCTCCCAATCCTTGGTGAAATCCAACGCACAGGCTCTCAGCATATCTTCTAGCACTTAATTTGTCCTTTCAGTCTGCCCGTCGGTCTGTGGGTGGTAAGCGGTACTGAAGGCAAGGTGACTTCCGAGTGCCTCGTGAACTTTGCTCCGAAATGAGACGTGAATTGGGTACCACGATCCGATATAATCCTTTTGGTACACCATGGAGACATACAATCCTACTCATGTATAGTTCTGCTAGCTTGGCACTGTTGTAGTTAGTCTTTACGGGAATAAATCTGGCGATCTTGGTGAGCCGATCTACTATTACCCAAATGGAATCGTAACCAGTTGCAGTTTTGGGTAGTCCAACTATGAAATCCATGCCTATCTCGTCCCATTTCCATTCGGGAATCTTGAGCGGCTGCGGTAAGCTGCCGGTCGTTGATGCTCGGCTTTCACCCTTTGGCATACATCGCATACGGCTACGTATTCGGCTACATCTCTCTTCATATTGGGCCACCAGTATTCTCCCTTCAAATCCTGGTACATTTTCGTGCTTCCTGGATGTAACGAATATGCCGATTCGTGTGCTTCTTTTAAGATCAACCCTCTCAAACCACCTTGTTCGGGCACACGATTCTTTTCTTGTACGACGGGGTTCCCTTGTCGTCTACCAAAAATTCCTTAGCGCGTCCAGCGGCCATGCGCTCTTTGATTTCCTGGGTTTCCTCATTTCCCTTTTGGGCCTCTTCTATTTGAGCCCTCAGAAGGGGTTGGATTTCCAGTGAGTTTACTTCTCCGTGAGGAATCAGGTGCAGATTAAGTCGAGCCATTTCTTCTTGGAGCTCAGTGGCCATACCTTCCAATCCCATATGGTTGCATTGGGCTTTGCGGCTTAACGCATCGGCCACTACATTTGCCTTGCCGGGATGGTAATGGATTCCTAGATCGTAATCTTTGATCAATTCCAACCATCGTCTCTGTCGTAGGTTGAGATCGGACTGAGTAAAGAAGTATTTCAAGCTCTTGTGATCAGTATATACATCACAGTGGTTCCCAATCAGGTAGTGTCTCCAGATCTTCAATGCGTGAACAACCGCCGCTAATTCCAGGTCGTGTGTGGGATAGTTCTCCTCGTGGGGTCGTAACTGTCGCGAGGCATATGCTACGACCTTTCCATCCTGCATTAACACGACTCCTAGTCCTTGCCGAGACGCATCATAGTACATCACAAAATCCTTCCGGTTGTCAGGTAAAGTTAAGATTGGGGCGGTGGTTAACTTTTCTTTTAGTTGGTCAAAGGCTTCTTGACACTTCTCGTTCCATTCAAACTTCTTTTCCTTCTTCAGAAGTTGAGTCATAGGTCGGGCTATGGTGGAAAACCCTTCGATGAACCTTCGGTAATACCCGGCCAAGCCCAAGAAACTCCGAACTTCCGTTACTGACTTGGGTGCCTTCCATTCCGTGACAGCTTCGACCTTGGCGGGGTCTACCGCTACTCCTCCGGCTGAGACTACGTGGCCAAGAAAAGCGACTTCCTTGAGCCAGAACTTGCATTTGCTAAACTTTGCATACAGCTGGTGCTCTCGCAGTTTTTCTAGTACCAGTCGTAGATGCTCCGCATGCTCCTCATCGTTCTGGGAGTAGATAAGTATATCGTCGATAAATACCACTATGAATTTATCCAGGTATTCCATGAATACCTTGTTCATCAGATTCATAAAATATGCCGGAGCATTGGTCAATCCAAAGGACATTACTTTGAACTCATATAAGCCGTAACGTGTGGAGAACGCCGTTTGGGAATATCTCGGCTCTAATCTTCAGCGATGATATCCCGACCGAAGATCAATCTTTGAGAACACTTGCACACCCTTAAGTTGATCGAATAGGTCATCGATTCGAGGTAGTGGGTACTTGTTTTTGATAGTCACTTCATTCAATGATCGGTAGTCCACACACATCCTCATACTCCCATCCTTTTTCTTGACGAAGAATCTTGCGCTCCCGGGGAGAAGAAGCTGGGCGTACAAATCCTTTCTCTTGTAGTTCTCGGATTTGCTTCTTGAGTTCTTCTAACTCGTTGGCCGGCATTCGGTAAGGTCGCTTGGATATGGGGGCAGTACCAGGCATTAGGTCAATGATAAATTCTATGTCGCGATCCGGGGGCATTCCGGGCAATTCCTCGGGGAATACGTCCGTGTATTCTTGTACTACTGGCATCCCGCTTAGAGGTAGCATGGTGAATACTCCCGCAGCTTGCTCGCATAGCTTCAGGTTTTGGTCCATAGTTATGCTCATTGGTGATCCCCATGGGGTGGATACCGTGACTTCCCTTCGACTACAGTCTATGATTCCATTATTCTTGGTCAACCAATCCATCCCGGGTATGATATCAATGGTTTGGGGTGATAGCACCATGAGGTTTGAAGGGAATACCACGTCCCTAATCCGTATGGGCACATTGATGCAAGCATGGGGTACGGTTATGTTTCCCCCAGGCGAGTGTACCAACATGGGTCTCTTAAGTTCTACTTGGTGTAGGTGGTGTTGTTTGCTTACTTGGGAAGATATGAATGAATGCGAGGCTGCAGAATCAAATAAGACTTTAACTGGGATAGAGTTGATAGAGAACATACCCATCAGCACGTTCTGATCCTCCTGCGCTTCTTCAGCACGCACATGATTCACCTGGCCACGTCGAAACCCGGTGGCAGCCTCATCGGGTTGCGGGGTCTGAGCAGACCGCGTCCGCGGGGTGGGGGTTCCTCGGACCGGGCTTGCATTGGCGCCGGTGCGCACGGGAGTGTTGCGTGGCTTGGGGCAGCTGTTGGAATAGTGCCCGAATTCTCCACAATTGAAGCGATTCACATTCCTTCTTCTGGAGCGGCTAGGGTTGGCGTCGGTGTACGGGCGAGGTGTAGCGGCTTGTTGACATGGTCGGGTGCGGGGAACGACCGGCTGCCGGAACGTTTGGCTTCCATCCAGACGGGGTGGCTCCCTTGGGACGTTGAGGCGCTCCCTGAAATGGGCGGGCCATAGCAAGCCTCCTTTTGCAGTTATTTTCTACCATCTTTTGGTCATGTTCAAGCCATACGACCTTGTTGATGAGGCTTTGGAAGCTGGTGTGGTCTTGTCCGATCATCGGTGCTCTCAGCTCGTCGTTTAGTCCTTCGATAAATTTATCCATCTTCTCTTCTTCGTCCGCCAGATCGCTTGTGGCATAACGGGCAAGCTGGGTAAACTTGTTCAGGTACTCCTGTACTGAGGTGTTTCCTTGGCGAAGCCTGCGGAACTCATTTTTCTTCATCCTCATAACCGCAGCTGGTACGAAATTTTCACGGAACGCAGCCGTGAATTCTTCCCATGTCGGTTCTCCGGCATCTTCAGCTCGCGTCTCCTTGTAGGTGTCCCACCAGTCACTTGTGAGACCCTCTAGCTGGCTAGTGGCGAAGATAACTCTATCTGCTTCTCGAACTCGGACGAGGGTTAGCTTTTTCTCTATCACTCTCAACCAATCTTCAGCATCCATGGGTTCTTCGGCCGTGGAGAAGGTTGGTGGCTTAGCTCGCATGAACTCTCCTAAGCTTGATCCTCCTCGACTCCCCTGGTTGTTGGTGATTGCTTGGAGTAGCTGGGTTTGTAAAGCCATATCCTCCGCCAGAGTGGAGGGGTTATGTTCCGGTGAGTTCTCGTTGGTTGCTGCAGCTCTGCGACGATGCATCATCTGAAGGAGATAGATGAATTAAGAGACTGGACCCATTAAGGTCATGGTTCCTAGGTGATTTCTCTTCAAGTTGTTTTTAAATGATCTTTAACCGAACAAGCATGGTACAATAAGCTCATTAATAGGATACCATAAAGCGATACATAGGTCCATAATATTACATCAAAGGGGTACAATGGACTGTACATGCACAGTCCCACATGCCGTGATACAACAGCTACATCGTACTACGCCTTTAGCTATTAGGGGAAAGGGTGTGATCCTTGCTGCCGAACCGTCCAAAGCGAGATCAAGGCGGGGTGGTCCTCTCGCCTAATCATCCAACCATCCGGAGGAGCCAGGTGCAGGAAGGGGGTGATCCTCTGCTGAAGTGAATCAGAGTCCCCATGGCTCAGAGGTGGTGGCCTCGGAGTCATGTTGTATCTTCCTGCTCGGTGGCCGTGTACTCTTACGAGCGGTCTTGCGGGTGAGGGGACCTCTGGTGTGAGTCAGGCGACGAGTGGGAGCTTCCTCCTCCATTGGATCGGTGTTGCTGGACTCCCATTTGACCTCCATAGGTTCCGTCTCGGACTCGAGTCGGTGTGGATCGGATGGGGTTCTCCTCTCCCGATCCGAGGCTCGGATGGCACTTGCTATGGAGTTTGAGGTGGGTCCCATGGAGGTGGCAGCAGTGGGGTCTATCAGGTACGGCGCCGGCTCTGTGCTCAACATGAAAGCTTGCTCCATAATGGCTTGAAAGGTGTCCAAGCATGCTGGAGTCATAAGATAGTAGTGGTCGGGCACAGGAGCAGGAGGTGTTGGTACAACTCCGGTGGAAGTACCTGCAGCATGGACTGGGTGGGAGCGTAGCCGTTCCTCCAGCTGGTTGACTTGTTGCTTGCTCTTCCTGAGCTGCTCCTCCAGCTCCACCAGGGCTTCACCACGGGCCATGTAACGGTCCAAGAGCTGCTCATATTGGGCATCGTTGGCCTGTAACTGAGTCTGCAGCACGTTGATCTGATCCCCACAGCTCTGGTGGCTCTCGACGAGATCATTGAGGCGTTGCTGCTGGTCGTTGATCTTGAGCAAAGCTTCTTCGTAGCAGTCATCTGCCGTCTCTGCCCAGCGTGATAGACGGGTGACCATAGGGTTGTAGCAGCAGGGGGTGGCTTCCACGGTGCAAACTGGGTTGCCTTCCTCGCGATAGCGGTGGTGCACAAACTCTCCTTTGTGAGTTCAGCACGGTGTATCGCATTAAGGCGAAGGAATGCTTCGCGGGCCACGTCTTGAATGGTGCTTCCACTAAATCTCGGTGGTAGCGGGTGTGAAAGCAAAAAGGTGTTTCACTCCCCATGCGGGCCTCCACAGCTGTTGCTTCCCATCTGGATATCCCTCGGAGCCATGCCTCTTGATCGGTAAGTGGGTGGCTCGGGTATCTTAAACACCACGATAATGGCGAAGGCTGTGCCACGAACCCCTCATCTCGTGGGATGGTGATTTCCGGCTCAGACATGGTCCGACATCTGCTTTTGATAGCAACTTAGGGTTAGAGGGAGAGAGATATCATCAAAACCATTTGGTAAAGAAAGGGAAATGAAGATATAGAAAAAGTATATTTGTATTTTCAGAAATAATAGTTTGCGAAATGGTCCTACGTAGGGATACTTCCCTTTAGCCAACTAGTCAGGGGTAGGGCGCCAATTGGTCTTATCCTACGGTCGCATGGCTCTGATACCAGCTCTGTGGACCTCCGTTTTTGGAACGGGAATCTTTCGTGTTCTTAGTACCATTTCCCTGGATCGAGTAGTTGGTACCCACGAAATACAGTACTGAATAATCAGGTGCACATGCACGAATAGTCTTACAATGAAATTATTACAACGATAGGCCCGAAGGCAATGTTCACCACACAGGACCTCCTAGTCCGGATACAACACAAAAGCAGAAATTAGATACAGCAGCGGAATATAGGCAGCGGCATGTCGGTTGCCATAGGCAACGACCGGGGCTAAGACCTAGTAAGCGCCATCAGCTTCTTTGCCTTCCTGGTAGTAAGCGTAAGGATCCTCTGATTCTTCGTTCCCACCATCTGAAGGTTTGTGCGTATAGCAAGGATGAGTACCAACCGTACTCAGCAAGTCAACACGGAAGTGATGCATATGATAGGGTTATTCAATGAATGGCTGGAGCTCTTTTTGCATAAAGCTAATTTTCATAAATCTTTTCACAAGCCTAACAACTAGCTAGGTCAAGTTTTAGTTCCATGATTCATTAATTCGGCGACGGTTCTGTCTACCATCCATCGTGATTCCAAGGATGGCTTCCCGCCTCCGGTTCGTCATGGTTTTTCTGGGGAGTCCACCCCTTCTCGCGTCTCGAGAAGTTGATCCGCCAGCAAATGAAATCATCATGCAAACCCATCCAAGCATTTTTAAGTTTTGAAGTCTAGCCAAGCGAAAGTCTTGTCACGACGCTCAATATCCGCGAGCACGGCTATTCGAATAGATTGATTCATTCACACTGCAGTGGATGTACACTTTACCCATACCCCGCGACAGCCCAACAAATGAGCCTACGTCCCAACACATGAGACGATCATGGCAAAGCTTTTCGATAACCTCACTTTGGCAGTACCCGCTCCATGAACTTAAGCCCTCATGCACTCTAGCCGTCATTTTCTAGCAGTGATAGGAGTTCTGGCGCACCTGGGGTAAGGGAGAAACTTCCTCAATCTTTAAGTTTAATTAATATCGATTTAATTCCACCATCCACAACCTAGGCCACAGCCTCATCCTCATCACACAAACCACATCATAAAGAACCATCTATGCAAGGATACTGCCTCCGCTCGGCTATCTAATCAGCTAGGTCTATACCCATTCGAGAAGTACGGTTGTACTGGCTCATTTCTCGGCTATCTCATGGCTCGGTCCTTAATTGACCAGGGTCTGCACTTGCTTTTCCGGAATCCACCCAAATCATCCGGCCGCCCCGGTCTAAAACATTTGTATAGTACTTTCAATTTTCATCAAACTTAGCTCATCATTCCCATGGCCATGTAGCGCTCATGTCTCCACAGGCCGCATCTCAACTACCTTCCCTAAGGTAGTTGCCCCAGCACAAAGCTTCTTTGTAAAATCATGAGTATGCAGGGATCTAGTATAAGCAGGGCTAAGCATTTTCACCGAAGTTAGCCTCCGGTCATATCACATCGAAGGTTACAAAGAATAATTCTAATGATGAGGCACGGGCTACTTCGGCGCACGGCGGCGACGGCGCTTTGGGTGGTGTTGGGCTCGGGAAGGGAGAAGGGAGGGCGGCGGTGGTGCGGCAAAGGGGGGGACGCCGGCCCTTTTATAGGCGCGGCCGGGAGAAGATGGAGGGAAGGGGGCCGGTGCAAGCTCGGATGCCACGCGGTGGCGCAAGGGGTCGGGCCGGCTCGGGCGCTTGCGACGTGGCGGAAGGGCGCGGCGCGGGCGCGGGGCCGCGTACGGCGTCGGGCGCGCGGCGCGAGCGCGGACGGGGTCCGGCGCGGGTTGGCGACGTGCGGCGATGATGGCGCGAGGCGCGGCAGGGCGTGCGGGCGCACGGCCGCGGGGCGCGAGCGCGGCGGTGTCCAGCGGGTGCGCGTCTGCGGCGCGTGTGCGCGCGCGGTGGGCGGGCGCGCACGCGCACGGTGCGAGGCGGGGCCGGACGCGGGCGGCGGCGCGGCGCGTGGCGCGCGCGGCGGGCGCGGTATGGCGCGGTACGGCGTCGAACACTTGGCGCGGCGTGAGCGGTGCGATTTTGTAATTTTCCCGATTTTTGATTTTTAATTCCTTTTTCAATTTTCCTCCCCTCTAAAAATTCCAAAGTAAATTCCTATATTCCAAAAATAATTTTTAATACTATATTTTTCAACTTTTTCTTCACTTTTATTTTCCCACAATATTTTTCATATTTATTTATTTAAATCCCTTTTTCCTAATTTTCATACTTCACCTTTATTTAACTTATTCGAGTAAGACTCCCAAATATTTTATTGTTTATTTTGTGTCCTAATTTATCTTCCCCCAACCACAATTACTATTCTATTTCTTCCAATTCGTATTTTCATAAATCCGTACTTCATTCACCGATTTTTTTAAAAAATTGCTAATACTGAATTTCGAATTTTTCTCTCCGACAAACTCCAAATCATCCACAAACAGAAAAAGGGAATTGATCACAACTAGATTTATGCAAGCGAGGGCAAATAAAAAGCAACAAACCCGAGGAAGAAGCAACAAGCGAAGGTTTTTGAAAGTTCCGATTTTTATGTTTCCGATTTCAGTTTCTTCGATTTTCAGGATGTTACAGGCGGGATATCGAATCATACCATCTGTCTCTCGACCCTCTTGATGCCATCTCATCAACTCAGCGTCGGAGGGGTTCGAGAACAATCACTTCATGCGATCTTTCACTGGCAAGTACCACATCACCATGGCCGGAATCTTTTTTCCTGGCTCGAGCAATGCATTTGATTCCGCAACATCACTATCTGTGGCACTGTTACCCATTTTGTACCTACTCGCCCCACAAGTTAGACACTTGTCCAAGTCAGTGTATTCCTTACAATAAAGTACATAGTGATTAATGCATGGATCTTTTCAACACCAAGAGATAATGGACATATTAGTTTCTTGGCTTGATAGGTGTTAGCTGGCAACAAGTTAGGCATAGTAACCATAACTCACAAGAGACCCATCAATTCGTTGAAACTAGTATCAGACAATCCGTGTCTGGCCTTCAATCCAAGAAGTTCTAGCACCGACCGTAACACTGTATAATTCATGTCACATCCCTTTAATTGATCGTACAAAAGATCTTTCGCTGATTTCTACAACGCCTCCTAATTGTTTAAATCTCTTGCTTTCTCTGTTAGCACCTCTGGTTCAGCATGCCACAATATATCCTCAAGATCAAGATCAATATCAACCTCTTCATTGTCAAAACCAGAGCCACAAAATCATCCATCAATTCATGGGACATGTTCTCAATTATAAAATTCTCTACCTCATCGAAGTAAATTTCAGGAATCTCTTCAGGAGTGGCGACTTCCCCGTAATATGTCCAAATTGTGTATTTCTTCACAAATTCATGCTGAATTATGTGTCCCAAAATTACATTCGGATCTTTCCAAATCCTCTTATTCTTGCAATCAAAATAAGGACAAAAAATATTCTTCCTATTCTCCCTCAAAGTGTGTGTCTTAGCCTTATCAATAAATTTCAATGCTTCCCTCATAACACCGGATGAGTTCTCCATGTCTCATACATCCACGTCCGATCCATCTAAAAAATTCACAGCAAAAAATAATATTATAATACAGGTGTTTTCTACATAAACAAAAAATCAAATCCTACTTAAAAACTAAAACTACAACATTGGACCATTATGCACTAGTAATTACCAAAAAAATTTATCATTCAAACAATATATTTGACCTACAAATTACAAAAATAACTCAAATGACCTATTAAAAAAGTTTAAATAATTTCGCATTCAACCAATGAAATTTTACAAAAACGTAAGCAAATGAAAGAGAAGATCAAGCATGTTACCTTTTATATTGATTGCAATCGAAGAATTCGAGTCGAAAACCTTCCTCCTAATAAATATCCTATTTTTGGAGAGAGAAACACCGAGTTGAAAAAGTTTAAATATCTTTACATTCAACCAATGAAATTTTACAAAAACAAAAGCAAATAAAAGAGAAGATCAAGCATGTTACCTTCTATATTGATTGCAATCGAAGATTTCGAGTTGAAAATCTTTTCCTTTATAATTGGCTTTATTGAGAGAGAAACGCCGAGTTTAAAATGGCTACAGTCGGATTGGAAAGATATTTATGGCCCATCATCGCATGCGGCCCACTTAAGGGACCGCACAGAAAATATCTTATCCCGTGAGGGCCCTTAAGTGAGCCACACGGGATGTTGAGGCATTATCCCGTGTGGTCGCTTAAGTGAACCGCACGGGATAATATGCATTATCCCGTGTGGTTGCTTAAGTGGAGCGTACGAGATATTATCCCATGCGGTCGCTTAAGTGGATCGCACGGGATAATGCATCTTTGCGTGCGGTCCAACAACTGGCCCTTGAGGACCGGTTTTTCAGGCGCGATCACTTATGGCTTGCCTGAAACCTATCGAGGACGACGTCTAAAAAAATTATTTCTCTAGTAGTAGGGTAGAGGTGATGCGGGATGGGATTGTCTATGACTATGGTGCAGGCTGCAACCATTGATCGATCTGACCCGGACGCGGACTTCTGGAGACTGGAGTTACGCTTAGGCACACTTGGAGACGAAGCACATGGACATTAACGATGCATAACTTGGTCTAAGCCAGTAACGCACTTGTTTGGACAACTAATGCATGGCTATGCATGTATGTTCAACCTAGTATGTGCTGAGGTCTGATAAGATCATGCTATGTAATAAAATAATGATTCATACATGCTTCGGCAACGGTGACGTGTCAAGGGCTAGAGCAACACAGAAAGTCTGATGAGTAGACATGGGCAACAGCATGTGAAAATGTGAGGGCAACGGACTGTCTGGTATAGTACAGGATATATTCAAAATATATGGGATTTGTATGATGGGATATATAGAATTTATGTCACTAAAGAGAAAAAGCAAGCGCTATGGTGATAATTTCTTCGGGTGATTCAAGACAATGGTGAAGTTTCTCAAAATATCATGCATTCAGTCTACGGATACGAGAAAACGTGAAGATTTCTTAGCTCGGTTCATAAGATGACAAGGAAGAAAAGATTCAGTCCTTCATGTCTGGTGAGTTTGATTTGTCTATTTGAGGATGAAATTGGTTATTTGGCCATGAAGTAGATAAGTTAAATTTAAGATGAAAGATGGAGGTAAACATGGTCTTTGAGGAGTATATGAAGAAATTCAATTTCACTTAACAAGACGATTGTGATGATATGAGAGAAGGTGAAGTATTGTTGTAGGTTGAGTCAAGAGGAAGAAGTCGTAGGGAGAGCAGAGTCTCTTGTTTATGGTGAGCTTGATGTAGGCTTGTCGGGAAGGCTCAATGTGAACGGCGAAAAGGAGCCAACTTAAGTCCTGGTACACCAAGATTCGTGCAAGTAATAAATTTAGATTGACTAAAGTTTGTTTTGAATATATGTATGAAGACCGTTACAGTTGAGAATTTGGAGTTGTAATAAGTGTAGGGTAGAGTTAAGAGTTGGACTCTGTCCAAGGTTCTCTCTTAAATATAAGGGCAGACCTATTATAATCGCATGACGACTTAGCATAGGCGAGAGGTAGTGGCTGTCGGCGACATCCGGTCAAGGGTCGTTGTAATTCTGATATGTTGTAATATGATGGATCGGGGAGAATGATCCATAATCAGTGTCTCAAGGGTGTAGGCTTCGGCTAAACCTCATTAACAAACATCATGTCTCGGTGTCATCATCGTATTTGGATCTTCTATGATGTTTATTTCTAGTTTGATTTCTGATTGAAAATTTCAGGGCTGGTTTTATAAGTGCTTTTTTGCCATTGTTATCTCATTAACGATGGTGATCTTTTGCCATCGTTAATTCTAATTAACGACCCTGATATTGTGTCATCGTCAGTTATTGAACAACGGTACACTACTACAAAAAAGCTCATAGGTAACGGTCCAAAAGGTGTCGGTTCAATTAATCCGGCACCTATTATATCTATAGGTGTCGGATGAATAGTAGACCCGGCACCTATACTATAGGTGGCGGTTCTTATTACAAATCGCCACCTATTCTTCGCGAATAGGTGTCGGATGAATAGTAGAACCGACACCTATACTATAGGTGGCGGTTCTTATTACGAACCGACACCTATTCTTCGCGAATAGGTGTCGGATGAATAGTAGAACCGACACCTATACTATAGGTGGCGGTTCTTATTACGAACCGACACCTATTCTTCGCGAATAGGTGTCGGATGAATAGTAAAACCGGCACCTATACTATATAGGTGGCGGTTCTTAATAAGAACCGACACCTATTCTCATAAAACACTATTCCCTCGATTAGTACCATACCGCTTGCCGAACAAGACCAACATAAACTTAAATATGCATCTCTCATGCGCATGGCCAGCTGGACTCAGTCGCTCGTGCCTGTAACTCTAACTCGCGGGCGCGAAAGAGGGTCCGCTTAGTTGCGTGGAAAAATTTGGTGGATCCGATAAATATGGTGGGTCCGGTTAAATAAGTGGGTCCATAAGAAGAAATTGGGAGCACCTCGTTGAATGGGGTTCGATCCGTATAGGTGTCGGATAAATAGGTGTCGGTTCTATACGAACCGGCACCTATTCGCCTAAATAGATGCCGGTTGAAGAACCGACACCAATGACTTTGGTCATTGGTGCCGACCAATAGGTGTCGGTTGGGGAAACCAACACCTAATGGGGTTTGTCAACCGACACCTTTTACCTCTTCTGTAGTAGTGGTAGTATTACGCCATTGTTAATTTTTTTAACCACCTCCGTTAACATCCAATTTTTAATCACCATGGTACACAGCACGATACACTATCGTTGATAGTAGAGAAACATAGAACTGCAGTCTGCGCCTCTTGGAATTAATATCCATGTTTGTCACCGTATGGATATGACATTTACATTATATTCTGACCAACCGTAGACAATCAGCCATATTTATTCAATTGCAATACATAATAAAAATTTGTTCCCCACGTCCAACTAAATAATGAAGACATTCAAACAGAACAAACATCTTGATGTCTATCAAAATTAAATACTGAATCTATAATTTTGTGCTTGGAGGTGCAGTGGACAATTCCTTTGTTATACCATGACGATCCCATCAACATTCGCAGGTATTGTCTTCAGAGCACCATTCTCATCTGTCTCACCATTGATCCTATATATACAACTTACAAAAATGATATTAGCTAGTTAACGAACTGTATATTTAGCACTTCATACATAAAATTCATTAAGGCACATGAGTTTACCTCTTATGATGTCCTTCTAAGGACACATCACTTCCATTCAGTGTACAAAATTTGATATGATGTTGAGAAGAGCCAATATTTGCAGACATGTTGTGTGCACATTTTATATTATTCTTAGAATAATTGCTTGACCGTGGTAAAAATAAAGTGCAATAGAAAAACTTGCATAAACGAAGACTGAATTTGCTCTGACGTATGGTAAAATTTAAACCTAACAGGTTCATGTTCAAATAATTGCTTATGTTTTACAGTAGGATTAAAAATGAACATCTTATTCCCAAAAAAATTAAACGTATCAGAAACGTTGCTTAAGGAACGAGGAATGCTTTGTCACCATCTAGCTTCATCTTGTGGGAGGTGTCATCTCAGGGTGTCTCAAAAACTCGGATTGAACCCCAACAGAAGTCAAACCGAGTGTCCTCGAGATGTGACCGAGAGCCTGACCCCAGTTGGGCAGTCCGGCCTTCCCCCGAGTCCGACCTCGGCCCCTTATCTGGACCCCGACTCGTCGCCCGACCTCGAGCATCCTCGGGAAGAAACTTGGCAGGCATGGAGGAAGAGGGAGGAGACAGCCCGGCAGCATCTGACACCACCTGGCGGCACAGAAGCAGGGTCCTAGGGCTGACAGGAGTACAAAAAACCCATGGTGTACAGGACCTAGCAGACCAACATATACTTTATCAGATATTGTTTGTACCCCACATTTTGTCTCTCTTAGTCTTAGCTTTTTTGGCCCCCAAGCTCATCTGTACCTACCAAAGGATTGGGAGATGAGGACTCTAGCACACTTCTTTGTAACTCTTGTTCATCATCCACCCCAAGAAAGAACACCGCACACTGGACGTAGGCCTATTATCCTTCGGGAGGGCTGAACCAGTATAACTCTCTATGTTTTGTTTCTTGGCTCATCGTTAGATTTGAGTCGACCATCGGATCTGTCGGAGGGCAACTTCTCTACCACCCTCTCTCTTTCACCTCATCGGGGATCCCCTTGGAGGACTGTCGACCCATCCGTCGCCTGGAGTGATCCGATGGAGATCTACCTTTTTATCGAAGTCTTCGAACAGATACGTTTTCTATTCCTTCTCTTTCAATTCCCAAAAGGCATATTCCTTGCATGTTCTGCATTCTCTATCTTAGTTTCGCTCGTGCCGAGCCGGCAACATGACCTCGATAGCTCCCGCGGATTGCTTATGGCCAGCCCTGAGCTACGCGGCCCCGACCTGCCCTGGTCGGGGTTCTCCGGTAGGTTGCTTGTCGAGCTTGCCTTTGCCGCTCGGGGGCTTAGCGATGCTTCCCGATTGACAAGTAACGACCAAATGATTCGATAACTTCTGCGCAAGTGCTCATGACCAGCTCTGAGTTTCGCGGCCTCGACCCATGTGCTCCGGGCTCTCAGGACAAAATGTTATCCATCGAGTCAGTGACTACTTGCCAATATAGCTTCTTTCCTGAGTATCAGAGAAATACGACTTTGTCTAACGTGTTTGCTTCAATCCCATCCCCCTCCAGTCAGAGTCAGATTTTCCCTCCCAGAGTCAAACTTGGGTTGAAGTTGAAACGCGAGAATGGCCCGACGTATGATCAAACTACCTGGGAAATTTGGTCTTCCGAGACCCTTCACTTTGCCTAGCTCGTAAAATGAACGACAGTTACGCTAAAGGCCAATTCGGAACCTGCCGAAGTCCGATTAGAGAATCCTCCTGGCTATTCCAGGCAAAGATCATTTTCTAAGGCCTAAACGTCGAGAATAATACGAGTAGGCGAAGGTTAACCTATGCATGCCCCAGTCGAACACCCTTCGGCACGACAATGCAAAAGGATAGGGCATGAGACCCTGACATTAACATAAAAATTCTATCTTTCCTACTCAGGGCTATTACAACAAAGAGTAATTAAAATTCTACGAGGTCAACGACCCGGTCGGTAGTCTCATCGAATTTGGCGACGATGGCCTTGTGCTCGTCGGCTTTGAGGCCTTCCGGCCACCCCAGGCTGATTTTGGCGACCAACACCTCCAGGAACCGATGGCTGAGGATGCCGAGGGCCACTCCCACCGCGGCCTTCACAGCGTCCTTCATGAAGACGTCGAGGCGACGAGGACCATCCTGCAGGCAGCTGAGGAACTCATTGCGGGTTTCCTAGGTAGGCGGAAGGTCATTGTCGGCCCGGTTCAGAATGGCGAGAGCGCCATCTTGAACCTCGGCTAGCCGAGCATCAGTCACCTCCAGGAGCCCCTTGATGTGACCAATCTGTTGGCAGGAAATCTCCACGCGCTCTGTGCGGGAACGAGGCCGAGAGGTGAAATCGAGGTTAGAAAGGAAAACCATGAGTTGGGGATGAATGCAGGAATTAACGCTTACCTTCCGCGGAAGCCTTGGCACCCTTCAGCTCTTTAGCTAGCTTGGCCATTGCGCTCTTCGTGGCGGAAAGCTCCTTCCCCACCTTGCCCAATGACGCCTCCACCTCAACCTTGGTAGCCTCCGCCTCAGCTTTGGCCGACTCGGCTGAGGCTTTGGCCGATTCGGCCTCGGCCTTGGCCACCTTAGCCTCGGCTCTAGCAGACTCGGCCTCGGCCCTGGCCTTCTCGGCCTCGGCCTTGGCTAGAGCCAACCCCTCCATCTCGGCCTGAGCCTTCCCGAGCTGCACCTCCAAGGTGCCCTCGGCGTCCTCGGTCGCCTTCTGGGCGTCTCGGAAAGCTTGAGGGCCTCCCGAGCGTTGTCCCACTCGGCTCGGAGGACCTCGGCCTGCTCGAGGGCGTCCCGAGACCCTGCGAAAGTTTTCATAACCATTTCAGTATGGGAGGAGGAAGAAGAGGGGCAAGGGCAAGCGAACTTACGGCGACAAGCCTCCGCGAGCCTCTCCTTCTGCGCCCGCTCGGCCCCCGATGGCCCGGACGGACGAGTGCACCTCTGGAACAACAGAAAGTCAGACAAGAGTCATACAAAGAGGGCAAAAGCTTCGAGCCTTACCGTGAACAAGCCCTGGATGCTGGTGAAATGATGGTCGAGCTCCAACAAGTCATCGGCTTGGGATCCGGAGGCTTCCCCGGCTTCCAGCTCAACCCTGGTGGCCCCGGCGTCGATGGCCTCGATGGTGCCGGTCCTCTTGACCCTGGCGTCATGGAGCTCCTCGACGTCGATCGTGGACGGAGCGGTAGGACCCTCGATGGGCAGCTCAGTGACGATCTCGTCATTGACAATGTTGCCGAACCGGCACCAACTGATGCCGGAGGAGTTCTCACCGCCCCCCAGCTGACCGGCCATAGCCTCAGCGGCCGACTTGGCGGCCAGCGCGGTTACTCTGGCGGCAGCCTCCTCCACACAGGCATCAACCTCGGCCTCCGTGGCCGCCGTCGCCGCTCGCCCGGCCTCAACAGAAGCCTTGGCCACCTGCTTGGCGTCAGAACTTGCCTTGGCCGCCTGTTCAGCCTCGGCGGGCGTCCTAGTCGCCCACGCAGCGGTCGCCAGCGCGGCCACATTCTCGGTCGCCTCCTCCTCGGACCCACCGGCGGTCTCTACCGGCGGGTGCTCCTCCTCCAGGTCGATCGCCGCCGTCGCCATCCCCAAGCCCACGGCTGGCGGGGAAGGGTCGGTCGCCTTTGCAACGACTGGCTCAATGACCCCGGTCGCCCCCAGAGCCGCCTCGGTGCGGGGCCCGGCATTTCCAGCGGGCCTGATCGAGAAGGAAACTTTGAGCACAAAAGGAAGGGGAGCAACTTCACTCAGGTTTGAGGATTACACTTACGCCTTGATCCTGAGGCAGATTCATTTTGCCGTCTTCTTTGGTGGCGGCGTGGGTTTTTGAAGGGTTACGCGGAGGCTACGCTAGCCGAAAACAAAAACTTTTAACCGCGCAAACCAGGAACACTTGCAAGTAAGGGCCGATAGATCGTTACCGATTGGAGTAAGCAGCGGAATTAGCCAATCAGGGCTATCCGATCTGGAACTGTGCTGACCGATGACAGCCGATTCCAGGGGACAGCCGATTCAAGTCGTCCGGCCACGTTCTCACGCCTCGCTCCGATACGCCCGACCGCAGCCGATTCCACCACAGCCGATCGCTCCGATTGCAACCGATCCGGCCGATCAACGGCGCGCAACGTAGCGGCGCCTCTACCGGTATCCACACGTCCGGGACGAACGCCGAACACTGTGTGCTAGCATGCGATGCAAGGCTAGGGTTTGGCTCGAAAGTGGGGAGGGTTTCCGTGGAGATTGATCTCGGCGACTTGTTGCACGTGATGCAATTGACGTGTCGCAGCTCTCCACCCCTCCCTCCTTTATATAGAGTTGGCCGACTAGGACTAGTGACCGATCAGGACTCTATTTTTGAACCGGATCTCATCCGTATCTCATAGAGTTGGCCGCCCATACGTCGTAAGCCTATAGGACTCTATCCGATCGGATCCCTATCCGATCGTGCCGTATCCGAGTCCAACTCGAATGTCTATTCTTATCCCCTTAAGCGTACGACCCTATAGGTTCAGGTATACTCGGTTTCGGCTATAGTCTAACTTAGTCGATCGTCGGCTCGAGTCCAACTCAGCCGACCCGTCAACAGCGGCGCCTAGCAGCACATATTGACACCATAGTATACAAGAATAATATCGGCTCGAACCTGTAATGTGTACACAAATCCCTTTGCCTCACGATACCGGTTAAGCTATAGGCAAGATGTGTGCCATCCCTTCAATAGCTTAACCATTCACTCGAACCGTATTGGATTATCATGTCATTGATTGACTCCTCAATCAACTTAGCATGGCCATGCATTTCCATAATCCATTACCTCGAGGGCCCGAGATATCTCTCCAAAGGAGGGGCAAATTCCATCTTGATCACTCACATCCCACTCCATGTTTCATAGCAAACCCGAAAACTACCTTTATTACTACCCAGTTACGGAATAGCGTTTAGTAGTCCCAAAGTAGGCTACTACACATGTTAGAATCCATGGTGATCTCAGGTCTAAAGACTTTGTACCAACACTACCTGAGACCAACTAATGGCACATTAATTCCTGTAGTGTCTCATGGTGGGTCTATCCAACAATGTGTTCTCCAACACATGTGTCCATGTTTATTGATTTGGTATCTCCATACCCATGATCTATGAGACATGATCATCAATCATAAACATGCCGATCTTAGAATCATATTTGTTCCAACAATATGACATATGATCAGGGATCGTTTAGAAATAGATTCATACATAAAGAGTCTCATAAATAAGTCACGTACTTATTGATCAATACAAGATGTTTATTTCATGGAACTGAATAACACTTTATTCATTTATACATAAACATTAACGTGATATCCAACATCTCCATGTTGCCTCTAGGGCATATCACTAACAGTTTTGCCCTCGACATGTCTGAGTCAGACGAGTCATTGTACATATCCTCGGAGGAGGACTCGAGCACCAGCCTTCGCTTGGTGCCTCTCAGCGTTGTAGCGCCAGACTCCTCCTACCGTTCTTGGAGAATGAGATCCTTTCCCCTTCCCCTCCCCTCAGACCTTATGGAAGGCCTCCGGACCCTCGGCATATCGACTGAGTGGGCTCCGAGGATCGGGGCCAGGGACTCCTCCCGACCCTGTCAGTTTTGACCCTGGCAGGTGAGACATCAGGCAAAACAAAAACTTTCAAAAACAAAGAAAGTGGTCGATCTTACTATCGGAGGAGGGTTGTCCGTCGAGAAAGGCTCTTGGCCCCCTTCAACACAACCTTCCATGCCTTGAAAGAAGCCCGATAGGCGGTGACGCGCGCGCTCCTCGGGCACCATCGCGCTGCCCGAGGATAGGTACGCTACGTGCTCCCTGCGCATGCAGGGCTGGATGTCGCGTAGGGCAAAGTCGCGCACCACGTGGACGTCGCTCAGACCTCGCCTCCTCAAGTCCTTGATCAGCTCGACGAGCTCATCGACATGATCCTGGTCACAGGGGCGACAGGTGCCCACCCAGTTGAGGTTGGGCAACGACTCCTGGTGGATGTCCTCACTGAGGGCCGGCTCGTGGTTCGCAATGTAGAACCACTCCACGTGCCACCCCTTTATGGAGGAAGTCGCACCGACGGGGATGTAGGCTTTCGCCCATCCCTCCATGGAGCTGGATTCCGGCTCCGCCGATGATGCAGTCGCTCCCCGACCGCCGTAGGCAGAAGTGGTGGCGGAAGAGGTCGAAGTGCGGGTCTACCCCGAGGTAGGCCTCGCAGAGATGAATGAAGACAGAGATTTGGAGGATGGAATTGGGGTTGAGGTTGCAGAGTTCTATCCCGTAGTGCTCTAGCAGACCTCGGAAAAAGGGATGGTCTAGCACCCCGAAGTCGCACAGGAGGAAGGCAAAGAAAACAACCAGCTCACCGGTGTACGGGGTTGGGAACGCCTCTCCCTAGGCGGCGCGCCATGAAGAGATGCCATGGCAGGGGAGAACATCGAGCCGCACCAGTTCCTCCATCATCGCCTTTCCCGCGCATGAGGGAATGAAGGGCAAGCTCGTCTCGACCTCGTCTCCGCTTGTCGCCAGGGCCTTCCCTGTCTTCTTCGTCAACTCTTCGGTGCCATCGCCTTCAGCCAAAACAGCCGCCGCCCCTTGCGAAAGCAAACTACGCAATGGCAATGAGGATGGCGATGCTGTGGTTTGAAGCAAGGTGAAGCCAGAGGAAGGGTGTGGGAGCTTGAGAGGTTTAGGGTTCCTAGGTGATTGGGAAGCGTAAGGAAGAGGAGAAGTCGGGCGGCAGAGTTTATAAGGGAGAATGATGAAAAGGCTGATAGCGCCAATCTCGGAGGACGCGCAACGCCGTTAATGACGTGCGCGGAGCGTCCGAGGCATCCTCAACCCCTCATCTCCCTGACGTCCACGTCGCCCAGGCGTTCAATCTGGACCGTTCATCTCAAGGAGAGTAACGGTGTCTTTTGTGTACCTATTGCGACTCCCACAGAAATCGTCGGTGGCATTTCCTCTTCTCACCCCAACCGTCAGCCGCGTCTGACATAACAGGAAAAGTGGGAAGTGGGAACATGACTAGCCGTTGTCGCCCTGATTTTCACGGTTTTTCGGCGAGACGTAGCAGGACCCCTATTCACGTTGACAGGTGGGACTCCGCTCGCGGAGAATACCTCACGACTAAGTAACCGACTGGCGACAAGGTTCAGGTAACTTGTCCTTTGACTTCGCTAAACCATCATCGACCTCCGGGTCAGGACCCCGACAACTCGAGATAAGGGCTTCCCAGCTAGCCCTCAATCAAGGTCGAGACCGCAGATGGCCTTCGGGCGTTGGTCTCGACCTCGTCTCCAATACTTAAGGGTAATGGATTCCTTCAACTCGGAGTGGACTTCCGAGCTAGTCCCCAGTTGAGGTCGGGACTACCACGCGCCCTCGAGCAGTAGTCTCGGCCATAACCTTGATTTCCATCACTCCAGGGTGGTGGTCGTGACGACTCAAGTATGGGCTTCCGAGCTAATTCACAAGTAAGGTCGAGGCTACTATACGCCCTTGGGTAGTAGTCTCGATGATAACCTCGATTCCCATCGCCTCCGGGAGATGGCTTTGTCGACTCGGGGCAGGCTTTCAAGCTAGCCCCCGGTCGAGGTCGGGACTACCATGTGCCCTCGGGCAGTAGTCTCGACCATAACCATGTTCTACGTCGCCCTAGGGCGGTGACCTTGACGATTCGAATATGGGCTTCCGAGCTAGTCCACAAGTGAGGTCAGTGCTACCTCGAGCCCCAGGGCCTGTAGCCCACCCATCCTCACTGCCCTTGCAGTGGACTCTCTGACTTGGGGGCTGAAGGCCAAATTGCCTACCCCTCGGTCAAAACAGGGACTGCCAAACGCCTCCGGGCGGCAGACCTGTTCGTCTCAGCTAACCCCTTTTTTGGTGGACCTCGAGCATCGCTCGGATCATTGAGAGATTGACAAAAAGCTCTTGATGATTCGCCCATAGGCTCGGATGTGCCATCTGACCCTAGGCTTGGGGGCTACACCTGCCAGGTGCACCTAGGCGGTGCACCTGCAAAATCTTGATTCATGAAAAGTGCTAGGGCTCGATACCTTGGAAGAAAGCTTGACCCTAAGGTTGAATGTTCCATTCACCCTTAGGCTCGGGGACTACACCTCGCAGGTGCACCTAGGGGGTGCACCTGCCAAAACCTTGGCTCAAAGCTCTAGGGATCCATTGAAGACAACACTCCGAAAGAACTCTGACCCTAAGGAAGGATGCTTCATCCCTCCTTAGGCTCGTGGGCTGCTATGGGAGGTGTCACCCCGGAGTGCCTCAAAAACCCGTATTGAACCCCAACAGAAGTAAAACTGAGTGTCCTCGGGATGTGACCGAGAGCCTGACCCCCCCTCCCCAAAAGTCGGGCATTCCGGCATTCCCCCGAGTCCGACCTCGGCCCCTTCTCTCGACCCCGACTCATCGCCCGACATCGAGCATCCTCGGGAAGAAACTTGTACTACTAGAGAAACGATCTTTGATTGATCCACCAAACTCCACAATAGTCTCAGTTCCAATAAAAACCAAGACTGAAAAATATTTTATAGTCCCGGTTAAAAAAGGCAAGGGGACTTTATGATCTTTAATCCCGGTTCATGTTACTAACCGAGACAAAATATTATATTTAGTCCCGGTTCAAAAAATTATAGACATTGTGTCGATCCCCATTATTTCTAGTCCCGGTTGGTAACACCAACTGGGACTAAAAATCAATATTTGTCCCGGTTGTTTATATCAACCGGGACCATTGAAAAAATTCTTATCTCCTCTGTCACGCTTGTCTCCTCTCTCCCATATCTCCTCGAGCTCTCCCTTCTCCCTCTCTCAGATATATCCCTCTCCCTCTCTCTCCCATCTCTCCCCTTCCCTCTCACCTCAGATTTGGCACACTCCCTCAGTCACGGGCGGGCGGCGGCGGCTGTGGGCGGCGACGGCGGACCGGGCCGCACGGCAGCGATGTGTGGCGGCGTCCGTGGGCGGCGGGCCAGGCCGAGCCGTGCGGCGGCGTGTGGCGGCGGTCGTGGCGCGGCAACGGTGGGCTGGGGAGTGCGGCGGTCGGATCCGGTGCGGCGCGGCCAGCGGGCGTGCGGCGGCGCGGGCGGGCGGCGCGCCGGTCGTGTGGCATCGGCCGTGGGCGGGAGGCGGCCACGGCGGTGGCGGGATTGCCGGGCAGTGCTCTCCTCCTCCACCCCCATCCTTCCCCTCTCCCTTGGTGCACGTCGGCGGCGCTTCGCCCTCCTCCCCCTCTCCCTCCCCTCTTCCTCGACGCGGTGGTAGGCGGCGCGGTGGGCAACGGCGCGCGATTCGCCGAGCCGCCATGATTTTTTAGATTTTTTTGTGCTTTTGTATTTGTTGGTTTGTGATTGTGATATTGTATTTGATGATATGTTATTTTGATCTATGATGTTGTAATGTTGATCTGTGATTTTGTCATTATTTTTTGATCTATGATGTGAATTTTTAGTTGTATTTGAGCTATGTCTTGAAACAAAAAATAATATGCAAGCAAAAAGATGAAAGAAAAAATAAAAAAATATATGCCATGTGGCACTTTAATCTTTAGTCCCGGTTGATACTAGGAACCGGGATTAAAAATAGATTTTTTGTCCCTGTTATTTTACCGGGACTAAAGATTGGTATCTTTAGTCTCGGTTTTGTAGTCCCGGTTGGAGAACCGGGACAACAATGGATTACGAACCATGACTAAAGCCCCTTTCCCCACTACTGTTGGCAGGCACGGAGGAAGAGGGAGGAGACAGCCTGGCAGCATCTGACACCACCTGGCGGCACAGAAGCAGGGTCCCAGGGCTGACAGGAGTACAAGATACCCACGGTGTACAGGACCTAGCAGACCAACATGTACTTTATCAGATATTATTTATACCCCACCTTTTGTCTCTCTTAGTCTTAGCTTTCTTGGCCCCCAAGCTCATCTGTACCTGCCCACCTTGAGGTATAAAAGGGAGGGCAGGGCGACGGGGCCAAGGGATTGGGAGAGGAGGACTCTAGCACACTCCTTTGTAACTCTTGTTCATCATCCACCCAAGGAAGAACACCGTACACTGGACGTAGGCCTATTATCCTTCGGGAGGGCTGAACCAATATAACTCTCTGTCTTGTTTCTTGGCTCATCATTAGATAAAAAGAGTCGACCATCGGATCCATCGGAGGGCATCTTCTCTACCACCCTCTCTCTTTCACCTCCTCGGGGATCCCCCTTAGAGAACTGTCGACCCATCCATCAACACATCTAGTTCCTGTAAATTCAGAGAGCTTTACTACATTTATATTTTGCAATGATAGTCAAATTAACCTGAAGATATTTTGCCAACGCCTCATCCCGTGAGCCAGCACGACACAGCCGTTTACTAAAGCACGTACTGTAGCAGGTTACTGTAGCAGACCGACCACGGCCCATGGATCAAACAGTGCCACCAGGCAACCCTCGGCCCATGGGCCATTAACAGGCCCGTGCTAGCATGGCACAGCCTGGCCACCTCACGGGTCATGCTTGGATCGGGGGGTCGACATGGGAATCGCTCCTCTGCGGTCGGCGCAGAGTGCAGCATCCTTTGCACGCGGGCCGGCGGCGACGCGTGGGCCCAACGATCGCTCGGGCCGCGTGCGGTGGCTTGGTGCACTCTGCGGTCGGCTGAGGATCTCAATCCGTCGACATGTGGGCCGACACGACACGGCCCACTACAGGAGCCGTGCCTAACGGGCTGTGCCATAGTGGGTCGTGTCACGGGCTTGCCGGGCCGTGTCGTGTCGGGCGGCCCGTTTGGCCAGCACTACGTGGAGATGATGTTGGGGTCGACAGCAGTAGATCGAAGACCCAGCCGGCCTTAGATCCCCTCGAGGGTGAGGAGCGCCCCTGTGGCACCCAGCATCGCTTGCGCCTTGGTGGCGGCTGGATGGCACAGGTGGAACTAGAGGCGACAGCGAGCAGTGCATGTGCGGCAGGAGGTGGCAGCCAGTGACGTAGTTAGGACAGGAGGCAGCGGCCATCGTGGATTGGGGGAGGTCTCCCTAAACCCTTGGCGGCTGGTGTAGTGGATTGGGCTGCTAGTGTTGGGAGGGATGGTGGTATCTCATGGAGTCGTGGGCCTCTTTCATGTCAATTTTAATGACAGTGTACCAGCAAATTTTAACGATGAGCTATTTAGTGGTCGTTGGATTAGCAAATCAGCTCTTGACCACTCGTATTCATAGGATAACGACCAATACAATTTCCTATTGGTCGTTAATATTGGGATATTGTCAACGAATGGTCGATCAATCCTCTAAGGGGGCTACCTGAGGAGGTGAAAGAGTGGTGGAGAACGTCTATCGAAAGGGTGCGATGGTCGATTCAAGAGAGAAAGTGAGCCAGAGAGATTTTAGACGGGTTCTTCCATCCCGGATGATAACAAGCCTACGTCATGTGTTCTTTGTTGGGGTGATGTATAAAACAGAGTACAAGGATCTGAGCTCTTGGGGCTCTAGAGATTAGATCTAGCTACCAAAGAAACGATCCCTCCTCCTCGTGGGTCTGCCCTCCCTTTTATAGATCAAGGGGGTAATTACAAGGGGACTTAGGGGCCAAAAAAGCTAACACTAAAAGCTAAAAAGCAAGTACAAACAACATCTGAAAAGTACATAGAAATCCCCTGGGTCCTGCGCTCCGTGGGTATCTCACGCTCCACCTGGCGACCTGGCGATGACTGCTACCTCGAATCGATGAAGACATGTCCCTACCTAGTACGCCAACTGTCGATGGATGGTCGATCAGTCCTCCAAGGGAGCTACCCGAGGAGGTGAAAGAGTGGTCGGGAACGTCTATTGAAAAGACGCGATGGTCGACTCAAGAGAGAAAGTAAGCCAGAGAGATTTTAGACAAGTTTGTCTCTCCCGGAGGATAACAAGCCTACGTTATATGTTCTTTGTTTGGGTGGTGTATGAAACAGAGTACAAGGATATGAGTTCTTAGGGTTCTAGAAATTAGATCTAGCTTCCAATGAAATGATCCCCCTCCCCGCGGGCCTGCCCTCCCTTTTATAGACCAAGGGGGGCAGATACAAGGGGACTTAAAAGCCAAGAAAACTAAGACTAAAAGCTAAAAAGTAAGTACAAACAACATCTGAAAAGTACATAGAGATCTCTCGGGGTCCTTCCGTGGGTATCTCACGCTCTACCTTGCAATGATATATGATATAAGGGTTACAAATATATGAAATTCATCATTTCCATGATGAAGGATAAAGTAGAGAGCAAATTTATAAATATAGCATGTCTTATGCATACTCACTACACGTATACACGTCATATCCTAATCAATATTAGCTTTGTAAAAATTAACATTGCCAAGTCATTTTGGTTCTAATTTGCATTAACTAGACAAGTTCGTGCACCGAAATGAATAATTTACAAGTTTACGTATTAAATTGCATCCACCTAATAAGTAATAAATTTGTGTACGACCAATACAATTTACTCAACAATTTAGATGGTGTGGTTTATAATAATTTAAATAATATTTGATCATTTAAAATCAAATATAAGGTGATATGCCTCAACGATAAAAGGAAAAGGAAGATAATATAGATTAATCATCTAAAGATAAAACTAAATTGATATAACTTTATAGAAAAAATAAAGGAGGGAGATAATTTGGTAGCATTTATGGATGAACTTTATGGATATACTAATGACACCCTGCGAGTTACGATGGGATATCGGTGTGTGCAATACAATTATAAAATGTGTATATATTAATTTGAGAAAGATTGTTTGTCGATCTGAATCATAAAAGTACAATCCGATTATAAGATAACAAATGGCATGATCTCTTGGATGTCTTCTTTAAGTAATAATAACTGTACTAAGTGAGTTAATAAATATTAAGTTATCTAGTAAAGAGTAAATGTAAATATTTAATATATACTAGATGATTATAATGAAACATGAAAAAAATCCAATGGCTCTTATTTATAGGTGATATGACTGAATGCATATTAAGTTTTACGTTAATTATATAGGATACCTCTATATATATGTGGATATATATAGATATGATCCCGATTGCCGTAAACTACAAACTAATTATTCTGCCTCTACAAATATGTACACCCATATACGCCGTTTGTTTTGTTTGGCTGCTTAATTAACGAGACAATCAACGTATCAGTCTCACCGTGCATGATATAATTTAATTAGAATTCCACGTACGCTCCACGTGTACTTGTGATATCCATGTGCCATGCATCTTACGAAACTATCCCAGCAGCAGCATTTTTTAGTCACAAGAAAGAGCCTATTTGGTTTTAAAACTTTGGGGCAACTTGGCATTTGACTAAAGCTTTTGACAAATCATGTCATACTCGTGGCCTCGTGAGGCTGGCCATTGATCATTTTGTCACAAAAATAAAGGCATTGTGTGTGGCTCACAGTCCTAAAGTTCCGTGTCCAAATTATTCTAGAATATCAAGCCAAGGAAAAATAAGTTGAAAAGTTTGCGTAGTACCTTAATATGCAAAGTGGCCAAATAAGATATACATGAATATGTTATTTTTTAATTTCACAAGTTCCTTATGGCCTTGAAACTAAAAAGCAATGAGAAATGTGAGGCCCAAAGGAATTAGGGGATCGAGGATCAGTGCAACAATGCAACGAATTTTTTTATTTATATTTTTTATTAAAATATTTTAAAAATAATTTTTCGTTTTGAAAATTTACAAATCCAGACATCTCACGCCTTCTAAGACAACATTTTTAAAAATCACCCTTCCAAATGGCATTAAAGGGTCTAAATATAAATTTTTATACTTTTATTTGTATTCAAACATTTTTCGTCGGTTTTAATTGCTAAAAATATTAGTACTGCTTATTCGATACTCTAAATGATTTTAAATGAAAAAATAAACTATAAAGTTGTAGATCTCATCCAGATCTACAACTTTAATATAAAGTTTGTCTCTATTCGATATCCTTTGAAATGTAGATGTGAGATTTTGTTAAAATAAGTTTTAGATTTTCTAACGAATATTTGGACATCCAAACGATATTAGATGAAACGTTGTTAAATACAAAGTTATATACAGCTCTATAATTTTTATATAAAGTTTGATTTTATCTGAGTTTAGATGATATATTTTTAAATTATAAAATCATAAAGTTAATAGTATACTTGAAAATTTATATTTAGGTCCTTTAACGATCTTTGGAAGGACTAATTTAAAAAAATACTAAGAGAGCGTGACACATCTAGATTTATAAATTTTTTAAAAAAATTATTTTAAATAGTTTAATAAAAAATTAAAAAATCCACAATGCAAGTACATATTCGTTGGGCTAAAAACAAAATAATGAAATGCTTATGGCCTCCAATCCAGCAGCATATTGCAGAAGCTATAAGTATTGTTTAATATTGTACATCTCCAGCAGGGTGTTCTGCGGGGATTTTTCGTGCAGGCGCCTCTTCGTCACACGTAGGCGGGTCAGGTGGTGACGACGATTTCGACGACCTACAGGCCGACCGAGAGCAGGACTCCCTTGGCGTCTCACAGCTTGACGGAGCACCACCACCGTAGAGCCAGGACCAGCCACCGGTCACGCCAGCACTTGATGTGCGGGCAGGACGTGTCGTACCCCTGGACCGGCCGGCTCACGTACTCTCAGGGGCATGTTAGGGTGCAGGGTAGGAGGGACAGGGGTAAGAGGCCTCGCCGGTACTGTTGCAGCTTGTGAGTGCTTGTGTGCACTACTTTTTTGTATATATTTTACCTTAGTATCCTTGTGCTACTTTTTCATGCTATATCATGATGCAATCGTCTGTCGTGAGTTATATGTGTGTTGGGTCGTCCTACTGACATGTCACGACCACCTTTGTCACGCCCGGAAATTCATCCCAAATTTACAGACTATTTTGCATATTAAATGTCTGTCCAAGAATCAACCAGGGTACACAAAACGACAAATTAATACATAGATCCAAACATAAAAATAAAGCATAAAATAAAAATACTTACTGAAAAGGCACTTAGTCCTCACACTCAAAAGAAACAGCAGCGGAAAAGAAAGACAATCCTAGCGAAACTTCAACTTCACTCCACAGGCAAACTCAACTAGGGTCTGAGCCTTGGTCTTCTAACTCTGGCTTCAACTCAGAAGTACTATATTTCTGAAAGGGGAAGAATCACAAGGTTGAATACAAGCACCGTACTCAACAAGCCACACCGAGACAATGCAGTCATTCCAGGGAAAAGAAAGTGTGGCTTGGGCTATTTTGCATAAATACAGTTGTAAACATTTGATGTTTAAAAACAATAAGATAGTTGAATATTTAAGGCAATATTAATTTTCCAATGAACAACGCTATCCCACGTTGAACAGGCCCAACCATTCCATCTAAACTAATCCAGATTATTAAGCCAGTTAGTAAAGATGAGACTAACCACAATGAATCTGGTCGATCGCCCATAACCGCGAGCACGACTATTCGAATAGTTTTACTCTGATCAGAGGTGCGCAACTTTACCCACAAGACATGATTCCACACATGTTACCATGCCCCGAAGTATCACCGTGATACTGCAAAGGGGGAAATCGTGCCAAGACCTTTCACATAACTCTCCCTAACCAATCGTACCACACCAAGGTTTCGCCCCCCCCCTCGAAAGGCAGTAGGCAGCCTCCCCCCTCCCCCGCGTGTCGATCAACCGGTTAAACCCCAGCCAATCAAACTCCATCATGCCCACCCTCAGTAGGGTACGTCGACCAGAGGAAAGCTATACTACAAGTCAAACAGTTGCCCATTCTTGCTTTTGGTAACCGCTATTTGTCTTCCAGGGTTTCCCATGAACCAGTCCTTAATTGCCAGTGGGTGCTACTATCCAAAATCATGCACCCACAGCCCACCATTAAGTCATATTTTAGTTGAGGTAATTATGACCAAAAAGACATGACACCAGATGTATCGAGCTTGCAGCTCATCAGAGACTAAAATAAATAGTGTAATTATTCCATTTAGTGAGCTGATAGTAATTAAGCATGGCTAGGCATACAATTCTAGCTAAAATCAACATCAGTGACTAAAGCTAGTCAATTTATTACCCAAGGTTCACATAGGAATAGATAACTAGTAAATATGGCACAAGCAAACAGATAGGTAATCCCATCATTCCATGTAATTAGCAAAAATGTACTTTATTTGCAAACATAAATCATTTATAAAAATAGGATCAATATGCTTCAAGGGAAGTGTGACTTTCCTTACTTCTTCAAACAACCTTCTTGACTCTTTTCCTCGCGAGCGCAAACTCCAGAAACGACGAAATCTACATGTTGGCACGCAAAACAAGAAAAAACCCTAATAAAAACCATGAAAAGTAAACAAACATGAAGAGCTCATTTTTAGATGAATTTTGCAATTTGAATGGCCCAATTTGGAGTTCGTATGGATTAGATATGAATTTTAGAAGTTTTGGACCATTTAAATGAATTTTGGAAATTAAAATAATTTATTGCATAATTTTTAATTATTTTTAAAAGAAAAAAGGCTTGGGATGACATCAGCAAGACAAGGGCTGATGTCGGCGAGGGGGCTCGGGCGCACGTGATGTCGCAAACCGGGAGCGACGTGCAGCGAGGCGACGTTAGCGGACCAAGGCCTAACGTCAGCCACAGCGGCGGTGGCGCACGGGGTCCACGGTGAACCTGGTCCATGGGGACCAGTCCACGGGTCCACCAAGTGGACGGCCGGATCACCCGAAGGGATCGGGCGATAACGGGGACCAACGGCCCCGTCTGGCGAGAGCGAATCGGACGGCTAGGAAGACGAGGTGTGGCCGGTCGGGTCGGGCGAGGAAGAGGGTGCGCATGAGGGCGGCGGAGTTGGGCAAGGAAAAGGGCGCAGGTTTGGGCGGCGAGCGGAGAATGGCTGGCACACGGGACTGGCGCGGGCGACAGGCTCCGAAGGCGAACGATGGAAACGGAGGGGTGGCCGGGGTTTGACGTGGCACGGGGAAGGCAGCGGCGGCCTTAGCGCATGGCGACAACGACTGGAGCGGCGGCCATTGCCGGCCGAAGGCGGCAAACGGCTGCAGAGTTCGAGATTGCTACGCTGGAGGTATTCTGGTGGCTAGCGACGGGCAGGAAGCAGGGCCGAGGTGCGGGGTGGTGCGAGGATGGTGGCGACGACCTTGGTGAAGGGTTACGCGGAGGCTACGCTAGCCGAAAACAAAAACTTTTCTACCGCGCAAACCAGGAACACTTGCAAGTAAGGGCCGATAGATCGTTACCAATTGAAGTATGCGGCGGAAACAGCTAATCGGGGCTATCCGATCGGAACAGTGCAGCCGATTCTCGAGCGCCGATGCTCGATTCCCGGGGATGCCGATTCACCAATCAGCCGATTCGCCGATGTCGCAGCCGATCCGAGTCGTCGATCTGCCGTAGTCGCCTCGCTCCGATTGTAGCCGATTCGTAGCCAATCAACAGCGCGCAACGTAGCAGCACCTCTACCGGTATCCACACATCCGGGGACAGAACGCCGAACACCCGTGTGCTAGCACGCGATGCAAGGCTAGGGTTTGGCTCGAAAGTGGGGAGGGTTTCCGTGGAGATTGATCTCGCCGACTTCTAAAGCCGCGTGTGATCAGATTGATTTCGACGCAATGCATTTCAATTGACGTCCATAACCTCTCCACCCCTCACCCCTTTATATAGAGTTGGCCGACTGGGACTAGTGGCCGATCAGGACTCTATTTTGAATTGGATCTCATCCGAATCTCATAGAGTTGGCCGCCCATACGTCGTAAGACCATAGGACTCTATCCGATCGGATCCCTATCCGATCGAGCCGTATCCGAGTCCAACTCGAATGTCTGTTCTTATCCCCTTAAGCGTGCGACCCTGTAGGTTCAGGCATACTTGGTTTTGGCTATAGTCTAACTTAGCCGATCGTCGGCTCGAGTCCAACTCAGCCGACCTGTCAATAGCAGCGCCTAGCAGCACATATTGACACCATAGTACACAAGAATATAATATCGGCTCTGAACCTGTAATGTGTACCCAAATCCCTTTGCCTCACGATACCAATTAAGCTATAGGCAAGATGTGTGTCATCCCTTCAATAGCTTAACCATTCACTCGAACCGTATTGGATTATCTGTCTGTTGATTGACTCCTCAATCAACTTAGCATGGCCATGCATTTCCATAATCCATTACCTCGAGGGGCCCAGAGATATCTCTCCAAAGGAGGGGCAAATTCCATCTTGATCACTCACATCCCACTCCATGTTTCATAGCAAACCCGAAAACTACCTTTATAACTACCCAGTTACGGAATAGCGTTTGGTAGTCCCAAAGTAGGCTACTACACATGTTGGAATTCATGGTGATCTCAGGTCTAAGGACTTTGTACCAACACTACCTGAGACCAACTAATGGCACATTAATTCCTGTAGTGTCTCATGGTGGGTCTATGTGGACCCCCGTTTTTGGGACCGGAATCTTTCGTGTTCTTGGTACCATTTCCCTGGATCGAGTAGTTGGTACCCACGAAATATAGTACTGAATAATCAGGTGCACATGCACGAATAGTCTTACTGCGACATTATTACAACCATAGGCCCGAAGGCAATGTTCAACACACAGGACCTCATGGTCCGATTACAACACAAAAGAAGAAATTAGATACGGCAGCGGAATAGAGGCAGCGGCATGTCATTTGCCACAGGCAATGACCGAAGCTAAGATCTAGTAAGCGCCATCAGTTCCTTCACCCTCCTGGTAGTACGCGTAAGGATCCTCCGGATCTTCATTCCCATCAGCTGAAGGTTTGTGCGTATAGCAAGGGTGAGTACCAACCGTACTCAGCAAGCCAACACGGAATTGATGCATATGATAGGGTTATACAAGGAATGGCTGGAGTTCTTTTGCATAAAGCCAATTTTCACAATTATTTTCACAAGCCTATCAACTAGCCAAATCAAGTTTTAGTTCCATAGTTCGTTAATCTGGCGACGGTTCTGTCTACCATCCATCGTGATCCCAAGGATGGCTTCCCGCCTCCGGTTCGTCATGATTTTCGGGAATCCACCCCTTCTCGCATCTCGAGAAGTTGATCCACCAATGAAATCATCATGCAAACCCATCCCAGCGGTTTTAAGTTTAAAGTCTAGCCAAGCGAAAGTCTTGTCATGATGCTCGATATCCACGAGCATGGCTATTCAAATAGATTGATTCACTCACACTGCAGTGGATGTACACTTTACCCGTACTCCGTGACAGCCCAACAAATGAGCCTACGTCTCAACACATGAGACGGTCACGGCAAAGCCTTTCGATAACCTCACTTTGGCGTACCCGCTCCATGAACTTAAGCCCTCATACACTCTAGCCATCATTTTCTAGCGGTGAGAGGAGTTACAGCGCACCCGGGGTAAGGAAAACTTCCTCAATCTTTAAGTTCAATTAATATCGATTTAATTCCACCATTCACAACAAAGGCCGCAGCCTCATTCTCATCACATAAACCACATCATAGAGAGCCATCTATGCAAGGATACTGCCTCCGCTCGGCTATCTAGTCAGCTAGGTCTATACCCATTCGAGAAGTACGGTTGTACTGGCTCGTTTCCCGGCTATCTCATGGCTCGGTCCTTAATTGACCAGGGTCGGCACTTGCCTTTTCCGGAATCCACCCAAATCATCCGGCCGCCCCAGTCTAAATCATTTGTATATCATTTTCAATTTTCATCAAACTTAGTTCATCATTCTCATGGCCATGTGGCGCTCATGTCTCCACAGGCCGTATTTCAACTACCTTCCCTAAGATAGTTTCCCGAGCACAAAGCTTTCTTACAAAATCATGAGTATGCAGGAATCTAGTATAAGCAGGGCTAAGCATTTTTACCGAAAATAGGCCTCCAGTCATATCACATCGAAGGTTACAAAGAATAATTCTAATGGTGATCAATATCAAAGCAGGGTATATCAAGCATAGGTACTCGTTTGTGTATAGCATGCAATTTGTAATTTGAAATCAACATCGTTTCACAAAGTGGGATCAATATGTTCAAAGAGTGTGATGACTTGCCTTGCTCGCACGCTTGAGGGGTGGTGTCTTCAACGGGGTCGTTGCCGGTCTCTTCAGGTGCTACCCGTACGTGCGAAAAATCAATTGAATTCAATTAGAATTCAATAAAATACCGAGGGATCGAAAAGAACCATAAAAGCCATGAAAACGACTCCAAATGTTTCGCCTAAAATTCTACTTGAGTTAGGACAAGGGTCGCTAGGAAGAATCCGAGTTTTGGAATCGAGTCGATGTCCTAGGGTTTTCGCAAAGACGACGATCGTAATTATTTGAGAAATTAGATTTGGAATTGTCGGCGGAGGAATTCGTGCCCGAGGTTTTGAAGGTTTGAGCACAAAAGAGAAGCATATTTAAATGGCGAGAAGGAATTAAACGAAATCCAGTTTTAAAACGTCGCGAAACGAAATTTCGGAAAAGTCCCATTTCGATTTTCAAACTTTGCATCGAGAAAACATACAAGAAAATAATTTATTTTTGCCCAAAATTTTACTCAAGTCTTCCCAAAATATTTTTCCAAATTTTCTAAAGTTTTTCCTAATTTTTCCCTATTTTTTTTTTTTCTTTTTTTTTATTTTCCACCCACCTTTTTCATTGGCCTCAAGGTGTTCGGCCAGAGTCCGGCGAACAGAGGCGGCAGCGGCGCGACAAAAAGGGGCGGGGCGGGCGGCTCTCGGCGGCGGCGCTCGGGACGGGGAGAGGGAGCGGCGGCGGTGCGGCGCGAAAGGGCGGGCGCGGCCTTTTATAGGCGCGGCGCGGCGCGGCGCGGGTGGAAAGGAGGGCCGGCTCGGGCGTGCGCGGCGCGGGCGACACACGGCGTAGCGGGACGGGCCGAGTACGGCGGGCGCGGCGCGGCGGGCGATGCGCGCGCGCGGGCGGGTCCGGCGCGGCGAGCACGCGCGGCGTGGGGTCCGGGCGCGGCACGGCCGCGTGGCGCGAGGGTGCGGGCGCGGGCGCGGCGTGCGGGCGCGGGCGCGCGGGCGCGCGGGTCCGTGCGGGCGCGCGTGCCGCGCGCGCGCGTGGCACGCGGGTAGGGCCGGGCGCGCGCGGGCGCGCGCGCGCGCGGGCGCGCGCGCGCGCGGGCGGGCGTGCGGCGCGTACGGCGTCGAACACTGGCGCGCCATGAATAGTACTTTTTTATTTTCCCGATTTTCCATTTTAATTTCCCATTTTCTATTTTCCTTTCTTCTAAAAATTCCAAAATAATTTCCTATAATTCAAAAATAAATTTTAATATAATATTTCCAACTTTTCTCCACTTTCATTTTCCCACATTATTTTTCATATTTATTTATCTAAAATCCCCTTTTCTAATTTCAATCTTTCCTTTTATTTTTCCAAAATTTTTCCGGATTTGAGTACGACTCCCGAATATTTTATTATTTATTTTGGGTCCAAATTATCTTCTCCCAACCACAATTTTTATTTTATATTTCCCAAATCGCGTTTATATAAATCCGCGCTTCTCCGTTTTTTTAAAAAAAATCCTAGATATGGACTTTCGCGTTTTTCATTTCGACAACTCCAAATCATCCAAAAACACTGAAAAGGGAATTGATCACGACTAAATTTATGCAACGAGTGGCAAATAAGAAGCAACAAACCCGAGAAAGAAGCAACAAGCGAAGGTTTTTGAAAGTTCCGATTTTACGTTCCGATTTTAGTTTCTCCGATTTTCGGGATGTTACAAACCTACCCCTAACAATAAATCTCGTCCCGAGATTTCTTACCGGTTCTTGAGTAGGTGTGGGTATTCCGTCTTCAGGAACTCCTCGCTCTCCCAGGTAGCTTCTTCTTCCGTGTGATTGCTCCATTGTACTTTGTACATGCGCCATGACTTGGTCCGTGCCTTATTTTCTACCTCGTCCAGTATCTTGATTGGATGCTCCGGGTAGGTAAGATCACTGTGGACATGGATGGTTTCTAAAGGAGCTTGCTCTTCTGGCACCCGCAGACATTTCTTCAACTGCGACACGTGGAATACTGGGTGGACATCGGAGAGATTCTCAGGCAGCTCCAGCTGGTAGGCCACTTCACCTTTCCTAGCGCTTATCAAGAATGGGCCCACGTATCTTGGTGCGAGTTTCCCTTTGACCTTGAACCTCTGAGTTCCCCATAGTGGTGAGACCTTTAGATACACGTAGTCACCTTCTTTAAATTCTAATTCTCTTCGTCGGGTATCCGCGTAGCTCTTTTGTCGTGATTGAGCGGCTTGTAATCGTCCGGATCGGGCGAACCTTTTCCTCGGCCTCTTTGATTATGTCGGCCCGAATACGGTTCGTTCACCGGTTTCGACCACATCAATGGGGTTCGGCATCGGCGACCAAATAGAGCTTCGTTTGGTGACATCTTCGGCGGCTTGATAGCTATTGTTGTAGGAGAACTCGGCGTACGGCAAACATTTCTCCCAATCCTTGGTGAAATCCAACGCACAGGCTCTCAGCATATCTTCTAGTACTTGATTCGTCCTTTCAGTCTGTCCGTCAGTCTGTGGGTGGTAAGCGGTACTGAAGGCGAGGTGACTTCCGAGTGCCTCGTGGACTTTGCTCCAGAAATGAGACGTGAATTGGGTACCACGATCCGATATAATCCTTTTTGGTACCCCATGGAGACATACAATCCTACTCATGTATAGTTCCGCTAGCTTGGCACTGTTGTAGTTAGTTTTTACGGGAATAAATCTGACGGTCTGGGTGAGCCAATCTACTATTACCCAAATGGAATCGTAACCAGTCGCAGTTTTGGGTAGTCCCACTATGAAATCCATGCCTATCTCGTCCCATTTCCATTCGGAAATCTTGAGCGGCTGTAGTAAGCCTGCTGGTCGTTGATGCTCAGCTTTCACCCTTTGGCATACATGGCACATGGCTACGTATTCGGCCACATCTCCCTTCATATTGGGCCACCAGTATTCTCCCTTCAAATCCTGGTACATTTTCGTGCTTCCTGGATGTAACGAATATGCCGATTCGTGTGCTTCTTTTAAGATCAACCCTCTTAAACCACCTTGTTCAGGCACGCAGATTTTTTTCTTGTACCACAGGATTCCCTTGTTGTCTATCGAAAATTCCTTAGCACGCCCAGCGGCCATGCGTTCCTTGATTTCCTGGGTTTCCTCATTCCCTTTTTGGGCTTCTTCAATTTGAGTCCTCGGAAGGGGTTGGATTTCCAGTGAGTTCACTTCTCCGTGAGGAATCAGGTGCAGATTAAGTCGAGCCATTTCTTCTTAGAGCTCACTGGCCATACTTCCCAATCCCATGTGGTTGCATTGGGCCTTGCGGCTTAACGCGTCGGCCACTACATTTGCCTTGTCGGGATGGTAATGGATTCCTAGATCGTAATCTTTGATCAATTCCAGCCATCGTCTCTGCCGTAGGTTGAGATCGGGCTGAGTAAAGAAGTATTTCAAGCTCTTGTGATCGGTATACACATCACAGTGGTTCCCGATCAGGTAGTGTCTCCAGATCTTCAATGCGTGAACAACCGCGGCTAATTCCAGTCGTGTGTGGGATAATTCTCCTCGTGGGGTCGTAACGTCGTGAGGCATATGCTACGACCTTCCCATCCTGCATTAACACGCCTCCTAGTCCTTGCCGAGACGCATCACAGTACATCACGAAATCCTTCCGGTTGTCGGGTAAGGTTAAGATTGGGGCGGTGGTTAACTTTTCTTTTAGTTGGTCGAAGGCTTTTTGACACTTCTCGTTCCATTCAAACTTCTTTTCCTTCTTCGAAGTTGAGTCATAGGTCGGGCTACGGTGGAAAACCCTTCGACGAACCGTCGGTAATACCCAGCCAAGCCCGGAAACTCCGAACTTCCGTCACTGACTTGGGTGCCTTCCATTCCATGACAGCTTCGACCTTGACGGGGTCTACCGCTACTCCTCCGGCTGAAACCACGTGGCCAAGAAAAGCGACTTCCTTGAGCCAGAACTCGCATTTGCTAAATTTTGCATACAGCTGGTGCTCTCGTAGCTTTTCCAGTACCAGCCGTAGATGTTCCGCATGTTCCTCATCGTTCTTGGAGTAGATAAGTATATCGTCGATAAATACCACTACGAATTTATCCAAGTATTCCATGAATACCTTGTTCATCAGGTTCATAAAATATGCCGGGGCATTGGTCAATCCAAAGGACATTACGGTGAACTCGTATAAACCGTAACGTGTAGAGAACGCCGATTTAGGAATATCTCCAGCTCTAATCTTCAACTGATGATATCCCGACCGAAGATCGATCTTTGAGAATACTTGTGCGCCCTTAAGTTGATCGAATAGGTCATCGATTCGAGGTAGTGGGTACTTGTTTTTGATAGTCACTTCATTCAACGATCGGTAGTCCACGCACATCCTCATACTCCCATCCTTCTTCTTGACGAAGAGTACTGGGGCTCCCCAAGGAGAAGAACTGGGGCGTACAAATCCCTTCTCTTGTAGTTCTCGGATTTGCTTCTTGAGTTCCTCTAACTCGTTGGCCGGCATTCGATAAGGTCTCTTGGATATGGGGGCAGTACCGGGCATTAAGTCGATGATAAACTCTATGTCGCGATCCGGGGGCATTCCGGGCAACTCCTCGGGAAATACGTCCGGGTATTCTTGTACCACTGGCATTCCGCCTAGAGGTAGCATGGTGAACACTCCCGCAGCTTGCTCGCATAGCTTCGGGTTTTGGTCCATAGTTATACTCATTGGTGATCCCCATGGGGTGGATACCGTGACTTCCCTTCGACTGCAGTCTATGATCCCATTATTCTTGGTCAACCAATCCATCCCGAGTATGACATCAATGGTTTGGGGTGATAGCACCATAAGGTTTGAAAGAAACACCACGTCCCTAATCCGTATGGGCACATTGATGCAAGCATGGGGTACGGTTATGTTTCCCCCAGGTGAGTGTACCAACATAGGCCTCTTAAGTGCTACTTGGTGTAGGTGGTGTTGTTTGCTTACTTGGGAAGATATGAACAAATGCGAGGCTCCAGAATCAAATAAGACTTTAACTAGGGTAGAGTTGATAGAGAACATACCCATTAGTACGCTCTGGTCCTCCTGAGCTTCTTCAGCCCGTACATGATTCACCTGGCCACGTCGAAACCCGGTGGCAGCCTCGTTGGGTAGCGGGGTCCTGAACAGACCACGTCCTGTAGCAGGGGTGGGGGTTCCTCGGACGGGCGTTGCATTGATGCCGGTGTGCATAGGAGTGTTGCGTGGTTTGGGGCAGCTGTTGGAGTAGTGCCCGAATTCTCCACAATTGAAGCAGCTCACATTCCTTCTTCCTGGAGCGGCTAGGGTTGGCGTCGGTGTACGGAACTGAGGTGTAGCTGGCCTGCTGACATGGTCGGGAGCGGGGGAACGACCGGCTGCCGGAACATTTGGCTTCCATCCAGACGGGGTGGCTCCCTTGGGACGTTGTGATGCTCCCTGAAATGGGCGGGCCATAGCGAGCCTTCTTTTGCGGTTATTTTCTACCATCTTTTGGTCATGTTCAAGCCATACGACCTTGTTGATGAGGCTTTGGAAGCGGTGTGGTCTGTCCGATCATCGGTCCTCTCGGCTCATCGTTTAGTCCCTCGATAAATTTATCCATCTTCTCTTCCTCGTCGCTAGGTCACTTGTGGCGTAACGGGCAAGCTGGGTAAACTTGTTCGGGTACTCTTGTGCGAGGTGTTTCCTTGACGCAACTGCGGAACTCATTTTTCTTCATCCTCATAGCTGCAGTGGCACGAAATTCTCACGGAATGCAGCCGTGAATTCTTCCCATGTCGGTTCTCCGGCATCTTCAGCTCGCGTTTCCTTGTAGGTGTCCCACCGGTCACTTGCGGGACCCTCTAGCTGGTTAGTGGCGAAGATAACTCTATCTGCTTCTCGAACTCGAACGAGAGTTAGCTTTTTCTCGATCACCCTCAGCCAGTCCTCAGCATCCATGGTTTCTTCGGCCGTGGAGAAGGTTCGTGGCTTAGCTCGCATGAATTCTCCTAAACTTGATCCTCCTCGACTTCCTTGGTTGTTGGCGATTGCTTGGAGCAGTTGGGTTTGTAAAGCCATAACCTCCGCCAGAGTGGAGGGGTTGGGCTCCGGCGGGTTCTCGTTGGTTGCTGCGGCTCTGCGGCGATGCGCCATCTGAAGAGGATAGATGAATTAAGAGATCGGACCTGTTAAGGTCATGATTCCTGGGTGATTTTTTTCAAGTTGTTTTTATATGATCTTTAACCAACAAGCATGGTAAAATAATAAACTCATTAATTAGGATACCACAAAGCGATACTTAGGTCCATCATATTACATCAAAGGGGTACACGGACTGTACATGCACAGTCCCTCATGCCATGATAACAACAACTACATCGTCTTGCTGCATTAACTATAAGGGGAATAGAGTGTGGTCCTTGCTGCCGAACCGTCCAGAGTGAGATCAAGCTGGGGTGGTCCTCCCGCCTAATCGTCCAACCATCCGCAGGAGCCGGGTGCAGGGAGGGGGTGATCCTCTGCTGAAGCAAATCGGAGTCCCCATGGCTCGGAGGTGGTGGCCTCGGAGTCATGCCGAATCTTCCTGCTCGGTGGCCATGTACTCTTGCGAGCGGTCTGGCGGGTGAGGGGACCTTCAGTGTGAGTCAAGCGACGAGTGGGAGCTTCCTCCTCCATTGGATCGGTGTCGCTGGACTCCCATTTGACCTCCATAGGTTCCGCCTCGGACTCGAGTCGGTGTGGATCTGGATGGGGTTCTCCTCTCCCGATCCAGGCTCGGATGGCACTGCTACGGAGCTCGAGGTGGGTCCCATGGACGTGGCAGCAGTGGGGTCTATCAGGTACGGCGCAGGCTCTGTGCTCAACATAAAAGCTTGCTCCATCATGGCTTGAAAGGTATCCAAGCATGCTGGAGTCATAAGGTAGTAGTGGTCGGGCACAGGAGCAGGAGGTGTTGGTACAATCTCGGTGAAAGTACCTGCAGCGTGGACAGGGCGGGTGCGCAGCTGCTCCTCCAGCTGGTCGACTTGCTGCTTCCTCTTCTTGAGCTGCTCCTCCAGCTCTACCAAGGCTTCCCCACGGGCCATGTAGCGGTCCGAGAGTTGCTCATATTGGGCACCGTTGGCTTGCAGCTGAGTCTGCAGCATGTTGATCTGATTCCCACAGCCCTGGTGGCTCTCGACCAGATCATTGAGGCATGTCTGCTGGTCGTTGATCTCAAGCAAGGCCTCTTCGTAGCAGTCATCTGCCGTCTCCGCCCAGCGCGATAGACGCGTGACCATAGGGTTGTAGCAGCAGGGGGTGGCTTCCACGGTGCAAACTGGGTTGCCTTCCTCGCGATAGGGATGGTGCACGAACTCTGTCACTGTAAGTTCAGCACGATGTATCGCATTAAGGTGAAGAAATGCTTCGCGGGCCGCATCTTGGATGGCTGCTTTCGCTAAATCCCGGTGATAGCGGGTGTGAAAGCAGAAAGATGTTTCACTTCCCATGCGGGCTTCCACGGAAACGGCCGCCTCCCATGCTGGATATCCTTCGGAGCCATGCCTCTTGATTTGATAGGTGGGTGGTTCCGGATATCTTAAACACCACAGCAGGGACTGAAGTTGTGCTACAAACCCCTCGTCTTGTGGGATGGTGATCTCCCAGGCTCCGTCATGGTTCGACATCTGCTTTTGAAGGCAACTTAGGGTTAGAGGGAGAGAGCTATCTTTATAACCATTTGGTAAAGAAAAAGAATTACAGATGTAGAAAAGGTATATTTGTATTTTCGGAAATAATAGTTTGGAAATGATCCTACGTAGGGATACTTCCCTTTAGCCAACTAGTCAGGGGTAGGGCACCATTTGGTCTTAGCCTACGGTCACATGGCTCTGATACCAGCTCTGTGGAACCCCCGTTTTTGGGACGGGAATCTTTCGTGTTCTTGGTACCATTTTCCTGGATCGAGTAGTTGGTACCCACGAAATACAGTACTGAATAATCAGGTGCACATGCATGAATAGTCTTACTGCGACATTATTACAACCATAGGCCCGAAGGCAATGTTCAACACACAGGACCTCATGGTCCGATTACAACACAAAAGCAGAAATTAGATACGGCGGCGGAATAGAGCGGCATGTCATTTGCCACGAGCAACGGCCAGGAGCTAAGATCTAGAAAGCGCCATCGGTTCCTTCACCCTCCGGTAGTACGCGTAAGGATCCTCCGGCTCTTCATTCCCATCACTGAAGGTTTGTGCGTATAGCAAGGGTGAGTACCAACCGTACTCGGCAAGCCAACACGGAATTGATGCATATGATAGGGTTATACAAGGAATGGCTGGAGTTCTTTTGCATAAAGCCAATTTTCACAATTCTTTTCACAAGCCTATCAACTAGCCAAATCAAGTTTTAGTTCCATAGTTCGTTAATCCGGCGACGGTTCTGTCTACCATCCATCGTGATCCCAAGGATGGCTTCCCGCCTCTGATTCGTCATGATTTTCTGGGGAATCCACCCCTTCTCGCATCTCGAGAAGTTGATCCACCAACGAATGAAATCATCATGCAAACCCATCCCAGCAGTTTTAAGTTTAAAGTCTAGCCAAGCGAAAGTCTTGTCACGATGATCGATATCCACGAGCACGGCTATTCGAATAGATTGATTCACTCACACTGCAGTGGATGTACACTTTACCCGTACTCCGTGACAGCCCAACAAATGAGCCTACGTCTCAACACATGAGACGGTCACGGCAAAGCCTTTCGATAACCTCACTTTGGCAGTACCCGCTCTATGAACTTAAGCCCTCATGCACTCTAGCCATCATTTTCTAGCAATGAGAGGAGGTCTGGCGCACCCGGGTTAAGGGAAAACTTCCTCAATCTTTAAGTTCAATTAATATCGATTTAATTCCACCATTCACAGCAAAGGCCGCAGCCTCATTCTCATCACATAAACCACATCATAGAGAACCATCTATGCAAGGATACGCCTCCGCTCGGCTATCTAGTCGGCTAGGTCTATACCCATTCGAGAAGTACGGTTGTGCGGCTCGTTTCCGGCTATCTCATGGCTCGGTCCTTATTTGACCAGGGCCGACACTTGCCTTTTCCGGAATCCACCCAAATCATCCGGCCGCCCAGTCTAAATCATTTGTATATCATTTTCAATTTTCATCAAACTTAGTTCATCATTCTCATGGCCATGTGGCGCTCATGTCTCCACAGCCGTATTTCAACTACCTTCCCTAAGGTAGTTGCCCGGACACAAAGCTTTCTTACAAAATCATGAGTATGCGGGGATCTAGTATAAGCGGGGCTAAGCATTTTTATCGAAAATAGGCCTCCGGTCATATCACATCGAAGGTTACAAAGAATAATTCTAATGGTGATCAATATCAAAGCGGGGTATATCAAGCATAGGTACTCGTTTGTGTATAGCATGCAATTTGTAATTTGAAATCAACATCGTTTCACAAAGTGGGATCAATATGTTCAAAGAGTGTGATGACTTGCCTTGCTCGCACGCTTGAGGGGTGGTGTCTTCAACGGGGTCGTTGCCGGTCTCTTCGGTGCTACGTGACGTGCGAAAAATTAATTGAATTCAATTAGAATTCAATAAAATACCGAGGATCGAAAAGAACCATAAAAGCCATGAAAACGACTCCAAATGTTTCGCCTAAAATTCTACTTGAGTTAGGACAAGGGTCGCTAGGAAGAATCCGAGTTTTGGAATCGAGTCGATGTCCTAGGGTTTTCGCAAAGACGACGATCGTAATTATTTGAGAAATTAGATTTGGAATTGTCGGCGGAGGAATTCGTGCCCGAGGTTTTGAAGGTTTGAGCACAAAAGAGAAGCATATTTAAATGGCGAGAAGGAATTAAACGAAATCCGAATTTAAAATGTCGCGAAACGAAATTCGGAAAAGTCCGATTTCGATTTTCAAACTTTGCATCGAGAAAACATACAAGAAAATAATTTATTTTTGCCCAAAATTTTACTCAAGTCTTCCCAAAATATTTTTCCAAATTTTCTAAAATTTTTCCTAATTTTTCCCTATTTTTTCCTTTTTCTTTTTCTTTTTTTATTTTCCCGCGCGTGTTCATTGGCCTCAAGGTGTTCGGCCAGAGGTCCGGCCGAAAGAGGCGGCGGCGCGCGCGACAAAAGGGGGCGGGCGGGGCTTACGGCGACGGCGGCCTCGGGAGGTGCGGTGGGCACGGGGAGGCCTTGCACACGGCGGCGCTCGAGTTGCGGCGGCGGCTCTCGGCGGGCCCTCGGGAGCGGGGAGAGGAGCGGCGGCGGTGCGGCGAAAGGGCGGGCGCGGCCTTTTATAGGCGCGGTGCGCGCGCGGGCGCGGGTGGAAAGGAGGGCCGGCTCGGGCGTGCGCGGCGCGGCGCGACACGCGGCGTAGCGAGGGACGGCGAGACGGCGGCGCGGCGCGGCGGCGATGCGCGCGCGCGGGCGGAGTCCCGCTCGCGCGCGCGCGCGGCGTGGGGTCCGGCGGCGGCACGGCCGCGTGGCGCGGCGTGCGCGCGCGCGCGGGGCGCGGGCGCGCGGCGCGGGCGCGCGCGCGCGCGCGGGGTCCAGGCGCGGCGCGCGCTGCGGCGCGCGGGTGGTAGGGGCCAGCGCGCGAGCACGCGCGCGCGCGTGGCGCGTGCGCGGCGGGCGGGCGAGTGCGCGCGTACGGCGTCGAACACTGCGCGCCATGAACAGTACTTTTTTGATTTTTCCGATTTTCCATTTTAATTTCCCATTTTCTATTTTCCTTTCTTCTAAAAATTCCAAAATAATTTCCTATAATTCAAAAATAATTTTTAATATAATATTTCCAACTTTTCTCCACTTTTATTTTCCCACATTATTTTTCATATTTATTTATTTAAAATCCCCTTTTCTAATTTCAATCTTCCTTTTATTTTTCGAAATTTTTCCGATTTCGAGTACGACTCCCGAATATTTTATTATTTATTTTGGGTCCTAATTTATCTTCTCCCAACCATAATTTTTATTTTATATTTCCCAAATCGCGTTTTCATAAATTCGCGCTTCTCCTTTTTTAAAAAAAAATCCCAGATACGGACTTTCGCGTTTTTCATTTCGACAACTCCAAATCATCCAAAAACACGAAAAGGGAATTGATCATGACTAAATTTATGCAACGAGTGGCAAATAAGAAACAACAAACCCGAGAAAGAAGCAACAAGCGAAGGTTTTTGAAAGTTCCGATTTTTATGTTCCGATTTTAGTTTCTCCGATTTTCAGGATGTTACAGTCTATCCAACAATGTGTTCTCTAACACATGTGTCCATGTTTATTGCTTTGGTATCTCCATACTCATGATCTATGAGACATGATCATCAATCAATAAACATGCCGATCTTAGAATCATATTAGTTCCAATAATATGATATATGATCAGGGATCATTTAGAAATAGATTCATACATATAGAGGCTCATTAATAAGTCACGTACTTATTGATCAATACAAGATGTCTATTTCATCAAACTGAATAACACTTTATTCATAAATACATAAACATTGACCATGATATTCAACATCTCCATGTTGCCTCTAGGGCATATCACTAACAATTGGGGCGTGGCGGCCTTGGGGCGGCGGTGCTTGGGACGGCGGCGGCGCACGACCGGAGGAAGGCGACGAACTGCGGAGTGACGGCGGAACGGCACGGGACGATCTAGGGCACGGGATCGAGTAGTGGAAGAGGGAAAAAAGGGAGGAGGGCAAGGCCGGCCTTTATAGGGGGTTGGGGTGGTGGATTGTGCACAGGACAATGAAGAGATTGCGGGGAAACTCACCGGTGCTGAGAAACACGACGGCGGCGCACGGCGGTGGGTTTCAACGATGGCGAATTAGGGCATGAATCTAAGAGGTGACAACGGGGAAACAAAGTGGGGGTTGCGGGGAGTTTTATAGGGTGCTTTGGAGTTCGGGTTGCTAACGGGCGGCCGTGGATTTCTCGCTGTTCTTCTCAGAGTTGGAGAGAGAGAGAGCGGCGCGGATTTGGTTAGGGTTTGGCGGCACGAGCTCGGATACGGGCGGCACGGGTGCGAACGGATGCGGTGCAGCGTTGTGTGGCTCGGGGGCACCACAAGGACACCCGGGATGCGCGGGGTGACGCGGCGCGGGCAACGGAGATGGCGCGACAGCGGCACGGGAACGGCACGGGGAAGGGGATGGCCCCAATAGGTGGGGCCCACCTGTCGATGGCTCGGGAAGAGGATGCTTTACGGACTTGCACGAGGAGAGGGTCGGCGGGCGGAGCGAGAGAGGAGAGAGAAGGACAACCCGAGGAAGGAAACATGGACTTCAAGGAATGGGCTGAAAGGCAGCCCGAGCATAGGAAAGAGAAATTAAATTTGTTTTCTATTTAAATTAATGACATAAATGATCTTTGAATTTATAAATGCTTGATGCCCAAATAATTCCAAGAAAATTCCTAAAAATATATGGACACTCAAAGTATTTAATAAAAATATCACTAGCCAATTTAATGATTAATTTATTTATTTAAATAATTACTTTAATACTTTTTATTTTATTAAAATTATTTACGGACCTCAAAAATTTCACAAAAATTTTCGGAGAATATTTTAGGGCATGGAGAATATTACAAAAATATTTCCAGATATGATTTTTAAAGGAAAATTTAATTTCCTTGTTTAATTCACTTGATTAATTTGCTTTTCATTTTATTTAATTTTTAGGAAATGATTTACTTAATGATTTTTAATCCCGAACGTAAATCGGGTTGTGACAACCTTTTACGCCATTCGTACTCGCGCGTGCTCTAGTCATTGGTATGCTTCACAGTCCATGCACCATCTACTCAACCAAACGACGAAAAACTTTTGGCGCGTGAGCGTCGTGTCCGTTAGGTCGCTATTAGCTTTCGGCGCGTTCGAGCTGTCACAATCAACTGTTGACACTTTGACGCTGCTTTCTCATATTAAATGAATCATGTTGGCGTGTGCACTTGTTGTCACATCCATTGAATGAATTAACTCCCATTAGGTCGAGAAGTGTCACTGCTTGCTCCACTATATATTAGGCCAACCGAATACGAGCTTTTCATATCATCGTTCAATTTCCTACACATCTAGGAAGAATGGAGCATCTGTTTCCTGAGCGTCTCGACTGGCGAAGCCATCCCAATGCCAGTTGGATTGCATCATGGTGTGACCGTCCGTTGTGCCATTATGAGGATGGCTGCATACTTACATCATCCTCAACGTAGAAACTCGGGGGACGAGATTCTTCCAATGCGCCAACATGGATCAGGTATATGACTACTCTACTCCGAGTTGTAATACCTATGCTTAATACACAAAACACTAACTTGTTCCTACAACATGGTTCCATCTAACGCAGGCATACTTGCGGGTGTGCAACTTCATTGAGTGGGTAGATACAGAGAACCCACGAAACGACAGAACACGTTCATATCCACTTAGCGAAACAAGGTCAGACTACCTTCGGCGGAAGGCTGAGCATCAACGTCGAATTGCTGCAGAAGCTTTGGATTGACATGTAGATCTACTGGGACTACCCACATGGCGGGAGCGTCCAGAATATCATTGTGGTCTCCGTTGTCAGGTGATAAGGTTCGTGTAACATCCTGGTCCAGGGCTTAATAGGATTAATAGAATACTCATACCAACAAGTTGCAACTTCTTTTCTGAAAGCTCATCTCCAAAAACTCGAGGTTAAGCGTGCTTGGCACAGGGCAATTTGGGGATGGGTGACGACAGGAAGTTCTTCTGGGTGCGCATGAGTGAGGACAAAGTGCGCGAAAATGCGGTGTTGGTACGCGAGGGCGTCTAAGATCCTAGAGAGCTTCCGGATATAGGCGGCGCGATGTGGCCCGGCCGGAAGGGTGGGGCGTTACAAGTGGTATCGAGCTCGAAAATACGGTGTTGGGGGCGTGAGGCGCGTCTAAGATCCTAGAGAGCTTCCAGATATAGGCGGGCCCGCTTCCGGATGTGGCGGGCCCGGAGAGCCGGAAAGGTGGGACGTTACAAGTGGTATCGGGCGACCTCACGGTTCCATGGGGCTCGTGGCGGGTCGATTCTGCGCGGGCATGGTGCGCATGGCGCGTGGGCCACGAGAGGACACGGCATGGTACATGCGCCGCACCTGGCGCACGGACATGGCCAAGAGGGAGGTTCTGGCACAGGGTTGGCCGACGAGGACGTCGGGTCTTCTAAGGGTGTGGATGTAACATCCTGGTCCAGGGCTTAATAGGATTAATAGAATACTCATACCAATAAGTTGCAACTTCTTTTCTGGAAGCCCATCTCCAAAGAACTCTAAGGTTAAGCGTGCTTGGCCTGGGGCAATTTGGGGGAAGGGTGGGACGTTACAAGTGGTATCAAAGCTGACCCTCACGGTTTCATGGGGCTCGTGGCGGGTCAGTTGCGCGGGCATGGTGCGCATGGCGTGTGGGCCCTGAGAGGACATGCCATGGTACATGCGTCGGCACTGGACGCACGGACATGGCCAAGAGGGGAGGTTCCTGGCCTGGGGTTGACCGACGAGGACGTCGGGTCTTCTAAGGGGGTGTGGATGTAACATCCTGATCCAGGGCTTAATAGGATTAATGGAATACTCATACCAATAAGTTGCAACTTCTTTTCTGGAAGCTCATCTCCAAAGAACTTTAAGGTTAAGCGTGCTTGGCACGGGGCAATTTGGGGATGGGTGGCCAAGCAGGAAGTTCTTCCGGATGCGCATGAGTGAGGACAAAGTGCAAGTGCGCAGAAAAGACTGGTGTTGTTCTGTGAGGGCAGTCTAAGATCCTAGAGAGCTTCCAGATGTAGGCGGGCCCAGCCTGGGAAGGGTGGGACGTTACAGTTCGTCACAGAAGCAACTCGAGGACAAAGATGCTTCGTGTGTCCTGAGATTGTCGACAACGATTTTGTCATGAGTATCAATTTTTTCGTTACCGCTAATCGGTTGTTTCATTGTCTAAGCTCTGCTGGCATAATACAAACAGGAGGATGTAAGGCAATGTCGCTTCGAACAATGGATCAATACGGTGAGACCTACTTCCATCGGTCCAACGGTAACGCAACCTGAGCCAACCGAATAATTCATCCAGCATGGATGGAGTACGAACATCGTGTGTAAATTACAAGCTTAGATTGGAGAAACAATCCATTAGGTTTCCCTGAATGGTCAGAGCATCCTAGGTGTGGTTGTAGGGATCACTGCCAGATGGCTACCTCCTTTGCAGAAGAAACATATGGTAGGAGATATTTCGTTTGCCCCAACGTAGACGACGACTTCGTTGTACGTCTTATGTATTTCCAATTCCACTAACATCTACATGATATTGGTACCATAACTGACTTACTACGTTTATTTCTCAAGGCAATCCAAGAAGGTGTGGCTTTACTTTGTGGATCGACAATGTCAACCCAACATATATTGGACAAAAGATAACAGAGTGTGAAACACAAGCAGAGTACAAGCGATTGAAGAACTATGAAATTGCAAGACACGTTGCATGCCGTAGAAGAGGTCCGTAGAAAAGCTCAAGCTCGATTCGTTGGGTCCAACTAATTTGTATCATGTATCCATGGCTGAATTATGTGAACAAAATGTTATGAAACATATGTCATGTTTTGTAGCATCAATGAAATCTGATTTGTGCTTGTATTAGTACACAAGTTGTTTACCGTGTTAACTACTGAGCTTCCTAGTGTTAAACTCATGTTTCAATAAGTTTAGATTATGAGCACAGGTAATATAAACAACATAACTACGATAGGCAATTTGATATGAAAGTTTTTATTTTTGAGATGAACATTTTAAAAGTTTTGAATTTTCAGTTGAACGTTTTAAAAAATCAAATTAAAATATTTAAATTTCACTTCAAACGATTTTTTTTAAAAAGAGAAGGGCTTTAATACCCCTTCCCCTAAAAACCGCTCTTCCAAAGGGCGACGAGGGCAAAAAACCGTCCTTGGCTAGAGCGACAAGGGGGTCGACCACAAAATTACCACCCTAGTCGGCCATTTTGCAGGCGGCACCCTATCTCCACACTAAAAACCGCCCTTGCCGAGGGCTGCAAAGGAGTCGCCTGCAAAAACGCCAGCGCGCGGCAGACGGCGGCCAACGGTCGTCTGCCACGTCACGAAAAATATCCTCTGGAGGGATACTTTAAAAAATGTGCTCTTAGAGGGCGGCGGGCAACTAGTCTGCTAAAAAACTTTTAATAAAAAAATTAAAAATCCTAAAATTTCTACAATCCATTATACTTTTGTTGGGCCACCGGACATTAAAATGGGCTAATTAACTTTGGCAATACCACGCTGAACTGGAAAGGTTGTTGGGCCCCACATCATACCTACAAATATTGGGCCAAATGGTGGCCCATCTTCCAGTTGGTCTGCGTGTAGTTGATCTTATCCAAGATTTTTTTTTCTTTTTTGCGGGGGATCTTTATCCAAGATTGGGCATTTGGGCCAAAACTCTTTGCCCTTCCGGACTATCTCCAACCTCTTATAACAAAAAAGGAAAAAAGGTTAATTGGATGTCCCCACCACCGAGCTCGTCACCCCCAGGGTTACTGATGTCGGAGGCATATACCGTGCCGTCCCTCGGCGGCACGACAATTCGTCGAAATTCGCGAAAGCCGCGGCAATGAACGATAATAAATTTGAATTTGAACGATTTCGTGCGTACCGAAAACCGCGCGAAAAACCGCAAAAACCGCGCAAAAACCGCGAAAACCGCCAAAAACACGCGAAAACCGCGAAAAACCGCGAAAACCGTGATTTAATTTTGAACCAAATCGAAATCCGCGTCGTGCCGCGGATTTCGCGAAAACCACGCCATATACCGTGATTTTCGCGACAAACATCGCGAAATTTATATATTTTTATAAAAAATATATGTATATTGTGTTAAAATGAATATTTCAAATTTTTTGAATTTTCACGAAATTTTTTAAACGAAACCGCAGGGATGCCGTGCCGCACCCCCGCGAAACGACCGAATTTTCGCGAAAGCCGGGCCGGCTTTCGTGGCATCGGCAACCCTGGTCACCCCTACGCCTCCCCATTGCTGAGTCCGCTCCTACGAACACGAGCTATGTTGCTCATCGGAGCATGACCTGTGCCGTCTCGCCTCTGTTGTCGTCGGTACCATCATGTGTCTTAGTGTCCTGCCCACTGCCATACCCGTCGCTGGCGAGAGGGGTGTGTGAAAAACTGGATGAGTGACGCCTAATGGCCCAATCTGCGAGAAGCACTGCCCCCCTGCCGTCGCTGGTTCACTGGCGAGAGGAAAGCAAGCTTCACCATGGGGGAGAGCTTCTGCTCCATCGAGAGAGAAAGAATTAAGGAAGAAGGAGATGAGAAAGGGACAAATCGGTCCAAAAATTTAGAAAATGCAATGAAGAGATATACAGTGGCATATTTCGAATTCCTCTAAAATGATAATGACATAGCGTTAAATAGGAAAATAGTAATGATATATTTCAAATTCATAAAATTTATAATGGCATGATCCATTTAAAAAAAAGAAAATACAAGTTGTGATTGATTGATTGGCCACCTGTTAGAGAGAGCCCGTGATATTATTCACATCGCATGTAGTACAAGAATGTAACAACAAACACATATGCCCTTTGCTATCATAACTTCAGATAGGAAAAAAGACTTACTCCTATAATGAGTAGCAAAGGAGCAAGACCACATCTGTGTCCTGTATCTAGAACATGATGCATGCGGATGAAGCGATCTGCGTGCATTGGTTAGAGCTGGAGCTGGTCATGGGCCAGATCCTAAGTGGTGGGTAGTGTCTCTTTCACCATGTACATCAGGGTAGGCCCCTTCCATGTCAATCTCTTGATGATCGCTTTCTCTACGGTGATCACTTGTGTCAACTGTCAGCTCATGAAGCTCTTGGAGGCAAAGGTAGGTCCAAAAGTAAAAGTACTTCCTCTGCCCCAAAATATATAGTAACTGGGATCGGATGAGACTTAATCTAGTACTATGAATCTGAACAGATCCTTATCCAGATTCATGCTACTAGTTTTTTAGGATAACTGTGATTTTGCCCCTATCGACCGGTCTAATTGTGATTTTGCCCTTATTTTTTCAACTTTGTGATTTTTCCCTCGCGAATTTGTTTGTTTGCCCCTGGTTTGGATGGTTGTTAGATGATATGAAATAAACGAAGTAAAAAAATTAGCAAATATATGAAATTGACCATGTTACCCTTGTAACCTTATCTGCATCCCATTCACTCCATCACGCACGCAGGCAGGCCATGCGTCGGCGTCGGCGGCGCGGTGGCTCGGGCGGCGCGCGGAGCGCTCGGGCGGCGGGGTGGTGTTGGTCCCTCGTGTCGGTCGGCGGCGGGAGAAGGCCAAGGCCAAGGGGTGGTGGCTCGGGCGGCACGCGGAGCGGCTCGGAGCGGCGGCATCGCGTTGGCCGGCGGCGGGAGGAAGGCCGGGGCCAGGGGGTGGGCCGCCGGAGCGACGGCTGTGTCGGTGCGCGCTGCGGCTGGTGGGCCGCCGGAGGGCTGGGGTGCTGCTGCGTCCGCCGCCATGTTCTGCACCATCCTTCTGAAACAGAAGCACTCAAGAAGCTCAACAACAAGTACATAGCTGATTTACTGTAATTATTGATTCATTTGATTGTCAGTACATCTCCTGCTAATTATTGATTCATTTGATTTGCCTGTAGTTTCATCTGAGGTAGAGTACTAGCACCAATCTGTACCTATGATTTTCTTTTCACAAATTAGGTCGGCAATGCCATTTGATACACCGTATTGGCTCTATATGTCTGTACAAAGTTGCTGCTAATTAAACGACAAAGCTCATGTCACCCACTCAATTAATAGATATTTGGATTATTTTTGCAAGTTCATCTACACACTCACATGCTTTTTTTCATATTATTGATATTATTCATACAAATTATGATGATCATGATATGATATGATATGCAGGCCAACTAACCTTGTTGCACATTTGACCACCTACTGTTATATATATCTGAAACGATTTTCATAACATCATAATGGAAGATCAAAGGTGTAATCAATAAATCATTATGTATTTTACTGTTATTTTTGTGACTGTTGCATTATTGATGGTTTGAGTTGGGTAAGCTAACCACATACTCCCTACTGTGATTTGTAGGCTAAATCACAGAGATATAAAACTTGTTGTTAGAATTTGGTCTTTTTTCAGCTTGCCAGACAATGGGCCAAAGTCATGGCAGCAGGGTAAAACTTTGCCAACTAAAGTTGTTGATATACATAGCTTTGGGTTCTTTGCGGTTGGTTGATTTCATAGCGAGCATTGTGTGTGGGGTTCTAAGCAATATATTTCTTTATGGCTTGATTTGGAAAATGGCTCTTTTGAGATGAAAAGTGATGAACATGTTTTAGAGTGGTTTGTATTGAATGTAGAGAAGGGGGTAGCTTGCATCAATGCACAGATAAATGATTTTGAAGGGCCATTGCAGTTTTCACCAACCAAACGTAGGTGTCATCCTAGTGTGAGGAGTAAAGTACACCTATTGCAGTGTGACGGGACCACAAATGAGGGAGCCGCCACAAATGAGGGAGCCATCACAAATGAGAGAGCTACCACAAATGAGATAGCCACCACAAATGAGAGAGCCACTCATCTGACTCATCTGACAGTAGCTATGACACTGATTTAGCTGCATCATCTGACTCTAATTATGATTGCTGTGACCCTGAGTTTGATCCTGATGGTGAAATAGTTGATGATGTTGATGAGTATGATGCTCCCATGTTTTCCTATGACCCTAATGATCCATGCATTGATGTAAATGTGGTGTTCCCAGATGTGGATCAGTGCAAGTCTGCAGTTACACATCATGCTATCTTGCATGATCCTGCTTTTAAGACCATAAAAAAGATCAGGAAAGATTTAGAGCTATTTGCAAAAGAGCTGATAAGGGTTGCAATTGGACCTTTTTCGCATCTACAGGCAAGAAGTATGTTGGTTGCAAGGTAATTTCATCCTCTTCTCATTTTTAATCCATTCACTTTAGATGTAATAACCTAACAATATATTATTGGTTTGTCATTTTCTGTTGTAGGTTAAGACAAGTGGACCAAAGCACACGTTTGGCTCTTTCAACAAGTGTGGTGACTCAATGGCCTCAAATAAATGGGTCTGTGATAGAGTTGTTGATTTATTGCGGGATAAGCCTCAACTAGGTCCAAAGGAATTGCAAGATCAGTTAAAAAAGAAGTACTCAGTGGATGTTCCATATGATAAAGTTTTCAGAGGAAAAATGAGAGCACTTTGTCCATGCATACTTCTTCGTTGAAAGATTGAGAAAGGCATATGCAGGTACTTTTATTCCAATGACATCCAAAGACTTGTGGCCACATGTTGACTTAGGTTACAAAATCCATAAGCCTAAATTGAGAAGGAAACCTGGGAGGCCTAGAAAGTCTAGGTTCATGGCATATGATGAGGTTAGCACTAGTAAGAAAAGAAGAGTATGTACTGAGTGATATGAACCAGGACATCTAGCTAAGACATGTCAAGGAGGTCTCACTACTTCTCAAAAGAGAATGCTTAACTCTTCATAACATGGATCACACAGGACAACACCGAATCAAAGTAAGTCATAGCTATATTTGTACTCATTTTTAGATCTACTCACTAATTTCCAAAATCATGTTTCTTCTTTTTTAGTGCTAGCCCTACTGTGAGGGGTAGGACTACTGGGAGGAGGAGGATGAGAGGAAGGGGAAGGGAAAGAGTGTCGTCGGTAGAGGACAACAATGACCCAATGTAAGTCATGGATGTATTGGTGCTCGTTTATACTTATTTTTGAGTCTAATCACATTTGTAAATTATGTTGCTTCTTTTTAAAGTGCAAATGACACTGCAAGAGGGAGGATGAGAGGAAGGGGAAGGGGAAGGGAGGATAAGGGGAAGAGGAAGAGGAATAGAATCAACACAAGACAGCTATGATCCAAAGTAAGTCATGGTTGTATTTGTGTATTTTTTATTGATTTAATCATTAATAATCAACCTGTTCAATACTTACCGGTCCAAGCTCTGTCGAAATGGAAGGAGTAACGACAACTAGAAGAGGAGGAGGGAGGGGAAGAGGAGGACAAACTGGAGAAACAATGGGAAGGCTTGCTAGTTTGTTAGGTCTCTATGTGGTGGTTAAATGAGATGCTTCTAGCTTTTATTCACATGGCGTAGACTTGTTGCAAACATTTCGCTTTTGTGGACATTGTGCAAAATTATAGCTTTTGTGGACATGTTGCCATGTGTTGCCTTTGTGGACATTATGCAAACTCATAGCTTTTGTAGACATGTTGCCATGTGCATGGGAAACATTGAAATGTGATATGGTTTTTCATATTATTATGTTTTTTCTCCATGATTGTTGTCATGTTTTCATATGTTCTATATTGTTGTCATAATGCTATTAAAATACTACAAAGGTGCTGTCAAAATTTTGAATATTTCTTCAATATTACATTACATGTGAAAAGAAATAATTGTAATTCTCCCAAATATATTGGACCAAATATAAATATCTAAATCAAAACCAGGGGTAAAATCACAATGACCATAAAAAAGTAGGGCGAAAACACAAGGGCATTTTGGTCTTTTTTAAAAAAGTTAACACCATTATATCAATATAACGGAATAGGGGCAATGTGCTACTTAGTTTTGAAAACACAAGGGTAAATTCACAAAGTCAAAAAAACAGGGGCAAAAACATAATTTCAATACAAAATAAGAACAAATATGCAAGAGCCCATTTTTTTAAACAACTCACACAAGATAGTGCAACGTTTCATAGAGCAGAAAAAATTTAAAAGCCTATAGCCCTTGAAAGGCGATAGCTAGAAAAAGAAAAAAACAACCGCACCACGTGTCTACAGCCAAATCCTGCTATTGAACGGTAAAAGAACACAACACCCCTAAGTAAAGTACATTCTATACAACGCCTCCAAGAATATAACGACACCTAAAAGTGCCACCGCAACTTGTCAAGCCATGACATGGTTTTCATCTAAAGAAATCCATCGAGAAGAACAGAGGAGATCAACTATAAAACCCCAAGGAAAAAGATGCCCCCCGTATACGACGCTGTTGATGACCCAAAGGCTGGGCTTTCACCCGTGATCTTTATGTCCTCCTGAGTCATGGTCGTTTGCGAGACAATAGCCCACCACCTGTACATCTTCAACATGCAACTACCGCCAGTGCCTCGTCGCTGGTCGACCATCAAGGAGCTCGGCCACCGACGAGCTTTGAATCCATTCACACAGTTAGGTTGGAGAGGGAGAGGTTGAGAGAGAAGAATGGATCCTCTCTCTTCCACACTAGCCCAACAATGTGGCCATCTTGTGGCGACAAGGTGCCACCGCAAGAGGAAAGTGTCTAGATCGAAGCACGCCGTACGCCTGCAGCACCCACCTATGGACGCCATCGTCGCCGCCGTCTCGGCCAGACGACTCGCAGCACCCCCGCCTCAGGTCGCCCGCCCGCATCACCATCGCCTCGTCCTGTCTCGCACTGTTGCCACTGGCCGCCCAAAATCACTGTTCGCACCAGCTCTCTGTCGTCTTCCGAGGCCTCCCGCGTCCTCGTCATGCCACTCCCGACGGTTGTTGTAGCCATGCCAACACTTCACCATCGCTACCTATGATGTGCTAACCTCCTATTGTCATCAGCTGTGCTCCACGCGCCGTGCGGCCTCCTGCCATCATTGGCTGGGCTAGTCTTGCTGCCTTCGGGTCCTGATCCGGTTTGCTAGATCCATGCATCGTCGTCACCACGCAAGCCCTCCCTCGTTGCCGACCTCTCCTCTATCGCCGCCTGCCTCTCCTCTGCCGTCGCCTCCAGATCCGTGGGGTGGGCATCGGATCTGGCTAGAGGATGCCAGATCCAGCTGCACAGGCCCTTTCCTGCCACCTATCACTTCTCCACACACCACCTACATGCCCTCTACCTCGTCGCCTCCACGCCCTCTGGTCCATCGCCACCATCTCTTGCAACGCCTCCACCGACGGATTCCTTGCCAGCTCCAACGAAAATAACCTGGATATGAGCGGCGTCGGCATCGAGAAACCATGGCCCCAGCCATTGAGACTTCCTCGGGGGAGGAGGTGGAGTGCCCTGCCGTCGTCGTTCTAGCGATTGCTCGGCTTTGCCGATGAGCCGCTCGGTTTGCGGCGAAGCGAAGAAAAGGAGAAAGAAGGAGGCAGCGGTAGCAAGTTTTCGTCGTTCGAGTCACCTCTTGGGTGGGAGCAACATGGATGGGTGGGAGCTCTCCTCAAAACTCCGTTGCAGTTATCCTATCGGCTTGAGTTTCATTTAATTTTATATTGCTATATTATGAAAAGACAGAGTATTACACCTACACCGGTTAAATAAAAAGCATTGTGCTAGTTGCTATGAATCTTCTGGTGGGTCCTAGAAGCATATATCCCATCCAACCGGAATTAAGGTAGACCAATTTAATCTAATTTAATTATTAACCAAAATTACTCCTGGTACAGTAGTACAGTACTAGTCTAGTCTAGTCAGTACTGGTGGCCACACGTAGGTTCCACACGGAAGCAGCGGCGGCGAGCTGTTGGATATATCGGAGAGGAGAGGAGAGGACGGCTCGGAATTGGAATTGTCGTCGGGGTATGTGGGGCCCGCGCTGCAGTGGCACGTGTCCCACGGAGCTTTCCAGCGAGCCATGGGGTCCGCGTGTCCGGGCTCGCCGGACGCCACGTAGGCAGCGGCGGCAATGGTGGGGCCCAGGGATTACGAAAGGCCAGCAGTAGGATAGCTGATGCATCTCCGTCTGCCGCCACGTCTGTGCCTTCCCTCCGTCCGTTTGATGGTGTTGATACCGCGCTGGGGACCAAGTGGCTACGAGTACACGCGCTAGCTCTATGGCGCTGTGGCCTGTTTTCGTACTGAAATGGGAGAAAAGGCCACAGACCGGCTTTTGGTAATGGTAGCTTCAGAGGTACACCTATCCGATAAAATGAGTGAAAAGAAATAAGGTGTATTAATAAAATATTATATTGATGAGCTTTTTAATGCAAGATTTTATCTCAGTTTCTAATACCATGAAATAATTCATAAGCTTTCCTCTCTCTCCTCCTTTTCTCCCTGTTTTATAAAAAATATAAATCTACTATGTAATATTTCATTTAATATGCAGAAAATATCATATAAAACTTTATTGGATGTGACTTTAGCATTAACGTCAGAGCTGGGTCTAATATTGAATATTGAAGAAAGCATCTTAGGTTGAAGTGCCAAAATCCACAATAATCTCGGTTTGAGTTGTACCCGAGACTAAAAAATATCTTTAATCCCGATTTAAAAAGGCAAGAGCTCTCTAGGACCTTTAGTCCCGGTTCATGTCATGAACCGGGACTAAAGATCATCTTTAGTCCTGGTTCAAATTTGGTCAGAACCTGTCAAGGCGCCGAGGATCTTTAGTCCTGATTGGTAACACCAACCGTGACTAAAGATGCTATTTTTTTTTGTCTCGGTTGGTGTTACCAACCGGCACTAAAGATCAAAACCAACCGGGACTAAAGATTGTTTTGATCTTTAGTGTCGGTTGGTAACACCAACCGGGATTAAAGATGGGGTTCCTTTTTAAACTCATTCTTCCTCCTTCAACCCGAGTCGCTCCACTTGTCTTCAAAATTATGCTCTAGCTAGAGGAGGTGCTGCCAAATTTTTGTGATTTTGTTTTCGTGATAATACATAAATTTTTGCTATCTACAAGGTTAGTAACTTCTTCCTCTTATGACCTATGTTTAGCACTTTGCTTTTTATGGTTGTTTTCTATATATTTTCATCTCTAGATTTTTATGCAAACATGAAGAGAAAATTTGTTTGGGACTAATTATTTTACTAAGCACATTACATTGTGTTGAGAAAAAAGTTAGAAAAAATAGAAAGGAAGAAAAGAATGCTTAGCACGTTACATTTTTAGGAATTTAGTACGTACAATTTTATCTCGCAAAATATTTATGAAAAATGATGAGAGAATCTTTTGGACAAAAAGTTATAAAATAGATGATAAAGGAAAAAATATAGAAAATTTGATAGTAGGTTAGAAAAGTAAAGTAATTTTGTTTGAGCTCGTGTACTAGTAGTACTCGTGCATCTTCGTCATAATTGTAGTTGTGAGGAGGACATCTTGATATACTCTCCATTATTGTCTGATTATATATATATATATAATTATTATAATAATTTTTAAATGGTTTGAATTTTGTGGATTTTTTCTTATGATTTTTGTGCATTCCATGTAGATGGATCGACAATGGATGTACAACGCGGATCGACGGTCGACAGAGTTTATTCAAGGCGTGCATTATTTTTTGAGTGTGGCTGATGCCAACAAGCAGAAGGGTTTCATACGTTGTCCGTGCAAAAAGTGCAAAAATTAGAAGGAGTATTCGACATCAAGAATTATTCATGTCCACTTGTTTCAGTTGGGATTCATGCCTCACTACAATTGCTGGACATCGCACGGAGAGGTGGGGGTTGCAATGGAAGAAGATGAAGAAGACGACGACAACATTTCGGACTGTGGTCAATACGGTGGGTTTGAAGATAATACAACAGGCGAGGCCGGCGGGGATGCTGAAGAAAACGATGGGTCTGATGACCTTTGTCAGATGTTGCGCGACGTATAGGGGGACTGCGAAGGTGAAAAGGAGGTGTAGAAATTGGAGCGTATGTTGGCAGACCACAAAACGTCCTTGTACCCAGGCTGTGAACAGGGGCACCAAAAGTTGGGTACCACGCTGGAATTCTTGCAATGGAAGGCCAAAAATGGTGTCAGTGACAAAGTATTTGGCGAGTTACTAAAACTCGTGAAGAACATTCTTCCAGAGGAAAACGAATTACCGGAATCAACTTACGAGGCTAAGAAGTTAGTCTGCCCTCTAGGACTGGAGATACAGAAGATATACACATGTCCTAACGATTGTATCCTCTACCACGGTGAGGAGTACGAGAACCTAGAAACATGTCCGGTTTGTAAAGCACTTCGATACAAGATCAGACGAGATGATCCAGGCGAAGTTGACAGACGACCTTCGAAGAAAAGGGTTCCTGCTAAGGTGATGTTGTATTTTCCTATAATACCATGGCTGAAGCATCTATTCAGGAACAAGGAGCATGCAAGGATGATGCGCTGGCACGCGGAAGAACGCCTACAAGACGACATGCTGAGACATCCCGCCGATGGGTCACTGTGGCGAAACATTGACAGAACATTTAAAGACTTCGGCGAGGATGCAAGAAACCTAAGGTTCGGCTTAAGCACGAACGACATGAATCCTTTTGGAGAGATGAGTAGCGGGCATAGCACTTGGCCTGTAACGATGTGTATCTACAACTTTCCGCCTTGGCTATGCATGAAGCGGAAGTACATTCAGATGCCGGTTATTATTCAAGGCCCGAAGCAACCTGGTAACAACATCGATGTGTATCTCAGACCACTGATCGAAGATCTAAAACTGCTGTGGAAGAAAGAAGGTGTTCCCGTGTGGGATGAGGATAAACAGGAGCAGTTTAACCTACGAGGATTGTTGTTTGTTACCATCAACGATTGGCCTGCACTTGACAACCTATCCGGACAGTCAAATAAGGGGTACAATGCTTGCACCACTGTATAGATGAGACCGAGTGTATGTACCTGAAACACTGTAAGAATGTAGTGTACATGGGCCATCGTCACTTTCTTGTTGCAAGCCACCCTGTCCGGAGAAGGGGCAACCATTTTGATCAAAAGACAGACCATCATACTAAGCCAAAGCATCGCAACGGAAAGGCCGTGCTTGCCATGGTGAAAGACCTCAAAGTAGTATTTGGAAAGGGACACGGCAACCAACCTATAGCAAGTGAAGGTGGTCACGCGGCGATGTGGAAGAAGAAGTCAATTTTTTAGTAGTTGCCCTACTGGGAAGTCTTGGACGTTCGTCATGCAATCGATGTGATGCACCTCACCAAGAACCTTTGCGTAAACCTACTGGGCTTCCAATGTGTATACGGAAAATCAAAAGATACACTTGAGGCACGTAACGATCTGAAACATATGGCTCAACGCGACGGCCTTCACCCGCAACCAAAGGAGAAAGGAGCCCAATACCTAAGTCTAGCCAGCTACACTCTGAGCAAGGCAGAGAAGGAAATAATGTTTGAATGCTTGGAGAGCATCAAGGTACCGTCTGGATACTCCTCGAATATAAAGGGAATAGTAAGCACGAAGGATAAGAAGTTAACAAATCTAAAGTCCCATGACTGCCACGTGCTGATGACACAGCTGCTTCCCGTTATAATTCGGGGTATCCTTCCCGATAATGTCCGGGCAATAATAACAAAGCTATGTGCTTTCCTAAACGCAATTTCGCAGAAGATCATCGATCCAGACAGACTATAAGACTTTCAAAATGATGTGGTCCAATGTCTTGATTTGAGATGATCTTTCCGCCTTTCTTCTTCAATATCATGACGCATCTCCTATGCCACCTTGTAAAAGAGATCCGTATCCTCGGTTCGGTATTCCTACACAACATGTTCCCTTTCGAGAGGTATATGGGCGTTCTAAAGAAGTATGTCCGTAACCGTTCTCGTCCGGAGGCCAGCATCGCCAAGGGATATGAAACAGAGGAGGTGATTGAGTTTTGCGTCGACTTTATTGAAGACCTTCGTCCCATCGGGATGCCTGAATCAAGCCATGAAGGTAGACTACGGGGGAAGGGAACTCTTGGAAGGAAGGCAATAATGAACATAGACAATGACTTAGTACAAGAAAGCACATTGGACCGTGTTGCAATAATCTTCCTTGGTGGCTCCTTACATCGAGGAGCACTTTGGCGATTGTTCGCTCGGAAAACATCGGTAAGACGGATGCCTGGATTACACGCCATCACATCGATGCATTCTCTGCTTGGCTACGACAACGTCTCATGGGCAACGCGAGCATTGACCAACAACTAGCCTTCTTGGTGTCGAAACTCGGTTTCGGCAATAGAAATTTGGGGGTCAAGTCAAGATCGCCATGCACAATGGGTTAGGTGAAAAAGAAGGTTTAGACAGGTTCAGGCCCTCTCGTGAGGTAATACCCTACTCCTGTTTCGGGGATTTGACCCGCCGAGTGTTTATTGATCTCAACATCTGTTGCTTCTAAAGTCGATATCTGATCTAACATATCCCTCAAGGGATGCCCCTTGCCCCCCTTATATAGTCTTGGGGGACGGGCTTACAAGTCGGAAACCTTATGTTACTCTAAGTCGGTTTTCTCAATCTTACCAAACCGTGACTATGAGCCGTTGCGTTATCTAACCGGCAACGTAATACCCAAGTCATAGTCGGTTTACATAATTGGAGGGCGTAACCTATCCCTATCTCCAGTCGGATAAGCTTGTCATGTGGGTATCTAATTGCTATAATCTCCACAGTAGCCCCCGAGTCCTTCGCAGTCAACGAGATAACTTTACCTTGAACCAAGATAACTCACAGCCAAACAACTCTTTGGTCAAGTGCTTCTGGTGCCGAGTGGTTCCGTCATCCCTGCCTGAAACTCCCGAGTAGCTCCAAAGACTGTGAAGGGCTAGAAAAAATTCTCAAAAAATAAATATCTAGGTGCATCTCCTGATGCACCTAATTAGGTGTAGCCCCCTACTATGTGATTAGTCAGAAACAGACTAAGCATATAGTCAAGAACTATAAAAAATCATTCTCATATAAATGCTTAGCTTAAGCTAAACCAAATATAAAAAAATCTCATCACTCGGCAAGCTCACGCTTATCTGAGTAAATTTGCCCGAGTCGTCTCGGAACAAATAATTTAATTAGCCCTCATGGGTAAGAAATCAATTCACTTGGCAATATCATGCTTATCCGAGTTGATTTGCCCGAGTCATCTCAGAACAAATAGCTCAATCGACCTTCGTAGGTAAAAAGCACTCACTCGGCAAGCTCAGGCATATCCGAGTGGATCTGCCCGAGTCATCTCAGAACAAATAATTTAATCGACCCTCATGGGTAAACAAATTTTTCAGTCATCCGAAAAATACGACCAAAATATTAAATAGCTCCTGCCATAATATTGGTTTTAATCTAAAAAGATCTTCACCAAGGTGGAAAAATAGCATTGATATAATCATTTAATCAAATGCTCAAAAACCAAACAGTTCCTCTCATCAAGGCAGCCATAAAAAGCTTAACTGTTTGTCACCTTTCAAATTGCATCGTGCCAACGTCTCATGAGGTTGCGTAAACCGCGGTATGAAAGGATTTTTAAAGGTACTAGGCAATTAGACACGTGCATATTTGTAGTCCCCCGTTTTTGAGGACGGGAATCATTCGTGTTCATAGTACCTTATCCCTGGATCGAGTAGTTTGGTACCCACGAATACGGTTCGAATTACCGGTGCAAAGTGCACGAATAGTCTTACAACGAAATTATTACAATAATAAGCCCGAAGGCAATATCCAATACATATAGGACCTACCGTCCGGATACATCCAAAGAAATTAGATAAGATAGCAGGACGGAAGCGCGGCATGCCGATTGCCACGAGCAACGGCGGGGACTAAGACTGTTGCGCTCCATTGCCTTCATTCCTCCTAGTAGTATGTGTACGGGTCTTCCTCATCTCCTTCATCCGGAGGTTTGTGTGTATAGCAAGGGTGAGTACCCAACGTACTCAACAAGCCAACACGGAATGATGCACATGATAGGGTCATTCAAAGGATGGCTATGGTTTATTTGCGCAAAGCCAATTTTCATAAATCATTTCACAAACCTAACATCTAGCCAGGTCAAGTTTTAGGTCCATAGTATATTAACTCGGTGACGGTTCTCCACCATCCATTGTGATCCCAAGGATAGCTTCCCGCCTCCGATCCGTCATGGTTTTCGGGGTGTCTTTCTCCTTTCTCTCGGATAGAGAAGTTGGTTTCCCAAGACATAAAGTCATTATGCAATCCCACCCATCATTTTAAAATTTATGAGTCTAGCCACGGGAAACACTTGTCACGTTGCTCATTAACATGAGCACGGCTATTCGAATAGATTGATTAACTCTCACTGCGGTGGATGTACACTTTACCCGTACTCCGCAACTACTCATTGAATGAGCTTACATCCCCCTATATGGGACGGTCACGGCAAAGCCTTTCGATAACCTCACTTTGGCGTCCGCTCGATGAACTTAAGCCCTCATGATCTCTAGCCGTCATTTCCTAGCGGTGAGAGGAGTTGGCGTTCCGGGGTAAGAGAAAGAATTGCTCTATCCTTGAACTTTCCATCTTCATGTCCTTTTCTTCATGTCTTCATTTCTTCATGTTGATCGCATGCCCGATCTCGCCGTACCAACCAGCGGTACACCCCCTGCTGGAAGGCCCTTAACTATCGTCCGTGGCACCCACCGGTGGTGCACCCCCACCGGCGAGCCCTTACCTCAACGCCAACACCTGAACCTACTATGCAAGGATACCGCCTCCGCTCGGATATTTAATCGCTAGGTCTATACCCATTCGAGAAGTACGGTTGTCGGCTCGTTCTAAGTTGTAGTCTCATGGCTCGGTCCTTAACCGACCGGGGACGGTACTAGCCTTTTCCGGAATCCACCCAAATCCATCCATCCGCCCCAGTCTAAAAACATTGGTTTGTATTTTCATTTTTCATCAAAGCCATTTCCAACATGATCAAGGCAACGTGGCGCTCATGTCTCCACTTGCCGTGTCTCAACCATCTTCCCAAGATAGTTGCCCAAGCACGAGGCTTATTTGTAAAATCATGAGTATGCAAGAATCTAGTATAAGCGTGGCTAAGTATTTTACCGAACATAACCTCCGGTTGTATCACATCGAAGGTTACAAAGAATATTTCTAAGGGTATTCAATATTAAGGCAGGATATATCAAGAATAGGTGCTCATTTGTGTATAGTATGCAATTTGTAATTGAAAACATCATTTCACAAGTAGGATCAATATGTTCAAAGAGTGTGATGACTTTCCTTGCTCGTACACTTGTTGAACGGGGTTTTCCGCGTAGTCGGCGCTTGCCTCTTCGGATGCTAACCATACGAGCGAAAGGAAGGATTGAATTCGTTTAGAATTCAATAAAATCAATTAAAAGCCAAATAAATTATAAAAGCGACTCCTAAGATGAATCTACGGTGTTAAATGAATTTAGGTTTGAGCTTGGCTAGAATCCGAGTTAAGACGGGCGAGTTGTAATAATTTGAAGTTCTGTAATGAATCCGATTTTGTTAAGAAGGGTGCGATACTTATTTTAATATGCTTAAAGTTTGAGAAATACTAGAGTTGATGATTCAATTAAAAAAAAGAAGAAGTGATTACCTTTCAATCTCATCAAGTTATTTCTCGGGTCGAGAAATCCTAGGGTTAATAATAACCGGATCTCAAAATATTTTGATCGATGATTCAAGAAAATTAGGCGAAAAGAAATGGTTAACTCCATTGTGTTTCCAAATTTTGTTGGACCGATAATCTCTAGAATTTAATAATCGGATCCGCGAATAATTAATCCTAAAGTTCGACACTATTTAAATAATTCAAAGTTTGAATTTTTGAAAGAAATTCATATAATAGAATTTTATTAACATTTAGACTATAATAAATTTCTACTTTAATTCATGCGATAATTACTCTCTTAAGATTATTGAATTTTTTTAGCCTTTAATTAACCCCAAATTTTATTTTAGAAAAGTATATTATTGCTTCAAAGTTTCTGAATAATTCCCCAAAAATATTCCCCAATTTTTCTAGAATTTTTCCCTATTTTTTTCTAATTTTTCCCTCCTTTTCTTTTCTTTTTCTTCTTTTCTTTATTTTTCTTTTTTTTTTCTACCGGCACTATGCCTTTCTCTCTCCTCTACCCCCTCGTCTACCCTCCTTTGCCCGCTTCGAACCGGCGCGATGGCGCGTGGTAGATGACGGCGGCGCAGCGATGGCGCGGCCCAAGATGGAAAATGGGATGGCGCGGGGCTCACCTAGCGGCGGCGGGGGACGGCAAACGGCGGCGTGCGGTGGATGGCGGCGAACGCAGCGGCGGCACACGGTTCGGCAACCGGCGCGACGGCGAACTCGGCAACTCCGGCGACGGCGAGGAGAAAAGAGGAGGAGAAGGCGACGGCGTGGCTTGGGAGGAAATGGGGGCTTTGCCCTTATTTATAGGCGCACACGGGAGAGAGGTCACGAGAGGGAAGCGCGGGGTCCGGCGGGCGACGGCTGCGTGCGCCACGTGACAGCGGGTCTCGGCGGGGTCCGGCGCGCATGGGAACACGGCGACGTGGCGCGGCTTGCGGCACGGCATGCGCGCGCGGAAGGGCGGCTGCGGCGTCGGCGTGTCGCGCGGCGACGAGCAGCAGCGCGGGCGGCTGGCGCGGCGGGGCGCAGCGACGCGGCGTGGGGCCGGCGCGACGCGTCGCGCGGCGACACGCGGCGCGGAGGCGGGGGCGGCGCGACACGGTATGCGCGGGCGACACGCGGCGCGCGGGAGCGGGGCCGGCGCGACGCGGTCCGGACCACAGGACTCGGTCGAACACTTGCGACTAATGAACAGTGCGGTTTTCATTTTTCCCGAATTAAACTCCCAATTTCTCATTTCTATTTTCTTCCACCCTAAAAATTCAAAATAAATTCTAATATTCCCAAAATAATTATGAAATTATATTTTCAAACTTTTCCCCTACTTTTTATTATTCAAATATATTTTTTTATATTTATTTCATTTCTTCTCTTAAATTTAGTAAATTAGGGTCTTTGGTTAAAATAAGCTTATAAACTCATATTTCCTTTTCAACAATATTTTTATCATCCAAATCCAAATATTTTCTATTTTTCCCCACCAGTTAGGGTTTAACCAAAATATATTCTCTTCAAAGAATCTTTCATAAATCCCCAAAATTAATATTTATCCTCTTCCAAAAAAAATATATTTTTAATTATTTCTCTCATCCGGGATTTCAAAGTTTAGGGTTGTTATCCAACTTCACACCAAAGTAATTCCTGAAGAAACTCTTATGCAAGCGAACGGCAATTAAGATCGAAAAACACGATAAGAAGCAATGAATTCAAAAGCTTTTTGTAAGTTCCGATTTTTAAATTCCGATTTTAAATTCTCCGATTTTCGGGGTGTTACAAACCTACCCCCTTAAAATAAATCTCGTCCCGAGATTTGGGTTGGGCGAGGTTGGAGGTCTTGGTTCATATATGATGATCCATTTAGGGCTTCATCCCAACAAACGATGGATAGGATGATTGTTTATGATGAGGCGGAAATCTATCACGGAGTTCTTAAGGTGATCCCTACTGTGTATTTGCGATTCTTTGTTTCAGATAACAATATTACTTATTATTATTTTTTTAAAGAAACCCCTCTAGGTACTCTAGGCTTAGTGGTTCTATTAATCTAATATTTCCGTAGGGAATCTTTTGATGTGTGCCCTTGCTTTTTTTTTAAAAAAAACAAGGAAAGGGGAGAGAGAGGTGGCTTGTCTCTCACACTTGTCCCAGCTAGCAGATTAGAGAGTGAGTGGAGGCGAAGCAGCTCGAGTGAAGGAGGGATGGAGCGAGGGCTCCATGATGAAGGCGAAGTAGAGCGATGGGTTCTTGGCGAAGCGGACTTCGTCGGCGGTTAGGGCTTGCGGTCGTAGGCTCTAGGGCGGAAGAAGATGTTTCCTCATCGGTTCAGGCGATGGGTGGATTCGTCGCCAGAGACGATGCTCGGAGGATAGTGATGTCGAGGTTCTTCGGTCATGGAGGCTGCATTCTGGCGAAAGGGGTTGCTGCCTGGCGATGGGTGTGGGCAAAAGTGTGGTATGTCGGAGCGGCTATTAGTACTTTACTGGCTTGGGTGCTATACCCACTGGTTTTTGTTTGGAGGCTGTGGCGGGATGCGACAGAGGATGGTTACCAGGATTTCCTTTGTGAGGCGGTTTGTCTTCTCGTCGTGTTGGCTCCCATTGTCTTTTTCTCTTTTCTGGGGTTACTAATAGATTAGGTAGTCAATGGATGGTTCTGAAATTTGTCCCCTTATGTATGGATCCGCGGCCACGCGAATCTCCCTTGTCTTTATATCGGGAGCATATTGGATGTTTTGTCTAAACTGGTGCTCGGGTGGTTTAGGTTGTTGTCGGGTTTTGCTTGTCAAAAGAGTGGTTGGATGACATTGATTGCTAGGATTGCTACTAGCGTTCCAACTAGTTCCCTATGTAAAGTGTACGAAACTGATTATGTTTTGAGGGGGCTTAGATCCATCTATAACCTGTTCTGCTGAGAATAGGCGTAATGTCCAATTGACTAACAGATGGTGGCGGTGTCTGTCTGATGAACGATCTTTCAAACATACAATATTTAGTATGTCTATTGCTAAGCCTTTCTTAAGTTGTATAATAGACTTGCTACTCCAAAATTTCAGAGACCCTTATTGCATAGATGGGTAGTGACCTTTATGGTATGATTGTGATCCCGGGTATGGTTGACGGAAGACTATCCGAAGAAGGTTTGGTTTCATCTAGCTACAACATGGGGCACAATTTAAAGATCCATGGTCATGTCACTCTACCCCCCTTAAAATAAATTTTTTTGTTTTTTTAAGCTTTGCCTTAAGCATAATCAACAAATTCTTAGGAAATATGTCCGGGTAATCCTGATCTTACCGGCCTATCGGTGGTGGTAGTAGGGTAGATAATCCCGTGGCGTGCTCACGCGACATCGAGTTTCAGTCCATGGTTATACTTGTTGGCGAAGTCCATGGGGTGGACATGGTGACTATCTCTTGGTCACAGTTTATAACTATCTTGTTCTCAGTCAACTGGTCCATGTTAGAATGATACTGAGGATTTGGGGTGGTATCATGATATTTGAAGAAAACACCATGCCTCTACTTCCAATGGGCATATTAATGCTGGCACGGGGTATGGCTATGTCTCTCCTTAGTGAAGGTATCATTATGGGTCTTTTATGGTCTATCTGACATAGGTTACGTTCTGTGCTTGATCTCGAGGTTAAGAAAGAATGCGAAGTTTGAAACCAAACAAAACTTTAACTTAGTGCAGAATGGATGGAGAACGTACCCATTAGCACGATCTGGTCCTCCTGGGCCTCTTCGGCATGCACATGGTTCACTTGGCCATGGAGGATTCCTATGGTGGCCTCCTTCGGTGGGGTGTCCCGAGCGTCGCGTCCAGTGCGGGGCGGGGTCCCTCTTACAAATGGCGTTGGCTCCAAGATCGGACGGGGGTGTTACGTGGCTTAGGCGTGATTGGCGAAATGTCCATATTCCCCACGTTGAAGCAGTTCACGTCTTTAAGTCTTGGGGTCGCCAAGGTAGGTGCGGGAGCGGAAAGGGGTGGCGGGTGGCTCGCCGACGTTGCGGGTGCAACGGGCGATTGATCATTGTGATGGCTGGCTTCCAACTTGTTGGTGTTGCTCCTTTGGGTCGCGGGCGTTCCTTGAATCGGGCGGGCTAGAGCAAGTCTTCTCTTCCGGTTGTTTTCAACCGTCTTTTGATCATGCTCGAGCCTTACGACCTTGTTGATGAGGCTCAAAGCTAGCGTGGTCCCGACCGATCATCGGTCCTCTTAACTCATCGTTCGATCCTTCAATAAACTTGTCCATCTTTTCCTCTTCATCCGCGGATCGCTTGTGGCGTAACGGGCAAGCTGCGTGAACTTGTTAAGATACTCTTGTACCGTGGTGTTTCCTTGGCGCAGCCTACGGAACTCATTTTTCTTCATCCTCATAACCGCGGTGGTACGAAATTTTCACGAAAAGCAACCGTGAATTCTTCCCATGTCGGTTCTCAGGCATCTTCAGCCCGAGTCTCTTTGTAGGTGTCCCACCAGTCACTTGCGGGACCTTCCAGCTGATTAGTGGCGAAAACGACCCTGTCGGCTTCTTGTACTCGGACGAGGGTCAACTTCTTCTCTATTACTCTCAGCCAATCTTCAGCATCCATAGGTTCTTCTGCCATAGCGAAGGTGGGTGGCTTGGCTCTCATAAACTCACCTAAGCTTGATCCTCCGTGTTGTCCTTGGTTGTTGGCAATGGCTTGAAGCAATTGGGTTTGTGAAGCCATGACCTCTGCTAGGGTGGTAGGGTTAGGTTCCGACGGGTTCTCAGTAGCTGCTGAGGCTCTACGACAGTGCACCATCTGAGGAATATAGATGAGGTAAATGATTGGATCGACTAATGTCATGGTTCTAATCGATTTTTTTTTTGATCTTCAAGTTGTTCTTAAGTGATCTTTTGCACACAACAAGCATGGTGGAATAAACTCATTTAAGACATAACATGGAGCTTCATATTAGTTCGTAGATGTTTCATCAGGGGGATACATTGGACATTTGTAGTCCATACAACACAACACAACAACACTAATATCGATCTAGGGTCTTCATACATAAGGGTAGGGGCATGGTCGTTCTTGTCTTAATCCCATCCAAAGCAAGACCGAGTTGATGCGACTTCTTGTCTAGTTGTTTGAGGCTGCCGCCCGATCGGGGTTGCCTCCTATGGCATTGTATTGGCACCGGTAAGAGGGGGATCTTTGTGTGACTTGGGGCATTGGTTGGCATAGTGTCCAAATTCTTCATAGTTGAAGCAAGTCACATTCCTTTTCCTTGGGGCAGCCAGGATAGGTGTTGGAGTGCGAAACGGTGCGGCAGTTGTCCTAGGGCAGTCATTGGCATAATGCCCTAACTCTCCATAGTTGAAGCGGTGCACATTCCTCGTTAGACATCGGGAATCTCCCGGCATCTTCGGGGTACACACTTGTGCTCGTGATGATCATCCTGCCAGTACCACCTGTGGTCCTTTTTGGTGACTTCCTCTTCCTGAAGTTGGATGGCGAACTGAGCCCTTGGCCGGTCATTGGATTGAATTCCCTGTCCTTCCTTCCGCATGTATCTCTCCCTCGATCGGGGTTTCGGTGTGTTTTTCCCCTGCACTGTTCCTTATTCCATATCCTTGTTCCATGAAGCCGTAGCGGGGCCAAGTGTTTCCTTCCCTCCTAATGGTGGGTTTGGCGTTACTGCTCTGTGGGCTTGACGGTATATTCGCGGGAGTCATCGGGGCTTGAGTCGGAACGTACCGACGTTGCTCTAGACACGAACCCAAAACTTGAAGGTGTCGTTGCATTTGCTGCACCATCATGATCATCAATTGTGTCTGGCTAGTCATTATCTGGGCTAAGGTCGGATTCATAGGGAAAGAAGGTGGAATGCCCATAGGGTCGCTCTGCGTTGATCCATGAGATTGCTGAGATCTTGATTTCTTGCCCTTGTTCTTTCCCATCTATTGTCAGAGAGAGAAAGAAATCAGAAGAACAGTTAAGCTCTGGTTGGGACCTTGTTCCTGTGTACTCTTATTGCTTTAGCGGGTGGAATAAACAATCTCTCAAGCTTTAACAGGGGCACAGCCCTATATCTATTTTTAAAGATAACTAGGGTTTAGAGGAAGGTAAAATCAAATGTTTGTAGAGAAATTGGGGTGAGAGAGAAAATATGTTTGCCTTGTGAAAGTAGTTTGTATTTCCAAAATAATCCTATGTAGGGATATTTCCCTTTGACCAGTTATAAAGGGGTGGGGCGCCAGTTGGTCTTATCCTACAGTCGCACTGCTCTGATACCAGCTCTGTAGACCCCCGTTTTTGAGGACGGGAATCATTCGTGTTCATAGTACCTTATCCCTGGATCGAGTAGTTTGGTACCCACGAATACAGTTCTGAATTACCAGGTGCAAAGTGCACGAATAGTCTTACAACGAAATTATTACAATAATAAGCCCGAAGGCAATATCCAATACATATAGGACCTACCGGTCCGGATACATCCGAAAACAGAAATTAGATAAGATAGCAGACGGAAGGCAGCAGCATGCCGATTGCCACAGGCAACGACTGGGGACTAAGACCTGTTGCGCTCCATTGCCTTCATTCCTCCTAGTAGTATGTGTACGGGTCTTCCTCATCTCCTTCATCTGGAGGTTTGTGTGTATAGCAAGGGTGAGTACCCAACGTACTCAACAAGCCAACACGGAATGATGCACATGATAGGGTCATTCAAAGGATGGCTATGGTTTATTTGCGCAAAGCCAATTTTCATAAATCATTTCACAAACCTAACATCTAGCCAGGTCAAGTTTTAGGTCCATAGTATATTAACTCGGCGACGGTTCTGTCCACCATCCATTGTGATCCCAAGGATAGCTTCCCGCCTCCGATCCGTCATGGTTTTCTGGGGGTGTCTTTCTCCTTTCTCTCAGATAGAGAAGTTGGTTTCCCCAGCACATAAAGTCATTATGCAATCCCACCCATCATTTTAAAATTTATGAGTCTAGCCACGGGAAACACTTGTCACGTTGCTCATTAACCGCGAGCACGGCTATTCGAATAGATTGATTAACTCTCACTGCAGTGGATGTACACTTTACCCGTACTCCGCAACTACTCATTGAATGAGCTTACATCCCCCTATATGGGACGGTCACGGCAAAGCCTTTCGATAACCTCACTTGGCGACCCGCTCCATGAACTTAAGCCCTCATGCACTCTAGCCGTCATTTCCTAGCGGTGAGAGGAGTTCGGCGTTCCGGGTAAGAGAAAGAATTGCTCTATCCTTGAACTTTCCATCTTCATGTCCTTTTATTCATGTCTTCATTTCTTCATGTTGATCGCATGCCCGATCTCGCCGGTACCAACCAGCGGTACACCCCCTGCCGGAAGGCCCTTAACTATCGTCCAGGCACCCACCGGTGGTGCACCCCACCGGCGAGCCCTTACCTCAACGCCAACACCTGAACCTACTATGCAAGGATACTGCCTCCGCTCGGATATTTAATCAGCTAGGTCTATACCCATTCGAGAAGTACGGTTGTACTGGCTCGTTCTAAGTTGTAGTCTCATGGCTCGGTCCTTAACTGACCAGGGACGGTACTAGCCTTTTCCGGAATCCACCCAAATCCATCCATCCGCCCCAGTCTAAAAACATTGGTTTGTATTTTCATTTTTCATCAAAGCCATTTCCAACATGATCAAGGCAACGTGGCGCTCATGTCTCCACTTGCCGTGTCTCAACCATCTTCCCAAGATAGTTGCCCAAGCACGAGGCTTATTTGTAAAATCATGAGTATGCAAGAATCTAGTATAAGCGTGGCTAAGCATTTTACCGAACATAACCTCCGGTTGTATCACATCGAAGGTTACAAAGAATATTTCTAAGGGTATTCAATATCAAGGCAGGATATATCAAGAATAGGTGCTCATTTGTGTATAGTATGCAATTTGTAATTGAAAACATCATTTCACAAGTAGGATCAATATGTTCAAAGAGTGTGATGACTTTCCTTGCTCGTACACTTGTTGAACGGGGTTTTCCGCGTAGTCAGCGCTTGCCTCTTCGGATGCTAACCATACGAGCGAAAAGGAAGGATTGAATTCGTTTAGAATTCAATAAAATCCAATTAAAAGCCAAATAAATTGTAAAAGCGACTCCTAAGATGAATCTACGGTGTTAAATGAATTTAGGTTTGAGCTTGGCTAGAATCCGAGTTAAGACGGGCGAGTTGTAATAATTTGAAGTTCTGTAATGAATCCGATTTTGTTAAGAAGGGTGCGATACTTATTTTAATATGCTTAAAGTTTGAGAAACACTAGAGTTGATGATTCAATTAAAAAAAAGAAGAAGTGATTACCTTTCAATCTCATCAAGTTATTTCTCGGGTCGAGAAATCCTAGGGTTAATAATAACCGGATCTCAAAATATTTTGATCGATGATTCAAGAAAATTAGGCGAAAAGAAATGGTTAACTCCATTGTGTTTCCAAATTTTGTTGGACCGATAATCTCTAGAATTTAATAATCGGATCCGCGAATAATTAATCCTAAAGTTCGACACTATTTAAATAATTCAAAGTTTGAATTTTTGAAAGAAATTCATATAATAGAATTTTATTAACATTTAGACTATAATAAATTTCTACTTTAATTCATGCGATAATTACTCTCTTAAGATTATTGAATTTTTTTAGCCTTTAATTAACCCCAAATTTTATTTTAGAAAAGTATATTATTGCTTCAAAGTTTCTGAATAATTCCCCAAAAATATTCCCCAATTTTTCTAGAATTTTTCCCTATTTTTTCTAATTTTTCCCTCCTTTTCTTTTCTTTTTCTTCTTTTCTTTATTTTTCTTTTTTTTTTCTACCGAAGCGTGCCTTTCTCTCGCCTCTACCCTCGTCTACCCCCTGCGCCGCTCGTGCGAGCCGGCGGCGATGGCGCGGCGGTAGAGGACGGCGGCGACGCATGGCGCGGCCCAAGATGGAAAATGGGATGGCGCGGGGCTCACCTAGCGGCGGCGGGGACGGCAAACGGCGGCGTGCGGTGGATGGCGGCGAACGGCGCGGCACACGGTTCGGCAACCCGGCAAGCGACGGCGAACTCGGCAACTCCGGCGACGGCGAGGGAGAAAAGAGGAGGAGAAGGCGACGGCGTGGCTTGGGAGGAAATGGGGGCTTTGCCCTTATTTATAGGCGCACACGGGAGAGAGGTCACGAGAGGGAAGCGCGGGTCGGCGGCGACGGCTGCGTGCGCCACGTGACGGCGGGTCTCGGCGGGTCCGCGCGCATGGGGAACACGACGACGTGGCGCAGCTTGCGGCACGGCATGCGCGCGGCGAAGGGCGGCTGCGGCGTCGGCGTGTCGCGCGGGCGACGAGCAGCGCGGCGCGCGGCGGCGGCTACGGGCGGTGGGGCGCGAGCGACGCGGCGCGCGGGCGGGCGCGCGCTGGTACGCGCGGCGACACGCGGCGCGCGGAGCGGGCGGCGCGACACCGGTATGCGCGGGCGACACGCGGCGCGCGGGAGCGGGCCGCGCGCGCGGTCGGACTGGACTCGGTCGAACACTTGTTGACTAATGAACAGTGCGTTTTCATTTTTCCGAATTAAACTCCCAATTTCTCATTTCTATTTTCTTCCACCCTAAAAATTCAAAATAAATTCTAATATTCCCAAAATAATTATGAAATTATATTTTCAAACTTTTCCCCTACTTTTTATTATTCAAATATATTTTTTATATTTATTTCATTTCTTCTCTTAAATTTAGTAAATTAGGGTCTTTGGTTAAAATAAGCTTATAAACTCATATTTCCTTTTCAACAATATTTTTATCATCCAAATCCAAATATTTTCTATTTTTCCCCACCAGTTAGGGTTTAACCAAAATATTTTCAGGGTGTTACAATATTGCCAAGGCAAATCTGCTTAAGTTCATCTGCTTAAGTCCCTAAGGACACGCGTCAGGCCACACCTTAGTTGGGCCGCAAGTCTCTCATGGGCTCGGCCTAGTCGTGAGATGACTCAACGAAACCCTCAAATCTTCTACAAAGCCTCGAGGTCATCCCCGCCACTTCGTCTTCCCAGAAAAATTTCCCCTTTCGCAACACTGTTCACCAGCTTGCTGCGGAAAACCCTAGGCTTACGCAAGCACCCAAATCCGTCGATCCAGGAGCTCGCGTTTCCCCTCAAGCTAGCCTCCGCATCCAGCTCAAAAAATCCCCATCTCAAATCCCCATTCCTTGAGCTAGATCCGCCTCCCCCAAAACCACATCCATGGCAGGAGAGAAGGAGATCCCTTTCGAGCAATGGCGACCTCGGATGTCAAGGAGTCGACTCTCAAGGAAATGGTGAAGAACGGAGTTCTCCCTTCTAAGGAGATCGTCAGCTGGCGTCCGGCGGCCGGTGAGGAGTTCCCCACTCCGAACACCGGTGAGCTCGTCGTCTTTACTTCTTTCTTTTACTGTGGCTTCGGCCTCCCCACCTTTGAGTTCTTTAGGGGTCTCCTTGATTACTATGGTCTTCAACTTTATCACTTGAACCCCAATTCCATGCTCCATATAACTCTTTTCATCCATGTTTGCGAGGCTTTCCTTGGCATCTTTCCCCACTTCCAACTCTTTCGGCGCATGTTTTATCTCAAGCCGCATCCGAACAAGGATGAGCCCTGCGTTGTTGGTGGGGTCGGCTTCCAACTCCGTGGATCCCTCCGCCGAGATTATTTCTCTCTTCCCTTGAAATCTTCTAACAAGGGCTGACACGCAAACTGGTTCTACATTGCGAACCTCGAACCCAGTCTGCACAACTTCGTTGGCCTTACTCCTGTACCTAGATCCAACTGGAGCATCGTGCCAGTAGCCCAAGACTGGGATGAAGCCAACAAGCTTTTGGCTAAGATTTTGGAGATGAAGAAGAAGGGCCTTCAGGGTGAACAGTGAAGGGTTACGCGGAGGCTACGCTAGCCGAAAACAAAAACTTTTACCGCGCAAACCAGGAACACTTGCAAGTAAGGGCCGATAGATCGTTACCGATTGGAGTAGAGCGCAGCGGAATAGCCAATCAGGGCAATCCGATCCGGAACAGTGTAGCCGATTCCCGGAGACAGCCGATTCGCCAATCAGCCGATTCGAGTCGTCCGGCCGCGTTCTCACGCGTCGCTCCGATGCGCCCGACCGCACCGATTCCACCACGCCGATCGCTCCGATTGCGGCCGATCCGAAGCCGATCAACGGCGCGCAATGTAGCGGCGCCTCACCGGTATCCACACGTCCGGGGACGTAACGCCGAACACCCGTGTGCTAGCACGCGATGCAAGGCTAGGGTTTGGCTCGAAGGTGGGGAGGGTTTCCGTGGAGATTGATCTCGGCGACTTCTGTTGCACGCGATGCAATTGACATATCGCAACTCTCCACCCCTCCCTCCTTTATATAGAGTTGGCCGACGGGACTAGTGGCCGATTAGGACTCTATTTTGAATCGGATCTCATCCGTATCTCATAAAGTTGGCCGCCCACACGTCGTAAGCCCATAGGACTCTATCCGATCGGATCCCTATCCGATCAAGCCGTATCCGAGTCCAACTCGAATGCCTGTTCTTATCCCCTTAAGCGTGCGACCACGTAGGTTCAGGTATACTCGGTTTCGGCTATAGTCTAACTTAGCCGACCGTCGGCTCGAGTCCAACTCGGCCAGACACCAACGGCGCGCCTAGCAGCACATATTGACACCATAGTATACAAGAATATAATATCGGCTCGAACTCTGTAATGTGTACACAAATCCCTTTGCCTCACGATACCGGTTAAGCTATAGGCAAGATGTGTGCCATCCCTTCAATAGCTTAACCATTCACTCGAACCGTATTGGATTATCCGTCATTGATTGACTCCTCAATCAACTTAGCATGGCCATGCATTTCCATAATCCATTACCTCGAGGGGCCCAGAGATATCTCTCCAAAGGAGGGGCAAATTCCATCTTGATCACTCACATCCCACTCCATGTTTCATAGCAAACCCGAAAACTACCTTTATAACTACCCGATTACGGAATAGCGTTTGGTAGTCCCAAAGTAGGCTACTACACATGTTGGAATCCATGGTGATCTCGAGGTCTAAGGACTTTGTACCAACACTACCGAGACCAACTAATGGCACATTAATTCTGTAGTGTCTCATGGTGGGTCTATCCAACAATGTGTTCTCCAACACATATGTCCATGTTTATTGATCCGGTATCTCCATACCCATGATCTATGAGACATGATCATCAATCAATAAACATGCCGATCTTAGAATCATATTTGTTCCAACAATATGACATATGATCGAGGATCGTTTAGAAATAGATTCATACATAAAGAGTCTCATAAATAAGTCACGTACTTATTGATCAATACAAGATGTCTATTTCATGGAACCGAATAACACTTTATTCATAAATACATAAACATTGACGTGATATCCAACATCTCCATGTTGCCTCTAGGGCATATCACTAACAATCTCCCACTTGCACTAGAGTCAATCATGTAAGTATCTAATACCCATTGCTCTTGTGTGCGCCTCATGCTTTGGCGAGGGAGAGGTTTTGTCGGCGGATCGGCTATGTTGAGATCCGTGTGCACTTTGCATATCTTGACATCACCTCTGTCCACAATCTCGCGGATGAGATGATATCGCCGAAGTATGTGTTTGGACTTCGATGTGACCTCGGCTCCTTGGCTTGCGCAATGGCTCCACTATTGTCACAATAGAGAGACATTGGACCATCGTACTAGTCATCACACCAAGCTCGAAACGAATTTCTTGATCCAAACGCCTCCTTTGCATTTCCGAGCGGCAATGTACTCGGCCTCCGTTGTAGAATCGCAACGGTATCCCGCTTGGAACTCTTCCAGTGATCGCGCCTCCGTTCGGGCGAACACAAACCCATTGCGATCTATAATCATCCTTGTCCGTTTGGAAGCTAGCATCGGTGTAACCACTTACAACGAGCTCTTCTTCACCTCCATAGACTAGGAACATATCCTTAGTTCTTCTCAAGTACTTAAGGATATTCTTTACGGCAGATCCAGTGACCTTCACTGGATCTCGACGGTATCTGCTCGTAGCACTCAAAGCGTACGAGACATGCGGGCGTGTACAAAGCATGGCATACATGATGGATCCAATTGCCGAAGCATATGGAACCATACCCATCTTATTCCGCTCATCATGTGTCCGAGGACACCGATTCTTGCTAAGATTAATGCCATGTGACATGGGCAAGAAACCTTTCTTGGAATCATGCATGTTGAACCTTTTCAACACCTTGTCAATGTATGTACTTTGGCTTAATCCAATTAGCCTCTTGGATCTATCTCTATAGATCCGAATGCCTAATATATATGCTGCCTCCCTAAGTCTTTCATGGAAAAACTATTTTTCAATGAAGACTTGACGGATTCAAGCATAGGGATATCATTTCCAATCGTAATATGTCATCCACATATAAGATTAGAAATACAATTGCGCTCCCACCGACCTTTTTGTAAACACAGGCCTCTTCTTCATTTTTGATGAAACCAAACCCTTTGATTACTTCATCAAAACGAATATTCCAACTCCGAGATGCTTGCTTCAATCCATAAATGGATTTCGTAGCTTGCATATCTTTCGAGTGATTCTCGATCGACAAAACCCCGAGGTTGTATCATGTATACATCCTCGCTTAGGTTTCCATTTAGGAAAGCCGTTTTGACATCCATCTCGCCATATCTCATAATCGAAATATGCAGCAATCGCTAGGATAATCCGAATAGATTTAAGCATTGCGACGGGCGAGAAGGTTTCATCATAATCAACTCCTTGAATCTGTTTAAAACCTTTCGCCACCAATCGCGCCTTATAGATGTGAACATTTCCATCCATATCGGCCTTTTCTTAAAAACCCATTTACACTCAATGGTTTTGACACCATCGGTGGATCAACCAAGTTCCAAACTTGATTGTCGTACATGGATTCTATTTCGGATTTCATGGCTCCAAGCCACTTGTTGGAATCGGGTCCCACCATCGCTTCCTCATAGGTCTTAGGTTCATCGTTGTCCAACAACAATATATCACGTTGTTCCGCACTTTGTGTACCTATCGGGCGCACGACGTGATCTTCGACCTCCGTGGGCTGGTGTATCTACAACCGGTGGCGCAACACTTTGCTCCTCCGTTGTGGTTCCGTGGTCGCTGAAACGTTTTCGGTGTTTCTTGAACTTCTTCAAGATGCACCTGCTCCCACTAACCCTTCTTGAAAGAAACTCTTTCTCCAAGAAGACACCATGTCGGGCGACAAACACTTTGCCTTGTTCCCGATTATAAAAGTAATATCCCTTAGTTTCCTTAGGATATCCCACAAAGAAGCACTTGTCGATTTGGGTGTGAGCTTGTCGATCGTAAACGTTTTACATAAGCCTCACATCCCCAAATTTTGAGAAAAGACAAACTAGGGGTTGCCCTGTCCATATCTCATATGGTGTCTTTTCAACCGACTTAGATGGAACTCTATTTAGTGTGAGCGCATTGTTTCAAGAGCATATCCCGAAGGATAACGGAAGATCACTTTGGCTCATCATCGACCGCACCATGTCCAACAAGGTGCGATTTCTCCGTTCGGACACTCCGTTCCATTGTGGAGTTCTGGCGGAGTCAACTGTGGAACAATTCCACAATCTTTCGATGATTACCAAACTCTTGGCTCAAGTACCCCTCCACGATCGATCGTAGAAACTTGATTGTTTTCCCTAAATGATTACGTACTTCATTCGGAATTCTTTGAACTTTTCAAAGGATTCGGACTTATGCCTCATTAAGTAGATATAACCATATCTACTAAAGTCATCGGTAAAGGTAATGAAGTACGATAACCTCCTCGGCCGTTGAGCTCATTGGTCCACATACATCGGTATGTACGAGTGCCAATAAGTCACTTGCTCTTTCACTATGTCCCGTGAAAGGTGCCTTTGTCATCTTACCAAGTAAACAAGACTCACATGTCTCAAATGATTCAAAATCAAAAGAGTGAAGCAATCCATCCTTATGGAGCTTCTCCATGCGTTTCTTATTTATATGGCCTAAGCGACAATGCCGGATAAACGTGGGGTTTATATCATTAGAGAGTTGTGGTTCTGTATTAATGTTATAGATGGGAGACGCTTCAAGATTCAAAACGTATAATCCATTCACCAATGGAGCATGAAAATAGAACATATCTCGAGATATATTGAACAACCATTGTTCATTGATCTAAAATCATATCCTTCCGCTTGCAAACATGAAGCGGAAATAACGTTTTGACATAGTGTTGGAACACAATAACAATTATTTAATTCCAAAACTAATCCCGAAGGTAGATGAAGTGGTACTTTGCCGACAGCAACGTAGCAACGCTTGCTCCATTGCCGACGCGCGGGTTCACCTCGCCCCTTCTCAATCCTCTACTTCTTCTCATTCCCCGCAACGACTTGCAAATATGAGCTACGATCCGGTATCAAATACCCAAGAGTCGTAGGTGAAGTAGCAAGATTAATGTCTATAACATTAATACCGAAGCGTAAGTCGTACTTTGCTTCTTTTTAGATCCTCCATGTACTTCTTGCAGTTCCTCTTCCAATGGCTCGTCTCCTTGCAATAGAAGCAAACGGCATCGATGCCGCCGACCCCTTCTTGCCCTTCTTTGCATTAGAGGCACTCACGATCTCATCGGGAGTTAACTTCCTCTTGGTGCAAAGTTTCTTGACAGGTGGTTTGCGCTTTGCCTTCGCATCATCATCACATGATGACCGTTTTTCTGGATACTCTCCTCACTGTCTTTAGCATCCCATGCAATTCAGCCAAGGTTCTATCCATATTGTTCATGTGATAATTCAATATGAATGGCTCGAAGCTTGGAGGGAGCGACCGGAGAATCACGTCGTAGCCAACTCTTGGCTAAGAGGGAAACCTAGTTTCTCAAGACTCTCGATATAGCCAATCATCTTTATCACATGCGGACGACGGGATTCCCTCAACAAGCTCGCACGCAAACAAGGACTTTGAGGTGTTGAACCTCTCGGCCCGAGCTTGGTTCTCAAACATGCCACGCAGATCCCTGAATAATAGTGTGAGCATCGCTGCTCTCATATTGCTTACAAGCTCGGGGACATTGTAGCAAGCATGAGACACTTATATCTAGGGCATCATTAGTGTGCTTCTCATAAGCCCTCCGTGCGTTGCGGTGGCATTAGTTGGCAAATCCTCGGGATAGGGTACTTCAAGAACGTACTCCTTACGCTCTTGCTTGAGAACAATTCTCAAGTTGCGATACCAATCCATAAAGTTTGTTCCATTTAATTTTTCCTTTTCGAGAATAGATCGCAAATTAAAGGTACTGGGTGTAGTATTAGCCGCCATTTATTCTACAACAGAAAAAGCAAAGTTTAGCACAATGTTTATGCTATGTCTATTGTTAAACAATTTAACATTAGACTCCCATTACATATTTTCCACCTTCCCTCTAGGTTACGTATTGGGTCAAGATCCACATGTTAATTAATTTTCTAGTGAGCTTTGGCATCACTGCTAGAAAATTAGTAACATCGGTAAGCAACACCTTGCTAATCACATCTCTATGTGACTCTTGTTGTTGGTGTGGCATCTCCATGCCCCGGCGCCAACCTATGCCCCAAGGCCCAAAACTGTTTTGATAGCCTTGTTAAGTAAACCAAATGCTCCCGCATGTATATGTCGACATATACCCCTCGTGTTATGATAGAGAATGGCACTCTGCTTTGGCAGACCCACCATTGACGAGCATAACGGTGACGGGTGCAACATTTGGAAGGGCATCATTACTACTTAATTTTGCGAGGGATGCTATCCTATCAAACAAACATATCACATATGAAAGCAAGAAGAATAGCATATAGTGAAATAGTATGGCCCCCTTCACATGGTGATCTCCATCTCCATGCCTAGGATCTCCATCTTCATCACCGTTCTTTCGAGTGCCGAATGCTTGATTTCTTCAAACTAAGCTACTACTATAGAAGCTCTAATTGAAGATTACATCGACTCGCAGGTCGTGAAAGAATATTACAAGCATTGCACGTATGAAAGAATATTACAGGGATTGCACATATGAAAGAATATTACATGCATCACATGCATCTCATACATCTCATACATACAATAGGGCCATACCATCTCAAAGCATTCTCTGCAAAAACAAGTTAGGCGTAGAAACATTTTCTACTTATCGCAGAGATACGGCACCGAGACGACCTATAAGGGGGTACGCACACGGCGGTCCCGCTAGCCAATCTATGAAATCGCTTATGGAAACCATATCGGCATAATCATATTATGCCGTCCCGATACACTATCAAGGGAGATGGTTTGCGTAAGCGCGAGGCAGCAACAAAGTCGGACTACGAGATAGCTCCGGTATAATCACATTATACCGTTCCGATACACTATCAAGGAACGCTATCTCGAACCCAACTCAAACCGAGTTATTTGGAAATTGCTTCGACGTAATCACATTACGTCGTTCCGATACACTATCAAGGAACGCAATTACCATCTACTCTCCTCAACGATCCCGTAAAACCGATTGATCTAATCAACCCGTGCGCAAAACTTGTTCCGGATCCAATCTAAAACCCGAACTAAGCAAGATTAGCTCGATACCACTTGAAGGGTTACGCGGAGGCTACGCTAGCCGAAAACAAAAACTTTTACCGCGCAAACCAGGAACACTTGCAAGTAAGGGCCGATAGATCGTTACCGATTGGAGTAGAGCGCAATGGAATAGCCAATCGGGCAATCCGATCCGGAACAGGTAGCCGATTCCCGGAGACAGCCGATTCGCCAATCAGCCGATTCGAGTCGTCCGGCCGCGTTCTCACGCGTCGCTCCGATGCGCCCGACCGCAGCCGATTCCACCACAGCCGATCGCTCCGATTGCAGCCGATCCGAAGCCGATCAACAGCGCGCAATGTAGCAGCGCCTCTACCGGTATCCACACGTCCGGGGACAGAACGCCGAACACCCGTGTGCTAGCACGCGATGCAAGGCTAGGGTTTGGCTCGAAGGTGGGGAGGGTTTCCGTGGAGATTGATCTCGGCGACTTCTGTTGCACGCGATGCAATTGACATGTCGCAACTCTCCACCCCTCCCTCCTTTATATAGAGTTGGCCGACTGGGACTAGTGGCCGATTAGGACTCTATTTTGAATCGGATCTCATCCGTATCTCATAAAGTTGGCCGCCCACACGTCGTAAGCCCATAGGACTCTATCCGATCGGATCCCTATCCGATCAAGCCGTATCCGAGTCCAACTCGAATGCCTGTTCTTATCCCCTTAAGCGTGCGACCCGTAGGTTCAGGTATACTCGGTTTCGGCTATAGTCTAACTTAGCCGACCGTCGGCTCGAGTCCAACTCAGCCGACACAACAGCGGCGCCTAGCAGCACATATTGACACCATAGTATACAAGAATATAATATCGGCTCTGAACCTGTAATGTGTACACAAATCCCTTTGCCTCACGATACCAGTTAAGCTATAGGCAAGATGTGTGCCATCCCTTCAATAGCTTAACCATTCACTCGAACCGTATTGGATTATCCGTCCGTTGATTGACTCCTCAATCAACTTAGCATGGCCATGCATTTCCATAATCCATTACCTCGAGGGGCCCAGAGATATCTCTCCAAAGGAGGGGCAAATTCCATCTTGATCACTCACATCCCACTCCATGTTTCATAGCAAACCCGAAAACTACCTTTATAACTACCCGCATTTGGAATAGCGTTTGGTAGTCCCAAAGTAGGCTACTACACATGTTGGAATCCATGGTGATCTCAGGTCTAAGGACTTTGTACCAACACTACCCGAGACCAACTAATGGCACATTAATTCCGTAGTGTCTCATGGTGGGTCTATCCAACAATGTGTTCTCCAACACATATGTCCATGTTTATTGATCTGGTATCTCCATACCCATGATCTATGAGACATGATCATCAATCAATAAACATGCCGATCTTAGAATCATATTTGTTCCAACAATATGACATATGATCGAGGATCGTTTAGAAATAGATTCATACATAAAGAGTCTCATAAATAAGTCACGTACTTATTGATCAATACAAGATGTCTATTTCATGGAACTGAATAACACTTTATTCATAAATACATAAACATTGACGTGATATCCAACATCTCCATGTTGCCTCTAGGGCATATCACTAACAAACAGATCACTCGGCATTTCATCAGGAACCGACTAGCGCCGATCAAGGAGAGGTCTAAGCCCGCGTTCGAGTACGAGGGCGAGAGGGACCCCAATCGGGAAGATCGCGACTCCCTCAGCTTCGAGACCTTGAAAACCCGCATGTATAAGATATTCTCGATCGGGATTGCGGTCGAGCGCAGCCTCATGCCGCCGGTCCTCCGATACCCTATATCGCCCACCTCCTCCGGTAAGTTGACTCAGCCTCTTTATTGCCTTTCAATCTTGATGTCGCACTTCTTAGTGTTCAAAGAATCTCTCTTGCAGGAAAACGCCTTCATTATCTCAAAGCCGTATAAAATACACCATGACAACGTGCCAGCTCGGCCTGCTAAAAAACCAGTCGGCGGCGTGAAGATCCAGAGCGATCCAATCGGCAAGAGGGCTGCCCCGAGCGAGGACATCAGCAAGCGGGCGAGTAAGAGGAGGCTGGTCATTGATGACTCGAATGACGATGCGCCAGCCCCTCAAGCCGAAGCGACCCCCCAAGGTCGTCACCAAAAACTGCGCCCAAGATCCGCCGGTCAACCAGGTATGTCTTATGACTGAAATTGTGCCCTCATTGAAAACCTCTCTGCCTTCATTCCGATTGCTCCTATCTTTCTTTTTGCAGGAGGCCTCAGAATATAGACCCCACTCGGCAGAGTGAGGGCCCTATGCCATCTGCAGCAGCTGAGGCGACAAAGCGTGCAGAACCAAAGCTCCGGAGCTGGTATTCCTTGAAGCAATCTTTCGCTTTTTAATCTTCAGTCTACTTTTCCTATATCTTCATTCACTCTCTCTGAATTGATCAGCCAAAGTGGAGGAGATCCCTAGATTGCAGTCCTCTGAGACCTGGGTCCCTCCAATCAAGATTGAGTGGCACGATTCTGAGGGCCAGAAACAGGGCATCATCCTGAACAAGCAAAAGGAGAATGAAGAAAGAGATATGCTTGTAGACACGAACGAAGCCACTCGCGCTAAACGTAAGTTTTGCTTCTTTTCTTGTTGCTTTGTAATTGCTTTTCGCCGATCAACTTCGAACTTGTATGTAGAGGGTGTATTGCCGGTCGATAGCCAAATCCGATGCACTCGAGAAGCTGGTCCCGCACTTGAACTCCCTGGAGAACATCCAGCAAGAACTAAAGGCCACTCGAGAAGAAGCTGCATCAAGGGAAGCAGCTCTGAGGAGAGAAATAGCCGCACTCCGGGAGGAGAACCTCGACCTCCTTGGTTCAGTCGGGAGTGAGCAGGATCTCCTTAGTCTTTTTATGCCTTTATTTGTAGTCTGTGTTGATCTTGGTCGTTGACAACTTTTCTTGTTGCAGAAAACTCATCGAAGGTCCACTCGCTCCAGGCCCGGCTGGATGAGGCTAACACCAGCAGAGCCGAGCTGGAGAGTGAGTTTGAAGGTGAGCTCTTTCAAAACAGCGTTCTTTGAGTTGATTCATCTTTGAATGTTTGTGTGATCATATGTCTTTGACAGCTTATAAGATCAAGACCCGAGCCCAGTATGATGTCTTCACTGAAAGGGTCCAAAGGGCCGAAAGCGTAAGGGACGATGTTGCTAACGCGGCGACACTGATTCTCTTGTCGCTGTTCCATCATGGGCTCGGGACCAGTTCGCTGGACGCCATCGAGGTCTTCGACAAGCTTAGGCGGGCCCCAGATCAGTACCTGGCCAATATCTCAGAGGCATCCATCATGGGAGCGGGCTTCGCCCATGCGCAGACCAAGTCACTCTATCCCCAGATAGATGTTGATTTAGTCGGGGAGGGCTTCGCCAATGGCACTTCAGACGAACAGGCCTTGGAATTGATTAGTGAAGCGCAGGAGTCGGCCAAGAAAGTAGCCGCCGATGTAGTGAACCATTTTCGATCTTAACTATTTTGCGAACATCTGTATGTAACTTTCTGATGTAGACTTGTAAATACTCAGCTTATTTATGTTAATGTCCTGATCCGAGTCTTTATGTCAAATTTCTTAAGTAATTTTCGTCCGACTGTCACCAAGCCTAAGCTTGATTAGGTCATCAAAAAATTCTCAGTCCTTATTCATTGAACTCGAATCGAGGAACATTAAACAATGATAAACCAAATATGCACAAGTTGCAGAAGAAAATGATGCTTTATTGACATGTATGCAGCCTCCGACTGCTAACTCAAGAAGTCATCTTGCTTGAGGTTGGCAGTCAAGAATAACATGAAACTTAAGGAAATTTAAGCATAGTATCGTCGAAGATGTTCAATGTTCCAGGAGTTCTTCACCATGGATCCGTCTTCACGCTTTAGTCGATATGCTCCTGGCCGAGTCACCTCAGCAATTATATACGACCCTTCCCAAAGTGGAGATAATTTGTGACGGTCCTTGGTGGTTTGAATTTTACGCAGAACCAAATCGCCGACAATAAAAGCTCATGCTCGAACATTGCGACTATGGTATCGTCTGAGTCCTTGAAGATATCTTGCCGACTGGATCAGGGCTACCTCACGGGCCTCTTCCAGTCGGGTGAGGTCATCCACTCGGTATTGATCGTAGCGTTCGTCGTTAAAGCTGCGAACTTGGAGAGATTCGTACTCCATTTCGTTCGGCAACATGGCTTTTGCGTCATAGATGTCACGCCCAGAAATTCCCACCAGAATTTCTGCAGCTAATTTGTGCATTACATCCTCGTCCAGGAAACAATATAAAAGAGTTACATAAATGCAGCGGAAAAGAAAATAAAACTGACTTAAGCTAAACTTTGACACGAGCGAAGCGGAACACCAACTCCACAGCTAAACCTTGACGAGAACAAGCCTACACCTCCTCGGAGACCTCGCTCTCAACCTCTGGCACTGAAGGGGGAAAAAGAAGCAAGACTGAGTACAACCACCGTACTCAACAAGTCACACCGGAAAGGGGTACATGATGCGAGATAAATAACAAGGAATGGTCAAGAGGCTCAATTTGCATAAACAAATTGGCAAGATACAATAATAATATTTGAAGACAAGAAAAACGGTAGTAATATTTAAGCAGTATTAAATAAACACTGTCCAACGCTCAACCCACGTTGCGACAGGCCCATCCATCCACCTGCACTGGTCAAGCTTTAACATTTCAATCAAACAAAGTAAATGAGACTAATCAAGGTGAATCTGGTCGATCGCCCGTAACCGTGGGCACGGCTATTCGAATAGTTTTTACTCGATCGAGGTGTACAACTGTACCCACAAGACACAATCCCACAACACGTTACCGTGCGCCGGTACACCACCACGGTGCCCGGAAAGGAACTGTGACAGGACCCTTCACATAGCCCCCTCTAATCAATCGTACCACACCAAGGTTTCGCCCCCATTCCCATCGGGCAATGGGCAGCCCCCTCTAGTGCCGCGGTGAATCCGGAAGCTGATCAACCCTTAAAACCGGGCCGATCCAACTCCATCACGCTCACCCTCTTCGGATACGTTAACTAGAGACAGTGTGCTACGGGCCCAACCATTACCCATGCGGCTTGTGGTATGCACGGCATTTCTTCCGGGTTTCCCGAGAACCGGTCCTTAGTCGTCATGAGCACGCTAACCAAAGTCCAACCATGTGCTCACGACCCACCTTTCTTATAATTCAATATTATTAAGAACAAAATCATATCTTAATATCACTGGAGGTCAACTTTAGCATTAAACTTAGTGTGATTCCCTTAAGTGTGCTAGTTGCGCTAAGCATGACTAAGCAACCTTAAACTATCATCTAGTCACATTGGATCCCAAGGTATCAATGGTATAAGGTAAACAATCCTATAGTTGAGTACAATAGGTATAAAACATCCCATGAAATGACATTCTAAAACATATGCAGTATTTGAATGAAATAGAGATATTTTCATAAAATAGGTACAATATGGTCAATGTAAGGTATGACTTGCCTTGCTCGGGGACGAGGAACCTCGGCGACTACTTCGAGAACGGGCTCGCCGGAAAACTCGGGATCTACACGACAAACAAAACACTCAACAAACACCCTAAAAAGTCTACTGAAACAGCACTGAAAAGTATTTTTAATGGATTCTTGACATTTTTCTGGATTTAATGAAATTTGGATGGGTTCAAACGGAGTTCGGATTCAAAAGATATGAATTTTAGAAGTTTAATTGCGATTTTTAAACTAAACGAAAAGATTAAATGATTTATTGCGCAATTAAGCCCCCGGATGACGCAAGCTGGCGCAAGCGGTAGGGCTGACGTCGCGCGGCGCAAGCGGCCGACGCAAGCGACGGGCGCGGTCCACGGTGGACCGAGTCCACGGCGGCGGCGGGAGCGGGGGCACGTGGCGCGCATCGGGGGGGGTGGCGGCGATCGGACGGCGCGGCCTTGCGCGCGAGGGGACGGTCCGGATCCGCCCGATCCGAAGGATCGAACGGCGCGGATCGCGGCTAGGGTTAGGGTTTGGGGCGGCGACGGGCGGACACGCGGCAGCCCATCCGGTGTGCGGCGGCCGGATCGAACGACGACGGATCGATCGCGATCGGACGGTGCGGATCCGCCCGATCCGAAGGATCGGACGGAGGTGCGGGAGCGCGCTAGGGTTAGGGTTCGGGTGGCGGCGGCTCGAGCTCGCCGCCGGCCATGGCGCGCGGCGGCCGGCGGAACTCCGGCGGCACCGGCGACGGCGGCGAGGGTGCTTGCGGGCGCGGGGGACCACGGGGAGGGCGGAACGGTGCGCGCGGGAGCGGTTCGGGAGGAGACCCGAAAACCGAAAAGGAGAAGGGCGGCGGTGCACTCACCGACGACGGAGACGACGACGATGGCGACGGCGGGTTTTGGGGCTAGCGCACGGGAACCAAAGGGAAACGCGCGGCGGTGAACGAGGAGTTTTATAGGGGTACCACGGGGCCGAAACCAACACGGAAATGGCGCGGATTCCTCGCCGTTGTTCACGGACTCGGAGAGAGAGAGGAAACAATCGGCGACGGATTTTGCGTGGATAGGGTTTCCAACGGCGCGGGGTTTGCGGGGATGGAAACGGCGCCGCGAGATTGAGCCCGCACGGGGCCGACGTGGCTCGGATTCAAACGGGAAGGAGCGGAAAGGCGGCGCGCATGGCGGACGGCGGCCGGACCGACCGGGCGCGGGGACGGAAGCTCGACAGCGGGCCCACCCGTCGCGTCTCGCGGCGAGGGACGCCCGCGGACTTGCGTGCGGCGGCGGCGTGCGGGCCTCGGCCCACGACCGGCGCGCGCGGGGAGAGGGACCGGCCGACGCCCCAAGGAAAGAGCGGGAGTACTGTGCGGCCCGTACGGAAAAGAAAAAGAAAAAAAAGGAAAAAGGATTTTTGGGGCTTAATTAATTCCCGATTTCTTATTTAATTGTTTAAAAATACTTAGAGTGCTCTAAAAATTCCAAGTAAAAATCCTGTTAGCATATTTTGACATGAAGAATTCAAGAAAAATCCTACCATGTCATTTCCATTTATTATTTGCATTTTAAAATTATAGGTTGACTCCAGTGTTAATTTCGAAATTCCGATTATTTCGGGTAAATTAATTGAATGAATTAGGGAAAAACTCGGGATGTGACAACCTACCCCTTAAACGGAATCTCGACCCCGAGATTCGGAGGTGCGCGAAGAGGTGCGGGTGCGCGGCCTTTAGCTCATCTTCTCGTTCCCAAGTAGCTTCTTCCTCGGAGTGATGAGTCCATTGAACCTTGCAAAACCCGATAACCTTGTTCCGAGTCCTTCTCTCACGACCTCAAGGATACGTGCTTGGTCTCTCTACGTAGGTTAAGTCCTCTTGGATTTCAATCAGTCCGGACTCGCCGTTCTTCCGGTACCCTTAAACACTTCTTCAACTCGGGACACATGAAACACGTCGTGAATACCGGTCATGTTGGAGGAAGCTCCGGTGATAGGCCACTTCCCTCGACGTTCCCGAATCCTGTATGGTCCCACGAAACGTGGTGCCAACTTACCTTTGGTTTGGAAACGGTGTACTCCCGGAGTGGTGTGACGCGAAGATACACAAAATCCCCGCTTCAAAGGCGAGATCTCTTCGACGATTATCGGCATAGCTCTTTTGTCGGGATCGCGCAACCTTCAACCTTTCCCGAATCACTCGGACCTTTTCCTCTCGCTTCGCTTATTACTTCCGTGCCAAACAATTGGCGCTCACCCGTCTGGTCCCAGGGGTGTGCGGCATTTCCGTCCATACAGTGCTTCATACGGTGCCATTTGAATGCGGCTCGTAACTGTTGTTGTAAGAGAATTCTGCATAGGGCAAGCTTTTGTCCCACGCTTTTCCAAAATCGAGCGCGCATGCTCTTAGCATATCTTCCAAAATCTGATTCACTCTCTCAGTTTGGCCGTCTGTTTGCGGATGATAGGCCGTGCTGAAATTCAAACGGGTACCGAGTTCTTCTTGCAACTTCTTCCAGAACTTGGAAGTAAACTGACTTCCCCTATCGGACACGATCTTCTTAGGCACGCCATGCAAACACATGATCCTTGCGAGATAAAGCTCTGCCAACTTCTTCCCTGAGTAGGTAGTATGTACTGGTATGAAGTGGGCCACCTTGGTGAGTCGGTCCACCACGACCCAAATCGAGTCATAACCTGACGTTGTGCGGGGTAAACCCGTGATGAAATCCATCCCAATTTCTTCCCATTTCCACTCTGGAATCTGAAGGGGTTGCAACAGTCCGGCGGGCCGTTGATGTTCTGCCTTCACTCGCTGACAAACATCACAAAGTGCAACAAACTCAGCTATCTCCCTCCTCATGCTGACCCACCAAAACTTTTCTTTAAGATCTTGATACATCTTTGTACTGCCGGGTGAATTGAGTATTGGGTTTGGCGAACTTCCGTAAGGATCGCCTTTTTCAAATCCTTGTCTTCTGGCACACACAATCTCTTTCCCATCCAGATTGTGCCATGTTCGTCTTCCGTAAAACCACGAGCTTTTGACTCTCATGTTCTTCTTGAGCTCGGCCATTTCGGGATCGACGCCGAGCAGCCCGAATTTGATCAATGAGAGTGGGTTGGGCTTCCGAGCAGCCACAAAACCAAAATCCACCACTCGTAGATTTAGATTCTCGAATTCCTGCTGCAACTGGTTACACATTCCTTCGACACTGAGGGTGGTGCAGTAACTCTTTCGGCTTAGTGCATCCGCAACCACATTAGCTTTGCCGGGATGGTAATGTATCCCTAAGTCATAATCTTTGATCAGTTCCAACCATCTCCTCTGTCGGAGGTTTAAATCCGGTTGGGTGAAAATGTACTTAAGACTTTTGTGATCTCGTATACACTTCACAACGATTACCAATTAGGTAGTGTCGCGGATCTTCAATGCATGAACCATCGGATAACTCCGCATCAGGAGTGGGGTAGTTGTTTTCATGTGGGCGCAATTGACGAGATGCATATGCAACCACTTTGCCTTCTTGCATCAACACACATCCTAACCCTTGGCGAGATGCATCACAATAAACTTGGAAGTCCTTTGCTGGGTCGGGCAGTATCAACACTGGTGCAGACACCAACTTCCTCTTGAGCTCTTCAAAACTCCTATTGCATTCTGCCGACCACTTAAACTTCTCATCTTTCTTCAACAGTTGAGTCATTGGCTTGGCGATTTTGGAGAAGTTCTCAATGAAGCGGCGGTAGTAACCCGCAAGTCCAAGGAAACTTCGGATCTGCGTGATGTTTTAGGTGGGGTCCACTTGGTAACGATTCCACATTTGCCGGATCCACGGCTACTCCTTGGGCATTCACAATGTGGCCGAGGAACCGTACCTCCTTTAACCGAAAGCACACTTGCTAAACTTGGCGTAGAGTTGATGGTCTCTCAACTTTTCGAGTACTTGTCCGAAGATGTTGCTCATGATCCTCCTCGACTTAGAGTAGACCAAAATGTCGTCAATGAACACCACCACGAATTTATCCAAGAACTCCATAAACACCTTGTTCATCGATTCATAAAGAAAGCCGGTGCATTGGTTAAACCAAAAGACATGACCGTACACTCGTACATGTCCGTACACGTGATGAAGGCGGTCTTGGGAATGTCCTCTTCTCGAATCCTCAATCGATGATAGCCCGATCGCAGATCTATCTTGGAAAATACCTTGGCCCCTTTGAGTTGGTCGAATAAGTCATCAATCCGGGGTAGGGGATACTTGTTCTTGATAGTAACCTCATTGAGGGCTCGATAATCCACACACATTCTCTTGGTCTTGTCCTTCTTTTCCACGAAAATCACCGGAGCACCCCAAGGTGATGTGCTCGCGAATATACCCTTTTGCAACTGTTCATCCACTTGCTTCTTTACTTCGGCCAACTCGTTGGCTCCCATCCTATATGGCCTCTTGTGTATTGGGGCGGTCCGGTACTAGGTCAATCCGAATTCGATTTCCCTTTTGGCGGCATCCGAGTTAAATCCTCTGGGAAAACTTCGGGGTATTCTCGACGATGGGGATATCCTCTAACTTCACAGGGTCTTGGCCGCCATTTCGGACGATTCCCGGTGGAAACATGATTCAAACTTGCTACGGGCTTGACTTGCATGGGAGAGCGAAAAACAACTCTTTCTCCTTTCGTATTAATTAGAGTAATGGTGCGACTAGCGCAGTCAATTACTCCCTTATGTCTGGACAACCAATCCATCCCAAGAATGACATCTATGCCTTTGGACGAAGGAGGATAAGGTTGGCTAGGAACATAGACCCTTGGATTTCTATGGCCACCGAGGGACAATGCGAGTGGTCTCCAAATGGTTTCCAGGGGTTTGAACCCGCATAGGTATCTTAAGTCCCATTACTGACAACCCATGTGCCCCAACAAATTGCTTTGAGATAAATGAATGTGTAGCCCCCGAATCAAATAATAATGTGGCAGGAGTAAAGTTTACAGGAAACATACCAGTATAACTCAGAGCGGCTGCGCTTCCTCGGCGGACGCATGATTGACCCGAGCTGGATGAACCTTGGCCCGCGCGTCTTGGCTTCGGACACTTGTCCGCAAAATGCCCGGATCACCACGGTTGAAACAGACTCCGGCTTTCCTCCCGAGTCCTTCCTTGGAGGTGGTGGTGTGGATCGTTGCCGGGATGGCACCGTTGGAGGGCGCGGGGCTGGAGTATGTTGTTGCTGACCACTGCCACTACTGCCAGTTTGGAAATTCCCTTGGTGATAAGGTCGATGCTGACGAACAATCATGGTGGTAGGTCCACTCTGACTCCCAGGCATGAAACGCGGCCTCTGCTGATTTCCCTGCTGTTGAGGAGGTCGTGTCTGGAATGCTTTTCTCTTCTTGATCATCTTGTTGCGCTGATCTTCCTGTCGAATGGCCTTGTCGACCAGCTTCTCAAAGTTAGCATACTCTCCGGAGATAAGCTTGTCCGTGAGTTCATCATCCAAACCGGCCAAAAACTTTTCCTGCCTTTCTGCATCAGTGCGCACATCTTCTGGGGCATAACGGGCAAGACGATTGAACTCGTGCAGATACTCAGTAACTGATCTGTTACCCTGCTCAAGGGAACGGAACTCACGCTTTTTCTGTGCAACTATTCCCGCAGGAATATGTGCGGTCCTGAAACTGACGAAACTCTTCCCAGTAACACGCTCCGGGCGAGTAACCAAATAGTTGTCCCACCAAGCCGAAGGGACCACAATGGCGATGAGTGGCAAACGAGACCTTCTCTTGATCCGTGCACCGCAGCAGATCCAACTTCTTCTCTATGGCATGAAGCCAATCATTAGCCTCCATGGGATTAGTGGTGCTTGGAGAAGGTCGGCGGTCGGACACGAAGGAACTCGGCGGCTTGGTGGGGTGGTGGGGCGGCAAGCGGTTTTTTTCTTTGTCTTGCATTTGTTGCAGATCTGCTTGCATCCGATGGTGTTGTTGTTGCATTTGCTGCATCATTGCAGCCATCATCCGTGTCGTGAAGCGAGCACTTGAGCAATGGTGGGATTCTCGGGTGGCGGTGGAGGAGCATTGCCATTGGCGTCATGAGCCTCGTTGTTGTTGGCACTGACGCCCATTGTTGCTGTTCGCCCACCGGTCCCGGTGTTCACCATCCGAAGGAGACGACCGACCGAGAGAGAGAAAAGAAGAAAACAGACAGCAGACTTAGCACTAATCTTTATTATTTGAATTCAAATGCATTGTTCGATCTTGACTAAAAACAAGGAAAAGCACCAAACATCCTTAATTGGTCGTCATATCACACTTGATATCGACTGCCGCCTATCCCACACACAACCTAAAAAACACAAGTAACTACCAAGAAGATAAACTAAGATAAACGGTAAAACTAAGGAGGGCAACTAGAACGATCCACGAGGCGAGGAGTCGAAACTGCTTCCTTCAGAAGATCCCCATTCTTCCGAACGGCTCCTGGAGTCCTCGGGCGTCACCTCGGACTTGGAATCTTCTGAGTCGGTTGCCGTAGCCCAACCGATCCTGCCTCTTCCCTCCGAGGAATCTTGAGTCTCTTCGGAGTCCATGTCTTCAGCTGAATTCTCTGAGCTTGAGTCACTGGAGACGAAGATCCAACCATTACTGCCACCTCCGCCTTGATTTGCCGAAGCTGGAGCAAAGGTGAGGGCAGAGCCTACAGCAGGAGGAACTGGAACCGGCGCTGAACGGGAGCGGGTGGAGCTGAAGAAGGCGGTGGAATCCGAGGTGCTAGCTGGATGCGGACAGGCGCGGTGGTGGTCTTCCGGGGCGTAGTGCGGAGTCTAACCCCAACCGGTGGCGGGAGTCCCTTCAACTCAGCGACCTCCTTCTTTAGACGAACCACTTCGTCCTGCAGTCGCGCGATCCTCAGCAGCTTCTTGTCGTTCAGCTCTTTGGTCGCCTTGTGTAGGTCAGAGTGCATCTGATCCAGTTCTTGGAGCACGGTGCACATGTGACCGAAGGTAGAGTCGTTCTCCTCTGCCGTAGACTTGAATGCACTGACCTCTGAGGAACTACCTCGACAGGGGTGGTAGCGGTAGGAGGAGGTGCGAAGGTCAGCATCATGCAGCTCCCTCATCCTGGCCAACATCAGGTAGGCGGCTTCTTGACAAGCGTGATCTGACGTGCCTCCGGAAGCTGTGACCTCCATGTTGGGAAGACACGTTCCCACAAACCCGTGAACCTCCAACCGAACACGGTAGGGCAACTCGCCACTGAGAGGCGCGACTGTTGTATATTCCGGTGCTTCAGATATCCAACCGCAAGGGCCATACGTGCGCCTCGCCACGAAGCCTGTCATCCCTTTTCCGCAGCGTCGCGGGGAACCCGCCATCTATAGAAACAAAGGAGTGGGAAAATCAAAACATGCTCAAAACCCACGACCAACATCCCATTTTCGCAATTCCTAAACCCTAGACTGACTCCTCTTTACAAAACACCCCCCTTTTTTTTTCAAAACATATGCACATGAAAAGAATTAGAGGGCTCTTAAGGTTTCCAGTTGGCTTGTCCTACAGTCACAGGAAGGCTCTGATACCAACTTGTCACGCCCAGAAATTCACACCAGAATTTCTGCAGCTAATTTGTGCATTACATCCTCGTCCAGGAAACAATATAAAAGAGTTACATAAATGCAGCGGAAAAGAAAATAAAACTGACTTAAGCTAAACTTTGACACGAGCGAAGCGGAACACCAACTCCACAGCTAAACCTTGACGAGAACAAGCCTACACCTCCTCGGAGACCTCGCTCTCAACCTCTGGCACTGAAGGGGGAAAAAGAAGCAAGACTGAGTACAACCACCGTAACTCAACAAGTCACACCGGAAAAGGGGTACATGATGCGAGATAAATAACAAGGAATGGTCAAGAGGCTCAATTTGCATAAACAGCATTGGCGATACAATAATAATATTTGAAGACAAGAAAAAAGAGTAATATTTAAGCGGATTAAATAAACACGTCCAACGCTCAACCCACGTTGCGACAGGGCCCATCCATCCACCCGCACCGGTCAAGCTTTAACATTTCAATCAAACAAAGTAAATGAGACTAATCAAGGTGAATCTGGTCGATCGCCCGTAACCGTGGGCACGGCTATTCGAATAGTTTTTACTCGATCGAGGTGTACAAGCGTACCCACAAGACACAATCCCACAACACGTTACCGTGCGCCGGTACACCACCACGGTGCCCGGAAGGAACGTGACAGGACCCTTCACATAGCCCCCTCTAATCAATCGTACCACACCAAGGTTTCGCCCCCATTCCCATCGGGCAATGGGCAGCCCCCTCTAGTGCCGCGGTGAATCCGGAAGCGATCAACCCTTAAAACCGGGGCCGACCCAACTCCATCACGCTCACCCTCTTCTGGATACGTTAACTAGAGACAGCTGTGCTACGGGCCCAGCCATTACCCATGCTGGCTTGTGGTATGCACGGCATTTCTTCCAGGGTTTCCCGAGAACCGGTCCTTAGTCGTCATGAGCACGCTAACCAAAGTCCAACCATGTGCTCACGACCCACCTTTCTTATAATTCAATATTATTAAGAACAAAATCATATCTTAATATCACCGGGAGGGCAACTTTAGCATTAAACTTAGTGTGATTCCCTTAAGTGTGCTAGTTGCGCTAAGCATGACTAAGCAACCTTAAACTATCATCTAGTCACATTGGATCCCAAGGTATCAATGGTATAAGGTAAACAATCCTATAGTTGAGTACAATAGGTATAAAACATCCCATGAAATGACATTCTAAAACATATGCAGTATTTGAATGAAATAGAGGTATTTTCATAAAATAGGTACAATATGGTCAATGTAAGGTATGACTTGCCTTCTCGGAGACGAGGAACCTCGGCGACTACTTCAAGAGAACGGGCTCGCCGGAAAACTCGGGATCTACACGACAAACAAAACACTCAACAAACACCCTAAAAGTCTACTGAAACAGCACTGAAAAGTATTTTTAATGGATTCTTGACATTTTTCTGGATTTAATGAAATTTGGATGGGTTCAAACGGAGTTCGGATTCAAAAGATATGAATTTTAGAAGTTTAATTGCGATTTTTAAACTAAACAGAAAAGATTAAATGATTTATTGCGCAATTAAGCCCCCTGGATGATGCAAGCCTGGCGCAAGCGTAGGGCGACGTCGCGCGCAAGCGGCGCGACGCAGCGACGCGGGCGCGGTCCACGGTGGATCGAGTCCACGGCGGCGCGGGGAGAGCGGGGCACGTGGCGCGCATCGGGGAGGGTGGCGGCGATCGGACGGCGGCGGCCTTGCGCGCGAGGGCGGTCCGGATCCGCCCGATCCGAAGGATCGAACGGCGCGGATCGCGGCTAGGGTTAGGGTTTGGGGCGGCGACCGGGGCGGACACGCGGCAGCCATCCGGTGTGCGGCGACCGGATCGAACGACGACGGATCGATCGCGATCGGACGGTGCGGATCCGCCCGATCCGAAGGATCGGACGGTGCAGGGGGAGCGGCGCTAGGGTTAGGGTTCGGGTGGCGGCGGCTCGAGCTCGCCGCCGGCCATGGCCGCGCGACGGCAGCGGAACTCCGGCGGCACCGGCGACGGCGGCGAAAGGAGTGGCTGCGGGCGCGGGGACCACGGGGGAGGGGCGGAACGGTGCGCGCGGGAGCGGTTCGGGAGGAGACCCGAAAAACCGAAAAGGAGAAGGGCGGCGGTGCACTCACCGGCGACGGAGACGACGACGATGGCGACGGCGGGTTTTTGGGGCTAGCGCACGGGAACCAAAGGGAAAACGCGCGGCGGTGAACGAGGAGTTTTATAGGGGTACCACGGGGCCGAAACCAACATGGAAATGGCGCGGATTCCTCGCCGTTCTTCACGGACTCGGAGAGAGAGAGGAAACAATCGGCGATGGATTTTGCGTGGATAGGGTTTCCAACGGGCGCGGGGTTTGCGGGGATGGAAACGGCGCCGCGAGATTGAGCCCGCACGGGGCCGACGTGGCTCGGATTCAAACGGGAAGGAGCGGAAAGGCGGCGCGCATGGCGGACGGCGGCCGGACCGACCGGGCGCGGGGACGGGAAGCCTGACAGGCGGGGCCCACCCGTCGGCGTCTCGCGGGCGAGGACGCCCGCGGACTTGCGTGCGGCGGCGGCGTTGCGGGCCTCGGCCCACGGCCGGCGCGCGGGAGAGGACCGGGCCGACGGCCCAAGGAAAGAGCGGGAGTACTGTGCGGCCCGTACGGAAAAGAAAAAGAAAAAAAAGGAAAAAGGATTTTTGGGGCTTAATTAATTCCTGATTTCTTATTTAATTGTTTAAAAATACTTAGAGTGCTCTAAAAATTCCAGCAAAAATCGTGTTAGCGTATTTTGACATGAAGAATTCAAGAAAAATCCTACCATGTCATTTCCATTTATTATTTGCATTTTAAAATTATAGGTTGACTCCAGTTAATTTCGAAATTCCGATTATTTCAGGGTAAATTAATTGAATGAATTAGGGAAAAACTCAGGATGTGACAATAGACCAAAAAGAAAGGAGTTTGGCCGGTAGCCCGACTGGGCATAGTTCGTAGAGACCATAGAACCGAGGGAAGCTCTTGGACCCATTTGCCGGCATAAGGGTTTAGTCGGTCAAACACTCGGGCCTTGATGCCTTGTAGAACCATGCCGTTGGCACGCTCACCTTGTCCATTGCTTTTGGGATGTGCAACCAATGCATAGCAGATTTTGATGCCGAAGTCTTCACACAATTCCTTAAAGATGCCTCCAGTGGATTGGGTCCCGTTATCGGTTATAATTCTGTTTGGGATGCCAAACCGATGTACGATACTGAGGATGAAGTCTCGTGCCTTGTCAGCGGTGATCGTAGCAACCAGCTTAGCTTCGATCCACTCGGAAAACTTGTCGATTGCGACGAATAGATGCGTGAATCCTCCTAGGGCCTTCTTGAAAGGACCGACCATATCCAAGCCCCATACTGCGAACGGCCATGATAATGGAATCGTTTGTAGCTCTTGGGCTGGAACATGGCTCTGCCGAGCGAAGAACTGGCAACCTTCACAGGTTCGGACCACTTTGTCGGCGTCGGAGACCGTCGTAAGCCAGAAAAAACCTTGTCTGTAGGCTTTGCCCACCAAGGTGCGTGCGGCCGCGTGACTTCTGCATATACCCGAGTGGATATCTTGGAGTAGTTGCCATCCTTCCTCAGGCGTGATGCATCTCATTAGGACTCCAGAAGGGCTCCTCTTGTATAAATTAGAACCCACCATGACATAAGCTTGGCAACGACGTCGGACGCATTCCGCCTCATCCCGGTCTTCGCGCAGCTCTTGCTGAGTTAAAAATTTGATAAGCGGTGTCCTCCAGTCGGCGTCGATCATGGCGACTTGGCTTGCAGCTTGCTCGTTGGGAGTTGGTTTTGCTGTGACAATCGGCTCATAGAGATGCTCTACGAAAACGTCTATTGGAGCAGCTTCTCGCTTGGACCCGAACTGCGCCAACTTGTCAGCTGCCTCGTTGTTTTGTCTTAGGACATGGGATAGCTCCAGTCCATCAAACCTGTCTTCAAGTTTGCGAACTTCTTGCCGGTAGGCCTCCATGGTGTCATTTAAACATGACCAGTCTGTTATCACTTGGTTGACAACCAGCTGGGAATCTCCTTTCACGACCAACCGTCATATCCCAAGTGAAACAGCAAGTCACAGTCCATGCAGCAGGGCTTTGTACTCGGCGACGTTGTGTGAGGCGGAGAAGTGGAGATGGAGAACATATCTTAGCCTTTCCCCAGTCGGGGAGATTAGCACGACTCCTGCTCCCAAGCCAGTGATCCTCTTGGATCCGTCAAAGTGCATGGTCCAGTATTGTAGGTCTGCTCAAGGTACATCTTCTTGTTGTTCGGTCCACTCGGCCAGGAAATCCGCCAGGGCTTGTGATTTTACAGACGTCCTCGCCTTGAAAGTTAAGTCCAGCGGCATTAGTTCCAGGGCCCACTTCGCGATGCACCCAGTCGCCTCCCGGTTGTGGATGACATCGCCGAGTGGAAAGGAAGTGACGACGGTGACCGAGTGACCCTGAAAGTAGTGCGCCAATTTCCTCGCGGTTATTAGAACACCATATAGCAACTTTTATACCTGAGGGTAGCGAATTTGGCTCCTGCCAATACTTCGCTAACGAAGTAGATTGGCCTCTGAATCTTCTGGACTCGTCCTTCTTCTTCGTGCTCCACAACAAGAACCGTGCTGACGACTTGGTGAGTCGCTGAGACGTACAGTAGCAGGGGCTCCTGAGGCTGAGGTGAGGCTTGGACAGGCGGCGTCGTGAGAAATTCTTTGAAATCTTCAAAGGCCTTGTGGGCTTCTGTAGTCCACTGGAAGTCGTCAGTTTTCTTCAGTAGCTTGAAGAAAGGCATGCCTCGTTCGTCGAGTCGAGAGATGAATCGGCTTAGCGCCGCCATGCAGCCAGTGAGCTTCTGAACATCTTTCTGGTTACTCGGGGGCTTCATATTCAGGATAGCATTGTTTTTTTGGGTTAGATTTAATGCCGCGATGGGACACCATGAAGCCGAGCAGTTTGCCTGATGGTACGCCGAACGTGCACTTCTCCGGGTTCAGCTTCATTCTGAAGGCCCGAATGTTTGCGAAGGTTTCTTCCAAGTCGGCAATTAGGTATTCTTTCTGCTTGGTCTTGATGACGACATCGTCGACGTAAGCTTCCATGTTCTTGTCGATCTGCGTTTGAAAGCATCTTTGAATCTTGCGTTGATATGTGGCTCCGGCGTTCTTCAGACCGAAGGGCATCGTGATGTAGCAGTAAGCTCTAAACGGCGTGATGAACAATGTTTTGAGGCAGTCGGATTCTTTCAAGCTGATTTGGTGGTAGCCCGAGTAACAATCCAGAAAGCTTAAGAGCAGGCAGCCGGCTGTCGAGTCCACGACTTGGTTGATTCGAGGCAGCCCGAATGGATCTTTGGGGCAGTCTTTGTTGAGGTCGGTGTAGTCAACGCACATGCGCCATTGTCCTGTCTTCTTCCGGACCAGGATGGGGTTAGCCAACCAGTCGGGATGGAGAACTTCTTTAATAAAATCGGCGGCTAAGAGTTTTGTGAGTTCTTCCTTAATGGCATCTTTTTGATCCTGAGCAAAACGGCGTAATCGTTGTTTGATAGGTTTCGTGTCATCTTTGACATGTAAAGAGTGCTCGATCACCTCCCTAGGAATTCCAGGCATATCAGATGGTTTCCAATCAAAAACATCTTTATTATTTTGGAGGAAGGTGATGAGCACGCTTTCTTATTTAGGATCTAGCTCAGCGCCGATTACAGTGGTTTTGGAAGGATCCGATGGATCAAGGGAGATTTTCTTCGTTTTGGTGTCGCCTTGTCCCACCTTGGCTATCTTCTTCGCGGGGATTTCACCCTCTCCAGAAGTTGATGCAGCCAATCGGATTTCTTCTTGGCCACGCGATCTCTCATGAGATTGGGCCATGTCGCACCTTTCCTTGTTGCAAGTAAAAGGCTTGTTTGATGTCGCTGCGTAGGGTGATGACACCGTTGGGGCCGGGCATTTTCATGCAGAGGTAGGTATAATGTGGTATCGCCATGAACTTAGCGAGTGCAGGCCTTCCGATGATCGCGTGGTAGGCCATCTCAAAGTCGGCCACCTCGAAAGTGATATTCTCCGTGCGAAAGTTCTCACGAACTCCGAAGGTGACTGGAAGGGCGATGTGCCCGAGTGGTGTGGATGACAGTCCCAGGATAACTTCTTGGAAGGGGGCTAAACTTGTCTTCAATTCGGCTCTCGGGATTTGCATCTCGTCCAGGGTCTTGGTGAACAAAATATTGAGGGCGTTGCCCCATCAATAAGGACGCGCTTCAGCTTGATGTTGCGGACCACTGGGTCTAGTACTACGGGTGAACCACTCGGTCAGGATGATCCGAGCGGTCGAACGTGATGGCCACCTCCGACCACCGTAGATATTGTGGGACCTCAGGTTGTGCCGTGTTGACCTCGTGGTCGGTTAGCTTCTGCTTCCTCTTAGACTCATAAGCTTGCGGCCCCCCGAAGATGTGATTCAGCTCGCCTACGGGGTCTTGAAAGGGCTCTGTATTTCCAGTCGGGTTGTTCTTCTTGGTCCCCGATGGACCGGCTTCGTTAGTCGGCTTCTTGTTGAGCTGTGCCACATATTGTTCGGTGAATTGCTTATAAATAAAGCAGTCCTTGGCCGCATGCTTGTGGTTTGGATGATGCGTGCACTGAGCGTTCATGATTGCGTCGTAGGCCGCCACTCGGGGGCGGCGCTGGGAGTTGGATGTCGCGGCAACCATATCCTCAGGCCGGCGCTTGCGATCCTTCTGGGCCTGGTTGTTGTTGCCATTATCCTTCTTAGGATGCCGGCTTCCTCCCGACTGCTTGTCGTCCCTTCTGTCAGGCCGGTCTTGTCGCGCCGCCTTGATCGCGTCGCTGGATTTGGCATAGGAGTTCGCTATCTCGAACATTTTCTTTACCGTCTTCGGTGGCTTACGCCCAAATTTTCCGATCAACAGTTCATCACGGACTCCCTTCTGGAAGGCGACGATGATGATGTCGTCGGTGATGTTGGGGATCTTGTTGTGTTTTTCCGAGAAGCACCGGATGTAGTCCTTCAATGGTTCGTCTGGCTTCTGGATGACATTGTAGAGGTCGAAGTGAGTCCCAGGCCTTTCAAAGGTGCCCTGGAAGTTGGCGATGAAGTGATCCCGTAACTCACTCCACGAGCCGATCGAGCCTCTTGGCAAGCTCGTGAGCCAGTTCCTGGCGGAGTTGGTGAGGGCAACAGGTAAGTAATTGGCCATGGCCTTGTTGTCTCCTCCTGCTGCACGGATGGCGATGGTGTACACGGTTAGCCACGACTCGGGGTCGGTCTTTTCGTCGTACTTCTCGATTCCTGTTGGCTTAAAACCGTTCGGCCAATGCACTCGGCGCAGATCCCGAGTGAACGCAGGTACTCCATCATCGTTGCTGTCGGGCGACCCCGTCCGACCTTCGCGGGAGCGCTGATCTCTTTCTTGATAGCGCCGGTCAAGGACTTCTCGCAGATCACTCGGCGGGGTCCTTGGCAGGCTGCTTCGGTAGTCGGAGTTGTTGCTGCGGCGGACCCGATGGTGGACGGGTGGTCGTCCATGCCGCTTCTCGCGAGAGTCGACCGATTGCTCTTGATGCTTCCATGTGGCCTCATGGCGGGGGTCTTGACCTGGTGGCCGTCCGATCTTGTTCAGGCCTCCTGTAATCCTTCGACCGCAGCGGCGGAAGTCGGCTTCTATCAGGTGTTTCTGCCACGGACTCAGTCGGCCTCCGTGCTGAGGTGGAGGGAGAGCAGTTGGCTATAGCCGCGACGATGGTCTTGATCTTGTCCAAGATGGGCGTTACCGTAGCGGGCGCCGCCTCGATTACGGTGTCCAGGAGGGTAAGGGCAGCAACGACGTTCTGTTGAGGCGTCTGGAAGATGTTGGTGTTGTCGACTCGTGTCTGAAGTATGGCCTCCCGAGCGGATCGTCCAGTCGCCCTCAGGTCCCGTTTTCTCCTATCGGCTTCCTCCTGGCACCTCTTCTCATCTTCTGCCAGCTTGAGCTCCTGCTCAAGCCTGGCTTGTTCTTCCTCTGCGACCCTGCGGGCCATGGCTGAGTCGGTGTCGGCCACCTCAGCCATGAGAACGTCGAAGCACTTCGGCTCATAGTCCTTGTCGCATCGCGAGTCATTGGCCTCGTCCGAGGGGATGTCGTAGAGATTGTCGAAGCTCGAAGAGCCGAGGTACTCATCGAGCTCCGCGGATGAGCATGACCCGAACGGTTGGAGGATGACGGCGATTTCCCTTGAGCCCGGGTGGCTCGAATCTGGATCGTTCCAGTCCGAGTCGTAGCTTGATGACGGGGGTTCCTCCGAGTGGGTCGATCTGGACTCGGGGAAGAGGAGTTTGCAGTAGATCTCAGTGGCGTTTGGCAATCTAAACGGTGCCGAGAGGGTTCCTTCCTCCAAGTAGATTGATTCCGACGGGGAGGTGAGAAGGTGGCTGTAGATCTCAGCGGTGTTCGGCAGTCCGAACGGCGCTGAGTGGGTTCTTCCTTCTGAGTGGATGGACTCCATCTTGGAAATCAAAGCTATGTAGTAGATCTTGGCGTTGTTCGGTAGCCCGAATGGCGCCGAGCGGGTTCCCCCTCCCGACTGGTCCGAATCCGAGTCGGGGAAGGAGAGCTTGTTGAATCCTTCGTTGGCGAAGTCGTCGATGCCTGAAGAAGATCCCATCGCGCTCGCCGGTGAGGTTGAAGAAGAAATCTTGATGCGTCGGCCCCTACCTGGCGCGCCAACTATCGAAACTCGGTTTCGGCAATAGAAATTTGGGGGTGCAGTCAAGATCGCGATGCACAATGGGTAAGGTGGAAAACAAGGTTTAGACAGGTTCAGACCCTCTCATGAGGTAATACCCTACTCCTATTTCGGGGATTCGATCTGCTGAGTGTTTATTGATCTCAAGATCTGTTGCTTCTAAAGTCGATATCTGATCTAACATATCCCTCAAGGGACGCCCGTTGCCCCCCTTATATAGTCTTGGGGGACGGGCTTACAAGTCGGAAACCTTATCTTGCTCTAAGTCGGTTTCCTCAATCTTACCAAACCGTGACTATGAGCTATTTCCTTATCTAACCGGCAACGTAATACCCGTCATAGTCGGTTTACATAATTAGAGGGCGTAACTATCCCTATCTCCAGTCGGATAAGCTTGCCATGTGGGTATCCGATTGCTATAATCTCCACACTTGGCGAGGGGACCATCTTGCTCGATCACCACATTCCAGGCATATGAAACCAAGACTTAAAGACCATGAATCAGAACAGCGCTGTCCGCATCGATGCCGTGGGATACAATGGTACGGCTAGCACATATTACGGCAGCATCGATGACATATGGGAGCTGGACTATGGACCTCTGAAGGTCCCTCTATTTCGGTGCCAGTGGGTTAGGCTCAGTGGTGAAGGCGTAACCATTTATGCAAGTGGGATGACAACGGTCGACCTGAGCAAGGTTGGATACTCAGACGAACCCTTCGTCCTTGCCAATGATGTACAACAAGTTTTCTATGTCATGGACATGTGTAGCAAAGCAAAGAAGGGGAAAGGGTTTGACGAGCCAAAGCGTCACGTGGTTCTCCCAGGAAAAAGAAAAATCGTGGAAGTCGAGCATAGAACTGACGATGATTATGATCTGTTTGACGGGCAACCTCCGTTCGTGGTGGCGGTTGACCCGAGCATCCTCCTATCAAATGAGGACACCCCTTACTCACGCAACGATCATAACGAAGGAACAATTGTGCGGAGAAAGTACGTGAGGACAAACATCACATAGCTAAATTTATGTATGGACGATGTAAATTAAATTGAATTATTGAATATTATTGTTATCATTTGAATTTATTATAAATTATTGTAAATTTGTCATATTTAAATTATTGTATATTATTATTTAAATTTAAAATAGTTTTGAATATGATTATTATAATTTAAAATACATTATAGTAGGGCACCGTTGAAATATTTAATCTTGGTTTTTAACATAAACCGGGACTAGCGAGAACAGCCATCGATCAAAATGAGACAGGAACCGCCAAGGCATTGGGACGGGAGAGGCAAGCCATCGATCAAAATGAAATTTGGGTGATTTGCTGAGGTACAGTTGCTTTGCTACTTCTAGTAGTAGGGTGTGTGTAGTGTAGCTGCTGCTGGGTCACCAGCGCCGTGTAGTAGAGAGCACAGCCAAATCTTTGGCATTAAATGAGCTGGATCTCTAATCATTCGCACCTATGCCAATGGTCTATGTGCTACTCTTGCAAGGAAATTTCATTTGGGCGATTTGCTGAGGAGAGGAGATCTATTTGCAATTTGCAGATGGGGAAGAAAGCATTACGGAGCAGCCATTTTATATACAAGAGGAGTACTACTGCTGGTCCCTGCGCCAAACACCATAGGCAGCCATAATACTCGGGTATGTCACTCTTTCATTTTTTATGGGTCCATAAGTCAATGTGTGTGTAATGACAGTCATAATTAAAGAATACACTACTAGAGGAACTATTTTCAAACTTCAATTATATGTTATTATATAATTTTAATACTCCATAATACAAATGTTAATTGTATGTTATTATTTAAATTTATAATATTTTTCAAATAGTATATATGTTAATTATATATTATTATTTAAATTTAAAATAGTTTTGAATATGACAAATGTTAATTATATGTTATTATTTAAATTTATAATATTTTTCAAATAGGTCATATGTTAATTATATATTATTATTTAAATTTAAAATAGTTTTGAATATGATTAACTAAAGATAAATTTGGATGGGCGAGAAAACATCTTTAGTCTCGGTTTATGGCTTAAATCGGTGTTGACGAGAAATTTTCCCACGCGGGCACAGGAGATGCTGCAACCGGTGCGGAGTCCGTTCTTGGCTACCTTCGTTGATTAAGGCATCCAGTTAGTTTGATCCTGTAACCAACAAGAAACAAGAAATAGGCATTAAGTTAAAATTAGATTCTACAGGATTTGCTGAAGGCATCAATTTATATATAATTACTATCCCAAAGCGCACTTAAACTAAGTGATTGGGATAGATCGGCTATGCTGAGACAGTATAAATCACTTAGGTTAAAAGCGTGTTAGGGTAGTAATTATCTACGTTGATAACTTAGCCGATACTGCAGATCTAATGTGAATCAGCTAATACTCTGATACATTTTATAAACAGATGTTACTTTGATCTAAATACGCTAAACCTAGATCAATCGGCTGTCAGCATAGCATGACGGATTGACATCGGCTTAGGGCACTTGGATAGATTAAGATCTTGATATAAAAGGCAGTTTTAATATATCTAATAGTGAATATAATTATAAAGATAATTAAAACAGATAAGGCCGGCTGAAACCCCCGCACGGTCTCTAAAGATAAACATCTAGTCGAATAGATCTTAATAGTTCTAAAAGCGACTTAATAGATCAATATGATGCAGCATTAAGTACAAAAAGAAGTATCAGATCTATAAAAACTGATGTAAACCCCTTAAGACGGTGGATACAACATATAACCTATTTCAACATCTAGATCTAGCTCTATCAGCTACTGTCTCCCGAGAGAAACCAGCCGACGGTGAGATAAATCTATATATTGCTCTAGTTTACATACCGTATATGATAATTTGCGCAGTTCATAACATCAAAACTAGAGTATCATGACGATGTAAGCACTAATTTCGACGATACAAACCGCTAATGACAAGTAATTACCTTGCTTGGAGATCGAGATCGATGCAGCACGAAGCAAGATCAAGAACTCGTCTAAAAGAAAAAGGTTTGGCGATGCGCCGAGTTTGTATTGATGTTTGTTGTTTTTGACAAAGAGCCCTCGGGTCTTATTTATACCCAGGCATAACAAAGTCCGTGTAGAACACGATTTCTACCTTATCTACTATTTACAGTACGACAATATCTCGGTACACAGCCCCATGTCGTATTACAAAAGGAATATCTAAACAAATCTCTACTTTATAGATACAATTGCTGTTACAGGACTCTATCCATAGATGGCAATATCTTAACGAACATTTGGGAACCGAACCTTCCTTTTATCTTCAAACTTCTTTATCGGAAATGGTTCCATCTTCTTCTCTGAATCGGAATCGGCTATCGGTTGTCCCTGTCCGATTCGGCCTTAGCCGACTGGTCTCCCAACCGATTTAGTCGTAGCCGATGCGGCCTCTGTTTCTCCGCAGATCACTTCCCGATCCGATTCCGCTTCAATCTCAACCTTGAACTCAGGGATTTGGTTACCAAATTTGGTCGTTAACAACCGGGACTAAAGATGTCCACCTATCTGGGCCACGTGGCTGCCCCGCCATCTTTAGTCCCGGTTGGAGCCACCAACCGAGACTAAAGATCCTATCTTTTGTCCCGGTTTAAACCACCAACCGGGACTAGATGATATCTTTTGTCCCGGTTGAAACCACCAACCAGGACTAAATGATCTTTTGTCCTGGTTGGTGGCTTCAACCGGACAAAAGAGCCGTATCTATATATTGCGGGGGCCTCACTGGGATCCGAACACTTAGCCGTTTTCTTCGTCGTCTTCGTCACCGTCGCCCTTCAAGCCCTAGGACGCCGTCGTCGAACCGTCGTCTTCATCGCCGTGGGCCGAAAGCCGGAAGCCGTCGCGCCGCCGTCGTCGACGCCGCAGGTTAGCCGCCGCCGTCCTCTTTTGATCCCCTCATATGTGATGTGATCGGGTTTAGGGTTTAGGGTTTCGGGCCGGGACGGCATTGCCGCCGCCGTCGTCGCCCCTTCATGCCCTCCGCATGCTGTCGCCCCTTGCAGGCCCCCCCACGCCACCGCCGCCGCCGCCCCTACCCTCCCCACACACGCCGCCGCTGCCTCCCCACACGCCGACGCCGCCGCCGCTGCTGCCTCCCCACACGCCGACGTTGCCCTCCGCCTCCCGACCCGCCACCGCCGCCCTCCGCCCTCTCGCTCCCTCTGCGCGCACCGATTAATTTGATGAAATTAATGGATTAATTTGATGAAATATTTGATGAAATTTGAATGTGTATGTGTATGTGTATGGAATGAAATTTGAATGTGTATGTGTATGTGTATGGAATGAAATTTGAATGTGTATGTGTATGTGTATGTGTATGAAATTTGAATATATGTATGTGTATGTTAGAATGAATTAAATTTATATGTGAATGGATTTTGTATATGTTAGTAAATTTATTTGTGTGAATTTTGTATGTTTATATATGTGTAAATGTATGAAGACTTTTTATTTATATGTGAACAGACTTTTTATATGTGAACGGACTTTTTATTTAAATTTGAATGCATGAAGATTGTGAATTTTGAATTTTGAATATGTATTTAAATTTGACTGCATGAATAGATTTAAATTTGAATGTGAATGTGACTTGTGAATTTTGTATTTTTGAACGAACGAGAATGATAAAACAAACGAACGGACATAAACGAACGAACGGACGAACGAACGAACAAACAAACGAGTTTCGTTCGGTCGGTCGATCATTCGTTCGGTCGGTCGGTCGGTCGGTCGTTCGTTCGGTCGTTACAACGTACATAGGCATGCAACGTTCTCTCTTTCCCTCCTCTCCTCTCCACTTCCTCTCCTCTCCACCTTATCTCCCTCACGTCATCCTCCTCTCTTTCTCTACTCTCCTCCAGACAATCGTACCCACGGACGTGAACGAACGATAGAACGAACGGTCGTGAACGAACAAACGATAGTTTCGTTCGTTCGGTCGCTTTACGGTTTATGGTTTAGGATTAGGGTTAGGGTTTAGGGCCGGATTTCATCTATTTTTTCCATCTTCTTTCTTTTCTCTATGTTTTTTTACGTAGACATACATGATTTAACTGAATAATTGATACATGTATTAACCGAATAAAATTTTCTTTGTCAGAATCTTTGATTAAGTCCTCAACCCACAACAATCAAATGGAGGATCGTGACGAGGAACAGTTTCTCCTTGACAAGATCGCATGTGGTAGCATAGAGTTTTACACTAAGAAGGGGACTGAGGATCCAGGTCAATACCTCAACGAGGAGGGGAACGAGGGCGGGATGAGGAGGGGAACGAGGAAGTGAATGAGGGATCCGCCTCCGTTGGACAGAAGAGGCCACGCGGGCAATGCGGTGTCGCCAAGCGCATCGAGGGTCGACACGTCATAATAGAAGTAGCAACGGACGATCGACCAAATGCCCCAGCGGACGCCGCAAGGAAGTTTGTTGCACACAGCGGATGGGTGGTGAGGGATCATGTGCCCATAAGCGTTGCGAACTGGAGGCGATCAAGAAAAGGAGGAGATGAGCAGAACTATCTCCCGGACACAGAAAGAAATGTTGTGGACCACAATGCTGCAAACGTTCACCATCCCAGACTCACAACAAGCAAGGGTCAAGGAATGGACGTTAAAGAAGATGGCAGAGCTCTTCAGGAACTATAAGAAAGAGTTACACAAGAAATACATCCTGAAGGGCCAGAACCCAGACTTTGACAAGTTCCCAAAGCTCAGAGATCATTGGGAGGCCTTTGTTGAACACAAGACTGGGGAAGAAGCATGAGCGATCATTGAAAAGAACAAGGCCAATGCAGCCAAAAAAATATCATCACAGGCTTGGGTCAGGCGGCTATCAGAAAGCAATGCAGAAATCGGAGAAAATGGAAGCCGACCTTGAAGTGCGAGATATCGTTCCAGGCTCAGCCAACTGGCCGGAACGATCAAAGCATTGGTTCTATGCTCACGGTGGCTCACTTAATCCCGTAGATGGCGCAGTTATGTTCGGCGAAGAAATCCAAGAAGCTGGCCGAAGATTAGAGGAGGCGGTGGAGGCCACTTCGTCGGGCTCGTTCAGGCCCGACAGGGAGAAGGACGAGCTAACGCTCACCCTCCAAAACCCAGAGCATCCGGGACGTACACGAGGAAAAGGCGTCGTTCCCTGGAAATATGGGTTTCAAGATGACATCGAGACGTACAGGAGCCGCATGAGGACCAAGCGAGAGCACGATGCGAGGTTCGCTGAAATGGAGATGTGGATCTCGCAAATTGATCAAATTGTGGATGAAAGGCTAAACCAGAGGTTGGCATAGGAGCGGAGCCATTGGGTTAGCCAACAGCCAGATCCAGTAACAACCGCTCAACTACAGCAGCAGCGTAGCAGCTACGCTTCAACTGGAAATGAAGGCGAGTTGGCCCCACAAGCAGAACCATTTCACCATGCCCCGTTGATGACATCACATAGCGGACACCATGTGAGCTGCATATTCCGCTAAAGAACATAACAATAAAGGTATGTTCATACTTTTATGTTGTATATTTCCTTGAATAACTTGACAATCAACGTTCATTACTAACTAATAAGCAATCTTCTCGAACAGGTCGCGTCGGGCATGGCCATTCCAGTAGACCGAGACGACACCCTACCACTGCCGGCCCGTTCCACATGCGTACTCGAAAGTGGAAATTGAACAGGTGGAACGCGGCTATGAAGATCTCGAGCTGGATATCCCCGGAGGAGATGGGGAGACGACGCTAGGAGAAACAGCTCACGGAATATTTCTTTGGAGGAAGCCCTTCATAATATTCCCCGGACGAACAGCGTCTCCTATCGTTCCACCGTCGTCAACTCCACGTGGGCCGTCTCCTCCACCTCCTTCGCCGCCTCCACCTCTTGCGTCGCCTCCACGAGCACCGACTCCTAAACGGTCGTCTCCAACTCCACCGCCTTCTCACCCTCCTCCGTCGCCACAACGAGCAACGACTCCTAAACGGTCATCATCAAAGAGCGCGTCATCAATATCAAGCGGTCTCCCAAGAAGAAAGATTCAAAGAATTGAGAAGACTCCGCCACCCGCACAGAAGCTTTCATACAATTAGACTGATGAGGAGCTGCACAAAGCCGTCCAAGCTGAAGTTAGGGCCCACTTCAGAATGAAGTCTCCTGAGAATCCTCCTGAAATCCCCTAGGAGACCAAGGACTTCTTGAAGAAGACGTACCTAACGCCACAACCTAAACCGCAACCTAAACCGTAGTCCGATTATGACATGACTATTAGGAAGGCTGCTGGAAAGGCGAAGAAAACGGGTAAAGATGTAACCCAGCTCGGCATGCAGCCTTAGAAAACACTGGAATTCAGCATGGTTCCAAATGTTAGAACAGAGTTAAGACAATTTATGAAATATGCTGGAATTTCAAGGATCAATTATATGGCCGTGCTCCCCCGGCGAAGGCTACGCTGAAATACAAGTTCAAACTTGGAAAGCCCCTCGTCAAGCCGGATCAAGTGCAAAAGCTTTCTACACAGATGTACCGCTTCCACAAGTGGTACATGCAAGAATCCAGCAGAGGTACAAAGATGGTCTCGGGCAAATACTCACTCGACTATTTCTTCGATGGAGGTGAGGACTTCTTTATCCGCTTCGAAGACATCTTCGACCTATACCAGCTGGACGCCCTCGACGTCTCTCTTATAGCCATGCGGGTTTTGTAAGTATCGTTCAGTTATATTTATTTCGTTCCTTAGCTTCTTGTATTTAACTGACTAAAATTCTTTTAACCATTGTAGAATGGCAATCCAATATTGCAACAAGCAAGAATGTACCAAACATGGATTCATGGACCCACAAAAAATCAACACTGTGATGGTTGACCAATAACTGGAGCAAATAGAGGATAACGTATACAATGTGCTCGTGCAGCAGCACTACAAGACGTTTATCCTTCTGCCCTACAACACAGCGTGAGTTTTTTCTATCTTCCGTAATTTCAGTTCCATGCATACATAAAGTTTCATATGTGTCATCTAACGCAATGTGCAGTTTCCACTGGGCTCTGTTCGTAATTGACATGGATGACTCGTGTATCCATGTCTTTGACTCAATGGATAAACCAGAGTCCACGTACGCAAAGATATTTGAACTGTTAAACAGGCAATGTCATCTTACTTGCTATTGCATATATACGATTCTCGAATAATTACAAGCTAACTTTCAACTGCATGTAGGGCATGGGCACAGCTACGGGTGAATGTTCGCGGGAATTGGAAAGAAAAGCTCTATGTGAGGATGAACTTTCCAGTAAGTAACATGCTTCAAAGTTATATTGAATCATTAATTTATTCTAAAATATAAAATATATATCCAATCTGTCGTCGTTTCTCCTTTAGTGTGCAAAATAGGCGCAGGGGAACAACTTATGCGGCTACTACGTCTGCGACTACATTCACCGCTTTGTTACCGAAGTCAAAAGTCTAGACGAAATAGATGTACGCATAATAGCCATTCATACATTATGTCTCGGTTTCTTATTCATTTCATATATTTATTTATCGTTTATTCAAATTAATGACAACTTATGAAAGTAAGAGACAACCTCCTCCACGCGACTTTCATACAGGCTGCTCAAGAAGAATTGATGGGATTTATAAACGAGCAGATCATTTGATCCCGCGGGAGAGTTCTACTTTTCTTGGAGTAACTTTACCACTGGATCCACAAAATAGATTAGAGACAATTTTTTTGTAAGATAGAAAACATTTTCTCCTATTGTATGTTTGTACATATTTTGTTAATATATATATTTCCTTTCTTAAGTTCATTTATATGTGTGTAAATTATATATTTATACATATAAATGCATGTTGCATATATATATATAAATATATGTGTGTAAAATATGTATGCACAATATAATATATGTGTGTAAAAGGCAACAAGCTAGCATCTAGCAGGAAAAAATTAAAAAATATAAAAAAAATCTTTAGTCTCGGTTGGTAACACCAACCGGGACTAAAGATGGCGGAGCCAGCCACGTGGCGCCGCCATCTTTAGTCCCGGTTATTTCAACCGGGACTAAAGAGTGTGATCTTTAGCCCTGGATTCGTAGTCCCAGTTTGACAACCGAAACTACAGGAAGTTACCAACCGGGACAATAATGGAATTCTCCACGAGGGGTCCTATGCAAAATATACGAGCTCCCCCATCTATGAGAGTAGTAAAGTAGTAGCTTTCTGAGTGGGTAGAAAAAATCATCGCAATAATACTTTTTCTTACTAAATAGAAAAAATAATAAAAATAGAATCCTCATTGTCGTCATGAAATGTAATTCTGATATAGTTAGGATTACCATCAAATATTTGTCAAAGTTGAGAAAAAAACTCATTCTAGCCGATTTAATGAAGGAAAAAGGTAAAATTTGAAAGGAAAAAAAATCTATAGACGCTAAATATATTAAAATATATTGGGTTAAATTGAAACATATAATTTGGTCCATCAATTTTTTGGGGCTTTGTGCAATTGCCCGGCTAGTATGTTTTCACGGACGGGCCTAATTAACGTATAATATTGGCCTTGTTTGGATCCAAGAGTTAGAGTTAGAATAAGTTAGATTGAGCCAATCTAATCCAAAAGTATCCAAGAGTTAGATTTTTGCATCTAACCCATCTAAAAAACTATCTCCTCTAAGTAGTGATTATTTGGGTTAGTTTGGAGAGAGAAAGAGAGGGAGGGAGGAAGCCAGCCAATGGAGAAGAGAGAGAGGGAGGGAGCCATTATTAATCTAATCAAGCATTCGAACACCCTTTAGGTTAGAGTTAGTTCAATACTAGTTCAGAGTTAGAAACTAACTCTAACCTCTAACCGAGTTAGAGGAGCCAAACAGGGCCATTGTTGTAAACCAAATTGAATTAAGTCGAGAAAAATATTACACTGATAAAAGAATACGTTATATAAGTGTTAAAGTATTTGAACTTTACGCATAAGTTAAGGAGTCCTATGTTATTAAGATAAAATATAACTTAAACAAAACTAATCCTGATAACAAGAACATCATTGTAATAGTTAATACAAAAGTTCAACACATTGATATTTTTTAATCTAACATTTTATCGAAATCAATTTTTGAAAACTCAGTAATATCACTATTCTTATGGAACTTTTCATATCATATTCTTTTGCTATTGAAGGCTTTTTCTTAAAATGCTCTCACAGCACCTTTATGTTTATCGTTAACATTAATATCGACCATTTTCCTCCATTGTTGTTAGTACTACTGTATATTGAAGTGCCACATATGATGAGCGACAGCGAGCATCTTAATTTCTCATCTCTTTCACAGTACTTAGCCGAAACTAGAAAATAGATTCTTCCAGAAATTCAGATAATGCAGGAAGTAATTAATCTTTCGGTAGCAAAACAAAGCTTTGCCAACGAGTTACAAATAACAACAACAAGCTATTCGGCCAATCCTACTGGAGAGAGATGATCTTTGGTACATTTGTTAAAATTCATAATAGTTTCAGTTATAATAAAAACCGAGACTAGAAAATATTTTTAGTCCCGATTAAAAAATACAATGGCTCTCCAGGATCTTTAGTCTCGGTTGGTGTTCTTTAGTCCCGATTAGATTCCTGTCAGAGGTTGTCAAGGCACCGGGGATTTTTAGTTCCGGTTGGTAACACCAACCGGGACTAAAGATCATATCTTTTGTCCCAATTGGTATTATCAACCGGTACTAAAGATCATTTTGATCTTTAGTGTCGGCTGGTAACATCAATCGAAACTAAAAATGTAGTTGCTTTTTATAATTCTTCTTTCTCCTCCGGCCCGAGCCGTTACAATGTCTTCAAACTTTTGCTCTAGCTAGAGGGAAGGTACGCCAAGATTTTTATGAATTTCTTTTGTAATAATACACAAATCTTTGCTATCTACAAGGTTAGCAACTTCATCCTCTTATGATCTATGCTTAGCATTTTGCTTTTTACGGTTGATTTCTATACATTTTTATCTCTACATAGGTTATGAAAAAATGAAGAGAGAGAAAATTTGTTTTGAAAAATTATTTTACTAAGCACATTATATTTTGTTGAGAAAACTTTTTGGGAAAATAAAGAGGGAGAAAAGTATGCTTAGCACATACATTTGTAGATATATTTTACGTACAATTTTATCTCAAAAAATGTTTGTGAAAAATGATGAGAGAGAAACTTTTAGACAAAAAATGTTATAAAATAGATGACAAAGGAAAAAATACAGAAAATTTGGAGTAGATTAAAAAAATAAGGTAATTTAAATATCGTTAAAATAGTTAGAAATATGTACACTACGCATGTTGGATTATTATATAATTATTGTCTAATTATATATATATAATTATTGTAATATTATTTAAATTGTTTGACTTTCGTAAATTTTTCTTACGATTTTTGTGCATTTCATGAAGATGGATCGATAATGGATGTATACCGCGGACCGACGGTCAACAGAGTTTATTCAAGGCGTGCATTATTTTTTGAGTGTGCCCGATGCCAATAAGCAAGAGGGATTTATACGTTGTCCATGCAAAAAGTACAAAACAAAAAAGAAGTATTCTACATCAAGAATTATTCATGCCCACTTGTTTTAGTCAGGATTCATGTCTCACTACAATTGCTGGACATCGCACGGAGAGGTGGGCGTTGCAATGGAAGAAGATGAAGAAGACGACGACAACATTCCAGACTATGGTTAATACGGTGGGTTTGAAGAGAATACAACAGGCGAGGCGCGCGGGGATGCGAAGAAAATGACGGTGCCGATGACCTTGGTCAGATGTTGCATGACGTAAAAGGAGGTGCAGAAATTGAAGCGTATGTTGGCGGATCACAGAACGTCTGTATCCTCGGTCCGGTATTCCTACACAACATATTTTGTTTCAAGAGGTATATGGGTGTTCTAAAGAAGTACGTCCATAACCGTTCTCGTCCAGAGGCCAGCATCACCAAGGGATATGAAATAGAGAAGGTCATTGAGTTCTCCGTCGACTTTATTGAAGACCTTCGTCCCATCGAGGTGCCCGAATCAAGACATGAAGGGAGACTAGGGGGAAGGGGACTCTTGGAAGGAAGGCAATAATGACTGTAGACAATGAATTGTTCAGGAAAGCACATTAGATTGTTTTGCAACAATCTTCCTTGGTGGCTCCTTACATCAAGGAGCACTTGTCGATTGTTCGCTCGGAAAACATCAGTAAGACGGATGCCTGGATTACACACCATCACATTGATGCTTTTCCTGCTTGGCTGCGATGACATCTCATGGGCAACGGGAACATTGATCAACAACTAGTATTCTTGGCGAGGGGACCATCTTGCTCGATCACCACATTCCAGGCATATGAAATCAATTGGTACATATTTTACACACGTTTCCAAGACTTAAAGAGCACGAATCAGAATAGCGTTGTCCGCATTGATGCCGTGGGATATGATGATACGACTAGCACATATTACGGTAGCATCGAGGTATTAACACCTAAATTTGGTAATTGAATCCCTAATGATGATCTCAGGTCAAAGGACTTTGCACCAACACGACTTGAGACCAACTAATGACACATTAATTCCCTGTAGTGTCTCCAGGTGGGTCTATCCAATAGTGTGTTCTCTAACACATGTTCATGTTTATTGATTTGGTATCTCCATATTATGATCTATGAGACATGATCATCAATCAATAAACATGTTGATCTTAGAATTATATTTGTTTCATAGATATGATATATGATCAGGGATCATTTAGAAATATATTCATACATAAAGAGTCTCATAAATAAGTCACATACTTATTGATCAATACAAATTGTCTATTTCATGAAACAGAATAACACATTATTCATTAATACATTAACATTGACCATGATATCCAACATCTCCATGTTGCCTCTAGGGCATATCACTAATAGTGCATACATACAGTTTCATATATGTCATCTCACGCAATTTGCAGATTTCACTAGGCTCTTTTTGTAATTGATGTTGAGAGCTCGCGGATCCATGTCTTTGACTCAATGGATAAACTAGAGTTTACGTACGCAAAGATTTTTGAAATGTTAAACAGGTAATGCCATCTTACTTGCTATAGCATATATGTGGTTCTCGGATAATTACTCGCTAGCTTTCAACTGCACGTAGGGCATGGGCACGGCTCCGTGAGATGGTTTGCGGGACTTGGAAAGAAAAGCTTTTTGTGAGGATGAATTTTTCAGTAAGTAACATGCTCCAAAGTTATATTGAATCATTAATTTGTTCTAAAATAAAAATGTATATTAAATTTGTTGTCATTTCTCCTTTAGTATGCAAAACAGGCGAAGGGGACAAACTTGTGTGACTACTACGTCTGCGACTACATTCATCGCCTAGTTACCTAAGTCACAGGTCCCCAGGATCTAGATGTATGTATAACAACCATTCATATATTACGTCTCGATTTCTTATTGATTTCATATATTTATTTTTCGTTTATTCGAATGACAGCTTATGCACGTAAAGGACAAACTCTCCCACGCGAGTTTCATACAGGCTGCTCAAGAAGAACTGATGAGATTTATTAACGAGCAGGTTATTGATCCCGTGGGAGAGTTCTACTTTAGTTTGAGCAACATAGACTATGGATCATAACGTAGAAAATTTTTTGTAACATACGATATAGAACATTAAAAGAATGTAATATATGTGGATATTGATGTGCGTACATATTTTGGTAATATATATATATATTTTCTTAATTAAGTGCATTTATATGTGTGTAAAATATATATTTATACATATATATATATATATGCATATTGCATACATTTGTATAAATATATATGTGTAAAATATGTATGCACATATATATATATTATTAACAAGCACTAATGAGCAAAAAAAAATTTAAAAGGGAAAAAACCTGTAGTCCCGGTTATTTCAACCGGGACTAAAGATGTTGATCTTTAGTCCCGTTTTCGTTGTTCCGGTTTGATACCCGAGACAAAAAAGTTACAAACCGGGACAAATGTGGTTTTCTCTAGCAGCGCAACAATATGAATACGTGCAATATAACTTGGTAAATCAAGTGAGAACTAAGTAACCAATCAAAGGAAATATTTGGCTTACAAACCGATGATCAGAAGCAAACCAAACTTTAAGAAATTCTCCATCCATATCCAGATGATACACAACGAGAGAATTAGGATACACAGGAACCAAAAGGGTGAAAGGGCCTGACCACACGTTCTGTCTCAACGCAAACAACTGTGACGGTAATAATCTTCAGTGGCTGGTCGATGGGAGCGCCATGACATGGTCCCGCAGACAAAACCCTAACAAGAACTCGATAAAAACCACTCTAATCTCCTCCAAAAACGATGACTAAACTTATTAGCTGGGCACGCAGGCCTAGCCGACCGACTCTCAGTCAGCCATATAGGCCCATGATCACCAACATATGTTCGGACTCAAACAAATAGACAAAATAGCTAATAAAGGAAAATTTAATTACTTTGCTAATCCAGCCGCTAATGATAGTTGACTAATTAGCATATATATATATATATATATATATATATATATACACGCACGCGTGAACGATAAGGCTAAAATACACATAGATGTATTTTTGCATTGCATTGCATAGACAATCGCAAAAATAATGCGCGCCGCACCTAAAAAACTGACAGTGCCAGCACAAATCCCCATCCTAACCCTCACGGATCGAACCACCTTCTTCCTCGCCCCCACCTCCACGGATCGTGCCGCCTTCTTCCTCACCCCCACCCTCACGGATCGCGCCGCCTTCTTCCCACCCCCACCCCCACGAATCACAGCGAAAAATAGACATGGCCCCGCCGTTGCTACCCCAGCTTCCCTCACTGGTTCCAGATGTGGATCCCGTCCTGCAGCAAAAATTGCAACTGATTATCGCAAGAGGTGAAGATCCGACTGCAAAATCTCCGACAACAAATCTTTCGGCGGCGCTAATGATGACCCCAATCACTCAAGCGATCTCCCCTAGCCGATGGCATGATCCATTGCATCACACCGCAATGCTGACACCCCATGCTTTGTTAACTCTCGGATCCCTAATCTTATCTGATCTTGGCCATAGATTCCACCCGGTGAGCCCTCTGATTTTTTATTTGTTGTGATTTTTGATTTTTGATGAGTCAACTTGCTTCGTGTTATATGTGATTGCAATGTCGGTTGGACGAGAGTACTAGGATGGGTGACTTTTGGGAAGTCCTCTTGTTATGCTGCATCTGGCGGAGTTACAACTAGTGTTTAGATTAGGTTACAACTGATGTTTAGATTAGGTTGTAACTAGCATACCAAGTGTATTTGCTAGTTTTAGAAAACCAGTTTTACACCAGTTTTAAATCAGCTAGTTTTACAACGTCCAGTTGTAACTCCAGTTTGTTACACCAATTGCAACTGTTGCAAGTTCACCTAAACACCAGTTGCAACTCCAGTTTGTTACACCAGTTGCTGGTTTAACAAACTGAAGTTACAACTGATATTTAGATAAAGTTGCAAAACCAGTGGATATAGTTGATTACAACCAGTGTATATAGTTGATTGCTACTTCAAATTTAGAATTGCAAAAACTTATCTGTATTTTGGTTGCGACTAGTTCTGATGCAACTCTGTCTTTTTGCTATTACTCCAGAATTCATACGTATTTATCACTGCGTAATTTACTGCAGGATACAAACATACTTGTTGTGTTTATCCCAAGGGTAAGGCAGACATTTGATAAAAAAAGAAGCTTACCTATTCTATTGCGATTATGCAAGAATGGTAGGGTTCATTGTGAGAGTGGAAAGAACTAGCAAGCGGACTTCACACTGGGTTTGCAGCCGAGAGGGGTTTCATCAACCATGCAATGACCAGCCACAGATTGAAAAAACATCAAAAAGAGTGGGTTGTCCTGCATATGTTAAGGTCAAGAAAGATAAAAACAGACAATGATACTTTGACCATGTTGTGGAAATACACAACCACAAACTGCAACCATTGCCGAGGATGGTGTGATACATACATGCTCACAAGAAAAGAGAATCGGCAATAGATGACATGTTTGCTATCATGACAAGAAATGGGGTAGCACACCAAGCTGCGATGAATATGATGTCTGAGCTATTTGGTGGACGTCAAAACTGGCCATTCACAGAGAAGGATGTGAAGAACATGTATGTAACACTATCCTCAGTTTGCAATTGTATCTTGCATAGTTGCAACCATAATTTACTTGATAATTTTTATGTTCCAGAAAGGCAGAGCAAACAAGGAAAGACAAGGATAATGATCTGGGCAAGCTTATTCAATTTTGTAGAGAATGCAAGGCAAACAACGAGTACTTCTATTGAGATGTGGATTTTGATCCGAAAACAAATGTACTCAGAAGCATATTCTGGAGTCACGCAAGCCAAAGAGTTGAATGCAAAGATTTCGGTGATGTGATAACATTCGACATGACGCACAAAACAAACAGAAAAAACATGTCGCTAGCCATGTTTGTTGGGGCAACTAACAACCTTAAGAATATAAGTTTTGGCAATCACTACTTTGGGATGAAACAATTGAAACATTCAAATGGTTGTTTGAAACTTTCAAGAACTACATGGGCGAACACCAGCCCTATGTGATCCTGACAGGTATGATTTTAAGTCCAATTGCAAGTGTAATGTATTCTTTGTTTGCTTGTTTGATATGGTTTCTTTTGAAACTGTTGTTTGATATTTTTTGTGAATGCAATAGATGAGGATGCAGCAACGAGAGAAGCAATAAAAATTGTGTTTGACAAATCGCAACATAGGATCTGCAGATGGCATATAACAAGGCTCTAGGAATACGAACTCAACCAATTGTACACACAACACAAAGATAAAAACCTCCAGGAAAGGCTAGAATCTCTTATAAATTATCCACTCGGACCTACACAGTTTGAGGTGGAGTGAAAGAACCTGATAGATGAGTGTGGAATCACTAATAACGCCACGATAAACGCACTGTGGGGAAAAAAGGAAGAGCTGGATTGCAACATACTTCAAGAGGATGTACCATGGAAGAATGACATCCACACAAAGATCAGAAAGCCAGAACAGTGTGCTGAAGGATGGCTATGTTAACAGTAGTACAACTCTCCACATGTTTGCAAAGAGGGTGCTTGACTTGCTTCAGCACACAGACCACATGGATGCGGGTGAGACACACTACTCATAGGTAATTTAATATCATATTTGCAATTTCAATGTACTGATTGCAGCTTCGTATTATAATTGCAAATGTTTCCTGAAGTTGATTGCAACTAATAACTATACTATGATTACAACTCTATCTGTACCTGTAGTTTGATGCAACTTCATGCGCAGTAATTGCAACTTCACATGAGGTTGATTGCGACGGTTGCTTTTATGAGGTTGCAACTAGTTGTGATACAGTGATTACAAAAAAACTCTATCTAGTTGCATCCTGATCAAAAAAAATTGTGCAGGCTGAGGTCGTCTGAGCTTGTTAATCAAGGTTCGATGAGCAGCTCAGTAGGGTATACACAAGAGCTGTGTACCAGGAATACAAAAAACAATATAATTGTTAGTGATATGCCCTAGAGGCAACATGGAGATGTTGGATATCACGTCAATGTTTATGTATAAATGAATAAAGTGTTATTCAGTTCCATGAAATAGACATCTTGTATTGATCAATAAGTACGTGACTTATTTATGAGACTCTTTATGTATGAATCTATTTCTAAACGATCCTGATCATATGTCATATTGTTGGAACAAATATGATTCTAAGATCGGCATGTTTATTGATTGATGATCATGTCTCATAGATCATGGGTATGGAGATATCAAATCAATAAACATGGACATATGTGTTGGAGAACACATTGTTGGATAGACCCACCATGAGACACTACAGAATTAATGTGCCATTAGTTGGTCTCGGGTAGTGTTGGTACAAAGTCCTTAGACCGAGATCACCATGGATTCCAACATGTGTAGTAGCCTACTTTGGGACTACCAAACGCTATTCGTAAATGCGGGTAGTTATAAAGGTAGTTTTCGGGTTTGCTATGAAACATGGAGTGGGATGTGAGTGATCAAGATGGAATTTGCCCCTCCTTTGGAGAGATATCTCTGGGCCCCTCGAGGTAATGGATTATGGAAATGCATGGCCATGCTAAGTTGATTGAGGAGTCAATCAACGGACGGATAATCCAATACGGTTCGAGTGAATGGTTAAGCTATTGAAGGGATGGCACACATCTTGCCTATAGCTTAACGGTATCGTGAGGCAAAGGGATTTGTGTACACATTACAGGTTCGAGCCGATAATTCTTGTATACTATGGTGTCAATATGTGCTGCTAGGCGCCGTCGAGTGCTCGGCTGAGTTAGACTCGAGCCGACGATCGGCTAAGTTAGACTATAGCCGAAACCGAGTATACCTGAACCTACGGGTCGCACGCTTAAGGGGATAGAATAGATATTCGAGTTGGACTCGGATACGGCTCGATCGGATAGGGATCCGATCGGATAGAGTCCTATGGGCTTACGACGTGTGGGGCGGCCAACTCTATGAGATACGGATGAGATCCGATTCAAAATAGAGTCCTAATCGGCCACTAGTCCCGTCGGCCAACTCTATATAAAGGAGGGAGGGGTGGAGAGCGTGACACGACAATTGCATCACGTGCAACGAAGTCGTCGAGATCAATCTCCACGGAAACCCTCCCCACTTTCGAGCCAAACCCTAGCCTTGCATCGCGTGCTAGCACACGGGTGTACGGCGTTTTGTCCCCGGACGTGTGGATACCGGTAGAGGCGCTGCTACGTTGCGCGCTGTTGATCGGCTTCGGATCGGCTGCGGTCGGGCGCATCGGAGCGAGGCACGAGAACACGGTCGGACGACTCGGATCGGCTACGGCATGCGAATCGGGCTGATTGGCCAATCGGCTGTCCCGGTATCGCATGTCGGCTTGCGAGAATCGGCTACACCGTTCCGGACCGGATTGCCCCGATTGGCTATTCCGCTGCACTCTACTCCAATCGGTAACGATCTATCGGCCCTTACTTGCAAGTGTTCCTGGTTTGCGCGGTAGAAATTTTTGTTTTCGGCTAGCGTAGCTTCCGCGTAACCCTTCAGTGGTATCAGAGCTAATCTTGCTTAGTTCGGGTTTTAGATTGGATCGGAACAAGTTTTGCACACGGGTTGATTAGATCAATCGGTTTTACGGGATCGTTGAGGAGAGTTAATGGTAATTGCGTTCCTTGATAGTGTATCGGAACGGCGTAATGTGATTACGTCGAAGCAATTTCCATATAACTCGGTTTGAGTTGGGTTCGAGATAGCGTTCCTTGATAGTGTATCGGAACGGTATAATGTGATTATGCCGAAGCTATCTCGTAGTCCGATCTTGTTAGCTGCCTCGCGCCTACGCAAACCATCTCCCTTGATAGTGTAGCGGGACCGCCGTGTGCGTACCCCCTTATAGGTCGTCTCGATGCCGTAGCTCTGCGATAAGTAGAAAACGTTTCTACGCCTAACTTGTTTTTGCAGAGAATGCTTTGAGATGGTATGGCCCTATTGTATGTATGAGATGCATGTGATGCATGTAATATTCTTTCATATGTGCAATCCCTATAATATTCTTTCATACGTGCAATGCTTGTAATATTCTTTCACGACCTGCGAGTCGATGTAATCTTCAATTAGAGCTTCTATAGTAGTAGCTTAGTTTGAAGAAATCAAGCATTCGGCACTCGAAAGAACGGTGATGAAGATGGAGATCCTGTACACCGGCATGGAGATGGAGATCACCATGTGAAGGGGGCCATACTATTTCATGCTATTCTACCTGCTTTCATATATGTGATATGTTTGTTTGATAGGATAGCATCCCTCACAAAATTAAGTAGTAATGATGCCCTTCCAAATGTTGCACCCGTCACCATTATGCTCGTCAATGGTGGGTCCGCCAAAGCGAGTGCCATTCTCTATCATAACACGAGGGGGTATATGTCGGACATATACAGCAGGAGCATTTGGTTTACTTAACAAGGCTATCAAAACAGTTTTGGGCCTTGGGGCATAGGTTGGGGCCGGGGCATGGAGATGCCACACCAACAACAAGAGTCACATAGAGATGTGATTAGCAAGGAGTTGCTTAACGATGTTACTAATTTTCTAGCAGTGATGCCAAAGCTCACTAGAAAATTAACTAACATGTGGATCTTGACCCAATACGTAACCTAGAGGGAAGGTGGAAAATACGTAATGGGAGTCTTATGTTAAATTGTTTAACAAAAGACATAACATAAACATTGTGCTAAACTTTGTTTTTCTGTTGTAGAATAAATGGCGGCTAATACTACACCCAGTACCTTTAATTTGCGTTCTATTCTCGAAAAGGAAAAATTAAATGGAACAAACTTTATGGATTGGTATCGCAACTTGAGAATTGTTCTCAAGCAAGAGCGTAAGGAGTACGTTCTTGAAGTACCCTATCCCGAGGATTTGCCAAATAATGCCACTGCAATCGTACGGAGGGCTTATGAGAAGCACACTAATGATGCCCTAGATATAAGTCTCTCATGCTTGCTACAATGTCCCCGAGCTTCGAAGCAATATGAGAGCAGCGATGCTCATACTATTATTCAGGGACTGCGTGGCATGTTTGAGAACCAAGCTCGGGCCGAGAGGTTCAACACCTCAAAGTCCTTGTTTGCGTGCGAGCTTGTTGAGGGGAATCCCGTCATCCGCATGTGATAAAGATGATTGGCTATATCGAGAGTCCGGAAAAACTAGGTTTTCCCCTTAGCCAAGAGTTGGCTACTGATGTGATTCTCCAGTCGCTCCCTCCGAGCTTCGAGCCATTCATATTAAACTATCACATGAACAATATGGATAGAACCTTGGCTGAATTGCATGGGATGCTAAAGACAGCTGAGGAGAGTATCCAGAAAAACGGTCATCATGTGATGATGATGCGAAGGCAAAGCGCAAACCACGTCAAGAAACTTTGCACCAAGAGAAAGTTAACTCCCGATGAGATCGCGAGTGCCTCCAATGCAAAGAAGGGCAAGAAGGGGTCGGCGGCATCAGATGCCGTTTGCTTCTACTGCAAGGAGACAGGCCACTGGAAAAGGAACTGCAAGAAGTACATGGAGGATCTCAAGAAGAAGCAAAGTACGACTTCTGCTTCAGGTATTAATGTTATAGACATTAATCACGCTACTTCACCTACGACTCTTGGGTATTTGATACCGGATCGTAGCTCATATTTGCAAATCGTTGCGGGAATGAGAAGAAGTAGAGGATTGAGAAGGGGCGAGGTGAACTGCGCGTCGGCAATGGAGCAAGCGTTGCTACGCTTGCGCGTCGGCACAGATACCACTTCATCTACCTTCGGGATTAGTTTTGGAATTAAATAATTGTTATTGTGTTCCAACACTATGTCAAAACGTTATTTCGCTTCATGTTTGCAAGCGGAAGGATATGATTTTAGATCAATGAACAATGGTTGTTCAATGTATCTCAGAGATATGTTCTATTTTCATGCTCCATTGGTGAATGGATTATACGTTTTGAATCTTGAAGCGTCTCCCATCTATAACATTAATATAGAAAGGCAACTCTCTAATGATATAAACCCCACGTTTATCCGGCATTGTCGCTTAGGCCATATAAATAAGAAACGCATGGAGAAGCTCCATAAGGATGGATTGCTTCACTCTTTTGATTTTGAATCATTTGAGACATGTGAGTCTTGTTTACTTGGTATGATGACAAAGGCACCTTTCACGGGACATAGTGAGAGATCAAGTGACTTATTGGCACTCGTACATGCGATGTATGTGGACCAATGAGCTCAACGGCCGAGGTGGTTATCGTACTTCATTACCTTTACCGATGACTTTAGTAGATATGATTATATCTACTTAATGAGACATAAGTCCGAATCCTTTGAAAAATTCAAAGTATTCCGAATGAAGTACGAATCATTTAGGGAAAACAATCAAGTTTCTACGATCGGATCGTGGAGGAGAATACTTGAGCCAAGAGTTTGGTAATCATCGAAAGATTGTGGAATTGTTCCACGTTGACTCCGCCAGGAACTCCACAATGGAACGGAGTGTCCGAACGGAGAAATCGCACCTTGTTGGACATGGTGCGGTCGATGATGAGCCAAAGTGATCTTTCGTTATCCTTCCGGGGATATGCTCTTGAAACATTGCGCTCACACTAAATAGAGTTCCATCTAAGTCGGTTGAAAAGACACCATATGAGATATGGACAGGGCAACCCCCTAGTTTGTCTTTTCTCAAAATTTGGGGATGCGAAGCTTATGTAAAACGTTTACTGATCGACAAGCTCACACCCAAATCGACAAGTGCTTCTTTGTGGGATATCCTAAGGAAACTAAGGGATATTACTTTTATAATCGGGAACAAGGCAAAGTGTTTGTCGCCCGACACGGTGTCTTCTTGGAGAAAGAGTTTCTTTCAAGAAGGGTTAGTGGGAGCAGGGTGCATCTTGAAGAAGTTCAAGAAACACCACAAAATGTTTCGCGACCACGGAACCACAACAGGAGGTGCAAAGTGTTGCGCCACCGGTTGTAGATACACCAGCCCACGGAGGTCCGAAAGATCACGTCATGCGCCGAGTACACAGTGTGGAACAACGTGATATATTGTTGTTGGACAACGATGAACCTAAGACCTATGAGGAAGCGATGGTGGGACCCGATTCCAACAAGTGGCTTGGAGCCATGAAATCCGAAATAGAATCCATGTACGACAATCAAGTTTGGAACTTGGTTGATCCACTGATGGTGTCAAAACCATTGAGTGTAAATGGGTTTTTAAGAAAAGGCCGATATGGATGAAAATGTTCACATCTATAAGGCGCGATTGGTGGCGAAAGGTTTTAAACAGATTCAAGGAGTTGATTATGATGAAACCTTCTCGCCCGTCGCAATGCTTAAATCTATTCGGATTATCCTAGCGATTGCTGCATATTTCGATTATGAGATATGGCGGATGGATGTCAAAACGGCTTTCCTAAATGGAAACCTAAGCGAGGATGTATACATGATACAACCTCGGGGTTTTGTCGATCCAGAATCGCTGGAAAGATATGCAAGCTACGAAATCCATTTATGGATTGAAGCAAGCATCTCGGAGTTGGAATATTCGTTTTGATGAAGTAATCAAAGGGTTTGGTTTCATCAAAAATGAAGAAGAGGCCTGTGTTTACAAAAGGTCGTGGGAGCGCAATTGTATTTCTAATCTTATATGTGGATGACATATTACGATTGGAAATGATATCCCTATGCTAGAATCCGTCAAGTCTTCATTGAAAAATAGTTTTTCCATGAAAGACTTAGGGAGGCAAATACATATTGGGCATTCGGATCTATAGAGATAGATCCAAGAGGCTAATTGGATTAAGCCAAAGTACATACATTGACAAGGTGTTGAAAAGGTTCAACATGCATGATTTCAAGAAAGGTTTCTTGCCCATGTCACATGGCATTAATCTTAGCAAGAATCGGTGCCCTAGACACATGATGAGCGGAATAAGATGGGTATGGTTCCATATGCTTCGGCAATTGGATCTATCATGTATGCCATGCTTTGTACACGCCCGATGTCTCGTACGCTTTGAGTGCTACGAGCGAGATACCGAGATCCAGGTGAAGGTCACTGGATCGCGTAAAGAATATCCTTAAGTATTTGAGAAGAACTAAGGATATGTTCCTAGTCTATGGAGGTGAAGAAGAGCTCGTTGTAAGTGGTTACACCGATGCTAGCTTCCAAACATACAAGGATGATTATAGATCGCAATCGGGTTCGTGTTCGCTGAACGGAGGCGCGTCATGGAAGAGTTCCAAGCGGATACTGTGGCTGATTCTACAACGGAGGCCGAGTACATTGCTGCTTCGAAGCTGCAAGGAGGCTTTTGGATCAAGAAATTCGTTTCGAGCTTGGTGTGATGACTAGTACGATGGTCCAATGTCTCTCTATTGTGATAATAGTGGAGCCATTGCGCAAGCCAAGGAGCCGAGGTCACATCGAAGTCCAAACACATACTTCGGCGATATCATCTCATCCGCGAGATAGTGGACGAGGTGATGTCAAGATATGCAAAGTGCACACGGATCTCAACATAGCCGATCCGCGACAAAACATCTCCCTCATAAGCATGAGGCGCACACAAGAGCAATGGGTATTAGATACTTACATGATTGACTCTAGTGCAAGTGGGAGATTGTTAGTGATATCCCCTAGAGGCAACATGGAGATGTTGGATATCACGTCAATGTTTATGTATAAATGAATAAAGTGTTATTCGGTTCCATGAAATAGACATCTTGTATTGATCAATAAGTACGTGACTTATTTATGAGACTCTTTATGTATGAATCTATTTCTAAACGATCCACGATCATATGTCATATTGTTGGAACAAATATGATTCTAAGATCGGCATGTTTATTGATTGATGATCATGTCTCATAGATCATGGGTATGGAGATATCAAATCAATAAACATGGACATATGTGTTGGAGAACACATTGTTGGATAGACCCACCATGAGACACTACGGGAATTAATGTGCCATTAGTTGGTCTCGGGTAGTGTTGGTACAAAGTCCTTAGACCTGAGATCACCATGGATTCCAACATGTGTAGTAGCCTACTTTGGGACTACCAAACGCTATTCCGTAATCGGGTAGTTATAAAGGTAGTTTTCGGGTTTGCTATGAAACATGGAGTGGGATGTGAGTGATCAAGATGGAATTTGCCCCTCCTTTGGAGAGATATCTCTGGGCCCCTCGAGGTAATGGATTATGGAAATGCATGGCCATGCTAAGTTGATTGAGGAGTCAATCAACGGACGGATAATCCAATACGGTTCGAGTGAATGGTTAAGCTATTGAAGGGATGGCACACATCTTGCCTATAGCTTAACGGTATCGTGAGGCAAAGGGATTTGTGTACACATTACAGGTTCGAGCCGATAATTCTTGTATACTATGGTGTCAATATATGCTGCTAGGCGCCAGCTGTGTCGGCTGAGTTAGACTCGAGCCGACGATCGGCTAAGTTAGACTATAGCCGAAACCGAGTATACCGAACCTACGGGTCGCACGCTTAAGGGGATAGAATAGATATTCGAGTTGGACTCGGATACGGCTCGATCGGATAGGGATCCGATCGGATAGAGTCCTATGGGCTTACGACGTGTGGGGCGGCCAACTCTATGAGATACGGATAAGATCCGATTCAAAATAGAGTCCTAATCGGCCACTAGTCCCAGTCGGCCAACTCTATATAAAGGAGGGAGGGGTGGAGAGCTGTGACACGACAATTGCATCACGTGCAACAGAAGTCGTCGAGATCAATCTCCACGGAAACCCTCCCCACTTTCGAGCCAAACCCTAGCCTTGCATCGCGTGCTAGCACACGGGTGTACGGCGTTTTGTCCCCGGACGTGTGGATACCGGTAGAGGCGCTGCTACGTTGCGCGCTGTTGATCGGCTTCGGATCGGCTGCGGTCGGGCGCATCGGAGCGAGGCACGAGAACACGGTCGGACGACTCGGATCGGCTACGGCATCTGCGAATCGGCTGATTGGCGAATCGGCTGTCCCCGGGTATCGGCTGTCGGCTTGCGAGAATCGGCTACACTGTTCCGGACCGGATTGCCCTGATTGGCTATTCCGCTGCACTCTACTCCAATCGGTAACGATCTATCGGCCCTTACTTGCAAGTGTTCCTGGTTTGCGCGGTAGAAATTTTTGTTTTCGACTAGCGTAGCTTCCGCGTAACCCTTCAATAATAACAGCATAGCATTTGTCATAGAGCCTAATCTTGATCCAGAAGTGAAGAATGACTACTTAGTAAGACATGAGAAGGGAACATGGAGCTTCTGCCGGGCAAAACATGCCTTCAGGGTAGTAGCAGACAAAGAAGCAGACATGTATGAATGTGAGTGCAAGCATTGGAAGCACACAAGTACGTTGGTTGCAACACTGTGACATCTCCCAATTGCACATCACACTCCCTGATTGTTTCTATATATTAAACAAAAACTACAAAAAAATAGCAGGTATGTTCTGCATGCACATCATAAAGGCATTCACACACCTCCAGGTGCAGATCATTCTAGAAAAATACATTCTAAAACAATACACACGAGATGCGAGATCTACGGTTCCATGGGACAGACTGACATTGTGAAGGTTGGGCACATAGGGGACATAGAGCAGTCACGCCTATTAAACTACTACCTAAGTTAATGAAGCTTGGCAGAGCATGCAGCAAAGCAGATCGGGCTTATGTTGAAACAACGAGGCAAATAGATAGAATCACTCCAGGGATTGAGCTTCTCCAATCCCGAGAAGTTGTTTCTTCTATGCACCCATCCAATCTGTCAAGCAGTACTAGTTGCAAGCTGCATGCTGATTCAATTTCAATCCAGAATGTTGGTGATGCTGCATCAACGCCAAATTGCAGTACACCTGATGTGCAGTACAGTGAGCCTGATCCTGGGTCAACCCTTGATCCAACCTCTGCAAACTATCTCGTTGGTATATCACTGGCTGAACCACCGGCGTCACTCACCAAAGGTAGAAAATCTGCCAGGGTGAACCAATCTGTTGAAAAGGAAAAACAAACTTACAATCCTTATAGCACATACATAGGGAGCTACGGGAATAAAGTGTGCCAAACATGCAATGTTAGAGGCCACTAAGCACAACATGCCCGCTCAACCCAAACAGGAGCAGAGCAACAGAGAATAGAGCAAAAAAGAGGGGTGCGAAAACACAAGCTGGGGCTCACCGGAAGAGAGGTCGCCCAAGAATACAGAGGGGACTACATGAACAACGTGATGAACAACATGGTGGGAATGATGAGACATCTGACCATGGTGATTGCCTAAAAGACAGTGATGACAATAGCTATGAATCTGAATGAAACTGCGTGTAATTATATACTCCCCCATAAAAAATTATATTGTTATTTGCTTTGTTTTCTTGACGATAATTAAAAAACAGGTTGCAACTGATTTCTATGAATCTGAATGTGCTAACTGCTATTATGCTAGTTTTGATGGTTGGCCAGTTGCAATTCATCCGCTGCTCAGGTTGCACCCCCTTTTGTAGGACAGTTGTAACTCTTGTTTGCTAGTTGTCTAAAGTGCATCTTAATTTGCACACAAAAATGCAACTCATATAACATCGTCCAGTCGCAACTCTGCTGGTGGGCCAGTTGCTACAAAAGACCAATTGCAAGTCTGATGGTTGCCTGTTTGCAATTCATCTGCTGTTTAGTTTTGCAAACCCCTTTTGTACGCGCATTTGCAAATCTTGTCTACTAGTTGTCTGCTGGTGCATATTAACTTTCACGTAAAAAATTGCATCACAAAATTTGTACGCCAGTTGCAATTCTTCTTTGCTAGCTCTCTGCTGGTGCATCTTAACTTTCACATAAAAATGCAACTCATGTACCGCCCCCCCATAAAAAAGTTGCAACTCTACTGGTTGACGAGTTGCTACTCATGACCAATTGTAAGTCTGATGGTTGGCAGTTGCAATTCATCTGCTGTCCAGTTTTGCAACCCCTTTGTACGCCAGTTACAACTCTTGTTTTCTAGTTGTCTCCTAGTGTATCTTAATTTACACTCACAAAAATGCAACTCATATATCATTGCCAGTTGCAACTCTGCTAGTGGACCAGTTGCTACAAAGACCAATTGCAAGTCTGATGGTTGCCAGTTGCAATTCATCTACTGTTCAGTTTTGCAAACCCCTTTTGTAAACCAATTGCAAATCTTGTCTACTAGTTGTCCACTGATGCATATTAACTTTCACATAAAAAGTACAACTCATGTACCACTTTCCAGTTGCAACTCTGCTAGTGAACAAGTTGCTACAAATGACCAATTGCAAGTCTGATGGTTGCTCAGGTTCTATTCATCTGCGGCTCGGGTTGCAACCCCATTGTACACCAGTTGCAACACTTGTTTTCCTAGCTCTCTGTTGGTTGCCTGGTTGCTACTATGGTGGTAGAACGGTTGCTAAATAATGCACGGATCTAATTTCAACGCCTAAAAATAGTATACTAGACACTGGAAAAATATAAAAAATTGCATCGCAAAAACAAGTTGTAAAATAGTCACATATATACGTTAGATACCAATTGCAACTCTGGTAGTAAAAACCAGTAGCCACACAACTATTCCAATGGTTACAACCTCATCTAAGCATCAACTAGAACTCCAAATTCACCTAAACACAACTAAAATTCTGGCAGAACTAACAATTTACTGACACAAACTAAACAGCTTTTTGACAAACATCCACACAAACAAACATTTAGTTCAAAGAGATACACTTGCACATCATGTTAGAAAACGACAACATAAACAGTTTCTACTGGCTGCTGTCATTGTTCCAATCAACCCGAGTCCCCCCACTCTAAACTTATCCAGTGATTCAGGTAGATCAACCTGGTTGAGTGGATGGAACAACTCGTAGTGCATTAATTCACATCTGTATATCATCCCCTTGAACTGCATGAGCAAAAACACAAAAAAACAAAGGAGTTTGTAAAAAAGTTAATCCTCTTAATTTGTGATGTGCAGATCACTAAGTACAAAAAAAATAAAATGAAATAGCTCACCGGGTTTATTTTCTTAGTCAGCGACTCCCCGTCATAATACTTCCTGTATTTCCAAGCAAAAAACAGGCAATCATTAGGTGCACCCTGCTTCGACACATCAACAAAAGGTCTCTTCCATCTGTTAACTCGAGGTAATTTTCTGTTCGAGACCTTCTGAAACGCAACATGAATAATGATGTTTACAAACACATGCTGGTGACATTCTACCTGGTCAGTACACTTCAAGAAGTAGTCATTCGAATCCAGTATGTCAATGCACTTATGGATGAAGTTGAAGCAGTACACAAAAAATGGCATCCATCTCTAATTAGAATGAATATCTGCATTAAAAAACAGAGCAATTATTTCTAATTGCAAACACACACAAATCAACAAGCACAAAAAACAAATGAAATCATTAAAAACACCACTTGCAAGTCTGTGCATATAATAATTGCAAGTTTGTGCATATAATAATTGGATGTCTGTGCATATAGATTCCAAGTTGCTACCCGAGTTGCAAGTTTGTGTATAATAATTGCAAGTCTCTACATATAATAATTGCAAGTCTGTGCATATAGATTCCATGTTGCTACTGCATTGAAAAAAAGAGAGCATGTGTAAAAAATATTTGCTAACCAGTTTTGCCTTTGACAGATCATAATTTTCCAACTCCATCTGCAGAGTTTTCCAAACAAGAAACAAACTCCTCCGTCTCAGTTTTGTCGTCATTCAGGATTCTTTCAGTCGAAGCAACATTGAACTATGTTTGCATTGAAAAAACAAAACATCATTCAAAACACAACAAAAACAAAATGTAATGGCAAAAAATAAAGCAAAATCATACGAATAAACTCACATAGAAGGCAGTGGTGACAAACAACCTATATCCAACAGAATCAACCTTGTGGACGATGTCATCGTGGAGAAGGTAATGGACAAAGAAATCTATGATGCCCGATTCACCTAATTCATTGTCAGCAAATGTCGATAACAGATCTTCGCCACTGAAGTTGCAAAGTACACCAAACTGTAACCAAGTTTTACTGCAAACAAAAAATAGCAGATGTGAGTGTCAGTTGCAAGTATAAATAACTAAAGTCGTACAATATCCATGACCATACCGTTTCAATTCAGGATCTTCACTGATCTTTCTCCTCAGTGCAATTGCCTTTTCCAAAGGGACTTGAGGTTGGCTTCCTGTAACCTTGAAAGGAGAAACATACTGTCTGTGCCTCTTCAACAGCCTGTTGCCAAGCCACTTGAAAATCATCCTCTGAAAGTCTTCCAAGCCTTGGCTTAATTCCTCCTATGAAAGTCTGACTAGAGGGGTCAAGTTATTGATGTCATCGTCAGACTCTGTTGGGAAGTTGGTTTCTTCATCATGTGAGCTGGGGCCTGCTTGTTGGTCAATTCTGGAGTTCAGCATTGCAATCTCATTTTCAGCTTCATATCGCAGTGAGTCCAGACGTGACTCATACTCCTTGCGCTTGCGATCATAATCCCTCCTAGGTTTAACCATCTTTCCATCTTTGACAAGCCTCCTCTTCCCATGTTCCCTACCCTTCTGTGGTCCTTGCATTGCAGCCAAACCTAATACAACCTGTTTATTCACACAATACAAAAAATAATAAAAGCCTGGTTACAAAACACTAATGCACAGGATTGCGCGCTGTATATGGCTATACTTACATCATCCGTGTTGGGAATGGCTGGAGTTGTGCCGCTGGCACCACCATCGCCTCCATCTGGATCAACATGACCAACAACTTCATCTTTTTCCATCTCAATTGCATCTTGGTGCTCCACAACAGAGACGTTCAGCGTAGTAACAGCTTGTTTTTTCACACAAAAATGCAAACATAAAGTTCTGTAAGAATGTGAATTGCATGCTTACATCATGTTCACTGTAGGATGGTTGAGGAGACACCATTTATGTATTCGGAAACCCTGTAGACGGGCCACCATGCGCAGGAGCTTCATCCAATGTCATCTGGATTACAACATAATAAAATGAGAAACTAGTCGCAACATCAATAACTATGTAATTGCACACCAGTTGCAATGTCAGTTTCAACTCAACTGCCATACATATTGCATCATAAAAAATGAAAAAACACTAGTTGCAACATCAATGAATATCTAATTGCACATCAGTTACAAAAGGGTCAGTTGCAACTCAACTACCATACAAATTGCACATCAGTTCCAAATGGCATTTGCATGTAAAAAACAAAAGTTGTTTGGCAGCAGATGCTTACCTCATCATTTCTCTGTTGCTGAGCAGCAAGCGTTGTCGGGATCTTCCTGTTGGCAACTACACGTCGTATTCTCTGCGATGCAACCGATGACCCCTCTCCAGACGAACCACGTGGAGAACTCAACTGCCATACACATTGCACTATATAAAAATGAAAAAACACTAGTTGCAACATCAATGAATATCTAATTGCACATCAGTTACAAAGGGTCAGTTGCAACTCGACTACCATACAGATTGCACATCAGTTCGAATGACATTTGCATGTAAGAAAAAAAGGTTTTTTGGCAGCAGATGCTTACATCATCATTTCTCTGTTGCTAAGCAGGAGTTGTCGGGGTCTTCCTCTTGGCAACTACATGTCGTATTCTATTGTTCCAACCGATGACCCCTCTCCAGACGAACCACACGGAGAATCAAACATTGCAGCTATTTCTTCCACGACCCTAGATTCGCCACGTAATGCAGTCGGTGCTGCCAAAAACCAAAAAACCATAGTGAAAAGAAAATGGGTAAGAAAATTTTGTCATGCAGAAAATAACATGCAAAACAATTGGTTACATGTGCACAACAGCCTTACTTTGTCGGTCTTGTTGTTGTTCTCCATGCACTTGATCAGGTGTAGGCAGTATGCCGCGATTCGTTTGAGGGCTGGGTGTCCTTAGAACTTCATCAACAAAATCATCCACTTTAGCTTGTGGGTTTAGTGGACGCTGCTCTCCTTCTGCTTGTGGGCCTGGCGGCCGCTATTCTGCTTCTGCTTGTGGGCTTGGCAGACGCTGTTCAGCTTCATCCTATGGGCTCAATGGCCACTGTTCTACTTCAACATGTGCAGATCCAGATACCTCTGTATGACGCAACAAACGACTTTTCTTGCTCTTGAAACATGTTGCTTCTATGCCTTATTCCTCCTAAGAAAGTTGACTAACATCCTCTCTGCTCGAGTGTCGTCCAGAAGCCTCTTAATAGCAACATAGCACTCATGATGAGCTTTTTCCATTAGCTCATCAGCGTTGCGCGTCAAGTCATGTGCCTTCCTCATCATGGTTTGCACTTGTGAAGCATTCGAATCATAGTCCTTTAATATTTTTCAGCCTCCATCATTCTTCTCCCAACTAAGTCACACAAACTTTCACCAAAACTAGAGAAGAAACTAGAGAAATTGAACAAACTGGTGCTAGCAGGGGCACAAGAATCCTCGTGTGTGTCAATGTTGGACGGTCCAGCAACAGCTTCAAAGGCAGATGGGGCACCAGATGGCCCACGTGCAGGTGCAAGGAGGGTAGCATAGGAGGTACTTGACAAACTCATCAACTAAAAACACAAAAATAAACACAAAAACAGATTGCATATATAAGAAGAAAAAGTTGCAAAAAAACAAAATGAACATCTAATAAAAGAACAGAAAAATCACCTTCAATTTGCATATTCAACCACATCAGAACAGATATCTTCCCTGCGATCCATAGATGCTATCTTGTCAATAATCTTGTTATCAAGAACACACATCGAGGTAATGTCACAGGGTTGATGTCTAGCCTGTGCTGCAAATGGTCAACATATAACTTCTGCAAAAAGAAAAGAATGTTAAAACAAACCTAAGAAACCCTAGTTGCGACTTAAACATACATCAGTTGCAACAAAAACAAAAAATGCAGTACCTACATAATAAACATAACCAGTTACAACTATAAAGCTATACTATTTGCAAAACAATAAAATATAAATCAAAAACAGAAGCAAAAGATACAGTAGCTACATACTAACATGACTAGTTGCAACCTATAATCTAAGTGATTGCAACAATGTAGATTATTGTGCTATAAGAAAACCCAGTTGCAACTATAAACATACATCAGTCACAACAAAAACAAAAAATACAGTACCTACATAATAAACATAACCAGTTATCTGCAAAAACAATAAAATATAAATCACAAACAAAGCAAAGATCCAGTAGCTACATACTAACATAACTAGTTGCAACTACGTAGAAAACTAGTTGCAACCTATAATCTAGATGATTGCAACAATGTAGATTATTCTGCTATAAAAAAAGAGAGTTGGCTAACTCACAACAATGAAGATTCTACAGCCTGTGATGGGTGAGTTGGCACCCTTTGACTTCTTCTGAAGCCTGTACATTCGCCCAGCAACCCTTAAGTTGTCTACAATAGCTTTGCACCAATTAATGCTAGCAATTCCATCCATATTCTCAGTCCAAACCACGTCTTCAAGCCTGATGTAGTTGTCAGTGTTTGAGAACAACAGAGTGCAGAAGGCATGAATCAGAAAACACCTCACTTCAAAGTCTCCATCGATGACACATGACTTTAGCTTCTCTGTTGTAAAGTTTGGCAGTATCTTAGAGCCTTCCTCTTCATATAGGTGCATCCTGCATCCTGACAGCTTCGTGCATTTTCCGTGCTTCACTATTTTCTTTAAATGGAGCGTCTCTCCTTCTTTGGTGAGCATAAACATGCACCACACGCTATGCTCGTCGATTGATATGTCCTTCCCACCCCCAAGCTCAATCTTCATTGATTCTAGGTTAAAAATTTGTCCATAAGTCAACATAGCAGCGACCTACACAATGTGGTTGCCTTCATCTCAAGCAAACCACCAAATCCAATGCCACGGAGCCTGTTCTTAATATCGTCACTACATGCTTGAACAAGCTCCACAAATTTTGAAGGCTAGCATCGAAGGGCAACTGTCCTCTCCTTCTGCCAAAAAAAGAGCAATGTTATTTATACATTGAATACCAGTTGCAACTATTGTGGTAGACCATTACCTACTAATGTGATTATATAGTTGCAACAACTAATGTTGGACCAAAAGCAGTTTTCTACCTCGACAGGGGGAGGACGTGATACATCCTGTGTGGTAGCCTTCCCACGCCGCCTCTTCCTGCTCGGACCATCATCACCCGCCGGAACTATTATGACGGGTGGTGCAACAAAATCATCGCCGTCGTTAGTCTGCTCTGCATCACTTAGTGAGCGATGTGGAGGACTGGAAAGACACAAGTTTTTCCTCCTAGGCATCCTGACCACTATTTTGTAGAAAAAAGATCAGTATGTGTTACAATTCCTCTGACTACAAATAAAATGACATATCCCAATTTGCAATTACATAAGTATACTAATTGCAAAAACACACACAGATGGACTACTTGCAGCCAACAATGAAATATAATGCCTATAGATACCTATATACTACCCGCAAGTCAGTCAAATGATAAAATCACATACAGTAGCAACAAAAAAAGATAATAAAAACAAGACCTACACTAACATAACCAGTTGCAACTACAAAAATACACTAATTACAACTCAAATTGGTAATAAATCACATGGATGAACAAAAATACGTGTGTTGCTAACTTGTCTGTATTTTAGGATATCGATTGGCAGGGTACAATTGAGGAAAAGACACATGCCAGAAAACAGTACAAAAACCCTAGCCTAGAACACATCAACGATTCAAACCAAATTAGAACACATCAACGATTCAAATGCAGGGAAATAGAATGCCTATAGATAATTACGGAGATACCTCAATGAATGCGTAGGGGAATGGGGTGAATCGACAATGAACTTGCGAAAGCGGCTCTCAATCAACACGCACAAAACCCGTAGCCCCGAGCAATGCAGTCGCCAGTAGACGACCCACGACGGCAAGACCTCGCGCCTGCTTCAATTACGGCTTCCCACAACCCCCCAAAAAAAAGCTTCCCGGTGAGGAGGATGGGATTCCCCGACGACAAAACTCAGCGATTCCCCGACGAGGATAGAAAGTGGGAGGGATTGTGGAGAGGAAGAAGTGGCCACAAACCACCGGGATTTCCTCAACGAGGCGGAGATTGGGAGGGGTTGCGGAGAAATTGCGGAGAGGGAAGAACAGGGCGACAAACCGCAGCGATTGCATAGAGGGAAGAACAAAGAGTCGATTTCAAGGTTTATGCCTGTCGAGCGTCGGTTGCCAAGAGAAACAGGGTGTCGCGGTTGTTTCCAAAGAAGCTAGAAGCAGGTACGGTCATTTGGCCAATCAGCAAGAAGCAGGCACAGTCGATTATATAGTGTTCTAAAAATCAGGAAAAATCGACCGACTAGTCGAGACTAGTCGGCAACGGCCTAGTCCCCGACACGATTTGGCCCAAGTCGGTCCCCTTGTCGGCTGGGCCGACTATGCGGTCCTAGTCGGTCAACACGGGCCGTTAATCGGCCAGTTTCTGCTGACTCGGGCAGCGATTTGGACCGCCCTGGTATAGGGTTAGACATCTGTGGCGACGCTGTACTCTGTATTCTTATTCTTCTCGAGCCTGGCGCTGGCGACCAGGTGAGACGAGGGCGACCGAGGGCGCCGCCGCCAGCCTCCACGTGCGCCGCCGCCAGCCTTCGCATGCGCCGTCGCGCTCCCCACGCGCGCGCCGCCACCACGCGCACGCCGCCGGCACCCCTTCCCCTCTCCCGCCGGGGCAAGTCTAGTGGCTATAGTGCACGCACCCTCTTCTCCATAGGTGAGTAGCACCCCTATTTTTCTCCCCTTCTCTTGTGTTCTATTGCTCTGTGACTGTGATGTATCTTCTGATTCAGGCTTCAGGTGACTTGTGAATTGTTATTTATTTGATTGATGCCTATATGCTATGAAAGGATGAATGAATGCTCACAATTTTGATGCAAGTGTGGTACTTTATCATGTTCTATTTGAATGTGGGCAACATTTTACCTTGTAGCGTGTTGGAATACTTCCGTTTGCTTCATAAAAGTTATCCTAGATTTCTTCATTTGAGATGTTCTTTTTACCATCCGGAACTAGCTAAGCATTTTCTGTCTTATCTTCTTCCATTAACAACTCATCTAATCATGTGGACAACTTATGTATTTGAAAGATAATTGTCTTTGCATTTTTAACTCTGGATCCATAGCATTTTTAACTTTCTTACTGTTTACGAAATAGTTATGCAAGAATTTAATTTCCCATTAACATGATTATGTTCTTCTTATCTATGCTGTATTGTTGTACTTGTATGGTTTATTATTCGTTGTCATATATGATGTATGGTCTATGGAGTATGAAAAAATACAATATTTGTCATCACAAACTAAAAAATATATATCTAGCAAGTCGGCCAACTAATCTCGACTAATCCCCGACTAGTCGGCCTAGTCGCTAGTCGGCACCTAGCCGACCGCCTAGCGACTAGCGACTTCTTAAGATTATATATATACAGTATATATATAATCTGAACAGAATATACCCATGAATATTATATATATACAGTATATGTTCTAAGCAGAACGTACCTATGTATATTATATATATAGTATATATATATGAAATATCTGGTAAAAACTATTAAATAAGTAAAAACTCATGAAAATCATATCTTGAAAATCATATCTAAAAGTTTTATAAGTTCATGAAAAATCTTAAAGATACATATAGACATGAAATACATTCATATCAAGTTCAAACTCAACTTCATTTGAGAGAAAAAATTTGTCTTGTTATTATTCATTTGAATAGTATCTTGTTACTGTTCTTCCAAAATTTGTCTTTTTTACATCATAATAAAATTGAGTTCAAACTTAAAGAATTTAATAATGTATTTAATGTCTATACTAATTTTTAGTATTTTTCATAAATTTACATAACTTTTAGGTCTAATTTTCACGGTTTCAGGGTTTTTACCGGATGACATATATATATATATATATATTTAAAAATAGCTGACTTGGACACATCAATATATTATTATATTCTTTTCCTCCTCTTACAAATCTTACGTTGGTGATTACTCAAAAATCAAAGTTGAAGAACATACTTCATATGTCTTGAAAATTCAATCCTAAGAATGAATTAAGATAAACGTTTATCTAGATCCATCTTCAAAATCATTGCTTTTTTACAAAAAGATAGACACAGATATACCATTAAAACCTAATACAAAACCAGAAAGAAATCATGTATACAGATAGACATGGAGATAGACATGGTTGGATAGAGATACTACCTCTATATGTTTGGTTGGTCCTATAAACCAGCTGATAAGATAAGTCGGTTGGTTTGCTATGAAAAAAATACTGTTCGAACGACTGATAAGCCCCAGCTGATAAGAGAAACGAAGAGGGCAAAAATTCGTTCGAATTGAGGAGAAATGTAAGCACCCCACGCTCGGGGTGCACGTAACAACAACTCCACCAAGAGTCACCAGCGCGCCGTTAACGGCCGTCGCTTTCGCGCCGTATTGTAGAGATCTCCATCCACCTCTCCCTCTTAACCCCCCAAACCGAGGCGTCAAATGCGCGCGCCTTACGAGAGAGAGCACACACACTCAGAGAGAGAGAGAGAGAAAAGCTCTCGCCTTTCTCCAGCCTCCAGCTAGTTGCTGCCGCCCATGGCCGATCCGGCGGAGCAGACCGTCCCCGCGCCACCGCCCACCCCGGCGGTCTCCGCCGAGGGAAGCTCAGACGCGCCGCAGCCGGTCGAGCTACCCGCCGAAGCGGAGAAGGTCACGGCGCCGGAGCCAGCGCCGGCGACGGCCGCGACGGCGAGGAGCAGGGGGTTCAGGCTCCTCGGGGAGGACACCTCCGTGCATAAGGCTCTTGGGGGCGGTAAAAGTAAGGAAATTTCTCCTCTTCTTTTCTTTTTCTTCCTTTCACCTTTCCGAAATTATCGGTCGATTTTTTTTGCTGACACTTCTCAGTTGATTAGTACTCCTGGTACCGTTTATTGTTTGCTGGATTGATTGAAAAAAAAACTTAGTTTTGTGTAATAGAGTGATTTCCACCAGGTTTCCAGCAAGAGGAATTACTTGATTAGTTGCTTTGTTTTATTTCTAAACTTTTGTGCAGGACATGATTAGTAACAAAATTGTTACTTACATAGATTTTCCAGTATTTGCAGTTGCTTTGGCTTCTTGGTTTTTCCTGCCTATTCTGTGCTTCTGCTTCCATTCATATTTATATTACTGACAGCAGATTGCGTGAACAATAAAAAGTTTACCCCGTCGTTGTTTACATATACTACTATACTAGGTATGCTGAAATACCAAGTTTGATAGACATCTTTTACCCCAAGAAAGCGCCTACTTATAGTTTGTTAAATTCGTAATGGCTTATTATGAGTTCCTTATTTCCTTTGATTTTCTGGGGCTCTGGGCTACTGGCAACCTGTAGACTCAACACATACTGAATTTATGATTATTTGCTGAGAAATTTTACGGTCCTAGATACCTGAGGTACCAAGCTTTTACACTAAAAATTTTGGGTTAGGGACCTCAAGGTACCAGTACCGAGAGGTACCATATTTACACTAGAAAAAAAATGTGGTACCTCCGGTACCTTATTAAGGGTGGTTAAATTAGTTCTATTTGCTTGTTACCTTACATGGGGAATAGAGTGACTGGTTCCTATACTATGACAGAGATCCTGTTGTTTTTTTCTATTTGGTTGGAATAATTTGTGGAACCTCCTGCTAAAGAAATTTGTTTAAGGAGAATGGAATTTGTGATTAACTTTAATTAAGAAATTCTGGTAATAATCTCATAAAAAAAGAAAGTAGCTAGATGCTTTCTTTTCCCCAGATGGCAAGCTACCTGATACCCAGAATGAAGAAATATTCAATTCGAGCTTTAAACAGATGCTTTCATGTTTGACAGATTAGATGTAATGATGATGGTAAGTATGAAGAAGAAAGGCCACCGTCTTTGTTGGAATATACATCTTTTTATCCAGTGCTCCTATGGATGTTAATACTACCACCGGAAAGATTGTAATAAATCTTGTAGGTGATTCTGGCAAGAAGCAGCACCACCTTTACAAAACTGATTACACACTTCAATTGTTTGGTTCCTTTTTTCTGCACCTAAAATAGATCTATGAAGAGTGAAGAGTCATAACATTACTTACCAAACGCTGAAGTGCCGATTTGGTTTCCTCTTTCCCTTTTACCTAAGTAATTTGGGTGATCTGTTTGCTATATGTAACAATGCTTTGTAATTTAGCGGAGTGTTATTCGACTTGTCAGTGCTATTTTGATTCTGAAATGGAAAAAGCTTGGTGCTCAAGTTCAGGGATTTCATGGTTAGGTATGAGGATAGGCAGTGCCATCATTGAAAGTGATGTACAATAATACTTAAAATGTGCACATTTAATGTCAGCAGTGTGGCACATGTCTTGAATTTGTTGCATGGTTGTTTCTTTGTTGTTACAAAAGGGAAAAGAGATCATGACTCTTAAATTGCAAAATTCAAGGATCTCGTACCCACTTATGTTTTGACATGTTATATTTGTTGCTGTTGCAATTAGAAAGGAATACTGCTGAATGTTTAGAACATCTATCATAGAGTAAGAGGAATTACTTTTAGAATGCATGCTAGGATTTAAATTATGTTTGATATGCAAGCCCTACTACAAGCTTGGAATATTTAAATTGTTACTTTATGGTAGGTTTGTGTAGCTGTGGATTTTGTAATGAAGTTGGTTGGTTTTATGTTTGGGCGTGTGAATTGGGTGGGTTGGCCACACAAATTTTAGTAGGAAAACATAAATAACAACAATACTTGTACAATGTAAGCATGTTAGGGCTCATGCTTAGGGCTCGCCGTTCACAAGTGTGAATCCTGTACTCGTTTCTTTTGCAAAAACAACCGTATTATGTTCAGTAGTGCACAAGGGATGAAGAGAACTAAAGGTGGAAAATGAGGGAATGATATATTCATCCTTCAAATTAACAACAAATCCAGTTATTGTGTATAAAGGAGGCCTAATTGTTCATTAGAAAAAATGTCCTGTTTTTGGTTTGCTTATTCTTCTTTCCTATGGTTAATTCATAATTCACCTAAATTCTTCTGTGACTCAAATTTCCTACATCATTTCCTATATCATTCTGATTTTATGTATCTCTTATGAACATCATTTCTTACTAGGTCTGAAGAGGGTTGGCTATCCTTTATTGAAATCGTTTAGTTAGCTTATTGTGCAAAGGACAATTGACATGTGCGTAGGGGTGAAAACATTTTCTTCTGTATCTGCAATAGCCCTACTTGCAGAGAGGATACTGGAGTAGGAGAAATTCCTGTCATAAATGCATGACAATTTTTCTAATCTATATTTTGTTATGTGTTTTGGTGCATTTCTGTGCAGCTGCTGATGTACTATTATGGAAAGACAAGAAGACATCTGCCGTAGTGATTGGTGGTGTAACTGTCATATGGATCTTGTTTGAAGTGCTTGATTACCATCTCTTGACTCTGCTTTCCCATGTGATGATTGGTGCCCTGGCCATCTTGTTCCTGTGGTCAAAAGCGACCACATTTATCAAGAAGTTAGTTCGATGCATGATGATTACCGTATGTTCTGATTGGTACTGCTTCCATGTTGTTTACATTTAGTGTTCCTGTTTCAGGAGTCCACCAGATATTCCTGTAGTACAGATACCTGAAGATGTCGCTTTGAATGTGTCACGAGCATTACGCAATGACATAAACAGAGCACTTCACCTATTTCGGGAGATCGCGCTGGGGCATGACCTAAAGAAGTTTCTGGGTGTATGTTTCTGTCCTGGAAGCTAAAAACTATTCATGGTTTTCCTTGCTATGGTTATTGCTTTGCAAATTATTGGATACTAATTCTTGTACTATTTTTTCTAGGTGATTGTTGCTCTCTGGGTTCTCTCAGAAGTGGGAAACTGCTGCGACTTCCTCACCTTGATATATGTTGGTAATGTACTTTTTAACTTGTTAAAAGCTTTTCTGAACCTGTGATGTCCTAACCTACCTTACTGATTGGTTTGGTACTGCGAACAGCCGTCCTGATGCTCCACACGGTGCCGATCTTGTACGACAAGTACCAGGATAAGGTCGACCACTTTGCAGGAAGGGCTCACTCTGAGGCCTGCAAGCACTATGAGGTGCTGGATGCCAAGGTTTTGAGCAAAATACCCCGGGGACCTGTGAAGCCAAAGAAGCAGAACTAGAATAAGCTGCGCAAGGGGACTCGATTCAGAAGGGCGGCGTCTTTTGTTGGGTTTGCGGGTTCTCAGGTGTAGCCAACTGTGTCGCGTCTCTTACTGATAACAGCTGATGTTCGTTCTGCTTGATGGTGGTTTGCTGGCTTGGCTGCTGTTTGCTTCCGTGATGCCAGTTCATGTTAATTCTATCTTGAAGCCTGTATCTATCTAAATTCTAAATGTGACTGAATGCTACGTTTCTGCTACTGAAGCTGCCTGTAGATATCTGTCATAAAACATGATAAACCTTATGTTCATGATCCGCATGCTGTTCGGTATGTTTTCTGTGAATCGCTGAATGGATTCGAAGTTCATGTACTTCTGAACACTGGAGCGATCTTTTCTAGTAACCTGGAACTTGCAGGGTAGGGTGTATTGGTGTTTGATATATGTTGGGAACAGAGAGAAGAGAGTACGGTACGGGAGAAAACTATGGATCGGACGCCCGATCCCCGTGCAAAAACTCGGACGGTGTTTCAACAAAAAATGTTTCCAATGTTCCGTTACTCAATGAAAATTATTTCATTGCTTGGTGAAATTTTTTTTCAAATTGCAAATCAAGACCCTCACCGATGATGGTGGACCGATCATGGTGGAGGGTTAGAATTTTTAGCAGGTTTTGGTGAGCTCGGGGCCCTCACCGATGACTTCCGCTTCACCCGTACGACTCTATTTTAGTTTTTCAAAGGAATAAAACCTATTAGCTATCAATTTTCATTCTCATTTATCTTAATAAAATTAAATCGAATTTCATTCATCTTAATAAAATTAAATCGAATCAAGACAGCATAAGATTGAAATTAACGATAAGCAAGCGGCAAAACTGAGGCGATAAGCAAGCGGCGGTTTTTTTTTAAGGTATTGTTACAGAATAGATTTCTAGCTCTTTGTGTTCTTTTGTCGCTTGTTAATGAGTCAGCTGTTGCAAGAGGCAACATGATATGTTCACGTCTGTCTGAGTTTTTCTCCTTTCCTTTTCTTCTTTTCTCTTTATTTCTTGGCTATGTGTATTCTTGGTTGATGTAGAGGCCGGGTGTACTTTCATCGGTAATGAACTTCTTTCCATTATCTTAAGAAAAGTAATATGGTCGTTGGAGGCATAGACTTAGTCCAATGGTCACAAGTGAACGGTTTTTGATAGTTTACAATTGAACAATGTCTAGTTTTATTCATAAGGGTAGTTTAGAACTTTTGTGTAGTTTTATTCATAAGGATAGTTTAGAACTTCCGAGTAAAATATTTTGGGGAAAAATCATCGACTATAATATTTATGACAATTCACGTATTCATAAGTGATAAAAAACGACCAGTTCTGCATGCAGCTAAACCATATTATCAAACAAAAGTAATGCTGCCTATAAGTAGGGTGACGAACACATAAAACATACCGGGCACTTGATGATTTATACGTCACTAGGATAATTTTTTTTCCAGGAGGGCTAAACGCATTTGCGTAGGTGTGCTTTGCCCCATCTCTATGCAAAGGCCGGTAGAAATGGCCACGCTGACCGCCTGTGGAAACTAGATGGTGAACCAAGAGTCCCGCATGTAAAATTTTTCGTTTTTTCCCATCCCAAAAAAATAGAAAAATCAGATCTGATTATATCCCCCCAATTCACAAATCCATGATACAATTCTACAATTTACAAAACAATTTCATGCAGGCCGAACAACAACAAACAGCATGCTATGACAAACATGGAAAAATCCAAAATGCTATTGCTTGCGACGGCTTGCTCTATATGTGCGCCATCGTTAGCCGATCTTCTTGCTTATGCACTCTAGCGAATCCGTCCACCTCCCGCTATCCCGCTAACATAGTCATCAGGGTTGCCGAGCCACCGCCCTTGCCTCCATCGTCGTTGTTGCTGAGCCATCGCCCTCATCGCAAAGGCCGAGCCACCACCCTTATTACGGTCGATTCCAATGCCAAGCCACCACCCTTGTCACGGTTGACATAATTGATGTCACCGAGCGGCAACTGCTGAGGCCCGCCACTGTTGGATACGACACACCCGAGGACAGCCGCCGCCGGATTAAGTGCTCCCGACTCTCGCAACATCGTACCCTATGCTCCCGCGCCCCTCCACCACCGGATCTAGAGCTCCGTCCTCCACCACTGCTCTTTGACGCCCACTGCCACTGCCGCCTTTTGACCCCTCATCCATGGCTGCCCCTCGACCCTCCCCTTCACCACTGAGCCCTGCCACCCTCTTCTTCACTATAGCTATGGATTTGAGGTGAGGGGAGAAGTATTTGAGTTGAGGGAGAGGGAGAAGATAGGGAGAAAGAAAGGTCGGTTGGTGAGCTCTGAGGGAGAAAGAGAGGCCAATGATTCAGTCGAAGCTTTTTCGTGCGTGATCTCCACAAACGTTCCTCCTAAGTAAACTCATGTAAAAAGAAACAATTCTCACAAATTTAACATATGGTCTTATTAGGAGGATGTCCGTGAAAATGAATTTTTATAGGCAACCCGTGATTATGATCCCTGCAGCATTTTCGCGCGTGTTGGGGTGTAGGGGGGACTTGGGGGATGGTTTTTTTGTGGTGTTTAGAATTTGAACACGATAATTGCTCTGGACCACCACCCGAAGGTACTTAGTTACGTAGTACTACATATTAACCAGTCCAAGAGGCGAATTAATTCGGACTTCCGAGTAGAATTAGTATGATAATACCGGTTATTCCCAGTCCGACTCCGACCTGGCCACTCCATCGACCTATACATTGCCTGTGCCTGCACGTGCTCGTCCGTATTACGAGCTCCAAATCTCCAATCTGACGGGCGCGTCGCCGCCAGTTCTGTTTGTATCGCAGCCCCGGCGCTAGCCATGTACGCAGCCGCAGCCCTGCCGCCGGCAATGAACACCGGCGCCGTCCGTTCGGTGTGGCACGACAACCTCGAGGCTGTGTCCGCCGTCTTCCACACCGTCGCGCCGCGCGCCACCCACGTGGCGCTGAGTGTGCAGTATCCAGGCTGCGCCGTCGCCCGGGCGGGCACCGGTGGCTGGAAGAAGTACGGACAGCTCATCGCCGATGAGCGTTATGACATGGTCAAGACTAATGTCGACGAGCTCGAGCCCATCCAGGTCGGCCTCGCCATCCGCACCGACGATGACGAGCTCCTTGTGTTCGAGTTTAACCTTCGAGGCTTCAACGTCAACAATCCGGCCGACCTGAGGGATCCCGCCTCCGTCGAGCACCTTCGAGAGCGCGGCGTCGACTTCGACAGGCTCCCGCACGCCGGCGTCGAGCCGCACAGGCTCCGGTTGCTGCTCCTCGACTCCGGCCTGCTCCAGGCGCGGCCGTCATGGGCGACGTTCACCGGCGCGTACCACGTCGGGTACCTAATGAAGATCCTTACGGGCACCAAGCTCCCGGCAGGCCTCAACGCCTTCACGGAGATGGTGACCGCCAACCTCGGGCAGGGCGTCTACGACGTGAAGCGGCTGGCGGCGGAGCTTAACCCGGCGTACGTGTTGCCGCTCAAGGAGCTTGCCGCGTGCCTCGGCGTCGTGCCGACGGTGGAGGCGGTCCAAGGGGTGGTCGCCGGCGCCGGCGCCGTCTCGACGCTGCAATGTTTCGAGGCGTTGAGGGAGCTCCTCGGCGAGGTACGAGTGGAGATGCACCGCCACCAGCTGTGTGGGCTCCGCGCGTATTGATCTCATCAAATTCGATCATCTGCGGCGATTCTATGGATCAGCGTACCTCTGCACTTCAGTTAACCGTGGTGTGATATTCCTTCTAATTAAATTCAAGAGATTAATTAGCAGTGTCTGTGTAGGATGTTTCGATACTGTCGATGTTGTATTAGGAGATTTTTTCTATGTAATAATTGCATTCTTTTAATCACTTAGCAATGTAAGATGAATATAGCTAGATTTGTTACTGCCTTTACACAATGCGACATTGTTCATTTTAGATAACGGGAAGATTTTATTAGAAAATAAATTTACTGCTGACCTCTCCATCTACCAGGGGTACACGCTGCCAAAAAAAAACTAAGATAACCTGAACAAATCAAAGTACATTGCGGCTGGTCGCTCACAATTACGATAAGTAAAATGTATACGACTACTTAAAACAACGTCTTCAAAAACATTTGACAAATATGTGGTGTTTTGATGTCAGATCGAGATCTTCATCCAAACTAAAATATCACACTACTAGAGAAAACCACACTAATCCCGGTTCAACCTTAGTAGTCCGGCTGGAAACCGGACTACGAATCTGACTAGAGATGGACGACCTCTAGGCCCAATTAAATAACCGGGACTAGAGATGCATCTTTAGTCCCAGTTGAAGCCACCAACCGGGACTAAAGATGGCGGAGCCACGTGGCCGGCTCCGCCATATTTAGTTCCGGTTGGTGGCTTCAACCAGGACTAAAGATTTTTTTTATTTTTTTTATTTTGCCCTTTCTCCAGCAGTACTGCTATATATATATATATATTACACACATATATTATATTACACATAAATATATAATTTACACACATTTAAACGAACTTAAGAAAGGAAATATACATATATTACCTAAATATGTACAATATTCATACATGTTTCCTAGCTAGCTTATAAAAAATTGTCTCTAATCTACTTTGCTGTGGTTTAGCTACTAAAACTAATGAAGAACTCCCCCGCGGGATCAACGACCTACCTGCTCGTTAATAAATCCCATCAAATCTTCCTGAGCGGCTTGTATGAAAGTCTCGTGGGGGAGGTCGTCTCTTACTCGCATAAGCTGTCATTAATTACAATAAATAAGAAATAAATATATGAAGTGAATAAAAAATTGAGACGTAATGTATGAATTGGTGTTATACATACATCTAGATCATCGACAGTTTTAACTTCGGTCACAAATCGGTGAATGTAGTCGCAGACGTAATATCCACATAGGTTGGTGCCCTGCGACTGTTTTGCACACTAAAAGAGAAACGACGACATATTTAATATGCATATCATATTTTCAAACATAATAATGATTCAACTCAAATTAGGAGCAGGCATGTTACTCACTGGAAACTTCATCCACACAGAGAGCTTATCTTTCCAATTTCCGCGAACATTACCCCGAAATCATTCCCATGCCCTACGTGCAGTTGAAAGTTAGCACGTAATTATTCGAGAACCGCATATATGCAATAGAAAGTAAGATGCCATTACCTGTTAAATAGTTCAAATATGTGGGAGTACGTGGACTCTGGTTTATCCATTGAGTCAAAGACATGGATCTTTGACTGACCCATGTCAAGTACTAATAGAATCCAGTGGAATATGTAAATTGGTTTAGATGACACATATAAAACTTTATGTATGCACGTCATTGAAATTGGTTCGGAAAGAAAGAAAAAACTTACGCAGTATTATAGGGCACAAGGATGAAGGACCGGAAGGGTTGCTTCACAAGCGCGTTGTATATGTTGTCCACTGTGTCATTAGGAAACTAATCAACCAATGGGCCGTTGATTTTTCGTGGATCCATGAATCCATGCTTGGTGCATTCGTGCTTGTTGCAGTATTGGATCGCCATTCTGTTAGTGATATGCCCTAGAGGCAACATGGAGATGTTGGATATCACGTCAATGTTTATGTATAAATGAATAAAGTGTTATTCAGTTCCATAAAATAGACATCTTGTATTGATCAATAAGTACGTGACTTATTTATGAGACTCTTTATGTATGAATCTATTTCTAAACGATCCCTGATCACATGTCATATTGTTGGAACAAATATGATTCTAAGATCGGCATGTTTATTGATTGATGATCATGTCTCATAAATCATGGGTATGGAGATACCAAATCAATAAACATGGACACATGTATTGGAGAACACATTGTTGGATAGACCCACCATGAGACACTACAGGAATCAATGTGCCATTAGTTGGTCTCAGGTAGTGTTGGTACAAAGTCCTTAGACCTGAGATCACCATGGATTCCAACATGTGTAGTAGCCTACTTTGGGACTACCAAACGATATTCCGTAACTGGGTAGTTATAAAGGTAGTTTTCGGGTTTACTATGAAACATGGAGTGGGATGTGAGTGATCAAGATGGAATTTGCCCCTCCTTTGAAGAGATATCTCTGTGCCCCTCGAGGTAATGGATTATGGAAATGCATGGCCATGCTAAGTTGATTGAGGAGTCAATCAACAGACAGATAATCCAATACAGTTCGAGTAAATGGTTAAGCTATTGAAGGGATGACACACATCTTGCCTATAGCTTAACTGGTATCATGAGGCAAAGAGATTTGTGTACACATTACAGGTTCAGAGCCGATATTATTCTTGTATACTATAGTGTCAATATGTGCTACTAGGCGCCGCTGTTGACGGGTCGGCTGAGTTGGACTCGAGCCGACGATCGGCTAAGTTAGACTATAGCCGAAACCGAGTATACCTGAACCTACAGGGTCGCACGCTTAAGGGGATAGAATAGATATTCGAGTTGGACTCGGATACGGCTCAATCGGATAGGGATCCGATCGGATTGAGTCCTATGGGCTTACGACGTGTGGGCGGCCGACTCTATGAGATTCGGATAGGATCCGATTTGAAATAGAGTCCTGATCGGCCACTAGTCCCAGTCGGCCAACTCTATATAAAGGGGCGAGGGGTGGAGAGCTGCGATACAGTCAGTTGTATCGCGTTGAACCGAATCCGCAACAAAAGTCGCCGAGATCAATCTCCACGGAAACCCTCCCCACTTTCGAGCCAAACCCTAGCCTTGCATCGCGTGCTAGCACACGGGTATACGGCGTTTTGTCCCCGGACGTGTGGATACCGGTAGAGGCGCTGCTACGTTGCGCGCTGTTAATCGGCTTCGGATCGGCTGCGGTTGGGCGCATCGGAGCAAGGCGCAAGAACGTGACCGGACGACTCCACGGATCGGCTGATTAGCGAATCGGCTTGCGGGAATCGGCTACACAGTTCCAGATCGGATAGCCCTGATTGGCTATTTCCGCTGCATACTCCAATCGGTAACGATCTATCGGTCCTTACTTGCAAGTGTTCCTGGTTTGCGCGGTAGAAAAATTTTTGTTTTCGGCTACGTAGCTTCCGCGTAACCCTTCACATTCTACAATGGTTAAAAAGAATTTTAGTCAGCTAAATTCAAGGGGGTAAGAAACGAAATAACCGGGCGATACTTACAAAACGCGCGCGGTTAGAAGTGAGATGTCAAGGGCATCACGTTGGTACAGGTCGAATATATCTTCGAATCGGATATAAAGGTAGTCATCTCCATCGAAGAAGTAGTCAGTTGAATATTTGCATGTTATCATGTCTTCACCCTTGCTGGATCGTTGCATGTACCACTGATAGAAGCGGTACATCTGAGTTGGAAGCCTTTTCACGAGATCTGGCTTGACGAGAGGCTTCCCAAGGTTGAACTTGTATTTAAGCGGAGCCTTCGTCAGGGGTGCACGCCCGTGTAATTGATCCATATTAATTCCAGCTTCTTGAATGAATTGTCTTAAATCAGGTCTAATATTTGGGATCGTGCTGAACTCCATAGGCTGGATCACCTTCAGTAACGACAAATAAAAACCAATGTTATCAGATGTAGAATATCAGCTGTGTTTTATCTTGGAGCCTTTGCCACTAGTATTCCACACTACTGCAGAAAATTTTTTGTATAGGTGGGTTGGTGGTCCGCCTGCATCCAGGTGTCTGAAAATTAGTATTTTTAATTTGCGCAATCAGACGCTTAAACCGTTCGCAAAAAAAATCCAAAAACAAAACCCTAAATCCAAAATTTGGGGTCCAAAATCCAAAAACCCTAATCCACCACCGCCGTCACGCTTTTGGCCCTATAGCAGCATTCTGGTTTATTTGAAAATTTTCTCTCTCCAATTGATCCAAAAGTGTCATCCAGTAAATTACCAAATTTTTAAGGTGTCTTTCAGCCATAACACGTTTTTACGATGTCCATCAAAAAATTACATAAACTTTAAGTGTATTGTAGCAAAATTTACAAAAAAAATATTTATGATTCAATTTATAGTGTCAAACTAAGCATAACCATATGATGTATGATGAAATAAAGAGAAAAAGAAACGGACCCTCTAAATTTAAGTTTGCTACTGAATTTGAAGGAATTTTTTTGTCCTCAAGAAATGGACGTAAGGTCTGAAATAGGGACTATTGCTGCATATGCTCAGTAGTAGAGAAATTGGTGGATGTGTTACGTTTGTTTTTTTAAAATAAAGCTGGTGGATGTATTGTTTTTGAATTTAAATAAAAAGGTTCCCAAAATTAGATAAAACTCCTTTTTTCATGTGTTCAACAATTGTTGTTTTTTCCATCGCCTCACAAACCCCCCAACCCGGAACGCTTGTAAATGTCGTTACCTTATGCTGCCACGTAGATAATTAACGCGAATCGAACGCGGTTCAGACTTCAGAGCGGAGCCGGCCGGCATCTCTAGCCGAAATTAAGTAGGTTTGTTCACGTACAAGCGCGCGCGTTCCGACCCGAGTCCGACGCGGACACGGGCCTCATCCACCACCTCCCCAATAAAAAGTCAAGCCGACGGTCTAGCTACCTAGCTACTACTCAAGTTCCTAGTGTGATGTACGTCCAGTAGCCCGAACGAACGTACGCCGATTAATCATTCCGAGCGCCAATCCGGACGCGACGCCGCCACTGCCGTCGTCCTGCGCCACCGCCATGAACGGCGGCGCCATCCGTTCGGTGTGGAAGGACAACTTCCAAGCCGAGTCCACGGTCCTCTGCTCCATTGCGCGGCGCGCCCGCCACGTCGCGCTAAACGTGCAATGCCCAGGCTGCGCTGTCGCCGCCCAAGCTGCCGGCGGCGAGCAGAGGCAGTACGACCAGCAGCTCACTGCCGACGAGCGGTACCAGGTGGTCAAGGAGGCGAACGTCGACGTGTTCCTAAAGCCGATCCAGGTCGGCCTCGCCATCTCCACCGACGACGGCGAGCTGTTTGTCTTTGAGTTCAACTTGAACGGGGTTTCAACGTCGGCAACCCCGCCCACCTGATGGAGAGGGTTGGCGAGAGCAGCGTGGAGAGGCAGTGCCTCCAGCTGTGTGGCCTCCATGCCCATTGATCTCATGGAGCTCTGTGTCAATCTTACGACACCACAGCATGCCTAGGCAAAATAGATTGAAGGGATAAGATATATAGTGTCAATTCATCTACCGTTTAACTAAGGTCATGTTTAGGACTGCTTCGCTCTATATTTTTTAGCTCCGCTCCATGTTTTTTAGCCAAATAGGTTTAGCTCCATACACGTAGTTTTAAAAGTTGTGAGAACACCTAAAAAGATACTTCATAAACTCTAGTTTTTTTTAAAGCTCCTAGTTTGTTAAGCAGAGTTCGTGAAACAGTCTCAAACATGATCTAAATGTACGGATTCGTCATCACTAGGACGATGCATGCATGCGTCCGTAGAACTTGATGTGTATTAGAGGTTTTTTACGTAGCAAAATCTCATTGGCTAGTTTTAGGCAGATGTATTATGTACAGCATTAACTGGATTCGACTTTAATTTTATACCTTCCTTAATTCCAAGTACTGTCACAGTTTCTTGGCACGGTGTCTGAAAACTATTTATCTAATTAACATTGCCACCAGTACACGCTGCTCATGTACGTTCTCGGTCACGAGAAGCAGCTACCAACCTTTCCGTCTTCACTCTAGTAAAACTCCACGCTGCTCTCTTCGATTCACGTCATAAGTTGTTTTATTTTTTTATAATCAAACTTTGTAAAGTTTAATAAAGTTTATTAAAAAATTTAGCAACATCTAAAAATCAAATTATTTTTATTAAATCTAACATTGAATATATTTTCGATAATATGTTTGTTTTGTGTTAAAAATATTTACTATATTTTTATAAATTTAATCAAAATTTGACTAGAAAAAAATCAAAATGACTTATAATAATATTTTATAAACGGAGGGAGTACCCTCTTTCTCATATAGAGCCTTTTCTAACTACTTGAAGAAACCATCATTGGTTGAAGTGGTAAAAACCACGTAGTCTCGGTTTGAGTTGCACCGGACTAGATATGATCTCTAATTCGGTTTAAAAAGTCTACGATTTCTAGGAACATTAGTCCGGTTTGTGTCACGAACCGGGACTAAAGATAACCTCTAATCTCGGTTCAAATATTGTTAGAGCACTCGGCGCCGGACACCTTTAGTCCGGTTGGTAACACCAACCGGGACTAGAGATGCTATCTTTAGTCTCGGTTGGTCCTACCAACCGGGACTAAAGATGCCTGACGCTCTGACAGGTTCTGACAGCCTCTGACACCATCTTTAGTCTCGGTTGATAACACCAACTGGGACTAGAGATGCTATTTTTTTTCCGATTGGTAACACCAACCGGGACAAAAGTGAATGTGATTATTTTTTAACTAAACCTAATAAAAATATATAAATTTTGCTACATAATTAAAATGACCAAAAAATTAATTTAAGGAGATCCGTAATTTCAAAGAGTATGATGTTGTGTGGAGGTGGGTGATTGAAGATAGAAGGAAACTTTAATTTTGTTATTACATATCATCGTATTGATATTAACTAATAATTCTCAATATACAAAATCTTTTATAAAATTATTTTGGTGATAATATACGAATCAGAGGGATGTACAATATTGATAAGAACATTTAAACCCTGGCCGTCACGTCTAGTTTATGCGTTTTTATGCGCATTGTTCTCGTTTTGTCCTCTAACTCGGAGTCGGTTTTTAAAACGGTCATAACTTTCGTATACGGACTCCGATCGAGACGTTCCATATATGAAAATCGATGAGAAAAAATTTTTGGATGCGTTCGTTCGCCTCTTTGTTGCGTTCGGCGATTTTATTTTGCCCAAAAAAGCCTCAGAAGATTGCCTTTTTTTGAGCCCGGAAGCTTTTTCCGATTTTGAGCGTGTCTTCCGAATTTTCCACAGGCCACGTCTTTTGCTTGTTTACACTCAAATTTTATGTGGTTTCCTCTCGTGTGCTCCTAAGTCCATAAAAAATATAAAAAATAAAAAGAAAAAGTAAAAATTTTCCTATCTTGCTTAACAACAGATGAAAATGAAGAAAACCGAGGGGCAAAAGAGGAACAATATCTAGAGGAGCACATTAATGTCTACGATTATCTATATTTGATTTAATTTTAATATTATTGTTTTAAACCTATATTTAATGAATTTAATTTGGCCCTATTTAATGGATTATTTAATTGTTAACCCTAGCTAAGACCAAATAAATTTAAAAAATTACGGGAAATTATCTTTAGTCCTAGTTGGTGGCACCAACCGGGACTAAAGATGAATTGGAAATAGAGGGAAATTATTTTTAGTCCCGATTGGTGACATCAACCAGGACTAAATATGAATTGGCTATATATATCCCCGGCTCGCATCGTCTTCTCCACCGATCCAACACTTTGCACATTTTTCAGATCTCTCTCCCTCTCCCTAGCTCTCTCCCTCTCCCTCTCCCTCTCCCTCTCTCTCTCCCTCTCCCCTCGACAAGAAAGGGGAGGGGAGGAAATGGCGGCGGCGGGGGAGGAGGTGGCGGCAGCGGGGCGCCATCTTCTCACCAGCGGCGAGCGGGAACGGGAGCCGACGGCGGCGGCGAGCCGAGCGAAAAATTGATGTTGTTGTATTTTATTGTATATAGCGGAAAATTTATTGTATTTTATATGTGTGAACAAATTTGTGGACAATTTATTGTATACATGTTTAAATTTTGTTGTTGCATTTTATTGTATTCGATTTCGATGTTGTTTGCATATATATGTATGTTATGTGTGTTATATATGTGTGTTATGTATTTAGACATATATATGCAAATCTATATATGTATATATATGTGTGTGTATAAACAGATAGCAAGCTAACAACAGGAGGAGGAATTAAAAAAAATCTTTAGTCCCGGTTGAAGCCACCAACCAAGACTAAAGATGGTGGAGCCAGCCACGTGGCACCACCATCTTTAGTCCCGGTTGGTGGCTTCAACCGAGACTCTACCGGGACTAAAGATGGCAGAGCCAACCACGTGGCGCCACCATCTTTATTCCCGGTTGGTGGCTTTAACCGGGACTAAATAACCGGGACTAGAGATCACCCATCTCTAGTCCTGGATTCGTAGTCCCGGTTTGACAACCGAAACTACTGAGGGTTACAAACCGGGACTAGTGTGGCTTTCTCCAGTAATGCCACCTCCACAAACCTTCGGCAAGACACTCTGACAGTCAACACAACAACACCTTGGCAGAGCCAATCCGAGGGCAAAGGAACAACGCCACCACGCCACACTCGTCAAGGATCGGGAAGGGCCTCAACCACTGCTACAGAACAGAAATATTTTTTCTTGTCATCAAAACTAATTTTCCTAGGCAAGTAGTACCCAGCTGTCTACCAAAATCGGATTTTTGCACACGGGTAGAGATTTTTGCATTAAGCCGTTCAACAGTGACAAGGAAGAATAAAAAAATAAAAATTCCAAAAATTGAAACCCTAACCCTAGACTCCAGAGGCCACCACCGTGAATCCACGCATGTGGGGAAGGCGTAGAGGCAGCGGGATCCACGCAAGAGAGGGAGGGAGCGCCGGATCCATCCTTCCTGTCGCTATCGTTGGCGAGGTCCCTCTCGCTAAAGCCCACCACCGCCGTTCTCACCTGAGCCCATCGTTGCCCTCACCCGAGCCTACCGCCACTAGTTTCGTCCTCTCCTACGGCCGCCGGTGCCTGTCAGGAGAAGAGGGAGTGGGAGGAGACAAGGGAGGAGTAGGAGAGTTGGATAGGGAGCGTGAGGAGTGTGTGGATGGGAGGAGTGGGGAGATGACTTAGTGGAACAGAGAGAGGATTGGAGAAAAAAGAGTAGAGATAGAGAGGTAATTTCACATGAGGGCCTATTAAGAGGCTCGCCTTTGTAAATTGGTTTTTGCACGCGGTTCATGAACCGCGCTTGGAGGATCGATTTTTGCATCCGGGAGTAGCTATGGTCCGCCTGCATCCTAAGGAGGTCTCGTCCGAAAAAGTCGATCTATAGTAGTGAACACCATCAGAGTACCTTGTCGAACACACACACACACACATATATATATATATATAGGTGCACCACTTCGCTCCTCTTTCTCTTTACTCAATCCACTGTAGTGACTGAATATATCGCTTTGCCTTATACTTTTGGGTTAATTGCGGCCATGCCATTACAAATATATCAATTTAAATAAATGCCACTATAATTCATCTATTCAAGGTGTGCCATCGATATAGTTGTCAATTCTTATCCATGACATCATTTGGATGTTTTGTACACATATTATCAAACATGTAGTTCTGTATGGACACAAATGCCCTTCCAGATGCACTCTAAAACTGACCTGGTTCAGCTCAACCCATGTGCTTGCCCCATCCACTCCCCATCAAAACCCTAGCTCCATTCTCCTCTCCCCTCCATTCCTCCTCTATTCAAGCTCCAGATCTGGCCGACGGAGGCATTTGAGGCGGCAGTGGCGGTGAAGATTCAAGCGGGAGAGATGCTCCACTAGAAGGTGATGACGGTGGTAGTGTGATGCGGACGACCACCCCACCGTCGACCCATGTGTGAGACGACGAGGAGATGGATCTGGGTGAATCAAATCCGACCTTATGTTCGAGGCCGTGGGTATCCCTAACCTAAATCAATTCCAAGCTGTAATGCTCAGATGCAAAGCATCTTTTTTGTGCATCATACACCTTTAGCTGGCATTGTTGTTCATGTTGTGGTGATTTGTTTGTTAGGCACTAGTTTTTAGTAGACGATAGGGTTCAAGCCTATGCGACAATAGATGCTACTAGTAGGAAAACTTACACAAAAGGGTCGACTCGGCAATGGGTTGTGGAATCAGATAGCTTTAACATTGAGTTTGTATTGAGTAGCCTAAGTGTTGAGTTAACCTCGGCCCAAACCAGTCTCGTTCCATATGGTATTTTCATGAGTCAATTGGTGAGGATGCTAGATTCCAGAGTTGTTTGAAATCTATGCACAAGAGAGCCACTTTGAGCTTATTTGTATCCATTCTCGATGCTGCAAAGGTTGTTCCATTTGCTCTAAATGCTTTAGAACCTATATGTGTGGTGCCTCCTGAAGTCCCTGCCAAAATCCCTGCTGTCAATGTTGGATGTTCTGACCAGTCTGTAACAAAAGAAGCAGAAGTTAGAGAGCCAGATATGTTCGACGATGAGGAGTAGTATGTTGGTGTTGATGATGAGCACCTATAAGTTCCTACATCTAAACAACCTAGTCAACCTGGATCTGAACCTCAGGAAGCTGAAAACCTTGATACAACACCTGCAACCACTGGTCAGAGTGGAGAGATTGGTGCTAGTGGGTTGGCAGCTCCCGAGGCATAGATTACAGATGATGATCCACAAATTTATAACATCATTCATGACCCTGGGAATCCAAACATTGTGAAAGATGCTTTGTTCCTTGACATAATAGCTCTCAGAAAAGCTATAAGGCACTAAGCCATTAAGAAAGGTTTTGGATTTACTAAAGGTTTGAAGTCAGATCCTACAAGGTTTATTGCAAAATGTGTAGCTGATGGTTGCCCTTGGCTTATACATGCAACTCTGATTGAGGACAAGAAGACTGCAAAGGTCATTTCTTCCCAACTTTTCTTTGTTTCGTTGTTATAATTATGTTTATTATGTGTTGCATTACTTGTCTTGCAGATTAAGGTTCTTCCATTTGAGCACACTTGTTCTTCTACAAAGCTACACGAAGGGAAGATGGCTGCTCAAGGCTGGTGTGTAGACAGACTCTCTGATTGAATTAAGAAGAATCCTTAGAAGGGACCAACTGATGCCAAGAAAAAGCTTGAAGAACAATATGAGACCAAATTGAAATACTCCAAGGCATGGGCTGGGATGAAAAAGCAATGAAGCAGATTCATGGTAATATGAATAAAGCTTCCAACTTCTTTTCAACTGGAAGGCTGAATTGCAGAGCAAGTCTCCAGGTACAATTGTTGAGATAGATTTGCAGAAAGTAGGCAAGAAAATGTGCTTTAAGAGAATTTCTGTTGCATTGAAGCCCTGCATAGATGGCTTTTTGGCTGGATGTAGACATTACCTAGGTGTAGATGCAACTAGATTAACTAGTAAATATACTAGACAACTAGCTTTAGCCAGTGCTGTAGATGTACATAACTGGTTGTATTATGTAGCATATGTTGTGCTTGACTCAGAAACAGATGATAACTGACTCGGGTTTATGCAATAACTGAATAAGGCTATATAGAAAACCCACATGGATTAGTTATTTCTACATATACATGTAAGGGTTTGGAGAAAGCATGTGATGCTGCTTTCAACAAGGTTGAGCATAGAGAATGCATGAGGCATATGTATTCTAATTTCATGAAGAGGTACCAAGGGCCTATCTTCACTGATCATTTTTACCCAGCTGCTAGATGCTATACTGAGGACAGGCTTCAGTGGCATTTGAAGCAGATATGGGATGTCAAGCCTGGTGCAATAGAGTACCTAGAGAAGCACAGCTCTAGGATCTGGTACAAATGTGAATTTTTAGAGTCTAGCAAGTGTTATTACCTGATAAACAATGTATCAGAGAGTTTCAACAACTAGATCAAGGGCTAAAAGGTTTGCTGCTACATGAGCTGGTTGATTCCATCACAGAAATGATCATGGAGAAATTTGCACTTAGAAGAGATTGTGCAGCAAGATGGAAGATGGAATCCTACCAAGTGTCATGAAGGCGTTGAACACTGCAACTGAAAATCTGAAGGTTGTCAAGGTGGCCAGAAGTGATCATGGATTTGCTGAAGTGACAATGATTGAGAGTGACAACAGCACCAAGAGGCACACTGTGGACTTGGACAACCAGCATTGCTCTTGTAGGGTATGACAGTTGACAGGAAAGCCATGCAAGCATGCCTTGGCTTTGATATGCACCAACAGGGGCAAGATTCAAGACTTTGTGCACCCATTTTACAATGTCCATTACTTTAGAGCATATGCAGGGAGGATTCAAACTATGACTAATTGTTCACAATGGCTTTCAGTTGATCTTGGGTTCAAGGTGCATCCTCGAAGACTAAGAAGAGGAGTTGGTAGGCCTAGAATATAGAGGATCAGGGGCTGCCTTGAGCCTGGGAGAAAGAAGGTCCGATGCAAGAGATGCAAGCAGTTTGGCCATTTCGAGAAAACTTGCAAACTGGTTGAACCACTTGATGAAGATGACATGGCCAGCCAATCAACACCCAGCAAAAGGTATGTAGAAAACCCCAAACTCATCAATTTAGAACCATGATTTGCTCAATGTTGTAACATCATTTAATTTCATTTGCAGGAGGAGGCTAGCAAATGTGGATGGTGAAGCTAGCTCAACTACACCAAACAAGAACAATAAAACTCCAAAGAAGAAGAGAACACCACATATGAGGAGGAATCTTGTTTCTTGCAGTGCTCCACCAGCAAGAGTTTCTAGAAGGCTATCAGATTGGATTGATGTATCTCAACCATCCTACCAAGCTTGATGTTGCATTGATGAGTAGGTTCCCTTTTGTAATATAATGGCCCTAAGACCTGCTTATTTTGTGATGTAATGGCCCTAAGACCTGCTTAATTTGTGATGTAATGGCCATAAGACGTGCTTATTTTGTGATGGCCCTTAGCCATTAGTGATGCTCAATGGTCAGAATCTTATCATATTTGGTCATTTCTTATGCAAGCATGAACTGACTCCATACATGTAGTGAAGTTGACTGTAGTATGAAATATAACATGTTGTATTCTGTTGAAATTGCTGAAATTTATGTGACATTTGTGCATGGCTGCTAAAATTTATGTGACATTTGTGCATGCTGATGATATTTGAATGATGCTCAATGTTTCTGATTGCTGCAATTTAACTGACATTTGGGCATGCTCCTCAATTTCATCTGCAAAGCTGAAATTTAACTGACATTTGCAAAATGAAAATCACATTGTTCACATATGCTGCTGAAATTGGACAAATGTCACATTTGCTATCCTGAAACAGCCTAACTGATTGCACAATTCAATGACAGATTACACAATAACTTATTCATTAACATGTTGCACAATTACCGATTACATTCACATCATTCACACATCGCAAGCTTTCAGAGTCTAGCTTGACACACAAAGAACACACGTGAACATTAGCATGTACAGAACCCATTGGCGTATGAACTTCTCTGCTTCCATTTTTTTAATCTCTGCAAGCTCTTTCTTTGACTGATTCAGCTCATCTCTACACAACTACAATTGCGTCTTTTCTGCTTCTAGGAGACCAGACAACCTGTTGTTTCGAGCATGCTCATCTACCAATTGTCAGCGCAGCTTGTCACACGTCTTCCGTAGGCTAGCATACTCCTCGACATGGCAGTATGCCACCATCTCCTCAACGTACTGGTTGAGAAGTTCCTCCCAGATCCATAGGTAGCATCTCATAACCTGCATTAACCTAAGCAAAGGGGATTCGAAAAGAAACCAATAAGATATAACTGAAATGAGCTCAACAGTACCACCAAGAAACCGATATGATTCACCTTTCCGCTGCATTGTAGCCATCGCCGCCTAGGATTTCTATTAGTTGTCGATGTGCGAAGCTGCGGGCCGCCCACAAGCACACTTGAGCTCGAGGATGCTACAAGCTGCTGCCCGGGACTGATCCTCACTACACCGGCACGACCGAGAAAGGCTTCCGGGTTCATACATCGCCGCTGCTCCCGAGGTCGCCTGAAGATGTGAAGGGCCCTGCCTCCGGTACCCGCTGGCTAGGGTTTGAGCCATCGTCGACCACTGCCACCGAATGGTTTGGGGATAGGGAACAAGCGGTTTCTGGTCGAGTCGAACCAACAAGCTGATGTAGCCATGTATGTAGGGGCATTAGCGACCATAGGAAAGTACTATACCAAAAACACACATCAAAACGAGCCTCGGTCGTACGACATGGCATGGAAACAATTCTATCTGTGGTGTTCGGATGGCATGCCTATAAAAAGTCAATTGTAATGGTATTTATTTGAATTGACATATTTGTAATCACATGAATTCAATTAACCCTATACTTACTTTATGATCGAGCTTTTTTCGGTGGCTTCCTCTTGCTTGTTTTTTTCATGAAAAGCTGAATGGTCGAATTAATTGACTAATGATTTTGTGATTAAGTACAAATGGAAGTTCAAAATTTATTTAAAATGGTTTTTAAATTAAGAATTCAGATATACATGTCACCTTAATATATTAAGGTGCAATTTTCAAAAAAACTTTGTATATCTGAATTCTTAATTTTAAAACCATTTTAAATAAATTTTTGAACTTTCATTTGTACTTCAAACAATGATCACAAAATTATGTATATTAATATATACACCTTCATGTATATTAAGGTGCAATTAATATATACATGTATATTAATGCTAGCTCGTAATTCAGATATATTAAGGTGATATTTAAATCCTCCAAAAATCGTTCATAATTACTTTGTTACAAAGGAACCCTTGCTCATAACTCATCATAAGAAAGTTTTTCATGTACAGAAACCAATTAATCCGGCTGGTTCACACTATTGGAGAAAGGATTTTTTCATGCGGGCCGAAAGACATCTTTCCATGTGAAAGGCCTGTCCGCATGCGCGAAAAGGTCTGGGAAAAGACCATTTTCACGTGTGGGCGGCCCAATCGCACGGGAAGATCGATTATCCCGTGTGGTCGGCTTAAGCGGCCCGCACGGGAAGATCGATTATCCCGTGCGGTCCACTTACCCGACCGTACGGGATAATCTATCTTCCCGTGCGGTCCGTTAAGTCGACCGCACGGGAAGATGGTCTCCCATGTGCCTATTATTTCATGTACAGATCTGTATATTGTCCCCTCTCTCTCTCCTCTCCTCTCTGTCCTCTCTCTCCTCTCCTCTCTCTCAGTAATATTATCGGTCGATTGATAATATGCATGTATATATATATTTCACACGAGGAAAAAAGACATTTAATTATACTATTTTTTCATAAAAGATATAAATGTACACAAATCATGCATGTTTATATACATATATCAAGTTTTGTCTCGCAAATATTACATAAGAGTCTAGCAACAATTTACAAATCTTTTGAAGTCTAGCAACAATTTAGACAGATCATTAATGGCGGTGCTCTTTTTTCCACTCCCTAAGTCTTTTGAATGTATCGTCCATCGCAAGCTCGCTCTCCGGATCGTAGAAATCGCCCAAATGGTTGCAGACATCACGACGGATGAATCAACAAAGATCTGCAACCAAGTTAAGCATGGTTCGATTGTCGAACCGGTTCGCTACAACTGGAACTTCCGTGATCTGTTTAAGGAAGAATAGTACACATACATACGATTAGGAAAATTATACAAGATCGATAACGTGTAGAAAGATATATTTTCTCTGAACTTACTTGTTCTAACTTAGTAGAGTATTTCCCATAGATTCTGAGCATCTCGCACACGTAGTAGCCGCAAAGGTTAGTGTCTGGTGGTTGCTTATAACACTGTGTTAAATAAAATTTATTATGTGCGTCAGTAATTTGAAATTAAACACAGTATAAAATGTCGGCATATAGCGAGCATATAATTACCGGAAAATTTGTCCTCACAGGAAGCTTCTTCTTTTGTGGATCCTTCACCGGTCCACCGTTTCTTACATAATTTTCGTGTGCTCTGTAGACAAAATAATTGTTTCACTCAATTGTTTATTCGATAGTAAAAACAAACAAAACTTATTAAATGGTGCATGATAGTACTTACAAATTTAAAATGACGAGGAACTCTCTGAATGTTTCCTGGCTGTAGTGTGCCGGATCAAGCACTACGGCCACGTGGTCCCGCGGATATACCTGAAATAGTATGTAGTGATCGCTGAGAAAGAAGAGATATGTTAACTGTAGGTGATATCGTAGTAAAATATTGGTTTTATGGACGAATATTACGTACCGCAACGCATAAGGGACCATGAGGACATCTTTGTCTCTGTGCTCCAATATAGCCTTGCCCAAGTAGAATGCTACCGCGATCATCTTGTCCTTGTGCATTTGTTTGATGATCGTGGCTTTTTGTTTCTTCGTTTTACCTTTGAGCTCATCACAATCTTCACGAAGATGAACCTCGTGTTCCGTCCAGCATATCCTTGTTGGGTTAATATATGCAGTTAATAATTGGTCTTTTTCGCGTCTCGTATTGCATCCTAAGTAATGCAGCGAGTAATTAATTATTCACAAGTTAGTTTGCAAATGAATTCATTAATGAAATTAAGTTAGGGTGATACTTACAGACAAAACGCAGCAACAAGATTTATATCCATTTTCTCCATCTTGAATAATGCGTGAAGGTCGTTGAAATCGATGACCAGTATCCCATTTGGGCCACTGGTGAAAGCATTATCCGGGACCTTCACGGTAAGCATGCTGAGCCCCAATCTGAACGCCTTTAGGTACCAGTCGTGCATTAGCCTAATTTCCCAGGGCATGTCTTCCATGACGTGCCATGGCAGGAACGGCTTGCCGTACTCGTACTTTGTTGGCACTTCGTCCGAAGTCCAATTTTGCAGGTCCTCCGCTTGGTTCTTCACCAATTGTTGTGACTCCGACAACTTTGACTGTTGATCCTGTGGCTTGTCAGTCGGCCCCTCCCCCTGAAAGCCAGGAACACTAAGTTTCTCTCGTCTTTGGCCATTAATTCTTTGTCATAGCTTGATCGAACCATCTTTGGGATAATCTGACGAGATTGAAGCTTGCTCGGACTTGAAAGGCTTGTTGTTTTCAAAAGAGGACTTTGAGGTACCGCCAATGCCGACTGTGGTGTCGGAGGAGATTGGTGAATATGTACTGCGACAACTTCAGGGGCTGACAGCATTGGCGAATCAGGACCTTTATCCTTAGGAGGGGAGCGAGGTGGGGAAGCAGGACGAGGTGGGGAGCGAGGTGGGGAAGCTGGCCCTGGTGGAGAAGGCGGTGCAGGCGCAGCAACAATCTGAGGAACCGGCTGGACTGGGGATGCTGATGATGTACCGACCAGCAGGATATCTCGTCGATGCCATAGAATGAACTGATTCACCGCATCCCCAAGCAATTCTATCCCTTCAGGTGCTAGAATGTCTAGCTCTAAGCTGTTATGCTCTGCATGCACCTTGGCCACCTACACCCTTGCATATTCCTCAGGGATTGGAGTATTGTGAAATGTCGCCCTGGTATAGCAAGTCCTGTACCCACCTCCTTTCTCTTCCCGGCCCTTCCTATCGGCCCGAGGAGGCTGCACGGCGTCGGGCTAGTTATGGTATCTACTGGATAGGGTGCGGTGTGAACTGACCCGACGCTTCTGGGCATTTGTACTGTGGGTTCGTTGGATTGCTGAAAGAAGTTAGGGAAGGCTTGGTGATTCTGTGCAACAAGAGAGTAGAAATGCTCTTCAACTTGTTTTGCTATCTTCTATTCAAGTTTATGTTTGTACCTGTCCCTTTTCTTGTAACTTGCAGCTTCCTTAGGAAACCCTTCTTTCCAACTTGTCTTTGACGATACACCCCTTACTCGTCCAGAATGTTCAGGGTTGCCCAATGCAGCTGTCAACTAATCGTGTTCCCTCTTAGCAATAAATTCCCCAGTCTTCTCCTTTTCAGCAATGTCTTTTAGACTTGTGGTCACACACTCTATATCCGTATCCTCGAAAAGGATCTCTCCCTCGTCGGTGACCTGTCCCGTGCTGCGTGCCCACACCCAGTTTTTGCTTCTTTCTTTTAGTGCATCTACAAGCGGGGGCTTTCCTTGGGCGGCAAACTGTTCTTCGGTTGCTCGCCACTTCTCTACGTGGCCATCGTAGCCGCTAGAGCCCAACCGGTGCGTGTACTTGTTCCTTTTCGCGAGGTCGGACATCTTCTTCCTCTCGTTGCTAAGGCTTCAGGGCTTGTCATCTTTGCCACGAACCTATCCCATTCGGCGGTCGTAATACCACCGTAGTCTTCGAATGGGGACTTGTTCTTTTGCACGTAGTGAGTGTTCAAGTCCGATTTCCACTGCCTCCACCTCCCCCCAAACGTTTTTAAGGCAAACTCTTTTCCCACAGCCTCTGAACCAGGCGGATATACAAGCCACTTCTGCAACTCATTCCACATGAAGTTCTTCAAGTTGTCATCCACTGCTCCCAGAATCTACATTTAAAGGGCCGTGGGTTCGGCGACCCGCAAGCGTTGCCGAACTTTGTCATTGCTACCTTGGGCTCTAATGGCTTCCCATCCTGGTTCAGAGAGGTGATATAATATGTCTCCTTGGGGGGTTGGTTCTTACTTCTTTGACCACGTCTTCTTTTTTGACGTCCTCGAGCGCTCGCGGACGTGTTGGTTTCTACCGGACCGGACGTTGCTGTGTCTGTCTCGACTTCGGCAGACCGAACAACAGACTTGGCGGCCTTTCTTTTTGAGCGGGCCAACAGAGAACGTCAAACGAGATCCTACGATACAGATCATAACAATATGGCTGGACTTACTGCTTGCTCGATAGGAATGTAGTCAGGGTCTTCTTCAACCGATGGTGCTGGTGCTTGCATAACTTCAATGAACGGATCGCTTGGTTCATGCCATGTGCCTTTGCTCGAAGACTTCTCCATTGATTCGACATTGGGTGCCTCCGAGGGAGCTTTCTCGTTCTACATTTGATCTACGATTGTTCATAATGCATAACTTGTGAAATTTGTGAACGAATGGACTAGACAGTTGTAATATTGTGTATATAAGAGGTGTACATGTAGTTTTAATAAATGTAAAGAGAAGAAGAATGAAAAAATGTATTTATTTCCTTATTCTCTCTATTAGAGATGAGAGATGAAAATACATATGTTTGCCCTTGTCCGTGAGAAGAGGTGAGATAGGGGAGGGGAAGAGATGAGAGATGAGAGACCAAGGAGAGGGAGAGGAGAGGGTTTGTAGGTCGTTCAGTAGGGACGGACGGACGAACGAATGAACGACGACCGAACGAACGAACCGAACGAACGAACGACCGATCGACCGAACGAACGAGCACTCGTTTGTTTGTTCGTTCGTCAGTTCGTCCGTTCATCCACGTCCGTTCGACCGAACGAACGACTGAACGAACGACCGAACGACCGACCGACCGAACGAACACTCGTTTGTTTGTTCGTTCGTTCGTCCGTCTATCCGTTCGTCCACGTCCGTTCGACCGAACGAACGACCAACGAACGAACGACCACCGACCGAACGAACGAACACTCGTTCGTTCGTTCGTCGCTCCGTCCGTTCGTCCACGTCCGTTCATCCGTCCGTCTCGCTCGTTCGCCCACGTCCGTTCGTCTATGAATGAATGAACGAACACTCGTTCGTTCGTCCGTCCATCCGTCCGTCCGTTCATGTCCGTTCGTTGATTTTATCGTTCTCGTTCGTTCGAAAATACAAAATTCACAAGTCACATACACATTCAAATTTAAATCTATTCATGCATTCAAATTTAAAAACACTTGTAAAAAAATATTTACATGAACTATTTCACATCAACTAATTCACATTAGAAAATCAACAAATAAATTAAGTTTTACAGTCCATTTACAATTCTTAAAATAATCTTAGTCCATATTTACATCATCCAAAATATTTTCTATTCAAGACAAAATTCCAAAATAACTCTCTACAATTATCCATCACAAACTTTACCATCCATCCAATATATCATCTAACATACATACATCACAAAAATAAATTCATCCATTCAAATATCACAGCATACATGCACCCTATATGCTAAATATATCCATTTCATCCAATTGTAAATTTTTTTCACATTTTGAACAGCACAACATATCCATCCATTGATCGACCCATCACACAAATTCACAAAACCAAAACCCTAAATTTCCATTCATCCATGCATTCATCAATTTCACGGCATCCATTCATCAATAAAAAATCATCCATTCATCCATGCATTCATCAATTTCACGGCATCTCCATTCATCAATAAAAAAATCATCCATTCTTACCGGTGCGGTTCGGCGTGAGGCAGCGGTGAGGCCGGTGGGAAGGCGTCGGGCGGCGGGCGGCGGCCGGTGAGGATGCAGTGGGGCCGGTGTCGATGAGGTGAGCGCGGCGACGGTGAGGATGCGATGGAGGGGTGGCCGGAGGCGTGGCAGTCTCGGTGAAGGAGGCGCGGCGGTCTTGAGGCTGACGGCGGCGACGAAGAGAGAGAGAGGGGGGGATGGGGCGGTGAAGGGACGGACGATGGCCGGTGAGGTCGGTGAAGAGGCGTGGACGGCGGCGCGGCAGTCTTGAGGCCGACCGCGGCGACGAAGAGAGAGAGGCTGGGGCGGTCGGCGGCGTGGGCGGCAGCGCCGAGAGAGAGAGGCGACGCAGGGGATGGGCGGCGAGGGCGAGACGGCGAGGGTGCGGCGGCGGTCGGTTGCTCGGCGCGAAATTTCAGCAGCCTGGCGGCGCTAGATCTGTTTTCACCGAGCACATGGAATTTTCGGAGCTGCGCGGCCGTTATATAGGCGCCGATTTTCGCGTGCGGGCGGCTTAACGACCTGCACGGGAAAACGATCTTCCCGTGCGGGCGGTTTAAGCGGCCCGCATGGAAAAATGATTTTCTCATGCGGGCAGCTTAAACAGCCCGCACGGGAAGATCGTTTTCCCATACGGGCCGTTAAGCCGCCCGCACGCGATAATCGACCCTCCTCTCAATAATTTATAGCAAATTGGATATTAATGAAAAAATTATCAAACTGATTCAAAAAATTACCAAATTTTTCCATAAATCAATCTATGCTAATTATTGCATATGAAAAACTTTTTGAAATCAAACAACAAATCGGTCGTCACTTTCTCTTCAAATCTAACCAATCCTTCTCAACACTTATAATCTTCTCTCGAGAATCCTTTGGTTTTGTGAGCGTCGTATCTGATAAAATATTCGAAACCTTCTCAATTTTTTACCACAGCCTCTACGTATAATATCATGACATCCAGGCATTTTTCATGATTTTTCGACTTCATTTGCTATTTATACAATTTTAAAATCATTCGATCAATGGGTTCCTAATCATGTTTCATGAAGAAAATTTCAAAATTTATTCTCATTTACGTATAATGACTCAAGCGGGTCTAAGTAACATGAATATAATTTTTTCATTAATTTTATTCCATTTTTTAATCACTTGCGTTCAAATGTAAGACTTGGCAAAAAAATTCATGAAAATAAAATACATCAAAGAAATATAGCAAAACCAATCAAAAAATTACCAAATTTTATAATTAGGAGTTACATGTTGTATTTACATAGTAGAGAAAGTTTGGAGGGTGGAGGAGAAAATATTTTTCAAAATTTTGCCGAGTGCCAGGGCCGAAACGTATCTGTAAATTCATCAAATATTAATTCATCACATATAGAAATATAAATTCATCACATAGAACCACACATTTGGTCGTAACACCATAAGTTTGATACATTCCCTCGCAAAACATACTATACGCAAAAAACAAACTAGCGTTTTACAACTTTTGGATTAACATCCTTCCGCATGGATGCAAACTTTGATTCATCAAGGACACTCTCTCAATGCGTTTCATCCGCGTAGGAAGATCTATGAATAACGAAATGGCATCGTATTTATTATAATCGGACGTGTCTTCAATGTTGTCAATACCAATGATGTGTTGCTTGCCCGATACAATAATGTCCATCTTTTCATCGGAAGGATCCTTCACATAGAAAACTTGTGCAACACGCTCGGCAAGGACCCATGGATCATCATTGTGTCCAATTTTACTCTGTTCAGCACACGTAAATCCAAATTTATCTACCATGCTATCTTTCACCCATTGGCATCTGAGAACAGGGAACTGAATGTTTAAACCGTAGTCAAGTTCCCATATTTCTTGTATGATCCCGTAGTATGATTTCTTTTGCCCTGTTGTGTCCAACGCTTCGACACGAACCCCACTGTTCTGCGTTGAGCTTTTCTTGTCTTTGTTGTTGGTGTAAAAAGAGTATCCGCCGATGTCATACCCTTGCCATGGGGTCACAAGGATTGTTGGGCCAGCTGCAAGTCTTTCTTCCTTTTTTCCTCGAGTGATTCACTAGACGGTAGATTTTGATCCTTAAGCCATTGGGGAAAAGTGCGCTTCTGTTCTTTCGAAACCCAATCATCGGATCGCCCAGGATTGCATGCTCTGATCTCGGAAGTGTGTTGCTCAATGTAGGGCGCAACGATGGCGAGTTGTTGAAGAACACTGTTGTGTGCATTTGATACCGCTTTGTAATCGTTGTCGTAGAAACATTTTCTTCCCACAGTACCCTTCCCAGATAATCTTCCATCATGTCGAGGCATCGGTATTCCAATGGGGTTGGCATCTTTCATATAATCTAGGCAACACTCGACAATCTTCTCAGTTGTGCAACCCTCTATCATCGAGCCCTCCGGATGAGCACGATTACGGACATACCCTTTCAGAACAACCATGTATCGCTCGTACGCCCACATTTGATGTAGGTATAGAGGACCAAGTTCAATAATTTGAGGGACAATGTGAACAATGAGATGTTCCATCATGTCGAAGTACGATGGAGGAAAAAACATCTCTAGCTAGCAAGCTGTCTCGTCTACGAATTTCTGAAGGGGTCCTAATTCTTCTGGATCAAAAACTTTCTGTGATACTCGATTAAAAAAATAGCACATCTTTGTTATCACTACCTTGGTGTGCACTGGTTTCACTGCCCTTATAGCGATAGGGAGAAATACCGTAAGCATCTTATGACAGTCGTGAGCGTTGTATTCAGAAATCGATAAATCTTTCATTGATACTAGTTTCCATATATTCGATGAGAATCCAGTTGGCACTTTCAATCAACGAAGACATTTACAGAAAGCTTTTTTCTCTTCTAGTGTCATTGAGTAGCATGCCGGTGGAATCTCAATCTTACCATTCATTAGCTATATCGGGTGGAGATCTTTCCTTATGCCCAAATTGACCAGGTCGTTATGTGACTTCAATCCATCCTTTGTTTTACTAGGGATGTCAAGTAAAGTCCCGATGGTGCTGTCGAACACGTTTTTCTCGAGGTGCATGACATTGATGGCATGACGAATCTCCGTGTCTTTCCAAGCGTCGGTACTTGAAAAGATTGAATGTTTCTTGAAGGGCGCGTGTTTTCTACCACTTCTTTCTTCCTCTTGCCTGAAGCTCTCTTTCCCTTGCCGAACACGACCTTTATGTTCTTTGTCAGCTTGAACACCATGGAACCATTCTTTGCTTCGGGGGCAGTACCTTCCTCAACAGTTTTGTCAAAAAGGGTAGCCATCGCACGATACCTATGCTTCTGTGGTAAGAAACGACGATGACGCATGTAAACTAACTTTTTTGACGAGGTCAGGTATATGTACGATGTGTTGTCCAGACATATCAGACATCCGGTCTTTCCTTTAATCTGTCCGGATAGGGAAAAATTGGCTGGTAGATCGTTTATAGTAACGAATATGATAGCACACAGAGTAAAATACTCCTGGCGGTATGCATCAAATAATCGTAGACCCTATTCCCACATTTCTTGCATATCCTCCATCAAAGGTTCAAGAAACACATCTAGGTCGATGCCAGGCTGTTTTGGCCCTTCTATAAGGATAGTCAACAAAATGTACTTTCGCTTCTGACATAACCATGTCAGAAGGTTATACATGGTGAGCAGAACTAGCCAAGTGCTGTGCGAGCTGCTTAGGTCACCGAACGGATTTATTTCATCCGTGCTCAACGCAAACCTGACATTTCTCGGATCATTTGCAAATTCTGGGTGCTTCGAATCAAAGTTTTTCCATTGTCGAGCATCGGCGGGATGTCGAATCGTACCATCCGTCTTTCGACCCTCTTGATGCCATCTCATCAACTCGGCGTCGGTGGGGTTCGAGAACAATCGCTTCATTCGATCTTTCACTGGTAAGTACCACATCACCATGGCCAAAATCTTTTTTCCTGGCTCGACCAATGCATTTAGTTCGGCAACATCACTATCGGCGACACTATTATCCTTTTTGTACCTACTCACCCCACAAGTTGGACACTTGTCCAAGTCAGCGTATTCCTTGCGATAAAGTACACGGTGATTAATACATGCATGGATGTTTTCCACACCAAGTGATAATGGACACATCAGTTTCTTGGCTTGATAGGTGTTAGCTGGCAACAAGTTAGGCTTAGGAAGCATAGCTCTCAGGAGACCCATCAAGTCGTTGAAACTAGTATCCGACCATCCGTGCCTAGCCTTCAATCTAAGAAGTTATAGCACCGACCGCAACACTGTATAATCTATATCACATCCCTTTGCTTGATCGTACAAAAGATCTTTCACTGCTTTCTGCAACGCCTCCCAATTGTTTAAATCTCTTGCTTTCTCTGTTAGGACCTCTGGTTCAGCGTGCCGCAACATATCCTCAAGATCAAGATCAACATCAACCTCCGCATCGTCAAAACCAGAGCCGCCAAAATCACCCGTCATTTCATGGGACATATCCTCCATTATAAAATTCTCTACCTCATCGAACCAAATATCAGGATTCTCTTTCGGAGAGGCGACTTCCCCGTGATAAGTCCAAACTGTGTATTTCTCCACAAATCCACGCTGAATTATGTGTCCGAGAACTACATTTGGATCTTTCAACATCTTCTGATTCTTGCAATCCACGCAAGGACAAAAAATATCCTTTCTATTCTCCCTCAAAGCGTGTGCCTTAGCCTTATCAATAAATGTTGATGCTTCTCTCATAAACACCAGATGAGTTCTCCGTGTCTCATACATCCATATCCGATCCATCTAAAAAAGTGACAGCATAAATTAATATTATATTGCCGGTGTTTTCTAAATAAACAAATTAAACTTAAATCCTACTTTATAACTAAAACCTCATGCACAACAAATAATAATAATGAGACAAAAATAGTTACCAAAAAAATGGTTCAATAAAAAAACAAAATATTTGACCTACAAATTACAAAAATAGCTCAAAATATATAACAATTCAAACAAGTTTAAATATCTTCGCATTCAACCGATGAAATTTTACAAAACAGAAGCAAATGAAGGAGATGATCAAGCACGTTACCTTTTATATTGATTTCAATTGAAGATTTAAAGTCTAAAGCCTCCTACAAAAATAAAATTCCTATTATTAAAAGAGAGAAACCGAGTTAAAAAAGTTCAAATATCTTTGCATTCAACCAATAAAATTTTTTAAAATGAAAGCAAATGGAAGAGTAGATCAAGTATGGTACCTTTTGTATTGATTCCAATTGAAAAATTCAAATTGAAAACCTTTCCCTTATAATTGCTCTTTTTCGAAGAGAGAAATACTATGATAAATGCGCAACTGTCGGGTTGAGCAGGAAATTTATGGCAGCATGATCGCATGCGGTCCACTTAATAGCCCGCATGGGAAAATGCATTATCCGCGGGTCCTTAAGTGGGCCGCACGGGATAATGCACCATTATCCGGATAATGCACCATTATTCCGTGCGGGCGGTTATGTGGGCCGCACGGGATAATCACATTATCCCGTGCGATCCACTTAAACGACCGCACGGGCTATTATTCTAAGCGACCGCATAGAATAATAGCCCGTGCGGTCGCTTAAGTGAACCGCACGGAATAATGCATTATCCCATACGGTCCAATAGCCGGTCCTCTGAGATCGGTTTTTTTAGGCATGATCTCTTATGATCCGTCTGGAATCTATTGAAGACTTTGTAAAAAAAAAATGGGTTTTTTAGCCGTGTGAGAGAGTGCAAAACGGACGAGGAAACTTGATCTAACATCAAAGTCATCAACCACGTCAATTAACGTAACGCGACTTGAGTTCCGACCCGAGTCGGTCCCGGACAGGCGGGCATCACGTCCACCTGCATCTTCCCTATTAAAGGCTAGCCTACCTAGCTAGCTCCTATTCCCCACGCCCAGCAGCCTGCACGACAATCATTGCGCGCGAGCTCCATTATTTTGGACGCCACGCGGCCACGCCGCCGCTGTCTTCGTGCGCCACCATGAACGCCGCTGTGCACTCGGTGTGGCAGGACAACTTCAAGGTTGAGTCCGACATCGTACGCTCCGTCGCGCGGAGCGCCCGCTGCGTCGCGCTTAACGTGCAATACCCAGGCTGCGCCGTCGCCGAGCCGAGGCCGTACGAGCAGCTCACCGCCGAGGAGCGGTACCACTTGCTCAAGGCGAACGTCGACGTGCTCAGGCCCATCCAAGTCGGCCTCGCCATCGGCACCGGCGACGGCGAGGCGTTCGTCTTCGAGTTCAACCTGAACGGCTTCGACGTCGGCAACCCCGCCCATCCGAGGGACGACAAGTCCATCGCGCACCTGCAAGCCCGCGGCGTTGACTTCGCCAGGCTGCCGCACGGCGGCGTCGATGGGTACAGGCTGCGGTGGCTGCTCTGGGACAGCGGCCTGATCCGGCGCGCACGGCCGTCGTGGGCGACGTTCGCCGGCGGGTACCACGTGGCCTACGCCGTCAAGATGCTAACTGGAAGGAAGCTTCCGGCCAGCCTCGACGCCTTTACGCAGCTGGTGGCCTCCATCTTCGGGCGCCGCGTCTACGACGTCAAGAGGATTGCGAGGGAGCATGAGCCGGGGCACATCGGCGCGCTCACGAAGCTCGCCGAGCGGCTCGGCATCGCGCCGGCGGAGCAGGTGAACGATGTGGTCGCCGGCGCCAGCGCCGCGCTGGTCCTGCGAGCTTTCGAGTTGCTGAGGGAGAGGGTCGGCGAGAGCAACGTCGAGAAGCAATGCCTGCAGCTATCTGGGCTTCAGGCCCGATGATCTCAGTGAGCTCTTCCCTCTTCGTGTAGATCGGACGGCCAAGTTTTCGTTACAAAAAAATCGGACGGTCAGCATTGCCTGAGGAAAAATCTGCTCAAGAGCAACCGATTATCGTCGTTAGTTCTTCTACGTTTAATTGGTTGTATAATTTCTACTTCGGTAAGTTAGAGGGATTAACGTGTACTCCTATCCGTGTGGCTTCATGACGGACTAGGATGATGTCTCCGTAGAATAGAGGTATATATTAGGTCTGTTATGTAGCAAACTCATATCTTGGGATACTTTATCAAATACTCTATCCATTTTTAATAAATAAGACCGTTACACGATATATAATCACTTATCTTATTTGAAAATTTTAAATAAATATTATTTATTTATTTGTGACGATTTATCATGTAAGAAAATTTAAGAATTACCACATCAATTTTTTCAATAAGGTGAATTGTTAAATGTTGTGATAAAAGTTAATGGGCCATCTATTAAAAAATGAAGGTAATATATAGTTAATGCATTATACCTCCCATTTTGTATTTTTTTTACGTTTATTCAAATGTCAAAATATATATGGAGTAGTATTGTTGTTTCTTTTCACACGTAAGAAATACATAATACTGTGCTGTGCATTGTCAAAAGTTTTCTTGCCACGGTGCTCATATGGAGTACATATTGTCGTGCATGGTGTTTCAATTGTCCAGCACATCGTATCACGTAGGATATTCATGTATCATCTTCACCAATATATGTAGCAATACAACACAATAATGCAACTTGACGAAATTTCAGCCCACATAGCATCCTGCCTAGTTTTGTACTTATCTAATTATTACATGCAACCATGCCTATATGTTACACTGGGTGAAACAAACTTTAATTTTAAACATGAATTTCAATGGGCATGGTAGCTACAATGAGATTAGTGTAAACTGTTTCTTTCATAATTTAGAATGGTTTTGAAGGTCACGCTCTCTATTCACGGCGGAAGCCAATGAGACAGTTATGGACGGCGTCAATTTTGACATCGTGTTGACATGATTTATTATTAATCAGTGTGTTTTAGCATTATAAAACCTCCACTTTATTGTTCATCTTAAACTTATATAAATAAATTACTTATAATACCATTTGGAATAAGGACATGATCATTAAAAAAGTTTAATAACTTTGACCACTATTATTTTACAATATATATATATATATATATAGTTATCATATTTTTAAGATAAGCATTTTAGATATTATTTATAGTCAAAGTTTATAAAGTTTGATAATAGGCTTATATAAAATGACAAGTATTATCAACACAGAAGAAGTACTAACTTTTAAATTAAATCATATGGTAGTCGATGCTGTCAACACAACCGGTGTTAGAGAGCGGCTAATCGGATGTTCAGCGTCAGGCACAAAGAGCGGTTTTATTACAGCCAGACTAAATTTTATTACAGGCAGACTAAAAGAGCGTCCGCATGTAAAAGTAATTTAAATGTTGTTTTGTTAAGACCCGTATGAAAAAATCGATTTTCGTAGGCTACCTTTTTAAGAGACCCTCATCTAGAAAGGCCTCCTCATTTTCCCTTCTCTTTTTAACCGGCCCCTCCCGACTCCCTTTTCCTCTACCTCTCTCTTCCTCTCTTACTTAGATTTTCTCCCCCTACTTCTTCTTTACTTCTCCCCCTCTGCCCCCTCTACTTCTCCACCCCCTCCAGATCGACGAAGGGAGCCGATGGCGAGGCAATGGTGCAATAGGAGCTGGTGGTAGGGCAATGACGACGGCCTTGTGGAGGTGGCAACGACGATGGCAAGTAGGAGGGATAGAGCTTGAGGACGGCAGATTTGGCGGTGCTGTCCTCGGGAAGGCCGAATCTGTCGCCTTCAGTCCTGGGGGGCAACGGTAGAGCTCGAGTCTGATTTACCTCTCAACCATTACTATAAAACACCTAATAGGGGACGGCTGTCGTTTTTTATTGAACTGGTACCTATTGACCGTTTCCCATCACCCAAGGTCTACGGAACTATTGAATTGGTGGCTATGTGGGGTTATAGGTGCCGGTTCACAAACAAAACTGGTACAAATACTTTGGAAACGACATTTATAAGTGGGCCCCATCAAGGGCCCACCGATAACTTTGGTCGATGGGTCCATTTATAGAATTCGGATTTGCTAAAACAACCAACACCTATACACTGGATAGTATAGGTGTCGGTTCTTAAGTGAAAACTGGTAGCTATTGTAAAAGTACAATTTACCCCCTCAACTACGAGACCGGACAATATACACCGCTTAACTATTAAATCTGGACACTTAACCTTTATGCCCCACTTTAGTTGGCTATGCCACGGGTGTCCGACATGGCACCTGTTAGTGATATGCCCTAGAGGCAACATGGAGATGTTGGATATTATGATCAATTTTATGTATTAATGAATAAACTGTTATTTAGTTTCATGAAATAGATAGTATTGATCAATAAGTATGTGACTTATTCATGAGACTCTTTATGCAATACAAATCAATTTCTAAATGATCCCTGATCATATATCATATCTATGGAACGAATATGATTCTAAGATCAGCATATGTATTGATTGATGATCATGTCTTATGGATCATGGTATGAAGATATCAAATCAATAAACGTGAACACATGTTAGAGAACATGTTGTTGGATAGACCCACCTTGAGACACTACAGGAAATTAATGTGCCATTAGTTGGTCTCAAGTGATGTTGGTGCAAAGTTCTTAGACCTGAGATCATCATGGATTTCAACATGTGTAGTGGCTTACTTAGGGACTGCCAAACACTATTTTGTAACTGAGTAGTTATAAAAGTAGTCTTCAGGTTTGCTATGAAACATGTAGAGGGATGTGAATGATCAAGATGAAATTTGCCCCTCCTTTGGGAGAGATATCTCTGGGCCCCTCAATGTAATAGATTATGGAAGTGCATGGCCATGCCAATGTGATTGAGAAGTCAATCATCAGATACATAATCCAATACAGGATCAAGTGAATGATTAAGCTACTGATAGGATGACACTAATCTTGCCTATAGCTTAATTGATATCATGAGGCAAAGGAATTTGTGCACATATTACAGGTTCAGCCGATATGATCTTTGTGTATACTTTGGTGTCAATACGTTCTGCTAGGGGCCGTGTTGACAGGGTCGGTCAAGAAGTGTCCTCGGCCGAAACCAAGTATGCATGAACCTATTGGGTCACACACTTAATGGGTTGGAACAAATATTTGAGTTTGGCTCGAATATGGCTCAGTTCGGATAAGATCCGACTCAATATAGAATCCTGCTAAGCTTATGAGTCCAATGACCAACTCTATATAAGGAGGGCAAGGGGTGGAGATCAAGGTGCACAACTTCTAAGCCGGATCAACTTCTCCACGAAAACCCTAGTCCATGTACGATCCAAAACCCTAGCCGTGCATCGCGTGCTAGCACACAAGTGTTCGACATTTCTTCTCTGGATGTGTGGATACCGGTAGAGACATCGCTATTTTGTGGTGTAAGTCGGTGACATTGGAAGATCCCCGAGTTCCAACTAGCCGACCCCTTTATTCGGTAGTTGGAAGTCGGGCTGGTCGGGAGATCGGGTCGTGGTCGGTGACGTGGTCGGCGAGCTGGTCAGGAGATCGGATCAAGGTCGGTGAGGTGCTGCCCGAGGTCGGAAAGGTCAGCAAGGCGTTGCTTGAGGTCGGCTAGACTTTGATCGGCTATTTCCGCTGCACTATGCGTCTTTTGGTAAATTCTATGGACCCTTACTTGCAAGCTTTCCTGGATTACGCAGTAGAAAAAATTTGTTTTATGCTATCGTAGGCTACGCATATTCCTACAACACCTACACGTACGTGGCAATGACGTGGTGTCGTGTTTAATTATCCCCTCCATCTTAACCCCCTCTCTCTCTGTGAAATTTCTGCATCCAAACCCAAATCCCTAACCCTAGCGATCTTCCGGGACTCTTTCATAGAATTTCAACAATTTCTCCCGCTCCTCAAAAGCCCATAGGAACGGAGTTGATGCTCTCACATCCATAGCATGAGTAGTTATAAGCAAGTGTGAATGTCTGTAGGTGCACGACGATGTCGCATTTGTTTGGCGACGAACGGGCATGAGGGCACAACCAACTGTATGGCGGTGAACAACATGGGGTGACACAATTGTCTGGCAGCCTGCGCGCATCTGGATGACGAGCAAGGCTGGGAGCGTCCTGCATCATGCGAGCATAGTCCCTACGGACAATAGACTGAATAGCGTCCGTACACCTGGTCGACCTATTGGGGATCGGGGGGCAGCTTGCGCGGCCCACCTCACCACGCTGGTGGCCACTCCGGCCCCGGCGACCACCGCCTTCTCTCGCACTGGCAGCCACCCTGGCTCCGACAGCCACCGCCACGTGTGTCCCGGCCTTCCTTCGGGCCCAGCGCCCCTGCTATGGCCTTGCATTCTATCGTCGTCATCCCCGCTACCTCGTCGTCCGGTGTGGGTGGGCGCCCGCTCAGTCCGGTGTCGTCGCGTCGATGTTCCGCGAAGTGGCTCTCTCCCTCTCCACCTCCTCTTCCTCCCCCCTCTCCCTCCTACCTCGACATCACAAGGCGTCCTCCTTCGCCGCCACCATCTTTGCCTTCGGTCCTCTGTGCTTCTTCATTGCTAGTGACGTTGCGCCCCCCTCCCCCCCACGCCGTTGGTGGCAAGGTCGCCGCACGCAGGGGCGGCTCGTGTGGGGGTCGCACCCCTGTCCCGTGTGTCGCGGCCCCTATTTGACCTTCGTTGGGGCATGCCCACTCTCCGCTTCCCGCACCCCCTGCTACCATCTTCATGGGCGTCCTGGGCATGGGTTCGATGGCACCGAAAGCTCACACAGCAGAGGTGGTGCCATCGCCGACGCTGGCGGTGGGGTCAGTGTCACGCCTATAAATTCAAAGCCAGGATTTCCGAAGCTATATGTATATTTAATCCCTGTCCAGGACCAGCAAGGTACACATATGATAATTGTTGATATTATAGAATCTATGACTTAAAAACAATACAAAAAGATTACAAAAGTGTAGCGGAAATGAAAAGAGAGCTAAAGCCTAAGCTTGACGCTTGCAGCGTGACACCACCACTCTACAGGCATCCTCGGATGATGCACGAAGCCTACTCCTCTCGAAAGTCTTCATCTTCCTCGGAGACTGGCTCTGGGATGGGGGAGACAGGCAATGTTGAGTACTTCCACAGTACTCAGCATGTCATACGAGAAGAGAAGGTATGAATGCAAGGGGAGACAAGGAACTTGCTAGAGTTTTACTTTTTAGCACAAAGCAACAATTTTACAATAATAATTTGAAAGCATTAAAACAATTATAATTAATTAAATAGTATTTATTCCAATCACTGTCCAACGTTGTACCACATTGTGACAGGCCCAAACCAACCACTTACACTAGTCAAGTTCCATTCAATCAGGTTAATTAAGGTGTGAGACTAATCATGGTGAATCTGGTTGATTGCCCATAACCTTGGGCACGACTATTCAAATAGTTTTACTCTGATCAGAGGTGTACATCTGTACCCACAAGACACAACCCTACAACATGTTTTCGTGTGTCGGAATACCGCCATGGTACCCCAGAAAGGGACTGTGACAGGACCCTTCGCATAACCCCCTCTAACCAAGCGCACCACACCAAGGTTTCGCCCCACTCCTTTAAGGGCAGTAGGCAACCCCCCCGAGTGCCGTGGTGAATTCGGAAGCCTAGCCACCAGTATAACCCCGGTCGACTTCAACTCCATCACGCCCACCCTTGCCTGGGAGCGTCGGCTAGAGGAAAGCTATAATACAAGCCTAGCCGTTGCCCATGCTGGCTTGTGGTAAGTACGATAATTCTTTTAGGGTTTCCCATGAACAGTCCTTAATTGCCATGGGCATGACTATCCAAAACCATTGCGCCCACAACCCACCATTGTCATATTTAAGTTGATTATCATGATCATAATGTCACATGATTTAATCCAACATTAAGGAGTCTATACTAGAGTATTTAAGTGAAATAACCAATTTAGTGTGCTAGTTGATCTAAGCAGGGCTAAGCATATCCTAGACCAATATCTATTCATATTAGTACCCAAGTTATCAAAGATTGAGGGTAATCAAGTTATAAGGCTTAGTACCATAGGTATAATATTCCCATAAAATGACATTCTAAAATACATGCAATATTTAAGGAAAGTGAGGTATTTTAGCAAAATGGGTACAATATGATCAAGAATGAAGCATGACATGCCTTGCTCTGAAGCTTGGGGAAACTCCGCGATAACTTCAAAGTAAACTAGGTCGCCGAAACTACCAGAATCTATACGACAAAAAACACTCAACAAAACATGCTAAAAGTATCTTGAAATAGGGAACAAAATCATCTTTAATCGATTCTTGGCATTTCTATGAATTTAATAAAATTTGAATGGACTTAAACGAAGCTCAGATTAAAAAGATATGAATTTTAGAAGATTATATGTATTTATTACCAAAATAGAAAATCCGTAAATAGATTATTGTGCAACAATTCCCCGGAGATGACGTCAACGGCCGAGGACTGACGTTATCGGCCGCGGGAGTGTCGGTCCATGGTGGACCTGGTCCACGGGCCGAGAGGACCGGTGCACCACATGGCACAAGTGGTGTCGACGCGACGCCGACGTGGCGGCCATGTGGATGCCACGCAGTCATGAAAGGAATGGATGGCCCCGATTGATCGGACCGCCGAGAGCGGGTGAGTGGCGGGACGACGCGGCAACGCACGGGCGAAGCCACGCGCCCAAAAACGACGACGCTAGCACGGGACCGAGGGGAAGAAGAGAAGGGAATGCCTCACCGGAGTGCATCGGAGTGAAGGAAGATGGCGGTGGCGCGCGGCGTGCGGACAGCGGGAGGCGAAGACGAGAGACGATAGAGGAAGCTCGGACGCCAGCGAAGAAGACGGTGGCGCCTTGATGATTCGACGCGGCTCGGGACAGCGGAAAACAGCGACCGAACAACAGCGGAGGGCCACGGAGCTCGGGACATCGGCGCTAGGGCGATTTAGGGCATGGGAGAGCTCGGTGACAGTGTGGGGAGAACAAGAGGGGTGACGGCCGACTTTTATAGGGCTTGGGAAAGGGGATAACAGCTGGGAGAGGCGGGGATTTCTTGCCGGAGTTAAGCACGGGGATTAAATGGTCGGCGATGACGGATGCGGCCATTAACGGCGCGGGAGTGCGGGATAGGGCGACAACCGGCGGTGTAAAGGCGCATCATTTACAGCGAGTTAGGGCGCGCGAGGACGGTGGGGCGAGGCGGGATTCGTGCAGTGAGGCACGCGCGGGCGGCGGCGGTGCGGCCGGATGTGGAACACAGGGCTAACAGGTGGGCCCCACCTGTCAATGACCCGGGAGCAAGAGGGATGCAAGGTAGACTTGTTGGCAACGGGCACTCAAGGAAAAATGGGCCGCGGCCTCTCGGCTGGCCCGAGAGAGGAGAGAGAGGCAGGGATGCACGCACGTAGGAGTGGGCCGACGGGACTGGGCCATCGGCCCGAGAGAGAGAAAAAGAGAAGGAAAAGGATTTAAACGAAAAGGATTTTCCTAGGATTTAATTTATTCCATGAATTAATTTAATTAGTTAAAAATTATTTCTACCGCTCCGAAAATTCCACTAAAAACTCGTATTTTGACATGTAGAATTTAAGAAAAATCTTACGATATCATTTTCTATTATACTTTATATTTTTAAATTATTTATTTGCTCTAGGTTAATTCATAAATATTTTTTTGGGATATTCTTTAATAATTTTTAAAAGAGGGAAAACTGGTGTGACAGGCTGACAGCCAAGGCGTCGGCGTCACCGTCGCCGACTGCACACGCGTCCTCGGGACACAGTGCCTGCGTGGCCGCCCTCGCCGGGGATCCCGGTGCCCTCCGTGATGTTTGCCTCAGCTGTCTGCTGTCTCTCCACGACTCATCGTGCCGCCACATGTCGTCTTCCCATCCGCTGCTGGCGTTGCAGGGGCTTCAACCATCTAGTGCATGATTGCAAGCGTCCCCGTCGCAGGGTGTTGCCCGTCACGTTCTTCCTCGCCGTGCCTCAACGTCGGACGACACCCCATCGGCCTCGCGTGCCTCCACTCTAGAGGGCCAGTCGGTTGCGACTCTAGCCCCGTCTCCTCCGCGTCTCGCCTGTCTGGTCGCTGCTCTGCCTAGAGTGCTGACGGCGTCGGTTACCGCGCCAGCGAGGCAGGTGGTGCCGTGGTGCATCATCGAGCGTTCCAAGTGTTAGAGATAATAGTATGGATTAGTTTATGTTTATCTCCTAGTTTGGTTTTATCTCCTGTAACGGCCAGCGCTAGCTTTTGGCTTAGTTTTCTGTTGTAAACAAACAGCTTGCGCTAGCGTCGGTTCTATCCGGTTGTTATTTATGTAAGCCACCCGAGGGGCTTTTCCTCTGATTAATTGAAGCAACACGCAAGCGTCGGCACCCTGATCTTTGGGGCTGGTGTTTCCCATCTATATGTGCCTCTGAATCTTCACATGGTATCAGAGCCTACCGGTTCTTGATCATGGCAAGTTCAAGCACTGCCACAAATTCTTCCTCCAATCTACTTTTCGGTATCCAAATCTCTGAGAGGCTATCCAAATCCAATTATGCTCTTTGGAAGGCTCAGGTCCTCACTGCCATCCGCGGCACATGCCTCGAAGGACACATCTCCGGCAAAACCAAAGTTCCAGATGAGGAGCTTGTGCAGAAGAAAACTGACGACACGATCGTCACCACATCAAACCCGGCATTTGAGGAGTGGTATGCTCATGATCAACAAGTCCTGGGATTATGTTAGTGATATGCCCTAGAGGCAACATGAAGATGTTGGATATCACGTCAATGTTTATGTATTTATGAATAAAGTGTTATTCAGTTCCATGAAATAGACATCTTGTATTGATCAATAAGTACATGACTTATTTATGAGACTCGATATATATGAATCTATTTCTAAATGATCCCTGATCATATATCATATTAATGGAACTAATATGATTCTAAGATCGGCATGTCTATTGATTGATGATCATGTCTCATAGATCATGGGTATGGAGATACCAAATCAATAAACATGGACACATGTGTTGGAGAACACATTGTTGGATAGACCCACCATGAGACACTACAGGAATCAATGTGCCATTAGTTGGTCTCAGGTAGTGTTGGTACAAAGTTCTTAGACCTGAGATCACCATGGATTCCAACATGTGTAGTAGCCTACTTTGGGACTACCAAACGCTATTCCGTAACTGGGTAGTTATAAAGGTAGTTTTCGGGTTTGCTATGAAACATGGAGTGGGATGTGAGTGATCAAGATGGAATTTGCCCCTCCTTTGGAGAGATATCTCTGGGCCCCTCGAGGTACTGGATTATGGAAATGCATGGCCATGCTGAGTTGATTGAGGAGTCAATCAACAGACAAATAATCCAATACGGTTCGAGTGAAAGGTTAAGCTATTGAAGGGATGGCACACATCTTGCCTATAGCTTAACTGGTATCATGAGGCAAAGGGATTTGTGTACACATTACAGGTTCAGAGCCGATATTATTCTTGTATACTATGGTGTCAATATGTGCTGCTAGGCGCCGCTGTTGACGGGTCGGCTGAGTTGGATTCGAGCCGACGATCGGCTAAGTTAGACTATAGCCGAAACCGAGTATACCTGAACCTACAGGGTCGCACGCTTAAGGGGATAAGAACAGACATTCGAGTTGGACTCGGATACGGCTCGATCGGATAGGGATCCGATCGGATAGAGTCTTATGGGCTTACGACGTGTGGGCGCCAACTCTATGAGATACGGATGAGATCCGATTCAAAAATAGAGTCCTGATCGGCCACTAGTCCTAGTCGGCCAACTCTATATAAAGGAGGGAGGGGTGGAGAGCTGCAAAAGGTCAATTGCATCGCGTGCAACAGAAGTCGCCGAGATCAATCTCCACGGAAACCCTCCCCACCTTCGAGCCAAACCCTAGCCTTGCATCGCGTGCTAGCACACGGGTGTACGCCGTTTTGTCCCCGGACGTGTGGATACCGGTAGAGGCGCTGCTACGTTGCGCGCTGTTGATCAGCTTCGGATCGGCTGCGGTCGGGCGCATCGGAGCAAGGCGCAAGAACGTGACTGAACGACTCCGCGAATCAGCTGATTGGTGAATCGGCTGTCCCCGGGAATCGGCTGTCGGCTTGCGGGAATCGGCTGCACTGTTCCAGATCGGATAGCCCTGATTGGCTAATTCCGCTGCATACTCCAATCGGTAACGATCTATCGGCCCTTACTTGCAAGTGTTCCTGGTTTGCGCGGTTAAAAGTTTTTGTTTTCGGCTAGCGTAGCCTCCGCGTAACCCTTCAGATTAATCTTCTCTTCAGTTGGGAAAGAAATCTTCGGCCAGATCACGGCTGCCTCAACGGCGGCGCAGGCATGGAGGGAAGTGGAACACATGTTCTCCGCTCAAACTCGTGCCAGGACGATGAACGTGCGATTCGCACTAACAACAACAAGGAAAGGTAATCTCTCAATTGCAGAGTATTTTGCTAAGATGAAAAGTTATGCAGATGAAATGCTCGCTGCCGGCAAGCCACTAGATGATGAGGAGCTTGTCTCTCACATCTGCAATGGCCTGGATTCGGAATACAATCCGGTGGTCACTGCTGTTGCTGCGAGGATTGAGCCGATCACAGTCTCAGAGCTGTATGCTCAGCTTCTCAGTTTTGAGACTAGGCTTGATCTCCAGGATGGCGCTGGTATGGCTGCAAATGCAGCGAACAGGGCCGGACGTGGCGGTTTTACTGACCGCGGCGCAGGTCGTGGCCGCAATGGACGTGGTCGTTGGCCAAGTCGTGGGCGCAACAGCTACCCACGTGGTGGTGTTGGTGGCAACCAGCGCCATGCAAACAATGGGATGACAAACCAATTTGTCAAGTGTGCTTTAAAAGAGGACACATGGCAAACAAATGCTGGCATTGCTTTGATGAGAGCTATGTCCCAGAAGAAAGACATGCTGCTGCAGCGATAAACTCCTACAACATCGACAAAACTAGTACATCGACACCGAAGCAACAGATCACATCACAAGTGAACTAGATAAATTGTCTATGCATGAAAAATACAAAGGCAATGATCAAATCCACACAGCTAGTGGTGCAGGTATGGAAATTAAACATATTGGTCATACTACTGTTCAAACCCGATTTCGTAATTTATATCTAAATAATGTTCTTCATGTTCCTAAGGCTAAGAAAAATCTTATTTCTGCCCACCGTCTTGCTCATGATAATTCTATTTTTCTTGAACTTCACCGTGACTATTTTCTTATCAAGGATCTGGCCACGAAGAACATAATCCTTAGAGGACAACGTCGCAAAGGACTGTATCCTCTTCCATCAGATCAGTCAATAAAACAAGCCTTTGGAGTGGTGAAGCCAACCCTGTCAAGGTGACATAGCCGCCTGGGGCATCCTTCTTCTAGTTGTGTCAAAGATCATTAGTCATAATAAGCTCCCTTGCTCTTTTGAGTCTAGAAAAGAGTCAGTCTGTGATGCCTGTCAGAAAGCTAAAAGTCATCAATTACCCTATACTAGATCCTCTGGTTCCTCAAAATTTCCCTTAGAACTTGTTCACTCAGATGTCTGGGGTCCTGCCTTGAATTCTGTTGGAAGAAAAAAAATACTATGTTAGTTTTATTGATGATTTTAGTAAGTTTACTTGGATTTATTTTATTACATATAAATCTGAAGTATTCCAGAAGTTTCATGAGTTTCAGACCATGGTAGAAAGACTCTTTGATCGAAAGATCCTGTCTATGCAAACTGACTGGGGAGGGGAGTATCAAAGACTTCATAGTTTTTTTGACAAAATTGGTATTGTTCATCATGTTTCTTGCCCTCATACACATCAACAGAATGGAGTTGTTGAGTGTAAACATCGTCATATCATTGAAGTCGGATTATCCCTACTTGCTTATGCATCTATGCCTCTCAAGTTCTGGGATGAGGCCTTCATGGCAGCCGTTTTTCTTATTAACCGCATGCCTAGTCCTGTTATCCAGAACACTACTCCTTTAGAACGTCTGTTTAAACAGACACCTGATTATTCATCATTCCGAATTTTTGGGTGCGCCTGCTGGCCTAATCTACGTCCTTATAATCGGCATAAACTTGAGTTTCGCTCTAAGCGTTGTGCTTTCCTTGGTTATAGCACTCTCCACAAAGGGTTCAAATGCCTAGATATTACCTCTGGTCGCATATATATCTCTCGTGATGTTATTTTTGATGAAGCCGTTTTTCCTTTCTCTGAATTACACCCTACCGCTGGTGCTCGTCTGCGCACTGAGATATCTCTATTATCTTCTGATCTTGTTCCTTCATCTTTGCATCTCCCCGGGACAGAATCAGTAGATAACCATATGTTTAATTTGCCTAATACTCCTCACCGTGCTGTTTCGAGTGCATGTGATTACAGGACTCATCTCCCGCACGGCGCTGACTCCCAGGCAACACATTCAGATAATACAGTGCCTCTTTCTCCGGGGTCCTCGCATGCGTAGGCTCGGCCGGCCGGTCATGCGCCATCCCCACGCGCTGCACCAGAGTTGCCGCTTTTTCCGGGGTCTGCGCATGCCGATCCGTCCCATCCGGGCCCACCAAGTGATGATGATTCTTCAACGGCTGCCACGGCACATCCGCATGAGGGGGAGTCAGCACATGCGGCCGAACCAGAGCGTGTGCATGAACCAGAGCCTGTGCATGCAGAGCCTGTGCATGCAGCCGTGTCACATGCGGCCGAGCCAGTACATGCGGCCGTGTCATCCGATCATGCAGCCACGTCCCCACATCATGCAGCCGTGTCACCCGAACCAGTAGAGGCACAAGAAACAAAACCACGGTGCACCCGTCTTCAAGCTGGTATCTGAAAACCAAAAATATATACTGATGGCATTGTCAGGTACGGATATTTTACAATCTCTGGTGAACCTCAGAACTTAGATGAAGCACTGAATAATAAGAATTGGAAGTCGGCCATGGATGCCGAATATGATGCTTTAATTAAAAACAAAACTTGGCATTTGGTTCCTCCTAGAAAAGGTGTGAATATCATCGATTGTAAATGGGTATATAAAGTAAAGCGTAAATCAGATGGTTGTGTTGATAGATATAAAGCCAGGCTAGTTGCAAAGGGTTTTAAACAGAGATATGGCATTGATTATGAGGATACTTTTAGTCCTGTTGTAAAGCATGCTACTATCAGGATTATTCTCTCGGTTGCTGTATCTCGAGGTTGGAGTCTATGACAACTTGATGTACAGAATGCTTTTCTTCATGGCGTACTTGAAGAAGAGGTGTACATGCGTCAGCCACCTGGATATGAGAACAAGGTAACTCCAGACCATATCTGTAAGTTGGATAAAGCTCTTTATGGTCTTAAACAAGCGCCAAGAGCATGGTATTCAAGATTAAACAGTAAGGTATGTGCATTAGGGTTCAAAGCTTCAAAGGCCGACACATCATTGTTCTTTTATCATAAAGGAGAGGTTACTATATTCATTCTTATCTATGTTGATGATATTATTGTTGTCCGTTCTATCGAGGAAGCTACCACATGTCTGTTGCAGGATTTGAGTAAATATTTTGCTCTCAAAGACCTGGGAGAGTTGCATTACTTCCTTGGAATAGAGGTAAATAAAGTACAAAATGGTATTTTACTGACACAAGGAAAATATACCCGTGCTATGTTGCAACGTGTGGGTATGCTGGATTGCAAACCAGTAAACTCACCACTGTCTACATCTGAAAAATTGTCAGCACATGAAGGAATACTTTTAGGGTCACAGGATGCTACAGCCTACAGGAGTATGGTAGGCGGATTACAATATCTAACCCTAACCAGACCAGATATTTCTTTTGCAGTAAATAAAGTTTGTCAGTATCTCCACGCACCTACAATAGTTCATTGGGAGGCTGTGAAACGAATCTTGAGATACATCAAGTATACTATGAATATTGGACTAAGAATTTGTAAGTCACCTTCTCTTTTGGTAAGTGCCTTTTCAGATGCAGATTGGGCAGGCTGCATAGATGATCGTTGCTCTACTGTAGGTTTTGCTGTATTTCTAGGGTCTAATCTCATATCATGGAGTGCGAGAAAACAGGCTACTGTATCAAGATCGAGTACTGAAGCTGAATATAAGGCTGTTGCTAATGCTACTGGAAATTATATGGGTTCAAATTCTGTTGAATGAATTAAACATTTTAGCACCTAGAGCTGCAAAGTTATGGTGTGGTAATATTGGGGCTAAATATCTATCAGCAAATCCAGTGTTTCATGCTCGCACGAAACATATAGAGGTTGATTATCATTTTGTAAGAGAGAGTAGCAAGAAAACTCCTTGAAATTGAGTATGTTTCTACGAAAGATCAAGTTGCAGATGGATTCACTAAACCGTTGGCAATACGGGATTTGGAGATGTTTAAAAATAGTTTGAACTTACAAAGTTCAAAATGAAGGGGAGTGTTAGAGATAATAGTATGGATTAGTTTATGTTTATCTCCTAGTTTTGGTTTACCTCCTGTAACGGCCAGCGCTAGCTTTTGGCTTAGTATTCTATCCGGTTGTTATTTATGTAAGTCACCCGAGGGGCTTTTCCTCTGATTAATTAAAGCAACACGCAAGCGTTGGCACCCTGATCTTTGGGGCTGGTGTTTCCCATCTATATGTGCCTCTGAATCTTCACACCGTTCACGCAAGTCGCTGACGAGGAGGAACGTTTGCGCCGTGCCTCTGTTTGCTCGAGTTTGTGGTTGGGGCGCCGCGATGTCCGCCGTCGCGGCCGTAGCGACCATGTCGGCCGCGCTTCACATCCCGGCGTGCCGTTTCTCAGTTCATCACTCCTTCCTGACAATTTCATCTTTGTTTTCTCTAGTTCCGGTGACCGTGACCTTGCCCTCGGCGCGTTCTCCGATCCCGGCTTCTTCCCATCAATTGCTTCTCCGGCCGTGGACGCGTCAGGCGACAGCGGCAGCGTTCCCCTTGCCGTTCTGGGTGCTGCTGGACCTGGAAGGCATCCCGGCACACACTTGGAACCCTTCCACGGCGGCGGTGATCATAGCGTCGTGCTAGCTTCTGGATATGGAGGATGGCACGGGGAGGCCGGCCAATTTCCGGCTGCTCAGGGTTTCGGCCCTCGCCCACGACCCCGCTATCATTCTGCTGGAATGCTTCCTTCTCATTCCGGAGCCGGCCATCCCTTCCCACGGTCTCAGTTTCCTACAGTATCGCGTGCTCCTTCACGTCTGGCGCTCGAAACGTGTCGTGCCGCCTTCCCCGGTGTCGGCCCCCGTGCAAGATGGCCCCCTCGCAACGGGGCAGGTCCGTCGGGTGGCATCGATGGCGGAGGCCCGCGGCCTTCGGTCTGAATGGCCGCACCGTCGCGACCCCCACCCCCGCTGCGTCAGCGTGCGGCTCGGTGGAGGAGAGGCAGGCTGGGTGCAATCAGGTGGCGGCGGCATCTCGCTCCGCGGTTGCTGCAGCCGCGGGTACGACGGTCGCAATGGCGCCGGCCTCGTCGGGCGTCGAGGACGCTGTGGCCATAGCCGCGGGCATGACGGGCATCGTGGCAGCCCCCTCGGTGGTGCCGGCTTCGTCGGGCGACAGTGTCACCGTGCGTGCCACGACGGGCTTGGCAGTCACCGCTTGCGCAGGCGCTTCGGTTGGCGTGGCGGCCCCCTCCGTGGCTCCGACCTCAGCGGTCGGTGTCGGTGCCGTGTGCGACGCGGCGTGCTCGCCGGTCGTGGTAGCCGTTCGGAGCGCGGCCGCTGCGCCCGACGCGGACGGGTGCCCCGCCGCTCCGGATGACCCTCTCATGGTCCCCGCACCAGCAACAGACAACTCACCCCTGGACTCCGCGCCGTTGGCCCCTCTAGCCGTGACGTCAGCGGTGCCACCCGGTCGGGAGACAACCCAGCCTTTGCCTTTTGACCGTCCTTTTCTGGCGCACGACGTTGTCTCTTGTGGTGGCAAGCTGGCGCACGATCCCACTTTGATTTCTTCCCTGGGATCCGCGGTTTGCGGCGCACTGGCTGGTGGCTACGATGGCGCGTGGGCTAGCGCGGATTCGGGCGATGGCTTGTGGGAGCACGTGGACACGGGCTTGGGCACCGTTGTGGGCGCGGGCGCCGGGGCGGACGCGGGCGCCGGGGCGGACGCGGGCGCCGATGTGGCCGGGAGTGCCGGTGAAGGCTTGGACGCTGGTTTGGGTGCAGGCGCCACTGCTGGCGTGGATGCCAGGACGGACGCAGGCACCGGTGCGGGCGCGGGCATGGACTCCGAGGTGACCACGGGCGTCGGTGCGAATCTGGGCGTCAATGCAGATATGGGCCCCGATGCTGGTGCCGGTGTGGGCGCCACGGCGGGCGTGTCGGAGCGCACGGACACGGCCCAGGGCATGGGTGTTGCCATGCGGGAGCATGCGTGTGTGGCCGCACGGGGCGCGTGACGCGTGACGCGAGCATGTACGTCGCGTCGGCGGCCTCTCGGTGCTCCCTCGGGCAGGCTGTCTGCTGGATGGTTGTTGGGCTCGCGCCGTCCTGCCAAGGTCCCTATGCTGCTCACTCGCCCGGTCAGCCTCTCACCACACCCTCAGATGGGCCTTCTGCTAGGCCAGTTGTTGCGTCGACCAGCAAAGGCCCCCTGGTCTAGTTCCCCTGTGTGGCCTCTTCAGATGGGCCGTCAGCTGGACTAGGGGCTTGCCACCGCCTTGGCCACCCCGGCCGGCCCCTCTCTGTGCTTGGGCCACTAACTTCGGGAGCTAGAGGCGGTTGGGCCAGCTACTATTTTAGCCTTGGGGATAGTCTTTCCCCCTAGGCGCTGCGCTGGTTCACATGTTCTGACTAGTTTGTTTGGGCCTCCATCCCCGGCTGGGCCTCCTCCCTTCCATGTGCAGTCTACGTCGGATCCAGCCGAGGAGGAGATTTTGTTCGACGTTCCGATCCTTGCCCTGGGTCTCGACGGCCGGCCACTGGCGTGCCCACTGCTTCCCTCCATCACGGAGAATACTGCGCTTTGCGCGTTCCTCGCCAGCTACTGCAAGCCTCTTCTCCCAGCACTCCTCCTTCCGCCGCCAACCCCGTCCCCCATTGTTGCGGCCACCGGTAGGGTGCCGAAGCACAGTGAGCGGATTGTGGCCTAGGCCACACTTACTGGCCCTTGCAACTCAGTGACTCGCGCACAGCGGAACTTGTTGCGCAAGCTTGGGTTGGCTCCAGACAAGGGTCCGATCCCGACACAGTGCTTGTCTGACTTTGATGCCCTCTTCGCCACTCGCGTCTCTCAGGACCTTGTCATCGCCCTCTCAGCGCTCTTCTCCATCTCTCTGCCTCCAGCACAAGCAACGGGGATGTTGTCTGCCTACAGGTTACCCCTTACCCCGCTCTACTCCCTCCCCCTTCTTTCTTTTCCTTGTTCTCTTTTGTGGTCTCTTATGGGCTCATGTAATGAGAACATTCTGGTGTGGAATGTGCGGGGCATGAACCCGTGGGCCCGTTGGGAGGTCATTCGTGATGTAGTTCGTGAGGAGTGGATCTCTCTTCTGTCTTGAGGAGACTAAGATGGATGTAATCCCTTCTGGCACTATTCTGGAAATGTTAGGCCTTGACTTCGACTACTCCTTGCCTATTGAGGGTCGTGCTGGGGGTGTGTTGCTTGCCTGGCGGTCGGGCGTCTGGTCTGTTTCGGATGTTAGTCTTGTAGATTTCTCTCTTACCGCGCTGATTCGACACCACTCAGATTAGACTCCCTGGTGGCTCTCCATTGTCTATGGACCACAGGAAGAGTCGGACAAACTCCGTTTCCCAGATGAGCTCCACACGCTGCGTTCCTCTCTCCCTGGTCCGTGGGCGGTCGTAGGTGATTTCAACCTTCTCCTTGATGCTCGGGATAAGAATAAGTTGAACCTCAATTGCCGCATGATGGGTCGCTTTTGGCGTTTGTTGGCTGAGCTGGACCTCTAGGAGTTACCGCTCCACGGCCGTTGCTTCACCTGAAGTAACGAGCATGACTCTCCCATGCTTGTCAAGCTTGACCGCGTTCTTTTCTCTATAGACTGGGAGGAGCTTTTTCCCTCCTGCTTCCTTCAGGCGGCATCATCTGCTGCTTCTGATCACTGTGCCCTCCTTCTCTACTCCTGTGTTGACACGCCGCGAGCGCATCGCTTCAGGTTCGATGACATATGGCCCAAGTTCGATGGTTTACTACAAGTCATGCATGACGCGTGGTAACCTTCGACCAACCTTTCCCCCTCCCCGCCCTGGCCTGGTGTTTTGCCAACACAGCTAACTGATTGTAGAGCTGGAGCGACCGCCACGTTGGTAGCATCCGCGTTCAGATCCAGATGGCGAAGGAGATAGTCTTTCGTCTGGACGTCACGCAGGAGAGTCGGTCTCTCTCCCTCTTGGAGGCTTGGTTGTAGCGGGACCAGAAGCTGAAATGCCTCGGTCTCGCCTCACTTGAGTGCGATCGCGTTTGATCTGGCTCAAGGAGTGCGATGCCAACACCAAGCTTTTCCACTTGCACGCTCGAGGCCGTAGGCGGAAGAACTTCATCTCTCGCCTTCGGAATGGAGACCAGCTCGTTGTATCCCATGATGAGCTGCAATACCTTATTTCTTCTCATTTCGTCTCTGTCCTGGGGACCGACATTCAGCGTGAGCTCGCTCTTGATGTCCACCTCTAGGCCTTCGCCCAACTTAGCTTGATGGCCTGGATGTCCCTTCTCATAGGAAGAGGTGTGGGCGGTGGTCAAGTCACTGCCTTCTGATAGGCACCTGGCCCAGATGGTTTCATGGGCCAGTTCTACAAGACCTACTGATCGGTGATTAAGTCGAAGGTCTTGGCGGCTCTCGACTCCCTCTTTCAAACTAACGACCAGGGTTTTTCCTTCCTCAATGGTGGCCTTGTTTCTCTTCTTCCAAAGAAGGATGCCGCAGTAGAAGTCAAGGGTTTTAGACCAATCAACCTTATCCACAGCTTTGGGAAGCTGTTCTCCAAGATCCTGGCCTTCCATCTCTCTCCTCACCTCGATGGTCTTGTGGCAGCCAACCAGAGCGTCTTTGTCAGAGGCTGGTCCCTGCACGACAACTTTCGCTTTGTCCAGCTCACGGCAAGGGCCCTCCATGCTCGCTGCACTCCTCAAATTCTCCTCAAAGTAGACATCGCGAAGGCCTTCGACACGGTTAACTTGCTATTCCTCCTGGAGGTTCTAGCCCACCTGGGGTTTAGCCAGCGTTGGAGGGACTGGGTTTCTCTGATCCTTAGCGCCCTGTCCTCCCGAGTTCTAGTTAATGGGGTCCCAGGCCCACGCTTCTCCCATCGAAGGGGCCTTTGGCAAGGAGATTCTATGTCCCCCATGCTTTTCTTTTTGGTCATGGATGTGCTCAACACGATGCTCCGAAAAGCTTCTGACTCAGGCGGGTTCGTTCCGCTCAATGATCGCGCCTTGCGGCACCGTGCCTTCCTCTATGGTGATGACCTGGTTCTCTTCCTCTCTCCGGTCCATCAAGACCTTGAGTTCACCCAGGGCATCCTTGCGGTCTTTGGTGCCACGTCCGGGCTATGCACTAACTCTGACAAGTGCTCGATCACCCCGATCCGCTGCTCGGTGGAGGACCTGGAGCTTGTCCAATCCTGCTTCCCCTACTCGATTTCTGATTTTGCTTGCACCTAACTCGACATTCGTTGTCGGTGCACAAATTGCCAAATTCGGCCCCGCAACCACTTGTGGATAAAGTCTCACATAGCCTACCACCTTGGAAGGGCCAACTCCTCAATCTTGTCGGTCGCTCCCTTCTGGTCCAGTCTGTTCTCTCGACAATTCCTGTCCATATGTCCTTGGCGATTGGCCTGCTGTTGATGGTCGTTAAGTACCAAATCTAACCGTCACAGACCTCGGAAATAAAATGTAATTAGCATCCTATACCGGCATATAGGTTTAGAATTAATAAAGTTCCACATGTTCTTGGAGATTATTAGTATGCAGGAACATTTATCAATAAATGAAGTGAAGACGTGCTCATGTGGCAAAGAAACATAACTCCAACCAATCGACGATCACCACGTTAGCTTCCCACGGATCGGAGGGTCCACAAGTGAGGAGAAACTACCTTAAAGTGCGGCCAAACACCCGGGAACCACCTTAAGGGCCCACATTGAAGTGGCCGGTGAAGGTTGGTGGAGAGGGGCACTGACCAGGGTTCGGCCGAACCCTGGTTCAGGCCAACCCTGGATGAGCCCTCTCATCATCACCGACCACATGGCGTCTTCTCAGCCACTCACAATGGAGGTTAGGGGGTTATGGTGGTTGTTAACCACCATTACAACCGCCATTTGGTGCTATTTAAGGAGGAGGCCTCATATCATTCAACACATACCACAAGAAGTAGTTCCTACATTTCTATCTTAGTCTCTAGATTAGTGGAGTTTAGGAATAGTTTAGAGTTTCTACTCAGTTCCCAAGTCGCCTTCGGAAGTCGGGTATGTCTTTTATATCTTTCTTCCTTTGTATGACTCTGAGCTTATTAATATATCGATCTTTTAGTTTATCTGAGTGTGGTTCATATTCTACTTTCATAGATATGTGTTCCATTTATAGTTTATATAATAGTTATGTTATGGTTAGACGAGTAACTCTATTGCCACGACACAGTCCAATGTGCAATTAGGATTTAGGTGTGCCTTTGCTTTAGTCATTGACATCCTGGGAGGTAAAGGTATCTATGGCAATGTAAGCACGGTGCTGAGGTTGTTTCATTGACATTGGTTATGGCTATACCCCACGGGTTGTAGAGGTAGGCGGTAGGTGGTGATAGCCATGTCCGTCCATTGTAATCCTCCACGTTTGGGTATGGTGTAGGGCGAACGGTGAGAGATCGCCTAATGGTGGCAGATCGGGCCACTGGGAGGCGGTACCCCTGTAGTCCTAGGAGCATTGAACTGGGTAACTAACCATGACTATAACTAGTTGTATAATCTATATACTCATACTATTCTTCACTTAGCTCTAGTGTAATATTTAATAGGACTCTTCTATGTGTGTCACACTACCTTTATCCAAATACCTCTCACCCAACCTAGACTTAGGCATCTCAATTATAAATTATGAATATCCATAGTATCTTAATATTCTCTTCTAGACCAGAGTCTTCCTTTGGGATAAAATAAATAACGATACCCTTGGAATACTCCCTGGTTGAAATGCTACAACGGTATATCCGTGCGCTTGCGGATTTATGTGTGAACATAAGAAATAGCAACAAATATTTCTGGCGCCGTTGTCGGGGAAGACAATTGTCTAAGAAGAAATATTAAGTACTTTTATATTGATATAGTTATATTTGACTTACTTTTGCTCTAGCAGGCTTACCTTGGTCTGTTTTCTCTTTTATGTGAAAACAGGGTAGTGGATGACCGATTTCAACTTGCCGACAAATTGTAATCCAAATCCAGAAGCACTTGTAAGAAGAGTTCGACCTCATGTCGTTCCTCCTCAAGTCATCCTCTCGGCAAGTGAACCATCATTTATTGCATCATCGAGCTCAATGGCCTAGAAGACCCTTCGCAATTTCTCAGCACCCTCAGCAGCCAATGTCCTTATCGGACCGGCGGTCAACATGGGGGAAGCCGGGTTTGAAATCAAGATTTGTCTCATCACTATGGTGCAGGCTAACCCCTTCTGTGGGAAAGCCAACGAGGAAACTAGTGCTTATCTCCGGATGTTCCTGGAGATCTGCAACACTTTTACCATCAAAGGAGTCACATAAGATGCAATCCGACTTCGGCTGTTCCCGTTCTCTCTCATTGGTAGGGCGAAACAGTGGTTCTACGCGAACCTAAGTGCTGCGGATACCTGGGACAAATGCTCTAACGTGTTCCTTACGAAATTCTTTCCGATGGGTAAGACCAATGCCCTTCGTGGAAGGATTTTTGAACTTTCAGTAGACATCGGATGAGTCGATCCCTGAAGCGTGGGAGTGCTTCCAAGAGTACTTCTTGGCTTGCTCTCACCACGGGATGGACGACTGGCTCATAATTGAGAACTTCTACAACGGGTTGACTATGACAGCCCGTGATCATATCGATGCTACTGCGGGAGGAGCTTTCTTTTCGTTAACCGTTGCTCACGTGACGAAGTTAATTGAAAAGATGGTCGCCAACCAAGGGTGGAGCGATGATTGTCTCCAACCCCGTAAAAGCGGGGCATGCATACCATTAAGGAAACAGACATGCTCGCCACTAAGCTGGACCTTCTACTAAAAAAGTTGGATGACAAGGCCAAAGGAGTTCAGGCCATAGAAGCTCGCATGACGTGTGAGAAGTGCGGCAACATTGGGCACTCGGGAAACAATTGCCCCGAGACCAATGAGGATGTATGCTACCTGAACAACAATGCTATCGTCCACAAGGAGGTAAAGGATGAAATCAACAATGCCCTTATTATCAAGAAGGTACCAATTCTTCTCATGCTTTTAATTCTAACCAAACCTCCTTAAAAGATCTTGTCTTAGGCCGGGCTAAAATTAATGAGAACATTTCTAAGAAATTAGCGGCCAATGACAAATCTTTAGAAAGTATCAATGCCAAAATGGAAAGTTTTTCCTATGCTATCAAAAAACTAGTTGAGTTTTAATAAAATATTAGAAACTCAATTAGCTCAACTGGCTGTTGCTATTCCTTCATCTGAATTGGGGAAAATTACAGGGAAACCTGAACCTTCTCTCAAGAAAATGTTAGTGCGGTGACCACACGAGGTGGTAAAACCACTCGTGATCCGCCATATCCTAACAATGCAGGGAAGGCAAAAGAGAAGGAGGACGGACCATCCGACATTCAGAGCAAATGCATGAGGTAACCACAAACCCAAATGAATTCCACGATACAACATTGTTGTCGTTCCCTCATTGCAACCGTAAGCTGACGTGGACGAGCAGTTTGCTCGTTTTGTTGAGGTCATCCAGAAGATCCACATTAATGTCCCTCTGATGGATGCGATACAAGTTCCTACTTATGCTCACTACCTCAAGGACATCCTCAACAACAAGAGGCCGATGCCCACAATGGAGGTCATTAAGTTGATGGAAGAGTGTAGCGCTGCTATACTCAACCAGCTTCTCGAAAAGAAGAAAGATTCGGGGTGCCCCACGATTAGCTGTTCAAATTGGGGCACAAAAATTCGACCATGCTTTATGTGACCTTAGAGCTAGCGTCAGCGTTATGTGTCACGATCCGATTTTTGTTCGGGATTAAAAATTATTAAATAATTCATTTTCTAGAAATTAAATAAAATAAAAAGCAAATTAATCAAGTGAAAATATTAAGATAATAAAAATTTCCTTTAAAAATCATGGCAGAAAATATTTTTGAAATATTCTCCATGCCCTAAAGTATCTCTGAAATTTTTGGTGAAATTTTGGAGCTCCAGAAATAATTTTAAAACTACAAAGAGCATTTAAGTAATTATTTAAGTAAGTAAATTTGTAAGTAAATAATCTGGTTGTATTTTTATTAAATACATTGAGTGTCCATCTAATTTTAGGATTTTTCTTGGAATTATTTGAACATTGGAATTATTGATAAAAATTCAAAGATGTTGGGAAGGAAAAGTCTGCTTTTGCTCCCTCTGCTACAGTGTCGTCTTCTTCCTCCAGCCATGAGCACTGTTTACCCAAGTTGTGATCTTCTCTTCCTCTTTCCAAATCCGGCCAAATCCTTTGCCCAAATCAAAAATGGACTGCGGGGAATTAATCCCCACCTCTTCCTCTTCACTTCCCCCATAATTCCCCACCCAATCTCGCATGGATTCATGATGTATTTTGATTTCATGTTTCACTCTTAAACACCACCATTGGCTGGCCGACCTCCTCCTCTCCCAAGTCGTTTCCCCTCCCGTTTAACTGCAAAAATTGGTTCCTCTCCTCCTCCTCATCATTTCTCCCATGTTTCCCCCAATCAATAGTGCTCTAATTTGCTAGATTTAAGTCCCCTTGATTGGCCGCCATGGATGGACGGCCGGCGAGCTCCCCGGCCGTTCATCTGCTCCACGGCGTCCCTGTCCCTCCCCCCAGCCTATAAAAGGGAGCCCCCAGTCCCCTCCTCACTCTCCCAAGCCGCCCTCCCTCTCCTCCCTCTCCTCTACCATCGTGCCGCTCCACTCGCGTGTCGCCGCCATTTTTCCAAATTCGGCAGCCCATCCCCGTCGATCGGAGCCGCGCAAGACCCCGCGCTGCCACCTTCATCGTCGCAGCAACCTCCTCTTCCCTGGCCTCGCCTCCGTTTGACCCGGAGTCCGCCATACCAGGCTGTCCACCCACCTCACCAGCACAACTCCGGCCGGTTGTTCCTCCTTGCTCGTGCATCGGTCGTCTGCGCCATTGCCACCTATGGCATTGCAGCATCACCCTCCACCTCGGCCAAGTCCCGTTTTCAGCCACAACCCACTGAAACCTTGCTGCCCGTGGTGCCTCTCCCTCAGACTCGCCAGCGTCACTTCGGCATCCCTTACCGCCCTGCCAGAGTGCTACCCGACATTGTCATATTCTTTTCCGGCATCACGACGTCATCTACTTCCTCGGCCACCCCTTCGTTTTTGCCCGAAGTCCACCGGTAGCGCTTCCTAACCGGCAACTGGTGAAGAACGTTGTTGTTCTCCTCCACCGGCTACCACTGCCACCTCGCTAGTGTTTTGTTCGACGTCGCCTCCTTCTCAGCATTGTGGCATCGTCTCCTTCCCCGGCCTCCGCTTGGTTTGATGTTTGTCGCCAGCGTTCCATGATCATCCTCGCCGGTGCAATCTTCAGCCAACAATTCCACCTTGCCAGCACGTCGCCCCGTGGCCTCAATGTCTCCGTCCTCGGCAACGCAGCAACATGTTCCACACCGTCCTCGCTCCGTGCAGCCGCCGCCAGTTGCCGTTGTCGTCCTCATCACCCGCATCGACACCCGTGCGCCGGCCTTTCCTTCGCTCGCCACCGTGCGCCCGTGCCGCCTCTCTCGTCGTCGTGCGCACGGTGAGTTCCTTCCTCCTCTCTCCATCCTCGCTAGCTGACGTCAGCCATTTCCCACTAATGTCACCCCGGCTGTTTTTCCTTCTAAAAATAATTAAAAATTGCTCAAAAAATCAATTTAATTTCCCGAATTCATTTAAATGGTCCAAAACTTCTAAAATTCATATCTAATTCATACGAACTCCAAATTGGACCATTCAAATTGCAAAATTCATGAAAAATTAAGCTTCACATGTTTGTTTACTTTCAAGAATTGTTTATTTGTTTTTATTAGGGTTTTTTCTTATTTTATGAGCCAGTGTGTAGACTTTGTTGTTTCAGATGTTCGCGCTCACGAGGAAAAGAGTCTAGAAGATTTCTTCGAAGGAGCAAGGCAAGTCATGTCATTTTGATCATTTCGCTTTATTAAATTCCCATGTTTATTATTTTTTTATTTAGCCATACCGATTCTCCTTGTTATAGCCTTATTATTTATATTATTATGATCCTTGATAAACCTGGGAAAAATAAAACTAGTGAGCACTTTCTATATATGGTACTTACAAGAAAACTTAGGAATATGATTAGCCATGCTTGAATAGAAACAATTAGATGTTTTCAATAATTCGACTAAGGAATAACTTGTAAATGATGGAAATTTTGGGCTGTGTAGCTGTGACAATAAATTTCCCCTTCAATATTTTCCCGACCATGTTTTCGGCTGGGCATGAGGTGCATGGTTTTGTTAGTCGCACCTCGACCATCATAACGACCGGTCTTCGAGCCTCTGTTGCAAAGCATATTCCATACTACCATCTGTCTGATAGGTAAGGCTTAACATGTTGTTTAGTACAGTCCTGAACAAAAAGGACACGGATAGGGATGGATGAAGCCCTAGGAAGGTCTGACGTCTCTGGCAAGTGAAGGCTCAGGACGAGTTGATATGCCTAGGGGCATAGACTGTCTGCTCGACACAGGGCGCCTGGCGGGGGAAGTCTATGTCAGTCTTCTTTATTTAGGGCAGTACTAAGCGATGAGTTATGTCATGGCTTTTGCCCGTATGCCATGGTGGCATGTGGCACATCGCAACACGTGAGGAAGACATGTCTGGTGGGTGAAGATGTACACCTCTGATCAGAGTAAATCTATTCGAATAGCCACGTCCTCGGTTATGGGCAAGCCGAGCAACGTACCCAAGTTAGACTTTAATTTTGTTTAAAATTGAAACAATTGGAGTTAGCACTTATTGGCCTGGGTTAAGGCAAGATCGCGTTGGTGTGCGACTTGATAATAATTTGACTAGATACTGGCTTGCGTTTTATTTAAATGCCTTCAAATATTTAAATGCTTTGAAATGTTGGTTTTCTGCAAAATAACCTTATATATGAATCTTTTGTACCCCCTTGCATTATTTGTATTCTTCCGGCATGGCTTGTTGAGTACGGTGGTTGTACGCAGCCTTGCAATTCCTTCCCCTTTCAGAAGTGTAGTGATTCTGAGTTGAAGATGGTGTTAGAGGACCAAAGCTCAGACCCTAGTTGAGTTTGCTTGTGGAGTGGAGCTGAAGCCCCGCTAGGATCGCCTTTTTCCGCTGCTGTCGCTTTCTTTCGAGTGCGAGGACTAAGTGCCTCTTTTGTAAGTATTTTATGCTTTATTTTACGTTTGGATCTGTTTATTGATTTGTCATTTTGTGTACCCTGGTTGATTCCTAGACAGGAATTTAATACACAAAATAGTCTAGAAATTTGAGATAAATTTCCGAGCGTAACAAGTTGGTATCAGAGCCATCTCGACTATACGTTGAGCCAAATGGTCAAACCCTAAGGACAAGTTTTCTGAAAACCATATTTGTGAAAAAGTCTCTTCTATCCCTCTGGATTCTTTGCAAAATAATTTGTCAAATTTTTTCCCTTTCCTCTCCAACTCTCTAGTTGTTAAGCCTGGTGCGCCAACTGGAAGCCTTCATAGAAGTCAAGTCAAGCCCCAAGCTTGAAGCAAGAAGATCAAGCCAAGCAGCCAAGAGTCAACACTTCTCAAGGATCAAGTGAAGTCTCTCCGGAGCATACCTAAACCCAATCCTCCCTGAAAGTGTAGTATCAGTAGTTCCTAGGTTGTGTGTTGTTTGCTGTGTGTAGGTGTATGGTTTACGTCAGTGGTGGGGATGTGACCATACTAGGTTGTTTGCCTAATCAACTTGAACCCTAATAGTCTACTCACATCAGATCAATAGTAAGTTGGTTAAGGCCTTATCTTTAGCAACCCCTCTTTTCCACCTCTTTTGTCTCGGTAGCAGTTGGTCAGTGCCAAAGAGAATGAGGATAACAATAAGAACAACAGTATCAACAGTAGTGTAGTGTGTTGAGGTCAGAAACCATTGGGTCAGATCAGGTAACAATCTCCAGCCTATGCCGGAAATCCCATTCTCGATCAGTTTGTGGTTCCCCAAGATGAGACGATGAATGTGCAAGATGTGGATGCAGCGGATGCAAAGTCAGAAACAGAAGGCACAACAGTAGTACCAAGGGTAGCATATGCAAGCTCAGAATTGGAATCAAGAACTTGTAATTCAAGGCAACAAGGTTAGCTTCAAGAAATCATTTCCATGTTTCCCGAAAGTCGGCAAAAATTATTTCATACATGGGTCGAAAAGATACAAGAGTCACGTCCAGAAAGGTGTAGCCAACACATCATAATGTATGTCAGAAAATCCTGCTTAGTGAATCATCTCCACTCAAGAATTGAAAGGGGACTTGTTTTGATAAACAGAAACTCTCGGCAACATAAATGTCACGCAGAAGCAGAATAGTTATGCTAGCGGTTACAACCAATGATAAAAAATTATTTATCGGGAGTCAGTATGTTCAAGAAGTGCATGAGAGTCATTCTTATGTGGGACCTCCCGCAATCATTTGAGTGCTGAGTTCCAAATGCCCTTGGGATGAAAGTGTACCATCATCGACTCATTTTGATCGACCGATGGAGTATCCAATTTTCTAAGTCATGGTTCTTAGTAAATAAGAGGAATGTAGGAAACCTCAAAGATAGCTGTGTATCTGCTCGCGGTCAGGCGAAAGCGTAGTTACTTGTTGTAAAGGAGAGATCGAAGATGAGTTTAGTTATAAGTCATAACCCTTTTGCTTGGAGAGTCAACCCCGTGAACCATATTGAGTTGCAATCAAAGGAATCAATTGCGAGTCGTTAGCAGAGTTACATCAATCCCAAGTTAACAAGCTCAAATCTAAGGCACACCCCAAGATGTCATGCCAACAATTTAGTCAAAAGAAGCAATAACTCAAGACACTTGCAGTTCAGATAAAGGCAGATCAAGTGACTTTTTGAAACGTCTGTCGTTCAGGTCAAGAGTAGTTTGAAGCGAAATGTAGAGCCTGTGGTTTTATGAAAGTCAGCTTCAAGGTTTTAGGAACAACTCCACCGGCTCCAAGTCAAAGTGAATTTTTAGAATACCAAAGGTGCCAAGGTCAAGTGTATAGTCTAAGGATCTTTCAACTCTTGTAGCCAGATCAGGGTCAGCGTGAACAAAATGAGTCAGTTTGAGTCGGAAAGAAACCGCAGAAGTCAACAAACCAACCCAGCTGCACCATACCTTCTTTCTTTCTAGCCCTGAATCTCGGGACGAGATTCCGTAAGGGGTAGGTTTGTCACGCCCAAATTTTTGTTCGGGATTAAAAATAATTAAATAATTTATTTTCTAGAAATTAAATAAAATAAAAAGCAAATTAATCAAGTGTAAGTATTAAGGAAATAAAAATTTCCTTTAAAAATCATGGCTGAAAATATTTTTGACATATTCTTCATGCCCTAAAGTATTCTCTGAAATTTTTGGTGAAATTTTGGAGACCCGAAATAATTTTAAAAATACAAATAGCATTTAAGTAATTATTTAAGTAAATAAATTAATCAAGAAATAATCTGGTTGTATTTTTATTAAATACATTGAGTGTCAATATAATTTCAAAATTTTTCTTGGAATTATTTGAACATTGGAAGTATTGATAAAAATTCAATGATGTTTGGAAGGAAAAGTCTGCGATCCCTCTACTACAGTGTCGTCTTCTTCCTCCAGCCATGCGCACTGTTCACCCGAGTTGTGATCTTCTCTTGCTCTTTCCAAATCCGGCCAAATCCTTCCCAAATCAAAAATGGATTGAGGGAAATTAATCCCCACCTCTTCCTCTTCACTTCCCCCATAATTCCCCACCCAATTTCGCATGGATTCATGGTGGATTTTGATTTCACGTTTCACAGTTAAACACCACCATTGGCCGGCCGACCTCCTCCTCTCCCCGGTCGTTTCCCCTCCCGTTTAACTGCAAAAATTGGTTCCTCTACTCCTCATCATCATTTCTCCCATGTTTCCCCCAATCAATAGTGCTCTAATTTGCTAGATTTAAGTCCCCTTGATTGGTCGCCATGGATGGACGGCCGGCGAGCTCCCCGACCATTCTTCTGCTCTCCACGGCGTCCCTCTCCCTTTCCCCGACCTATAAAAGGGAGCCCCCAGTCCCCTCCTCGCTCCCCAAGCAGCCGTCCCTCTCCTCCCTCTCCTCTGCCATCGCGCCGCTCCACTCACGTTTCGCCGCCATTTTTCCAACTTCGGCAGCCCATCCTTGTCGACCGGAGCCGCGCAAGACCCCGGCGCTGCCACCTCAATCGTCGCAACAACCTCCTCTTCCCTGGCCTTGCCTCCGTTTTACCGGAGACTGCCGTACCGGCCTGTCCACCCACCTCACCGGTGCGACTCCGACCGGCTGTTCCTCCTTGCCTGTGTGTCGGTCGGCGGCGCCATCGCCACCTACAGCATCGCAGCATCACCCTCCACCTCGGCCAAGTCCCGTTTTCGCACACAACCCACCGAAACCTTGCTGCCCGTGGTGCCTCTCCCTCGGCCTCAGCAGCGCCACTCCGGCAGCCCCTGTCGCCTTGCCGGAGTGCTACCGATGTCGTCATATTCTTTTCCGGCACACGGCGTCATCTACTCCCTCGGCCACCCCTCCGTTTTTGCCCGAAGTCCACCGGTAGCACACCCTAATCGGGAACCGATGAAGAACGTTGTTGTTCTCCTCCACCGGCAACCACTGCCACCTCGCCAGTGTTTCGTCCGACGTCGCTGCCTCCTTCTTCGGCATCGTGGCGTCGTCTCCTTTGCTGGCCTCCGCTTGGTTTGCTTTTTGTTGCCAGCGTTCCATGATCATCCTCGCCGGTGCAATCTTCGGCCAGCCATTCCACCTTGCCGGCACGTCGCCCCGTGGCCTCGATTTCTCCGTCCTTGGCAACACAGCAACATGTTCCAAACCATCCTCGCCCCGTGCAGCCACCTCCAGCTGCCGTTGTCGTCCTCATCACTCGCATCGGCACCCGTGTGCCAGCCTTTCCTCCGCTTGCCGCCGTGCGCCCGTGCCGCCTCTTCTCGTCGTCGTGCGCACGGTGAGTTCCTTCCTCCTCTCTCCATCCTCGCTCGCTGACGTCAGCCCTCGCTCGCTGATGTCATCCCGGCTCCTTTTCCTTCTAAAAATAATTAAAAATTGCTCAATAAATCAATTTAATTTCCATAATTCATTTAAATGATCCAAAACTTCTAAAGTTCATATCTAATTCATACGAACTCCAAATTGGAACATTCAAATTGCAAAATTCATCTAAAATTGAGCTCAAATGTTTGTTTACTTTTCATGTATTGTTTATTTGGTTTTTATTAGGGTTTTTCCTTATTTTGTGTGCCAATGTGTAGACTTCGTTGTTTCGGAGGTTCGTGCTCGCGAAGAAAAGAGTCTAGAAGATTTGTTCGAAGGACCAAGGCAAGTCATGTCATTTTGATCATATTGCTGTCCCACATTTACAAAATTATGTTTATTTAAATTATTGCATTTGGCTTTATTAAATTCCCACATTTAGCACTGTTTTATTTATCCGTACCGATTCTCCTTGTTATAGCCTTATTATTTGTATTATTATGATACTTGATAACCCTCGGAAAAATAAAACTAGTGAGAATTTAACATATGTGGTACTCACTAGAAAACTTAGGAAGATGCTTAGCCATGCTTGAATAGAAACAATTAGATGTTTTCAATAGTTAGACTAAGGAATAACTTGTAAATGATGGAAATTTTGGGTTGTTTAGCTGTGACAATAAATTTCCCCTTCGAAATTTCCACAACCATGTTTTCGGCTGGGCACGAGGTGCATGGTTTTGTTAGTCGCACCTCGACCATCATAAGGACCAGTCTTTGGGCCTCTGTTGCAAAGCATATTCCGTACTACCACCTATCTAATGGGTAAGGATTAACACATTGTTTAGTATGGTCCTAAACAGAAAAGACACAGATAGGGATGGATGAAGCCCTAGGAAGGGCTGACGTCTCTGCAAGTGAAGGCTCAGGATGAGTCGAGATGCCTGGGGGCATAGACTGTTTGCTCGACCCAGGGCGCCTGGCGGGGGAAGTCTACGTCGATCTTCTTTGTTTAGGGCAGTACTAAGCAATGAGTTATGTCATGACTTCCGCCCGTATGCCATGGTGGCATGTGGCACGTCGCAACACGTTGGAGTTAGCACTTATTGGCCTGGGTTAAGGCAAGATCGTGTTGGTGCACGACTTGATAATAATTTGACTAGATACAGGCTCGCATTTTATTAAAATGCCTTCAAATATTTAAATACTTTGAAATGCAAGTTTTCTATAAAATAACCTTATATATGAATCCTTTGTACCCCCTTGCATTACTTGCATTCTCCCGGAATGGCTTGTTGAGTAGGTGGTTGTACTCAGTATTGGAATTCCTTCCTCCATTCAAAATTGTAGTGATTCTGTGTTGAAGACGGTGTTAGAGGACCAAGGCTCAGACCCCAGTTGAGTTTGCTTGTGAAGTGGAGCTGAAGCCCCATTAGGATTGCCTTTTTTCGCTGCTGTCACTTTCTTTCGAGTGCGAGGACTAAGTGCCTCTTTTGTAAGTATTTTATGCTTTATTTTACATTTGTATCTGTTTATTGATTTGTCATATTGTGTACCCTGGTTGATTCTAGGACAAGGATTTAATACACAAAATAGTCTGGAAATTTGGGATAAATTTTCGGGCGTGACAAGTTGGTATCAGAGCCATCTCGACTATACGTTGAGCCAAATAGTCAAACCCTAAGGACATGTTTTCTGAAAACCATATTTGTGAAAAAGTCTCTTCTATCCCTCTGGAGTCTTTGCAAAATAATTTGTCAAATTTCTTCCCTTTCTTCTCCAACTCTCTAGTTGTTAAGCCTGGAGTGCCAACTAGAAGCCTTCATAGAAGTCAAGTCAAGCCCCAAGCAAGCAGTGTCAGTTCAGCCACCGCCGAGGTCCGAAAATTCTTTGACAACACCGAACGAACAAAAGAAGACCAAAAAGGTGTGGCGAGCAAAACAGGTAAAATCGTCTGCATCTACTTCTCCGAGACCGGACGTGCAAAAGCTTAATTGCACGGAGGAAGTCCCGCTCGTCGGACTTTAAACGAGGAGTCCTTGCTGACAGGTAAATCGGTATGTATCCCAATATTTATTTTTCCAAATGCATATTTAATTTCCTTATAATATCTGGTTTAAATTATTGCATATTAGCATGGCATGTTTACTTTTCCAAATCATGCATTAAAAAATATAAAATTCTTGAAATTACGATTTTAATATTGAAGAATTCTATGTCCTCATCACGACAAAGCTTTTTCCTTGGATTCCAATCATCAAACATGCATTAGGCTGAATTAAATTGAGTGATTGAGCATTGGATCCTTGGGTAGGGTCCAAACCCCACCATAAGGGTTTGGTCGAACCCTAGTGGTGGCCTATGGTGCTCAAACTTTTTTGTGTAGTGGGTGATGGTGCTTGGACTAGGGAATCAAAAGTTTCGAGCTGAGAGGAGCACACCTTGGTTCGGTGAGCTCTCTCTATAAAAGGCAAGGTGGGGAGCTTGCTCTCCTTGCCCCAACTTGAGCTGCACTTGTTTCCCCTCAAGTTCTCTTGCTCTCTTGTGTTCTCTTAATGTTCTTGTCCTAAGTTCATAAAAAATATTCCCAATTTTTCTTGCATTCAGAGTTTTCCTCTGTGTGTTGTCACACAAGAACGATTTGTGGTGGCGACCAAGCTCTACAAGAACGACTAACTCTCGGACGGCTAACTTGTTTTGAACTAACCTTTATCTTGATCTGAGTGTTCTTGTGTTGTTGTTCTTTTGCAGCTGCAGGGATGAAGAAGGGTGTCAAGCGATTGTTCGGCGCTATGCACAAAGCATCGGGGATGAGCTTGAGCCATTCATGCTCAGTTCCGTCTACCGGCTATGCACCTAGCCGGACAAGGCAGGATGAACCGCAAGCAGCTGGATCAAGGGGAGAATCAAGCACTCACGCTTTGTCTCTTCTCTTTGACAGCGATCTCGATCTAATGGACGATCGAGAAAGACAAGCCTACATTCTTCTCAAGGACCAGGAATTTGCTCATACCCAAGCATATGACCCGGAATTGCTCACCAAAATAGGTATGTGTTGACGGTCGTTAAGTCATGATTCTGACTGTCACAGACCTTGGAAATAAAAGGGAAATAGCATCTGCTACTGGCATTTAGGTTTATAATTAATAAATTTCCACATGTCCTTGGCCTTTAGATGCTTGCAAGAACATTTATCACTTAATCGAAGCAAAGTTGAGCTCGTGTGGCAAAGAAACACAACTCCAACAAATCAGCAATCGCCACATCAGATTCCCACGGATTGGAGGGCCCACAAGTCAGGTGAAACCGACTTAGGATGGGACCAAACCACCGGGAACCACCTTAGGGGCCCACATGGCAGCCTCAGGAGAAAGACAGTGGAGTATGGTGGTTGTGGGGGTTCGGCCGAACCACCCTCGCAGCCCACTCCACCGACATTTGACGTGGCACTTCCCCATTGGTTCCGCAAGTCCGCCATACAACCGTCATTGGAGGCCTATTTAAGGAGAAGCTCACTTCGGTTCAACACACACCACAAGAAGAAGATCCTACAAGTTCTATCTTTGTCATATAGGCTAGTGGAGTTAGGAAGTAGTTTAGAGTTCTTTTTGGTTCCCGAGTCGCCTTCAAAATTCGGGTATGTCTTTACTACTCTTCTTCCTTTGTATGACTTTGAGCTTAATAAAGATGTTATCTTCTTGTTCATACAAGTGTGGTACTTCTTATGCTTTAATAGATCAGCGTTCCATTATTAGTTTAATTTATAGTCTTGTTATGTTTAGGTGAGTAACTCTATTGCCACAGACATGGTCCAATGAGCAATTAGGATGTAGGTTTGCCTTTATCTTGCTCATGAAAGGTAGAGGTATTTATGGTAATGTAAGCATGGTATTTAGATTATTTCATAGACATTGGTTATGACCACTTTCCACGGGTGAGAGGTAGGCGGTAGGAGGTGACATTTCTGGCCGTCCTTTGTATTCCTCCACGTTCGGATTTGGTGTAGGACGAACGGTAGTGGAAGGGCCATCGCTCAACGGATAAAAGTTACTCTAGGGATAACAGGCTGATCTTCCCCAAGAGTCCACATCGACGGGAAGGTTTGGCACCTCGATGTCGGCTCTTCGCCACCTAGAGCTGTAGGTGGTTCCAAGGGTTGGGCTGTTCACCCATTAATGCGGTACGTGAGCTGGGTTCAGACATCGTGAGACAGTTCGGTCCATATTTTAAGATCGCTTCGTGGTGGCAGGCCGGGCCACTGGGCGGCGGTACCCTAGTAGTCCTGGGAGCATAGAACTGGGTTTAGGCATAGCTAGAATAATTAATTAAACTATGTACTCTAACTAGAAGAACTATAGGAACTAGACTCTAATTACTACTCTCCACTTAGCACTACTTTATTATTTATCTAGGACTCTTCTGTGTGTGTCTCACTACCTTAACATATGATTATCTTACCCCTGTCTGGCAAAGGTATCTTATCTATAGCTTATGAATATCCATGGCAAAATAATTGATGCAAGTATGCCTCATGATTTTCCCTAGCTTGAGCTCCACATAAGCTTAGTAGAAGTAGGTGGAAAGAAGGCACAATGCCTTGGTAAGGAACTATACACATTCGAGTGATACAAGAGTATCATTCAAGGAAATCTCTCTTTTGCTTTTCAAAAAAACTTTGAAAAATCTCCGAACAGAAGTGGAACAAGGAGTAAGAGAAGTAGCACTCTCATCTACGGTTGTAGGCATGGTACTTTAGAGAAATAGAACATGGTAGCAACTCCTGATCCACCGAGCCTAAGTCTTGACTTTGCTCAGGGACAAGCAAAGGATATGCTTGGGGAGTTTGTTGACGGTCGTTAAGTCACGATTCTGACCAACACAGACCTCGGAAATAAAAGGGAAATAGCGTCCGCTACTGGCATTTAGGTTTAGAATTAATAAAGTTCCACATGTCCTTGGACTTTAGATGCTTGCAGGAACATTTATCACTTAATCAAAGCAAAGTCAAGCTTGCGTGGCGAAGAAAAATAACTCCAACAAATCAGCTATCGCCACGTCGGATTTCCACGGATCAGAGGGCCCACAAGTCAGGTGAAACCGACTTAGGATGGGACCAAACCACTGGGAACCGCCTTAGGGGCCCACATGGCAGCGTCAGGAGAAAGACGGTGGAGTATGGTGGTTGTGGGGATTCGGCCGAACCACCCTTGCAGCCCATTCCACCAACATTTGACGTTGCACTTCCCCATTGGTTCCCCAAGTCGGTAAGGTGGGTATGGCGGTTGGAAACCACCATACAACCATCATTGGAGGCCTATTTAAGGAGAAGCTCACTTCGGTTCAACACACACCACAAGAAGAAGATCCTACAAGTTCTATCTTATTCATATGGGCTAGTGGAGTTAGGAAGTAGTTTAGAGTTCTTTTCGGTTCCCGAGTTGCCTTTGGAATTCAGGTATGTCTTTAGTACTCTTCTTCCTTTGTACGACTTTGAGCTTAATAAATATGTTATGTTCTAGTTTCTATGAGTATGGTACTTCTTATGCTTTAATAGATAAGAGTTCCATTATTAGTTTAATTCATAGTCTGTTATGTTTAGGCGAGTAACTCTATAATTAGGATGTTGGTTTGCCTTTATCTTCCTCATGAAAGGTAGAGGTATGTATGGTAATGTAAGCATGATGTTTAGATTATTTCAGAGATATTGGTTATGACCACTTCCCACGGGTGCGAGGTAGGCGGCAGGTGGTGACAGCCCTGTCCGTCCTTTGTATTCCTCCACGTGATTTCTCCGCGATTTCTCGACACCCTCAGATGAGAATGTCCTACTAGACCAACAATCAATACTGGGGATGCCAACTTTGAGATCAAGACGGGTCTTATAACCATGGTGCAGGCCAATCCTTCTGTGGGAAGGCCAACGAGGATGCCAACACTCATCTCCAAACATTCCTGGAGATCTACAACACTTTTACCATCAAGGGAGTCACACAAGATGCCATCCGACTCTGGCTGTTTTAGTTCTTCCTCATTGGGAGAGCGAACCCGTGGTTCTACGTGAACCAAAGTGCTGTAGGCACCTGGGACAAGTGTTCCAATGCATTCCTCACGAAGTTTTTCCCGATGGGCAAAACCAATGCTCTTCGTGGAAAGATTTCGAGTTTTCAGCAAGCATTAGATGAGTCGATCCCAGAGGCATGGGAGAGGTTCCAAGAGTACATCCTGGCATGCCCTCATCATGGCATGGACGATTGGCTTCTCATTCAGAACTTCTACAACGGGCTGACTTTGGCGACCTGTGATCATATTGATGCTGCTGCGGGAGGAACCTTCTTTTCGTTAACGGTCGGGAGTGCAACCACCTTAATTGAGAAGATGGTCTCCAATATAGGATGGGGTGACGATCGTCTCTAGTCCAAGAAGCGCGGTATGCATAACGTCAAGGAGACGGATATGCTGGCTGCCAAATTAGACCTCTTACTAAAGAAGTTCAAGGACGAGGCTGAAGGAGTCCAGGCGGTGGACACTCACGTGACGTGCGAGACGTGCGGCAACACTGGCCATTCGGGGAATAACTACCCGGAGACCAGCGCGGATGTCTGCTACCTGAACAACAACGGCTACCGTCCTCAAGGAAGTCAAGGGTGGAATCAACAACGCCCCTACCATCAAGGAGGTAACAATTCTGCTCATGCTTGCAATCCTAATCAACCCTCCTTGAAAGATCTTGTCTTAGGCCAAGCTAAAATTAATGAGAACATTTCTAAGAAACTAGCGGCCAATGACAAATCCTTGGAAAGTATCAATGCTAAAATGGAAGGCTTTTCTTCTGCTATTAAGAACTAGCTAAGCTTTAAAAAAAATGCTCGAAACTCAGTTAGCTCAGCTGGCTGCTGCTATCCCTTCATCTGAGGCAGGGAAGATCCCAGGGCAACCCGAGGCTTCTCTTGAAAATGTTAGTGCTGTGACCACACGAGGGGTAAAACTACTCGTGACCCGCCATATCCTAACAATGCAAGGAAGGCAAAGGAGACAGAGGGTGAGCCGTCCAATATTCATAACCAAGTTCATAAGGGAACACCGGCACCGGAGGAATTCCATGAGACCACATTGTTGCCGTTCCCTCATCGCAACAGGAAGCCAACCGTGGACGAGCAATTCGCTCATTTTGTTGAGGTTATCCAGAAAATCCATATCAATATTCCTTTGATGGAAGCGATGCAAGTACCTACGTACGCTCGCTACCTCAAAGACATCCTCAACAACAAGAGGCTGATGGCTACCACAGAAGTTATCAAACTGACGGAAGAGTGTAGCGCTGCTATACTCAACCAGCTTCTTGAGAAGAAGAAGGTTCTGGGGTGTCCCATGATCACCTGTTTGATTGGGACACAACAATTCGACCACGCCCTGTGCGACCTTGGAACTACCGTCGCGTCATGCCCAAGGAGGTCTTTGACCAGCTGAACTACACCATGCGGCATCAATGCCAATGCGATTGCGCAATGGCTGATTTGTCGATCGCTATCCGGCGAGAATCGTAGAAGACATACTGGTGAAAATCCGGGGATGTTTCATTCCTGTAGAATTTGTGGTGCTCGACATGGATGTCAACAAGAGAACGCCGCTCATTATTTGGCGCCCGTTCCTCAGCATCGCAGATGCTCGCATTGATGTTGAAGCTGGAGAAATCTGACTTCACATTAATGGGAAGGAGGAGAAATTCAACTTCCAGCCAAGAGTGGAGCAATGTTCTATGGTCAAGATCAAGTACGGACCCAATACCAAGAACATTAAGGAGGTCGAAATTAAGCCCTCGAAGATGGACAGCCTAATCAAATTCATGAAAGACTTCATGGAGAAGGAGTCACCATCTCCAAGAAAAATCAAGAAAGAAAGGCGGGCCGTGTCATTTAAGCCATCGCCAAAGTCCAACATTCTTTCTACCACACCAGACGAACAAAAGAAGATCAAGAAGGTGTGGCAAGTGAAGTTGTCCGCGTCCGCTTCTTCGAGACCGGGCAATGCACATGCTTAAACGAGCGGAGAAAGTCCGACTCATTGGACTTTAAACGATGAGCCCTGGCCGACAGGTAAAATCAGTATGTATCCCAAATTTAATTTGTCAAAAGCATATTTACTTCCCTTAATTTTGATTCTTGCATAATCAAGCATGACATGTTTACTTTTTCCTCTCATGCATAGAAGAATTAAAAATTTGAAATTAGGATTTTTATATTGAAGAATTCTTGTGCTTATCATGCCAAAACTTTAGCCTTGGATTCCACTCATCAAACCTGCACTAAGCTGAATAGAATAACCTGAGCAAGCATTGGATCCTTGGGTGGGGCCAACCCCCACTAGGGTGGTTGGGCCGAACCATTATTGGGTCCAATTGTGCTCAAACTTTTAGGTGTAGTGGATGATGATGTGGAGATAAGGAATCCAAAGTTTGAAGGAGAGAGGAGCTCATCTTGGTTCAGCCGAACCAAGGGAGAGGCCCCTCTATAAAAGGGAAGGTAGGGAGGTTCATCTCCTTGCACCAACTTGAGCTGCCATAGTGTGCCCTTAAGTTCCCTTCTCCTCTCTAGAGTTCTTTCAATGTGTTCTTCCTATGTTCATCAAAAATATTTCCCTAAGTTTTGCTTGCATTTCGGAGTTACCTACGTGGGTGTTGTCACGCAAGAACGATTTGTGGTGGCGACCAAGCTCCACAAGAACGACTGACTTCGGACGACTAACTTAGATATGAAGATAGATCCTTGATCGGTTGTAATGGTCTAAGGAACACCAAATTGGCATATGATATGCTCTTTGACGAATTGAATTGCATCCCCAGAATCAACCTTCTTCAAAGGAATTGCCTCCACCCACTTCGTAAAATAATCGATTGCCACCAATATGAACTTATGTCCCTTACTCGAGGGTGGATTGATCTGGCCGATCATGTCAATTCCCCAACCTCTGAATGGCCATGGCTTGATTATGGGATTCATAGCCGACGCTGGTGCTCTTTGAATTGCTCCAAATTTCTGACAATCTTGACAACCTTTATAATATCTTAAGCAATCTTCCAACATCGTCGGCCAAAAATACCCAGCTCGTCGAAGCAGCCATTTCATCTTGTGAGCCAATTGATGAGTATCACATATGCCTTCATGCACTTCACCCATCACCACCTTGGCTTGATCGGCAGTCAAACATCTTAGCAATACTCCATCAATCGTCCGATAGTGTAGATCATCATCGAGGAAAACATATCTTAAAGCTTTGTATTGCAATTTTCTCGAAGGCGATTGAGAAGGATTGTTGAGATGATTATAATCATCAGCTGCGATTGTAGCAATTTCCACCTCGATGTCCTTGATCATCGGCTTGTATCCTGATGCCCCCTGAGCCAAATCATTAGCTTCAACATTCTGCTCTCGAGGAATATGTGTCAAAGTCACTAGCCGAAAATTTTCCATCAACTCTCAACACTTTTCGTTGTAGATCATCAATGCATCGTTCTTGCATTCGTATTCTCTAGCTAGCTGACTAATGACCAATAAAGAATCACCCATGATTTTCATGGCATCGGCTTCAACTTCTTTTAATAGTTGCAATCCTTTGAGAACTGCTTCATACTCGGCTTGGTTATTGATAGCATAGGGTTTAATAGTGTAAGCAAATTAAAAACTTACCCCCCTAGGTGATATGATGACCAAGCCGATACCACAGCCATGGGTACAAACCGATCCATCAAAGAACAAAGTCCAAGGAACTATGTCAACTGAGCCGATTGAGTCATCACGATGCTCAACAATAAAATCGGCTATAGCTTGTCATTTGACTACCTTGGGTGACTCATACCTGAGATCGAATTCTGTTAAGGCATAGATCCATCTGCCAACTCTTCCTTTCAGCACTGGAGCCGACAACATATGCTTGACAACATCGGCTTTGCAGACTATGGTGCATTCATTGGATAACAAATAGCGCCTTAACTTTGTGCATGAAAAATACATGCATAAGCATAACTTCTCCACCGAAGAATACCTTGTCTTAGCATCCAAAAGCCTTCTGCTCAAATAGAATATTGGTCTTTCCTTTCCCTCGAACTCCTAGATTAAGACTGAGCCGATCGACCTCTCATCGGCTAACAAGTATAACTTGAAAGGCACCCCTTTCTGTGGAGGAATCAATACTGGAGGGGAACTCAAATATTCCTTGATATTGTCTAAGGCCTTTTGTTGCTCTGTCCCCAAGTAAACTGCTGGTCGGCTTTCAACCTCAGCAAAGGTGTCGAAACTTGGTTTCCGCAATAGAAATTGGGGGTGCAGTCAAGATCGCCAAACACAATGGGTTAAGTGGAAAAAAGGGTTTAGACAGGTTCAGGCCCTCTCGTGAGGTAATACCCTACTCCTGTTTCGGGGATTCGATCCGCCGAGTGTTTATTGATCTCACGATCTTGTGTATTGCATCAATCTGATATCCCTCAAAGGACGCCTCTACCCTCCTTATATAGTCTTGGAGGACGGGCTTACAAGTCGGAAACCTTATCCTATTCTAAGTCGGTTTCCTCAATCTTACCAAGTTATGACTATGAGCCGTTGCCTTATCTGATCGGCAACGTAACACCCAAGTTATAGCCTGTTTACATAATCATTAGGCGTAACCTATCCCTATTACTAGTTGGACAAGCTTGCCATGAGGGTATCCAATTGCCATAATCTCCATAGTAGCCCTCGAGACCTTCGCAGTCGACGAGATAACTTTGCCTTGAACCAAAGCAACACATAGCCGAATGACTCTCTGGCCGAGTGCTTCTCCTGCCGAGTGGTTCCATCATCTCTGATTGAATCTCCCGAGTACTTTATCATCTGATAAAAAGACTATGAAGGACTGGAAAATATCTCAAAATATTCTCAAAAATAAATATCTAGGTGCATCTCCTGATGCACCTAATTAGGTGTAGCCCCCAACTATGTAGTTAGTCAAAAATAGACTAAGCATATAGTCAAGAACTATAAAAATCATACTCATATAAATGCTTAGCTCAAGCTAAAGCAACCATTAAAAATCATATAACACATCACTCGGCAAGCTCATGCTTATCCGAGTAAATTTGCCCGAGTCGCCTCGGAACAAATAATTTAATAAGCCCTCATGGGTAAGAAATCAATTCACTCGGCAAGCTCATGCTTATCGGAGTTAACTTGCCCGAGTCATCTCGAAACAAATAATTTAATCGACCCTCATGGGTAAACAAATTTTTTAGTCATCTGAAAAATACGACCAAAATATTAAATAGCTCCTGCCATAATATTAGTCTTAATCTAAAAAGATCTTCACCAAGGTGGAAAAATAGCATTGATATAATCATTTAATCTAATGCCTAAAAACCAAACAGTCTCTGTCATCAGGACAGCCATGAAAAGCTTAACTATTTGTCACCTTTCAAATTGCATCGTGCCAACGTCTCATGAAGTTGCGCAAACCGCGGTATGAAAGGGTTTTAAAGGTATTGGGCAATTAGACACGTGCATATTGCCAGTGCAAATCTGCTCAAGTCCATCCACTTAAGTCCCTAAGGACACGCGTCAGGCCACACCTTAGTGGGCTATAAGTCTCTCATGGGCTCGGCCCAATCGCGAGATGACTTAACGAAAATCCTCAAGTCTTTTTATGAAGCCTCGAGGTCATCCCCGCCACTTCATCTTCCCAAAAAATTTCCTCTTTCGCGTCACTGTTCACAAGCTCTCCGCAGAGAACCCTAAACTCGCGTGCGCCCAAATCCATCGATGTAGGAGCTCACGTTCCACCATAGGCCATCTTCCGCATCCAGCCTCCAAGATTCCCTTGACAAAATCCCCATCTCCCGTGCCAGATCTGTTCTCCCCAAATCGCATCCATGGCAGGAGAGAAAGAAATCCCCTTCGAACAATGGACGACCTCGGACGTCAAGGAATCGACTCTCCGAGAGATGGTGAAGAACGGAGTTCTTCCGCCCAAAGAGATTATCGGGCGCCAGCGTGAAGAGTTTCCCACTCCAAACACCGGTGAGATCGTCGTTTTCACCTCTTTTTTCTACTGTGGCTTCGGCCTTCCCACCTCTGAGTTCTTTTGGGGTCTCCTTGAGTATTATGGTCTTCAAATAGATCACTTGAATCCCAACTCCATTCTTGTAGCATCCTGAAAATCGAAGAAACCGAAATCGAACGTAAAAATCGGAACTTTCAAAACCTTCGCTCGTTGCTTCTTTCTCGGGTTTGTTGCTTCTTATTTGCACATGCAGTTGCATAAATTTAGTCATGATCAATTCCCTTTCGGTGTTTTTGGATGATTTGGAGTTTGTCGGAATGGAAAATGCGAAAGTCCATATTAGGGATTTTTTTTAAAAAAAGAAATCGGAGAAGTGCGGATTTATGAAAATACGATTTGGGAGAAATAGAATAGTAATTGTGGTTGGGGGAGGATAAATTAGGACACAAAATAAATAATAAAATATTTGGGAGCCGTACTCAAAATCGGAAATTTTGGAAAATAAAGAGGTGAATTATGAAATTAGGAAAAAGGGGATTTAAATAAATAAATATGAAAAATATGGGAAAATAAAAGTGGTGAAAAGTTGAAAATATTATATAAAAAAATTATTTTTGAAATATAGGAATTTATTTTGGAATTTTTAGAAGGGAGGAAAATTGAAATAGGAATTAAAAATCAAAAATCAAGAAAATATGAAAGTGCACTTGTTCATATCGCGCTAGGTGTTCGACGCCGTACCGCGTCGTACCGCGCCGCCGCGCGCGCGACACGCGCCGCGCCGCCGCGCCGCGCCCGGCCCCGCCCTCGCACCGCGCGCGCGCCACCGCCCACCCCCACCGCGCACGCGCCGCGCGCTCGCTCGCCGCGGACCCCGCCGTGCCTTGCGCCCGCGCGCGCCCGGCCCGTACGCCCGCCCGCGCTCGCGCCTCGCTGCCACACGCTCGCCACGCCCGGAGCCCCACGCCGCGCGCGCCGCGCGCGGACCCCGCCGCGCGCGCGCTCCGCCCGCCGCGTCGCGCCCGCCCGTACCCGGCCCGTTTCCGCGCCTCGCCACGTGTCGCCACCGCGCGCGCCACGCCGGTCCCTCCCTTCTCCACCCGCGCCGCGCGCGCCCTCCCGGCCGCGCCTATAAAAGGGCGGCGCCCCGCCCTTTGCCGCACCACCGCCGTCCTCTCTCCTCCGTTTCCCCAGCGCCAACGCCGTCGCCGTCGTGCGCCAAGCCCCCTCCCCGTGCCCCACCACATCTCCCCGAGGTCTGCCGTCGCCGGTAAGCCCGCTGCCGCCCTTTTCCCCCATGCGCTAGCTCCGCCGCCGCCTCTGTTTTGCTGGACTCCGGTCGAACGGATGGTGGGCAATGAACAGTGCGCAGGGAAAAAGAAAAAAAAGAAAAAGAAAAATAGGGAAAAATTGGGAAAAATTTTGGAAAATTTGGAAAAATATTTTGGGAAGATTTGAGTAAAATTTTGGGCAAAATTAAAGTATATTTTTGTATGTTTTCTCGGTGCGAAAATTTGGAAATCAAATCCGGACTTTTCCGAAATTCCGTTTTGCGACGTTTTTGAATCCGAATTTCGTTTAAATCTTTCTCGCCATTTAAAAATGTTTCTCTTTTGTGCTCGGACCTTCAAAACCTCTAGCACCAATCCCTCCGTGGATATTTTCAAATCCGTTTTCTTGAGCAAATCGCGATCGTCGTTTTGCGAAAACCCTAAGTCGTCGACCCGATGACGAAACTTGGAGTTTTTCGGGGCGATCGTAGTACAAACTTAAGTAGGAAGTTGGGCTTAGCGCTTGGAATCGTTTCTGAGACTTTTTCGAATCTTTTCGACCTTTTGGTGTTATATGGGATTCTAATCGGAATCGATTGATTTTTCGCACGTACGAGTAGCACCTGAAGAGACCGGCATCGACCCCGTTGAAGACACCACCCCTCAAGCGTGCGAGCAAGGCAAGTCATCACACTCTTTGAACATATTGATCCTACTTTGTGAAATGATGTTGATTTCAAATTACAAATTGCATGCTATACACAAATGAGTATCTATGCTTGATATACCCTGCTTTGATGTTGATCACCATTAGAATTATTCTTTGTAACCTTCGATGTGATATGACCGGAGGCTAACTTCGGTAAAAATGCTTAGTCCTGCTTATACTAGATCCCTGCATACTCATGATTTTACAAAGAAGCTTGTGCTTGGGCAACTACCTTAGGGAAGGTAGTTGAGATGCGGCCTGTGGAGACATGAGCGCCACATGGCCATGAGAATGATGAATTAAGTTGGTTGAAAATTGAAAATGCTATACAAATGTTTTAGACTGGGGTGGCCGGATGATTTGGGTGGATTCCGGAAAGGCAAGTGCCGACCCTGGTAAATTAAGGACCGAGCCATGAGATAGCCGGGAAACGAGTCAGTACAACCTACTTCTCGAATGGGCTTAGATCTAGCTGACTAGATAGCCGAGCAGAGGCAGTATCCTTGCATAGATGGTTCTTTATGATGTGGTTTGTGGGATGAGGATGAGGTTGCGGCCTATGTTGTGAATGGTGGAATTTAATCGATATTAATTGAACTTAAAGACTGAGGAAGTTTTCTCTTACCCCGGGTGCGGCAGAAGTCCTCTCACTGCTAGAAAATGACGGCTAGAGTGCATGAGGGCTTAAGTTCATGGAGCGGGTACTGCCAAAGTGAGGTTATCGAAAGGCTTTGCCGTGACCGTCTCATGTGTTGGGACGTAGGCTCATTTGTTGGGTTGTCACGGGGTACAGGTAAAGTGTACATCCACTGTAGTGTGAATGAATCAATCTATTCGAATAGCCGTGCTCGCGGATATCGAGCATCGTGACAAGACTTTTGCTTGGCTAGACTTTAAACTTAAAACTGCTGGGATGGGTTTGCATGATGATTTCATTCGCTGGTGGGATCAACTTCTCGAGATGCGAGAAGGGGTGGATTCCCCAGAAAACCATGACGTATCGGAGGCAGGAAGCCATCCTTGGAATCATGATGGATGGTAGACAGAACCATCGCCGAATTAATAAACTATGGAACTAAAGCTTGACTTGGCTAGTTGTTAGGCCTATGAAAAGATTTGTGAAAATTGGCTTTATGCAAAAGAGCTCCAGCCATTCCTTGGATAACCCTATCATATGCATCAATTCCGTGTTGGCTTGCTGAGTACGGTTGGTACTCACGCTTGCTATACGCACAAACCTTCAGATGGTGGGAATGAAGAATTGGAGGATCCTTACGCTTACTACCAGGAGGGTGAAGGAACTGATGGCGCTTACTAGGTCTTAGCTCCGGTCGTTGCCTGTGGCAATCGACATGCCGCTGCCTCTATTCCGCTGCCATATCTAATTTCTGCTTTTGTGGTGTATTCGGACCATGAGGTCCTGTGTGTTGAACATTGCCTTCGGGCCTATTGTTGTAATAATGTCGTTGTAAGACTATTCGTGCATGCGCACCTGATTATTCAGTACTGTATTCGTGGGTACCAACTACTCGATCCAGGGAAATGGTACTAAGAACACGAAAGATTCCCGTTTTAAAAACGGGGGTCCACAATTCTTCATATCGCAATCTTTATTCACGTCTGTGAAGCTTTCCTTGGCATTCAACTGCGTCGTTGGTGGGGCCGGCTTTCAACTCTGCAGAACTCTCCACAAAGATTATTTCTCTCTCCCCTTCAAATCTTCCAACAAAGACTGGCATGCGAACTGGTTATATATCTCAAATCTTGAACCCAGTTTCCCCAACTTTGTCAGCCTTCCATCAGTTCCAAGGCCTAACTGGAGCACTGTGCCGGTGGCCCAAGACTGGGATGAAGCCAACAAGCTCTTGGCCAATATCCTTGAAATGAAGAAAAAGGGCCTTCAGGGAGAACAAATTACTCGACACTTCATCAAGAACCGACTTGCGCCTATTAAAGAAAGATCCAAGCCCGTATTTGAGTATGAGGGTGAAAGGGATCCCAATCGGAAAGACCGTGATTCCTTGAGCTATGAGACCCTGAAGACTCGCATGTACAAAATCTTTTCTTCTGGGATCGCGGTTGAGCGCAGCCTCATGTTGCCGGTTCTCCCATACAACTTGTACCGTCCTCCTCCCCCGGTAAGCTGACTCAACTTCTTTAATCTCTTTCAATCTTAATATTGCATCTCTTAGTGTATAAAAAATCCTCCTTGCAGGCAAATGCTTTCATCATATCTAAGCCGTACAAGGTGCATCATGATGATGCGCCAGCTCGGCCTGCCAAGAAGCCAGCCGGCGGCGTTAAGATCAGGAGTGATCCTGTCAGCAAAAGGGTTGCTGGTGATGAGGATATCAGCAGGCGAGCGAGCAAAAGGAGGTTGGTGATTGATTACTCGGACGATGAAGTAACCCCTCAAGCTCCTCAAGCTGAAGTAACCCTTCCGAGGCCATCCACCAAATCCGCACCTAAAATTCGCCGATCACCGGTATGTCTCATAATTGAAATCATGTCCTTGTTGAAAATCTTTCGCCTTTGTCCCGATTGTTCCCATCTTTTTCTTGCAGGAAGCCTCGTAACATAGATCCCACTGGGCAGAGTGAGGCCTCAAAGCCATCTGCAGCGGCTGAAGAGACAAAGCCCGCAGAACAAGAATCTCAGGGCCCTCTCCCGAGTGAAAGCGCTCCGAGTGAGAAGCCCCCACCTCCCAGTGAAGATATCCCGATAGATGAGCCCCCGACTACCAGCCAGGAAACCCCTGCTAGAACCCAGTCGGCAAAAAAAGAGATCCCGACTGCCGCTCAAGGTGCCCCGACTGAGAGCCAGTCGGGTGTGAACCAAGAAGAAAAAGGCAGCCGGGAGGTACCAGTTGAGGACTCGACTATCGATGCTGGTAAGCTCCAAATCAGTCTTCTGACTTTAGTCGTCAATCCGTCTTTTCTTTATCTTCATTTGTCTTCTTTAAATCGATCAACCAAAGAAGAGGAGATCCCCAGGCTGCGATCTTCAGAGACCTGGATCCCTCCGATCAAAATAGAGTGGCGCGACTTCGAGGGCTTGAAGCAGGGCATCATCTTGAACAAGGAGAAAGAGAATGAAGAGAGAGATATGCTCGTGGACAGCCTTAATGAAGCTACCCGGCTGCTAAATGTAAGCATCGCTCTTCTTTGTCGTAACCTCACGATTTCTTTTAGTCGACTAACTCTGAACTCGCGTGCAGAGAGTATATTGCCGATCAATGGCCAAGTCTGACGCCCTCGAGAAGCTGGTCCCCCACTTGAATTCCTTGGAGAACATCCAGCAGGAGGTCAAGGCCACTCGGGAAAAGGCTGCATCAAGAGAGGCTGCCTTGCGGAGAGAGATTGCCGCACTCCAGGAAGAGAACCTTGACCTCTAGGGTTTAGTCGGGAGTAAGTTTAATCATCTCGGTCTCTTTATGCCTCCATTTGTAATCTGTCTTGATCTTGACGTCAACAAATTTTCTTGTTGCAGAGAACTCGTCAGAAGTCCACATACTCCAGACCCAGCTGGAAGAGGCTAATGCTAACAAAGCTGAGTTGGAATCTGAGTTCGAAGGTAAATTCTTTTAAGATAGCATTCTTCATTTTGCTTCATCTTCGAGCGTCTGTGTAATCATATGTCTCTTGCAGCTTATAAAGTCAAGACCCGAGCGTAATTCAATGTCTTCGTCGAAAGGGTCTGAAGAGCCGAAGGCGTAAGGGACGATATTGCTAATGCGACCATGCCAATCATCTTGTCGCTGTTCCAGCACTGGCTCGGGACAAGCTCATTGGATGCCGTCGAAGTGTTCGACAATCTTAGGAGGGCCCCGGAAAAGTACACAGCTAATATCTCCGAAACGGCCACCATGGGAGCAGGCCTCGCTCTTGCGCAAGCTAAGTCACTCTATCCTCGGATAGATTTTGAATCAGTCAGGGAAGGCTTCGTCGATGGCACTTCAGATGAGCAAGCCTTAGAGTTGATCAGTTAAGCACATGAGTCAGCCAAAAAAGTAGCAGCTGATGTAGTTGATAACTTTCGATCTTAATAACTTTGTGAATGTTGCTTGTAAACTCTGATGTGAACTTGTAGATATCTGGCTTATTTATGTTAATGCCTTGACTCGAGTCTTCATAGAAAATTTCTTAAGTAATTTTCGTCCAACTGTCACCAAGCCTAAGCTTGATTAGGTCATCAAAAAATTCTCAGTCCTTATCTATTGAACTCAAATCAAAACACTAAACAATGATAAACCAAATATAAACAAGTTGTCGAAGAAAACCATGCTTTATTGACACATGTATAGCCCCCGACTGTCAACTCAAGAAGTCATCTTGATCGAGGTTGGCAGTCGAAAATAACATGAAACTTAAAGCAATTTAAGCATAGTATCGTCGAAGATGTTCGATATTCCAGGAGTTCTCCACCATGGATCCATCTTCACGCTTTAGTCGATATGCTCCTAGCCAAGTCACCTCAGCGATTATGTATGGTCTTTCCCATAGTGGAGATAATTTGTGATGGTCTTTGGTGGTTTGGATCTTGTGTAGAACCAAATTGCCGACAATGAAGGCTCGCGCCTGAACATTGCGACTATGGTATCGTCTAAGTCCTTGAAGATATCTTGCCGACTGGATCAAGGCTGCCTCACGGGCCTCTTCCAGTCGGGTTAGGTCATCCACTCGGTCTTGATCATAGCGCTCGTCGTTGAAACTACGGACTCGAAGAGATTCATACTCCATTTTATTTGGCAACATGACTTCTGCCCCGTAAACCAAGAAGAAAGGAGTTTGGCCGGTAGCCCGACTAGGCGTAGTCCGCAGTGACCATAGGACCGAAGGTAACTCTTGAACCCATCTGCCGGCGTAAGGTTTGAGCCTGTCAAACACTCGGGCCTTGATGCCTTGAAGAACCATGCCATTGGCGCGCTCAACCTGTCCATTGCTTTTGGGATGCGCGACTGATGTGTAGCAGATTTTGATGCCAAAATCTTCACAGAATTCCTTGAAAACGCCTCCAGTGAATTGAGTCCCATTGTCGGTTATAATTCTGTTTGGGACACCAAACTGGTGCACGATGTTGAGGATGAAGTCTCGTGCTTTGTTGGCGGTGATCGTAGCAACTGGCTTAGCCTCGATCCACTTGGAAAACTTGTCGATCGCGATGAACAGATGTGTGAATCCTCCTGAAGCCTTCTTGAAAGGGCCGACCATATCCAGGCCCCAAACCGCAAACGGCCATGATAGTGGAATCGTCTGTAGCTCTTGGGATGGAACATGGCTTTGTCGAGCAAAGAACTGGCAGCCCTCACACGTGCGAACCACTTTGTCGGCGTCAGAGACCGCTGTAAGCCAAAAGAAACCTTGTCTATAGGCTTTGCCTACCAAGGTGCGTGCCGCCGCGTGACTTCCGCATACACCTGAGTGGATATCTTGGAGTAGTTGCCGTCCTTCCTCAGGCGTGATACATCTCATTAGGACTCCAGAAGGGCTTCTCTTGTATAATGCTGAATCAACCATGACGTAGCCCTAACAGCGACGTCGGATTCGTTCGGCCTCATCCCGGTCTTCCGGCAGCTCTTGCTGAGTTAGGAACTTGATGAGTGGAGTCCTCTAGTCGGCGTCAAGCATGGCAACCTGGTTTGTAGCTTCCTCATTAGGAGTTGATTTGGCAACGACAGTCGGCTTGTAAAGGTGTTCTACGAAAATGTTTGTTGGGGCGGCTTCTCGCTTGGACCCGAACTGTGCCAACTCGTCAGCTGCCTCATTGTTATGTCTCAAGACATGGGATAGCTCCAGTCCATCAAACCTGTCTTCAAGTTTGCGAAGTTCTTGCCGATAGGCTTCCATGGTGTCGTTTAAACAGGACCGGTCTTTCATCACTTGGTTGACAACCAGCTAGGAATCTCCTTTCACAACCAACCATCGTATCCCGAGTGAGACAGCAAGTCGTAGGCCATGCAGCAGGGCTTCGTACTCGGTGACGTTGTGTGAGGCGGGGAAATGAGTATGAAGAACATATCGCAGCCTTTCTCTAGTCGGGGAGATCATCACAACTCCTGCTCCCAAGCCAGTGATCCTCTTGGACCCGTCAAAGTACATGGTCCAGTATTGTAGGTCTTCCCTAGGTACATCTTCTTGCTGTTTGGTCCACTCGGCTAGGAAATCCGCCAGGGCTTGTGACTTTATAGACGTCCTCGCGTTGAAAGTTAAGTCCAGCGGCATCAGTTCCAGAGCCCACTTTGCGATGTGCCCAGTCGCCTCCCGGTTATGGATGACATCGTCGAGTGGAAAGGAAGTGACGACGGCGACCGAGTGACCCTGAAAATAGTGCGCCAATTTCCTCGCGGTTATCAGAACACCATATAATAATTTTTGTACCTGGGGGTAGCGTATCTTGGCTCCTGCCAGCACTTCGCAAACAAAGTAGATTGGCCTTTGAATCTTCTGGACTTGTCCGTCTTCCTCACGCTCAACGATGAGAACTGTGCTGACCACCTGGTGAGTCGCTGAGACATACAACAACAGGGGTTCCTGAGGCTGAGGTGAGGCTAGGACGGGTGGCGTCGTGAGAAACTCTTTGAAATCTTCAAAGGCTTTGTGGGCTTCCGTAGTCCATTGGAAGTCATCAGTTTTCTTTAGTAGCCTGAAATCGGCTTAGCGCCGCCATGCAGCCAGTGAGCTTCTAGACATTTTTCTGGTTACTCGGGGGCTTCATATTCGAAATAGCGTTTATTTTCTCTGGGTTAGCTTCGATGCCGCAATGGGGACACCATGAAGCCGAGCAGTTTGCTTGATGGCACGCCGAATGTGCATTTTTTCGGGTTCAACTTCATTCTGAAGGTCCGAATGTTTGCGAAGGTTTCTTCTAAGTCTGCAATCAGGTCTTCCTTCTGCTTGGTCTTGATGAAAACATCATCGACATAAGCTTCCACGTTTTTCCCGATCTGCGTCTGAAAGCATCTCTGGATCATGCGCTGGTACGTGGCTCCGGCATTCTTCAGACCGAAGGGCATCATGATGTAGCAGTAAGCTCCAAACAACATGATGAATGATGTTTTCAGGCAGTCGGATTCCTTCAAGCTGATCTGGTGGTAGCCCGAGTAACAGTCTAGAAAACTCAGGAGCTGGCAGCCGGCTGTTGAATCTACGACTTGGTCGATGCGAGGCAATCCGAATGGATCTTTAGGGCAGGCTTTGTTGAGATCGGTGTAGTCGACACACATGCGCCATTGCCCTGTCTTCTTTCGAACCAAGACCGGGTTAGCTAGCCAGTCGGGATGGTAAACCTCTTTGATGAACCCGACGGCTAAGAGTTTTGTGAGTTCTTCCTTGATAGCATCTTTCTGATCCTGAGCAAAACGGCGTAATCGCTGTTTAATAGGTTTCACGTCATCTTTGACGTGTAAAGAGTGCTCGATCACCTCCCTAGGAATACCAGGCATATCAGATGGTTTCCAAGCAAAAACATCTTTCTTATTTTGGAGGAAGGTGACGAGCGCGCTTTTCTATTTAGGATCTTGCTCGGCGCCGGTTACAGCGGTTTTGGAAGGATCCGATGGATCAAGGGAGATTTTCTTCGTTTTGGTGTCGCCTTGTCCCGACATGGCTATCTTCTTCGTGGGGATTTCGCCCTCTTCGGGTGTCGATGCAGGCAGTCGGATTTCTTCCTGGCCACGTGATCTCTCGCGAGATTGGGCCATATCACAGCTTTCTTTATTGCAGGTGAAGGCTTGTTTGACGTTGCTGCGCAGGGTGATGACGCCGTTTGGGCCTGGCATCATCATGCAGAGGTAGGTGTAGTGTGGTATCGCCATGAACTTGGCGAGCGCAAGTCTCCCGATGATTGCGTGGTAGGCCGTTTCAAAGTCGGCCACCTCAAAGATGATGTTCTCCGTCTGGAAGTTCTCCTGAACTCCGATGGTGACTGGAAGGTTGATGTGCTCGAGTGGCGTGGATGACAGCCCTGGGATAACTCCGTGGAAGGGGGTTGAACTCGGCTTCAGCTCGAATCTTGGGATCTGCATCTCGTCCAGCGTCTTGGCGAATAGGATATTGAGGGCGCTGCCCCCATCAATGAGGACGCGCTTGAGCTTTATGTTTCGGACCACCGGGTCTAGTACCAGGGGATACTGCCCCGGGTGAACTACTCGGTTAGGGTGATCCGAGCGGTTAAACGTGATGGCCACCTCCGACCATCGTAGATATTGTGGGACTTCAGGTTGTGCCGTGTTGACCCCGCGGTCAGTCAGCTTTTGCTTCCTCTTGGACTCATAAGCCTGCGGCCCTCTGAAAATATGATTCAGCTCGCCTACGGGGTCTTGAAAAGGCTCTGAGTTGCCAGTCGGGTTGTTCTTCTTGGTTCCTGATGGGCCGGCTTCGTCAGTCGGCTTCTTGTTTAGTTGTCCCATGTATTGTTCGGCGAATTGCTTGTAGATGAAGCAATCCTTGGCCGCATGCTTGTGGTGTGGATGATGCGTGCACTGAGCGTTCATGATCGTGTTGTAGGCCGTAACCCGGGGACAGCGTTGGGAGTTGGACGTTGTAGCAACCAGGTCCTCGGGCCAGCGCTTGCGATCTTTCTGGCCATGATTGTTTTTGCCGTTATCCTTCTTAGGATGCCGGCTGACTACCGACTGCTTGTCGTCCCTTTTGTCGTGCCAATCTTGTCGTGCTGCCTTGATTGCGTCATTGGATTTCGTGTAAGAATTTGCCTCCTCGAACATTTGTTTCATCGTCTTCGGTGGCTTACGCCCAAATTTTCCGATCAGCAACTCATCACGGACACCCTTCTGGAAGGCGGCTATTATGATGTCGTCTGTGATGTTGGGGATCTTCTTGCGCTTCTCTGAGAAGCGCCTGATGTAGTCCTTCAGTGGCTCGTTTGGTTTCTGGATGACGTTGTAGAGATCGAAGTGGGTCCTAGGTCTTTCAAAAGTGCCTTGGAAATTGGCGATGAAGTGGTCCCGAAGCTCACTCCACGAGCTAATTGAGCCTCTTGGTAAGCTCGTGAGCCAGTTCCTGGCTGAGTCGACGAGGGCGACGGGCAAGTAATTGGCTATGGCTTTGTTGTCTCCTCCTGCTGCCCGGATGGCGAGGGTGTATACGGTCAGCCATGACTTGGGGTCGGTCTTTTCGTCGTACTTCTCGATTCCGGTGGGCTTGAAGCCACTCGGCCAATGCACTCGACGCAGGTCCCGAGTGAACGCAGGTACTCCGTCGTCATTGCAGTCGGGTGATCTCCTACGGTCTTCATAGGAGCGCTGCTCACGCTCATGATGGCGCCGGTCAAGGACTTCCCACAGATCACTCGGCGGGGCTCTTTGTAGGCTGCTACGGTAGTCGGAGTTGTAGCTGCGGCGGATCCGGTCGTGGACGGGTGGTCGTCCTTGTCCTTTTTCGCGAGAGTCGGCCAATTGTTCTTGATGCCTCCGTGTTGTTTCGTGGCGGGGTTCTCTTGACCTAGTGGCCGTCTTGGCTTGCTCGGGCCTCCTGTAGTCCTTCGACCGTAGCGGCGGAAGTTGGCTTCCGTCGGGTGTTTCAGCGACGGACTCAGTCGGCCTTCATGCTGAGGTGGAGGGGGAGCAATTGGCTGTAGCCGCGACGATGGTCTTGATCTTGTCCAGGATTGGTGTTACTGTAGCGGGTGCCGCTTCGATAATAGTGTCGAGGAGGGTGAGGGCGGCAACGGCGTTCTGCTGAGGCGTCTGGAAGATGTTGGTGTTGTCGACTCGTGTCTGAAGTATAGCCTCTCGAGCGGATCGCCCAGTCGCCCTCAGGTCCAGCTTTCTCCTGTCGGCTTCTTCATTCTGCCTATTTTCTTCCTCCGCCAGCTTGCACTCCTGCTCAGGCCTGGCTTATTCTTCTTCTGCGATTCTGCGGGCCATGGCCGAGTCGGTCTGAGCCAATTCAGCCATGAGAATGTCGAAGCACTATGGCTCGTAATCCTTGTCGAAGTCGGAGTCGTTGGCCTCGTCCGTGGAGATGCCGTAGAGGTCATCGAAATCTGAAGAGCTGAGGTGTCGAAACTCGGTTTCGACAATAAAATTTTGGGGGTGTAGTCAAGATCGCCAAGCTCGATGGGTTAGGTGGAAAACAAGGATTTAGACAGGTTCAGGCCCTCTCGAGAGGTAATACCCTACTCCTGTTTCGGGGATTCGATCCGCCGAGTGTCTTTATTGATCTCGTGATCTAAAGCTGAAGGCTAATAGCTCATGAATCTTATCTAACTTCTAATATCCCTCAAGGGACGCCCCTTACCCCCCTTATATAGTCTTGGGAGACGGGCTTACAACTCGGAAACCCTATCTTACTCTAAGTCGGTTTCCCCAATCTTACAAAACCGTGACTATGAGACATTGCCTTATCTCAATCGGCAACGTATCACCCAAGTCATATTTGGTTTACATAATTGGCAGGCGCAATCTATCCCTACCTCCAGTTGGATAAGCTTGCTATGTGGATACCCGATTGCCATAATCTCCACAGTAGCCCCCGAGTCCTTTGTAGTCGACGAGATAGCTCAGCTCAAACCAAATTAGTACACAACCAAACAACTTTTTGGCCGAGTGCTTCTGACGCCGAGTGATTCCATCATCTCTACCTGAATCTCCCGAGTAGCTCCAAAGACTGTGAAGGGCTGGAAAATATCCAAAAAACTCTCAAAAATAAACATCTAGGTGCATCTCTTGATGTACCCAATTAGATGTAGCCCCCGACTATATGACTAAGCACATAGTCAAGAACTAAAAAGAATCATATTCATATAAATGCTTAGCTCATGCTAAAGTAATCATAAAAAATCTCATCACATGACAAGCTCACGCTCGTCCGAGTGAATTTGCCCGAGTCATATCGGAACAAATAACTCAATCAACCCTCGTGGGTGAAAAAGCACTCGGTAAGCTCACGCTTATCCGAGTGAAGCTACCCGAGTCATCTCGGATCAAATATTTTAATCATCCCTCATGGATAATCGTGTTTTTCAATCGTCTGAAAAATATGACCAAATTATTAAATACCTCATGCCATAATATTGGTCTCAATCTAAAAAGATCTTCACCAAGGTGGAAAGATAGCATTGACATAATCATTCAATCAAATGCTAAAAAACCAAACAGCCCCTGTCATCAAGGCAACCATAAAAAGCTTAGCTGTTTGTCACCTTTCAAATTGCATCGTGCTAGCTTCTCATGAAGTCAAGCAAACCGCGGTATGAAAGGATTTCCAAAGGTACAGGGCACTCAGACACGTGCATATTGCCAAGGCAAATCTGCTTAAGTTCATCCACTTAAGTCCGTAAGGACACGTGCCAGGCCACACCTTAGCTGGGCCGCCGGTCTCTCATGAGCTCGGCCCAATTGCGAGAAAACCTAGCGCAACCCTCAAATATTTGTACAAAGCCTCGAGGTCATCCCCGCCACTTCGTCTTCCCAGAGAAATTCCCCAATCGCAACACTGTTCATCAGCTTACAGTGGAGAACCCTAAGCCCTTGCGCGCGCCCAATCCACCAATCCAGAAGCCTGCGCTTCGCTCACAGCTAGCCTCCGCATCCATCATCTCAGACCCCCATCTCAAATCCCCATCCTTTAAGCCAGATCTGCTCCCCACACAAACCACATTCATGGCGGATGAGAGGAAAATCCCTTTCGAGCAGTGGGCTACTTCGGATGTGAGGGAATCCACCCTCAAGGAGATGGTGAAGCACGGAGTGCTTCCTCCCAAAGAGATCGTGGGCTGGCGCTCGGCGGCGGGTGAGGAGTTTCCCACTCCGAACACCGGTGAGCTCGTCGTTTTTACATCTTTCTTTTACTGCGGCTTCAGCCTCCCCACCTTCGAGTTCTTTAGGGGGCTTCTTGATTATTATGGTCTTCGGCTCTATCATTTGAACCCCAACTCTATACTCCACATCGCTCTCTTCATCCATGTATGTGAAGCCTTTCTTGGCATTCTCCCCCACTTCCAACTCTTCCGTCGCATGTTCTACCTTAAGCCGCATCTGAATAAGGACCATCATTGCATCGTTGGTGGGGCGGGTTTCCAACTCCGTGGATCCCTCCGCAAGGAGTACTTTTCTCTTCCCTTGAAATCCTCCAACAAGGGCTGGCATGCGGGCTGGTTCTATATTAGCAATCCTGAACCCAGCCTGCCAAACTTCGTTGGCCTTCCCCCTGTGCCCAAGCATACCTGGAGCACCATGCCAGTAGCTCAAGACTGGGAAGAAGCCAACAAATTGCTAGCAAAGATCTTGGAGATGAAGCAGAAAGATCTTCGTGGCGAGCAAATCACTCGGCACTTCATCAGGAGCCGACTGTCACCGATTAAGGAGCGATCGAAGCCAGCCTTCGAGTACGAGGGCGAGAGGGACGCAAATCGGGAAGACCGCGACTCCCTCAGCTTCGAGATCCTGAAGATCCGAATGTACAAGGTCTTCTCGACTGGAATTGCAGTCGAACGCATCCTCGTGCTGCCGGTCCTTCCCTTCAGTCTGTATCGACCTCCTCCTCCAAGCCGACTTAGCCTCTTCCATTGTCTTGTAATCTTGATGTCATATTTCTCAGTATTGTGAGAATCTTTCTTGCAAGAAAATGCCTCCATCATTTCAAAACCATACAAAATTCCTCATGATGACGTGCCGCTTCGGCCTGCCAAGAAGCCGACCGGTGGCGTAAAGATCCAGAGTGATCCAGCCGGGAAGAGGACGGCCCCGAGTGAAGATATCAGCAAACGGGCGAGCAAGAGGAGGCTCATCATCGATGACTCAGACGTTGACGTCCCAGCCCCTCCAGCCGAGGCAACCCCTCCAAGGCCGTCACCAAAAGTGGCACCTAAGATCTGCCGATCATCCAGGTACGCCGTATGACCGAAGTTATGTTCTTCAAAAATTTCTCTATCTTCATTCCGACTGCACTCGTCGTTTGTTTGGCATGAGGCCCCAAGATATAGACCCTGCTGGGAAGAGTGAAGGGCCAACACCTGCTGCAGCATCCGAGGCATCCAAGCCTGCGGAACCAAAACCCCGGAGCCCTCTCCCAAGCGAGAGCGCTCCGGGTGGAAGGCCCTCGCCTCCCAGCGAAGATATCCCAAGGAGGGAGCCCCCGACCACCAGCCGGGATCCCCCGACTGGAAATCAGTCAGCTACAGAGAAGCTCCCGGCTGTGGCTCAGAAGGCCCCGACTGAAGACCAGTCGGTCAAAAGTCAGAGGGAAAAGAGCAGCCGGGCAGCACCAGTTAAGGATCCGGCTACCGAAACCGGTAAGTCTCGAGTCGACATTTCATCTTCAATCTTCACTTTAACTCTTTCGTATCTTCATCTGCTCCTCCCGATCTATCAGCCACGTAGAAGAGATCCCTGTGTTGCGCTCTCGAAACCTAGGTTCCTCCGATTAAGATCGAGTGGCGAGATTCGAAAGGCCAGAGGCAAGGCATCATCTTAGATAAGCAAACAGAATGCGAAGAAAGAGATGCGCTTGTGAACAGCTTGAATGAAGCGACTCGGCTACTCAACGTAAGTCTTGATCCTTTTCTGTTGTGGCATCATCATTTCTTTTCAGTCGGCCAACTTCAGATCTTGCGTGCAGAAGGAGTATTGCCGATCAATGGCCAAGTCCGATGCGCTTGAGAAGTTGGTCCCGCATCTAAACTCCCTGGAGGACGTCCAGCAAAAATTGAAGACCACTCGAGAAGAGGCCGCGTCGAGGGAGGCAGCCCTTAGGAGGGAAATAGCCGAACTCCGGGAAGAAAACCTCGACCTCCGGGGTTCAGTCGGGAGTAAGCTTAACCCTCTCAGTCTCTTTATGGCTTCTGCATTGATTTTGGTTGCTGATAACCTCTCTTGTTGTACAAAATTCATCGGAGGTCTACTCGCTTCAAGTCCAGCTGGAGGCAGTAAGCCTCAGCAAGGTCGAGCTGGAGACCGAGTTTGATGGTGAGCTTCTTCATAACAATGTTCGTTGTACTGCTCTGTCTTTGAGTACTTTGCGTGATCATGTTCCTTTGGCAGCTTACAAAATCAAGACCCGGGCTCAATATGACGTTTTGCTTGAGAGGGTCAAACAAGCCGGAAAGGTTAGAGAAGATGTTGCAAACGCGGCAACACCGATCCTGCTGTCTCTGTTTCATCATGGAGTCGGGACCAGCTCACTGGACCCAGTTGAAGTCTTTTACAAGCTTAGGCGAGCCCCTGACCAGTATTTGACCAACATTTCCGAGGCGGCTGTCATGGGAGCGGGCTTCGCCCTTTCACAAACAAAGTCACTCTACCCTCGAGTGGACATTGATTCAGTCGGGGAAGGCTTCGCTGATGGTACCTCAGATGAGCAGGCCCTCGACTTGATTAGTGAGGCACAGGAATCGGCCAAAAAGGTGGCCGCCGATGTAGTGAACCACTTCCGGCCTTGACTATCTTGTAAACATTGTATAATTGTGACGTTCTGATGCATCCTGTGAATATTCAGTCTATTTATGTTAACGCCTTGATCCGAGTTTTTATGTACAATTTCTTAAGTAATTTCCGTCCGACTGTCACCAAGCCTAAGCCTGATTAGGTCATCGAAAAATTCTCAGTCCTTGTGCATTGAACTCGAATCAGGGAACATTAAACAATGATAAGCCGAATATGCATAAGTTGGTGAAGAAAACTATGCTTTATTGACACATGTACAGCCCCCCGACTGCTAACTCAAGAAGTCATCTTGCTTGAGTTTAGCAGTCAGAAAGAGCATGAAACTTAAGACAATTTAAGCGTAGTATCGTCGAAGATTCTCGATGTTCCAGGAGTTCTCCACCATAGATCCATCTTCACACTTTAATCGGTATGCGCCTGGCTGAGTCACCTCAGCAATTATATACGGTCCTTCCCATAAGGGGGATAACTTGTGACGGTCCTTGGTGGTTTGAATCTTGCGCAGAACCAGATCGCCAACGATAAAAGCTCGTGCTCGAACGTTGCGACTGTGGTATCGTCTAAGTCCTTGAAGATATTTTGCCGACTGGATGAGGGCTGCCTCACGGGCTTCTTCAAGCCGGGTGAGGTCGTCCACTCGGTCTGGGTCGTAGCGTTCATCGTTGAAGCTGTGGACCCAGAGGAATTCATACTCCATCTCGTTTGGCAACATGGCTTCTGCGCCATAAACCAAAAAGAAAGGAGTTTGGCCAATAGCCCGACTGGGAGTGGTCCGCAGGGACCATAGAACCGAGGGGAGCTCTTGAACCCACTTGCTGGCATAAGGACTTAAGCGACCGAACACGCGGGCCTTAATGCCTTGAAGGACCATGCCATTGGCACACTCAACTTGACCATTGCTTTTGGGGTGTGCAACCGACGCATAGCAGATTTTGATCCCGAAGTCCTCGCAGAATTCTTTGAAGATGCCTCCAGTGAATTGAGTCCCATTGTCGGTTATGATTCTGTTTGGGATGCCAAAACGGTGCACGATGTTGAGGATGAAGTCCTGCGCCTTATCAGCAGTAATTGTGGCGACCGGCTTGGCTTCGATCCACTTGGAGCACTTGTCGATTGCGATGAATAGGTGCGTGAATCCTCCTGGAGCCTTCTTGAAAGGGCCGACCATGTCTAAGCCCCATACCGTAAACGGCCAGGATAATGGAATTGTTTGTAGCTCTTGGACTGGGACATGGCTTTGTTGGGCGAAGAATTGGCATCCTTCACAGGTTCGTACCACTTTGTCCGCGTCGGAGACCGCGGTAAGCCAGAAAAGAACCTTGTCTGTAGGCTTTGCCCACCAAGGTGTGTGCTGCCGCGTGGCTTTCGCATATGCCCGAGTGGATGTCTTGGAGTAGCTGTCATCCTTCCTCTGGTGTGATGCATCTCATCAGGACTCCGGAGGGACTTCTCTTGTATAAATCGTAGTCGACCATGACGTAAGCTTGGCAACGACGTTGTACACGTTCTGCCTCATCCCGGTCTTCCGACAGCTCTTGCTGTGTTCAAAATTTGATGAGTGGTGTCCTCCAGTCGGCGTCAATCATGGCGACTTCGTTTGCAGCTTGTTCGTTAGGAGTTGGTTTTGCCGCAACTGTTGGCTCATAGAGGTGCTCGACAAAAACGTCTGTTGGGGCAGCTTCACGTTTCGACCTGAATTGCGCCAACTCATCAGCTGCTTCGTTGTTGTGTCTTAGGACGTGTGATAGCTCGAGTCCATCAAACTTGTCTTCAAGTTTGCGAACCTCCTGTCGGTAGGCCTCCATGGTGTCGTTTAGACAGGACCAGTCTTTCATGACTTGGTTCACGACCAGCTGGGAATCCCCTTTCACGACGAGCCGACGTATCCCGAGTGAAACTGCGAGCCGCAGTCCATGTAGCAGGGCTTCGTACTCGGCGACGTTATGTGAGGCGGAGAAGTGGAGGTGGAGGACGTATCTTAGCCTTTTCCCAGTCGGGGAGATCAGCACAACTCCTGCTCCCAAGCCGGTGATCCTCTTGGATGCGTCGAAGTGCATGGTCCAATATTGAAGGTCTTCCCGAGGTACATCTTCTTGCTGTTCGGTCCACTCGGCCAAGAAGTCCGCCAGGGCTTGTGACTTTACAGACGTTCGCCTTAAAAGTTAAGTCCAACGGCATCAGCTCCAGGGCCCACTTCGCAATGCGCCCAGTCGCCTCCCGGTTGTGGATGACATCGCCGAGTGGAAAGGAAGTGACGACGGTGACCGGGTGACCCTGAAAATAGTGCGCCAATTTCCTCGCGGTTATGAGAACACCATATAGCAATTTTTGTACCTGAGGGTAGCGAATTTTGGCTCCTGCCAATACTTTGCTAACAAAGTAGATCGGCCTCTGAATCTTCTGGGCCCGCCCTTCTTCTTCGCGCTCGACCACAAGGACCGTACTAACCACTTGGTGAGTGGCTGAAACGTACAGTAGCAAGGGCTCCTAGGGCTGAGGTGAGGCTAGGACGGGCGGCATCGTGAGAAATTCTTTAAAATCTTCAAAGGCCTTGTGGGCTTCCGTGGTCCATTGGAAGTCGTCCGTTTTCTTCAGCAACCTGAAGAAGGGAATGCCTCGTTCGCCGAGTCGGGAGATGAATCGGCTTAGCGCCGCCATGCAGCCAGTGAGCTTCTGGACGTCCTTCTGGTTACTCGGGGGCTTCATCTCCAAGATGGCGTTGATTTTTTCTTGATTGGCTTCAATGCCGCGATGTGACACCATGAAGCCGAGCAGTTTGCCTGATGGAACGCCGAAAGTGCATTTCTCCGGTTTAACTTCATTCGAAGGCCCGAATATTTGCGAAGGTTTCTTCTAGGTCGGCAATCGGTCTTCTTCTCGCTTGGTCTTGATGACGACATCGTCGACATAAGCTTCCACGTTCTTCCCAATCTACGTTTGAAAACACCTCTGGATCATGCGTTGGTATGTTGCCCCGGTGTTCTTCAGGCCGAAAGGCATTGTGATGTAGCAGTAGGCTCCAAATGGCGTGATGAACGATGTCTTTAGGCAGTCGGATTCCTTCAAGCTGATTTGGTGATAGCCCGAGTAACAGTCCAAAAAGCTCAGGAGTTGGCAGCCGGCTGTTGAATCTACGACTTGGTCGATGCGAGGCAGCCCGAATGGATCTTTGGGGCAGGCTTTGTTGAGGTCGGTGTAGTCAACACACATGCGCCATTGCCCCGTCTTTTTACGGACCGAACCGGGTTGGCCAACCGGGGATGCGTAACTTCTTCGATAAAACCAGCGGCTAAGAGCTTTGTGAGCTCTTCTTTAATGGCGTCTTTTCGATCCTGCGCGAACCTGCGTAATCGTTGTTTGATTGGCTTTGCGACATCTTTGACGTGTAAAGAGTGCTCCATCACCTCCCTAGGAATTCCAGGCATATCAGATGGTTTCCAAGCAAAAACATCTTTATTATTTTGGAGGAAGGTAACGAGCGCGCTTTCCTATTTAGGATCTAGTTTAGCATCGATTACAGCAGTTTTCGAGGGATCCGATGGATCAAGGGAGATCTTCTTGGTCTTGGCGTCGCCGGTTCCTGATTTGGCTATCTTCTTCACTGGGATTTCAGCCTCTGCCGAAGTCGATGCGGCCCATTGGATTTCTTGCTAGCCACGCGATCTCTCACGTGATTGGGCCATGTCGCAGCTCTCCTTGTCGCAGGTGAAGGCTTGCTTCACGTCACTGCGAAGAGTGATGACGCCGTTGGAACCCGACATCTTCATGCAGAGGTAGGTGTAATGGGGTATCGCCATGAACTTGGCGAGTGCAGGCCTTCCGATGATGGCGTGGTAGGCCGTTTCAAAGTCGGCCACCTCGAAAGTAACGTTCTCCATCCGGAAATTCTCTTGAACTCTGAAGGTGACCGGAAGGGCGATGTGCCCGAGTGGTGTAAATGACAGCCCCGGGATAACTCCATGGAAGGGGGCTGAGCTTGCCTTCAGTTCGGCCCTCGGGATCTGCATCTCATCCAAGGTCTTGGCGAACAAAATGTTGAGGGCGCTACCCCCATCGATGAGAACGCGCTTGAGCTTGATGTTGCGGACCACCGGGTCCAAGACGAGTGGATAGCGCCCCGGGTGAACCACTCGGTCGGGATGATCCGAGCGGTCAAAAGTGATGGCCACCTCCGACCATCGTAGGTACTGTGGGACCTCGGGTTGCACCGTGTTGACCTCTCGGTCAGTTAGCTTCTGTTTCCTCTTGGATTCATAGGCTAGCGGCCCCCCGAAGATGTGATTTAGCTCGCCCATGGGGTGTTGAAAAGGCTCGGCATTCTCAGCCGTGTTGTTCTTCTTGGTGTCCGATGGACCGGCTTCATCAGTCGGCTTCTTGTTGAGCTGTGCCGCATATTGCTCGGCGAACTGTTTATAAATAAAGCAGTCCTTAGCCGCGTGCTTGTGATTGGGATGGTGCATGCACTGAGCATTCATGATGGCGTCGTAGGCCGCGACTCGGGGACGGCGTTGGGAGTTGGAGGTTGCGGCAACTACATCTTCGGGTCGGCGCTTGCGGTCCTTTTGGCCCTGGTTGTTGTTGCCGTTATCCTTCTTAGGATTCCGGCTTCCTCCCGCCTGCTTGTCGTCCCTCCTGTCGGGCCGGTCTTGGCGCGCCGCTTTGATGGCATCGTTGGATTTGGCGTAAGAATTTGCCGTCTCAAACATCTGCTTCACTGTCTTCGGTGGCTTGCGCCCAAACTTCCCGATCAACAGCTCATCAAGGACTCCCTTCTGGAAGGCGGCGATGATGATGTCATTAGTGATGTTGGGGATCTTGTTGCGCTTTTCGGAGAAGCGTTGGATGTAGTCCTTCAGAGGATCGTCCGGTTTTTGGATGATGTTGTAGAGATCGAAGTGGGTTCCAGGCCTCTCGAAGGTGCCCTGGAAATTGGCAATGAAGTGGTCCCTCAGCTCACTCCACGAGCCGATTGAGCATCTTGGCAAGCTCGTGAGCCAGTTCCTGGCTGAGTTGGCGAGGGCCACAGGCAGGTAATTGGCCATGGTCTTGTTGTCGCCTCCTGCTGCACGGATGGCGAGAGTGTACACGGTCAGCCATGACTCGGGGTCGGTCTTGCCGTCGTACTTCTCGATTCCGGTCGGCTTGAACCCATTCGGCCAATGCACTCAGCGAAGCTCCCGAGTGAAAGCTGGTACTCCGTCATCATTACCGTCGGGTGATCCTCTCCGATCTTCCCGAGTGCGTTGATCTCGCTCTTGGTAGCGACGATCGAGGACTTCCCGCAGATCACTCGACGGGGTCCTCGGTAGGCTGGTTCGGTAGCTGGAGCTGTTGTTGCGGTGGACGCAGTGGTGGACGGGTGGACGTCCATGTTGTTTCTCGGGGAGTCGGCCGTTTGCTCCCGATCCTTGTGCGTGGACTTGTGGCGTGGGCCTCTTGGCCTGGTTGTCGATCGGTCTGGCTCGGCCCTCTTGTAATCCCTTGACCTTAGCGGCGGGAGTCGGCTTCTGTCGGGCGTTTCAGCCACGGACTCAGTCGGCCTTCGTGCTGAGGTGGAGGGATGACCGTTGGCCCTAGCTGCAACGATGGTCTTGATCTTGTCTAGGATTTGGGTTACGTCGGGGGGAGCCGTCTCAATGACGGTGTCCAGGAGAGTGAGGGCAGCGACGGCATTCTGCTGTGGCGTCTGGAAGATATTGGTGTTGCGGACCCGCGTTTGAAGTATAGCCTCTTGAGTGGATCGTCCGGCTACCCTTAGATCCTGCTTCCTTCTGTCGGCTTCCTCCTTGCGCTTCTTCTCCTCTTCGGCCAGCTTGCGCTCTTGCTCAATTCTGGCTCGTTCTTCTTCCGCAAGCCTGCGGGCCATGGCTGAGTCGGTCTCGGCCACCTCAGCCATGAGGATGTCAAAGCACTTCGGCTCGTAGTCACTTCGGCTCGTAGTCCTTGTCGCAATCGGAGTCGTTGGCTTCGTCCGAGGGGATGCCATAAAGGTCGTCAAAACCTGAGGAGCTGAGATACTCGTTGAGCTCCGAGGATGAGCATGAGCCAAATGGCTGGAGGATGACGACGATTTCCCTTGAGCCCAGGTAGTTCAAATCTAGGTCGTTCCAGTCTGAGTCGGAGCTTTAGGACGTGGATCTCTCCGAGTGGATCAATCTTGATTCGTTGGGGAGGAGCTTGCAGTAGATCTCAGCGGTGTTTGGTAATCCAAACGGTGCTGAGAGGTCTTCTTCCGAGCAGATCGGCTCCGACGGGAAGATGAGAAGATCGCTGCAGATCTCAGCGGCGTTCGGTAGTCTGAACGACGCCGAGTGAGTTCTTTCCTCAGAGTGGGTGGACTACATCTTGGAATCCAAGATTTCGTCGTAGATCTTGGCGCTGTTCGGGAGCCCGAACGGCGCCGAGTAGGTTTCTCCTTTCGACTGGTTCGAATCCGAGTCGTAGGAGGAGAACTTGTCGAAGTCATTGGTGGCGAAGTCGCCGAATCCCGAAGAAGATCCCATCGCGCTTGCCGGCGAGATTGTCGAAGAAGTCTTGACGCGCGAGCCCCTACCTGGCGCGCCAACTATCGAAACTCGGTTTCGGCAATAAAATTTTGGGGGTGCAGTCAAGATCACCTAGCTCGAAGGGTTAGGTGGAAAACAAGGATTTAGACAGGTTCAGGCTCTCTCGAGAGGTAATACCCTACTCCTGTTTCGGGGATTCGATCTGCCGAGTGTCTTTATTGATCTCGTGATCTAAAGCTGAAGGCTAATAGCTCATGAATCTGATCTAACTTCTGATATCCCTCAAGGGACGCCCCTTACCCCCGTTATATAGTCTTGGGAGGCGGGCTTACAACTCGGAAACCCTATCTTACTCTAAGTCGGTTTCCCCAATCTTACCAAACCGTGACTATGAGACATTGCCTTATCTCAATCGGCAACGTATCACCCAAGTCATATTTGGTTTACATAATTGGCAGGCGCAATCTATCCCTACCTCCAGTCGGATAAGCTTGCTATGTGGATACCCGATTGCCATAATCTCCACATGAGGTACTCTTCGAGCTCCGTGGATGAGCATGATCCGAGTGGTTGGAGGATGACGGCGACTTCCCTTGAGCCCGGATCGCTTGAGTCTGGATCATTCTAGTCCAGGTCACAGCTTGATGATTGTGGAGATTGTGGCAATCGGGTATCCACATGGCAAGCTTATCCGACTGGAGGTAGGGATAGATTGTGCCTGCTATATCTGTAAGCCGAACTTGATTTAGGTGTTACGGTTGCCGATAGAGATAAGGCAATCGGCCTATAGTCACGGTTTGGTAAGATTGAGGAAACCAACTTAGAATAAGATAGGGTTTCTGACTTGTAAACCCTTCCTCCCAAGACTATATAAGGGGGGTAAGGGGCGTCCCTTGAGGGATATCCTAGACTTGATCAGAGATTAGATTCTAGATACGACTTCATAAGCAAGAGCTTTAGATCACGAGATCAATAAAGACACTCGGCGGATCGAATCCACCGAAACAGGAGTAGGGTATTACCTCACGAGAGGGCCTGAACCTGTCTAAATCTTCTTCTTCTCCTAACCCATTGTGCTTGGCGATCTCGACTGTGACCCCAGAAATTATATTGCCGAAACCAAGTTTCGACAATGATGGATCTCCCGAGTGGGTCGATTCCAACTCGGAAGACAGAAGATTGCAATAAATCTCAGCGGCGTTTGGTAACCCAAAAGCGCCGAGAGGGTTTCTCCTTCCAAGTGGATGGATTTCGACTCGGAGGTTTAGAAGGTTGCTGTAGATCTCAGCGACGTTTGGTAACCCGAACGGCGCCGAGTGGATTCCTCCTTCCAAGTGGATGGATTCCAGCTCGGAAGTCAGAACGTTGTAGTAGATCTCAGCGTCGTTTGGTAACCCGAACGGCGCCGAGTGGGTTCCCCCTCCCGACTGGTCCGAATCCGAGTCGAGGAAGGAGAGCTTGTCGAATCTTTTGGCGGCGAAGTCGTCGGTGCCTGATGAAGATCCCATCGCGCTTGTCGGCGAGATGAAGAAGAAGTCTTGACGCGCGAGCCCCTACCTCGGCGCGCCAACCGCCGAAACTTGGTTTCGGCAATAGAAATTGGGGTGCGAGTCAAGATCACCAAACACGATGGGTTAAGTGGAAAAAAGGGTTTAGACAGGTTCAGGCCCTCTCGTGAGGTAATACCCTACTCCTGTTTCGGGGATTCGATCCGCCGAGTTTTTATTGATCTCACGATCTTGTGTATTGCATCAATCTGATATCCCTCAAGGGACGCCTCTACCCTCCTTATATAGTCTTCGAGGGCGGACTTACAAGTCGGAAACCTTATCCTATTCTAAGTCGGTTTCCTCAATCTTACCAAGTTATGACTATGAGCCGTTGCCTTATCTGATCGGTAACGTAACACCCAAGTCATAGCCTGTTTACATAATCATTAGGCGTAACCTATCCCTATTACTAGTCGGAGAAGCTTGCCATGAGGGTATCCGATTGCCATAATCTCCACAAAAGGTGTAAAGGGCTCCATCTTTGCAGACAGATTAGAAATAAATCTTCTAATGAAATTCACCTTGCCGACCAGAGACTGCAATTGCTTCTTGTCATGTGGAGGTTCAATATTTTTGATCGCGTTGATGCTCCTTTGTGTTACTTCAATCCCCCTTTCATGGACAAGAAAACCCAGAAATTGTCCAGCCGATAAGCCAAAAGCACATTTTGTGGGATTCATCTTTAGGCCATATTTTCTTATTGTTTCCAAAACTTTCCTCAAATCGGCTATATGGTCATCAACATCCTTGGATTTTACGACCACATCATCAATGTAAATTTCAACCAACAAGCCAATTAGATCATGAAAGATGTAATTCATAGCCCTCTGATATGTAGCTCCAGCGTTCTTTAGATCGAAAGTCATTACAACCCACTCGTATAAGCCGATTGCACCAGGACATCTAAAAGCAGTCTTATGGATGTCTTTCTTCCGCCATGAAAATTTGATTATATCCAGCGTTGCCATCTATAAAACTTATAATTTTCTGCCCTGAAGCAGCATCAACCAACATATCGGCAATTGGCATTGGGTATTCATCCTTAGGGGTAGCTTTGTTCAAATCTCGAAAGTCAATACACACCCTATGTTTGTCGTTCTTCTTGATCACTGGAACTATGTTAGAAACCCAATCAGCATATCGGCAAGGCCGAATGAAACCAGCATCATACAAACGAGTGATTTCGGCCTTGATAGCGTCATACATATCGGCCTTGAACCATCTAGGTGATTGCTTAAACGGCCGATATGTTGGTTTGATAGGAAGCCAATGTTCAACAATCGATCGGCTAAGTCCTGGTATCTCAAAATAGTCCCAAGCAAAACTATCTTTATCCTCTTTCAAAAGTTCTATCAGCTTGGTTCTAAATTGAGAAGACAAGTTTTTACTAATAAATGTCGGCCTAGGCCTATCTCCTGGACCTATATCGACTTCTTCTAAGTTGTCGGCCGGCATGAAGCCTTGTCCCAATTTTCCATCGGGATCATCTACAGTGTCCTTAGTGTAGAAGCTGTTGGCACCTTTTTTGGCAAAGGAACGAGCACGATCGATTCACCTAAATGCGTTGCGGTGATATGGAGTCGCCAACCACCTTGATCTAGCAAAGAACTAAAGCAATATGGGTTTTATAGATTAAACCAGCTAGCAAAGCCGATTTAGATAAAAATATAGATAAACACCCGTCTCGTGGGCGAACGGAAAGTTTTCAAGACAAACTTACAAAGAAGTGTCGCACTCTCGCAGCGGCGACGGACGATTTACGGCGCAAATCGACAAAGATGGACGAACTAATGTATAAAAAGTAAAAGAACGACTCAATTGGCTAAAAACTAGAAGCTAGATTTGATTTGTTTGTGTATGTGTTGGTTATGCCAATTGAACCGGCCTTGGCCCTTAAATAGGGGTTGGTCTTACCCTCCACAGGCCCTTCTCCATGTCCAATTCGGGGTAGACACGTTTGGAAACACGAGACATACCGTATGGAGGAAGGAAACCTGAGTACCGACGAATTCGGCTATGTTTCGGACTCTGCCGGTCAGACCGGCCACATGCCACCGGTCTGACCGGCCCCACTGTCCGGTCTGACCGGCCTATACACGGCGCTCAGACCGGCCTCTTCCAAGGAAACCGACAGATTTCCAAATATTGGCTACTTTCCCTATTTTGATTCCTAGGTGCCAATTTTGGGTGTAGACACATGCCCCCTGCCTTTTATGATGAACATCATGAATCTAAAAGCATGGAACATGTTTTTCTTAGGACGATAATCTAATTACCGGCCATAAAGCTTCCTAAGCATCTTGCTAAACACTCGGGAAGTATCTCTTTAGGTATTACCGTTAATAGCTCGCTGAAACCGTTCTCCTTGAAGTGTTTCCAGAAAATATGCATTCCTGCGAACGATTCCGCATATCCGATTAGGTCCCTCCCAACTTGGTGACCACTTACCGAATTCTTTAGATCGAGAACCCAAAGACAAAATTGTCTTCCATACCAAGTCTCCTACTTGGAATGTCTTCGCCTTCACCCTTTTGTTGTATGCTTTAGCCACCCTCTTCTTTTGTTTTTCTATTTCTTCCAAAGCCTTCAAACGTTTGTCAACCACTTCATCAAGATTATCTCCCATCATTAACTTGTAGTCTTCAGCTGACAAATCGTCTTGCTTTATATATCGAAGAGAGCCAAGATTTACCTCAACCGATAAAATGACTTCTTGTTTATAGACTAGCTCAAAAGGGTTACCTTGGTAGCACCATGTTTAGATATTCGATGTGCCCATAATGCCTCAGAAAGCACCTCATGCCACCTCTTGGGATGTTCTTATATATTCTTTTTAACCAACTTTAGCAAAGTTTTATTACTAGACTCGGCTTGTCCATTAGCCTGAGCGTAATAAGGAGAAGAACTCAACAATTTAATACCACAAGATTCGGCAAAATTCTTTACCTCTTTGGACATGAAAGAAGCTCCTTGATCCATAGTCAATGTTTGAGGAATGCCGAATCTATGTATGATATGCTTCAAAATAAAATCAATTACCTTCGTATGAGTCATATTCTTGAGCGGCACGGCTTCGGCCCACTTAGTAAAGTAATCCGTCGCAACTAGCACGAACCGATGCCCTTTTGATGACGAAGGATAAATCTGACCAATGAAGTCCAAAGCCCAACCCCGGAACGGCCATGGTTTAATAATAGGGTTCAACACCGCAGCCGGTGCCAATTGAACATTGTCGAACCGCTGACAGGCTTCGCACCCTCTATAATATTTAAAACAATCATCAATCATTTTTGGCCAATAAAACTCAGCCCTCCTAAGCAACCAATTCATCTTATGGGCCGATTGATGTGTTCCACATATACCCTCATGTACCTCTCCCATAGCTACTTTAGATTGATCACTATCTAGGCACTTCAATAATACCCATCTATATTTCGGCGATACAAATCTCCATCGAGCAAAGTATACTTAAATGCCTACCACCGAATTTTCCTATCAACCTTAAGGCTAGGATCACTTAAATTTTGGATCAATGGTACCCTCCAATCCTCTGTTGTTTCCAGGGCACAAACGTCCGAATTTGAACTCAATTCGGTCTCTGCATCAGTGAAATCGTCCCCCCAGCTATTCAAACCTGGTCAGACCGGCCACACAATGCTGGTCATACCTCTAGCTCTCACCGGTCAGACCAGCCACACAAAGCCGGTCAGACCACTGGACACCTGTGGTTAGACCGACAGTGATGCGCCGGTCAGACCGCCCGCAGTCTGTGACTTCGCCAATTTTCCCCAAAAAATTAAAATCAAGCACCAACTTTTCCAGTATTAAAAAATACTCCTTTTTTGATATTATAGCTAGATGCTTGGTATATCAAATTATTGGACCAAAATTCCTTCTTTCTAGACATATGAAAATTATAACGTGCAATTAATATGCCTAGATGAATAATAATTCAAGTGGCTTTTGAAACAATAATCATCAAGACATCAAAAACACTTAGCCACTTGAAACATGATCAATAATGAATCACCAAAGTCATATGTCTCACATGCATGAATCCCAATAAACTACAAGTGTAAGTAATTGGCTTAAACATGCATGCAAAATATATAACAATGCCCCAAAGAGAACAACTCTAGAACAAATCATCACATTGATCATTGACATTAGCCGGATTACCAAGAAGAAAAATTTCATGATGCAATAATTATGAAATCTATATTTTCAATGGTGATTCATCAAAACATGCATGATTTGGCTTTTAATAAATATCATAGACCAACGAGCCAAATCATACTTTAAATAAATTATATGCCAACTTGCCAATTCCACCACTCAGAATTGACATGTGCAACATGTATGCATAATATAAATTTGATAAATAAAACACACATGTGCTAGATAGCAAGCAATATTCTAACGTAGCATAGGCATATTATAATGATGAGCACGATAAACCCATACCTTGCCTTAGCATCCAACAAACGGTGGTTCAAAGATGTGATGTTGTACCCTTCGCCATTCACCTTTCTTGATTTCTTCATGAGCATATTAATGTCTTGCCCCCCGAGCAAAATTGGCTTTCTTGATCGCACGATTTCGAAGGCAAGATAAACACCGTAGTAGCATCCATAGCAATATGTGGAGGAGGCTTACCTCTAATGACCGATAATTCTTCTCTCATCGAATTTGATTTATCACTACTTTGGGAAATCACCGGTCTCTTAAGTTTTTCTTCCTTGGGTCTCCACACTTGCTTGTATGTTGTTCGAGGCTTCAAATTATCACATGTTTTGTTCTCCACATCTTCGGCCTTCTTTTCCTTTTGACCTGTGGACCCCCCGTTTTTGAGACGGGAATCTTTCATGTTCATAGTACCATTTCCCTGGATCGAGTAGTTTGGTACCCACGAAATACAGTTTTGGATAATCAGGTGCAAATGCACGAATAGTCTTACATCAAAATTATTACAATAATAGGCCCGAAGGCAATATCCAACATATAGGACCTTATGGTCCAGATACAACCAAAAGTAGAAATTAGGTAAGACAGCGGAATGAAGGCAGCGGCCTGTCGATTGCCACAGGCAACGACTGGGGACTAAGACCTAGCAGGTGCCATCGGCTTCTTCGCCCTCCTGGTAGTAGGCATATGGATCCTCCAAGTCTTCATTTCAACCATCTGAAGGTTTGTGCGTATAGCAAGGGTGAGTACCAACCGTACTCAGCAAGCCAACACGGAAAGGTGCACATGATAGGGTTTTCAAGGAAAAGCCGTGGTTTATTTGCACAAAGCCAACTTTATAAATCTTTTCACAAACCTAGCATCTAGCCAAGTCAAGTTTTTAGTTCCATAGTTCATTAAGTCGGCGACAGTTCGGTCTACCATCCATCGTGATTCCAAGGATGGCTTCCCGCCTCCGGTTCGTCATGGTTTTCTGGGGAGTCCACCCCTTCTCGCCTTTCGAGAAGTTGATCCACCAGTGAATAAGAATCATCATGCAAACCCATCCCATCATTTTAGAATTTAGTCTAGCCAAGCGAAAGTCTTGTCACGATGCTCAATATCCGCGAGCACGACTATTCGAATAGAATGAATCATTCACACTGCAGTGGATGTACACACCCGTACTCCACGACTGCCCAACAAATGAGCCTACGTCCCAACACATGAGACGGTCATGGCAAAGCCTTTCGATAACCTCACTTTGGAAGTACCCGCTCCATGAACTTAAGCCCTCATGCACTCTAGCCGTCATTTCCTAGCAGTGAGAGGAGTTCTGGCGCTCCCGGGGTAAGGGAAGACTTCATTCATCAAGTTATAATAAATTCCGATTTTCAATCATCCATTTCCAATCTCATCTCATACATAGGAACCACTATGCAGGGGTACCGCCTCCGCTCGGCTATCTACTCCGCTAGGTCTATACCCATTTGAGAAGTACGGTTGTACTGGCTCGTTTCCCGGCTATCTCATGGCTCGGTCCTTAATTGACCAGGGTCGGCACTTGCCTTTTCCGAAATCCACCCAAATCATCCAGCCGCCCCAGTCTAAAACATTTGTTTGGTACTTTCAGTTTTCATCAAAACTCATTTTATCATTCTCATGGCAATGTGGCGCTCATGTCTCCACATGTCGTATCTCAACTACCTTTCCCAAAGGTACTTGCCCAAGCATATAGCTATTTGCAAAAGCATGAGTATGCATGAATCGAATAATAGCATGGCTAAGCATTTTACCCAAGTCATTCTCCGGTTGTATGTATCACATCGAGGGTTACAAGGAATAATTAAAGTTAATCAATAACAAGGCATGGCATAACAAGTATAGGTAATTCTTTGTGTATAGCATGCATGTTTAAAGTTTAAAACAACATCATTTCGCAATTGGGATCAATATGTTCAAAGAGTGTGATGACTTGCCTTGCTCGCACGCTTGTTGAACGGGGTCTTCAATGGAGTCGGTGCCTGCCTCTTCGGGTGCTAACCGTACGTGCGAAAAGAAAGATTTAATTCAATTAGAATCCAATAAGAACGAATAAAAGATCAAGAAAAACCATAAAAAATTCCAAAATATCTACCCTGTGATTTTATTTGAGTTAGGGAAGAAATTTGAATGAAATCCGATCGAAAAAGTGAGTTAGTGTTGTTTTTAGGGTTTTCGCAAAATACCGATTAAAAGATCAGGCGATAAGCCAATAAATGTTGTTTGAAAAGATTTTCCATTTAGTTGTGGTGAGTTAGAAAGCCAATCATATTTTAAAAGGCAAGAAAGAATAAATAAATCCCCAAGAAAATTTACGCAAAAAGCGAAGTACCGAAAATCTTATTTCGGAATCCGAATTTTTCTCCGAGGAAAACATATGAGAAAACCAGATATTTTTGCACAAATATTTCCCCAAATTTCCCAAAAATATTTCCCAATTTTCTTTCCTTTTTTTTCTTTCTCTTTCTTCTCTTTTTCTTTTCTCCTAGTCCTCTCTCTTCTACCTATTCGACCGGCGCCCTTCTCCTCTGTTTCGCCCGGCGGTGTTAGGCGAGGGGCGGCGGCTTAGAGACTCACCGGCGACGGCGACGGAGAGGGGAGGCGGCGGAGCACCGGCACAAGGCGGCGACGGCGCTTGGCGGCTTGCGGTGGCGCTCGGGGCTTGCGGCGCTCGGCGCTCGGGGGAGAAGGAGATTTGAGGCAGTGAGGTGGGGGAAAACGGGAGGCCTTGCCCCTATTTATAGCCGCGACCGAGCGAGAGAAACGGGGAAAGGGGGGCGGGCGCACGGCAGATGGCGGAGGCACACGCGGCGGCGCGGTTGGCGGGGTCCAGAACACGGCGACGTGGCGCGGGCTTCAGCACACGCGCGCGCGGGCGGCGGGCGGCAGCGTGGTGCGCAGGCGTGGCGACGCGACGGCGACGCGATGGGCGGCGAACGGGCCGAACGGTGGCACGCGCGGCGAACGACGTGCACGCGCGGGCGGGAGCCGGTACGGGGACGGGCGACGACGAGCGACGCGTGTCGCGCGCGGCTGGGAGGGGCCCGGACACGGTCGAACACTTGCTGACCAATGAATAGTGGAATTTTCATTTTTCCCGAATTAAATTCGTAATTTCCCATTTCTATTTTCTTCCACCCTAAAAATTCAAAATAAATTCTAATATTTCGAAAATAATTTTGAAATTATATTTTCAAAACTTTTCCCCACTTTTTATTATTCAAAATATATTTTGCATATTTAATTTAATTCTTTTTCCTCAATTCCAAAAAATGTGATTTTCATTCAAATTAATTTCTAGACTTCATATATATATTTTATAAATCCAGAACCCTTCCCATTTTATATTTAAATTTCCACTCGAACTTCAAATTTTTTCTTCCAAGTGGAAATTCAAATCGTTTGGATTTTCTCAAAGATTAAGATGAATCACTCTCCATATAAATTTATGCAACAAAGCTGGCAAATAAGGGGCAATATACACGATGAGAAGCAAATAGCCAAACGTTTTTGTAAGTTCTGATTTTCAATTCCTGGTTTGAAATTCTCCGATTTTTAGGATGTTACATGACCTATGGCTCGAAGACGTTGTAGCCTCCTCTTTTGAGAGCGAGATAAGCCGGAAGGTATCCACTTCGGCTGTGGTTGTTTTCTAGGAGCCAAGCAATGATTTTCGATATTTGTGGTCGAAGTGGAAGCTCCCGTGTTGCCCTCAATTTTCTTACTCATCTCGGATGCCCCCAGTTAGACCGCCTCCGGGCCTGGTCGACCGGCCGTGAGTCGTCGGTCAGACCGGCCTGATGGCTCGGTCAGACCGGTCCTAGGCTGGCGGTTAGACCGCTCATCTGCCCCGGTCACACCACCATTGTTTGGAGTCACGATATTGGCTTCAGTCTTCTCTGCTTGTAGCTCCTTTGTCGCATCTCCAGTAGGTACTTGAACATCTTGAGACTCCTCCTTGATAGCATCAACTTCTGGAGCTTTGACTTCTTTTCTCACCCACACCTTCTTCACCTTGTTCGTCTTTGATCCACCGGACCGATTCTTTTGTGAGAAACGGTCTTGTCTTGAGTTAGATGAATGACTTGGTACTGACCTAGGTGATTCCTTCCATTCTTGATGAAACGGCATAGGTGGTTGAGGCATCCATGGCATATAATACATAAAAGGATAACCGTATAGCGATATTGGATATGAATACCATGGCATCACAACTGGAGGTTTGTTGGAGTTGATATTGTTGATGGTTCCGGTTGCTTTGGCGTTTGACCATATCTCTTTCTAGGAAGCGATCCTGGTCTTTTTGCATCACTAGTACGATTATCAAGTCGTTGACCAGCTAATCCCTTCTTGTATTTAGCCATAAGCATCTCAAAAGTGAGCTTCTGCTTTTTAGTCTTTATAGAACTAGATGACTCATCTTTTGTAACTTCACGATCTTCGGCGTTAGAATTATTGACCCTAATTATCTCGGGCTGAGGATCCCTAATAATAACCATTTTCCCTTCTGTAGATTCAGCTTGACAAGACCGAATCAACACTTTCTTGTCGTCAAAATCAATAGGAACAGTAGGAAGAGAATCATAAATAACTCCGGTCTTAACAATAGGTATAACCGAAATAGTATCACAATTGACCGATGAATTATCACTCGGTCTTTGCCCCATCAAACTCGCATCCTTAAAATAATTATGAAACTCATGCTCCATTTGTGACCATGTAAAAATTGAATCAGGAGCAAGTAAACTAAACCATGTAGATGCAAAGTTTGACAAAGAAAGAGAAAACAACTTTAACTTAAGCAAATCATCATTGCCGGGCTTACCACATTTATCAATAAAATGGCCGATATGCTCCGCTGTTGTTCTAGCATCCTCACCTGTGAATCTTGCGAAGTTGGGCACCTTAAATCCTTACGGGTATAGGACCGAATCTATATGTTCAGAATACGGCCTTTCATATGTATGCAATGTTGCTTTAAACTCTATTTCATCACTACCCTGCAAGACATTGTCACTATCTTTTCCAACATTCACATGACCGATCTGTGACTTGGTCTTAGGTGACAATACTATTTCACTATCGCATGTGACACAGTCCGAACCGTCATTTAGTTTGGCTATATTTTCAATGATGCCATTATCTAAGCTAGCAACACAATCCGAACAAATACCTGGTCCAGCTATACATGCATCATTGTTCAAACTAGAAACACAATCCGAACCATCACTTGGTTCGGCTATGCATGTTATTCCATCATCGTTCAAAGTAGCAACACAATCCGAACCAACGCTTGGTTCGGCTATATTGGTTATTACATTATCATCCACACTAGCATTTAAGCTATTATCATCCACTCGGCTTTCCTGAGCCAGAGCCTCATGCAACACATGATCAATATCAAGAAATATCTGGTCATTCAATCTCTCTTTAATAAAATCAAGCAATCCATTATATGCAATGTTGGCCAAATCTTTTTGCGTTGTGTTCAAATTAAAACATCGGTTTCTAGCATCTCTAAACCTTTTGATATAATCAATGATAGATTCATCATATTTTTGACTAACCGATGTTAAACTAGACAACATAAGCTCAGTTTCATCAGTATAAAAGCAATCATGAAATTGTTGTTCTAATTGAGTCCAAGTATGAATAGAATTTACCGGTAAAGAAGTAAACCATGTAAAACAGTACTAGACAAAGACAAAGAAAACAAACGCAATTTGAGAACATCATTAATACTAGCTTCACCACATTGTGCAAGAAATTGGTCTATGTGTTCCCATGTAGCCCTATTATCCTCACCACTAAATTTAGTGAACTCAGGAACTCTATAACCACGAGGATATGGGATATTATCAAAATATTTAGGATACGGCTTTTGGTAAACCTCAGCACGATTCCTTGGCTCAATTCCAAATGATTCTCTAATGATGTTTCTAATTTGCTCTTCCATATTCTCGTGCCTTGGTTGTGGATTTGGCGGCCAAGGAATAGGTGATTGTGGCGGCACAATATGATTATATCGCCATAATGCGTGTTTTGTGCCAATACATCTACTTGATGATTTTGTACTGGCTCATAGCAACTATTGGCACAAATAGCACGGGTATGTGGAATAACATGACTAACAAGATAACAGTGATGAATAATAATTAAAATCAGTACTACTAGTCGTGGTATGAAAACTGTCGAAACTTCCAAGGAACCGGTTTGACCGGCTATAGATAGTCCGGTTTGACCGGCTAAGTACCGCCCACGACCCATGGACCGGTCGACCCATGGTCGGTGCGGTCGACCGCCTAGGAGGCCTGATTTGGCCGGATAGGGCACCGGTCCGACCGGCCCATAGTCCGGCCTAACCGGTGGTCGTGATGCGGTCGACCGGCGTCATGCGCGGTCGACTATTGGCTAAGTTTTGCATATAGCCGATTCCTGTGCAACCGGATGTATAAACACCCATAGATCTCTCCATAGCATTATAAGCATATTGTATAGAAGCAAAACTAGAAGTAGCAGATGCATCTACACAACGATCATTAACCTTTTGAATAGCAATAGATGGATCGGGCGGATTGGAGGTTACCTCGAATCTAGGAGGAAGTCCAGGCTTAAGAATCACACCTTGATGGGTATTGATGAGCGATCTTGCCAACATCTCCTCCAATATGATCTCGCTGCTCTTGTTCCCGCTTACTGTGTGTATGTAGCAAAAAATTTGGAGAAATTGAAGTTTCACAGAAATAGCTGATACAGTAGTAATCGGCTGTGTTTTTTTATGTGAACAGTAGATCGGCTTGGGTAGCCTGATCTTTTTTTTCTAGAACACGTATGGACAGCAATCTGAATAGGATTGGTTCCTAATTTTCAGACCATATACAACAAGCTGCTGCCGGCCTCCTGTCGCTGTCTCCACACGCGGGTGAGTGTAGATTGGTTTCGGCTGTATGGCCGAAACACCTAGCTAAATAAGAATCGATGAAGCAACTGCAGCCATTAACATGGTGGATTGATTTTCGGCCGGTTGAAAAGGCCGAAAAATTCACGTCCCTAGTGGAGTCTCCAAAAATCATGTTGGCACCTTTTTTTGGCAAAGGGATGAGCACGATCGATTCACCTAAATGCCTTGCGGTGATATGGAGTCGCCAACCACCTTGATCTAGCAAAGAACTAAAGCAATATGGGTTTTATAGATTATATCGACTAGCAAAGCCGATTTAGATAAAAAGATAGATAAACACCCGTCTCGTGGGCGAACGAAAAGTTTTCAAGACAAACTTAGAAAGAAGTGTCGCACTCTCGCAGCGGCGGCGGATGATTTACGGCACAAATCGACAAAGATGGACGGACTAATGTATAAAAAGTAAAAGAACGATTCAATTTGCTAAAAACTAGAAGCTAGATTGGATTTGTTTGTGTATGTGTTGGTTATGCCAATTGAACCGGCCTTGGCCCTTAAATAGGGGTTGGTCTTGCCCTCCAAAGGCCCTTCTCCATGTCCAATTCGGGGTAGACACGTTTGGAAACCCGAGACATACCGTATGGAGGAAGGAAACCCGAGTACCGACGAATTTGGCTAGGTTTCGTACTCTGCCGGTCAAACCGGCCACATGCCACCGGTCTGACCGGCCCCACTGCCCGGTCAGACCGGCCTATACACGGCGGTCAGACCAACCTCTCCGAAGGAAATCGGTAGATTTCCAAATATTGGCAACTTTCCCTATTTTGATTCTTGGGTGCCAATTTTGGGTGCAAACAAAATCTTGACCCTCCACGACACCCTCAAAGCAGCTGGGGCTCTTCATCTCCAATTGGGTATTTCGTAATCGTACACTTTTAGATAATCGGCTTCCCAAACCTTGCCGGACAAGCAATCAACGCCATCCATCTCCCAAAGGGTTAAATCGGCATTGGCAACGTTAACCGACTGTCGGCTGGCACAATTTTGACCTTGTCACCTTACCATTGGATTAAGCTCTGGTGCATGATAGAAGGGATGCAACAATTGGCATGGATCCAGTTCCTTCCCAACAACAGGCTATATGATCCCTTCCCATCAATGACAAAGAAGGTGGTAGGCATAGAGTGGGTGCTGATTGTTAGCTCCACATTAAGAACCCCTTTGGTTTCTGATGGGTTGCCTCCAAAGTCTTTCAAAACCATGTTGGTCTTGATGAGGTCGTCAGAACTCTTGCCCAATTTTTTGAATGTAGCATAGGGCATCAAGTTCACAGCAGCCCCCCCGTTGACCAACATCTTGGACATCGGCTTGCCATTGACAAATCCTTTAACATAAAGCGGCTTAAGATGACGATGTCCTATCCCCTCTGGTTTTTCAAAGATAGCTTGCTCTGGGGACAAGACCAACTTGGACAAGGACTCATCAACCACATCTGCATCGGCCTGAGCTGCTTAATACTCGGCTGGCAACACAAACACCATGTTGACCGATGCAGAGGCCACAACTTTTCCCTTAGCCAATCTTTTTGCCTTGTCGGCTTGAATTTCATCTACCGAGAGGACCTTGCTCTTAACACGCCACTCTTTTCTTGGGCATTCTTGCCTCTTCTTCTTCAGCCGATGGTCGATCTTGGCTTGAACTTGCTCGAGCCGACCCCTACTCTTCATCCTCTGTACCCTCCTTTTCTAACTCTTCGTGAAAGTATCAGAAGGGCACCATTGCGGGTTCACAGTCTCATCTTCATCTTCATCAGCAACCTGCAGAAAATCTTGATGAATCGGACCCAACCTTTGGTGAACAGGGAGTTTCTTTTGTGGCAACCGATTTCTCTCAGGACGAGATCGGCTGGACTCTCCAACATAGTTGCCGCCACAACCAATGCATGCTGGACCATCTTCGATTGATGGCAGCCTCATCCCTTCGTTCCAGCAAAACCTGGAAAATTCACAGCCCCAATGGGGATCAAAGCTGTCATCTTCTTCCCGCCCGTCATATTTTCTCTCCGAGACCTATTGATGATCCTGGCAGAATTGGGCTGCCGACAATCCCTTCTATCGGCTGCTCTACCACTTGTGTGGACCATGTTGACAGGAAAGGGAATTCCATCAACTTTCATTGGCTTCTTCGAGTCTTCAAATTTGATTTTTTTGCCTCGATAGCCGATTGGATCTGCTGTCTAAAGACTTTGCAGTCATTGGTGCTGTGAGATCCAGTGTTGTGCCATTTGCAATACTAACTCTTTTTTAATTCCTCAGCCGATGGGATCACATGACCTGCTGGGAGCTGAATTTGCTTCTCCCAAATCAGCAGATTAAAAATTTTGTTGGCCTTAGTGATATCAAAATCAAAAATTTTTTCTTTGGCCGAATTCTTGACCCATTGGCACGTATTGACTTTCCTGTTTCTGGCCCAATCGGCTGCTGCCACTTCAGAGTCACTCTGCTCTTCCGATTCAGAGGCGTATGCAACATGGCTAACATTCTTGAAAGCTTTCTTGGCCTCTTGAAATCTCTGTTCATGTGCTGATACTTTTTGGGCCAAGTGAGCCAAACTTTCAAAGTCCTGAGCCAAAAACCTTTCCCTTATTGGTGTCAACAGACCCTAGAAAGCGAGATCGACTAGCTGGGAGTCTGACAGAACCAGGCTATAGCATCTGGTCCTCATGTCTCTAAATATTTGGATGTAGTCTTGGACAGATTCGTCGTGCTTCTGCCTGATAGCTGTCAGATCGGACAGTTTCATCTCATGGATACCACTGTAAAAGTATCCATGAAACTGTTTCTCTAGATTGGCCCAGCTTTGCACAGAATTATAAGGTAGAGAAGAAAACCACGTGAAAGCCGATCCACAGAGAGAGAGAGAGAGGGAATAATCTAACTCTGAGGGCGTTAGTAGCCAATGCCTCACCACATTGGGCCAAAAATCAGCTAACATGCTCATATGTAGAGACATTGTCTTGCCCTGAGAATTTGGAGAAGTTTGGCACTTTGTATCGGCTAGGCAGTGGAACCCTCTCAAAGTATTCTGGATATGGGTACCGATACATGTTGCCTGTATCCTTTGGCTTCAGGCCAAATTGTTCCCTCATCACATCTGTAAGCATGTCTACCCAAGGCTTCTGTTGCTATGCTCCTTGCACCTGCTGCTGTATCGGCTCGAATTGATCGAAGTGAAGTGGTCCCTGTTGATACTGCATCTACGGTGAATGAGGCTGATATCGAGGATTAAAATTGCCCCCCATGTGATGCTGAGGGACTGATGCACCTCGTGGGTTGGCTGATCGTGAATGAGCTGGGGACCGATAAGGTGTTGCTGCAAGTTTGGCGCGTATGATCCCATCAGCACTTGTGGAATCGGCTCCACCGGTGGCCGATTCGCATTGAACATGGCCGCAACCTGGTCCGGAGTGACTTGGTGTCACATCCCGAAAATCTTGTAATGGATGTAACAAGATGATTGTATAGGAAAAAAAGAATCCAAAATTTACTTTTAAACAACGAACGATCAACAACCCACTTGAACACAAGGGAATATGCATATTTTCGTATAACTCTTATCTAGAATGCTAATGGAAGAAAACCAAATAAAAATCAAGGAAAATACCCAAATACTTGCAAATCACCTCAGCAAATAAATTCTAGAGCTTGGAACCCAACATTGGAGTTGCAAATGGTAAATTTGCACAAAACCAGATTTGACCATGGTAGAAATTTTCTAAGTGTCAGGACTGGCAGACACAGTCTCTGATGCCATTTTGGACCAACGCACCGACCAAACCAGCAGGCCTTAGACGGTAAAACTTGGCTGTATTGTAGTCCATGTCTAGCTTTACAACTTTGCGATAGGACTTCATCCCTGATTCTGCCTGGTAATCTACTTGAATGGAGCCCAAAGTCGAAAAGTGAGCACTGGGAACAGACTTGGAAAAATTTGGCAAGCTTCATCTCTCTAACTCTCTTTCACTGGCAAGCGGGCCAAACCTACCTAGGAGACCCCTATGGCAGCGTCGCATTGTGTTCCTGCTCATCTCATTCATGTCGCCGCCCTCGCCACGCTGTCGCGCACGCGTCACGGGCGAGGATACGCGCCCGCACGCGTCGCCCCGAGCCTGGCCGCCCCTGCGTCGTCGCCATGCGTATAAAAGTCGACCAGCCGACCGAACCCTGCTCACCGCCTCAGACCACACACGTTCCATGAGGAAAACCGAGCAGAACACCCTCGAAGCGCCGAGAAACACCGGTGAGCTCATTTCGCCACCGTGCGATGTTCCAGACGCATTTCCTCACCGGTGAGCAAGTCCATTAGCCATCATCCATCCCCAACTCCTCGACCCTTGCTCTCTCTAACTCCTGTGTTTCACTTGCAACCGTGCAGCCGTTGATCAGGAACACCGGCGAGCAAAGGACGCAACCAGAGCGCTCTGCGCCACCGCCGCCGAACCACCCGCTCGTCGCCGGCCTTCTGCGGTGAGCCCCTGTCCGAATCCTTTCACCACCATATTCACCGATGCCTAAAAATGGTTGAAACCCAAGGAATCGACCGGAGAAGCACCAGGGAAGAAGATCCCATTTTCGTCCTCAACTCCGGCCGCCGCTGTCGATCCTTCCCATCTCCCTCTCCGGTGAGTTTCGAATCAATTCCTCTCACTCCGAGCAGCCATAGTTGTCCCTTAACAATGTCCCGCACTTACTTCGTGCAGCCAATCGCCAAAACCCGCTGACGCCATTCACCTGAAACCTAGAAACGCCGCCGCCGAGGTACCCGCACGGCGCCACCGCGACCTGAACCTCGACAAGACTGGTTTGTCGCTCGGTAAGCATCTCTCAAGCACCTAGATGCCATTTTCATCGCATGCAAAGCAAACCCGACACTAGAAACGCACATGCACGATGACCCCGAATCATGGTGCCGCCGCGCCGTTGCCGCCACTACTCCGGTCACGGTAGGTGGTAAACCAGCCCCGAGATTCGCCTTGATATGCACTACATCTTTTCGTTGACCATGACCGCCCACCGGCCGCCGTTCACCGTCGGCGCCGGCGAGAACTCCGCCCGCGCACCACCGCTCCGTTTTTCCCCACTTGAGCGCTGACCACCGGACCCACCTAGCGTGCGCGCTATTGGATTGTTTAAAACCAGCTGCCACCGACATGTAGGCCCACACATAGTAAAAGAATAAAACCGAAATAGGTTTTTCAATAGGGAGATAGCTACACTTTAAAAAATTTGTAGAAAATGGGAAACAAATTTGTAGAAAATGGGAAACGACACCATTTGTTTAGAAACAAATTTTGCTAGATCCGCAAGGTTATGTACTTTAATATTGTAGAATAAAAATAGCTACTTCCAATAGCAGTTTTAGCTAGAAAAAACTAATTTATAAACACTGTCACATAGGGCATATTAGACTTACAAAAATCATAGGAAAATCACCTTAACTCTGAATAATGTGAACCAAGGTTCTGCAGAAACTGTGTAAAATTTACCTTGAGATAAAAATAGGATACCATATGTTTTCTGTAGCAGAAAACCATTTATAAATTTATCTAGCAAAAGAGGTATTTTTGGAACACCCTGATTTCCAAAAATCACAATGAGCAAAATAAAATTCCTAAAAATACAAACTAAATTTTGTTAGGACCATTCTTTTGTGTTCTACCAACTAAAAATAGCACACTTACAGAAAGCTAAAGATTCGGTTCAGAATAAATTAGGATGACACAATGCCGAATCTTTACACAACAAGAAAACCCTAAATAAGCCTTTCACTTTGAGAAAGAATAGCAACCTAATACAAACCACACGAACAAGGCAGATCAGAGAGTAAAACCCATGCATCTCATATGCATTCATGCTAGTACGTTAAATTTTTCATGAGTACCTACAGTCTAAATCCTTACATATGTACACTAGACGAACCGTCGGCGTCATTCGAGGGTCTCGTATACTCGCACGAATCGGAAGAAGAAGAACCAGGCAAGTCTCACCTCCCCCTTTGAGCACATTGATCCTATTTTTATGGAGGTGTCGAAACTTGGTTTCGGCAATATATTTTATGGGGTCGCAGTCAAGATCGCCAAGCACAATGGGTTAGAAGAAGAAGAAGATTTAGATAGGTTCAGGCCCTCTCGTGAGGTAATACCCTACTCCTGTTTCGGTGGATTCGATCCGCCGAGTGTCTTTATTGATCTCGTGATCTAAAGCTCTCGCTTATGAAGTCGTAACTCGCATCTAGCATAGGATATCCCTCAAGGGACGCCCCTTACCCCCCTTATATAGTCTTGGGAGGAAGGGTTTACAAGTCGGAAACCCTATCTTACTCTAAGACGGTTTCCTCAATCTTACCAAACCGTGACTATAGGCCGATTGCCTTATCTCTATCGGCAACCGTAATACCTAAGTCAAGTTCGGCTTACAGATATAGCAGGCGCAATCTATCCCTACCTCCAGTCGGATAAGCTTGACATGTGGATACCCGATTGCCACAATCTCCACAAGAGCCCCCGAGTCCTTTCGCCGACGAGACAACTCCAGCTTCGACCAAAGCGAAACTCAATCAAAAATCTCTTTGACCGAGTGCTTTTGGCGCCGAGTGATTCCATCATCTCTGCCTGAATCTTCCCGAGTGGCTCCAAAGACTGTGAAGGGCTGGAAAAATATAAAAATTTCTCAAAAAATAAATATCTAGGTGCATCTCCTGATGCACCTAATTATAGGTGTAGCCCCCGACTATGTGGTTAGTCAAAAATAGACTAAGCATATAGTCAAGAACTATATAAAAAATTATTCTCATGTAGATGCCTAGCACATGCTAAAGCAATCATAGAAATCTTATTACTCAGCAAGTTCATACTCAACCGAGTGAATTTGCCCGAGTCATCTCAGAACAAATAATTCAATCATCCCTCATGGGTAAAAAACACTCGGTAAACTCTTGCTCAACCGAGTAGATTCGCCCGAGTAATCCCGGAATAATAACTCAATCAACCCTAGCGGGTAAAAAGCACTCGGTAAACTCATGCTTATCCAAGTAGATCTGCCCGAGTCATCCCGGAACAAATATTTTAATCATCCCTCATGGGAAAATAAGTTTTTTCAATTATATGAAAAATATGACCAAGTTATTTAACAGCTTTTGCCATAATACTGGTCTCAATCTTATAAAGATCTTCACCAAGGTGGAAAACGAACAGCATCGGCAGGATTACCCGACCAAATGCTGAAAAACCAAACAGCCCTTGTTCACCAAGGTGGCTATAAAAACTCTGCCGTTGGTCACCTTCCAAATTGCATCGTGTCAGCTTCTCATGAAGTCAGACAAACCGCGGTATGGAAGGATCTTTAAAGGTATTGGGCACTCGGACACGCGCATATTGCCAGAGCAAATCTGCTTAAGCTCATCCGCTTAAGTCCCTAAGGACACGTATCGGACCACACCTTAGCTGGGCCGTAGATTTTCTTATGGGCTCGGCCCACTCACCAGAAAACCTAGCGCAACCCTCAAATCTTTCTTTATAAAGACACGAGGTCGTCCCCGCCTCTTCATCTTCCAAAAATTCCCCTTCTCGCAGTACTGTTCATCAGTTCATTGCGGAGAACCCTAGGCTTGCGCGCTCCTCAGTCCATCCGCCAAGAAGCTTGCTTGCCTCGACAACTAGCTCCTGCAGCCAAAACTCCCACATCCATCGCCCAAGATCTAACCTTTCTCAGCCAGATCCACTCCCCCACAACCTCGATCTCATGGCGGAGGAGAAGAATATTCCGTTCGACCAATGGGCCACCTCAGACGTGAGGGAGTATACCCTCAAGGAGATGGTGAAGCACGGCGTGCTTCCGCCGAAGGAACTTGTGGGATGGCGCCCGGCGGCGGGGGAGGATTTCCCGACCCCAAACACCGGTGAGTTGGTCGTCTTTACTTCTTTTTTCTATTGCGGATTCAGTCTTCCCACCTCCGAATTCTTTCGGGGGCTTTTGGACTACTATGGTCTTCACATCTACCATCTGAACCCCAACTCGATGCTTCACATTGCACTCTTTATTCATGTGTGTGAAGCCTTCCTTGGCATTCTTCCTCACTTCAATCTGTTCCGTCGTATGTTCTACCTGAAACCCCATCCGAACAAGGACCATCCTTGTGTCGTTGGCGGGGCAGCTTCCAGCTTCGCGGATCTCTCCGCAAAGACTACTTCTCTCTCCCTTTGAAATCCTCGAACAAAGGCCGGCACTCGAACCGGTTCTATATCGCAATCTTGAACCCAGCCTTCCTTCCTTTGTCGGTCTTCCTCCTGTCCCCAAACCATCTTGGAGCACCGTCCCGGTAGCCCAAGAATGGGATGAAGCCAACGATCTGCTCGCGAAGATCCTGGCGATGAAGAAGAGGAACCTTCGCGGGGAACAAATCACTCGGCACTTCATCAGGTGCCGACTGGCGCCAATCAGGGAGCGGTCGAAGCCGGCCTTCGAGTACGAAGGCGGAACAGACCCCAATCGGGAGGACCCGGATCCGCTCACATACGAGATCCTGAAGATCCGGATGTACAAGCTCTTCTCATCCGGGATCTCAGTCGAGCGAGCCCTCATACTACCAGTCCTTCCATTCAGCATCCATCGACCTCCTCCTCCGGTAAGCCGATTGATTGCTTTATATTATCTTTCAATCTTGACGTCTTGTCGCTTAATGTTGCACTTTCCCTCTTCTGCAGGAAAACGCCTCTATCACCTCCAAGCCATATAAGATGGCTCATGATGACGCGCAGCGTCGCCCCACCAAGAAGCCGACTGGCGGGATAAAAATCCAAGCTGATCCAGTCGGGAAACGGGCGGCGCCGAGTGAAGACTCGAATAAGCGCGCAAGCAAAAGGCGGCTGATCATCGAGGACTCGGATGACGACGTCCCGGCTCCTCCGGTCGAGACCCCGCCTCTAAGGCGATCGCGCGGACCGCACCGAAGATCCGCCGATCAACTGTAAGCTCAAACCAAAGTCCCGAGTTCTTTCGTAGAAAACTCTTCTTTATCTTCGCGTATTTACTCGTGCAGAAGCCCCGGATATAGATCCCGTCGGAGGGTGAAGGGCCGACCCCGGCCGCTGCTCCCGAAGCGCCAAGGCCGTCAGAGCCAAAACCCCGGAGCCAGCAACCAAGTGCGAGCGTTCCGGAGAAACACCCTTCTCCTCAGAAGGAGAGCGCCGCTGGGAAGAGCCCCCGATCGCGCCCTGGGATATCCCGACCGGAGACCCGCCGCTGTCGGGAACCTCGCCTGCGGCCCGAGTGCCCCGACCGAGGGTCACTCGGCACAGAGCCCGAAGAAGAAGAAGAGCCCTGCCCCACCTAGGCAGCATCCGAAACCGGTGAGACTTGCTTCGAACTTTCCTTTGTTCTTTCAATTTTGAATCTTTCATGTCTTCATTGGTCTTTCTTGTTTGCCACCACGGTAGAAGACATCCCGTGTTGCGCCTCTCGAGACCCGGGTTCCTCCAATCGAATCGAGTGGCGGGATTCGAAGGCGAGAGACAGGGCATCATCCTCGACCGGCAGCCGAAAAGGATGAAAGGGATGCCCTCGTCGAGAGCCCGAACGAGGCGACCCGACCGCTCAACGTAAGCCTTCATCTTTCTTTTTATTATATCTTCGTTATCCTTCTGTCGATCATCCTTCGCCTTCGCATGCGAAAGAATATTGCCGCTCAATGGCAAAATCCGAGGTGCTGGAAAAGTCGGTGCCTCACTTAAACTCCTTGGAGGACGTTCGCACACGAAGGTCACTCGAGGAGGCCGCTTCAAGGGAGGCCGCTTTAAGGAAGGAGATCTCGGAGCTTCGAGAAGCGAACCTCGACCTCCGCGGATCAATCGGAAGTAAGCCTGCCTCTCCCAGCTTCATCGTGATTCTTTTGCTGATCTTGTCCATTGATAATCCTCTTTTGTCGCAGAAAATTCTTCGGAGGTCCACGCGCTTCAAGTCCAACTGGAAGCGGTCAACCTTGACAAGGCCGAAATGGAGGCCGAATTTGAAGGTAACCTTCTTTGAAGTTGAATCTCATGTGCTGCTTCATTCCCGAGTGCCTTGAATGATCTGGAACTCCTTGCAGCTTATAAGGTGAAGACCCGAGCCCAATACGACGTCTTACTCGGGCGGATCAAATCCAGCGACGAGATACGAGAAGAGGTCGCCAATGCCGCCGCGCCGATCTTGGCAGCCTTGTTTGATCAAGGGGTTGGGGCCAGCTCGCTGGGGCCAATTGAGATCTTCGACAAGCTCCGGCTGGCTCCCGAGCAATATCTAAAAAACATCACCGAAGCAGCCAACATGGGGGCTGGTCCGGCTCTTGCACGACCAAGTCCCTCTACCCCGAGTGGATATTCATTCAATCGGGAGGGCTTCGCCGAGGGGACAACAGACGAGCAGCCCTAGATATGCTCGGCGAGGCGCAAGAGGCGGCGAAGAAGATCTCTCTAGATGTAGTAAACAATTTTAGACTCTGAACTGTATCTTGACTTCTCTTTGTAGATATCATGTAACTGTGAAACTCTGACATGGAATCTTTGTGCCTATTTTTAGTTTATTTATGTCAATGCCTTGATTCGAGCCTTTGCGTGAAATTTCTTAAGTAGTTTTCGTCTGGCTGTCATCAAGCCTAGGCTCGATTAGGTCATCGGAAAACTCTCAGTCCTTAGACACTGAGCTCGAGTCGAAGGACATTAAACAATGATAAACCAAATTGTGCAAAAAAAATTGATGAGGAAAATTCGAGCTTTATTGATATGTGTATCAGCCCCCGACTGCTAGCTCAAGAAGTCATCTTGCTTGAGGTTGGCAGTCAAGGAAATCATGAGGCCTTAGCCAAATTAGGCGTAAAACTGCCGAAGATGTTCGATGTTCCAGGAGTTCTCCACCATAGACCCATCCTCGCGCTTAGCCGTAGAGGCACCGGCCGAGTCACTTCGCGATTATATAGGGTCCTTCCCATAAGGGAGACAACTTGTGTCGGTCTTTGGTGGTCTGGATCTTGCGTAGGACCAGGTCGCCAAAATGAAAGCTCGTGCTCGCACGTTGCGACTGTGGTATCTTCTGAGCCCTTGAAGGTATTTGGCCGATGGATGAGGGCGCCTCGCGGGCCTCTTCCAATCGGGTGAGGTCATCCACTCGGTCGATGTCGTAGCGTTCATCGTTGAAGCCGCGGACCGGAGGGATTCAAACTCCATCTCGTTTGGCAACATGGCTTCGCGCCATAGACCGTAAAGAAAGGAGTTTGGCCGGTGGCCCGACTGGGTGTAGTTCGCAGCGACCATAGAACCGAGGGAAGTTCTTGGACCCACTTGCCAGCGTAAGGGCTTAGCCGGTCGAAGACGTGAGCCTTGATGCCTTGGAGAACCATGCCGTTTGCTCGCTCGACTTGCCCATTGCTTTTGGGATGAGCTACCGATGCGTAGCGCATCTTGATTCCGAAATCTTCGCACTTCCTTGAAGATGCCTCCCGTGAATTGAGTCCCATTATCGGTTATGATTCTCGTTTGGGACGCCGAAGCGGTGCGCGATGTTGAGGAAGAAATCCCGTGCTTTGTCGCAGTGATTGTGGCAACCGGCTTGGCTTCAATCCACTTGGAGAACTTGTCAATTGCGACGAAGAGGTGTGTGAAACCTCCTGGAGCTTTTTTGAAGGGGCCAACCATGTCTAGCCCCCATACCGCGAACGGCCAGGAAAGTGGGATTGTTTGAAGCTCCTGGGCCGAGACATGGCTTTGTCGGGCAAAGAACCGCAGCCTTCGCAGGTTCTTACAACTTTATCCGCGTCGGAGACCGCGGTAAGCCGAAAAATCCTTGTCTGTAAGCTTTGCCGACTAGAGTGCGTGCTGCCGCGTGGCTTCCACATATGCCCGAGTGGATATCTTGGAGTAATTGTTTCCCTTCTTCGGGTGTGATGCACCTCATTAGAATTCCGAGGGGCTTCTCTTGTATAGATCGGAGTCGACCATGACGTACGCTTGGCAACGACGCCGGACGCGTTCGCTTCATCCCTGGCCATCCGGCAGCTCTTGCCGAGTTAAGAATTTGATGAGCGGCGTCCTCCGGTGGTATCGACCATGGTGACTTCGTTCGTGGTTTGCTCGTTGGGAGCCGTCTTTGCGGTGACGGTTGGCTCGTAAAGATGTTCGACAAAGACATCTGTTGGAGCGGCTTCGCGCTTAGATCCGAACTGCGCTAGCTCATCGACAGCTTCGTTGTTATGTCTCAGGACATGTGAGAGTTCTAGCCCATCAAACTTGTCCTCAAGCTTGCGGACCTCTTGTCGGTAGGCCTCCATAGTGTCGTTCAAGCAAGACCCGCCTTTCATCACTTGATTGACGACCACTGGGAGTCGCCACAATAAGCCGTCGAATCCCGAGTGAGACCGCAAGGCGCACCATGTAAAAGAGCTTCGATTCGGCGACATTGTGTGAGGCGGAGAAGTGGAGGTGAAGGGCGTATCTTAGCCTTTCCCTAGTCGGGAGATCAGCACAACTCCCGCTCCCAAGCCGTGATCCTCTTGGATCCGTCGAAGTGCATGGTCCAGTGTTGGAGGTCTTTCCGAGGTACGTGCTCTTGCCGTTCACCCACTCGGCCGAAGTCCGCTAGGGCTTGTGACTTAATGGACGTCCCGGGCTTAAAAGTTAAGTCCAAGCGCATCGGTTCCAGGGCCCACTTGGCGATGCGCCCGGCTGCCTCACGGTTGTGGATGACGTCGCCGAGTGGAAAAGAGGTGATGACGGTAACCGAGTGACTCCCGAAAGTAGTGTGCCAATTTCCTCGCGGTTATTAGAACACCATAAAGCAATTTTTGTACTGGGGTATCGGATTTTGGCTCCGCCAAAACTTCGCCGACAAAGTAAATTGGTCTTTGAATCTTCCGGGCCCGTCCTTCTTCTTCTCGTTCAACCACAAGGACCGTGCCGACCACTTGGTGAGTGGCCGAGACGTACATGCAAGAGGGGTTCCCGGGCTGAGGTGAAGCCAGGATGGGTGGCGTAGTAAGGAATTCTTTGAAGTCTTCAAAGGCTTTGTCGCCTTCGTGGTCCACTGGAAGTCGTCCGTCTTCTTCGCCAGCTCGAAGAAGGGCATGCCTCGCTCGCCGAGTCGGGATATGAAACGGCTTAGCGCCGCCATGCAGCCAGTGAGCTTTTGGACGTCTTTCCGATTACTCGGGGCTTCATGTTTAAGATGGCGTTGATCTTTTCGGGTTTGCTTCAATGCCGCGATGTGATACCATGAAGCCGAGCAGCTTGCCCGATGGGACGCCGAAGGTGCACTTCTCCGGTTCAACTTCATTCGAAGGCCCGGATGTTTGCAAAGGTTTCTTCTAAGTCGGCGATCGTCTTCTTTCTCGCTTGGTCTTGATGACAACATCGTCGACATAAGCTTCAACGTTTTTGCCGATCCGCGTCGGAAGCATCTTTGGATCATGCGTTGGTATGTAGCTCCGGCGTTCTTCAGCCGAAAGGCATGGTGATGTAGCAAGAGGCCCCGAACGGCGTGATGAAAGATGTCTTCAAGCAATGGATTCTTTCGATCGATCCGTGATAGCCCGAGTAACAATCCAAGAAGCTCAGGAGTTCGCAGCCGGCCGTTGAGTCGACAACTTGGTCGATACGAGGTAGCCCGAATGGATCTTTGGGCGGCTTTGTTGAGGTCGGTGTAATCGACGCACATGCGCCACCGCCCGTCTTCTTGCGGACCAAGACCGGATTGGCTAGCCGGGGGATGAAGGACTTCTTTAATGAAGCCGGCCAAGAGCTTTGCAAGTTCTTCTTTGATCGCGTCTTTTCGATCCCGTGCGAACCTGCGTAATCATTGTTTAATTGGTTTGGCGTCATCTTTGACGTTCGAGAGTGCTCGATCACCTCCCTAGGAATTCCAGCATATCGATGGTTTCCAAGCAAAAACATCTTTATTATTTTGGAGGAAGGTGACGAGCGCGCTTTCCTATTTGGGATCTAGGTCGGCGCCGACACGGCAGTTTTGGAGGGATCGACGAATCGAGGGAGATCTTTTTGGTCTTGGCGTCGCCGGATCCCGATTTGGCTATCTTCTTCGGGGACTTCGCCCTCTCGCCGAAGTAGATGCAACCAATCGGACTTCTTGTTGGCCGCGTAATCTCTCTCGAGATTGGGCCATGTCGCAGCTCTCCTTGTCGCAGTGAAGGCTTGCTTCACATCGCTGCGAAGAGTGATGACGCCGTTGGGACCCGGCATCTTCATGCAAAGATAAGTGTAGTGAGGATCGCCATGAACTTGGCAAGCGCAGGCCTTCCGATGATGGCATGATATGCCGTTTCGAAGTCGGCCACCTCGAAGGTGACGTTCTCTGTTCGGAAATTCTCTTGGGCTCCGAAGGTGACTGGGAGAGAGATATGCCCGAGTGGTGTTGAAGATAGCCCCGGGATAACTCCGTGGAAGGGGGCTGAGCTTGCTTTGAGTTCGGTCCTCGGGATCTGCATTTCATCCATAGTCTTGGCAAACAGGATGTTGAGGGCGCTGCCCCCGTCTGTGAGGACGCGCTTGAGCCTGATGTTGCGGACTACGGGGTCCAGGACGAGTGGATAGTGTGAAGATTGTGGCAATCGGGTATCCACATGGCAAGCTTATCCGACTGGAGATAGGGATAGGTTGTGCCTATCAAATATGTAAACCAACTACGACTTGGGTATTACGTTGCCGATTAGATAAGGCAGCGGCTCATAGTCACGGTTTGGTAAGATTGAGGAAACCGACTTAGAGTAAGATAGGGTTTCCGATTTGTAAGCCCACCTCCCAAGACTATATAAGGGAGGTAAGGGGCGTCCCTTGAGGGATATGCGATATCGGCTTTAGATCATATGCTTCATGAGAAGTTAGATCAGCTTTTAGCTTTGAACCTTAGATCACGAGATCAATAAAGACACTCGGCGGATTGATTCCACCGAAACAGAGTAGGGTATTACCTCACGAGAGGGCCTGAACCCGTCTAAATCTTCTTCCTCTTCTAACCCATTGTGCTTGGCGATCTTGATCGCACCCCAATTTTCTATTGCCGAAACCGAGTTTCGACAGTTGGCGCGCCAGGTAGGGGCTTGCACGTCGAGACTTCTTCAACAATCTCGCCAACAAGCGTGATGGGATCTCCTTCAGCATTCGGCGACTTCGGCGCCAACTTCTTCGGCGACTCCTCCTTCGACTCGGATTCAAACCAGTCGGAAGGAAAGACCCACTCGGCGCCGTTCGGGCTCCCCAATAGCGCCGAGATCTTCGACGACATCTTCAAGATCAAGATGCAATCTACTTTCTCCGACGACGGACTTCACTCGGCACCATTCGGATTACCGAGTACCGCCGAAATCTGCGCCAATTTTCTCACCTCCCGACGGAGGCGATCTATTCGGACGAAGACCTCTCGGTGCCGTTTGGGTTACCAAACGCCACCGAGATCTACAAGAAACTTCTCTCCCGAGTCGGCGGCGACCCACTCGGAGGAGCCCACATCCCCAAGCTCGACTCGGACCGGAACGATCCGCACCCGGCTACCCAGATCAAGGGAGGTCGCCGTCATCCTCCCATCATTCGGCTCCCGCTCATCTTCGGAGCTCAATGGATACCTCACCCTGCCGGCTTCGACAACCTCTATGGCATCCCTTCCGACGAAGCCGACAACTCCGACGCCGCATGGACTATGAGCCGAAGTGCTTTGATGTCTCATGGCCGAGCCGGACGAGTCCGACTCAGCCATGGCCGAAGGCTTGCCGAACAAGAGCGAGCCAAGATGAAGCACGAGCGCAAGACGGCCGAAGAGGAAAAACAACGCAAGGACGAGGCCGACAAGAGGAAGCAGGACCTACGTGCAGGGACGATCGCCCAGAGGCCATCCTCCAAACACGGGTCCGCAACACCAACATCTTCCAAACGCCACGCGAGTAACGCTGTTGCCGCGCCACTCTCTTGGACACCGTCATGGAGACGACACCCGCCAATGTGACTCCGATACTCGACAAGATCAAGACCATCGTCGCAGCCTACGCCTAACGGCCACCCCGCCACCTCGCACGAAGGCCGACCGAGTCCGTGGCTGAAACGCCCGACAAAGTCGACTCCCGCCTCTAAGGTCGGGAGGCTATAAGAGGCCCGAGCCGATCGGTCAACAACAAGGCCAAGAGGCCCACCCCGCGAGTCCACACAGAAGTACCAGGAGCAAACGGCTGACTCCCGTGGCAAACGACACGGACGTCCGCCCGTCCACCATCGCGTCCACCGCAACAACAGCTCCGCTATCCAACCAGCCAACCCAAGGCCCCGCCGAGTGATTCGGGAAGTCCTCGATCGCCGCTACCAGAGCGGGACCGACGCACTCGGGAAGATCGGAGGGATCACCCGACAGCGGCGACGACGGAGTGCCGGCCTTCACTGGAGCTTTGTCGAGTGCATTGGCCGAGTGGTTTCAAACCCACAGAAATCGAAAGGTACGACGGCAAGACCGACCCCGAGTCGTGGCTTACCGTCTACACCCTCGCCATCCGCGCAGCAGGTGGCGACACCAAAGCTATGGCCAATTATCTTCCAAAGGGCCCTCGCCAACTCCGCCGTAAACCGGCTCATGAGCCTCGCCAAGAGGCTCAATCGGCTCGTGGAGCGAGCCGAGGGACCACTTCATCGCCAACTTCCAAGGAACCTTCGAGAGGCCCGCACACACTTCGATCTATACAACGTCATCCGCCGGACGAGCCTTCGAAGGATTACATCCGGCGCTTCTCCGAAAAGCGCAACAAGATCCCCAACATCACCGATGACATCATCATCGCCGCCTTCCAAAAGGGAGTCCGTGATGAGCTGTTAATTGGAAAGTTTGGGCGCAAGCCACCGAAGACGGTGAAGCAAATGTTCGAGACGGCGAACTCCTACGCCAAGTCCAACGATGCAATCAAGGCGGCACGCCAAGCCCGGCCTGACAAAAGGGATGACAAGCACTCGGAAGGAAGCCGGCATCCGAGGAAGGATAACGGCAGCAGCAATCAAGCCCAGAAAGATCGCAAGCGTCGGCACGAAGACCTGGTCGCCACAACGTCCGATTCTCATCATCGTCGCCGAGTTGCGGCTTACGACACGATCATGAACGATCGTGAACGCTCAGTGCACGCATCATCTACAAGCAATTCGCAGAGCAATATGCGGCACGGTTAAACAAGAAGCCGACTAATGAAACCGGTCCATCGGGAACCAAGAAGAACAACCCGACTGGAAAATCAGAGCCTTTTCAAGACCACGTGGACAAGCTGAATCACATCTTCGGGGGCCGCAAGCTTATGAGTCCAAGAGGATGCAAAAGCTGATGGACCGCGAGGTCAACACGGCACAACCCGAAGTCCCACAACATCTACGATGGTCGGAGGTGGCCATCACGTTTAATCGCTCGGATCATCCCGACGGTGGTTCACCCAGGCGATCCCTTGGTACTTGACCCGGTGGTTCGAACATCAAGCCAAGCGCGTCCCCATCGATGGGGGCAGCGTCCTCAATCTCCTGTTCGTCAAGACCCTGAATGAGATACAAATCCTGAGAACTGAGTTGAAGGCAAGCTCAGCCCCCTTCCACGGAGTAATCCCGGGGCTGTCGCCCACACCACTCGGGCACATCGCCCTTTCAGTCAACTCCGGAGTTCGCGAGAATTTCCGAACGAAGAATACCACCTTCGGGGTGGTCGACTTCAAAGACGGCCTACCACGCGATCATCGGAAGGCCCGCACTCGCCAAATTCATGGCGATACCACACTACACTTACCTCCGCATGAAGACGCCCGGCCTAACGGCGTCATCACCCCGCGCAGCGACGTCAAACAAGCCTTCACCTGCGACGAAGAAAGCTGCGATATGGCCCAATCTTGTGAGAGATCACGTGGCCGGAAGAAATCCGACCGGCTACATCAACATCTGAAGAGGGTGAAATTTTTACAAAGAGGATAGCCAAGTCGGGACAAGGCGACGCCAAAACGAAGAAAATCTTCCTTGATCCAATCGTCAAGATATCTTCAAGGACTTAGAAGATACCACAGCCGCAATGTTCGGCGCGAGCTTTCATTGTCGATGATTTGGTTCTACGCAAGATCCAGACCATCAAGGACCATCACAAATTATCTCCACTATGGGAAGGACCATACATAATCGCCGAGGTGACTCGGCCAAGAGCATTTCGACTAAAGTACGAAGATGGATCTATGGTGAAGAACTCCTGGAATATTGAACATCTTCGACGATACTATGCTTAAATTGCCGTAAGTTTTATGTTGTTCTTGATCTGTCAACCTCAAGCAAGATGACTTCTTGAGTTGACAATGGGGCTGCATACGTGTCAATAAAGCATGGTTTTCTTTGATAACTTGTTTATATTTAGTTTATCATTGTTTATTATTTTGATTCGAGTTCAATAGATAAGGACCGAGACTTTTTGATGATCTAATCAAGTTTTAGGCTTGGTGAATATCGACGAAAATTACTTAAGAAATTTTCTATGAAGACTCGGGTCAAGGCATTAACATAAATAAGCTAGATACCCACAAGTTCACATCGGAGGCATAAAGAGACCAAGATGATTAAACTTACTCCCGATCGAACCTCTGACGACAAGGGAATCTTGGAGGCTGGATGCGGAAGACGGCTCGTGATGGAACAAGAGTTCCTAGATGGATGGATTTGCACGCACACGAGTTTAGGGTTCTCCACGAGAGCCGGTGAACAAGGTGCGAAAGAGAAAATTTTTAGGGAAGATGAAGTGTCGAGGATGACCTCGAGGCTTCGTAAAAGACTTGAGGGTTTTTGCCAAGTTATCTCGCGATTGGGCCGAGCCATGAGAGACTTGCGGCCCAGCTAAGGTGTGGCTTGACACGTGTCCTTAGGGACTTAAGTGGATGAACTTAAGCAGATTTGCCTTGGCAATATGCACGTGTCACAGAGCCCAATGCCTTTAAAATCCTTTCATACCGCGGTTTGCATAACTTCATGAGAAGTTGGCACGATGCAATTTGAAAGGTGACAAATAGTTAAGCTTTTCATGGCTGTCCCGATGACAGAACTATTTGGTTTTAAAGCATTTGATTAAATGATTATATCAATGCTATTTTTCCCACCTTGGTGAAGATCTTTTTAGATTAAGACCAATATTATGGCAAGAGCTATTTAATATTTTGGTCGTATTTTTGATGACTGAAAAATTTGTTTACCCATGAGGGTTGACTAAATTATTTGTCCCGAGATGACTCGGACAAGTTGACTCGGATGAGCATGAGCTTGCCGAGTGTTTTTTACCCACGAAGGTTGATTAAATTATTTGTCCCGAGATGACTTGGACAAGTTAACTCGGATGAGCATGAGCTTGCCGAGTGTTTTTACCCACGAGGGTTGATTAAATTATTTGTCCCGAGATGACTCGGACAAGTTAACTCGGATGAGCATGAGCTTGCCGAGTGTTTTTACCCACGAGGGTTGATTAAGCTATTTGTTCCGAGATGACTCGGGCAAATCAACTCGGATAAGCATGAGTTTGCCTAGTGAATTGATTTTCTTACCCATGAGGGTCGATAGAATTACTTGTTCGAGATGACTCTGGGCAAGTTAACTCGGATGAGCATGAACTTGCCGAGTGAATTGATTTCTTACCCATGAGGGCTAAATAAATTATTTGTTTCGAGACGACTCGGGCGAACTACTTGGATAAGCATGAGCTTGCCGAGGGATGTGATTTTTATGATTGCTTTAGCTTGAGTTAAGCATTCATATGAGAATTATTTGTTTCGAGATGACTCGAGCAAATTTTCGGGATGACTCGGGAAGATCAGCTCGGATAAGCATGAGCTTACCGAGCGAATTGATTTCTTACCCATGAGGGATGATTGAAATATTTGTTCCGAGATGACTCGGGCAGATCCACTCGATAAGCATGAGCTTACCGAGTGCTTTTCATCCATAAGGATTGGTTGAGTTATTTGTTCCGAGGTGACTCGCAGATTCACTCTGATGAGCATGAGCTTACCGAGTGATGAGATTTATATAAATACTTTAGCATGAGCTAAGTATTCATATGAGAATGATTTTTATAGTTCTTGACTATATGCTTAGTCCGCTTTTTGACTAACCACATAGTCGGGGCTACACCTAATTAGGTGCATCGGAGATGCACCTAGATATTTATTTTTGAGAATTTTTGAGATATTTTCCAGCCCTTCACGCCTTTGGAGCCACTCGGGAAGATTCAGCAGAGATGATGGAATCACTTGGTGCCGAAGCACTCACCAAAGAGATTTTTGGTCGCATCTGTTTTGGTTTGAAGCTGAGTTGTCTCGTCGACGAAAAGGACTCGGGGCTACTGTGAAGATTGTGGCAATCGGGTATCCACATGGCAAGCTTATCCGACTCGGAGATAGGGATAGGTTGTGCCTATCAAATATGTAAACCAACTACGACTTGGGTATTACGTTGCCGATTAGATAAGGCAACGGCTCATAGTCACGGTTTGGTAAGATTGAGGAAACCGACTTAGAGTAAGATAGGGTTTCCGATTTGTAAGCCCACCTCCCAAGACTATATAAGGGAGGTAAGGGGCGTCCCTTGAGGGATATGCGATATCGGCTTTAGATCATATGCTTCATGAGAAGTTAGATCAGCTTTTAGCTTTGAACCTTAGATCACGAGATCAATAAAGACACTCGGCGGATTGATTCCACCGAAACAGAGTAGGGTATTACCTCACGAGAGGGCTCGAACCTCGTCTAAATCTTCTTCCTCTTCTAACCCATTGTGCTTGGCGATCTTGACTGCACCCCCAATTTTCTATTGCCGAAACCGAGTTTCGACAGATAGCGTCCCGGGTGGACCACTCGGTCAGGATGATCCGAGCGGTCAAAGGTGATGGCCACCTCCGACCATCGCAGATATTGAGGGACTTCAGGTTGAGCCGCGTTGACCTCCCGGTCGCTTAGCTTCGTTTCCTCTTGGATTCATAAGCTAACGGGCCCCGAAGATGTGGTTGAGCTCCCCACCGGATCTTGAAAAGGTTCGGCATTCTCGCCGCGTTGTTCTTCTTGGCGCGGACGGGCCAGCCTCGTTAGTCGGCTTCTTGTTGAGTTGCGCCGCGTATTGTTTGCCGAACCGCTTGTAGATAAAGCAGTCCTTTGCCGCGTGCTTGTGATTCGGATGGTGGGTGCACCGGGCGTTCATGATGGCGTCGTAGGCGGCGCTCGGGACGGCGTTGAGTATTGGAGGTTGCGGCCACTGTGTCTTCGATCGGCGCTTGCGATCTTTCGGGCCCCGGTTGCCGTTGTTGCCGCCATCCTTCTTAGGATTTCGGCTTCCTCCTGCTTGCTTGTCCTCTCTTCGTCGGGCCGATCTTGACGGGCAGCCTTGATGGCGTCGTTTGATTTGGCGTATGAGTTCGCCGTCTCAAACATCTCGCTTCACCGTCTTCGGTGGCTTGCGTCCGAACTTGCCGATAAGCGGCTCATCACGGACTCCCTTCGGAAGGCGGCGATGATGATGTCATCGGTGATGTTCGGGATCTTGTTGCGCTTCTCGAGAAGCGACGAATATAATCCTTCGAGGCTCGTCCGGCTTCGGATGACATTGTAAAGGTCGAAGTGCGTGCGGGCCTCTCGAAGGTGCCTTGGAAGTTGGCGATGAAGTGGTCCCTCGCCCGCTCCATGAGCCGATCGAGCCTCTTGGCGGTGCCGGTGAGCCAATTTCGCCGAGTTTGCGAGGGCCACAGAGTGTAGTTCGCCATGGCTTTGTTGTCGCCACCGCAGCTCGGATGGCAAGGGTATATACGGTTAACCAAGATTCGGGTCGGTTTTGCCATCGTACCTTTCTATCCCGGTGGGCTTAAAGCCACTCGGCCAATGCACTCGGCGGAGCTCCCGAGTGAAGGCCGGTACTCCATCGTCGCCGCTATCGTGTGATCCCCTCCGATCTTCCCGAGTGCGACGGTCGCGCTCTTGGTAGCGGCGGTCGAGGACTTCCCGCAGATCACTCGGCGGGGTCTTCGTTGACCGTCGGGTAGCCGGAACTGCGCGGTGGACTCGGTGGTGGACGGGTGGACGTCCATGTCGTTTGCGGCGGAGTCGACCGTCGCTCTTGGTGCCTCGGCGTGGACTCGGGAGGTGGGCCTCTTGGCCTAGTTGACGACCGAGCCGGCTCGGCCTCCTATAGTCTCCCGACCTTAGGGGTGGGAGCCGGCTCTTGTCGCGTTTCGCTACGGATTCGCCGGCCTTCTTGCCGAAGTGGTGGGAGGGCCGTTAGCCGTGGCAAAACGATAGTCTTGATCTTATCAAGTATAGGAGTCACGTTAGCCGGAGCCGTCTCCATGACGGTATCCAAGAGCGTGAGTGCGGCGACGCGTGTCGCCGTGGCGTCCGGAAGACATTGGTGTTGCGAACCCGTGTTTGGAGGATGGCCTCCCGGCGTATCGTCCAGCCGCACGCAGATCCTCGCTTCCTTTTATCGCCTCGTCTTTGCGTTGTTTGTCTTCTTCGGCTGTCCCCGCGTTCAAGCTCCACTCGCTCGCTCCTCTTCGGCAAGCCTTCGGCCATGGCTGAGTCGGACTCATCCGGCTCGCCATGAGGACGTCAAGCACTTCGGCTCGCACCATATGGCGCTCGGAGTTGTCGGCTTCGCGAGGGGATGCCGTAGAGATTGTCGGCGGCGGAGCCGAGGTATCCGTTGAGCTCGAAGATGAACAGGAGCCAAAGGACGGGAGGATGACACACCTCCCTTGATCCTCGGGTAACCCGGATCTCGGATCGTTCCAGCCCGAGCCTGAGCTTGGGGGATCGCTCTTCCGAGTGGATCCTCGCCAACTCGGGAGAGCAGCTGGATCAGATCTTGGCGACGTTTGGTAACCCAAACGGCACCGAAAGGTCTTCACCGAGTAGATTGCTTCCGTCGGGAGGCAAGAAGATTGGCGCAGATCTCGGCGGCGTTCGGTAATCCGAATGGCGCCGAGTGAAGTCCGTCGTCGGAGAAGGTGGATCGCATCTTGGTCTTCAAGGTGTTGTCGAAGATCTCGGCGCTTGGAGAGCCCGAACGGCGCCGAGTAGGTTGTTCCCTCCGACGGTTCGAATCCGAGTCGGGGAGGAGTCGCCGCGGTTGGCGGCGAAGTCGCCGAGGCTTGAAGGAGATCCCATCACGCTTGTCGGCGAGATTGTTGAAGAAGTCTCGACGCGCGGCCCCCTACCGCGCGCCAACCGCCGAAACTTGGTTTCGGCAATATATTTTATGGGGTCGCAGTCAAGATCGCCAAGCACAATGGGTTAGAAGAAGAAGAAGATTTAGACAGTTCAGCCCTCTCGTGAGGTAATACCCTACTCCTTTCGGTGGATTCGATCCGCCGAGTGTCTTTATTGATCTCGTGATCTAAAGCTCTCGCTTATGAAGTCGTAACTCGCATCTAGCATAGGATATCCCTCAAGGGACGCCCCTTACCCCCCTTATATAGTCTTGGGAGGAAGGGTTTACAAGTCGGAAACCCTATCTTACTCTAAGACGGTTTCCTCAATCTTACCAAACCGTGACTATAGGCCGATTGCCTTATCTCTATCGGCAACCGTAATACCTAAGTCAAGTTCGGCTTACAGATATAGCAGGCGCAATCTATCCCTACCTCCAGTCGGATAAGCTTGCCATGTGGATACCCGATTGCCACAATCTCCACAGGAGGTTATTTCAAATGGTTGGGAACTTGCATGATGTTCGATGTATAAAACTAAAATCTTGATACAAACGTGATAGATACTACACCGATGTTGCATACCCTGAATACTCCATCTCCCACATTAGCCAATTCCAAACCCTAGAAACAGATCATAAGCTAAATCATAGTGAACCCAACTAAAGTCGTATGACTTATTTATCCCCATGCTTAGCTCGCTAGTAGTATACATTTTCCCATGATCATCGGGCAAATTAACAACGTTTTGTTTGTAAAACTTCCATTTCCAAAAATTATGTTATGACAATTACGCTCTATGTCAAAAAAAACATGGTATAACTTGGTCTTCAAGTTTGGGCCGCAAGTGGTATACATATGGTGTTTAGTTGTATACCGATAGGGGGAGTGTGTGCCTAGACTACCCTAAGGACTGCACTCCACGATTATTCAACTCGAATATAGTACAACCACATGTGCTAGTATGGGATAGCCCAAGCTTAGTACCCTATTTGTGGTTTAGCCTCATATTTCGGTAGGCCGAAGTGTATGGGTTCGTATAACCTAGAGGAGCTTCCTACTGCCCCGGCGTGGCAGTTAGGCGACTAAGCCTGTCCAATACAACGATAATGTGCCCCATGGGTGGGTTCCCTGTCGTGTCCGCCCCCACGGCGTTAAGTTTAAGGCATGGGCCCGCCACTTAACAATCCTATATCATGTCTCCAAAATGATATAGGATGGAGGAAACACATATCGTGCGGATGTAAGGCTAAATCACGAATAGTTGAAGGGCTTTGTTGTGTATAATGAATCGTATAATTATGTATCGCGTGCCATGCTTTGCATGATTATTATGTCACATCATGTGGGTAACGTGTACACACTCTGCAGAGTTTAAAACTAATCGATTAGCCGTGCTCACGGTTACGAGCGGCGTGTGAATGTGTCGTGGGTATAGTTTTCATGTGTTCAAAAATATTTGCACAAATTTCCTTTACTTAAAGTACTCAAAATTTCTTGCTCTCTAAATTATGTTCTTTGCTGCCCCGAAAGGGAAAATAATGAATGGTTTATGTATGCTATACTCCTTTGCTGCCCCGTATCGCAAAGTGAGTGATGATTATGAGCAATACTATGTATTGATGCTCAATTTAGAGAACTACTTGCTCGCTGAAACTGTTAGTGATATGCCCTAGAGGCAACATGGAGATGTTGGATATCACGTCAATGTTTATGTATTTATGAATAAAGTGTTATTCAGTTCCATGAAATAGACATCTTGTATTGATCAATAAGTACGTGACTTATTTATGAGACTCGATATGTATGAATCTATTTCTAAACGATCCCTGATCATATGTCATATTGTTGGAACAAATATGATTCTAAGATCGGCATGTTTATTGATTGATGATCATGTCTCATAGATCATGGGTATGGAGATACCAAATCAATAAACATGGACATATGTGTTGGAGAACACATTGTTGGATAGACCCACCATGAGACACTACAGAATTAATGTGTCATTAGTTGGTCTCGGGTAGTGTTGGTACAAAGTCCTTAGACCTGAGATCACCATGGATTCCAACATGTGTAGTAGCCTACTTTGGGACTACCAAACGCTATTCCGTAACTGGGTAGTTATAAAGGTAGTTTTCGGGTTTGCTATGAAACATGGAGTGGGATGTGAGTGATCAAGATGGAATTTGCCCCTCCTTTGGAGAGATATCTCTCGGCCCTCGAGGTAATGGATTATGGAAATGCATGGCCATGCTAAGTTGATTGAGGAGTCAATCAACGGACGGATAATCCAATACGGTTCGAGTGAATGGTTAAGCTATTGAAGGGATGGCACACATCTTGCCTATAGCTTAACGGTATCGTGAGGCAAAGGGATTTGTGTACACATTACAGGTTCGAGCCGATATTATTCTTGTATACTATGGTGTCAATATGTGCTGCTAGGCGCCGCTGTTGACGGGTCGGCTGAGTTGGACTCGAGCCGACGATCGGCCAAGTTAGACTATAGCCGAAACCGAGTATACCTGAACCTACGTGGTCGCACGCTTAAGGGGATAGAATAGATATTCGAGTTGGACTCGGATACGGCTCGATCGGATAGGGATCCGATCGGATAGAGTCCTATGGGCTTACGACCTATGGGCGGCCAACTCTATGAGATACGGATGAGATCCAATTCAAAATAGAGTCCTAATCGGCCACTAGTCCCGTCGGCCAACTCTATATAAAGGAGGGAGGGGTGGAGAGCTCGTGACACGTCAATTGCATCGCGTGCAACGAAGTCGCCGAGATCAATCTCCACGGAAACCCTCCCCACTTTCGAGCCAAACCCTAGCCTTGCATCGCGTGCTAGCACACGGGTGTTCGGCGTTCGTCCCCGGACGTGTGGATACCGGTAGAGGCGCTGCTACGTTGCGCGCTGTTGATCGGCTTCGGATCGGCGCAATCGGGAGCGATCGGCTGTAGTGGAATCGCTGCGGTCGGGCGCATCGGAGCGAGGCGTGAGAACGCGGCCGGACGACTCAAATCGGCGATTGGCGAATCGGTTTCTCGGAATCGGCTACGCTGTTCCGGATCGGATTGCCCGATTGGCTATTCGCTGCACTCTACTCCAATCGGTAACGATCTATCGGTCCTTACTTGCAAGTGTTCTGGTTTGCGCGGTAAAAGTTTTTGTTTTCGGCTAGCGTAGCCTCCGCGTAACCCTTCGGTGGTATCGAGCTAATCTTGCTTAGTTCGCGTTTTAGATTGGATCTGGAACAAGTTTTGTGCACGGGTTGATTAGATCAATCGGTTTTACGGGATCGTTGAGGAGAGTTAATGGTAATTGCGTTCCTTGATAGTGTATCGGAACGACGTAATGTGATTACGTCGAAGCAATTTCCATGTAACTCAGTTTGAGTTAGATTCGAGATAGCGTTCCTTGATAGTGTATCGGAACGGTATAATGTGATTATACCGAAGCTATCTCGTAGTCCGACTTTGTTGCTGCCTCGCGCCTACGCAAACCATCTCCCTTGATAGTGTATCGGGACAGCATAATATGATTATTCCGACATGGTTCCTTATAGCGGGACCGCCGTGTGCATACCCTCCTTATAGGTTGTCTCGATGCCGTATCTCTGCGATAAGTAGAAAACGTTTCTACGCCTAACTTGTTTTTGCAGAGAATGCTTTGAGATGGTATGGCCCCATTGTATGTATGAGATGTATGAGATGCATGTGATGCATGTAATATTCTTTCATATGTGCAATCCCCGTAATATTCTTTCATACGTGCAATGCTTGTAATATTCTTTCACGACTGCGAGTCGATGTAATCTTCAATTAGAGCTTCTATAGTAGTAGCTTAGTTTGAAGAAATCAAGCATTCGGCACTCGAAAGAACGGTGATGAAGATGGAGATCCTCTACACCGGCATGGAGATGGAGATCACCATGTGAAGGGGGCCATACTATTTCATTATATGCTATTCTACCTACTTTCATATATGTGATATGTTTGTTTGATAGGATAGCATCCCTCACAAAATTAAGTAGTAATGATGCCCTTCCAAATGTTGCACCCGTCACCGTTATGCTCGTCAATGGTGGGTCGCCAAAGCAGAGTGCCATTCTCTATCATAACACGAGGGGTATATGTGGACATATACAAGGGAGCATTTGGTTTACTTAACAAGGCTATCAAAACAGTTTTGGGCCTTGGGGCATAGGTTGGGGCCGGGGCATGGAGATGCCACACCAACAACAAGAGTCACATAGAGATGTGATTAGCAAGGAGTTGCTTACCGATGTTATTAATCTTCTAGCGGTGATGCCAAAGCTCACTAGAAAATTAATTAACATGTGGATCTTGACCCAATACGTAACCTAGAGGAAGGTGGAGAATACGTAATGGGAGTCTAATGTTAAATTATTTAACAATAGACATAGCATAAACATTGTGCTAAACTTTGCTTTTTCATTTGTAGAATAAATGGCGGCTAATACTACACCCAGTGCTTTTAATTTGCGATCTATTCTCGAAAAGGAAAAATTAAATGGAACAAACTTTATGGATTGGTATCGCAACTTGAGAATTGTTCTCAAGCAAGAGCGTAAGGAGTACGTTCTTGAAGTACCCTATCCCGAGGATTTGCGAAATAATGCCACCGCAACCGCACGGAGAGCTTACGAGAAGCACACTAATGATGCCCTAGACATAAGCTGTCTCATGCTTGCTACAATGTCCCCGAGCTTCGAAGCAATATGAGAGCAAAGTGATGCTCACACTATTATTCGGGACTGCGTGGCATGTTTGAGAACCAAGCTCGGGCCGAGAGGTTCAACACCTCGAAGTCCTTGTTTGCGTGTAGGCTTGTTGAGGGAATCCCGTCGATCCGCATGTGATAAAAATGATTGGCTACATTGAGAGTCCGGAAAAACTAGGTTTTCTCCTTAGCCAAGAGTTGGCTACGATGTGATTCTCCGCCGCTCCCTCCGAGCTTCGAGCCATTCATATTGAATTATCACATGAACAATATGGATAGGACCTTGGCTGAATTGCATGGGATGCTAAAGACAGTGAGGAGAGTATCCAGAAAAATGGTCATCATGTGATGATGATGCAGAAGGCAAAGCGCAAACCACTGTCAAGAAACTTTGCACCAAGAGGAAGTTAACTCCCGATGAGATCGTGAGTGCCTCCAATGCAAAGAAGGGCAAGAAGGGGTCGGCGGCATCGATGCCGTTTGCTTCTATTGCAAGGAGACAGTCACTTGGAAGAGGAACTGCAAGAAGTACATGGAGGATCTCAAAAAGAAGCAAAGTACGACTTCGCTTGTGTATTAATGTTATAGACATTAATCTTGCTACTTCACCTACTCGACTCTTGGGTATTTTATACCGGATCGTAGCTCATATTTGCAAGTCGTTGCGGGAATGAGAAGAAGTAGAGGATTGAGAAGGGGCGAGGTGAACCCGCGCGGCGGCAATGGAGCAAGCGTTGCTACGGTTGTTGTCGGCACAGTACCACTTCATCTACCTTCGAGGATTAGTTTTGGAATTGAATAATTGTTATTGTGTTCCAACACTATGTCAAAACGTTATTTCCGCTTCATGTTTGCAAGCGGAAGGATATGATTTTAGATCAATGAACAATGGTTGTTCAATATATCTCGAGATATGTTCTATTTTCATGCTCCATTGGTGAATGGATTATACGTTTTGAATCTTGAAGCATCTCCCATCTATAACATTAATACGAAAGGCAACTCTCTAATGATATAAACCCCACGTTTATCCGGCATTGTCGCTTAGGCCATATAAATAAGAAACGCATGGAGAAGCTCCATAAGGATGGATTGCTTCACTCTTTTGATTTTGAATCATTTGAGACATGTGAGTCTTGTTTACTTGGTAAGATGACAAAGGCACCTTCACGGGACATAGTGAGAGAGCAAGTGACTTATTGGCACTCGTACATACCGATGTATGTGGACCAATGTGCTCAACGGCCGAGGTGGTTATCGTACTTCATTACCTTTACCGATGACTTTAGTAGATATGGTTATATCTACTTAATGAGGCATAAGTCCGAATTCTTTGAAAAGTTCAAAGAATTCCGAATGAAGTACAGAATCATTTAGGAAAACAATCAAGTTTCTACGATCGATCGTGGAGGAGAATACTTGAGCCAAGAGTTTGGTAATCATCCGAAAGATTGTGGAATTGTTCCACGCTTGACTCCGCCAGAACTCCACAATGGAATGGGGTGTCCGAATGGAGAAATCGCACCTTGTTGGACATGGTGCGGTCGATGATGAGCCAAAGTGATCTTCCGTTATCCTTTGGGGATATGCTCTTGAAACATGCGCTCACACTAAATAGAGTTCCATCTAAGTCGGTTGAAAAGACACCATATGAGATATGGACAGGGCAACCCCCTAGTTTGTCTTTTCTCAAAATTTGGGGATGCGATGCTTATGTAAAACGTTTATCCGACAAGCTCACACCCAAATCGACAAGTGCTTCTTTGTGGGATATCCTAAGGAAACTAAGGGATATTACTTTTATAATCGGGAACAAGGCAAAGTGTTTGTCGCCGACACGGTGTCTTCTTGGAGAAAGAGTTTCTTTCAAGAAGGGTTAGTGGGAGCAGGGTGCATCTTGAAGAAGTTCAAGAAACACCGAAAACGTTTCGCGACCACGAACCACAACAGAGGAGCAAAGTGTTGCGCCACCGGTAGACACACCAGCCCCACGAGGTCGAAAGATCACGTCGCGCACCGATGTACACAGGAACAACGTGATATATTGTTGTTAGACAACGATGAGCCTATGAGGAAGCGATGGTGGGACCCGATTCCAACAAGTGGCTTGGAGCCATGAAATCCGAAATAGAATCCATGTACGACAATCAAGTTTGGAACTTAGTTGATCCACTGATGGTGTCAAAACCATTGAGTGTAAATGGGTTTTTAAGAAAAAGGCCGATATGGATGGAAATGTTCACATCTATAAGGCGCGATTGGTGGCGAAAGGTTTTAAACAGATTCAAGGAGTTGATTATGATGAAACCTTCTCGTCCGTCGCATTGCTTAAATCTATTCGGATTATCCTAGCGATTGCTGCATATTTCGATTATGAGATATGGCGAGATGGATGTCGAACGGCTTTCCTAAATGGAAACCTAAGCGAGGATGTATACATGATACAACCTTAGGGTTTTGTCGATCCAGAATCGCTGGAAAGATATGCAAGCTACGAAATCCATTTATGGATTGAAGCAAGCATCTCGGAGTTGGAATATTTGTTTTGATGAAGTAATCAAAGGGTTTGGTTTCATCAAAAATGAAGAAGAGGCCTGTGTTTACAAAAAGGTCAGTGGGAGCGCAATTGTATTTCTAATCTTATATGTGGATGACATATTGTTGATTGGAAATGATATCCCTATGCTAGAATCCGTCAAGTCTTCATTGAAAAATAGTTTTTCCATGAAAGACTTAGGGGAGGCAAATACATATTAGGCATTCGGATCTATAGAGATAGATCCAAGAGGCTAATTAGATTAAGCCAAAGTACATACATTGACAAGGTGTTGAAAAGGTTCAACATGCATGATTCCAAGAAAGGTTTCTTGCCCATGTCACATGGCATTAATCTTAGCAAGAATCGGTGTCCTCGGACACATGATGAGCGGAATAAGATGGGTATGGTTCCATATGCTTCGGCAATTGGATCCATCATGTATGCCATGCTTTGTACACGCCTGATGTCTCGTACGCTTTGAGTGCTACGAGCGATACCAATCGATCCAGTGAAGGTCATTGGATCGTAAAGAATATCCTTAAGTACTTGAGAAGAACTAAGGATATGTTCCTAGTCTATGGAGGTGAAGAAGAGCTCGTTGTAAGTGGTTACACCGATGCTAGCTTCCAAACGGACAAGGATGATTATACATCGCAATCTGGGTTCGTGTTCTACCGAACGGAGGCGCAGTCACTGGAAGAGTTCCAAGCGGATACATTTGCTGATTCTACAACGGAGGCCGAGTACATTGCTGCTTCGGAAGCTGCAAAGGAGGCTCATTTGGATCAAGAAATTTGTTTCGAGCTTGGTGTGATGACCAGTCAGGCGGTCCAATGTCTCTCTATTGTGATAATAGTGGAGCCATTGCGCAAGCCAAGGAGCCGAGGTCACGTCGAAGTCCAAACACATACTTCGGCGATATCATCTCATCCGCGAGATAGTGGACAGAGGTGATGTCAAGATATGCAAAGTGCACACGGATCTCAACATAGCCGATCCGCGACAAAACCTCTCCTCACCGAAGCATGAGGCGCACACAAGAGCAATGGGTATTAGATACTTACATGATTGACTCTAGTGCAAGTGGGAGATTGTTAGTGATATGCCCTAGAGGCAACATGGAGATGTTGGATATCACGTCAATGTTTATGTATTTATGAATAAAGTGTTATTCGGTTCCATGAAATAGACATCTTGTATTGATCAATAAGTACGTGACTTATTTATGAGACTCGATATGTATGAATCTATTTCTAAACGATCCCGATCATATGTCATATTGTTGGAACAAATATGATTCTAAGATCGGCATGTTTATTGATTGATGATCATGTCTCATAGATCATGGGTATGGAGATACCAAATCAATAAACATGGACATATGTGTTGGAGAACACATTGTTGGATAGACCCACCATGAGACACTACAGGAATTAATGTGCCATTAGTTGGTCTCGGGTAGTGTCGGTACAAAGTCCTTAGACCCGAGATCACCATGGATTCCAACATGTGTAGTAGCCTACTTTGGGACTACCAAACGCTATTCCGTAATCGGGTAGTTATAAAGGTAGTTTTCGGGTTTGCTATGAAACATGGAGTGGGATGTGAGTGATCAAGATGGAATTTGCCCCTCCTTTGGAGAGATATCTCTGGGCCCTCGAGGTAATGGATTATGGAAATGCATGGCCATGCTAAGTTGATTGAGGAGTCAATCAACGGACGGATAATCCAATACGGTTCGAGTGAATGGTTAAGCTATTGAAGGGATGGCACACATCTTGCCTATAGCTTAACCGGTATCGTGAGGCAAAGGGATTTGTGTACACATTACAGGTTCGAGCCAATATTATTCTTGTATACTATGGTGTCAATATGTGTGCTAGGCGCCGTCGTTGACGGTCGGCCGAGTTGGACTCGAGCCGACGATCGGCAAGTTAGACTATAGCCGAAACCGAGTATACCTGAACCTATAGGGTCGCACGCTTAAGGGGATAGAATAGATATTCGAGTTGGACTCGGATACGGCTCGATCGGATAGGGATCCGATCGGATAGAGTCCTATGGGCTTACGACGTATGGGCGGCCAACTCTATGAGATACGGATGAGATCCAATTCAAAATAGAGTCCTAATCGGCCACTAGTCCCGTCGGCCAACTCTATATAAAGGAGGGAGGGGTGGAGAGCGTGACACGTCAATTGCATCGCGTGCAACGAAGTCGCCGAGATCAATCTCCACGGAAACCCTCCCACTTTCGAGCCAAACCCTAGCCTTGCATCGCGTGCTAGCACACGGGTGTTCGGCGTTCGTCCCCGGACGTGTGGATACCGGTAGAGGCGCCGCTACGTTGCGCGCTGTTGATCGGCTGGATCGGCTGCAATCGGGAGCGATCGGCTGTAGTGGAATCGGCTGCGGTCGGGCGCATCGGAGCGAGGTGTGAGAACGCGGCCGGACGACTCAAATCGGCTGATTGGCGAATCGGCTGTCTCCGGGAATCGGCTACGCTTTTCCGGATCGGATTGCCCTGATTGGCTATTCCGCTGCACTCTACTCCAATCGGTAATGATCTATCGGCCCTTACTTGCAAGTGTTCCCGGTTTGCGCGGTAAAAAGTTTTTGTTTTCGGCTAGCGTAGCCTCCGCGTAACCCTTCAGAAACTTATTTATTTAAACTTGGGTATTACAATTGGGCTTTGCTAAAACAAAGATGGCTTTGTGCAAAAATAGAACCCCACATGAGATTTCCCTTGATTGTGCCGTTCATGTAGAACTAGGCTTGATTGGTTGCTTGCCAGTACAAAATTCTTGTACTGATTCTTGCTATGTACGTGCATATTTGTTGTGTATAGATTTGACTGCAGGAGAAACTTTCCCCAAGGAGGGAGAGTGCACAGAAGATGCACCTTTCTACCCGGATGGTTCATACTAGGGCACTCCCTAGTCGGTTAGAGAAAGATCCTCGGGACTACCGTATGCTACCGCGTTATCTATATAACCACTAGGCTCGAAGGCCATATGTATCTTTATGACTTATTATGTTGTAATAGCTTATGATCCATAATGGATCGTTGAACCAATTCTCGATACCATATGCTTGGATGAAAGTGGTTAGTCCGTTCCTTTTGTTAGGAACGTATTAATCATGAGTATGAGTTAAAGATAATTGAGACACCAAAGATCTTTTGCGTAGGTTTAAGATGGAGAGCTGCAAGCCAATCTCTACACCCATTGGTTCTACTGCTATTCTTGATCCCGATGAAGATGGTGAAGCTGTGGATCAAAAGGAGTATAGAAGCATGATTGGATCTTTGTTGTATCTACTAACTGCTTCTAGACCAGACATATAGTTTGCTGTATGTTTGTGTGCACGCTTTCAAGCTTCTCCTCGTGCTTCACATCGTCAAGCGGTCAAGCGCATTATGAGGTATTTGAGTCATACACTTGAGTTAGGAATTTGGTATTCTACTTCATCTTCTATTTGCTTAAGTGGATATTCCGATGCTGATTTTGCGGATTGTAGAATTGATAGAAAAAGTACTAGTGGAACATGTCATTTTCTTGGAACTTCATATATTGCATGTTATTCTAGGAAACAATCTAGTGTAGCTCAATCCACTGCTGAATCTGAATATGTTGCTGCTGCTAGTTGTTGTTCACAGATTCTTTGGCTTATTTCTACCTTACAAGATTATGGTCTTGCTTTTGAAAAAGTGTCTCTTTATTGTGATAATACAAGTGTCATAAACATTGCTAAGAATCCTGTTCAACACTCACGCACTAAGCACATTGATATTCGTTTTCACTTCTTGCGGGATCATGTTGAGAAGAAGGATGTTGAATTGAAATTTTTGGACACAAAATTGCAACTTGCTGATATTTTCACAAAACCATTGAATTCTTCTCACTTTGCTTTTCTTCGAGGGAATTGGGAATCATTCATCCTTTTGGCATGTTTTGAGGGGAGTTTTTGTGCTCTTTGTTTTGTCAAGCTACATGATTAAAATAAATTGAAAAAGAGAGCTTTATCCATACATATTGTTGTTCATGTGCATGCTAGCAATATTATGAAGGTTTATTTGTCACTAGCATAACTTGTATGTATTCTAGTATTTTTATGTGATAATGATTTTATATTTAAGTGAGATAATGCATGACACTTTAAAATTATACTTGAATTAAAGAAATATGCAATGTTGATACTAGTGCTTGTGATGGATTATAAATGCTTATATATATATATATTATGTTGACTTATTATTTCTCAAATTACTTTAAAATTGCTCATTGTGTAGAGAGAATAAAATGTTATCTATGAGGGAAAAAAATGAATACCGAATCCTTGGAAACAGTCTTGACGACAAGAACGTATTCGAAGTGAGCAAAAATAATGGGTGTCGAATCCTTGGAAACAGTCTTGACGACAAGGACATACCCAGAATAATTGAGAAAAAATATGAGCAACAAATATTGCTCGAATTAATATGAAAAATTTTTCTCTTGAATTATTTGTGCAAAAAGGTAAATTTGAGAAAGAGTATTGGTTGCAATAAGTCTATATATTTGGGTTTATTTTTCAACCTATGTGCTTGTAAAGATGTTGCATTATAAATCGTTTGAATCCATGAATTTTTATTGCGTTATTGATCTTAATCATAAAATATTTGATTCATGATTATACTCTAGTGCATATTTGCTATACAATTGATAAGTTTATCTTCATATTACTGCAACACATGACATGACTTGCTTTATATATGGTGCTAAGCTCTTGGACATTCATAACCATAATTCTTATGCTTGATGAAAACATTGTCAAAAGGGGGAGAACAAATGTTGTTTTTGATCAAATCTCACATGGGGGAGAACATGCAAGATTTCTAAGACAAAAGTGCAAGTTTTTTTTGGGTTAAGGGATTTTCTTTCTTTTCAAAAGGGAGCACTCAAATGCTTTTTATCATTTTAGTTTTTAATTTTCCAAACACCAAACAACACTTTTATTTTATTCGCCAATGTGTTCATCAAGGGAGAGATTTGTAAAATCAAAGTGTGTTTGATTCTTTATTTGATGATGAACAATTGGCATATGGGATTATTGCTTTGTGTGTTTTGTTATTTCGAGATTTATTGACAAAGTGGTTTTGGTTTTCGGACTATGAATAGTGTTCGGTCGGCTACACGGCCGGTCTCCGAGCTTATCTTGCCGGTCGGCCGGAGGTGATCATGCGGTCGAGCCAGGGCGGTTACTGCGGATCGGAGTCGCGGCACGGTCCGGGTGACCATTTTCGTTTCGGTTTCGGTCGGAGTTTTGTGTTCCTATGCACGTGTCTGGTTGTTTATGCTAACAATTTATCAAGTTGGGATAGCTTGTGCTCGGATATGGTATTCTTTGTTTAATTGTGTGCAATTACTCTTTACGCCTCGGGAAAGTGTCACCGGTGATCGAGTTGGAGTCAACTTGGAGATAAGGTGACGTCCAAGATGGAGATCATGCGGGATGGTGAAGGGTAGAGATTAGTGCACATAATTGGTGAAGTTTCCATATGGCATACGATGGAGATATTATGTGCGTATGGAAAGCGGAATTTCGGTTTTGGGAAACCAAGATTGTTACGGTTGGTTTATATCAAGTTTGTACTTATATAGGAAGGTTTCCTAAGTGTTTAAGACTTTCTATATGAGTAGGATTCGTGGCTTTTGGCTGCGGGTTTTTGTGTATAAATAGTGAGGGGAGGCGTGGCCTCTTCGTATCGCTTTAGATTCAAGTGTTAGAGAGTTTCGAGTTAGGGTTTCAAGTTTAGCTTGAGATTTTGTGAGGAGTGCTTTGTTTGCACTTTGTAAACACAGAGAGATTCAATAAAGATCAATCTTCTTGAAGAATTCTTTGTGTGGCGATTTTCCTCAGTGCGACGGCCTGATTGTCGGTTGAACCGGATATACTGACCGGTCAGACCGCAAGATCTACTGTGGTCAGACCGCACCTTCTACCCGGTCAGACCGCAAGCACACCTGCGGTTAGACCGGACGACGTCAGCTTCATCACGCATTGGCTACTTCGTCAGATCGGCTACGGGCGGTCAGACCGGAGCGCGTTGAGCGGTCAGACCGACGGTACTGCACGGTCAGCCCGGTGAGACACTTGTCTTCAGACCGACTTAGAAAACAGAGGGTAAATCTTATTTCCGCTAAGAATTGGTTTTTTTGGGTACTCAACCATTCACCTCCCTCTGGTTGGCTTTTCATTGGGTATTGGATCCTACAAGTGGTATCAGAGCCACATTTTTCTGCTTTGGATTTTCTTCAATCTAAAGTTTTCTCGTCATGTCAGATAAATTTTCAACAAAACTGATTTCGCGTATTGGTGTAGTAAGATGCAATCCTACATCATGGCTCAAGACTATGATGTGTGGCAAAAGGTTGCTCTTCCCTACACTCATACTGATGCAATTAATACTGGTGCTTTGAAAATTGAATTTAATAATAATTGCAAAGCTCGAAATATTTTGTTGAATGAAATTTCTCGTTTTGATTTGGACCGTGTTTCACATCTTCAAACCGCAAACGAGATTTGGAACGCTTTGAAAACTTTCATCAAGGAACTACAAATATAAAAGAACTTCGTCGAGACCATTTTAAAAAAGAATATATAAAATTTGAGATGAAACCTGCCGAAGCTTTGGATGACTATCTTGGTAGGTTTAATAAAATATTGAGCAATCTTAGATCTGTTGATGCTTCTTATGACACTAATTATCCACAGTCTGAGATTTCTCGCCACTTTTTAAATGGTCTTGACATGTTTGTTTGGGAGATGAAAGTAACTTCTATTCAAGAATCTGTTAACATGGCAAATTTGACTTTGGATTCGCTTTATACAAAACTCAAAACTCATGAGATGAATATCCTTTCTCGAAAAACGGATTCTACGTCAAATGCTTTGATTTCTCCTTCGACTTCTTCAGATGTTGCTTCTTCATCATCTCCAAATGCTCTTGCTTTAATTAACGCCATGTCCGATGAACAACTCGAGCAATTCGAGGAGGATGATTTGGCTCTTGCTACTAACAAACTTTTCAGAGCTATGAACAGAGTTAGGTTCGGGAAAAAGGAGGACCAACGCGTTGCTTTGAGTGCGGCGCCTTGGATCACATCCGCTCCAACTGCCCCAAGCTCGGGAGGAGCAAGAAGGATGACAAGAGCGCCGAAAACACACAAGATGACAAACCCAAGGGTAGGCGCTCCAAGGAGATGATCAAGAAAGTGCTGAGTCAAGTCTATGCCGCTTTTGAGCCACTCAGTGACATAGATTCTGACAGTGAGGAGGAGAAGGGCAAGAACATCTCCGGCGTTTGTCTTATGACGCGTGGAGATGAAGATTCTTCAGAAGAAGAAAATGAGGTAAGCTCGCTTGAGGAGGCAATTCTTGTTTTAAGTGCTAAGAATAAAAAATGTGAGAAAATGTTTAAAAACAAGAATTTGTGATTGAATCTTTAAATGCTGAAATTGCTAGATTGAAATTTCTTATTCCCAATGATGATAATTGAAAAAATTGTGAGGTTTTAATTCTAGAAATTTCAAAGATTAGAGATGTCAATAATTCTTAAGTTTTGGCTACTAAATCTTGTTTAACTTGTGATGCTAATGACTTGAAATTAAAAGATGCTTTAGCTCGTGTTAAGCATATGGAAGAACTAGTTAAACAAGATGAGGTAGCTTCTTGCTCTAGATGTCGCAAAGGTAAAGATGTCATGATTGGTTGTGAAAATTGTGTTAATCTTGAAAAAGAAGTTTCTTACTTGAAAAGCACTTTGCAAAAATTCTCCGACGGTAAGAAACAACTTAACATGATTTTGGACAAATCTAAAGTGTGTAGCGACAATAAAGGAATAGGTTTTGATTCTCATGACTATTTCACCAAAAATCCTCCAAATATTTTTGGAATGACTGAAAACGGTGAAATCTTGACAAAACCTAATAGCATGAAAACAGTTTTTAAGTCTGCTAGAAATTTGGCATCCCTTTCTGTTTATCTAAAAGAAACTAAACCTAATTTTTCAAAACCATCTGCCACTAAAGAAAAGTTTTCTTGCTCCTTTTCTGGTAAAGATGGTCATCTTGTTGGTTTTTGTTTTAGATTAGCACGAAAACAGAAAAAGGAAAGAGAGAATAATTTTGCAAAATCAAAGTGGCAAATATCCGGTTTTCCTCGGGAAGGCCGGTCGGACCACGGTTGGTCCACCGATCCCGGGCCAGGCCGTGGCACCGGTCAGACCGTCGGCCTTTGCCTCGGTCGGGCCGGCGATGGCGCCCGGTCGGACCGGTAGTACCCAGCGATCGGGCCGACCCGAAGGAATTTTTCTGAAAATTTGAAAATTGTTTTTACTCGTGGATACGTGCCTATTGGATCTGTTGGTCGTGTGTCTCAGTACTGGATTCCTAAATTTCTTTTGACTAACCCCAGTACTGAGGCTTCGACATCTTTTGCTGTATAGGCATTCGTGACGAGGAAGTAGAACGTGTGGATCGTGGACTCCGATTGTTCACGGCACATGACCGGAGATAAAAATTGGTTCTCCTCCCTCAAGATGGCATCCTAGACAGAATCGATAATCTTTGGGGATGCTTCAACAAGTGTCGTTCTTGCTACCGGATCCATTAAGGTAAGTGACAAATTTGAATTAAAAGAGGTAGCTTTGGTCGAGGATTTAAAGTACAATTTACTTTCAGTTTCATAAATTGTTGATGAAAACTTTGAAGTTCATTTCAAGAAAACTGGAAGTAAAATATTTGATTCTTACGGTGATTCTGTTTTGAACATTTCTCGTTATGGGAGAGTTTTTAAAGCTGATTTTGAAAACCATGTTTCTCCTATTGTAACATGCTTAGTTGTGAAATTCAACAAAGATTTGATGTTTTGGCATCGCAGACTTGGGCATTTTGGTTTTGAACATTTAACTCGTTTAAGTGGTTTGGATCTTGCTCGTGGTTTGCCTAAACTCAAAAGGGATTCTGATTTGGTTTGTGCACCATGTCGTCATGGTAAAATGGTTCCTTCTTCACACACACCGATTCTTTCTGTGATGACGAATGCACCGGGACAGCTTTCACACATGGACACTGTTGGTCCAGCTAGAGTGCAATCTCTTGGAGGAAAATGGTATGTGTTGGTTAGTGTTGATGACTTTTCTCGATATTCTTGGGTTTTCTTCATGGCAACCAAGGATGAGGCCTTTGGACACTTTCGGAGTTTGGTTCTTCATTTAAATTGTGAATTTCCCAATTCTTTGAAAACCATTAGAAGCGATAATGGTGGTGAATTTAAAAATGCTTCTTTTGAACAATTTTGCAATGAAAAAGGTTTTGAACATCAATTTTCTTCTCCTCGTGTTCCTCAACAAAATGGCGTTGTTGAAATCAAAAATCATTCTTTGGTTGAGATGGCTAGGACAATGCTAGATGAATATCACACTCCTAGAAAATTTTGGGCCTAAGCTATTAACACTGCTTGCTATGTTTCTAATCGTATTTTCTTGCGATCTAAACTTGGCAAAACTCCTTATGAGCTTCATTTTGGTCGTCAGCCCAAAGTTTCACATTTGCGTGTTTTCGATTGCAAATGCTTTGTTTTAAAATCTGGAAATTTGGACAAGTTTGAATCACGTTCAACTGATGGTTTATTTCTTGGATACCGTGCACACACTCGTGGCTATCGTGTACTTATTTTGGAGACTAACAAAATTGTCGAGACTTGTGAGGTCACTTTTGATGAGGCTAGTCCCAGTACTAGACCAGAATTTTCAGGTACATTGCCACAGGTTCGGGGGGAGGATGGTCACATCTTCGAAGACGAAAGCGATGACGAAGACGACGAAGTCGACCTACTTGGTCAGACCGGCCGAGTGGCGTCGGTCGAGCCGGAGGAGGCTGCCGGGCCGAGCGAGCGATCAGGCCGGCGGCAGGGCCGATAGCTTTGGATTCTGTCGATTCCAATCAAGAGGATTCGTCGGGGACTATGACCAGTGCTGAACCAGAACGTGAATCAACTTCTAAGATCACTGCACCTTTGCTAGCGACGACATCCGCCGGTACAAATAATAGGTAATTTACATGAGCGGACGACGAGATCTAAGGTAACTGCGCATGATTTTGCGAATTCTGCTTTTGTTGCTTCTTTTGAACCCAAAGATGTTACTCATGCATTAATCGACGAATTGTGGATTAATGCCATGCATGAAGAACTTGAAAATTTTGAAAGAAACAAAGTTTGGTCTTTAGTTGAACCTCCTTCTCGGACATAATGTTATTGGAACCAAGTGGGTTTTCAAAAATAAACAAAATGAGGATGGTTTGATTGTTCGTAATAAGGCTAGACTTGTTGCTCAGGGTTTTACTCAGGTGGAGGGTTTGGATTTTGATGAAACTTTTGCTCCTGTTGCTAGGATTGAAGCAATTAGACTTTTGCTAGCTTTTGCTGCTTCCAAAGGTTTTTAATTGTATCAAATGGATGTTAAAAGTGTTTTTCTTAATGATTTTATACAGGAGGAAGTTTATGTTAAACAACCACCGGGTTTTGAAAATCCTGATTTTCCCAACCATGTTTTTAAATTGTCAAAAGCTTTATATGGTTTGAAACAAGCACCTAGAGCATGGTATGATAGACTTAAAAACTTTTTGCTTGAAAAAGGCTTTCAAATGGGAAAAATTGACAAAACGCTTTTTGTTCTTAAGCATGGTGAAAATCAACTTTTCGTTCAGATTTATGTTGATGATATCATCTTTGATTGTTCAACTCACTCTTTGGTTGTAGAATTTGCCGAGACTATGCGTAGGGAATTTGAAATGAGCATGATGGGTGAATTGTCATACTTTTTGGGATTGCAAATTAAGCAAACACCTCAAGGTACATTTGTCCATCAAACAAAGTACACCAACGATCTTTTGTGCAGGTTTAAGATGGAGAGCTTGTTAACACCTAAATTTGGTAATCGAATCCCTAAGTCCTAGCAAGGATGAAGAAGAATCGGATCGGCTGGTTTGACGGAGAAACAGAGAGCGTATCGGCTGAGAAGCAATCGGCTGTGAAACCAGTCGGCTAAGGTTGAATAGGACAAGAGCAGCCGATAGCCGATTCTAGGTTCAAAGAAGATAAAACCATTTCTGATGCAGATATTTGAAGATAAATAGAAGATTTCGTTATCAGTTTGTGTGTTAAAAGATATTTCCATATATGGATAGAGTCCTATAACAACAATTGTATCTGTAAATTAGGAATTTGTTTGAACTGTTTATTGTAATGCGGCGTGGGTCCTTCCCGGGATATCGTTGTATTTTAAATAGTAGTTTAGATAGAGTCCAGGGTCTGTACAGATAAAGTTATTCTTGGGTATAAATAGGACCCAAGACCCCCTGTAAAGAACTCATAAAACAATCAATCAAACAACTTTCGGCGCATCGCCAACCCTTTTCTTCAGACGAGCAATTGATTTGGCTTCGGGCTGCATCGTTTTGATCCTCAAACCCAGGTAAATGCTTGTCATTAGTGGTATGTTCTGCTGATTCTAATGCTTCCAACGTAATGACACATTAGATTCAGGGGTACATACTGCGCTATTTACCATATATCGCATATAAACTGGAGCAATGTTTAGATCTATCCTGCCATCGGCCAGTTCTATCAAGAACCCGTAGCCGATAGGGCTAGATCTTAAGGTTGAACTAGTTTATATGCGGTATCCACCGTCTTGAGGTATTTACATCAACCACAACAGATTAGGTTGTTCTTTTGATACTTAATGTTGCATCAACATTGAACTATTAAGTCGTTTTTAGAACTTCCAATGATCTGTTCGGTTAGATGTATTTTACTTAGAGATAGCACCGGGGTTTTAGCCGGCCTTACCTGCCCTGATATATTTTTAGTACATTTATTACTAGATTTATGTTAGGACTGCCTCTTATATTAAGATCCCATTCTTGTCAGACATCAGAAGCCGAAATCGGCCCGCTAGCAATAGCCGATGGCCGATTTCCTAGGCTAGGCATCGGATTCAAGAATGATATCTGTGGAGATTATGGCAATCGGGTATCTACATGGCAAGCTTATCCGACTGGAAATAGGGATATGTTGTGCCTACTAAATATGTAAACCAACTACGACTTGGGTATTACGTTGCCGATTAGATAAGGCAACGGCTCATAGTCATAGTTTGGTAAGATTGAGGAAACCGACTTAGAGTAAGATAGGGTTTCCGATTTGTAACCCCACCTCCCAAGACTATATAAGGGGGGTAAGGGGCGTCCCTTGAGGGATATCGGCTTTAGATCGTATGCTTCATGAGAAGTTAGATCAGCTTTTAGCCTTCCGCTTTAGATCACGAGATCAATAAAGACACTCGGCGGATCGAATCCACCGAAACAGGAGTAGGGTATTACCTCACGAGAGGGCCTAAACCTGTCTAAATTCTTTTCTTCTGCTAACCCATTGTGCTTGGCGATCTCGATCGCGACCCCAATTTTCTATTGCCGAAACCGAGTTTCGGCGCTGGCGCGCTGTAGGGGACCGCGTGTCGAGACTTCTTCAACAATCTCGCCGACAAGCGTGATGGGATCTCCTTCAGGATTCGGCGACTTCGCCGCCAACTCCTTCGACGACTCCTCCTTCGACTCGGATTCAAACCGGTCGGAGGAACGACCCACTCGGCGCCGTTCGGGCTCCCAATAGCGCCGGGATCTTCGACGACATCTTCAAGATCAAGATGCGATCTGCTCGCTCCAACGAAAGACTTCACTCGGCACCGTTCGGATTAACGAACACCGCCGAAATCTGCGCCAATCTTCTCGCATCCCCGACGGAAGCGATCCACTCAAATGAAGATCTCTTAGTGCCGTTTGGATTACCAAACGCCGCCGAAGTTTTCAGCAAACTTCTCTCCCCGAGTCGGCGGCGACCCACTCGGAGGAGCCCACACCCCCAAGCTCGACTCGGACCGGAACGATCCGGATCCGGGTTACCCAGATCAAGGGAGGTCGCCGTCATCCTCCCGTCATTCGGCTCTTGCTCATCTTCGGAGCTCGACGGATACCTCGGCTCCGCCGGCTTCGACAACCTCTACGGCATCCCTTCCGACGAAGCCAACAACTCGATCGCCGCATGGACTACGAGCCGAAGTGCTTCGACGTCTCATGGCCGAGCCGGACGAGTCCGACTCAGCTATGGCCGAAGGCTTGTCAAGAAGAGCCAGCCGGGGTGGAGCTCGAGCGCAAGACACCGAAGAGGAGAAACAACGCAAGGACGAGGCCGACAAGAGAAAGCAGGATCTACGTACGACGGACGATCCGCCCAGAGGCCATACTCCAAACACGGTTTCGCAACACCAATATCTTCCGGACACCACAGCGAACGTTGTCGCCGCACTCACGCTCTTGGACACCGTCATAGAGACGGCTCCGGCCAACGTGACTCCAATACTCGACAAGATCAAGACCATCGTCGCTGCCACGCGAACGGCCATCTCACCACTTCGGCACGAAGACCGATCAATCGTGGCCGAAACGTCGGACAAGAGCCGGCTTCCACCTCGAAGTCGGGAGACTATAGGAGGCCCGAGCCGGCTCGGTCGACGACCGGCCAAGAGGCCCACCTCGCGAGTCCACGCTGAAGTACCAGGAGCAGACGGCCGACTCCCGCGACAAACGACACGGACGTCCTCCCGTCCATCACCGAGCCCGTCGCAACAGTTCCAGCTATACAACCAGCCAACCGAAGACCCCGCCGAGTGATCTGCGGGAAGTCCTCGATCGCCGCTACCAGAACGCGACCAGACGCACTCGGGAAGATCGGAGGGGATCACCCGATAGCGGCGACGACGGAGTACCAGCCTTCACTCGGGAACTTCGCCGAGTGCACCGCCGAGTGGCTTCAAGCCTACAGGGATTGAAAGGTACGACGGTAAGACCGACCCGAATCTTGGCTAACCGTATACACCCTCGCCATCCGCGCTGCAGGTGGTGACAACAAGGCTATGGCCAATTACCTGCCTGTGGCCCTCGCAAACTCAGCCAGAAATTGGCTCACGAGCCTGCCAAGAGGCTCAATCGGCTCGTGGAGCGAGCTGAGGGACCACTTCATCGCCAACTTCCAAGGAACCTTCGAGAGGCCCGGCACACACTTTGACCTTTACAACGTCATCCGGAAGCCGGACGAGCCCCGAAGGATTATATTCGTCGTTTCTCCGAGAAGCGCAACAAGATCCCGAACATCACCGATGACATCATCATCGCCGCCTTCCGGAAGGGAGTCCGTGATGAGCTGCTCATCGGGAAGTTCGGCGCAAACCACCGAAGACGGTGAAGCGATGTTCGAGACGGCGAACTCCTACGCCAAGTCCAACGATGCAATCAAGGCGGCACGCCAAGACCGGCCTGATAAAAGGGATGACAAGCACTCGGAAGGAAGCCGGCATCCGAGGAAGGATAACGGCAGCAGCAATCGAGGCTCGAAAGATCGCAAGCGCCGCACGAAGACCTGGTTGCCACAACATCGATTCTCAACACCGTCGCCGAGTTGAGGCTTACGACACGATCATGAACGATCGTGAACGCTGTGCACGCATCATCTACAAGCAATTCACGAGCAATATGCGGCACGGTTAAACAAGGAGCCGACTAATGAAACCGGTCCATCGGGAACCAAGAAGAACAACCCGATCGGGAAATTCGGAGCCTTTTCAAGGCCACGTGGGCGAGCGAATCACATATTTTGGGGCCGCGGGCTTATGAGTCCAAGAGGAAGCAAAAGCCGATGGACCGCGAGGTCAACGCACACAACCCGAAGTCCCACAACATCTACGATGGTCGGAGGTGGCCATCACGTTTAATCGCTCGGATCATCCCGACCGAGTGGTTCACCCAGGCGTATCCCTTGGTACTTGACCGGTGGTTCGAACATCAAGCTGAAGCGTGTCCTCATCGATGGGGCAGCGTCCTCAATCTACTGTTCGCCAAGACCCGGATGGGATACAAATCCCGAGAACGAGTTGAAGGCAAGCTCGCCCCCTTCCACGGAGTGATCCCGGGCCGTCGCCCACACCACTCGGGCACATCGCCTTTCCAGTCACCTCCGGAGTTCGCGAGAATTTCCGAACGGAGAATACCACCTTCGGGGTGGTCGACTTCAAAGACGGCCTACCACGCGATCATCGGAAGCGACGTCAAACAAGCCTTCACCTGCGACGAAGAAAGCTGCGATATGGCCCAATCTTGTGAGAGATCACGTGGCTAGGAAGAAATCCACCGGCTACATCAACATCCGAAGAGGGTGAAATTTCTACAAAGAGGATAGCCAAGTCGGGACAAGGCGACGCCAAAACGAAGAAAATCTTTCTTGATCCAGTCGGCAAGATATCTTCAAGGACTTAGAAGATACCAGAGTCGCAATGTTCGGGCGCGAGCTTTCATTGTCGATGATTTGGTTCTACGCAAGATCCAGACCATCAAGGACCATCACAAATTATCTCCACTATGGGAAGGACCATACATAATCGCTGAGGTGACTCGGCCAAGAGCATTTCGACTAAAGCGCGAAGATGGATCTATGATGGAGAACTCCTGGAATATTGAACATCTTCGACGATACTATGCTTAAATTGCCATAAGGACTGAGAATTTTTTGATGATCTAATCAAGTTTTAGGCTTGGTGACAGTCGGACGAAAATTACTTAAGAAATTTTCTATGAAGACTCAGGTCAAGGCATCAACATAAATAAGCTAGATACCTACAAGTTCACATCGGAGGCATAAAGAGACCAAGATGATTAGATGAAGTGGCGGGGACGACCTCGAAGCTTCGTAAAAAGACTTGAGGGTTTTTGCTAAGTCGTCTCGTGATTGGGCCGAGCCCATGAGAGACTTGCGGCCCAGCTAAGGTGTGGCTTGACACGTGTCCTTAGGGACTTAAGTGGATGGACTTAAGCAGATTTGCCTTGGCAATATGCACGTGTCACATAGCCCAATACCTTTAAAATCCTTTCATACCGCGGTTTGCATAACTTCATGAGAAGTTGGCACGATGCAATTTGAAAGGTGACAAACAGCTTAAGCTTTCCATGGCTGTCCCGATGACGGGGACTGTTTGGTTTCTAAGCATTTGATTAAATGATTATATCAATGCTATTTTTCCACCTTGGTGAAGATCTTTTTAGATTAAGACCAATATTATGGCAGGAGCTATTTAATATTTTGGTCGTATTTTTCAAATGACTGAAAAATTTGTTTACCCGAGGGTTGACTAAATTATTTGTCCCGAGATGACTCGGACAAGTTAACTCGGATGAGCATGAGCTTGCCGAGTGTTTTTACCCACGAGGGTTGATTAGATTATTTGTCCCGAGATGACTCGGACAAGTTAACTCGGACGAGCATGAGCTTGCCGAGTGTTTTTTACCCACGAGGGTTGATGAGATTATTTGTCCCGAGATGACTCGGACAAGTTAACTTGGATAAGCATGAGCTTGCCGAGTGTTTTTACCCACGAGGGTTGATTAAATTATTTGTTCCGAGATGACTCGGACAAGTTAACTCGGATGAGCATGAGCTTGCCGAGTATTTTTACCCACGAGGGTCGATAGAATTACTTGTTCGAGATGACTCGGGCAAGTTAACTCGGATGAGCATGAGCTTGCCGAGTGAATTGATTTCTTACCCATGAGGGCTAAATAAATTATTTGTTCCGAGACGACTCGGCGAACTACTCGGATAAGCATGAGCTTGCCGAGTGATGTGATTTTTATGATTGCTTTAGCTTGAGCTAAGCATTTATATGAGAATTATTTGTTCCGAGATGACTCGGGCAAATTTCCGGATGACTCGGGAAGATCAGCTCGGATAAGCATGAGCTTACCGAGCGAATTGATTTCTTACCCATGAGGGATGATTGAAATATTTGTTCCGAGATGACTCGGGCAGATCCACTTGGATAAGCATGAGCTTACGAGTGCTTTTCACCCACGAGGGTTGATTGAGTTATTTGTTCGAGATGACTCGGGCAAATTCACTCGGATAAGCACGAGCTTGCCGAGTGATGAGATTGCTTTAGCTTGAGCTAAGCATCTACATTAGAATGATTTTTTATAGTCCTTGACTATATGTTTAGTCTATTTTTGACTAACCACATAGTCGGGGGCTACACCTAATTTGGTGCATCAGGAGATGCACCTAGATATTTATTTTTGAGAATTTTTGAGATATTTTCCAGCCCTTCACAGTCTTTGAAGCCACTCGGGAAGATTCAGGCGAGATGATGGAATCACTCGGCGCCGGAGCACTCGGCCAAAGAGGTTTTTGGCTGCGTACTATTTTGGTTTGAAGCTGAGTTGTCTCGTCGCGAAAAGGACTCGGGGGCTACTGTGGAGATTATGGCAATCGGGTATCTACATGGCAAGCTTATCCGACTGGAAATAGGGATATGTTGTGCCTACTAAATATGTAAACCAACTACGACTTGGGTATTACGTTGCCGATTAGATAAGGCAACGGCTCATAGTCATAGTTTGGTAAGATTGAGGAAACCGACTTAGAGTAAGATAGGGTTTCCGATTTGTAACCCCACCTCCCAAGACTATATAAGGGGGGTAAGGGGCGTCCCTTGAGGGATATCGGCTTTAGATCGTATGCTTCATGAGAAGTTAGATCAGCTTTTAGCCTTCCGCTTTAGATCACGAGATCAATAAAGACACTCGGCGGATCGAATCCACCGAAACAGGAGTAGGGTATTACCTCACGAGAGGGCCTGAACCTGTCTAAATTCTTTTCTTCTGCTAACCCATTGTGCTTGGCGATCTCGACTGCGACCCCAATTTTCTATTGCCGAAACCGAGTTTCGACAATATCTTTTCATAAGAATCATCGGAATACTAGCTGATCCATAGTTAGCTTTCCAGCATTGGCTAGGTTATCAATACATATAGTTATTATCCTTTACTATATTTGGGTTAAGCGGCTGATGTTGTCTCGATATAGCTGATCCATTCTAGTCACTTGGCTTAAATATATTTTAGGATAGCATATATATGCTCATGGATTCCCTCCTCCGATCCAGTGGGGATCTAACCTAACACTTAACGCATATATCTTGTTTTTCTTGTTGGTTAACAGATCAAACCAAGCGGCACGCCCTGCTTGCACGAGGCGCCAAGAAGGACTGCACCGGAGCTAGCGAGATATCCCAGGCTAGCGCGTGAGAGAAATTTCTCGTCAACACACTTCTTGGCACGCTCGGTGGGACTTTCTCTGTCGGCTCGGCCAGGACGCATCAACTCAACCGACAAGATGGTCGACTCCAAGAGCCCCAATGTTTCTCAGGACAACATCATGTCTGTGAAGATGGAGCAATTATCGGCTGAGCAGCAAGCCGATTACAAGAAGATGGTGGAAGAGCTCCAGGCCAACTACTTACAATCATTCATCCAGACGAGATCCGGGGCTGTACATCAAGAGTACAGGTTCAGCATAAACGAGCTCAAGGCATCCTCCTCCAGTGGATCAAAAGGCAAACCAAAGGTGGAGGAGCCAATTCAGGAACAAGATGATTCGGCCTTGCATACTTTGCAAGACCAGATCGATTTGGCCGTCCATCACGCGCTGGTCAACCAGAGTAGCATCCTCGTCAACACTCTCAACAACATGATTGCTACTGTGGTCGATGCCAAGATAGCCGACCAGCTACAACGGGGACCAACGTACTTCACGGACGACCAATTTCCTAGTTACAGGACGTTGGTCACCCAGAATCGGCCGATTCCACTGCCAACGCAACCAGGGCCGCCAAGAGGGGTCCTCGGCCAGCCGAATCCAACTGAATCGGCTACAAGGCTAGTGATTACCATGCTGAATCGACAGCAACCGCTACCCCAGGACCAGATTGCTAACATGTTCAACGATAATCGGCAGTTAGAGCCGATTGCCCAGATTGACCTGGACAGACGGTACAACGCCGGTGGTCGACAGCTATTCCTGGGTCGACCAACACCACTACCGGTGAACCGGCCGCCTCCCGCTGATCATCCGCCTCACAACCAGTATCAAGGAGGCCTCCAAGATCATCACTACAGGCCTCAGACGCCACCACCGCTGTATCGGCAAGCACCCGCACCATATGACCCATATGAGCCGATACAGCAGGATAACCGGACTTGGGCCGATCTGATTGCAGATGTCATGCGCGATCAATTCGGCCTCAAGCCAAAGGACTCAGGGAACGTGTATCGGTATCCTTATCCAGTGCATTTAGAGAGGATTCTGTTGCCCAACCGATACAAGATCCTAGATTTTTCAAAGTTCTCAGGGCAAGACAACGTATCGACCTACAAGCATGTCAGCCGATTCTTGGCACAGTGCGGCGAAGCATCGGCTACAGACGCCTTGAGAGTCCGGTTTTTCCCCTGTCTCTTTCAGGATTGGCTTTTACCTGGTTCTCCTCATTACCTTACAACTCAATTCAGAGCTGGGCCGATCTCGAAAAACAATTTCACAGCTACTTTTACTCCGGCAACCACGAAATGAAGTTGTCGGACCTCACCAGTATCAGGCAAAAGCACAACGAATCGGTTCAAGAATACGTTCAACGCTTCAGAGAGATGAGGAACCGATGCTACAGCTTGGTGCTATCGGACGCCCAATTGGCCGATTTGGCCTTTCATGGCTTGATCGCGCCGATTCGAGAGCGATTCTCTGTGTAGGATTTCGACAGCCTAGCCCACTTGGCGCAGAAGGTGACGGCCCTCGAGCAGCGATTCCAAGACACCAGGAAGGCCGTCAAAAACATAAATCAAGTCATCGTTGAGTCAGACTCCGACTCCAATGACGATGACGTGGAGGTGGCGGCAACCAAATGGGCCAAGAACAAAAAAGCCATCGTCTGCATGTGGCTACTGAAGACGGCCAAAGAAGAAAGATACGACTTCGATATCACTAAAGCCGATAGGATTTTTGACTTGCTGCTCAAAGAGAAACAGATCCAGCTCCCTGAAAACCACGTAATCCCATCAGTCGAAGAACTAAAAAAGAAGAAATATTGCAAGTGGCACAACTCCACATCCCATGACACTAATGATTGCAATGTCTTCAGGCAGCAAATCCAGTCGGCAATTAAGGCCGGGAAATTAAAGTTTGCCGATTCAAGTCGACCGATGAAGGTAGACGGCAATCCTTTCCCGGTCAACACAGTTCAAGCCGGCCCTAGGCGAGCCGATTGAAAGAACAGAATGGCGCACGGCTTAGTCGACGCATCAATCGGGGCCAGGGCAGAAGGCGAGCCCACTGGAAATCACGCCGCACCAATCAACATGGTGCGCCCCGTTATCACATCGGCTGACCGACGGCCAGTCCATGACGACAGCCGACGCCGTCCTCCGCACCGGTCTCAACGGGAAGAAGATCGCGATGAAGCACCTCATCGACGCGAGCCGAAAACCCAAAGCCGCCGGTACGAGGCAAGCCACCGCAGTGCCGATCCGCATTGGCATTGTGATTTTTTAGGTACTGTTGGGAATCCGGCATGAGGCTACCGACACTGGACAACTGCCCGGCGTGCAACGATCACCGCGACGATGAACACAGGAGCTCATCGGCTGTAAGCCCAACCCGGTTCGTCCCTAGAGCCGTTCGGCTAAATCAGAGGCGGCGGTCTGTCCACGATCAGCTCGGCCCGATTGATCAAGACTTCTCGTCGATGAAGACAACAACGACAACAACCACGACGACGAAGAGGCCGACAATGAGGAATCGGCCAATCCCCAATGGTGTCCGTCTGATCACTTCACAAAGACGCAGAAAAGAAGAATTCAACGACTCAAGCGTGAAGGGAGAGAAGATGAAGTTCGGCAAATGATCCAAGAACAGTGCCGTCGGCTGGGTAAGATCAAAATGCGATGGGTTCCCAAGGAGAAAACCGCCACAGCCGACGAGGAGCAAGCCCAGGAGAGTCCAGCCGACCAAGCCAGGAGGGCAGTCAAAGGGAAAGGCAAAGTTTCTGCATCGGTCAACATGGTGTTCATACTGCCAGCCGAATTCAGTGCTTCCAAAGCCGATGCAGACACCATTGAAGATGACTTGGTGAAACTGGCAATCTCACTAGACCAAGCTATTTTTGACAAACCCGAGGGGACTGAAAATCGGCACCTGAAGCAATTGTACGTTAAAGGATTCGTCAACGGCAAGCCAATGTCCAAGATGCTAGTTGATGGGGGAGCCGCAGTCAACCTAATGCCCTACGCAACATTCAGAAAACTAGGCAAAGGGGCCGAAGACCTGATAAAGACCAATATGATGGTCAAATACTTCGGCGGCAACCCATTAGAAACCAAGGGCGTCCTGAACGTCGAACTGACCATTGGCAATAAGACCGTGCCCACAACATTCGTTGTCATCGACGGGAAGGGGTCTTACAACCTATTGCTCGGAAGGGACTGGATACACGCCAATTGTTGCGTTTGTTCTACAATGCATCAAAGCTTGATCCAATGGGACAGTGACAAGATTGAGATCGTACCAGCCGACAGGTCAGTTAGCATCGTCAGTGCCGATTTGCCGCTTTGGGAAATCGAAGGCATTGATTGTTTGTCTAGGAAAATCTGGCAAGCCAATTTTCTAAATGTGTCAAATTCCACAGTACAGCCGATTGGAGATGACGAGCCGCAGCTGCTACTTTGAACAACACATGATGGAGGGCTCAAGCTTCTTCGGCATGGACACCGCAGACGAAGACGATGGCAAGCTCGGGCAAGGTTTCACGTCGGCCGACGAATTAGAAGAAATTGACATCGGCTCTGGTGACAAGCCGAGGCCGACGTATATTAGCAAAAATCTATCTCCTCATTGTAGATCCCAGCTTATCGATTTGTTAAAAGAATATAAAGATTACTTTGCTTGGGAGTATTTCGAGATGACTGGGCTTAGCCAATCGATAGTGGTCCATCAATTGCCGATTAAGGCAGGCTATCGGCCGTTCAAACAACCTCCTAGGAGGTTTAGGGCCGATATGTACGATGCAATCAAAGCCGAAATCACTCGGCTATATGATGCGGGATTCATTCAGCCTTGCCGATACGCTGAATGGGTCTCAGACATTGTCCCGGTGTTGAAGAAAAATGGTAAACTTAGGGTACGCATCGATTTCAGGGATCTAAACAAGGCCACCCTTAAGTATGAATACCCAATGCCCATAGCCGATTTGCTCGTCGATGCTGTTTCAGGCCACAAGATTATTAGTTTTATGGACAGCAATGCAGGTTATAATCAGATATTTATGGCCGACGAAGACATCCACAAGACTGCTTTTTGGTGTCCTAGCGCAATCGGCTTGTACGAATGGGTGGTAATGACATTCGGCTTGAAGAATGCTAGGGAAACATATCAACGGGCCATGAACTACATTTTTCATGATATAATCGGCTCACTAGTGGAGATCTACATTGACGACGTGGTTGTTAAGTCCAGAGAGATGGAGAACCACATAGCCGATCTGAGACAAGTGTTAGAGCGGACGAGGAAATATGGCCTGAAGATGAACCCACTTAAGTGCACGTTCGGCGTATCGGCTGGGCAGTTCCTAGGATTTCTTGTTCATGAAAGAGGAATTGAGGTCACACCAAGAAGTATCAATGCTATCAAGACGATCCAGTCTCCGAAAGACAAGAAACAACTCCAGTCGTTGATCGGCAAGATAAATTTCATCAGGCGATTCATAGCCAATCTTTCAGAAAAGATGGAGCCGTTCACACCACTGCTTCGGCTGAAGGCCGATCAAGCATTCACATGGGGGGTAGAGCATCAAAAGGCCCTGGACAACATCAAAAATTATTTAAGCTCGCCTCTAGTTCTAATGCCTCCACAAAAGGGCTGCCATTCAAGCTGTACCTATCAGCCGACGACAACTCAATCGGCTCGATTTTGATCCAAGAAGTCGCTGGCAAGGAAAGGGCCATATTCTATCTCAGCCGATGACTACTAGACGTGGAAACGAGGAATCCACCTGTGGAGAAGCAGTGCCTATGCCTATATTTTTCATGCACAAAGTTAAGGCATTATCTGCTATCCAACGAGTGCACCATAATTTGCAAAGCCGACGTGGTCAAATAGATGCTATTGGCTCCGGTATTGAAAGGAAGAAATAGGAAGTGGATTTTTGATTTGACAGAATTTGATTTGAGGTATCAGGCATCCAGGGAAATCAAAGGACAAGCCATAGCCGATTTCATCGTCGAGCACATGAACGACTCGATCGGCTCAGTGGAAATCATGCCTTGGACGCTAACGTTTGATGGCTCGGTTTGCACAAGCAGCTGTGGTATCGGCTTAGTCATTATTTCGCCCAGGCGGACAAGTTTTGAGTTTGCTTTCGCTATCAACCCCTATGCTACAAACAACCAAGCCGAATACGAAGCCGTCCTTAAAGGATTACATCTACTCAAAGAAGTTGAGGCCGACGTAATCAAAATAATGGGAGATTCACTGTTGGTCATCAGCCAATTATCAAGAGAATATCAATGCAAAAATGATGCGCTGATGGTCTATTATCAGCAATGCCGGGAATTAATGGAAGGTTTTCGGCTAGTTACTTTGAAACGTATCCCCAGAGAGCAGAACACAGAAGCCAATGATTTAGCTCAAGGGGCATCGGGCTATCGGCCGATGTTGAAAGAGATCGAAATAGAGGTTGTCTCCATTACAGCCGATGACTGGAGGTTTGAAGTCTACAACTATCTCAAGAACCCCTCTCAATCGGCTATAAGGAAACTGCAATACAAGGCGCTAAGATATGTTTTGCTCGATGAAGATCTGTACTATCGGACGATTGATGGCGTGCTACTCAAGTGTGTTGGCGCCGATCAAGCCAAAGTGGCTATCAGAGAAGCGCATGAAGGGATCTGCGGCACGCATCAATCGGCTCATAAGATGAAGTGGCTACTTCGCTGAGCAGGATACTTTTGATCGACAATGCTGGAGGATAGTTTCAAATATTATAAGGGTTGCCAGGATTGTCAGAAATTAGACGCCACACAACGAGCACCAGCGTCAGCTATGAACCCAATCATCAAGCCATGGCCGTTCAGAAGATGGGGTATTGATATGATCGGCCAGATCAATCCACCCTCAAGCAAAGGGCACAAATTTATTCTGGTGGCAATAGACTACTTCACGAAATGGGTGGAGGCAGTTCCTCTGAAGGAAGTGGATTCTAAGGACGCAATCGAGTTTGTTAAAGAGCACATTATCTACCAATTTGGCGTCACGCAAACCATTACAACTGACCAGGGATCTATATTCATATCGGATGAGTTTGCTCAGTTTGCCGATGGCATGGGGATCAAGCTACTCAATTCTTCGCCGTACTACGCGCAGGCCAACGGGCAAGCTGAAGCTTCAAATAAGAGTTTGATTAAATTGATTAAAAGAAAGATCTCTGAGTACCCTAAGCAATGGAATAGCCGATTAGCCGAATCACTATGGGCATATCGGATGGCATGCTATGGATCAATTCAAGTCCCTCCATACAAGCTAGTCTACGGGCATGAGGCAGTGCTACCATGGGAAAGCGTCATCGGCTCATGGCGCATCCAACTACAGGACCAACTCACAGCCGATGATTATTATCACTTGATGGTGGATGAATCAGAGGACTTAGTTTTATCCAGGATGAGGGCCTTGGAAAAAGTTATAAAGGATAAAGAACGAGTAGCCAGGCATTATAATAAAAAACTGGTGCCTAAATCTTTTGAAGAGGGCGAGCTCGTTTGGAAATTAATATTGCCGATCGGATCCAGAGACAACAAATTCGGCAAATGGTCACCAAATTGGGAAGGGCCTTTCAAGATCCACAAATGCGTCTCTAAAGGGGCTTATATGCTAGAAGGTTTAGATGGAGAAGTATTTGGGAGGGCTCTCAATGCAAAATACCTGAAAAAATACTACCCAAGTGTATGGATCAACTCATGATTCGGCTCTGTTTGCTTAGCCGATTTATAACAGCCGATGTCTTATTTCAGTAAGGCATCGCCTTTAGGCATTTTTATGCAACATTTTTCCCCTAAGTTTTCTACGGTCGGCTAACGATTGGCCGATAGCAGCGACAATGAGTTGCAAATGGCTTGAATTCACAATTTCATCGACACTGAAGCTATCAACAAAATTTGGGGGGCATATACATACACAACGCCGATTATAGAATAGATGAAAGCCAAAAAAAATTTCAGACCTCGTAATCGGCAGTCAATCTAGAAGTTTGGGAGCAAGATGTTGGAAAGCTTACGGAGTCGACGCAACGGTTGGTTTAGGTATGAGGTATAAGCCGATTCCGGGGAAGCGAGAGATGTGGCCCTAAGTTCGTTTCAAGCGTTTGAGGTCGGAGGTCGTGATACCAGGTGTTGAGATCATTAGCCACGATGTGGTTTCGGAATCGGCAAACCTAGCGCAACACGTAAGGCCAAGGCCGATTTCAGCACAGCTAATTTAGAATTGACAGTCGTATCGAGATAGTACATGCGGCCGGAGCCGATCTCGTTTACAAGCATAGTTGCAAAAAATTGACAGGATATATTAAACAAGCCAAGGGCAGAAGCCGATTATAAAAGTCAGACGAATATTTTACAGGAAGCCAAAGTCAAGTTCATTCATGCTCACGGGTTAGAAACGGACAGGCTGTACTTAAACGTTTGGTGAAGCCGATTACAAAAGCTGAATGGGTATATTACATGAGGCAGTAGCCGATTTCAGAACACAAAATATTACAAGCGAGTTCATCTCTTTAGGAAATCGGCTATAGCCGACAACGCCGTCCGCCTGATCTGGTCCACCTCCTCGATGGCCTTGTCATTGTCGGCTTCGGACCCAGCCACCGGCTGAATGCCTTTCACAAAGTCCCGGAGATGCGCCACAGCCACCTTGATACTTTGACATTGAGCGTCGATTTCGGCTGGCAGGCTGGCCATGTACTCCTTGTGGACATCGATCTTGTTCATGACTTGAACGAGATCGGCCATCAGCTGGTCCTAGCGTGAGATGAGCTGCTCGAGCTTGGCCGCTGGCTTGGTTTTCAGGCGGTCAAAGGCGGCCTTCTAACCCTAGATAGCTTCCTTGGTCGACTGGAGGGTTGCCGACCGCTTCTGGTTTTCACGACGGTCGGCTATTCGCTGCCGAGCTCGCTCGTATTTGAGTTGGTGGGCTTCCAAGAAGGTTGCTGACACGATGGCGTCGGCTAGAGCTTTCGGCAGCTGGCCTTGGATCTCCCTGAAGCGTGCGCGGATCGAGCCACTGTCGACTACCAGCACGTCCAGCCGATTGCCGATGTCAGCTAGACTGGCCCTCAGGTCCTCGTCCGGCCTCACCAGCGCCTCCTCGCCGATCTCGCCAGACTTCTCGAACTCCGACAAGTTGAAATTAAGGAGGTCGGCTATGTTTTGCAAAGAGAAGATGGTGATTAGAAAAGAATTGTTAAGTTGGCAGAGCTGATTATAAAATTCAGTCGGCTTACCTTGGGCACTGGGGCCAGAGCAACTTGCTCGGCTGGATCGCCGCCTAGGCTGATGGGGCCTCACCATCGGCGCCATTGCCACCGCCCGTGGCAACCACGACGTGCTCACTCGACGCCGGGGGAGGCTGCCGATGGTGATCGAGGAGGCTGCGAAAGAAGTGTTAGCAGTCAAGTCGGCTGAAATGCGTAAACTAGGATGTAGGAGATGCTTATGATTGGAACGCGACGCGGGATACGGCTGGCTGGCTTCTTGATATGAAAAGCGCATGATCGGCTGAGTATATAGTGATGTCCTACTAAGGTCGATTTTAGTAAGGTGAAAGCTTACCGATGGTCTCTTCGTCGGAGGGCATGGTGCCGGTGGATAGTCGGCCGGGGGATTGATGGAGTTATGGTTTGAGCTGCTGGACTCAGCCGCTGCCCCAACGGCCGCCGGTATCTCTTCGTCGGCCACCTGGTCGTCAAGGTATTGAGCGATGACCGGATCTACCGGGGAAGGCTGTCGGCCGGCGCGATCGGCTTCTTCTCCTTTAGCTTCTTTGGGGTAGGCACGTCCGATGGCTGTGCAGGAGGCACAGCTCTTTTCTTGTGAGTTATCGGCTCGCGCACTTGCCCGCGCAGTTGGGACGCCAGTTTCGGCGTGTCCCAGCCGATCGCCGATTGGGCAAGGCCGCCCCATCCAGAACACCAAGGCGGTATTCAATGGGGATCCCGGAGTCACTCACCGTCAGGCGTTCCGTTTCGGTCTCCTGCAAACCAAAGAGGACAAGTGTTAGTCGACGACATCGGTCGATGATAAGGAAAGAGGAATCGTCTGGAGTTCAAGACTTACTGAGGGGATCTCGTCTGGCAGCAGCGAGCCGACGTAGTAGGAGGATCGTTGGTGAAAGATGTGGCGTTTGATCTCAACCCACCATCGACTGTAAGCTGCGCTCTTCTTGTATGCTAGCGTCATCTTGCCGACACTGCCAAGAGGCGGGCCGGCTATGTTCAACAGCCGATGCATGATGAAAGGTTGATTCACGATCCTCCTGGTCTCAATCTTGTCGGCGTAGTAATAGTCGACGGGCAGTTGCCCAAGACAAAATTGTCTTGCAGCCGATACTGGGTAGTAGAATTCATAACTCTTGGCCACTGATCGGCCTTGGTGGATCCCAGTCGGTAGGATGCAGGGAGTCAGGGCAGCAATGAAAAGTTCTCTACACCTGGGGTTGTTGGCTGAGTTGATATCCTCTCAGTTGAAGTCGGCTGGCAGCTCGAATAGTGCCCGGTCCTGGTAGAAGTACCAGGTCTGATTGTCGTTGGCAACCCATCATACAGGGAGATAAACCATTCGGCTAGCAAATCGGCCGACTGCCTTGAGCCCACGTGCACAGCCGCTGCCTCTCCGTAGCTCATGCACCTGGTGGTGGTGATCTCGTTGCCGTTATCATCTTCGATCGGCTCCAATCTTGGGAACGCAGCCTCAGTCAGGGGCGATCGACCGGCTACTTTCTGGGTCATCAGCACCAGCCATATTTGGAGGAACCACCAGGGGCCACCGGTGCTGACAGTAGCATTGGAGGCTATCTTCGCAATAGCTTGGTGCAGCGTTTGATACAGATAGCCGAGGAGGTACTTCCCTAGCACGAGCTTATTCCCGTCGACTAGGGATTCGGCTGCGATCTGCCAGTTGGTGGTTGGCCCGCAGCTTGAGCCATAGAACAGGACTTTTCTAGCTACATCATCAGAAATGCAGTGTGTTCCCTATGGCCGACCGGCCCGTACTTCATGTTCTGGGCGATGTAGCCGCTCCATCCGTCGATGGCCTTGGTTTTGAACTGGCGGTGTCCTTTTCGGCTCAGATTCTCAGGGTTAGCCGACGATAGGATTTCCAGTCCGGTTGTCATGTATACGTCGGCTAATGTGATCGTCATCGGCCCCTGCTAGAACATGAAGACGTTGAAGCTATCGTTCCAGAAGTACGCCGCAACCAACATCAGTGGCTCATCCTTCTCCATGTTGGCCACAGACAGAGCTAGGCACTAAGCTATTCTTGTTTCTGCCCAATAAGTTTGTTTGGCCGATTGCATCCTCCTGTACCACTCAATCCAAGCGGCGTCTGTGGTCGGCCATGACTTGAAAGTGCCAGCCCAATGGTTCAGAGATGGCTTCCTGGTGTTGTAAGGCATCCTATCGGTTTCGGCTATTGTTATATCGGCTGGGTCAGTGTTGCCGATAGGACCTTGGAAGTATCTTCTCTCTTGGGTTAGGCTCGGAATGGCTACTTGATGTGACAGGTGCTACAGCTGAAAAGAAAAATTGCTAATCAAGAGCAGATGAAGGCATGATGAACGCAACAACACTAGGAGGCATGGCTGGAACGGAAATCTGAAGAGGAAGAGTTTTGAACCGACAGGCGTACCTCGGGGAACTCGACGGTGGCGGCGGCCGGTGCGGCGGCGGTTTTGGAGGCCATTGGGGTCGTTGGAGATGGATCAGGGTCCGGGTTCGCGAGGATCGCCGGGATGTGATGAAGAGCCGCGGTGAATCGTCGGAGAGGAGAGATGAAAAGAAGGCTTGTTTGCGAAGTGTTTGAGTGCGTTTTGAAGGCGTGATCGTTTCGGTCAAGGTAAAGGACTATTTAAAGGGCATTTGGGGCAGCCGAAATGGTTTAGGTCAGAAAAGAGCGGGAATTTGAACAGGCAACAAATCCGCAACACTTCGTATCACGGACTTGGGGGCATGTGTTAACACCTAAATTTGGTATTCAAATCCCTAAGTCATAGCAAGGATGAAGCAGAATCGGATCGGCTGGTTTGACGGAGAAACAGAGGCCGTATCAGCTGAGAAGCAATCGACTGTGAAACCAGTCGGCTAAGGTTGAATCGGACAAGAGCAGCCGATAGTCGATTCTAAGTTCAGAGAAGATAAAACCATTTCTGGTGCAGATATTTGAAGATAAATAGAAGATTCGGTTATCAGTTTGTGCGTTAAAAGATATTGCCATATATGGATAGAGTCCTGTAACGCCAATTGTATCTGTAAATTAGGAATTTGTTTGAACTATTTATTGTAATGCGACGAGGGTCTTTCCCGGGATATCGTCGTATTTTAAATAGTAGTTTAGACAGAGTCCAGGGTCTGTATAGATAATGTTATTCTTGGGTATAAATAGGACCCGAGACCCCCTGTAAAGAATTCATAAAACAATCAATCAAACAACTTTCGGCGCATCGCCAACCCTTTTCTTCAGACGAGCAATTGATTCCCAAACCCAAGTAAATGCTTGTCATTAGTGGTATGTTCTGCTGATTCTAATGCTTCCATCGTAATGACACATTAGATTCAGGGGTTTATACTTTGTTATTTACCATATATCGCATATAAACCGGAGCAATCTTTAGATCTATCCTTCCATCGGCCAGTTCTATCAAGAACCCGTAGCCGATAGGGCTAGATCTAAAGGTTGAACTAGTTTATATGCGGTATCCACCGTCTTGAGGTATTTACATCAGCCACAACAGATTAGGTTGTTCTTTTTATACTTAATGTTGCATCAACATTGAACTATTAAGTCGTTTTTAGAACTTCCAATGATCTGTTCGGTTAGATGTATTTTACTTAGAGACAGCACCGGGGTTTCAGCCGGCCTTACCTGCCCCGATATATTTTTAGTACATTTATTACTAAATTTATGTTAGGACTGTCTCTTATATTAAGATCCCATTCTTGTCGGACATCATAAGCCAAAATCGGCCCGCTAGTAATAGCCGATGGCCGATTTCCTAGGCTAGGCGCTGATTCAAGAATAATATCTTTTCATAAGAATCATCGGAGTACTAGCCGATCCATAGTTAGCTTTCCAGTATCAGCTAGGTTATCAATACATATATTTATTATCCTTTACTGTAATTGGGTTAAGCGGCTGATGCTGTCTTGGTATAGCCGATCCATTCCAGTCACTTAGCTTAAATATATTTTAGGATAGCATATATATGCTCATGGATTCCCTTAGCCGATCCAGTGGGGATCTAACCTAACACTTAATGCATATATCTTGCTTTTCTTGTTGGTTAACAAATCAAACCAACTGGCACGCCCTGCACTGCACAGGCAGCCAAGAAGGACCTGCACTAGAGCTAAGCAGATCTCCCAGGCCAGCGCGTGAGAGAAATTTCTCGTAAACAGAGCTGCAAGCTGTGGATCAAAAGGAGTATAGAAGCATGATTGGATCTTTGTTGTATCTAACTGCTTCTAGACCAGACATACAGTTTGCTGTGTGTTTGTGTGCACGCTTTCAAGCTTCTCCTCGTGCTTCACATCATCAAGCGGTCAAGCGCATTATGAGGTATTTGAGTCATACCCTTGAGTTTGGAATTTGGTATTCTACTTCATCTTCTATTTGCTTAAGTGGATATTCCGATGCTGATTTTGCGGGTTGTGGAATTGATAAAAAAGTACTAGTGGAACATGTCATTTTCTTGGAACTTCATTGATTGCATGGTCTTCTAGGAAACAATCTAGTGTAGCTCAATCCACTGCTGAATCTGAATATGTTGCTGCTGCTAGTTGTTGTTCACAGATTCTTTGGCTTATTTCTACCTTGGAAGATTACGGTCTTGGTTTTGAAAAAGTGCCTCTTTATTGTGATAATACAAGTGCCATAAACATTGCTAAGAATCTTGTTCAACACTCACACACTAAGCACATTTATATTCGCTTTCACTTCTTGCGGGATCATGTTGAGAAGAAGGATGTTGAATTGAAATTTATGGACACAAAATTGCAACTTGCTGATATTTTCACAAAACCATTGGATTCTTCTCGCTTTGCTTTTCTTCGAGGGGAATTGGGAATCATTCATCCTTTTGGCATGTTTTGAGGGGGAGTTTTTGTGCTCTTTGTTTTATCAAGCTACATGATTAAAATAAATTGATAAAGAGAGCTTTATCCCTACATATTGTTGTTCATGTGCATGCTAGCAATATTATGAAGGTTTATTTGTCACTAGCATAGCTTGTATGTATTCTAGTATTTTTATGTGATCTAGATTTTATATTTAGGTGATAATGCATGACACTTTAAAATTATACTTGAATTAAATAAATATGCAATGTTGATACTAGTGCTTGTGTTGGATTATAAATGCTTATATATATATATATATTTTGTTGACTTATTATTCCTCAAATTACTTTAAAATTGCTCATTGTGTAAAGAGAATAAAATGTTATCTATGCGAGAAAAAAATGAATACCGAATCATTGGAAACAGTCTTGACGACAAGGACATATTCGAAGTGAGCAAAAATAAAGGGTGCCAAATTCTTGGAAACAGTCTTGACGACAAAAACGTACTGGAATAATTGTGAGAAAAAAATATGAGCAACAAATATGGCTCGAATTAATATGAAAATTTTTTCTCCTAAATTATGTGTGCAAAAATGTAAATTTGAGAAAGAGTAATGGTTGCAATAAGTCTATATATTTGGGTTTATTTTTCAACCTATGTGCTTGTAAAGATGTTGCATTATAAATCGTTTGAATCCATGAATTTTTATTGTGTTATTGATCTTAATTATAAAATATTTGATTCATGATTATACTCTAGTGCATATTTGCTATACAATTGATAAGTTTGTCTTCGTATTATTGCAACACATGAAAAGACTTGCCTTATGTATGGTGCTAAGCTCTTGGACATTCATAACCATACTTCTTATGCTTGATGAAAACATTGTCAAAAGGGGGAGAACAAATGTTGTTTTTGATCAAATATCACATGGGGGAGAACATACAATATTTCTAAGACAAAGTGCAAGTTTTTTTTGGGTCAAGGGATTTTCTTTCTTTTCAAAAGGGAGCACTCAAATGCTTTTTATCATTTTTGTTTTAATTTTCCAAACACCAAAACAACACTTTTATTTTGTTTGCCAATGTGTTCATCAAGGGGAAGATTGTAAAATCAAAGTGTGTTTGATTCTTTATTTAATGATGAACAATTGGCATCTGGGATTATTGCTTTGTGTGTTTTGTTATTTCAAAATTTATTGACAAAGTGGTTTTGGAGTGGTTTTGGTTTTCGGACTATGAACAGTGTTCATTGGCTGACAATGGCCCGACCGGGCTTGTACTGCCGGCCGACTCAGGTGATCGTGCGGTCGACCGGGCAGCTTACTCGTGGTCGACCGGCCAAGCACATGTCCGACCGTTGACCGTTTTGTTTCGGTTTCGGTTTCGGTTTGTTTCCTTGTTTTTATTTGGGAGTTTTGTGTTCCTATGCACGTGTCTGGTTGTTTATGCTAACAATGAATCAAGTTGGGATAGCTTGTGCTCGGATATGGTATTCTTTGTTTAATTGTGTGCAATTACTCTTTACGCCTTGGGAAAGTGTCACCGGTGATCGAGTTGGAGTCAACTTGGAGATAAGGTGACGTCCAAGATAGAGATCATGCGGGATGGTGAAGGGTAGAGATTAGTGCACATAATTGGTGAAGTTTCCATATGGCATACGATGGAGATATTATGTGCGTATGGAAAGCGGAATTTCGGTTTTGGGAAACCGAGATTGTTACCGTTGGTTTATATCAAGTTTGTACTTATATAGGAAGGTTTCCTAGGTGTTTAGGACTTTCTATATGAGTATGATTCGTGGCTTTTGGCTGCGGGTTTTTGTGTATAAATAGTGAGGGGAGGCGTGGCCTCTTCGTATCGCTTTAGATTCAAGTGTTAGAGAGTTTCGAGTTAGGGTTTCAAGTTTAGCTTGAGATTTTGTGAGGAGTGCTTTGTTTGCACTTTGTAAACACAGAGAGATTCAATAAAGATCAATCTTCTTGAAGAATTCTTTGTGTGGCGATTTTCCTCGGTGTGACGATCGGTTGAACTAGATCTAATTATCGGTCAGACCGCAAGATCTACTGCGGTCAGACCGCACCTTCTACCCGGTCAGACCGCAAGCACACCTGTAGTCAGACCGGACAACATCGGCTTCATCAGGCATCGGCTACTTCTTAGATCGGCTATGGGCGGTCAGACCGGAGCACGTTGAGCGGTCAGGCCCGCGGTACTGCACGGTCAGACCGGTGAGACACTTGTCTTCAGACCAACTTAAGAAAATAGAGGGTAAATCTTATTTCCGCTAAGAATTAGTTTTTTTTGGGTACTCAACCATTCACCCCCCTCTAGTTGGCTTTTCATTGGGTATTCAATCCTACTGGATGCACCCTCCGCAATGAATGAGGCTGCATTTTAGGCAATTGTGTATCTTCGACACCATAGGCCCGGAATAGATGGATTCTTACAGTATTTTCCGACACGTACCCTCCAACCTTCTGTCAATTACTATCCAGGTCTAGAAGGGCAAGAGAGAGAGATTAACTCTCTCGAGCTCTTCTTAGCCGGCCTAGTCCGAGCTATGGACAGGTACCTTGCAAGCGCCATGTCAGAATTGCATAGGTTGCAAGCAAGAGTAGTAATGCTGGATAGGCATATAGAGCCACTTGGACATCAAGGGTACTTTGGCAACGCCACCATTTATGGAGATCAAGATCTTCAGCCACTTACCGAGACCTTGCCATCCCCAATGGGCATATACCAAAACATAAACACACGAGCCCGTATGAGGGTTGGTTTTCATCGCAACCGACGCACCATGCCAGACCCTGCACTTGTTGGAGATCCAGAGCTGCTAGGACCATTCTATGTGTTTGAGCGGAATGGAAGACGATATCGTTTGACTATAGCCGCTCCAACTACCATGGTGCCACATCCTCCTACTGGGTTCTCCCAGACTTCGTAGGAGAAGGGATACCAAGGAAAAAGAAAATGTATCGGTTGTAACTTTCAATTCTTGTTTTTCCACAAGATGTATGAGATGACATCCTACAATGTAATCGTTGCATGGTAAAAATTTTGTAACACCTAGTTGTGCACTTGGTGCTTATGACCATTATTCCATCTCTATGCGAAGTATCAAACACTTGCCTCCTTAAGACTTATGTATTGGAATGGAATGTATGTTTTCTATATGAGTTGCTTGCTGTCCAAAGACCTATTCTATGTGGATACACAAAGGATAACTTGCATACTCACTTATTGTACTACATTCCAATTTTTTTCACGCACCGGGGGTATGTACATGTCATTTCTTTGCATAGGGTCTTATGTACTGTTGTACTCTAAGTGCAGGATGACACATACATGCTCAGGCGCATATTCCATGGCTCGTGCCGAAAACAATCGCAGCGCTGCTTCGTCTGAATGGCGTGATGATGATCTGACTCTCGCACAGCTGTTGGCCCAACAAAATCGCCTATTCGAACGAACGGTTCAAAACTCTGAAAATATGGGGGCAGCAATGGCACATCATGCTAATCAAGCGCCCTCCAGATTTTCAGATGTTCAACGAACTCACCCGCTGCATTTCTCTTTGGCAGCTGATCCTCTAGCCGCGAATGATTGGCTACGGGACATTGAGAATAAGTTGGATCTCTGCCGGTGTGACCCTATTGAGAAGGCCACCTTCGCCGCTTACTATGTCCAAGGTGCAGCGGCCGCCTGGTGGGAGACTTACAAAACATTGATTCCTTCTGATGAACCCATCACATGGACCATATTCCGGGAGGGGTTCCGCTCTGCCCTTATTCCGGCCGGTCTCATGGAGATCAAGAAGAAGGAGTTCCTCAACCTGAAAAAAGGAAGCATGTCCTTCATGGAATTCATGGAGCGATTCAATTATCTCGGCAGGTATGCCACCACCGATATAAACACCGAGGCTAAAAGGGTTGAAGCATGCAGGGACAATTTGTCACCTGAACTTAAGCATGCCCTAGCTGCACATGAAATCAATAGCATGAAGACCTTGGTGGATAAAGCCCTTCGGGTCGAGTCCAGCGAGAAGGAAGTGGTCGAGGACCGCAAGCGCAAGTGGGCCGCGAAGAAATTCGCGGGAGGCAGCAGCTCCACCCGTCCTCAGCTAACTCCCCCTCCAGCAAATAGGCCCATGTTCCCGCAACCACCGAGGCCAATGTATGTTTCATCATGACCGCCAGTTCCGGGATATCATCAGAATCCTCGGCCAGTACAGGCAGTTGGGTACACACCTCGTGCCGCTAATGTAATATGTTACAATTGTGGCAAAAGGGGGCATGACTCACCAAGATGCCCCTATCCGAAGACTGTGAAGGCTGGCACACACCCACCGGCTATGCCAGCTCCACCTCGAGCCCCAAGCCCCGCTCAGGCTAGACAACAGGGGACTCCTACGAGTCAGAAGCTGGCCCCGACCTTCGGCAAAGGATGGCTGAACCACATCACCGTGGAAGAAGCAACCGACGCGCCCGGCTACGTGCTTGGTACTGTTTACCTACACTCCACTCCTATTACCATATTATTTGACTCTGGTGCAACGCATTCATTCATGTCAGCATCTAGAGCAAAACAACTTAGATTGAAACCGGAATTTCTTAGTAACGCCATGCACATACAATCACCTGGGTCTACCATGGCCACAAAATTATTATGCAAAGGGGTAGAATTTCATATGAATGGGGTGAACTTTACGGCAGATCTTATACTGTTAGACACCATGGGATTGGATATTATACTTGGAATGGATTGGTTATCCAAACACAAAGGTACTATTGATTGCGCACGAGGGGTGGTGACACTCCTTAGCACTAACGGACAAGTCGTTAGGTTCACTTGTGAAAAGGCTTCCGCTTCCAAGCAGCCATCCACTCAATCTCTCTCAATACTAGAATTAAAAATGATACCCGTCGTAAATGAATATCCCGATGTGTTTCCAAAAGAGTTACCAGGAATGCCACCTGATCGAGACATCGAATTTGTAATCGATCTAATCCCTAGAACGGCACGCATTGCCAAGAGGCCTTACCGGATGACCACGGAGAATCTGAAAGAATTAAAAGAAGCAGATCAATGAACAACTGGCCAAAGGCTTCATTCGCCCAAGCTCATCTCCATGGGGTTGTCCTGTGCTATTCGCACCAAAGAAGGACGGAACCATGTGAATGTGTGTCGATTATCGACCCCTGAATGAGGTCACCATCAAGAACAAATATCCTCTGCCCCGAATCGATGATTTATTTGATCAACTAACCGGTTCCCGTGTCTTTTCAAAAATTGATCTGAGGTTGGGGTATTTTCAACTCAAGATCAGACCTGAAGACATTCCGAAGACAGCTTTCACTACTCGCTACGGTCTATTCGAATACACCGTGGTTTCTTTTGGCTTAACCAATGCGCCAGCCACCTTCATGAATATGATGAACAAATTTTTCATGGAGTATCTTGATAAATTCGTGGTGGTGTTCATTGATTACATCCTTATTTATTCCAAGGATGAGAAAGAGCATGCGCAACATCTGCGCATGGTACTTGATAAGCTGCAGGAACACCAACTTTACGCCAAATTCTGAAAATGTGAATTTTGGTTAAAGGAAGTTGGATTTCTAGGTCATGTCCTCTCAGAGGGTGGTATTGCTGTAAATCCAAGCAATGTACAGAACGTACTAAATTGGAAGCAACCACAAAATGTTTCTGAAGTCAGGAGTTTTCTCAGTCTAGCCGGATATTATCGCCGATTCATCGAAAACTTCTCTAAAATATCCAGGCCCTTGACACAACTCCTCAAAAAGGAAACTAAGTTCATATGGTCTGAAGCTTGTGAAGCAAGTTTTCTTGAATTGAAGAAACGGCTTACCACTGCCCCAGTACTGGTAATGCCAGATGTCAATAAACCGTTCCATATCTACTGTGACGCATCGCGTCAAGGACTGGGATGTGTGCTTATGCAAGAAGGGAAGGTTGTAGCCTACGCTGCACGCCAGCTACGACCGCATGAGCTCAACTATCCAACCCATGACCTAGAGCTAGCCGTGGTCGTGCATGCCCTAAAAATCTTGCGACACTATTTGGTTGGGAACCGATGTGAAATCTTCACTGACCACAAGAGTCTGAAGTATTTCTTCACCCAATCAGATCTGAACTTGAGGCAAAGAAGATGGCTAGAACTCATAAAAGACTATGACCTCGGTATTCATTATCACCCTGGGAAAGCAAATGTTGTAGCAGACGCTTTAAGTCGAAAGCAGCGCCACCCAGATGAGGTTGAATCGATAGTCCCGCCGTCCCTATCAACTGAGTTCCAAAAGCTAAATTTGGGGTTAGTGGAAGATGGCTACGTTGCTGCGTTAGCATTACAGCCTACTCTCTACTCCCAAATCAACGCAGCCCAAAACTCTAATAAAGAGGCGACTGAAATCCGTTAGGCGATCAATACAAAGTCTCATACCTTGTACACCCTTAATCCGGAGGGGGTAATCATGCATGGAAACAAAATTTATGTTCCGGACAACTAAAGCCTTAGAGAGACTATTCTTGCGGAAGCACATTGTACTCCTTTAACCATTCATCCAGGATGTACAAAAATGTACCAAGATATTCGGACCCAATATTGGTGGCCCAGCCTAAGGCGAGACATAGCCGCCTATGTTGCCATCTGCGACACCTGCCAACGGGTCAAAGCTGAGCATCAACGGCCTGCTGGTCTACTCGAGCCCTTACATATCCCATAATGGAAATTTGATGAAGTCGGAATGGATTTCATTACCGGCTTACCAAAGACCCCTAGTGGGCATGACTCTATTTGGGTTATTATGGACCGACTGACGAAAGTGGCTCATTTTATACCAGTACTTGTGACATCTGGTGGAGCCAAGTTGGCCGAGCTGTACTTAACCCATATCGTAAGGCTCCACGGTGTACCAAAAGTCATTGCATCAGACCGTGGCACTCAATTCACCTCCCGATTCTGGGAAAATCTACACGACCTCCTGGGAACTAAATTGTTCTTTAGCACTGCCTACCACCCGCAAACTGGAGGACAGGTGGAAAGAGCAAATCAAATCCTTGAGGATATGCTTCGAGCCTGTGTCCTCGAACATAACACAACTTGGGAGAAATGTTTACCGTTTCAAGAATTCTCCTATAACAATAGCTTCCAATCTAGCCTTCAAATGTCACCATTTGAAGCACTCTATGGGAAAAAGTGTCAGACACCGCTATATTGGTCAGAGGTGGGAGAAAGGCAATTTTTCGGACCTGCAGTCATAAATGAGGCCGAAAAGAATGTTACTCTCATCAGAGACCGGTTGAGGGAGGCTCAAACCCGACAAAAGAGCTACTCCGTCGCAGACAGCGAGAGTTAAGCTTTAATGTGGACGACTATGTCTATCTTAAAGTCTCTCCGCTGCGGGGTACTCAATGTTTCCAAATCCAAGGGAAATTGGCTCCGCGCTATATTTGACCCTATCGCATCCTTGCTAGGCGTGGACAAGTGGCCTATCAGTTGGAACTACCCCCACAACTCTCTAACATCCATGACGTTCTCCATATCTCCAACCTCCGCAAGTGTCTTCGTACCCCAATCGAACGCGCTACTTTGGAGGACATCAACCTAAATCCAAATCTTTCATACCAAGAACATCAGATTTGAATCTTAGACAAACCCAGAGAAGAAACATAAAGATGCTCAGGGTACAATGGAGTAATCATACTGAAGACGAGGCCACATGGGAACGAGAAGACCGACTCAGAGATGAATTCCCTAGCTTCTTTTAGAAGGAACGAATCTCGGGGTTGAGATTCTTTTGTAAGGGGGTAGAGCTGTCACATCCTGAAAATCTTGTAATGGATGTAACAAGACGATTGTATATGACTGTACAGGAAAAAAAGAAAAAAAATAAATCCAAAATTTACTTTTAAACAACGAACGATCAACGGCCCACTTGAACAAAAGAGAATATGCATATTTTCGTATAACTCTTATCTAGAATGCTAATGGAAGAAAACCAAATAAAAATCAAGGAAAAATACCCAAATACTTGCAAATCACCTCAGCAAATAAATTCTAGAGCTTGGAACCCAACATTGGAGTTGAAAATGGTAAATTTGCACAAAACCAGATTTGACCATGGTATAAATTTTCCAAGTGTCAGGACTGGCAGACACAGTCTCTGATGCCAACTTTGGACCAACGCACCGACCAAACCAGCAGGCCTTAGACGTCAAAACTTGGCTGTATTGTAGTCCATGTCTAGCTTTATAACTTTGCCATAGGACTTCATCCATGATTCTGCCTGGAAATCTACTTGAATGGAGCTCAAAGTCGGAAAGTGAGCACTGGGAACAGACTTGGAAATATTTGGCAAGCTTTATCTCTCTAACTCTCTTTCACTGGCAAGCGGGCCAAACCGACCTAGGGGACCCCTATGGCAGCATCGCATTGTGTTCCTGCTCGTCTCATTCATGTCGCCACCCTCGCCACGCTCTCGTGCACGCGTCACGCGCGAGGATACGCACCCGCACGCGTCGCCCCGAGCCTGGCCGCCCCTGTGTCGTCGTCATGCGTATAAAAGTCGACCAGCCGACCGAACCCTGCTCACCGCCTCAGACCACACATGTTCCACGAGAGAAACCGAGCAGAACCCCCCCGAAGCGCCGAGAAACGCCGGTGAGCTCATTTTGCCACCGTGTGAAGATCCAGACGCATTTCCTCACCGGTGAGCAAGTCCATTAGCCATCATCCGTCCCGAACTCCTCGACAATTGCTCTCTCTAACCCCTGTGTTTCTCTTGCAACCGTGCAGCCGTTGATCAGGAACGCCGGTGAGCAAAGGATGCAACCAGAGCGCTCTGCACCACCGCCGCCGAACCACCCGCTCGTCGCCGACCTTCTGCGTTGAGCCCCTGTCCGAATCCTTTCACCACCATATTCACGGATGCCTGAAAATGGTTGAAACCCAAGCAATCGACTGGAGAAGCACCAGGGAAGAGGATCCCCTTTTCGTCCATAACTCCGGCCGCCGCCGTCGATCCTTCCCATCTCCCGCTCCGGTGTGTTTCGAATCAATTCCTCTCACTCCGAGCAGCCTTAGTTGTCCCTTAACAATGTCCCGCACTTACTTCGTGCAGCCAATCGCCGGAACCCGCTGACGCCATTCACCCGAAACCTGGAAACGCCGCCACCGAGGTACCCGCAAGGCGCCACCGCGACCTGAACCTAGACAGCACTGGTTCGTCGCTCGGTAAGCATCCCTGAAGCACCTAGATGCCATTTTCATTGCATGCAAAGCAAACCCGACACTAGAAACGCACATGCACGATGACCCCGAATCATGGCGCCGCCGTCGCCATCGCCGGCCACTATTCCGGTCACTGTACGTGGTAAAACCAGCCCCCATTAGATTCGCCTTGATATGCACTACATCTTCTTTGTTGACCATGACCGCCCACCAGCCGCTGTTCGCCGCCGGCGCCGGCGAGAACTCCGCCCACGCACCACTGCTCTGTTTTTCCCCACTTGAGCCGCTGACCACCGGGACCCACCTAGCAGGCGCGCTATTGGATTGTTTAAAACCAGCTGCCACTAACATGTAGGCCCACTCAGAGTAAAAGAATAAAACCGGACATAGGTTTTTCAATAGGGAGATAGCTACACTTTAAAAATTTGTAGAAAATGGGAAACGGCACCATTTGTTTAGAAACAAATTTTGCTAGATCAAGCAATCCATTATATGCAATGTTGGCCAAATCTTTTTGCGTTGTGTTCAAATTAAAACATCGGTTTCTAGCATCTCTAAACCTTTTGATATAATCAATGATAGATTCATCATATTTTTGACTAACCGATGTTAAACTAGACAACATAAGCTCAGTTTCATCAGTATAAAAGCAATCATGAAATTGTTGTTCTAATTGAGTCCAAGTATGAATAGAATTTACCGGTAAAGAAGTAAACCATGTAAAACAGTACTAGACAAAGACAAAGAAAACAAACGCAATTTGAGAACATCATTAATACTAGCTTCACCACATTGTGCAAGAAATTGGTCTATGTGTTCCCATGTAGCCCTATTATCCTCACCACTAAATTTAGTGAACTCAGGAACTCTATAACCACGAGGATATGGGATATTATCAAAATATTTAGGATACGGCTTTTGGTAAACCTCAGCACGATTCCTTGGCTCAATTCCAAATGATTCTCTAATGATGTTTCTAATTTGCTCTTCCATATTCTCAGGCCTTGGTTGTGGATTTGGCGGCCAAGGAATAGGTGATTGTGGCGGCACAATATGATTATACTGGCCATAATGCGTGTTTTGTGCCAATACATCTACTTGATGATTTTGTACTGGCTCATAGCAACTATTGGCACAAATAGCACGGGTATGTGGAATAACATGACTAACAGTATTAACAGGTGATGAATAATAATTAAAATCAGTACTGCTAGTCGTGGTATGAAAACCTGTCGAAACTTCCAAGGAACCGGTCTGACCGGCTATAGATAGTCCGGTTTGACCGGCTAAGTACCCAGTCTGACCGGCCCATGGACCGGTCTGACCCATGGTCAGTGGTGCGGTCAGACCGGCCTAGGAGGCCTGATTTGGCCAGGATAGGGCACCCGGTCTGACCGGCCCATAGTCCGGTCTAACCGGTGGTCAGTGATGCGGTCAGACCGGCGTCATGCGCGGTCTGACTATTGGCTAAGTTTTGCATATAGCCGATTCCTGTGCAACCGGATGTATAAACACCCATAGATCTCTCCATAGCATTATAAGCATATTGTATAGAAGCAAAACTAGAAGTAGCAGATGCATCTACACAACGATCATTAACCTTTTGAATAGCAATAGATGGATCGGGCGGATTGGAGGTTACCTCGAATCTAGGAGGAAGTCCAGGCTTAAGAATCACACCTTGATGGGTATTGATGAGCGATCTTGCCAACATCTCCTCCAATATGATCTCGCTGCTCTTGTTCCCGCTTACTGTGTGTATGTAGCAAAAAATTTGGAGAAATTGAAGTTTCACGAAATAGCCGACATCGATAGTAATCGGCGTGTTTTTTATATGTGAATGTAGATCGGCTTGGGTAGCCTGATCTTTTTTCTAGAACACGTATGGACAGCAATCGAATAGGATTGGTTCCTAATTTTCAGACCATATACAACAAGCGCTGCCGCCCTCCTCTGTCTCCACACGCGGTGAGTGTAGATTGGTTTCTCTGTATGGCCGAAACACCTAGCTAAATAAGAATCGATGAAGCAACTGCAGCCATTAACGTGGTGGATTGATTTTCGGCCGGTTGAAAAGGCCGAAAAATTCACGTCCCTAGTGGAGTCTCCAAAAATCATGTTGGCACCTTTTTTTGGCAAAGGGATGAGCACGATCGATTCACCTAAATGCCTTGCGGTGATATGGAGTCGCCAACCACCTTGATCTAGCAAAGAACTAAAGCAATATGGGTTTTATAGATTATATCGACTAGCAAAGCCGATTTAGATAAAAGATAGATAAACACCCATCTCGTGGGCGAACGAAAAGTTTTCAAGACAAACTTACAAAGAAGTGTCGCACTCTCGCAGCGGCGGCGGATGATTTACGGCACAAATCGACAAAGATGGACGAACTAATGTATAAAAAGTAAAAGAACGATTCAATTTGCTAAAAACTAGAAGCTAGATTGGATTTGTTTGTGTATGTGTTGGTTATGCCAATTGAACCGGCCTTGGCCCTTAAATAGGGGTTGGTCTTGCCCTCCAAAGGCCCTTCTCCATGTCCAATTCGGGGTAAACACGTTTGGAAACCCGAGACATACCGTATGGAGGAAGGAAACCCGAGTACCGACGAATTTGGCTAGGTTTCGTACTCTGCCGGTCAAACCGGCCACATGCCACCGGTCTGACCGGCCCCACTGCCCGGTCAGACCGGCCTATACACGGCGGTCAGACCAACCTCTCCGAAGGAAATCGGTAGATTTCCAAATATTGGCAACTTTCCCTATTTTGATTCTTGGGTGCCAATTTTGGGTGTAAACAAAATCTTGACCCCTCCACGACACCCTCAAAGCAGCAGTTGGGGCTCTTCATCTCCAATTGGCTGTATTTCAGAATCGTACACTTTTAGATAATCGGCTTCCCAAACCTTGCCAGACAAGCAATCAACGCCATCCATCTCCCAAAGGGTTAAATCGGCATTGGCAACGTTAATTGACCTGTCGGCTGGCACAATTTTGACCTTGTCACCTTACCATTGGATTAAGCTCTGGTGCATGATAGAAGGGATGCAACAATTGGCATGGATCCAGTTCCTTCCCAACAACAGGCTATATGATCCCTTCCCATCAATGACAAAGAAGGTGGTAGGCATAGAGTGGGTGCTGATTGTTAGCTCCACATTAAGAACCCCTTTGGTTTCTGATGGGTTGCCTCCAAAGTCTTTCAAAACCATGTTGGTCTTGATGAGGTCGTCAGAACTCTTGCCCAATTTTTTGAATGTAGCATAGGGCATCAAGTTCACAGCAGCCCCCCCGTCGACCAACATCTTGGACATCGGCTTGCCATTGACAAATCCTTTAACATAAAGCGGCTTAAGATGACGATGTCCTATCCCCTCTGGTTTTTCAAAGATAGCTTGCTCTGGGGACAAGACCAACTTGGACAAGGACTCATCAACCACATCTGCATCGGCCTGAGCTGCTTAATACTCGGCTGGCAACACAAACACCATGTTGACCGATGCAGAGGCCACAACTTTTCCCTTAGCCAATCTTTTTGCCTTGTCGGCTTGAATTTCATCGGCTGAGAGGACCTTGCTCTTAACACGCCACTCTTTTCTCGGGCATTCTTGCCTCTTCTTCTTCAGCCGATGGTCGATCTTGGCTTGAACTTGCTCGAGCCGACCCCTACTCTTCATCCTCTGTACCCTCCTTTTCTAACTCTTCGTGAAAGTATCAGAAGGGCACCATTGCGGGTTCACAGTCTCATCTTCATCTTCATCAGCAACCTGCAGAAAATCTTGATGAATCGGACCCAACCTTTGGTGAACAGGGAGTTTCTTTTGTGGCAACCGATTTCTCTCAGGACGAGATCGGCTGGACTCTCCAACATAGTTGCCGCCACAACCAATGCATGCTGGACCATCTTCGATTGATGGCAGCCTCATCCCTTCGTTCCAGCAAAACCTAGAAAATTCACACCCCAATGGGGATCAAAGCCGTCATCTTCTTCCCGCCCGTCATATTTTCTCGAGACCTATTGATGATCCTGGCAGAATTGGGCTGCCGACAATCCCTTCTATCGGCTGCTCTACCACTTGTGTGGACCATGTTGACAGAAAGGGAATTCCATCAACTTTCATTGGCTTCTTCGAGTCTTCAAATTTGATTTTTTTGCCTCGATAGCCGATTGGATCTCTGTTGCTAAAGACTTTGCAGTCATTGGTGCTTTGAGATCCAGTGTTGTGCCATTTGCAATACTAACTCTTTTTAATTCCTCGCCATGGGATCACATGACTGCTTGGGAGCTGAATTTGCTTCTCCCAAATCAGCAGATTAAAAATTTTGTTGGCCTTAGTGATATCAAAATCAAAATTTTTTCTTTGGCCGAATTCTTGACCCATTGGCACGTATTGACTTTCCGTTCGGCCCAATCGGCTGCCGCCACTTGAGTCACTCGCTCTTCCGATTCGAGGCGTATGCAACATGGCTAACATTCTTGAAAGCTTTCTTGGCCTCTTGAAATCTCTGTTCATGTGCTGATACTTTTTGGGCCAAGTGAGCCAAACTTTCAAAGTCCCGAGCCAAAAACCTTTCCCTTATTGGTGTCAACGGACCCTAGAAAGCGAGATCGACTAGCGGGAGTCCGAGAACCAGCTATAGCATCCGGTCCTCATGTCTCTAAATATTTGGATGTAGTCTTGGACAGATTCGTCGTGCTTCACCGATAGGCATCGGTCGGACGGACAGTTTCATCTCATGGATACCACCGTAAAAGTATCCATGAAACTGTTTCTCTAGATTGGCCCACTTTGCACGAATTATAAGGTAGAGAAGAAAACCACGTGAAAGCCGATCCACGAGAGAGAGAGAGAGGGAATAATCTAACTCGAGGGCGTTAGTAGCCAATGCCTCACCACATTGGGCCAAAAATCAGCTAACATGCTCATATGTAGAGACATTGTCTTGCCCTGAGAATTTGGAGAAGTTTGGCACTTTGTATCGGCTAGGCAGTGGAACCCTCTCAAAGTATTCTGGATATGGGTATCGATACATGTTGCCTGTATCCTTTGGCTTCAGGCCAAATTGTTCCCTCATCACATCTGTAAGCATGTCTACCCAAGGCTTCTGTTGCTATGCTCCTTGCACCTGCTGCTGTATCGGCTCGAATTGATCGAAGTGAAGCGGTCCCTGTTGATACTGCATCTACGGTGAATGAGGCTGATATCGAGGATTAAAATTGCCCCCCATGTGATGCTGAGGGACTGATGCACCTCGTGGGTTGGCTGATCGTGAATGAGCTGGGGACCGATAGGGTGTTGCTGCAAGTTTGGCGCGTATGATCCCATCAGCACTTGTGGAATCGGCTCCACCGGTGGCCGATTCGCATTGAACATGGCCGCAACCTGGTCCGGAGTGACTTGGTGTCACATCCTGAAAATCTTGTAATGGATGTAACAAGATGATTGTATAGGAAAAAAAAGAATCCAAAATTTACTTTTAAACAACGAACGATCAACAACCCACTTGAACACAAGGGAATATGCATATTTTCGTATAACTCTTATCTAGAATGCTAATGGAAGAAAACCAAATAAAAATCAAGGAAAATACCCAAATACTTGCAAATCACCTCAGCAAATAAATTCTAGAGCTTGGAACCCAACATTGGAGTTGCAAATGGTAAATTTGCGCAAAACCAGATTTGACCATGGTAGAAATTTTCTAAGTGTCAGGACTGGCAGACACAGTCTCTGATGCCATTTTGGACCAACGCACCGACCAAACCAGCAGGCCTTAGACGGTAAAACTTGGCTGTATTGTAGTCCATGTCTAGCTTTACAACTTTGCGATAGGACATCATCCCTGATTCTGCCTGGTAATCTACTTGAATGGAGCCCAAAGTTGGAAAGTAAGCACTGGGAACAGACTTGGAAAAATTTGGCAAGCTTCATCTCTCTAACTCTCTTTCACTGGCAAGCGGGCCAAACCTACCTAGGAGACCCCTATGGCAGCGTCGCATTGTGTTCCTGCTCATCTCATTCATGTCGCCGCCCTCGCCACGCTGCCGCGCACGCGTCACGGGCGAGGATACGCGCCCGCACGCGCGCCCGAGCCCGGCCGCCTGCGTCGTCGCCATGCGTATAAAAGTCGACCAGCCGACCGAACCCTGCTCACCGCCTCAGACCACACACGTTCCATGAGGGAAACCGAGCAGAACACCCTCGAAGCGCCGAGAAACACCGGTGGGCTCATTTCGCCACCGTGCGATGTTCCAGACGCATTTCCTCACCGGTGAGCAAGTCCATTAGCCATCATCCGTCCCCAACTCCTCGACCCTTGCTCTCTCTAACTCCTGTGTTTCACTTGCAACCGTGCAGCCGTTGATCAGGAACACCGGCGAGCAAAGGACGCAACCAGAGCGCTCTGCGCCACCGCCGCCGAACCACCCGCTCGTCGCCGGCCTTCTGCGGTGAGCCCCTGTCCGAATCCTTTCACCACCATATTCACCGATGCATAAAAATGGTTGAAACCCAAGGAATCGACCGGAGAAGCACCAGGGAAGAAGATCCCGTTTTCGTCCTCAACTCCGGCCGCCGTGTCGATCCTTCCCATCTCCCTCTCCGGTGAGTTTCGAATCAATTCCTCTCACTCCGAGCAGCCATAGTTGTCCCTTAACAATGTCCCGCACTTACTTCGTGTAGCCAATCGCCAAAACCCGCTGACGCCATTCACCTGAAACCTAGAAACGCCGCCGCCGAGGTACCCGCACGGCGCCACCGCGACCTGAACCTCGACAGCACTGGTTTGTCGCTCGGTAAGCATCTCTGAAGCACCTAGATGCCATTTTCATCGCATGCAAAGCAAACCCGACACTAGAAACGCACATGCACGATGACCCCGAATCATGGTGCCGCCGTCGCCGTTGCCGGCCACTACTCCGGTCACGGTAGGTGGTAAACCAGCCCCCAGTAGATTCGCCTTGATATGCACTACATCTTTTCTGTTGACCATGACCGCCCACCGGCCGCCGTTCACCGTCGGCGCCGGCGAGAACTCCGCCCGCGCACCACTGCTCTGTTTTTCCCCACTTGAGCTGCTGACCACCGGGACCCACCTAGCAGGCGCGCTATTGGATTGTTTAAAACCAGCTGCCACTGACATGTAGGCCCACACATAGTAAAAGAATAAAACCGGAAATAGGTTTTTCAATAGGGAGATAGCTACACTTTAAAAAATTTGTAGAAAATGGGAAACAAATTTGTAGAAAATGGGAAACGACACCATTTGTTTAGAAACAAATTTTGCTAGATCCGCAAGGTTATGTACTTTAATATTGTAGAATAAAAATAGCTACTTCCAATAGCAGTTTTAGCTAGAAAAATCTAATTTATAAACACTGTCACATAGGGCAGATTGGACTTACAAAAATCATAGGAAAATCACATTAACTCTGAATAATGAGAACAAAGGTTCTGCAGAAACTGTGTAAAATGTACCTTGAGATAAAAATAGGAGACCATATGTTTTCTGTAGCAGAAAAACCATTTATAAATTTATCTACAAAAGAGGTATTTCTGGAACACCCTGATTTCCAAAAATCATAGTGAGCAAAATAAAATTCCTAAAAATACAAACTAAATTTTGTTAGGTCCACTCTTTTCTGATCTACCAACTAAAAATAGCACACGTACCAGAAAGCTGAAGATTCGGTCCAGAATATTTTAGGATGACACAATGCCGAATCTTTACACAACAAGAAAACCCTAAATAAGCCTTTCACTTTGAGAAAGAATAGCAACCTAATACAAATCACATGAACACGGCAGATCAGAGACTAAAACCCTTGCATCTCATATGCATTCATGCTAGTACGTTAAATTTTTCATGACTACCTAAAGTCCAAAACCTTACATATGTAAACTAGACGAACCGTCGGCGTCATTCGAGGGTCTCGTATACTCGCACGAACCGAAAGAAGAAGAACTAGGCAAGTCTCACCTCCCCCTTTGAGCACATTGATCCTATTTTTATGGAGGTTATTTCAAATGGTTGGGAACTTGCATGATGTTCGATGTATAAAACTAAAATCTTGATACAAACGTGATAGATACTACACCGATGTTGCATACCCTGAATACTCCATCTCCCACATTAGCCATTTCCAAAACCTAGAAACAGATCATAAGCTAAATCATAGTGAACCCAACTAAAGTCGTATGACTTATTTATCACCATGCTTAGCTCGCTAGTAGTATACATTTTCCCATGATCATCGGGCAAATTAACAACGTTTTGTTTGTAAAACTTCCATTTCCAAAAATTATGTTATGACAATTACACTCTATGTCAAAAACAAAAACATGGTATAACTTGGTCTTCAAGTTTGGGCCACAAATGGTATACATATAGTGTTTAGTTGTATACCGATAGGGGGAGTGTGTGCCCAGACTACCCTAAGGACTGCACTCCACGATTAATCAACTCGAATATAGTACAACCACATGTGCTAGTATGGGATAGCCCTAGCTTAGTACCCTATTTGTGGTTTAGCCTCACATTTCGGTAGGCCGAAGTGGATGGGTTCGTATAACCTAGAGGAGCTTCCTACTACCTTGGCGTGGCAGTTAGGCAACTAAGCCTGTCCAATACAACGATAATGTGCCCCGTGGGTGGGTTCCCTGTCGTGTCCGCCCCCACGGTGTTAAGTTTAAGGCGTGGGCCTGCCACTTAACGATCCTATATCATGTCTCCAAAATGATATGGATGGAGGAAACACATATCGTGCTGATGTAAGGTTAAATCACGAATAGTTGAAGGGCTTTGTTGTGTATAAGGAATCAGATACTTATGTATCGCTTTTCATGCTTTGCATGATTATTATGTCACATCATGTGGGTAACGTGTACACACTCTGCGGAGTTTAAAACTAATCGATTAGCCGTGCTCACGGTTACGAGCGGCGTGTGAATGTGTCGTGGGTATAGTTTTCATGTGTTCAAAAATATTTGCACAAATTTCCTTTACTTAAAGTACTCAAAATTTCTTGCTCTCTAAATTATATTCTTTGCTGCCCCGAAAGGGAAAATAATGAATGGTTTATGTATGCTATACTCCTTTGCTGCCCCGTATCGCAAAGTGAGTGATGATTATGAGCAATACTATGTATTGATGCTCAATTTAGAGAACTACTTGCTCGCTGAAACTTATTTATTTAAACTTGGGTATTACAATTGGGCTTTGCTAAAACAAAGATGGTTTGTGCAAAAATAGAACCCCACATGAGATTTCCCTTGATTATGTCGTTCATGTAGCACTAGGCTTGATTGGGTGCTTGGCAATACAAAATTCTTGTACTGATTCTTGCTATGTACGTGCATATTTGTTGTGCATATATTTGACTGTAGGAGACACTTTCCCCGAGGAGGAAGAGTACACCAAAGATGCACCTTTCTACCCGGATGGTTGATACTAGGGCACTCCCTAGTCGGTTAGAGAAAGATCCTCGGGACTACCGTTTGCTACCGCTGTTATCTATATAACCACTAGGCCTGAAGGCCATATGTATCTTTATGACTTATTATGTTGTAATAGTTTATGATCCATAATGGATCGTTGAACCAATTATCGATACCATATGCTTGGATGAAAGTGGTTAATCCGTTCCTTTTGTTAGGAACGTATTAATCACGAGTATGAGTTAAAGATAATTGAGACAACATAGATCTTTAGCCATTTGGTGTCAAGTCTCCTGATTGTGTAACACATCTGGTCACCAGCATCGAGTGGTTTGACGGGCACAATCCAGACTGAAGTTGACTAGCAGGCTAAAGGCCCAGCGATGTCTCAGTTATCTATCTCTCGGAGCATCGGATGTCTTGCTATACTTTGGAGAAGAATGGATGAACTCCATTCAGCTCTTAACTATATCAAGAGTCCCGAAGGCATCCCGACACTTGGGGGATGTAATGTCGTGTGTGCTGAGGTTGCTGCCTAGACAGAAGCATAGGATTGAAACCTGGCTGTTTTTGAGCTGATGATGATATAATCGGCTTCACAGGAGCCGATGTTGATGTCATCGGCTGTTCTGGCGGTATGATAGCGGCATGCTGCAATCCGTCGGTAACCAAGGTCCTGTACGGTGGAAATTTGCCGTCGGGAAGGAAGATCGGGCCCTTGGCTTGATTCTTAGCGATTCTGGAGTCGACAACAGAGCTGATCATATTGTTAAGGGTGTTGACCAGCACTACAGATTGATTGATTAAGGCCTGGTGGACAACATAGTCAATTTTGTCCTGTAGATTATTCAGTTCTGGGCCCTCCTCCTGTTTGGTGTCCTAAGTCTTGGCAACTTTGCCAGAGCTTGACTCGGGCTCATCATCACCTGGTAATTGTATATTGTATTTCTGGACGATGGTGCCTGACCGAGTTTGGGCAAAGGAGTGCAGATATTGGCTCTACAGTTTGTTCATCATGTCCTCAATCTCGGCCTTTTGCTCTGGTGACAGCTCATCCAAAGTGCCAGGAATGATGTTTTCCTTGTCAATCTCTGAAGTCTTGATGTCAACAATTGTGTCTGGCTTGTAATCGAGTCCCATTGGGCATGCCAAAAAGCGTGTTGATCCCAAATCATGCCGGAAGTGTGTTGACTTGGAAAACCGCGTACTGGCCTGAGAGGTTTTCTTTACTCTAGTGCAGGTCCAAAATATTGCTTCTTGGGTTCGTAGGCGTTCCAGTTGGTTTATCATGCAACCAACAAGAAACAAATAAAGAAACAAAGCAAGTATTATTCTGTAAACGATAGCCGATCACATTGTTCGCCGAGAATTAAGTCTTTTATTTGGCTGGTTTTACTGGATTGGCTCAACACCAAGGTGATGCTCTCTCGAAGGCATATCGGAAATCGAGCTAATGATCACTGTGTTATGTGCAATCTCAGTACTGATGAAACTGCTGACGATCTCTTTTTCACTTGCCCATTTGCCAATCAATGCTGGACATGCCTCAATCATACATGGGATCTGACCACGTCGCTTGCAAATAGACTCTCTCGGGTCAATGGCCGCAGCTTCAGCTTTGATGCGTGTTTAATTGCTATGTGGGAAATTTGGAAACTCCGAAATGACAAGATCTTTGACAGACAAGACCCAATGCACTCCAGGTGGTTGCACAATTTTTGTTCCCAAGGCTATCACCAGTCAGCTCATTTCAAACCTATAACTAGAGAGGAATTTTGTGTTTGGCTCGATGCCTTTAGTTAGATCCTTTTCCTTTGTTTCTCTAACCCAGCGAACTTCTCTGATCCCTCCTGTAAGATGTTCTTTTCCTCTAACTTTAATTGAGTTGTTGTGGGGATTTTTTTCCCACAGTCGTTCCTTTCAAAAAAATGATAGCCGATCGGTTGGTGGCCGATGACGTATCGTTCGGTGTTAAGCCGATGCGGTATGCACTGAATCGCCCAGGGAAATTAAACCTAATCGATCGGCTCTAGATATTCATAATACATAATCTAAATACCAAAATATGTTTAAACTAAGTGATTGGGATAGATCGGTAGCGTACCGAGACAGTATAAATCACTTAGTCCAAAAGTACCTTAATATGCAGATTATATATATTTATAGCATAGCCGATGTTGTAGATTTAATGTGTATCGGCTTGTACTTCGATACCACTTTATATTAAGATATCATTGTGGACTAAATACATTAAACATGAACTGATCAAGTGTTAAGATAGCCTAACAAATCGATAACAAGATTAACATATTTACTTACAGTGAGATCTCAATATAAAGGGCGGCTTTAGCATATGAAGTAAACATAAAATAAACAAGACAGCTAAAACAGGTAATATCGGCTGAAACCCCGACACTATCTCTAATAGTGATCTTGAGATAGGATAGATATTATGATTCTAAGTATTACTTAATAGGTTAGACTTAACTGATACAGCATTAAGTGTAAGAAGAAGCATAGGATCTAACAAATCTATGAAAACCTTTCGAGATGGTGGATATACCATATAATCTAAATCGACGATGATATCTAACCCTATCGACTGTTATCTAATAACATACCAACCGATTAGGGTTAGATCACAATATCGATCTAGGTTATATGGCATATATGATAACTCAACGATTTACATAAACATGATTAGAGTATCAAAATGATGGAAGCACTAATCCCGAGAGCGCAAGCCGCCATAACAAACTTTTACCTTTTCGTCGAAGATGGAACTCGATGCAGCCCAACTAGAAGCAAGAACTCGTCAAAACTATTAAAAGAAAAGGTGGCGATGCGCCGAGATTGTATTGAACTGATTGTTATTAATTTACAAGGTCGTGGGTCGTATTTATACCCAGATACAAGATAAGTCATTGACGGACACGACTCCTATCTCTATTACAATTCAAATTACAGATAAATGCCTAAAACAAACTCTTACCGACATTATCTATAAGGAAACTATTTAAAATATCCTAATTAACATATACAATTGCCTTTCCTGGACTCTATCCATGCATGGCATTCCCCATGAAGCACTTCAAACGAATCCGAAGACGATTCCAATGTTATTGCATCGGGATCGGCCATGCCAGCTATCCTTATTGGAATCGGCTGCATCGGCTATCCTTGTCCGATTCGATATCGGCCGACGGTCACCTTAGCCGATTCGATTACCAGCCAATGAACTCCTCAGTTGATTCGTTCTGCACTTAGCGCGTACCCTATTTTCGGAACAACCTGATTCCCTCCAAATCAGCTTTGGCCTTATTTCCAAACCTGCTAATTTGCTTACCAAATTTGGTCGTTAATAGTTTTCTGTGAATCTCACTCCTGCTACAGTATTATTTGATTCTGGTGCTACGAATTCATTTATTTCCAACTAGTTTGTTGGGGCACATGGGTCATCGTAGTGGAACTTAAGATACCTATGCGGGTTCAAACCCCTAGAAACCATTTGGACACCGCTCACTACTGTCCCTCAATGGCAATAGAAATCCAAGGATCCAAATTTCTAGCCAATCTTATCCTTCTTAAATCAAAAGGCCTAGATGTCATTCTTGGGATGAATTGGTTGTCAAGACATAAGGGGTGATTTACTGTGCTAGTTGCACGATCACTTTAATCAATGTAAAAGGAGAGGAGATTGCTTTCCGTTGTCCCATGCCATCAAATAGTGTAGCAAGTCTGAATCAGGCCTCTGCCAGGGAATCGCCTAAAGTAGCAGCAAAGACCCCTATGAAATTAGAAGAAATCCCCATAGTCAAAGAATATCGTGAAGTTTTTGGAAGATTTAACCAAGATGCCACCGAAAGAGAAATTGAATTCGGATTGATCTAGTGCCGAGAACTGCCCAAGTTCATAAGAGACCATACAGAATGGAAGCCAACGAGTTGGTAGAAGACAAGAAGCAAGTTGATGAACAGCTGCAGAGAGGTTATATTCGCCCGAACATGTCACCCTGGGGTGCTTCGGTGATATTTGTAGAGAAGAAAGATAAGACCAAGAGAATGTGCGTCGATTATCACACACTCAATAAGGTTACTATTAAGAATAAGTATCCTCTACCGCGGATTGATGACTTGTTTGATCAACTCAAGGGAGCAAAGGTATTCTCTAAGATAGACCTGCGATCAGGCTACCATCAATTGCGGATCCGAGAGGAGGGCATTCCCAAGACCACCTTCATCACTCGATATGGTTTGTACGAGTGTACGGTCATGTCTTTTGGACTGACAATTGCACCGACTTTCTTCATGAACCTGATGAAAAAGGTGTTTATGGAATTCTTGGACAAATTTATCGTGGTGTTCATTGACGACATTTTGATCTACTCCAAGACCAAGGAGGAACACGAGCATCATCTCCGATTAGTGCTTGAGAAGTTGAGGGATCATCAACTCTATGCCCAGTTTTAGCAAGTGTGCCTTCTGGTTAAAGGAAGTGCAGTTCCTCGGCCACATTGTGAATGCCCAAGGAGTGGTTGTGGATCCATTGAATGTGGAGTCATTTACCAAGTGGACCCCACCAAAGACAGTCACACAGATTCAAAGTTTCCTTGGACTTGTGTGTTATTACCGCTGGTTCATTGAGAATTTCTCTAGAATTGCCAAGCCAATGACACAATTGTTGAAGAAAGATGAGAAATTCAAGTGGTCAGCAGAATGTAACAATATTTTTGGAGAGCTTAAGAAGAAGTTGGTGTCTGCGCCAGTCTTGATCCTGCCGGATCCGACGAAAGATTTCCAAGTGTATTGTGATGCGTCCCACCAAGGGCTGGGATGTGTGTTGATGCAAAGAAGGCAAAGTAGTCGCATACGCCTCGCGTCAGTTGCGTCCACATGAGAACAACTATCCAACCCACGATCTGGAGTTAGCCATAGTGGTCCATGCCTTGAAAATCTGGCGACACTGCCTAATCGTCAACTGTTGTGAAGTCTAAAGTATATATTCACCCAGTCGGACCTGAACCTTCGCCAACGACGAAGGTTGGAACTGATCAAAGATTATGATTTGGAAATACACTATCATCCTGGCAAAGCTAATATGGTAGCAGATGCTTTGAGCCGGAAAAGTTACTACAACACCATTAACATAGAGCAAATGTGTAACCAGTTGCAGCAAGAATTTGAGTGCCTGAACCTACAGATTGTGGAATTTGGGTTTGTGGCCGCTCTTGAAGCTCAACCCACTCTTATACACCAAATTCGGGCTGCTCAGGCGTCAGATCCTGAGATAGTTGAACTCAAGAAGAACATGAGAGTCGGAAAAGCTCGCAACTTCACTGAAGACGAGCATGGAACAATCTGGATGGGAAAGAGATTGTGTGTGCCAGAAGAAAAAGAATTGAAGAAACTGATTCTTACGGAAGCTCATCAAACCCAATATTCAATCTATCTGGGGAGTACACCGCTTTCAAACCAAAGGCAAGTTGGCACCACGTTTTGTGGGACCATACAGAATTCGGGAACGTCGAGGAAAAGTTGCTTATCAGCTCGAACTTCCATCCAACATGGCTGGTATTCACGATGTGTTCCAGGTCTCGCAGTTAAAGAAATGTTTGAGAGTACCAGAAGAGTAGGCGAGTCCAGACCAAATTGAAATACAGGAGGACTTGACTTACGTGGAGAAACCGGCTCGTATCCTTGAAACCAGTGAGAGAAGGACTCGGAACAAGGTTATCAGATTTTGCAAAGTTCAGCGGACTCATCACTCAGAAGAAGAAGCTACTTGGGAATGAGAAGATGTGCTGAAGGCCGCGCACCCACATCTCTTCGCCAGTACCTCCGAATCTCGGGGTCGAGATTCCGTTGAAGGGTGGGTAGGTTTGCCACACCCTGAGTTTTGCCCTCTTAAAAATTAGTAAAATAATTTCCCAAAAAGAATTGGAATTTCTAGAATTAATCTGGAGCCAACAATTAATTTTTTAAAAAAATAATAAGTGGAAATGACGTGGTAGGTTTTTTCATAAATTCTACATGTCAGAGCACTAGAAATATTTTTAACCAATTAATTGAATAATTCACAATTAAATTAAGTCCCTGAATTAATTTCTTTTTTTCCCCAGGCCGTACGGTTTCCCGCCCATTCTCCCTTTGGGCCGCCGGCCCAAGCCGTTCGGCCGTGCATGCGTGCCCTTCCCTTCGACCGTGGGCCATGGCCCGCGAGCCATCCCCTTTGCGTGCAAGTCCGCAAGCCCTCTCCCGCTCCCAAAGGCCACCAACAGGTGGGGCCCACCTATCGGCCCCGTCTTCCCCGCTCCCGACCGAGCCATGCCGCCGCACCATGCGTGCCGCCCGCGCCCGAGCCATGTCGCTTCGCGCCCCGCCGCGTCACACCCGATTGTGCTTCCCGCCGTCGAGTCCAAGCCCGCGCCAGCCCAAAACCCTAAGAAATTTGGTGCTGTATCTTTCTCTCTCTCTCCGAGTCTAAGATTGTCGGTGAGGAATTTGGCCCCATCCCGTGGGAAATTCGTTCTCCAAACCACCGCTATAAAACCCCCGCGAGCTCCGTCGTTCCTCCCCGTTTGCGCCGCTCTAAATTGTGCCCTAAAACGTCGTCGCCCAATTCTCGCCGCCGTGCGTCACCGCTTTCGTCACCGTCTCGGGTGAGTCGTGCCCCTCTCTCTCCCTTCCTCTCCCGCACGCTATCCGCCGCTTCCCGTGTCGTCTCGAGCACTAGCACCGCTCCCGCGCCATTTCCGTTGCGCCGCGTCGCCGTCCGCAGCCAGTCCCCGCACCGCCGGCATGCCGGCCGACCGCCGCACGGCCATGGCTAGCCAAGCCGAGCTCGGGCACCGCTGCCCACAAACCCTAATCCTAGTGTTGCCGTCGGCCTTCCGATCTACTGCACGGGTAGATCGGGACTGTTCGATCCCGCTCGTGCACCCCAACCGTCCGATCGCCGCCGCCGTGCCGTGGATGGCTGCCACGTGTCGTCACCGCCGCCGTCGCTCGCAAACCCTAACCATAGTGCCACTCGGCCATCCGATCTCGCTGCCCACGGTCGCTTGGATCGTGCCATGTGTCCCACCGCCGCCGTCCGTGGACTTGGTCCACGGTGGACCGAGCCCGCGCTATTGCATCGGCACCGCTGACGTCAGTGCTGACGTCAGCCCTCGTGTCTGCCCGCTTGCGTCAGCATGATGTCATGCTAATGTTAGCCCTACCGTCGCCCGTGCGCACTGCTTGTGGCAGCAAGGGACTTAATTGCACAATAAATTAATTTAGGCTTTTTTGTTTAGTTTACATATTGCAATTAAACTTCTAAAATGTATATCTTTTTAATCCGAGCTTCGTTTTAGTCCATTCAAATTTCATTAAATCCAAAAAATGTCAAGAATCCATTAAAAATAGTTTCTTGTGCTGCTTCAATAGACTTTAGCATGTTTTGTTGAGTGTTTTGTTTGTTGTGTAGATTTCGATAATTCCGGTGATCCCGTTACTTCAAAGTAGTCGCCGAGGTTCCCCAATCTTTAGAGCAAGGTAAGCCATACTTTACATTTATCATATTGTACCTATTTTATTTAAATATCTCATTTCTCTCAAATACTGCATATGTTTTAGAATGTCATTTCATGCGACTATTATAGCTATTGTACTCAGCCATAGGAATTGTTTACCTTCTACCATTGATAACTTGGTTTCAATATGACTAGATAATGCCTTAGGACATGCTTAGCCTGGCTTAGATCAATTAGCTCATATAAGGGAATCACACTAATCAAACATTTTAGTGGAGACTAATACTCAAATGATTTCAAGTATGTGGTACTGTTCTAATAATATTAAAATATGATACTTGTGGGTCGTGAGCACATGGTTGGATGTTTTGGTTAGAGTGCTCATGAAAGTTAAGGACTGGTTCTTGGAAAACCTTGGAAGAATTATTGTGCATCCCACAAGCCAGCATGGGTAATGGCTAGATCTGTAGTATAGCTGTCTCTAGCTGACGTAGCCTAGAGAGGGTGAGCATGATGGAGTTGGGTCGGCCCCGATTTTAAGGGTTGATCGGCTTCCGGATTCACCGCAACACACGAGGGGGCTGCCCATTACCCAGATGGGAGTGGGAGTGAAACCTTGCTGTGGTACGATTGGTTAGAGGGGGTTATGCGAAGGGTCCTGTCACAGTTCCTTTTCGGGGTATCATGGTGGTACACCGGCGCTGGGTAACGTGTCGTCGAACTGTGTCTTGTGGGTACAGTTGTACACATCTGATCAGAGTAAAACCATTCAAATAGTCATGCCCACGGTTATGGGCGATCAACCAGATTCACCATGATTAGTCTCATTCAAGTAAATAATCTGGCTATTGGAACTTGACTAGTATAGATGGATGGTTGGGCCTGTTGCAACGTGGGTTTAACGTTAGACAATATTTATTTAATATTGCTTAATTATTATTATTGTGTTGCTTTCAAGTATTATTATGTTTGAAATGTTGTTTATGCAAATGAGACCCTATACCTTCCTTGTGAATTATCCTACATCATACCTTTCCTTCCGGTATGAATTATTGAGTACAGTGGGTAGTACTCAGTCTTGCTTAATTTTCCTCACCAGATTGAGAGGTTGCAGAAGAGGAAAGTTTCGATGAGGATCAGGCTTGGGTCCGACGTCAAGGTTGCCTATGGTGTGTTGGAGTTCCGTCGCAAGAGTTAGAGTTTCAGTTTAGTCAGTCTTTTCTTTTTCGCTATATGTAACGCCCTGAAAATCGAAGAATTTAAAAACCGGAAATTAAAAATCGGAACTTACAAAAACTTTTGCTTGTTGTTTCTTGATCGTGTTTATTGCTTCTTATTTGCCAGCTTGGTTGCATAAAGTTGTATGTGAACGATTCATCTCGGTGTTTGAGAAAACCAAATGATTTGGATTTTCGTTGGGGAGAAAAATCTCGAAGTCTAAGGTTAGGAATTTTAAAATAAAATAGAAAGAGGGGTGTGGATTCATAAAAATGTGTATTTGTGAAATAAAACATTAATTGTTGATTGTGAAATATTAATTAGGAGATAAAATGGGCAATAAAATATTTTAAGGGATTTATATAAAGCCTAGAAATTTATTTGGAATTAAAAATGGTGATTTATGAATTTAAGAAAAATGATTAAATTAAATATGGTGATATATATTTTTAAATAAATAAAAGTTGGTGAAAAGTTTGAAAATATATTCTAAAATTAATTTTGGGAATACTATATTTTTATTAGGAATTTTTAGGGTGAAGGAAAATAGATATTGGAAAATAGAATTGAAAATCGGAAAATAGGATTCGGCACCTTTATGCGTCGCGAGGTGTTCGACCGCGTCCCGCGCCCGCGCGCATGCACACCACGCGTCGCCGCGCCGTACCAGGGCCCCGCGCACGCGTGCTCTCGCCGTACCGCGCGTCGCCGCCGTACACTCGCCATGCCGTCGCTCGCGTCACCACGCCCCCGCACAGCACCCGCCGACCTCACCGCGCGTCACCCATGCTCACCGCACGCAGCACGCGACGCGCCGAGCCCGGACACCTTGCCCACGCCGTGCGCCGCCTCCGCCATGCGCCTGCACCCGCCACCCGTCGCCCGCCGCGTCCCGACCTCGCCCGCGACCTCGCCACGCGCCGCCCGTTCCGCGCCCGGTCCCGTGCGCGCCCGCGTTCCACGCATCGGCCCCGCCACCCGCGCACCGCGTGTGCCCCACCGTACCATGCGCCGGACCCCCACCCTTTCTCCCCGTTTCCCCGGCCGCGCCTATAAAGGACCCCTCTCCCCTCTGTTTTCCCCACCTCGCCACCGTCCATCCACTCTCCCTTGCCGATTTTTCCCCAAGCGTCGTCGCCGCAAGCCCGAGCGTCATCGCCGCAACCCTAGCCGCCGTGCGCCGCCGTTGCCGCAAGCCCCCACCGCCGTGAGCCGAGCTCCACTAGCGTCGCCGTCGCCGGTAAGCCCGAGCCACCATCCCTCCCCCTTGCCTGCGCCGGTCGCCGGCCACACCAGAGAGAGAAAAGAGAGAGCAGAGCCGGTCGAACAGTTTGCGGGTTAATGAATAGTAGGCAGAGGAAAAGAAAAAAAGAAAAAAAAGAAAAAGAGAAGAAAAGGGAAAAGAAAAATAGGAAAAAAATGGGGAAAATTTTTGGAAAAATAGGAAAAGTGTTTAGGAAAGATTTGGGAAAATATTTGGGCAAAAATATATTGTTTTCTCATATATTTTTCTCGGAGCAAATTCGGAAATAGAAATCGGACTTTTCGGAGATTTCGCTTCGCGTCATTTTAATCCGGATTTTGTTTATTTCTTTTTCGCCATTAAAAAAATGTGTTTCTTTTAGTGCTCGAACCTCCAAAACCCCGAGCACAAAACCTCTTGATTAGCATTTCTAAATTTATCTTCTTAATTAAATGCGATCGACTTATTGCGAAAACCCTAGGGCATCAACTCGTTTTCAAACTCGGATTTTACCCTGACAACTCTCGTCTGAACTCGAGTAGAATTTTAGGCTAAACGTTTGGAGTCGTTTTTATGGTTCTTTTCTATCTCTTGGTATTTTATTGAATTCTGATCGAATTCAATTGATCTTTCGCACGTACGGATACCAACCGAGGGAGCGAGCACATACTATGTTGAAGACCCCGGCCAACAAGTGTGCGAGCAAGGCAAGTCAACACATCCCTTTGAACATATTGATCCTACTTTGCGAAATGATATTGATTTCAATTACAAATTGCATGCTATACACAAATGAGTACCTATACTTGGTATACCCTGCCTTGATATTGATTACCCTTAGAAATAATCTTTGTAACCCTCGATGTGATACAACCGGAGGATATCTTCGGTAAAATGCTTAGCCCTGCTTATACTAGATTCTTGCATACTCATGATTTTACAAATAAGCCTCGTGCTTGGGCAACTATCTTTGGGAAGGTAGTTTAGATACGGTAGGTGGAGACATGAGCGCCACATTGCGTCGATCATGTTGGAAATAGTTTTGATGGAAAAATGAAAATACAAACCAATGTTTTCAGACTGCGGCGGATGGATGGATTTGGGTGGTTTTCCGGGAAAGGCTAGTACCGTCCCTGGTCAATTAAGGACCGAGCCATGAGACTTATAACTTAGAACAAGCCAGTACAACCGTACTTCTCGAATGGGTATAGACCTAGCAGAGTAGATAGCCGAGCGAAGGCAGTATCCCTGCATAGTGGTTCAGGTGTAAGTGTTGAGTTAGGGACCTACCAAGGGTAGTGTGCCCATGATTGTGATGAGATGAAAGGCCTTTATGTGAATAGTAACCTGAACCTAACAATGACTTAAAGATTAAATGAGTTTTCATCCTTACCTCGGGAACGCCAGAACTCCTCTCACTGCTAGGAAATGACGGCTAGAGAGCATGAGGACTTAAGTTCATGGAGCGGGTACTACCAAAGTGAGGTTATCGAAAGGCTTCGTCGTGACCGTCCCATATAGAGGGATGAAAGCTCATTCAATGAGCAGTTGTGAGTCAATCAATCTATTCGAATTGCCGTGCTCGTGGTTAATGAGCGACGTGACAAGTTTCTCCCATGGCTAGACTCTTAAACTCATCTTATAGCTCGCCAAGAAATACTTAACGCTACGATCTGGGGAAAACGAGTACCTAATCACGAGGATCCTCCAGAATCTTTTCGAGTGCTCGTTCGAGAACTACGATGCATTTTGACATCCCACAGCTTCGGCAGATCGCTTAGCCCCGTTCATCTTCAGCGCAAGGTATTCATCATTCCAGTACAAGGTATTCATCTTCAGCGCAAGGTATTCATCATTCCAGTACAAGGACGAATTCAAAACAGTTCTTCTCAATTCTTTTTTTCTATTTCTACCTGCTCAAGGTATTCATCATTCCAGACAAGCATTGCAGAGAATGACAACATTCGTGTATAGGGAACTAGATTAGCTTAGCTACCTATCTAATTTATTGTAGAAATTCCGGGATCCGTGATTGGACATGGAAAATAGAAATACTTTTCTTGGGTAAAGGAACAGATGACTCGATCGATTTCGTATCGATCATGATATACGTAATAACTCGGACATCTATTTCAAATGCATATCCCATTTTTGCGCAGCAGGGTTATGAAAACCCACGAGAAGCAACTGGACGAATTGTATGTGCCAATTGCCATTTAGCTCAATTTCTTTCAAATTTAGTAAAATTTCTTGTACCGATTCTTCAATACCTGCTATTGTAGAATATTCGTGTGGCACGCTCCCAAATTTTATATTTTTTGGGCATTTCTAATAATAGCAAGCGAAATTGATTCACTTTTATGAAGCGAGGAGAAAGAAGGGATCAATCGAGGATCCAATATTTTATTCCCCGGAGGAAGTCTCTTGTAAATCATTGATTTAATTTAGAGTAATAAACTAATAAAACCTTAATTTAATAAGAGTTATCCATACAGTGACGGCATTTAATTATGAAAGTTGGCTAAGTAGCTGACCCTCTTTAAAATGATGGGTTGGTATGCATAATGTTTTTGTTAGCTGGTGGACTTAACTTCTTGACCTGCGAGAAGGGATAGACTCCCTAGAAAACCATGTCGAACTGGAGACGGGAAACCATCCTTGGTATCACGATGGATGGCAGACAGAACCGTCGCCGATTTAATATATTCTAGAACTAAAACTTGACTGGCTAGATGTTAGGTTTGTGAAATGATTTGTGAAAATTGCCTTTGTGCAAATGAACCTTGGCAATCCTTTGAATGATCCTATCATGTGCACCATTCCGTGTCGGCTTGCTGAGTACGTTGGGTACTCACCCTTGCTATACGCACAAACTTCAGATGAAGGAAACGAAGAACTGGAGGACCCCTATGCTTACTACCAGGAGGAATGAAGACAATGGAGAGCGCTAGGTCTTAGTCCCCGCCGTTGCTCGTGGCACCGACATGCCGCCGTTCGTCCGCTAATCTCATCTAAACTCTGATTTTGTTGAATTCGGACCAGTAGGTCCTATATGTATTGGATATTGCCTTCGGGCCTATGATTGTAATAAGTTCGATGTAAGACTATTCGTGCACTTTGCACCTGGTAATTCAGAACTGTATTCGTGGGTACCAAACTACTCGATCCAGGGATATGGTACTATGAACACGAATGATTTCCGTACCCAAAAACGGGGGTCGACAGAGCTGGTATCAGAGCAGTGCGACTGTAGGAAAAGACCAACTAGCGCCCTACCCCTGAATAGTTGGTTAAAGGGAAATATCCCTACATAGGATTATTTTTGAATACAAACTATTTTCACAAAACAAATATATTTCCCTCATACTCTTATCCCCATCTCCTTTGCTCAAATTGTTTGATATTGTCCCTCTCTGACCCTAAATTACTGCCAAAATAGATGTCGGACCGTGTCGGAGTTTGGGAGATCAAAGTTCCATGGGAAGAAGGATTCGTGTCACAACTCCAGCTATTGCTATGGTGCCTAAGGTACCCAGATGCACCCACATATCGGATTAGGAGACATGGCACCGAAGGACACCCGGTATGGGAAGCCGTGGTTTCGGTTGAGGCCCGCATAGGGAGCGAGATACCCTATTGCTTCCACACTCGTTACCACAGAGATCTGGTAGAAGCAGCTCTTCAGGACGCAGCCCGCGAGGTATTACTTCGCCTCAATGCCATTCATCGTGCTGAGCTTACCGTGACTGAGTTCGTACACCATCCCTACCGGGAGGAAGGCAACCCAGTCTGCACCGTGGAGGCCATCCCTACTGCTATAATCCTATGGTTACCCATCTGTCCCGCTGGGCAGAAACAGCGGATGACTGCTATGAAGAGGCATTGCTCGAGATCGATGACCAGCAGCGACGCCTCAATGATCTGGTCGAGGAACACAAAAACTGTGGAGATCAGATCGACTTGCTGAAGACCCAGCTGCAGGCTAACGGTGCCCAGTACGAGCAGCTCTCTGATCGTTATCTGGCCCGTGGAGAAGCCTTGGTTGAGTTGGAGGAATAGCTTAGGAAGAGCAAGCAACAGGTCGGCCAGCTGGAAGAGCAACTTCGCTCCAACCCTGTCCCCGCCGATGGTACTTCCACTGAAGCTGCACCAACACACCCTGCATCTGTGCCCGATCACTACTACCTCATGACTCCAGCATACTTGAACACCTTTCAAGCCATGATGGAGCAAGCCTTCATGTTGAGCACAGAGTCAGGACCATACTTGATTGACCCCACTGCTGCTACCTCATTGGAACCCACCTTGATTTCCACGGCTGTACCATCCGAGCCTCGTTCGGGAGAGGATAACCCCATCCAGATCAACACTGACTCCGAGTCCGAGATAGAACCTATGGAGATCAAGTAGGAGCTCAGTGATACAGAGGAGGAAGCTCCTACTCGCCGCATGACACTCACGGGAGGTCCTATCACCCTCAGGACTGCCCGGAAGAGTACCAGGCCGCCAAGCAGGAAGGTCAGACATGACTCCGAGGCCAATACCTCTGAGCCATGGGGACTTCGATTCGCTTCGGCCAAGGATCACCCCCTGCCAGCACCTGGATCATGCGGATGGCTGGATGACTAGTTGGACACCAGCAGCAGCCCTGGTCTTGCTTTGGATGGAGTTAAGACAGCAATGACCAAGCCACCTACCCTTTTATGTATGAGATCCTAGAACGATGTCGGTAATGTTGTATTGTGTCGTATGGACTATACAAGTCCAACGTATCCCTCTGATGTAACATTTAAGAACTGATAATGAAGTTCTATGTTATGTCCTAAATGAGTTTATTCCACCAAGCTTGCTTCGAAAGATCACCTTAAACAACTTGAAGAAAAATTGATTAGAACCGTGACCTTAGTCGATCCAATCTCTTACCTCATCTATAATTCCTCAGATGGCGCATCGGTGCAGAGCCTCAGCAGCTACTGAGAACCCTCCGGAGCCTAACCCTTCCACCCTAGCAGAAGTCATGGCCTTGCAAACTCGCCAATAACCAAGGACAGCGCGAAGGATCAAACCTCGGCGAATTTATGAGGGCAAAACCGCCGACATTCTCCTCGGCAGTTGAACCCATGGACGCCAAAGATTGGCTGAGAGTAATAGAAAAGAAGCTGACTCTCGTCCGAGTACAGGAAACTGACAGAGTCGTCTTCGCCACCAATCAGCTAGAAGAACCCGCATGTGACTGGTGGGACACCTACAAGGAGACTCGGGCTGAAGATGCCGGAGAAGCAACCTAGGAGGAATTCACGGCCGCCTTCCGTGAAAACTTCGTACCTGCTGCAGTTATGAGTTCCGTAGGTTGCGCCAAGGCAACACCACGGTACAAGAGTACCTCAACAAGTTCACGCAGCTTGCCCGTTATGCCACAAGCGATCTGGCAGACGAAGAGGAGAAGATGGACAAGTTTATTGAAGGACTGAACGACGAGTTAAGAGGACCGATGATCGGTCAGGACCACGCTAGCTTTCAGAGCCTCATCAACAAGGTCGTAAGGCTTGAGCATGACCAAAGGATGGTTGAAAACAATCGGAAGAGAAGGCTTGCAATGGCCCGCCCAATTCAAGGAACGCCCCAGCGACCCAAAGGAACAACCCCGTTGGGTTGGAAGCCCGCCATTGTAGCAACCCATCGCCCTGCCACACCCGTCAATGTCAGCAGGCCACCTGCAACCCCGTCTCGCACTCCTGCACCTACCTTGGCAGCCCCAGGAGCCAGGAATGTCAATTGCTTTAATTGCGAAGAGTTTAGGCATTATGCCAACAGCTGCCCTAAGCCGCGCAACACCCCCAACCGCACCGGAGCCAATGCCGTTGCAGTACGAGGAACCCCTGCTCCAGTACCTAGACGCAGTTTGTTCAGAACACCCCAACCAAAGGAAGCTGAAACCGGATTCCGCCGTGGTCAAGTCAACCATGTGCGTGCTGAGGAAGCTCGGGAGGACCAAAGCGTGCTAATGGGTATGTTTTCTATCCATTCCGCACTAGTTAAAGTTTTGTTTGATTCTAGAGCCTCGCATTCATTTATATCGTCAAGGATAAGCAAAGAGCACAATTTGCACCAAGTTGACATTAAGAGACCCATGATAGTACACTCACCCGGGTAAGATGTGACCATCCACCATGCGTGCATCAGTGTGCCCATTCGGATCAAGGACATGGTATTCCTATCCAACCTTATGGTTTTGCTGCCCCAAACCTTGGACGTTATACTAGGAATGGATTGGTTAACCAAGAACCAAGGGGTACTAGACTGTGGACGAAGAGAAGTTACCCTATCTACCCCATGGGGATCATCGATGACAGTAACCATGGATCAAGACCCTATGCTCTGTGACCGAGCTACGGGAATATTCACCATGCTACCCCTAGATGGAATGCCAATAATCCAGGACTAACCTTTGTATTTCCTGAAGAATTACCAGGAATGCCCCCAGACCAAGACATAGAGTTCATTATTGACATCATGCCTGGCACGGCCCCATAGCTAAGAGACCCTACCGGATGCCGGTGAACGAATTGGAGGAACTTAAGAAGCAGATAAGGGAACTGCAAGAGAAATGCTTCGTACGCCCTAGTTCTTCACCGTGGGGAGCCCCAGTATTGTTTGTTAAGAAAAAGGACGAAAGCATGAGAATTTACATAGACTATCGGTCATTGAATGAGGTTACCATTAAGAACAAGTACCCGTTACCTCGGATCGACGACCTGTTCGATCAACTCAAGGGAGCCCGAGTGTTCTCAAAGATCGATCTTCGATCCGGATACCATCAGCTGAAGATTAGGACTGAGGATATACCCAAGACTGCGTTCTCTACACGCTACGGCTTGTACGAGTTCACAATAATGTCTTTTGGACTGACCAATGCCCCGGCCTACTTCATGAACCTCATGAACAAAGTATTTATGGAATATCTGGACAAGTTCGTGGTAGTGTTCATTGATGATATCCTCATCTACTCCAAGGATGATGAAGAACATGCAGAACACCTGCGCTTGGTACTAGAGAAGCTGCGAGAGCATCAGCTATATGCCAAATTCAGCAAGTGTGAATTTTGGCTTAAGGAAGTAGATTTTCTGGGACATGTGATCTCAGCAAGAGGCGTAGCAGTAGACCCCACCAAGGTCGAGGCTGTTACCAAATGGAAAGCACCCCAGTCGGTAACAGAGGTTAGAAGAATCTTGGGATTGGCTTGATATTACCGACGGTTTATAGAAGGATTTTCTAAGATAGCCCGACCCCTGACCCAACTATTGAAGAAGGAAAAGAAGTATGCATGGACTGAGCAGTGTCAACAGGCATTTGACCAGCTCAAAGAAAAGTTAACCACCTCCCCGATCTTTGTCCTACCGGACAACCGGAAAGACTTCGTTATATATTGCGATGCATCTCGACAAGGATTAGGAGGTGTGTTGATACAAGAAGGAAAGGTTGTGGCTTATGCCTCAAGACAACTGCGACCTCATGAGGAGAACTATCCCACCCATGACTTAGAATTGGCCGCAGTAGTGCATGCCCTGAAAATTTGGAGGCACTACCTGATCGGAAACCACTGCGACATATACACGGACCACAAGAGCTTGAAGTATTTCTTTACCCAGACAGATCTTAACCTACGCCAGAGAAGGTGCCTGGAACTGATCAAGGACTATGACCTAGGGATCCATTATCACCCTGGCAAGGCCAATGTCGTAGCCGACGCTTTGAGCCGCAAAGCCCAGTGCAACCAACTAAGGATGGAATATATGGCCAACGAGCTTCAAGAAGAGATAGCTCGGCTTAACCTGCAGTTGATTTCTCGAGGACAACTGAGTTCGCTGGAGATACAACCTCTCCTACGAAGTCAGATTAAGGGAGCCCAGCAGGATTGTGAGGAAGTCCGGCTAATCAAGGAACGCATGGCTGAAGGACTAGCCAAGGAATTCACAGCCGACGATGCTGGAACCCTATGGTATCGAAAAAGGATTTACGTACCCGAGAAAGGCGGATTGAGGAAGCTAATCTTGAAGGAAGCCGATGAGTTAGCATACTCGCTACACTCGGGTAGCACCAAAAGGTACCAGGATTTGAAAACGGAATACTGGTGGCCCAACATGAAAAGAGACGTAGCGGAATATGTGGTCGTATGCGATGTATGCTAACGAGTTAAGGCTGAGCATCAGCGATCGGCAGGATTGCTGCAACCACTCAAAATCCCTAAGTGGAAATGGGATGAAATAGGCATGGACTTTATAGTAGGACTACCCAAAACTGCTACCGAATACGATTTCATTTGGGTCATTGTGGATAGACTGACCAAGACTGCCCGATTTATCCCTGTCAAGACTCGGTATAGCAACGCCAAATTGGCCGAGCTGTACATGTCCAGAATCATGTGCCTACATGGAGTACCCACAAGGATTGTGTCAGACTGTGGCACTCAGTTCACATCTCACTTCTGGGATAAGTTTTACGAGGCGTTGGGAACTCACCTCACCTTCAGTACTGCTTATCACCCTCAGACAGATGGACAAACCGAGAGAACGAACCAAGTCCTAGAGGATATGCTAAGAGCCTGTGCGTTGGATTTTAATAAGGACTGGGAGAAATGCCTGCCCTACGCAGAGTTCTCCTATAACTGTTAGTGATATGCCCTAGAGGCAACATGGATATGTTGGATATCATGGTCAATGTTTATGTATTTATGAATAAAGTGTTATTCAGTTCCATGAAATAGATATCTTGTATTGATCAATAAGTACGTGACTTATTTATGAGACTCTATATGTATAAATCTATTTCTAAATGATCCTCGATCATATATCATATTATTGGAACTAATATGATTCTAAGATTGGCATGTTTATTGATTGATGATCATGTCTCATAGATCATGGGTATGGAGATACCAAATCAATAAACATGGACATATGTGTTAGAGAACACATTGTTGGATAGACCCACCATGAGACACTACAGAATTAATGTGCCATTAGTTGGTCTCGGGTAGTGTTGGTACAAAGTCCTTAGACCCGAGATCACCATGGATTCCAACATGTGTAGTAGCCTACTTTGGGACTACCAAACGCTATTCCGTAAATCGGGTAGTTGTAAAGGTAGTTTTTGGGTTTGCTATGAAACATGGAGTGGGATGTGAGTGATCAAGATGGAATTTGCCCCTCCTTTGGAGAGATATCTCTGGGCCCCTCGAGGTAATGGATTATGGAAATGCATGGCCATGCTAAGTTGATTGAGGAGTCAATCAACGGACGGATAATCCAATACGGTTCGAGTGAATGGTTAAGCTATTGAAGGGATGACACACATCTTGCCTATAGCTTAATTGGTATCGTGAGGCAAAGGGTTTGTGTACACATTACGGGTTCGAGCCGATATTATATTCTTGTATACTATGATGTCAATATGTGCTGCTAGGCGCCGCTATGACAGAGTCGGCTGAGTTGGACTCGAGCCGACGATCGGCTAAGTTAGACTATAGCCGAAACCAAGTATACCTGAACCTACAGGTCACACGCTTAACGGGATAAGAACAAGCATTCGAGTTGGACTCGAATACGGCTCGATCGGATAGCGATCCGATTGGATAGAGTCCTATGGTCTTACGACGTATGGGCGGCCAACTCTATGAGATTCGGATGAGATCCGATTCAAAATAGAGTCCTGATCGGCCACTAGTCCCAGTAGGCCAACTCTATATAAAGGGGCGAGGGGTGGAGAGCTGCGACACATCAATTGAATTGCATTGTGCCGAGATCAATCTCCACGGAAACCCTCCCCACCTTCGAGCCAAACCCTAGCCTTGCATCGCGTGCTAGCACACGGGTGCTCGGCATTTTGTCCCCGGACGTGTGGATACCGGTAGAGGCGCTGCTACGTTGCGCGCTGTTGATCGGCTACGAATCGGTTGCAATCGGAGCGAGGCGGCTGCGCGGATTGGCAACGAGAACGCGGTCGGCAACTCGGATCGGCCGGCATCGGTGAATCGGCTGATTGGTGAATCGGCCCGGGAATCGGCTGTCGGCTTGCGGGAATCGGCTACACTGTTCCAGATCGGATAGCCCTGATTGGCTGTTTCCGCTGCTTACTCCAATCGGTAACGATCTATCGGCCCTTACTTGCAAGTGTTCCTAGTTTGCGCGGTAGAAATGTTTTTGTTTTCGGCTAGCGTAGCCTCCGTGTAACCCTTCAGTGGTATCAGAGCTAATCTTGCTTAGTTCGGGTTTTAGATTGGATCTGGAACAAGTTTTGTGCATGGGTTGATTAGATCAATCGGTTTTATGGGATCTGTTGAGGAGAGTTCATGGTAATTGCGTTCCTTGATATTGTATCGGAACGGCGTAATGTGATTACGTCGAAGCAATATCCATAGAACTCGGTTTGAGTCGGCTTCGAGATAGCATTCCTTGATAGTGTATCGGAACGGTATAATGTGATTATGCCGAAGCTATCTCGTAGTCCGATCTTGTTAGCTGCCTCGTGCCTACGCAAACCATCTCCCTTGATAGTGTATCGGGACGACATAATATGATTATGCCGACATGGTTTCCATAAGCGATTTCATAGATTGGATCTATGAATTTCATAGCGGGACCGCCATGTGCGTACCCCTTATAGGTCGTCTCGATGCCGAATCTCTGCGATAGGTAGAAAATGTTTCTACGCCTAACTTGTTTTTGCAGAGAATGCTTTGAGATGGTATGGCCCTATTGTATGTATGAGATGCATGTGATGCATGTAATATTCTTTCATATGTGCAATCCTTGTAATATTCTTTCATACGTGCAATGCTTGTAATATTCTTTCACGACCTGCGAGTCGATGTAATCTTCAATTAGAGCTTCTATAGTAGTAGCTTAGTTTGAAGAAATCAAGCATCATGCACATTGGAAGATGGTGCCGAAGATGGAGATCCTCAGCGCCGACATGGAGATGGAGATCACCATGTGAAGGGGGCCATACTATTTCATTATATGCTATTCTATCTGCTTTCATATATGTGATATGTTTGTTTGATAGGATAGCATCCCTCGCAAAATTAAGTAGTAATGATGCCCTTCCAAATGTTGCACCCGTCACCGTTATGCTCGTCAATGGTGGGTCTGCCAAAGCACAGTGCCATTCTCTATCATAACACGAGGGGGTATATGTCAGACATATACATGCAGAAGCATTTGGTTTACTTAACAAGGCTATCAAAACAGTTTTGGGCCTTGGGGCATAGGTTGGCGCCGGGGCATGGAGATGCCACACCAACAACAAGAGTCACATAGAGATGTGATTAGCAAGGAGTTGCTTACCGATGTTATTAATCTTCTAGCAATGATGCCAAAGCTCACTAGAAAATTAATTAACATGTGGATCTTGACCCAATACGTAACCTAGAGGGAAGGTGGAAAAACGTAATGGGAGTCTTATGTAAGTGGAAAAAATGTCTTATGTAAAATTGTTTAACAAAAGACATAGCATAAACATTGTGCTAAACTTTGCTTTTTCATTTGTAGAATAAATGGCGGCTAATACTACACCCAAGTGCTTTTAATTTGCGATCTATTCTCAAAAGGAAAAATTAAATAGAACAAACTTTATGGATTGGTATCGCAACTTGAGAATTAATTCTCAAGCAAGAGCGTAAGGAGTGCGTTCTTGAAGTACCCTATCCCGAGGATTTGCCTAATAATGCCACCGCAACGCACGGAGAGCTTACGAGAATCACACTAATGATGCCGTAGATATAAGCCGTCTCATGTTTGCTACAATGTCCCCGAGCTTCGAAGCAATATGAGAGCAGCGATGCTCACACTATTATTCGAGAGACTGCGTGGTATGTTTGAGAACCAAGCTTGGGCCGAGAGGTTCAACACCTCAAAGTCCTTGTTTGCGTGCGAGCTTTTGAGGGGAATCCCGTCGATCCGCATGTGATAAAAATGATTGGCTACATTGAGAGTCCGGAAAACTAGGTTTTCCCCTTAGCCAAGAGTTGGCTACCGATGTGATTCTCCGCGCTCCCTCCGAGCTTCGAGCCATTCATATTAAATTATCACATGAACAATATGGATAGAACCTTGGCTGAATTGCATGGGATGCTGAAGACACGAGGAGAGTATCCGAAAAGGTCATCATGTGATGATGATGCGAAGGCTAAGCGCAAACCACCTGTCAAGAAACTTTGCACCAAGAGGAAGCTAACTCCCGATGAGATCGCGAGTGCCTCAATGCAAAGAAGGGCAAGAAGGGGTCAGCGACATCGATGCCGTTTGCTTCTACCGCAAGGAGACAGCCACTGGAAAAGGAACTCGCAAGAAGTACATGGAGGATCTCAAAAAGAAGCAAAGTACGACTTCTGCTTCAGGTATTAATGTTATAGACATTAATCTTGCTACTTCACCTACTGACTCTTTGGTATTTGATACCGGATCGGTAGCTCATATTTGCAAATCGTTGCGGGAATGAGAAGAAGTAGAGGCTTAAGAAGGGGCGAGGTGAACCTGCGCGTCGGCAATGGAGCAAGCGTTGCTACAGTTGCTGTCGGCATAGTACCACTTCATCTACCTTCAGGATTAGTTTTGGAATTAAATAATTGTTATTGTGTTCCAACACTATGTCAAAACGTTATTTCCGCTTCATGCTTGCAAGAGGAAGGATATGATTTTAGATCAATGAACAATGGTTGTTCAATATATCTCGAGATATGTTCTATTTTCATGCTCCTTTGGTGAATGGATTATACGTTTTGAATCTTGAAGCGTCTCCCATCTATAACATTAATACGAAAGGCAACTCTCTAATGATACAAACCCCACGTTTATCCGGCATTGTCGCTTAGGCCATATAAATAAGAAATGCATGGAGAAGCTCCATAAGGATGGACTCGCTTCACTCTTTTGATTTTGAATCATTTGAGACATGTGAGTCTTGTTTACTTGGTAAGATGACAAAGGCACCTTTCACGGGACATGGTGAAAGAGCAAGTGACTTGTTGGCACTCGTACATACCGATGTATGTGGACCAATGAGCTCAACGGCCAGAGGTGGTTATCGGTACTTCATTACCTTTACCGATGACTTTAGTAAATATGGTTATATCTACTTAGGCATAAGTCCGAATCCTTTGAAAAGTTCAAAGAATTCCAGAATGAAGTACGAATCATTTAGCGAAAACAATCAAGTTTCTACGATCGATCGTGGAGGGAATACTTGAGCCAAGAGTTTGGTAATCATCTCGAAAGATTGTGGAATTGTTCCACGCTTGACTCCGCCAGAACTCCACAATTGAACGGAGTGTCGAACGGAGAAATCACACCTTGTTGGACATGGTGCGGTCGATGATGAGCCAAAATGATCTTCCGTTATCCTTTTGGGGATATGCTCTTGAAACAACTGCGCTCACACTAAATAGAGTTCCATCTAAGTCGGTTGAAAAGACACCATATGAGATATGGACAGGGCAACCCCCTAGTTTGTCTTTTCTCAAAATTTGGGGATGCGAAACTTATGTAAAACGTTTACGATCGACAAGCTCACACCCAAATCGACAAGTGCTTCTTTGTGGGATATCCTAAGGAAACTAAGGGATATTACTTTTATAATCGGGAACAAGGCAATGTGTTTGTCGCCCGACACGGTGTTTTCTTGGAGAAAGAGTTTCTTTCAAGAAGGGTTAGTGGGAGCAGGGTGCATCTTGAAGAAGTTCAAGAAACACTAGAAAATGTTTCAGCGACCATAGAACCACAACAGAGGGAGCAAAGTGTTGCGCCACCGTTGTAGATACACCAGCCCACGGAGACGAAGATCACGTCGTGCGCCCGAGTACAGTGCGGAACAACGTGATATATTGTTGTTGGACAACGATGAGCCTAAGACCTATGAGGAAGCGATGGTGGGACCCGATTCCAACAAGTGGCTTGGAGCCATGAAATCCGAAATAGAATCTATGTACGACAATCAAGTTTGGAACTTGGTTGATCCACGATGGTGTCAAAACCATTGAGTGTAAATGGGTTTTTAAGAAAAGGCCGATATGGATGGAAATGTTCACATCTATAAGGCGCGATTGGTGGCGAAAGGTTTTAAACAGATTCAAGGAGTTGATTATGATGAAACCTTCTCGCCCGTCGCAATGCTTAAATCTATTCGGATTATCCTAGCGTTTGCTGCATATTTCGATTATGAGATATGGCATATGGATGTCAAAACGGCTTTCCTAAATGGAAACCTAAGCGAGGATGTATACATGATACAACCTCGGGGTTTTGTCGATCCGAGATCGCTCGGAAAGATATGCAAGCTACGAAATCCATTTATGGATTGAAGCAAGCATCTCGGAGTTGGAATATTCGTTTTGATGAAGTAATCAAAGGGTTTGGTTTCTTCAAAAATGAAGAGGAGGCCTGTGTTTACAAAAGGTCGGTGGGAGTGCAATTGTATTTCTAATCTTATATGTGGATGACAAATTACGATTGGAAATGATATCCCTATGCTAGAATCCGTCAAGTCTTCATTGAAAAATAGTTTTTCCATGAAAGACTTAGGGTGGCAGATACATATTGGGCATTCGGATCTATAGAGATAGATCCAAGAGGCTAATTGGATTATGCCAAAGTACATACATTGACAAGGTGTTGAAAAGGTTCAACATGCATGATTCCAAGAAAGGTTTCTTGCCCATGTCACATGGCATTAATCTTAGCAAGAATGAGTGTCCTCAGACACATGATGAGCGGAATAAGATGGGTATGGTTCCATATGCCTCGGCAATTGGATCCATCATGTATGCCATGCTTTGTACACGCCGGATGTCTCGTACGCTTTGAGTGCTACGAGCAGAGATACCGCGATCCAGTGAAGGTCACTGATCTGCCGTAAAGAATATCCTTAAGTACTTGAGAAAAACAAAGGATATGTTCCTAGTCTATGGAGGTGAAGAAGAGCTCGTTGTAAGTGGTTACACCGATGCTAGCTTCCAAACGGACAAGGATGATTATAGATCGCGATCTGGGTTCGTGTTCTGCCTGAACGGAGGCGCAGTCAGCTGGAAGAGTTCCCAAACGGGATACGTTGCGACTCTACAACGGAGGTCGAGTACATTGCTGCTTCGAAGCCGCAAAGGAGGCTGTTTGGATCAAGAAATTCGTTTCGAGCTTGGTGTGATGACTAGTACGACGGTCCAATGTCTCTCAATTGTGATAATAGTGGAGCCATTGCGCAAGCCAAGGAGCCGAGATAACATCGAAGTCCAAACACATACTTCGGCGATATCATCTCATCCGCGAGATAGTGGACAGAGGTGATGTCAAGATATGCAAAGTGCACATGGATCTCAACATAGCCGATCCGCCGACAAAACCTCTCCCGCCGAAGCATGAGGCGCACACAAAAGCAATGGGTATTAGATACTTACATGATTGACTCTAGTGCAAGTGGGAGATTATTAGTGATATGCCCTAGAGGCAACATGGAGATGTTGGATATCATGGTCAATGTTTATGTATAAATGAATAAAGTGTTATTCGGTTCCATAAAATAGACATCTTGTATTAATCAATAAGTATGTGACTTATTTATGAGACTCTTTATGCGTGAATCTATTTCTAAATGATCGCGATCACATGTCATATTATTAGAACAAATATGACTCTAAGATCGGCATGTTTATTGATTGATGATCATGTCTCATAGATCATGGGTATGGAGATACCAAATCAATAAACATGGACATATGTGTTAGAGAACACATTGTTGGATAGACCCACCATGAGACACTACAGGAATTAATGTGCCATTAATTGGTCTCGTAGTGTTGGTACAAAGTCCTTAGACCTGAGATCACCATGGATTCCAACATGTGTAGTAGCCTACTTTGGGACTACCAAACGTTATTCCGTAAATCGGGTAGTTATAAAGGTAGTTTTCGGGTTTGCTATGAAACATGGAGTGGGATGTGAGTGATCAAGATGGAATTTGCCCCTCCCGTGGAGAGATATCTCTGGGCCCTCGAGGTAATGGATTATGGAAATGCATGGTCATGCTAAGTTGATTGAGGAGTCAATCAACGGACACATAATCCAATACGGTTTGAGTGAATGGTTAAGCTATTGAAGGGATGACACACATCTTGCCTATAGCTTAATTGGTATCGTGAGGCAAAGGGATTTGTGTACACATTACAGGTTCGAGCCGATATTATATTCTTGTATACTATGGTGTCAATATGTGCTGCTAGGCGCCGCTATTGACAGGTCGGCTGAGTTGGACTCGAGCCGACGATCGGCTAAGTTAGACTATAGCCGAAACCAAGTATACCCGAACCTACGGTCGCACACTTGAGGGGATAAGAACAAGCATTCGAGTTGGACTCGAATACGGCTCGATCGGATACCGATCCGATTGGATAGAGTCCTATGGTCTTACGACGTATGGGCGGCCAACTCTATGAGATTCGGATGAGATCCGGTTCAAAATAGAGTCTTGATCGGCCACTAGTCCCGTAGGCCAACTCTATATAAAGGGGCGAGGGTGGAGAGTTGCGACACATCAGTTGAATTGCATTGCGCCAAGATCAATCTCCACGGAAACCCTCCCCACCTTCGAGCCAAACCCTAGCCTTGCATCGCGTGCTAGCACACATGTGCTCGGCATTTTGTCCTCGGACGTGTGGATACCGGTAGAGGCGCTACTATGTTGCACGCTGTTGATCGGCTACGAATCGGCTGCAATCGGAGCAAGGCGACTGCGGCAGATCGGCAACGAGAACGCGGTCGGCGACTCGGATCGGCTGCGGCATCGGCGAATCGGCTGATTGGTGAATCGGCTGTCCTCGGGAATCGGCTGTCGGCTTGCGGGAATCGGCTACACTTTTCTAGATCGAATAGCCCTGATTGGCTGTTTCCGCTGCTTACTCCAATCGGTAACGATCTATCGGCCCTTACTTGCAAGTGTTGCTGGTTTGCGCGGTAGAAAAGTTTTTGTTTTCAGCTAGCGTAGCCTCTGCGTAACCCTTCAATAACAATAGCTACCAGGCTGGTCTGAAGATGTCACTGAACGAGGCCTTATTTGGACGAAGATGCCGCACTCCGTTGATGTGGTCGGAGACCGGCGAACAAGCCGTATTTGGACAAGACATCATTAGGGAGGCCGAAGAGAAAGTTCGACTGATAAGAGATCGGCTTAAGGTAGCCCAATCTCGGCAAAAGAGCTATGCGAACACTCGCCGAAGGGAGTTGGAATTCAAAGTAGGTGACTTTGTGTACCTGAAAGTTTCGCCACTAAGAGGAACCAAGAGGTTCAAGGTCAAAGGAAAACTGGCGCCAAGATATGTTGGACCCTTCCCGATAAGCGCCAAAAGAAGCGAAGTGGCCTATCAACTAGACCTACCGGAAAATCTTTCCGATGTACACCCTGTCTTTCACGTGTCACAACTGAAGAAATGTTTGCGAGTACCAGAAGAACAAATACCCTCAAAATACGTTCTTATCAGTGAGGACCTCACATACCCCAAACACCCTGTAAAGATTTTGGACGAAGCTGAGAAGAAGACTAGGACCAAGATGTGGTGAATGTATAAGGTGCAATGGAGCAATCACACTGAAGATGAAGCCACATGGGAAAAAGAAGACTTTTTCAAGACCGAGTACCCGAACCTATTCCGCGAACGATAACAAATCTCGAGGATGAGATTTATTGTTAGGGGGGTAGGTTTGTAACGCCCTGAAAATCGGAGAATTTAAAAACCGGAAATTAAAAATCTGAACTTACAAAAACTTTTGCTTGTTGCTTCTTGATCGTCTTTATTGCTTCTTATTTGCCAGCTTGGTTGCATAAAGTTATATGTGAACGATTCATCTCGGTGTTTGAGAAAAACCAAATGATTTGGATTTTCGTTGGGGAGAAAAATCTCGAAGTCTAAGGTTAGGAATTTTAAAATAAAATAGGAAGAGGGGTGTGGATTCATAAAAATGTGTATTTGTGAAATAAAACATTAATTGTTGATTGTGAAATATTAATTAGGAGATAAAATGGGCAATAAAATATTTTAAGGGATTTATATAAAGCCTAGAAATTTATTTGGAATTAAAAATGGTGATTTATGAATTTAAGAAAAATGATTAAATTAAATATGGTGATATATATTTTTAAATAAATAAAAGTTGGTGAAAAGTTTGAAAATATATTCTAAAATTAATTTTGGGAATACTATATTTTTATTTGGAATTTTTAGGGTGAAGGAAATAGAAATTGGAAAATAGAATTGAAAATCGGGAAAATAGGATTCGGCACTGTTTATGCGTCGCCAGGTGTTCGACCGCGTCCCCGCGCCCACGCGCATGCACACCACGCGTCGCCGCGCCATACCACGGCCCCCGCGCACGCGCGCTCTCCGCCGTGCCGCGCGTCGCCGCCATACACCCGCCATGCCGTCGCTCGCGTCACCACGCCGCCGCACAACACCCGCCGACCTCGCCGCGCGTCACCCACTCTTGCCGCACGTAGCGCGCGCGCGCGCGCGCGAGCTCGACCCCTCGCCCGCGCCGTGCGCCGCTCCGCCACGCGCCCGCGCCCGCCACCCATCGCCCGCCGCGTCCCGACTCGCCCACGACCTCGCCACGCGCCGCCCGTTCCGCGCCGGCCCCATGCGCGCCCGCGTTCGCGGCTGCCCCCGCCACCCGTGCGCCGCGTGCGCCCGCCGTACCGTGCGCTGGACCCCACCCTTTCTCCCTGTTCCCCGGCCGCGCCTATAAAGGAAACCTCTCCCCTCTATTTCCCCACCTCGCCACCGTCCATCCACTCTCCTCGCCGATTTTTTCCCGAGCGCCATCGCCGCAAGCCCGAGCGCCATCGCCGCAACCCTAGCCGCCATGCGCCGCCGTCGCCGCAAGCCCCACCGCCGTGCGCCGGATCTCCACTAGCGTCGTCATCGCCGGTAAGCCCGAGCCGCCATTCCTCCCCTCGCCTGCGCCGGTTGCCGGCCGCACCAGAGAGAGAAAAGAGAGAGCAGAGCCGATCGAATAGTTGGCGGGTTAATGAATAGTAGGGAGAGGTAAAAAAAAGAAAGAAAAGGAAAAGAAAAGAAAAGGGAAAAGAAAAATAGGGAAAAAATGGGGAAATTTTTTTGGAAAAATAGGAAAAGTGTTTATGAAAGACTTGGGAAAATATTTGGGCAAAAATATATTGTTTTCTCGTATATTTTTCTCGGAGCAAATTCGGAAATAAAAATTGGACTTTTCGTAGATTTTGCTTCGCGTCATTTTAATTCGGATTTTGTTTTTTTTTCGCCATTAAAAAAATGTGTTTCTTTTAGTGCTCGAACCTCCAAAACCTCGAGCACAAAACCTCTTGATTAGCATTTCTAAGTTTATTTTCTTAATTAAATGCGATCGACGTATTGCGAAAACCCTAGGGCATCAACTCGTTTGCAAACTCAGATTTTACCCTAACAACTCTCGTCCAAACTCGAGTAGAATCTTAGGCTCAATGTTTGGAGTCGTTTTTATGGTTCTTTTCGATCTCTCGGTATTTTATTGAATTCTGATCGAATTCAGTTGATCTTTCGCACGTATGGATAGCAACCGTGGGAGCGAGCACTGACTACGTTGAAGATCCCGACCAACAAGTGTGCGAGCAAGGCAAGTCAACACATCCCTTTGAACATATTGATCCTACTTTGCGAAATGATATTGATTTCAATTACAAATTGCATGCTATACACAAATGAGTACCTATACTTGATATACCCTGCCTTGATATTGATTACCCTTAGAAATAATCTTTGTAACCCTCGATGTGATACAACCGGAGGATATCTTGGTAAAATGCTTAGCCCTGCTTATACTAGATTCTTGCATACTCATGATTTTACAAATAAGCCTCGTGCTTGGGCAACTATCTTTGGGAAGGTAGTTGAGATACGGCAGGTGGAGACATGAGCGCCACATTGCCTCGATCTTGTTGGAAATAGTTTTGATGGAAAAATGAAAATACAAACCAATGTTTTCAGACTGCGGCGGATGGATGGATTTGGGTGGTTTTCCGGGAAAGGCTAGTACCGTCCCTGGTCAATTAAGGACCGAGCCATGGGACTTATAACTTAGAACGAGCCGTACAACCGTACTTCTCAAATGGGTATAGACCTAGCGAGTAGATAACCGAGTGGAGGCGGTATCCCGCATAGTGGTTCGGTGTAAGTGTTGAGTTAGGGACCTACCAAGGGTAGTGTGCCCATGATTGTGATGAGATGAAAGGCCTTTATGTGAATAGTAACCTGAACCTAACGATGACTTAAAGATTAAGTGAGTTTTCCCCCTTACCTCGGGAACGCCAGAACTCCTCTCACTGCTAGGAAATGATGGCTAGAGTGCATGAGGACTTAAGTTCATGGAGCGGGTACTGCCGAAGTGAGGTTATCGAAAGGCTTTGTCGTGACTGTCCCATATAGAGGGATGAAAGCTCATTCAATGAGCAGCTTGAGTACGGGTAAAGTATACATCCATTGCAGTGTGAGTCAATCAATCTATTCGAATAGCCATGCTCGCGGTTAATGAGCGACGTGACAAGTTTCTCCCGTGGCTAGACTCATAAACTTTAAAATGATGGGTTGGTATGCATAATGTTTTTGTTAGCTGGTGGACTTAACTTCTCGACCTGCGAGAAGGGATAGACTCCCTAGAAAACCATGTCGAACCGGAGACGGGAAACAATCCTTGGTATCACGATGGATGGCAGACAGAACCATCACTGATTTAATATATTCTGGAACTAAAACTTGACTGGCTAGATGTTAGGTTTGTGAAATGATTTGAGAAAATTGGCTTTGTGCAAATGAACCTTGGCCATCCTTTGAATGATCCTATCATGTGCACCATTCCGTGTCGGCTTGCTGAGTACGTTGGGTACTCACCCTTGCTATACGCACAAACTTCAGATGAAGGAAACGAAGAAATGGAGAACCCCTATGCTTACTACCAGGAGGAATGAAGACAATGGAGAGCGCTAGGTCTTAGTCCCCAGTCGTTGCCTGTGGCAATCGACATGCCGCTGCTTTCCGTTTGCTAATCTCATCTAAACTCTGATTTGGTTGAATTCGGACCAGTAGGTCCTATATGTATGATTGCCTTCGGGCATATTATTGTAATAAGTTCGATGTAAGACTATTCGTGCACTTTGCACCTGGTAATTCAGAACTGTATTCGTGGGTACCAAACTACTCGATCCAGGGATATGGTACTATGAACACGAATGATTCCCGTTCCCAAAAACGGGGGTCGACACTATATTTATATAATCTCTTATATTGTTTCTAAGACATGGATTCTATAATATCAATAATTTTTGATTTGTGTACCTCGGCTGATGCTTGGACGAGGATTGAATGCACAAATTAGCTGCGGAAATTCTAGCTTGAATTTCTGGGCGTGACATGCTTCCTCTGTCATCCATGACACTGAGCTCGATTTGAAAGACAAGCGAGAGAGACAGGCATACGCCCTCCTCAAGGACCGGATATTTGCTCCTACGCGAGCGTATGATCCCGAAATGCGTAGTAAGAAAGGTATGGACTCTGAATTTCATCTTGTTTGGCAACCAATGGGATGGCAAAATTTTGCTCATGTGGAGGAAGAAGGTTCATGCCTTCTGACCATCCAATTTCTATGCACTTTGAAAGAAATTGGAGGTGATATTTCTTTTCGATTATTCGGGAGGGAATATTACTACACATGGAAAGAATTTAGCCACTTGCTTGGTTTCGCTCATGTGTGTTCTGTTGAGTGGGAATCAAAATTGTCACATTTTGATAAACATAGTTTTTGGCAAAGTATATCAGGAGAATCCTTTTGTACTAAGCCAAGAGCTAATGATATTCATAATCCTACTCTAAGAATGATGCATAAATGGTTAGCATTTACTGTTTTTCCTAGAGAAAATGTCCGACCTGTTAGAAAATATGAGTTGATGATTCTTTATGCCATGGTGAAAAAGATTAAAATCTATCCTGTTAAAGCAAATGATTAAACAATGGTTAGAACAATTTAAGATGAAGGGGCCTATAGAATGAACTTCATTAATTACTCGCATTGCTCATCATGTCAGAGCTTTGGGGAATGTGCAACTCTTGTACATCACCGAGCCCCGTGAACTTATAGATGCAGAGTATTTAGTGAAGGGCCACACTTTGAAGCATGGCCCCGATGGATCTCTTATTTTCTTCTTTCCCGGATATACAAATGAAGTTCCGCTTCCTAACCCGGAATATCATTTGTATAAGTGTCGGGTGCTAACCATTGCTCTCCATCCAAGAGAGATTGCCCGCAGGAGTAGTATTTCAGTCAGGATCACAAGGAGCAGGTCTAGAAGAGCTGCTACGGAGGAAGAACCGCAACCGTCACCACAACAAGTGCAGGAGCCGGGGTGGGTTCCAACTGGGTATGCATCCGGTTGGGACCAGCCTCGGGAATATTATGAGGCGTGAGGCTCTTCATGGCAATAAGCTAATAGTGCTCAATGGGCACATGGACCTGGCTGGCACCATGAACAAGCCACAGAGTTGTCAAGCTCCAGTGGTTTGCCTCCATCATATGGAGTTTCACATTCATTCTCGACACGAGGTTTCCGTAGCCAATAATACATGGAAATCACTGAACGACTGGGACATTGGACATGAGGACTGCGGAGATACAAGGTGAACTTCATCAGCTTTATCAGCATGTCCAAGGTACTCAGTAGTGGCAGGACCATGCCAATCAGTGGCAGCAGCAGACCACTTGATCAGCTCCGGGAAATCAACTCCAATCTGCAGCAGAGCCAGTCTGATATGTTGGCGTACTTTCGGTCGCAAGGGTTTAATCCCTATCATGGTCCGTAAGTAAAAGAACAAGCTTGGGGGAGGACCCCCACACGAGGTACCCCGTATCCCTTTGTTTTATTTATTTCTTTTCATTGCATCTAAAAAAAGAGAAAATCTAAAAAAATCTGAAAATTAAAAAAATGCCAAAAATATAATAATGTAGATATGCTTGGTAGGAGTGCTAATTCCTCATCTTTGGATATGATGAATAGTTGCTATGTTTTAATTCTCTCTTGTGCCTAGTTTACAACTTAGCATTCTCCAAGTTTTGAGTTTATTGACTTAGGTATGACACCATGAACTTGAAAACTTGTGGGTAGCAAGTGCATGATATAAGTCTAGGTTGTTGTGAAATATGAGATGGTAAGAGTAGAGTAACTATGATCATATTCCAAGTGAAACCAAAATCTGGAGAATTTTATTTTCAAAAATCTAAAAATGGTTGAGATCCTCAAATGATGATACATTTCTACCAAAGCCATATGTCAATCATAAATGAATTATCCCCTACATATGTTGCTTGTTATCAATTTGAGTTTGGTCAAGTTGTTAGACCCTTGTTAGAATCTTTTCATTATTTCGTGGTGTAAAGTGTTGTGCATATCCACCATAAAAATTTGCTCTCCCTCTACACTAGAGGTTTAGCCACAAAAATATTCCATTCCATTCCATATGCCGACTTCTATCCCGGAAGTTCACATCCATCAAATAAAGACTCCAAAAAATTATTATGGCCTTCTATCCTCATATCCTTGCCAAGAGAGACATGAGCCAAGAAAAAAGGAGTGCACGCAAAAATATTTGAAAATTTTCATAATGCTTACAAAAGGAGAAACAACTCTTCTTGAGCATGATGACAAAAGAAAGAAGAATAAGAAAAGAAAAGTGTGCTCATGGCCATGATCTCCAAATAAAATAAGAGAGGGAGGAGGACCATAAAAAAAGAGTCATTCATTTTCCTTTCTACCATCTATATTCCCACTAAATAATATGCACAAGCTTGGTCCTGATTGTATGATTAGAGTTCTGCTAGGATCTGCTTTTTGACTTTAGAAAATAATTGATGCAAGTATGCCTCATGATTTTCCCTACCTTGAGCTCCACATAAGCTTAGTAGAAGTAGGTGGAAAGAAGGCACAATGCCTTGGTAAGGAACTATACACATTCGAGTGATACGAGAGTATCATTCAAGGAAACCTCCCTTTTGCTTTTCAAAAAACTTTGAAAAATATCCGAACAGAAGTGGAACAAGGAGTAAGAGAAGTAGCACTCTCATCTACCATTCTGTTTCTCAATCGCCCAAGACAAAGTGAAGCCAAAGCTCCCATGAGGACTAAGGTAGTATGGGTGAGATTACCATTGCCATCTTATTCAATTCTAGGCAGAATACGGTTGTAGGCATGGTACTTTAGAGAAATAGAACATGGTAGCAACTCCTGATCCACCAAGCCTAAGTCTTGACTTCGCTCAGGGACAAGCAAAGGATAAGCTTGGGGAGTTTGTTGACAGTCATTAGGTCATGATTCTGGCCATCACAGACCTCGGAAATAAAAGGGAAACAATGTCCGCTACTTGCATTTAGGTTTAGAATTAATAAAGTTCCACATGTCCTTGGACTTTAGATGCTTGCATGAACATTTATCACTTAATCGAAGCAAAGTCGAGCTCGCGTGGCGAAGAAACATAACTCCAACAAATCAGCAATCGCCACATTGGATTCCCACAGATCGAAGGGCCCACAAGTCAGGTGAAACCGACTTAGGATGGGACCAAACCACTGGGAACCGCCTTAGGGGCCCACATGGCAGCCTCAGGAGAAAGACGCTGGAGTATGGCTATTCTGGGGATTCGGCCGAACAACCCTTGCAGCCCATTCCACCAACATTTGACGTTGCACTTCCCCATTGGTTCCCCAAGTCGGTAAGGTGGGTATGGCGGTTGGAAACTGCCATACAACTGTCATTGGAGGCCTATTTAAGGAGAAGCTCACTTCGGTTCAACACACACCACAAGAAGAAGATCTTACAAGTTCTATCTTAGTCATATAGGATAGTGGAGTTAGGAAGTAGTTTAGAGTTCTTTTCGATTCCTGAGTCGCCTTTGGAATTCAGGTATGTATTTAGTACTCTTCTTCCTTTGTACGACTTTGAGCTTATAAAGATGTTATGTTCTAGTTTATATGAGTATGGTACTTCTTATGCTTTAATAGATAAGAGTTTCATTATTAGTTTAATTCATAGTCTTGTTATGTTTAGGCGAGTAACTCTATTGCCACGGACACGGTCCAATGAGCAATTAGGATGTAGGTTTGCCTTTATCTTCCTCATGAAAGGTAGAGATATTTATGGTAATGTAAGCATGATGTTTAGATTATTTCAAAGATATTGGTTATGACCACTTCCCACGGGTGCGAGGTAGGCGGCAGGTGGTGACAACCTTGTTCGTCCTTTGTATTCCTCCATGTTCGGATTTGGTGTAGGGCGAACGGTAAGAGATCGCTTCGTGGTGGCAGGCCGGGCCACTAGGCGGCGGTACCCCGTAGTCCTGGGAGCATAGAACTGTGTTTACGCATAGCTAGAATAATTAATTAAACTATGTACTCTAACTAGAAGAACTATATGAACTTGACTCTAATTACTACTCTCCACTTAGCACTAGTGTATTGTTTATCTAGGACTCTTCTGTGTGTGTCACACTACCTTAACATATGATTATCTTACCCCTGTCTGGACTAAGGTATCTCATCTATAGCTTATGGATATCCATGGCATCTTAGTATTCTCTTCAAGACCACAGTCTTCCTTTGGGATAAAATAAATAACGATACCCTTGGAATACTCCCTGGGTGAAATGCTACAACGGTATATCCGTGCACTTGTAGATTTATGTGTGAACGTAAGAAATACCAACAGTATAGATACTCACTTCTTCAATGTTTGGCATACCATACGATGACATAATTTTGCACATGTGGCGGAAGAAGATTCACGCCTTCTTAGCATCTAATTTCTTTGCACTTTAAAAGAAATAGGAGATGGTATATCTTTCCGATTTTTCGGGAAGGAATACTATTACACATGGAAGGAATTTAGTCTCCTACTTGGTTTTGCTCAACAATGTTCTGTGAACTGGGAGTCAAGGTTATCAAACTTTAATAAACATAGTTTTTGGCAAAGTATATCAGGTGAAACCTTTTGTACTAAGCCAAGAGCTAATGACATTCATAATCCTACCTTGAGGTTGATGCATAAATGGGTAACATTCACTATCTTTCCTAGAGAGGATGTAAGGCCAATTAGAGTTGATGAACAAATGATCCTTTATGCCATGGTTAAAAAGATAAAAATCTCTGTTGTTAGAGTAATGATCAAACAATGGTTAGAACAATTCAGGATGAAGGGACCCATTGAATGCACTTCACTAATTACTCGCATTGCTCTTAACGTCGAGGCCCTGGGGAATGTACAAGTTTTGTGCATCACCAAACCCCACGAGATAATACATGAGGAGTATTTAGTGAAGGACCATACATTAAAGCATGGTCCCGATGGATCCCTTGTATTTTTCTTCCCCGGATATACAAAAAATTCTGCTTCCTAATCAGAAATATCATTTGTATAAGTGTCGGGCACTAACCATTGCTCTCCGACCAAGAGAGATTGCTCGCAAGAGTAGTATTTCAGGTAGGATCACAAGGAGGAGGTCTAGAAGAGCCACTTTGGAGGAAAAACCGCAACAGCCTTCGCAACACACTTCACAGCCAGGGTGGGTTCCAACTGGATACGCATCCGGTTGGGAATAACACCCGCAATATTACAAGGCTGGAGGTTCATCATGGCAATTAGCCAGTAGTGAACAATGGGCACAAGGATCTGGCTGGTACCATGGACAAACCACAGAGTCATCAAGGTCTAGTGGTTTTCCTCCATCATTCGGTGCTCAACGCTCATTCTTGGCACGAGTTTTTTGTGATGAAGGATTTTCAGAGATCAGCCCAAAGGATGGGAGAATTGGACATGAGAACTATGGAAATTCAAGATACACTTTATCAACATATCCAAGAACCCATCAGTGGCAGCAATAGACAAACGAACAGCTCCGGGAAATCAACTTGATGTTGCAGCAAGGCCAATAAGACTTGATGGCCTACTTCCGTTCGCAGGGGTTTAATCCCTATAGCGAACCATGAGCAAAAGAACAAGCTTCGGGAGGACCTCCCATGTGAGGTAACCTGTATCGTCTATTCCTTTGATCATTTATTTCCTTCATTGCATTTAAAAAACCATAAAAATCGTAAGGTAGCTATGCATGGTAGGAATGTTTAATTCCCATATTTTGGATATGATGAATAGTAGCTCTGTTTTAGTTCCCTTTCGTGCCTAGTTTACAACTTAGCATTCTCCAAGTTTTGAGTTTGTTAGCTTGAGTATATCACCCTGAACTTGAAAACTTGTGGGTAGCAAAGTGCATGATCTAAATCTAGGTTGTTGTGGAGTATGACATGGCAGTGTAGAGTAACTATTATCTTATTCCAAGTGAAATTAGAATCCAGAGATTTTATTTTCTAAAATTCAAAAATGATGAGACATTCCTGCTAGAGCCATATGTTAATAAAAATGCAATATCCTATACATGCCCTGCTTGCAATCATTTTGAGTTTGGTCAAGTAGTTAGACCCTTGTTAGAATCTTCTCATACTTTCATGATCAAAGTCTTGTTCATATCCACCATAAAAAATGATCTCTCCTACATTAGAGGTTTAGCTAAAAAAATATTTCATTCCCTACCATATGCTAACGTCTACTCCAGAAGTTTGCATCCACCAAATAAAGACTCCAAACAATTATGATCCTCTATCCTCATATCCATGCCAAATGAGACATGAGCAAAAAAAGTGCACAAAAAGATAGTAGAAAATTCATGATGCTTACAAAAAGAAGAAACAATTCTTCTTGAGCATGATGTAAAAAAAGTGTACTCATAGCCATGCTCTCTAAAATAAAAAGATAGGGAGGAGGATCATAGAAAAAAGAGTCACCCATCTATTTTTCTTTTTTTCCAATCTTTCACTCATATTTCCACCTCACAATATATGCACAAGCTTGATCCTGGTTGCATGATTAGTATTCTTCTAGGATCTATTTTTTGACTTTACAAAATATTTGATGCAAGTATGCCTCATGATTTTCCCTACCTTGAGCTCCACATAAGCCTTATTAGAAGTAGGAAAAAAAGGCAAAATAATGCCTTGCTAAGGAATTCAAACACATTGAGTGATATGAGAGTAACATTCGAGGAACTATTCTCTTTTCTTTTCAAAAATTTTGAAAACCTCCGGATGAAAGTGAAAGGAGTGAGAGAGTAGCACTCTCACATCTACCGTCCTATTCTCAACCACCCAAGATAAGGAGAAGCCGAAAGCCCCATGAGGACTAAGGTAATAAGGGTGAGACTACCATTGCCAATTTATTCAATTCAAGGTAGAATACTTGGTTGTAGGCATGGTACTTTAGAGAAATAAAACATAGTAGCCTAAGTCTTTACTTTCCTCAGGGACGAGCAAAGGGTAAGTTTGGGGGAGTTTGTTGACGGTCGTTAAGTATCAAATCCGACCGTCATAGACCACGGAAATAAAAGGGAATTAGCATCCTTTACCATCATATAGGTTTAGAATTAATAAAGTTCCACATGTCCTTGGAGATTATTAGTATGCAGAAACATTTATCAATAAATGAAGTGAAGATGTGCTCGCGTGGCGAAGAAATACAACTCCAACCAATCGACAATCGCCACGTCAGCTTCCTGTGGATTAGAGGGCCCACAAGTCAAGTGAAACTTCCTAAAAGTGAGGCCAAACACCCGAGAACCACCTTAAGGGCCCACATGAAAGTGAACAGTGAAGGTCGGTGGAGAGGGGCATCGACGACAGTTCAGCCGAAACCTGGCTGAGCCCTCTCATCTCCACCGACCACGTCGTGTCTTCTCAGCCACTCACAATGACAGTTAGGGGGTTATGGCGGTTGTTAACCGTCATTACAACCGGCATTCGGTGCTATTTAAGGAGGAGGCCTCACTTCATTCAACACACACCACAAGAAGTAGTTCCTATATTTCTATCTTAGTCTCTAGGCTAGTGGAGTTTAGAGTTTAGAGTTTAGAGTTTCTACTCGGTTCCCCAGTCGTCTCTGGAAGTCAGGTATATCTTTTGTATATCTCTTCCTTTGTACTAACGAGAGCTTATTAACATATCAATCTTCTAGTTTATTTGAGTGTGGTTCATATTCTACTTTCGTAGATATGTGTTCCATTTATAGTTTATATAATAGTTATGTTATGGTTATACGAGTAACTCTATTGTCATGACACGGTCCAATGTGCAATTAGGATTTAGGTGTGCCTTTGCCTTAGTCATTGACGTCTTGGGAGGTAAAGGTATCTATGGCAATGTAAGTGCGGTGCTGAGATTGTTTCATAGGTATTGGTTATGGCCATATCCCACTGGTTGTAGAGGTAGGCGGTAGGTGGTGATAGCCCTGTCCATCCATTGTAATCCTCCATGTTTGGGTATGGTGTAGGGCGAACGGTGATAGGTCGCCTAATGGTGGCAGGCCGGGCCACTGTGAGGCTATACCCCTTTAGTCCTGGGAGCATAGAACTGGGTAACATGACTATAAATAGTTGTATAATCTATATACTCATACTAGAAGAACCATAGGAATCTACCTCTAAATACTATTCTCCACTTAGCTCTAGTGTACTATTTAATAGGACTCTTCTTTGTGTGTCACACTACCTTTATCCAAATATCTCTTACCCCTGCCTAGACTTAGGCATCTCAATTATAACTTATAAATATCCATAGTATCTTAATATTCTCTTCTAAACCACAGTCTTCCTTTGGATAAAATAAATAACGATACCCTTGGAATACTCCCTTGGTAAAATGCTACAAAGGTATATCCGTGAGCTTACGAATTTATCTGTAAATGTAAGAAATACCAACACTTGCCGACATGGGTTATCAAGGCCATTGACAAGAAGCGTTGCGCCCCTGTCGACGGGCACGGACGCGGTGCATAGGGGCCACTGTCGGGTGTCCTAGACAAACGTCTGTCGTCCCAAGGCCCTAGGGGGCTTGGGTATTCCTGACCTCAGGATGGTGGGCCTAGCCCTGCGTGTTCGTTGGCTATGGGCTTAGCGCTTAGGATAGCACTGTTGGATGGGCCTAAAGGCCCCTGCTGAGCGGACCGTCACCGACCTGTTCGAGGTATCCACCTACGTCATGCCGGGCAATGGGGAATCTATGCTCTTTTGGTCCGAGCAGTGGATCGGTGACTGTTTAGTTGCCTCCCTGGCTCTGGATCTCCTATTCACAATGCCCCATTGCCTCCGCAGTTCGCGTATGGTGGCCTCCGACCTGCTCAACAACTCATGGGTTTTTGACATCAGCGATGCCCTAACTGTCCCGGTCATCTCCCAGTTCTTATTCCTGTGGGACAGGCTGCTTCACCTTCAACTCTCGGTAAGCGTGGAGGATCGTCTTGTTTGGCGCTAGACAAGCGACCAACGTTACTCCGCTCGTTCGGTGTACTAGACACTCTTTGTCGGCCATCACTTCCTTGCTTGTGCGAGTCTCCTCTGGCGTGTGAAGGGTCTGACTAAATTCAAGTTCCTCCTCTGGTTTATGCTCCAGCAACGTTGCTGGACAGTGGATCTCCTCCAGAGATGTGGCTTAGATAGTCATTCGCTTGCCCCATCTACGTGCAGGAGCTTGAGATAGCAATTCACATCTTCCTTGATTGTGTGCTTGTTCGGCAGGTCTAGTTTCTCGTGCTGTCGCCTTTGGGTTGGGCAGCCCTCTCCCCCTCCCATGGTAGTTCACTTCAGCATTGGTGGACGTCCTCTCGGTCCCGTCTCCCTGAGTCTCTTTGAGCCGGCTTCGACTCTCTTGTTCTTCTAGTCTCTTGCAGCTTTGGAAGGAACACAACATTAGGGTTTGTACCCCGACCTTGCTTCGATCTCTCAGATCCTACAGTCCATTCTCTTCGAGGGTCATCTTTGGTCGTTAGCCGACATTGCCTTTTTTTGGGTTTTTTTGGAGAGTAGAGTGGCCCAGTCATAGCCTGTTTGTTCGGTGTTACATTTTTTCGCAGTCCTAGTAATCTCAGGGTCCTATTTCCTCCTCCCCTCTTTGCATAAGCCAGTCTGGCTGACTGTGTTGTGGTTGTAAACATCTTTTTCATGTTGATATATTGACATGTAATTTTTTTGCGCGTTCGTGGAAAAAAAACATAGTCCCTGCCTTCTTCAACTGGCACTCATGGTTTGTGCTTTGGGCCGGGGAATATTCGACCAGGTAATGTTCTTTATGCTAACACATCTCTTATTGCACCAAGTGCTGCAGCTACATCTCAAAGTACCATCGAGGAAGAAACTTCATGTTAGGAGGCCTACTACTTGTGCTTTGTGAAGGACTGAACACGTTCATTATGTCGCAACATCATCGCGACGTGAGGTGCCATGTCGGAGGGCCACCTAAAATGGGCAATGGGGATTAGGCTAGTACAAAACACCACATATAAATCGGCTTGATATTTTCCACAAACTGGCACCTATGAGACGTTTTTCACGTGAATGAGCTTTTTTGACAGGATAAAATTATAAATCGGTCCCGCACAGTCATATGTTTGGTTCTTAAAACAAAAAAAATAAACTGGTACCTATGAGTTGTGGCATCATAGGTGAAACCGGCACCAATGATGGTGCCACTTATAGATGTGTTTTTATCTAAATTTTTCATATGAAGTTGGATCAAGATAAGCTTCATATAAAATTTGTAGAGATCAACAAGATCTACAACTTTGTAATTGGTGACTTTTCATTTGAGATTGTTTGGATGTCTGAAAATGTCTAAACGATTTCTAAACGATTTTGACAAGAGACAATCTGTATGAAAGTTGTGATCACGATAAGATCTATATATTTGCAGTTGACAACATTTTCATTTCAGTGTTAAATATATATTGTACGTTCGGAATGAGAGTTGTCTCAAAAGACTCCCAAGACAATGTATGTTTCTACGTGAGATGGTAAGGAGGGTTTAAGTGGAGAGTGAGGCCATGGTTTTGAATCTTAGCTATCCGCATGTGCATGAAAATGGTATTAAAAACCTTGTGAGTTGTGGGAACCAAAGTGTGACCATGTATAGGTGCCTAGTAAAATAAAAAAATTTTTTGGTTCTTTTCATGTATTTAAAAAAGCACACACTAATAGGTGCCTATGTTAGATAAAAATATTGATCGGTACTTAGCTTACACAAATTAAACATGATCATCTAGTCTAATTACATCTACTAACTTAAACTAATGCGGAATAGATTAATAGTTTGGTGCATACCGATGGCCGTGGTGTCCATGGTCGTCGGTGATCCCGTGATGAAATTGATGGCTTGAGCACTGTTAGGGATGTAGCACAATCGTTCCCTGAGATATCGCTCGGGGTAGCGGCATCCTTCGGGGCGCCACCTACACTGTCCCGGGGCGCTTTCTCACGGGGCGTCACGCGTCCGTTTCGCGTTGGACCGCTAAATCGGCCCACTAATCACCCCGCGCAGTGCTGAGTAGATCGGTCGGATCGCAGCCGTTCGTGCCGATCCAACTGCCGGGGCTCGATCCGGCCGCACCTATAAAAGGCGAAAAAATGGGTAAACCCTAACCCTAAATCCCTATTTCTTCTTTCCTCAGTTAGCTAAGGCCCACTGCCCGTGACGGCTGGCGGCCGGCGCGTCGCTGCGGCCGCCGCAGCTCCTCCTCCTCCCTCAACTCCGGCATCTCTCCTCTTCCCTTTTCTTACTTAGCTCAACGAGAGAGAAGAAAAATCCAAGCCAAGCTTGGGCTTATGCCGATGGCGTGGATGTGGTGGCGAGCGACGGAGAGAGAGAGAGAGGCCGGGCCGTCGCGGATGCCCTCGCCAGTGCGCGCGCTCCCCTTGCGGTGAGCGCGTGGCCGTCGAGGGTGTCCAAGTCGGCCCGCAAAATCCTCTCTCAAACGGCGGCGGATCTGAGCGGCTAATCTGAGTGGCGCGCGCGCAAGTGCCGGCCGATCTAATGGTCGGATTAACTCGCGCGCGGCCGTGCCGGCAGAATCGGTCGGCGGCAAACCCCAGGTTAGGGTTTCTAAACTTTGGGGAATCTAGGGTTTGTGACTTAGGGTTCGGGTTTTGCCTAATTCACATGTGGTTTTGGCTTCCTTTTTCTTACTCCTCATCTTTTCTCTTATTCTTCTTACTAATCCGAAGCCTTAAAACTTATAGATCGAAAAGCGGAACATAATAAACATAAGAACTTAAAGGGAAACATATGGATCTAGCATGCAAACTTACTGATTAGTTAGAGACTTAACTAAGACATGAACTACATCGGATAAAAGCTTCAGGATTTCTTAGACCAAACTAAAAGGATGTAAAAGACTAGATCTAATGCTCTTATACCAAATGTTAGATCAAAATCTTGATCGGTACTTAGCTTACACAAACTAAACAGGATCATCTAGTCTAATTACATCTACTAACTTAAACTAATGCGGAATAGATTAATAGTTCGGTCCATACCGGCGGCCGTGGTGTCCATAGTCGTCGGTGATCCCATGATGAAATTGATGGCTTGAGCGCTGTTAGGGATGTAGCGCAGTCGTTCCTTGAGAGGTCGCTCGGGCTAGCGGCGTCCTTCGGGGCGCCACCTACACTGTCCCGGGCGTGGAACTTGAGCTTCCGAGCCTTCCAGTGCGCTAACTGATCGGAGGGTGAATTAGGCTTTGGGGAAAGCACGGGGATACGTCATTTCACATTAGGGTTTAACTTGGGGTTAATCCTCTCTTATAAGGTCGCACTGTAGGCAAGGGGCTGAGCCCATTAGGCTAACGTTCGCCAACCGATCACGGCGAATCCGGACTTGGGATAGGATTCCAAGTCCGGTAAGATATGGATTGATATCTTTCTTATTTGAGTTGGTTATTGTTGACCAAGGTCAAAACTTAACTTAAACCAAAATATCCAACATCCTATTCTAAATAAGGACCGACACCATACTGGTTCTACTACCGACAGCAATGACACCCTCATTGGTTCCGCTGTATCGACGCTGGTTCAAAAAATTAAACCTCCGAGATGTTTGTAATCGACATAAATGAGGATTTCTCTACTAGAGTATTAAGTGTCCGGATTTGATAGTCAAGGGTTGTATATGATCCGGATTTAATTGTTGAGAAGTGTATGTTGCCTGGTTTCGTAGTTGAGAGAGGCAAATCACTTTTATGGTAGTTGATGGGGAAAATGAAACTTAACCCTAATTTTTTAACACCCTTGGATTTATAATGCATATATATATGTATATGATTTGTTGAGTTAGAACAGCAACAATTGATTTTAGAATTGCAAAATAGCAAGGGAAAAAAGGTTTCTAAGTATTAATTAGCTGTTCTAAGCACACATTCGTTATATCAGTGCCGCAACTTGCATATAGCTCAATTGTTTGGCAAGTATAGCGGCTTAATAGAAGCTCACTACTGTTACAACTATACTAGCAGTCCAGACTAAGAGCGAGAGATGCAAAGCCCCCATGAGCTGAAAATACCCGCAATCTTAGCCTTGACTGCTCACCTCCTCATCTTCTTCATGGCATATGTATACATGGCACGCCTCGCTTCGTGGTTTGATGAGGGCATGGATGGCACGCCAACATGTTGCACAACTCCCTGCCTAAAAACGCGTGATGGATCCAGAAACAGGCTCCATCCCGAGCTAACTAACACAAAACTAAAATAATACGTCTTGAGATAATTAATACATGACTAAAATAATTATTATATATGTAGAACAATGAAACTACAGAATATAAAAGAGGCTTACATAGCAAAAGAAGTTACTAGGTTATACGAAAAAGGTGTTGGGCTACATTCTCCTCAAGGAGGCTATCACTAGTACAAAAACTCCCAAAGGTGCCGGTTGGGAAACCGCCTTAGGTGCCGGTCTTCCCAACCGGCACCTATTGGTCGGCACCTATGGCAAAATCAATAGGTGCCGGTCTAACAACCGGCACCTTTAACATTCAAGAATCAAAAAAAAATCTGGTTCCATCGCATCAGTGTCGCTCTCCAGATCCAATCCACAACAATACATCCACAACTCACAAATCACAGATCAGTCCCCACAAATCCATTCCACAGATCAATCCCCAGAAATCACAAAAACATTCAAGAACCACAGATCAATCCAAGAACAAAAAAAATCTAGAGGACCTTCTATCCCTCCATCGCCGTCGTTCGTCGCACAGCCGCCCGTGGAAGCGCATGCACCGACGCCGGCCATCTCCGCCGCCGCCGCTGCCTCCCCTCACCAGATCCGGCGGAGGGAGGGAACCTCCACCGCCGTCGCCGCCTCCCCTCGCCAGTCTGGTGGGGGTAAGGCCGGCCCGCCCTCCCGCCGCCACCCTTCTCGCAGCCTCCCGCCGTCTCCTGCCGCCGCGCTTCCTGCCGCCTCCTGCCGTCGCGCTTCTCGCCACCTCCCGCCGCCCCAGCCTCCCGCCGCCCCTCCCGCTTCCGGCCTGTGTGAGTGAGAGAAGAGATGGAGAGTGAGCCGGCCTGTATGAGAGAAGAGGTGAGAAGAGAAAAGATAAGGCCGGCCCGGCCTCCCGCCGCCTCGCCGCCTCCCGCTGCCTCGGCCTCCCGCCGCCCCTCCCGCCTTCCAGCCTATGTGAGTGAGAGAACTCAGAGAAGAGATGGAGAGCCGGCCTGTGTGGGAGAAGAGAGTGAGAGAAGAGGTGAGAAGAGAAGAGAAAACTAAGGTCGGCTCAGGGCCGGGTGAGAGAGGATATATGCGCGTCCGGTTCGGTTGATAGGTGTCGGTTTTATTAAAAAACCGACACCTATACTATATCAATAAGTGTCGGTTTTTTTAAAAAAACCGACACCAATAGTATAGGTGTCGGTTTTTCTTTAGAACCGACACCTATAATATATTATAGGTGTCGGTTTTTTAGAAAAACCGACACCTATACTATTGGTGCCGGTTTTTCAGAAAAGCCGCTACCTACTATATTAATAGGTGTCGTTTTTTTGAACCGACACTTATTAGGCCGGCACCTATGCATGTTTTTGTAGTAGTGTATTGGACCACAAACGTTTTTCTCATCACTTTTATGAAATATATTAAAGAGACTACTGGGCCTCGCTCCGGGCTATAGCCCGGGTAGCCCAGGACGTAGATCCGCCCCTGCTAAGAACGCTCGACATGAAACACACCTACATCTGCGCGTTTATTCTCACTTTGCACAAAGAGTAACTCAATGTTCGTAGTGATCTGGCTCCTATCCTTATAAACTACTCTACCTCTCCTCCAACTTTCGATAGGGTAGTAAGGGCTTGTTTAGAGTGAGATTTTGCAAGCTACAAGTTCTCTAACAGCTTCTCAAAGAATAAAAAAATATTCTTACTCTACACAATAAATTAGAATCCAGTAATTAATTTTTTCAACATTTTTATATTCTTACCAAATGAATTATACTCCAACCAACTATTTCTTTGAATTTAAAGCTCCTGGAGCAAGTCTTAGGCTGTGTTCTTAAATCAAGGTATTCAAGCTCTACTCTCTCGTTTTTCACACATACGTTTCATGAACTACGGTGTATTTTTAAAAAATTTTCTATAGAAAAGTTGTTGTAAAGAATTGTATTAATTTATTTTTCAAGTTTTTTAGCCAATAGTTAATTAACCATACATTAATTTGTCTTTCCGTTTTACGTGCAAAGAAGAAGGGTTTCCAACCCTTGCTGTGTTTTACGTTGTATGTGATGCATACATACAAGGAAATAAAAGGGAAATAGAAGGAGTATGTATGCATACATACATACATACACATGTATGTGATGCATACATACAAGGAAATAAAAGGAAATAGAAGGAGTATGTATGTGATGCATGTGATATTATTGCATATATGTGATGCATGTGATGCATGCGATATTATTGTATCTATGTAATGTATGTAATATCCTCGTATGTATGTGATGCATGCAATGTTCTTTCATGTATGTGATGCATGTAATATTCTTTCACGACTCTTGTATCGATTTAATCTTCAATTTAAAGCTTTTGTAGTAGTAGCTTAGTTTGAAGAAAGTAAGCATCTGGCACTCTGAAGAACAGTGCTGGAGATGAAGATCCTCTACGCCAACATGAAGATGGAGATCACCATGTGAAAGGGCCATACTATTTCATTATTAATTGTTATTCTTCTTGCTTTCATATATGTGATATGTTTGTTTGATAGGATAGTATCCCTAATTAATAAAGATGCTCTTCCAAATGTTGCACTTGTCATGGTTCTGATCGTCAATTGGTGGGTCTGCCAAAGCAGAGTGCCATTGGCTATCATGACTGGATGGAGTATATGTCAGACATATACATGCAAGAGAATTTGATTTACTTAACAAGACTTTCAAAATAGTTTTGGGGCTTGGGACATAGGTTGGAGCTGGGGCATAGTGATGTCACCCAACGAAAAAGAATCACATAGGGATATGATTAGCAAGTTGTTGCTTACCCATGTCACTAATTTTCTAGCAGTGATGCCAAAGCTCACTAGAAATTAATAAACATGTGGATCTTGATTCAATACGTGAGCTAGAGGCAAGGTTTAAAACATGTAGTGGGAGTCTTTTGTTAAATTGTTTAATACAAGACAACACATAAACGTTGTGCTAAACTTTGCATATACTTTCTGTTGTACATCATGGCAGCTAATACTGCACCCAGTTCTTTTAATTTGCGATCTATTCTTGAGAAAGAAAAATTGAACGGAACAAACCTTATGGATCGGTATTGAAACTTGAGAATTGTTCTTAAGCAATAGTGAAAGGAGTATGTTATTGAAATTTCATATCCTGATGATTTGCCTGATAATGCTAATGCTTCTACACGAAGGGCTTATGAGAAGCATACTAATGATTCCCTAGATGTAAGTTGTCTCATGCTTGTCACTGTTGATGGTCATTAGCACCTTAAATCCAACCGTCAATTCCTGCATAAGTGGAACAAACTTGGTATATGTCGAAACTTGGTTTCGGCAATATAATTTCTGGGGTCGCAGTCAAGATCGTCAAGCACAATGGGTTAGAAGAAGAAGAAGATTTAGACAGGTTCAGGCCCTCTCGTGAGGTAATACCCTACTCCTGTTTCGGTGGATTCGATCCGCCGAGTGCCTTTATTGATTTCGTGATCTAAAGCTGAAGGCTAAAAACTGATCTCCTATCGGAATCTCTGATCTAGAATCTGATATCCCTCAAGGGACGCTCCTTACCCCCCTTATATAGTCTTGGGAGGAGGGCTTACAGATCGGAAACCCTATCTTACTCTAAGTTGGTTTCCTCAATCTTACCAAACCATGACTATAGGCCGATTGCCTTATCTCTATCGACAATCGTAACACCCAAGTCATGTTCGGTTTACAGATATGGAAGGCGCAATATATCCCTACCTCTAGTCGGATAAGCTTGCCATGTAGATACCCGATTGCCATAATCTCCACAGTAGCCCCCGAGTCCTTTTCAGTCGACGAGACAACTCAACTTCAAACCAAAACAGCACACAACCAAAAATCTCTTTGACCGAGTGCTTTTGGCGCTGAGTGATTCCATCATCTCTGCCTGAATCTTCCCGAGTGGCTCCAAAGACTGTGAAGGGCTGGAAAATATCTAAAAAATTATTTAAAAATAAATATCTAGGTGCATCTCCTGATGCACCTAATTAGGTGTAGCCCCCGACTATATGGTTAGTCAAAATCAAACTAATCATATAGTCAAGAACTATAAAAAATCATTCTCATTTTAATACTTAGCTCATGCTAAAGCAATCATAGAAATCTCATTACCCGGCAAGTTCATACTCATCCGAGTGAATTTGTCCGATTCATCTCAGAACAAATAATTCAATCAGCCCTCATGGGTGGAAAGCACTCGGTAAGCTCATGCTTATCCGAGTGGATCTGCCCAAGTTATTTCGGAACAAGTATTTTAATCGTCCCTCATGGGCAAACGAGTTTTTCAATCGTATGAAAAATATGACCAAGTTATTAAATAGTTCTTGCCATAATACTGGTCTCAATCTATAAAGATCTTCACCAAGGTGGAAAAATAGCATTGATATAATCAATTAGTCAAATGCTAAAAAACCAAACAGCCCTTATCATCAAGGCAGCTATAAAAACTTAACTGTTGGTCACCTTCCAAGTTGCATCGTGCCAGCTTCTCATGAAGTCAAGCAAACCACGGTATGGAAGGATTTTCAAAGGTACAGGGCATTCGGACACGCGCATATTGCCAGGGCAAATCTGCTTAAGCTCATCCGCCTAAGTCCCTAAGGACACGCGTCGGGCCACACCTTAACTGGGCCGTAGATTTTCTTATGGGCTCGGCCCAATCACAAGAAAACCTAGCGCAACCCTCAAATCTTTCTATAAAGGCACGAGGTCGCCCCTGCCTCTTCATCTTCCAAAAGTTTCCCCTTTTCGCAGTACTGTTCACCAGTTCACTGCGAAGAACCCTAGACTTGCGCGCTCCCAAATCCATCCATCTAGGAACTCGCTCTTTGCAAGAACTAGCTTCCGCAGCCAAATCTCCCAAGTTCCTTTGTCAAAATCCCCACTTTTTCCGTCCAGATCCACTTCCCATCAACACCACTCTCATGGCGGAGGAAAAAAGGATCCCGTTCGACCAATGGGCCGCATCGGATGTGGGGAATCCACCCTCAAAGAGATGGCGAAGCACGGCGTGCTTCCTCCAAAGGAGATCGTGGGATGGCGCCCGGCGGCGGGGGAGGACTTCCCAACCCCGAACACCGGTGAGCTCGTCGTTTTTACTTCTTTCTTCTATTGCGAGTTCAGCCTTCCCACCTCCGAGTTCTTCCGGGGGCTTCTGGATTACTATGGACTTCAACTCTATCATCTGAACCCGAACTCGATGCTTCACATCGCTCTCTTTATTCATGTGTGCGAAGCCTTCCTTAGCATCCTCCCCCACTTCCATCTCTTCCGGCGCATGTTTTATCTTAAACCTCATCCAAATAAAGACCACCCATGCGTTGTTGGCGGGGTAGGTTTCCAGCTCCGCGGATCTCTCCGCAAGGAGTACTTCTCTCTCCCTCTAAAGTCCTCCAATAAGGGATGGCACGCAGGCTAGTTCTACATTAACACCCTCGAACCCAGCCTCGCCAACCTTTGTCAGTCTTCCCTGTCCCCAGGCCAACTTGGAGCACTTGTTCCAGGTAGCCCAAGATTGGGACGAGGCCAACAAGCGCTTGCGAAGATCCTGGCGATGAAACAAAAGGGTCTTCGTGGGGAACAGATCACTCGGCACTTCATCAGTGCGGCGGCGCCGATCAAGGAACGGTCGAAGCCGGCCTTCGAGTATGAAGGCGGAAAGGACACAATCGGGAAGATCCAGATCCACTCAGCTACGAAATCCTGAAGATCCGGATGTACAAGATCTTCTCGACTGGAATCGCAGTTGAGCGGGCCCTTATTCTGCCGGTTCTCCCCTTCAGCATCCACCGACCTCCTCCTCCGGTAAGTCGACTGGTTACTTCATAACGTCTTTCAATCTTGATATCTTGTCTCTTAGTGTTATGCTTCTTTTTCTTGCAGGAAAACGCCTCTGTTACCTCCAAGCCATACAAGGTGTCCCACGATGACGCGCCGCGTCGTCCCGCCAAGAAGCCGGCTGGCGGGATCAAGATCCAGAGCGATCCAGTCGGGAAGCGGGCGGCGCCGAGTGAGGACTCAAACAAGCGGGCGAGCAAAAGGAGGCTGATCATCGAAGATTCAGATGATGACGTCCCGGCTCCTCCAGTCGAGACCCCACCTCTAAGGCGATCGCCGAAGATCCGCCGGTCATCCAGGTATGCTCTATAACCGAAGTCCGAACTTTTCCGTTGAAAGCTTTCTTTATCTTTACCCCAGCTGTATTCATTTTCGCAGGAGGCCCCAGGACATAGATCCTGCCGGGAGAGGTGAAGGGCCGACCCCGGCCGCAGCTCCTGAGGTGCCAAAGCCAGCAGAGCCAAAGCCCCGGAGCCCACAACCGAGCGTGAGCGCTCCGGGCGGGCAACCTTTGCCTCCGAAGAAGGATGCCCCGAGGAAGGAGCCCCTGGCCGCCAGCCGGGATATCCTGACTGGAAACCAGTCAACGGCCGGGAAACCTCAGGCCGCGGCTCGAGCGCCCCCGACTGAGGGCCACTCGGCGCGGAGTCAGAAGAAGGAGGCCAGCCGGGCCGCTCCACCTAAGCACGCAGCCGCTGAAGCTGGTGAGATTTGTGTCTAAGTATTCTTTTGCTCTTTCAGTTTGAACCTTTCATGTCTTCATCTGTCCTTCTTATTCGCCAGCCATAGTGGAGGAAATCCCCAGGTTGCAGTCCTCCGAAACCTGGGTTCCCCCGATTAGGATTGAGTGGCGGGACTCAGAGGGTGAAAGGCAGGGCATCATCTTGGACAGGCAAGCCGAGAGAGATCAAAGGGCTGCCCTTGTCGAAAGCTTGAACGAGGCGACCCGGCTGCTCAACGTAAGCCTTTGTCTTTCTCTTTTATTGTATTATCAATATTTTTCAGTCGGTCACTCTTCTGTTTTCACGCGCAGAAGGAGTATTGCCGCTCCATGGCAATGTCCGAGGTGCTGGAGAAGTTGGTTCCTCACCTAAACTCCTTAGAGGATGTTCAGCGATAGTTGAAGGCCACTCGGGAGGAGGCCTCGTCGAGGGCGGCTTTAAGGAGAGAGATCGCAGAGCTTCGGGAGGCGAACCTCGACCTCCGAGGATCAATCGGGAGTAAGCCCGCCTCTCCAAGTTCCTTCATGATTCTCATGTTGATCTCGGTTGTTGACGATCTTCTTTTGTTGTAGAAAATTCTTCGGAGGTCCATTCGCTTCAAGTCTAGCTGGAGGCAGTCAGCCTTGACAAAGCCGAGATGGAGGCCGAGTTTGAAGGTAAGCCTCTTTGAAGTAACACTCCTTGCGCTGCTTTATTTCCGAGTGCCTTGCATGATTAGATGCTTTTGGCAGCTTACAAGGTTAAGACCCGAGCTCAATATGACGTCTTGCTTGGGCGGGTCAAACAAACGGAAGAGATTCGGGAAGAGGTCACCAATGCTGCCATGCCGATCTTGCTATCCTTTTTCCATCAAGGAGTTGGGGCCCGTTCGCTAGAGCCGGTAGAAATATTCGACAAGCTGCGAAGGGCTCCCGACCAATATCTGGCCAACATCACTGAAGCGGCCAACATGGGGGCTGGTCTGGCTCTTGCACAGACCAAGTCCCTTTACCCCCGAGTGGACATCCACTCGGTCGGGGAGGGCTTTGCTGACGGAACCACAGATGAGCAGGCCTTGGATATGCTGAGTGAGGTGCAAGAGGCAGCAAAGAAGATATCCATTGATGTAGTGAACAATTTCCAGAACTGATTTGTCTTTCAACATTTTCTTGTAAATGTCGTGTAATCGTAACGCTCTGATGTAGAACTTGTGATATATTTAGTTTATTTATGTTAATACCTTGATCCGAGCTTTTGTGTGAAATTTCTTAAGTAGTTTTCGTCTGACTGTCACCAAGCCTAGGCTCGATTAGGTCATTGGAAAACTCTCAGTCCTTAGACACTGAACTCGAATCGAAGGACATTAAACAATGATAAACCAAATCATGCACAGAAGTTGATGAGGAAAACTTAAGCTTTATTGACATATGTACAGCCCCCGACTGCTAACTCAAGAAGTCATCTTGCTTGAGGTTGGCAGTCAAGGGAAACATGAAGCCTTAGCCAAATTAGGCGTAAAATCGTCGAAGATGCTCAATGTTCCAGGAGTTCTCCACCATAGACCCGTCTTCACGTTTTAGCCGGTAAGCACCGGGCCGAGTCACCTCAGCGATTATGTACGGTCCCTCCCATAAAGGGGATAATTTGTGACGGTCTTTGGTGGTCTGGATCTTGCGTAGGACCAGTCGCCAACGATGAAAGCTCGTGCTCGAACGTTGCGACTGTGGTATCTTCTGAGCCCTTGGAGGTATTTGGCCGACTGGATGAGGGCTGCCTCACGGGCCTCTTCTAATCAGGTGAGGTCATCCACTCGGTCGGGGTCGTAGCGCTCATCGTTGAAGCTGCGGACTCGGAGGGATTCATACTCCATCTCGTTTGGCAACATGGCTTCTGCGCCATAGACCAAAAAGAAGGGAGTTTGGCCGGTAGCCCGACCGGGTGTGGTCCGCAGCGACCATAAGACCGAGGGAAGTTCTTGGACCCACTTGCCCGTAAGGGTTTAGGCGATCGAAACGCGGGCCTTGATGCCTTGGAGGACCATGCCGTTGGCTCGCTCGACTTGTCCGTTGCTTTTGGGATGGGCTACGATGCTTAGCGGATCTTGATTCCGAAGTCCTCGCAGAATTCCTTGAAGATGCCTCCCGTGAATTGAGTCCCGTTGTCGGTTATGATTCTTTTAGGATGCCGAAGCGGTGCACGATGTTGAGGAAAAAGTCCCGTGCTTTATCAGCAGTAATTGTGGCGATCGGCTTGGCCTCAATCCCCTTGGAGAACTTGTCGATTGCGACGAAGAGGTGTGTGAATCCTCCTGGAGCTTTTTGAAAGGGCCAACCATGTCCAGGCCCGATACCGCGAACGGCCGGAAAGTGGGATTGTTTGAAGCTCTGGGCCGGGACATGGCTTTGTCGGGCGAAAAGCGGCATTCGCGGGTTCGTACGACTTTATCTGCGTCGGAGACCGCGGTAAGCCAAAAGAAACCTTGCCCGTAAGCTTTGCCGACTAGAGTGCGTGCCGCCGCGTGGCTTCCGCATATGCCCGAGTGGATATCTTGGAGTAGCTGTTTCCCTTCCTCGGGTGTGATGCACCTCATTAGGATTCCGGAGGGGCTTCTCTTGTATAGATCGGAGTCAACCATGACATATGCTTGGCAACGACGCCGGACGCGTTCTGCTTCATCCCGGTCATCCGGCAGCTCTTGCTGGGTTAAGAACTTGATGAGCGGCGTCCTCCAGTCGGTATCGGTCATGGCGACTTCGTTCGTGGCTTGCTCGTTGGGAGTTGTCTTTGCCGTGATGGTTGGTTCGTAGAGATGTTCGACAAAGACGTCTGTTGGGGCAGCTTCGCGCTTGGACCCGAACTGCGCCAGCTCATCGGCAGCTTCGTTGTTATGCCTCAGGACATGCGAGAGTTCGAGCCCGTCAAACTTGTCCTCAAGCTTGCGGACCTCTTGCCGGTAGGCCTCCATAGTGTCGTTTAGGCAGGACCAGTCCTTCATTACTTGATTGACAACCACTGGGAGGCGTAGTCCATGTAGGAGAGCTTCGTACTCGGCAACGTTGTGTGAGGCGGAGAAGTGGAGGTGAAGGACATATCTTAGCCTTTCCCGGTCGGGGAGATCAGCACGACTCCTGCTCCCAAGCCGGTGATCCTCTTGGATCCGTCGAAGTGCATGGTCCAGTGTTGGAGGTCTTCCCGAGGCACGTTCTCTTGTTGTTCATCCCACTCGGCCAGAAGTCCGCCAAGGCTTGTGACTTTATGGACGTCCTCGTCTTAAAAGTCAAGTCCAACGGCATCAGCTCTAGAGCCCACTTGGCGATGCGTCCAGTTGCCTCGCGGTTGTGGATGACATCGCCGAGTGGGAAAGAAGTGACGACGGTGACCGAGTGACCCTGAAAATAGTGTGCCAATTTCCTCGCGGTTATTAGAACACCATAGAGTAATTTTTTGTACCTGAGGGTAGCGAATTTTGGCTCCTGCCAATACTTTGCTAACAAAGTAGATTGGCCTTTAAATCTTCCGAGCCCGTCCTTCTTCTTCGCGTTCGACCACAAGGACCGTACTAACCACTTGGTGAGTGGCTGAAACGTACAGCGAGCGAGAGGTTCCGGGGTTGAGGCGAGGCCAGACGAGCGGCGTTGTAAGGAACTCTTTGAAATCTTCAAAGGCCTTGTTGGCTTCCGCGGTCCACTGGAAGTCGTCTGTCTTCTTTAGCAATCTGAAGAAGGGCATGCCTCGTTCGCCGAGTCGGGATATGAAACGGCTTAGTGCCGCCATGCAGCCAGTGAGCTTCTGGACGTCCTTTTGGTTACTCGGGGGCTTCATGCTTAAGATGGCGTTGATCTTCTCTGGATTTGCTTCAATGCCGCGATGTGACACCATGAAGCCGAGCGGTTTGCCGATGGAACGCGAAGCGCACTTCTCCGGGTTTAACTTCATTCGAAGGCCCGGATGTTTGCAAAGGTTTCTTCTAGGTCGGCGATCAGGTCTTCTTTCTGCTTGGTCTTGATGACAACGTCGTCGACATAAGCTTCAACGTTCTTGCCGATCTGCGTCTGGAAGCATCTTTGGATCATGCGTTGGTATGTGGCGCCGGCGTTCTTCTGGCCGAAAGGCATGGTGATGTAGCAGTAGGCCCCAAACGGCGTGATGAACGATGTCTTCAGGCAGTCGGATTCTTTTAAGCTGATATGGTGATAGCCCGAGTAACAGTCCAGGAAACTCAGGAGTTGGCAGCCGGCTGTTGAGTCAACGACTTGGTCGATGCGAGGCAGCCCGAACGGATCTTTGGGGCAGGCTTTGTTGAGGTCAGTGTAGTCAACGCACATGCGCCATTGCCCGTCTTCTTGCGGACCAGGACTGGGTTGGCTAACCAGTCGGGATGAAGGACTTCTTTAATGAAGCCGGCAGCCAAGAGCTTTGCGAGTTCTTCTTTGATAGCGTCTTTTCGATCCTGCGCAAATCTACGTAATCGTTGTTTTATCGGTTTGGTGTCATCTTTGACGTTCAAAGAGTGCTCGATCACCTCCCTAGGAATTCCAGGCATATCGGATGGTTTCCAAGAAAAACATCTTTATTATTTTGGAGGAAGGTGACGAGCGCGCTTTCCTATTTGGGATCTTGGTCAGCGCCGATTACAGCAGTTTTCGAGGGATCCGACGGATCAAGGGGATCTTCTTGGTCTTGGCGTCGCCGGATCTTGATTTGGCTATCTTCTTCGCGGGGACTTTGCCCTCTGCCGAAGTCGATGCAGCCAATCGGACTTCTTGTTGGCCACGTAATCTCTCGCGAGATTGGGCCATGTCGCAGCTCTCCTTATCGCAGGTGAAGGCTTGCTTCACGTCGCTGCGAAGAGTGATGACGTCGTTGGGACCCGACATCTTCATGCAGAGGTAGGTGTAGTGAGGGATCGCCATGAACTTGGCAAGCGCGGGCCTTCCGATGATGGCGTGATATGCTGTTTCGAAGTCGGCCATCTCAAAAGTGACGTTCTCCGTTCGGAAGTTCTCTCGGGCCCCGAAGGTGACTGGGAGGGAGATATGGCCGAGTGGTGTAGAAGATAGCCCTGGTATGACTCCGTGAAAGGGGGCTGAGCTTGACTTTAGTTCGGCCCTCGGGATCTGCATCTCATCCATGGTCTTGGCAAACAGGATGTTGAGGGCGCTGCCCCCATCGACGAGGACGCACTTGAGCCTGATATTGCGGACCACGGGATCCAGGACGAGTGGATAGCGCCCCGGGTAAACCACTCGGTCAGGGTGATCCGAGCGGTCCAAAGTGATGGCCACTTCCGACCATCGCAGATATTGAGGGACTTCGGGTTGAGCCGCGTTGACCTCTCGGTCAGTTAGCTTTTGTTTCCTCTTGGATTCATAGGCTAGCGGCCCTCCGAAGATGTGGTTGAGCTCCCCCACTGGGTCTTGAAAAGGTTCGGCATTTTCAGCCGCATTGTTCTTCTTGGCGCCTGACAGTCCGGCCTCGTCGGTCGGCTTCTTGTTGAGCTGCACGTGCGTCTTGGCGGCGCTTGTAAATAAACAGTCCTTCACAGCGTGCTTATGATTCGGATGATGGGTGCACTGGGCGTTCATGATGGCGTCGTAGGCGGCGACTCGGGGACGGCGTTGAGTGTTGGAGGTTGTGGCCACTAGGTCCTCAGATCGGCGCTTGCGATCTTTCTGGGCCTGGTTGCTGTTGTTGCCGCCACCCTTCTTAGGATTACGGCTCCCTCCCGCTTGCTTGTCTTCCCTCCTATCGGGCGGGTCTTGACGGGCGGCCTTGATGGCGTCGTTGGATTTGGCGTATGAATTCGCCGTCTCGAACATTTGTTTCACCGTCTTCGGTGGTTTGCGCCAAACTTCCCGATTAGCAGCTCATCACGGACTCCCTTCTGGAAGGCGGCGATGATGATGTCATCGGTGATGTTCGGGATCTTGTTGCGCTTCTCGAAGAAACGACGGATGTAATCCTTCAGGGGTTCGTCCGGCTTTTGGATGACGTTGTATAGGTCGAAGTGTGTGCCGGGCCTCTCGAAGGTGCCTTGGAAGTTGGCGATGAAGTGGTCCCTCAGCTCGCTCCACGAGCCGATTGAGCCTCTTGGCAGGCTCGTGAGCCAGTTTCTGGCTGAGTTAGCGAGGGCCACGGGCAGGTAATTGGCCATAGTTTTGTTGTCGCCACCTGCAGCACGGATGGCGAGGGTGTATACGGTTAGCCAAGATTCAGGGTCGGTCTTGCCATTGTACCTTTCAATCCCTGTGGGCTTGAACCCACTCGGCCAGTGCACTCGGCGGAGCTCCCGAGTGAGGCCGGTACTCCGTCATCGCCGCTATCTGGTGATCCCCTCCGATCTTCCCGAGTGCGTCGGTCCTACTCCTGGTAGCGGCGATCGAGGACTTCCCGCAAATCACTCGACGGGGTCTTCAGTTGGCTGGTTGGGTAGCTGGAGCTGTTGTTGCGGCGGACGCGGTGGTGGACGGGTGGACGTCCATGTCGTTTGTCGCGGGAGTCGGCCGTCTGCTCCTGGTACTTCAGCGTGGACTCGCGGGGTGGGCCTCTTGGCCTAGTCGTCGACCGATCTGGCTCGGGCCTCTTATAGTCTCCTGACCTTAGATGTGGAAGCCAGCTCTTGTCTGGTGTTTCGGCCACAGATTCAGTCGGCCTTCGTGCCGAGGTGGTGGGGTGGCCGTTAGCTGTGGCGGCGACGATGGTCTTGATCTTGTCGAGTATTGGGGTTACATTGGCGGGTGCCGTCTCCATGACGGTGTCCAAGAGGGTAAGTGCGGCAATAGCGTTCTGCTGTGGCGTTTGGAAGATGTTGGTGTTGCGGACCCGTATTTGGAGGATAGCCTCCTGGGCAGATCGTCCGGCTGCACGTAGGTCCTGCTTCCTTTTGTCAGCCTCGTCCTTGCGTTGTTTCTCCTCTTCGGCTGTCTTGCGCTCGAGCTCCACCTTGGCTCGCTCTTCTTCAGCAAGCCTTCTGGCCATGGCTGAGTCGGACTCGTCCGGCTCGGCCATGAGGACGTCAAAGCACTTCGGCTCATAGTCCATGCAGCGGTCGGAGTTGTCGGCTTCGTCGGAAGGGATGCCGTAGAGGTTGTCGAAGCCGGCGGAGCCGAGGTATCCATTGAGCTCCGAAGATGAGCGGGAGCCGAATGATGGGAGGATGACGGCGACCTCCCTTGAACTGGGTAACCCGGATCTAGATCGTTCCAGTCCGAGTCGAGCTTGGGGGTGTGGGCTCCTCCGAGTGGGTCGCCGCCGACTCGGGAGAGAAGTCCGCGTAGATCTCGGCGGCGTTCGGTAACCCAAATGGGCAACCGAGAGGTCTTCGTCCGAATAGATTGCCTCCGTCGGGAGGTGAGAAGATTGGCGCAGATTTCGGTGGTATTCGGTAATCCGAATGGTGCCGAGTGAAGTCCGTCGTCGGAGAAAGTAGATTGCATCTTGGTCTTCAAGATGTCGTTGTAGATGCTGGCGCTGTTCGGAAGTCCGAACGGCGTCGAGTGGATTTCTCCTTCTGACTGGTCTGAATCCGAGTCGAAGGAGGAATCGTCGGCGAAGTAGGCGGCGAAGTCGCCGAATCTTGAAGGAGATCCCATCACGCTTGTCGGCGAGATTTGTTGAAGAAGTCTCGACGCGCGGCCCCCTACCTGGCGCGCCAACTGTCAAAACTTGGTTTCGGCAATATAATTTCTGGGGTCGCAGTCAAGATCGCCAAGCACAATGGGTTAAAAGAAGAAGAAGATTTAGACAGGTTTAGGCCCTCTCGTGAGGTAATACCCTACTCCTATTTCAGTGGATTCGATCCGCCGAGTGCCTTTATTGATCTCGTGATCTAAAGCTGAAGGCTAAAAACTGATCTCCTATCGGAATCTCTGATCTAGAATCTGATATCCCTCAAGGGACGCTCCTTACCCCCCTTATATAGTCTTGGGAGGAGGGCTTACAGATCGGAAACCCTATCTTACTCTAAGTTGGTTTCCTCAATCTTACCAAACCATGACTATAGGCCGATTGCCTTATCTCTATCGACAATCGTAACACCCAAGTGATGTTCGGTTTACAGATATGGCAGGCGCAATCTATGCAGGTGACTCTTGTATCAAATTGAAGTGAAAAGTGTGCTTTCATGGCGATGAACACAACTCCAACCAATCGCGATCGTCACGTCAGCTTCCCGCGGATCGGAGGGCCCACAAGTCGGGTCAAACCGCCTTAAAGTAGGACCAAACACCCGAGAAACGCCTTAGGGGCCCACTAGTCAGCTCCAGGAGAAAGTCGGTGGGGATCAGAGCCGGCAAGGGTTCGGCTGAACCACTTTGGTGGCCGATCAACCCCTCCTTCCACGTGGCAGCTATCCATTGGTCCCCAATGACGGTTTGGTGGGTACGGCAGTTACTAACCGCCATACAACTGCCTTGATCACCTATTTAAGGAAGGCACTTCATCCATTTCAACACACCTCCAAGAAGATTAAAGCTTCACTCCAAAGGCTTAGTGAATAGGTTAGAGAGTGAGGGGAAGCTCCAAAAGGAGTGCCCCAAATGTCAGAGTTTTCTCCGAGGGGTAGTTCGGAGGAGTGCCGGAACCCCCGGCACCGTCCTTCGGCCTTGTACCTTGACGAATGCTTTCTTCAATAAACTAAGTGTTCGTGTTTACTTTGGTTGTTAAGCATTTACATTGAATACTTTACTTTACTTTATTTTTGCTTGCGGGATCACTGCCCTAAGTTGGGTGCTCTAGTTAAGACCCCTAATAAAGACGGGTGTTCTTGCGCAAGGCTAGAGTAGTATTTGATAGTTTAGACGTGGTGTCTACGCTAGAGTTTACCTTTGTTTGCCTCGTACTCCACGGGTGAGAGGTAGGTGGTAGGTGGTGACAGCCATGTCCGTCCTTTGTATTCCTCCACGTTCTGGTACAACGTAGAGCTGTAGGCCGAAGTCACTTGGCAGATCGAGTGTAAGCCGGCGCCCGAAGTAAGCAAGAGAAAAGCTAAATTAATTTACCTGCTTCTTAGAGCTGCAACCATAGTAATCCTCTCTATATTATCGCTTACCTAATCTTGGATGTCCTTGGATGATCCTTTCTCTTTGATAATCCCTACCGTTCCTTGGATTCAATATTCCCTGGAATACTCCCTCGGTGAAGTGCTACAACGGTATTCCGTGCGCTTGCGGATTTTATCTGTGGTCGTAAGAAATACCAACAAGCATTTTTGGGCACCGTTGCCGGGGAACGGTTGTTGATTTGTCCTTGTCAAAGGCAACCCGGATCTCTCATTACATTTGCAGGATGAAGCGAAACACTTCAAGTCATCTAACAAACATAACGAGACGTTCGAAGCCCCGAGAGAAGAATATTGGAGACATTGCTGGGCCTTTAGCCTGCCAGTCAACTCCAGCCTGAGATGTGCCCGTCAAATCACTTGAAGGCGGCGACTAGATGTGTTACCCATTCAAGAGACTTTACAAGAATGGCTAAAGATCTACAACATCTCAAATATCCTTAACACATACTCATGTGAATCTAGTTCCCAGGATGTGCACTAGATTCACACTTTCATCTCAAGCACGGGCATTCATATCTAATACATATAAGATGAAAGGTATTTAAAGACTTACATCAATTTCATAATTACATAGGCTAACCGGCCATATATATATATATATCAGAGAACAGCGGAAGCTTGACTACCCAATCCTCAAGCACATCGACTAGGGGTTTACCCCATTAAGTTCAAGACATAGGAGAAGCAGTCGATTACCTGCATCACTCAAATGACTAAGTCTAGACCTACAAGCGAAGTGGATATTCCAGTGGCAAGGGTCAATATATTAAATAAGTTAATGTACTGACAAGCACAAGTCAATCCTAACATACTACATGATAGGTATATATTCAACGGAGGGCTATATGAGTAGTTCATTTTCAGCCTAAAGCAAATTTTATTTCACAATTCTTTTACAAAGGAGTTGACAATTCAATTAACAAAGACAAGTTTTAAGTTTCATCATTAGTTTAGTTATGATTCCATCATAATCATTACCTTGTCATCCTCCATGACAACAAGATACAATATATCACCACACTCACACAACTCAACACATTTTATCAAAAACACATGATCACATTTTTAAAACAATTGAGAGTCTATACTCATGACACTTCACCAAAGCGCTCTTGACCGTTAGCACGGCTAATCGATTAGTTTTAGAGAACTCTGCAGAGTTTGTACAGCTTTACCCACATGATGTACCCGTCGGTACCACCATACTCTACACATTGAGTACAATCTAGAGGTCACAACAAAGTTTCTACACTACTTAATCCCTAGCCTTGCACTAGCACGATACATGTTCCTCCTTCCTAGGCATACTAGATTATGACCTAGAACCGTTAAGTGGTGTGACCCCGCCTTAAAGTTAACGCCGTGGTGGTAGACGGGACAGGAACCTACCCACGTGGCACAATATCGTTGCGTTGGACAGACTTAGTTGCCTAAACTACCGATCGGGGTAAATAGGAAGTTTCTCTGGGTTATCCGAACCCATACACACCGGCCAACTAGAGTGCAAGGCTAGGTGCTAAGTAGATTAGTCAGCTTAGGCCATCCATATTAGCGCATGTAGTTGTACGAATAACTTTCACTTGGTGACACAAGTTCGGTCCTTATGGACTTGAGCAAACATCTCTCCCCCTATCGGCATACAAATACATCAATTGTATGCCACTTGCCGCCCAAGTCAAAACCACATTTTTACACGATTTAGTTCGCAAATAATCATCAAATTCAACCCATTTCAGCAAGGATTCACTTTAACAAAATTACACGTTAAATATAGATGGAACGAGTATTTGCATAATTCTAAGCAAGGCTAAGCAAGTAGTTGCATCAAGCATATATAAACCCATTTGAGCACAAGAAATATACTCTAACCATTTATAGGGGTACAAACAGCAAGGAATACAATTATTCAAGGTAGTAGATGCAACAATTCGGACATAACTACCATATCCAAGTTTTAAATATCGATATAGTCTAAGTTCATATGCAACTTTGCAAACAAATATTTTCATCCCTCAAAACATGGGATTCAATGTGTTCAAAGGAAAGGAGGGAAATAACTTGCCTTGATCTTGAGAAATGTTAGCACCTAATCCACTCCTTCACCGTTTATGCAATTGCGTAAACAAAAATACACGATATGCACTTAAACACCGAAAACAGGCAAAAATCTAAAATGCCCTAAAATGCATGATTTATGCACATTGAGTATGTACTTGATCTAAAGTGAATTTAGGTGACAGAATTTCTAATTTGTCTTATTCCATTTAAGAGTTATGATTTTTTTAGAAGTTTTATCGGGACGTAGCGGTATAGGGTTAGATGATGTTTGGACAATGTTCATTTAATTTGATTTTTATTAATTTGACTTCACAGAGGTGAAGAGTTGTGTCTTTTAGGACTAAAACATTTGTTTTCACAATTTTTGGTGTTACTACGAATTTCTTATAAGTTTTACAATTTGTAACGGGTCCTAGGCATATAGCGGTCTTAGGATTTGTACATTCAGAACATGTTACTTTTATTTTTAGTTGAATAAAAGGAATAATTTGGTCAACTACACCATTTTTAGTTCACAAGATCATGGTTCCTAATTTTCCGTAGTTCAAACCTTATAAACTATGGATGATTCATTCTAGTCTAGCAATACCTTATACTATTCTAGAGCTAGTTGTATAAGCTAAGTGCATCAAGTTTTTGATGAATGGGGATGAACCTAAGGCTTCTCTGGTCTAATGGGTTTTAATTAGGTTTATTTGGAGCTAAGGTGCATATATGTTTTTATACATGCATACATATAGTACTTAACTACTATTATTAATACCTAGGTTTTCTTTGTAAGGTTTACTAACATATTTGGCATATGAGTGACCATATTTTATTTTACCTAATGGAAGTCCGTTATTTGCTGGTCCTATAGAAACTTGGTTCACCCAAAATGGATTAAAAATAAATTTTCTACCAATTTTACAATTTGAAGTGTGCATTAAGATTTGTATTCTTTAGTTAAATATTTAAGGGGTTTTACTACATAGTAAGAACATATTTTTATTTTATAATTTGAAAGTATTTATTCTGCTGATTCTACAGAACTTAAGTTTACTAAAAAAGGAGTTAAAATGAATTTTACATAAATCTCTAAATTTCAGTTCATCAAAATCACATCATTTTAATATTAATAGTCGTAGAGGCATTTGGTACAAAGTTACTCTATATTTTTATTTTTCCTAAATAGAGAGTGTAAGTTGGTGCATCTATAGAATTTGAGTTTGTCCAAAAAATAAGTCAAATTGAATTTTCTATGTATTTTATAAGTTTGTGCAATCCCTATGTGTGATTTTGCTTATTTAAATTTTAGAGACAAAATTTGCACTGTGAGTGCCAAGTTTTATAATTCTAAATTGAAGTTCATCATCTCGTGAGTTCACAGAAATTTGTTTCATCCCAAAATAAGTTTTATTGTATTTTATATGGATTTTAAAATGTTGTCAATTTTTTTGTTGAAAAGATATTGTTTTAGCATATTTTCTTTTATATTTCCAAATTATAAACACATGAGGTCCATCTGGCACTCTATGAAATTTTGCAGAAAAACCCTTAGAGTCCATAGAAATCAACCAGCAGCCCTAAAGCACATGGGAATTGAAATCTTTATTAAGAGTCCTCTAAATTTTTACATAATTACTAATAGGTCCTGGGTCTATTGTCAGTCTCAGGGAACTTTACAAATTAGTACCTAGAAGTCTGTTTCTTCTCAAGGGGTGGTCCCTGTGCCATGAACAGAGGGAGCAGCATGGCCGACGGCCATGTTTGCCCTTGCCGGCAGTGAACCGTGGCTCGGACAACATAGGGGTAAAAATAAAAAGTGTGTCCCACATCGATACGGACAAAGGAGAGGTGGATTTGCTGTAAATGATCAACTATAGTGCTCATACGATGACGAATAGTGGAAAGAGTTTTTTGGATGGCTTTACATGTCGCGATGGACAACGATTTGGACTAAAGGAGTACATGAATGCAGGTTTAGGGGGCTCTAGGATGCTCACTGTGCAGTTGCAAAGGGGTGGCGAAGCTCGGTTGTCGGTGGCGGTGCGTGGAACAGCTTGGTGATAGTGGCCGAAATTGAAGAGGATGGAGGTCGATCTCCCTTCTCGGTGCGCCATTCTCCGGCATTGTTGAGGGGAAATGAAGAGGACCTTGAGGGGGAGCTGATGGCGCAGTGTCTCGGCTCTGGGTGGCTCCATTCATCCTGCACGACGGCGATGCCTCTGGGCGGTGGTGCTCCAGAGCACGCTCCAGGACATCCGAGAGCACGGCGGCGTTCCCCGCGATTGGCTGCACAAAATGCTATGGGGTCAAAAGGAATTTCTTTGGCATTGTGAGGAGAGTATGGAACGAGGAAACAGTATAGGAGATGATGGCTCGACGATGATCTTCGATGCTATCTTCTTGGTGGCTGGCGACGGAAATGGAGGCGAGGAGGGCAGCTAGAGCTCTGTCTCTCGGCTCTCTCGGCACTGGAAGGGAGAGTGGGGTTGGGCGACTGGGCTGGGAGAAGAAATAGGCAGCACACGGCGCTGGCACGTCACTCCTCACGTGTCGCGCACAGCCGGCACCGATCTCTCTCTATCACGTTCTCTCTCGCCTTCTTGAGCGATGGAGGTTGGTGTACAAAGGAAAAGCAAGCTGTGGAGGCGGCCATGTGGGTCCAACACATGATAGGCTAGGAAAGGGAGAGGGGTATGGGTAGGAACATGGGTGTATTGATTTTAAATGGATTTTCAGATTATTTTCTCTCCACTCACTTTGTGTCGAAACTTGGTTTTAGCAATATGTTTTCTGGGGTCGCAGTCGAGATCGCCAAGCACAATGGGTTAGAAGAAGAAGAAGGTTTAGACAGGTTCAGGCCCTCTAGTGAGGTAATACCCTACTCCTGTTTCGGTGGATTCGATCCGCCGAGTGTCTTTATTGATCTCGTGTGTCTAAAGCTCTTGCTTATGAAATCGTATATCCCTCAAGGGACGCCCCTTACCCCCCTTATATAGTCTTGGGAGGTGGGCTTACAGATCAGAAACCCTATCTTACTCTAAGTCGGTTTCCTCAATCTTACCAAACCGTGACTATGAGCCGTTGCCTTATCTAATCGGCAACGTAATACCCAAGTCGTAGTTGGTTTACATATTTGATAGGCACAACCTATCCCTATCTCCAGTCGGATAAGCTTGCCATGTGGATACCCGATTGCCATAATCTCCACGTAGCCCCGAGTCCTTTTCGGTCGACGAGACAACTCGGCTTCAAACCAAAAAACGATTACACGACCAAAAATCTCTTTGGTGAGTGCTTCGGCATCAAGTGATTCCATCATCTCTACCTGAATCTTCCCGAGTGGCTCCAAAGACGTGAAGGGCTGGAAAATATCTCAAAAATTCTCAAAAATAAATATCTAGGTGCATCTCTGATGCACCTAATTAGTGTAGCCCCGACTATGTGGTTAGTCAAAAACGGACTAAGCATATAGTCGGAACTATATATAAAATCATTCTCATATGAATACTTAGCTCATGCTAAAGTATTTATATAAATCTCATCACTCGGTAAGCTCATGCTCATCCGAGTGAATTTGCCCAGTCACCTCGAACAAATAACTCAACCAATCCTTATGGATGAAAAGCACTCGGTAAGCTCATGCTTATCGAGTGGATCTGCCCGAGTCATCTCGGAACAAATATTTCAATCATTCCTCATGGGTAAGAAATCAATTCGCTCGGTAAGCTCATGCTTATCCGAGCTGATCTTCCCGAGTCATCCCGAAATTTGCCCGAGTCATCTCGAAACAAATAATTCTCATATAAATGCTTAGCACAAGCTAAAGCAATCATAAAAATCACATCACTCGGCAAGCTCATGCTTATCCGAGTAGTTCGCCCGAGTCATCTCGGAACAAATAATTTATTTAGCCCTCATGGGTAAGAAATCAATTCACTCGGCAAGCTCATTCTCATCCGAGTTAACTTGCCCGAGTCATCTGAGAACAAGTAATTCTATCGACCCTCATGGGTAAGAAAATCAATTCACTCGGCAAACTCATGCTTATCCGAGTTGATTTGCCCGAGTCATCTCGGAACAAATAGCTTAATCAACCCTCGTGGGTAAAAACACTCGGCAAGCTCATGCTCATCCGAGTTAACTTGTCCGAGTCATCTCGAGACAAATAATTTAATCAACCCTTGTGGGTAAAAAACACTCGGCAAGCTCATGCTTATCCGAGTTAACTTGTCCGAGTCATCTCGGGACAAATAATCTCATCAACCCTCGTGGGTAAAAAACACTCGGTAAGCTCATGCTCATCCGAGTTAATTTGTCGAGTCATCTCGGGACAAATAATTTAGTCAACCCTCATGGGTAAACAAATTTTTCAGTCATCTGAAAATACGACCAAAATATTAAATAGCTCCTGCCATAATATTGGTCTTAATCTAAAAAGATCTTCACCAAGGTGGGAAAAAATAGCATTGATATAATCATTTAATCAAATGCTTTAAAACCAAATAGTTCCTGTCATCAGGACAGCCATGAAAAGCTTAACTATTTGTCACCTTTCAAATTGCATCGTGTCAACTTCTCATGAAGTTATGCAAACCGCGGTATGAAAGGATTTTAAAGGTATTGGGCTATATGACACGTGCATATTGCCGGGCAAATCTGCTTAAGTCCATCCACTTAAGTCTCTAAGGACACGTGTCAAGCCACACCTTAGCCGGGCCGCAAGTCTCTCATGGGCTCGGCCCAATCCTGAGACGACTTAGCGAAAACCCTCAAGTCTTTTTACGAAGCCTCAAGGTCGTCCCCGCCACTTCGTCTTCCCCAAAAATTTCCTCTTTCGCGTCACTGTTCACAAGCTCTCCACGGAGAACCCTAAACTTGCGCACGCACAAATCCATCCATCTGGGAACTCTTGTTCCATCACAAGCCGTCTTCCGCATCCAGCCTCCAAGATTCCCTTGTCGTCCGAGGTTCAGTCGGGAGTAAGTTTAATCATCTTGGTCTCTTTATGTCTCCGATGTGAACTTGTAGGTATCTAGCTTATTTATGTTAATGCCTTGACCCGAGTCTTCATAGAAAATTCCTTAAGTAATTTTCATCCAAATGTCACCAAGCCTAAGCTTGATTAGGTCATCAAAAAATTCTCAATCCTTATCTATTGAACTCGAATCAAAACAATAAACAATGATAAACTAAATATAAACAAGTTATCAAAGAAAACCATGCTTTATTGACACGTATGCAGCCCCCGACTGTCAACTCAAGAAGTCATCTTGCTTGAGGTTGGCAGTCAAGAACAACATAAAACTTACGGCAATTTAAGCATAGTGTCGTCGAAGATGTTCAATATTCCAGAGTTCTTCACCATAGATCCATCTTTGCGCTTTAGTTGAAATGCTCTTGGCCGAGTCACCTCGGCGATTATGTATGGTCCTTCCCATAATGGAGATAATTTGTGATGGTCCTTGATGGTCTGGATCTTGCGTAGAACCAAATCATCGAAAATGAGAGCTTGCGCCCGAACATTGCGACTATGGTATCTTCTAAGTCCTTCTAAGTCCTTGAAGATATCTTGCCGACTGGATCAAGGAAGATTTTTTTTTCGTTTTGGCGTCGCCTTGTTCCGACTTGGCTATCCTATTTGTAGAAATTTCACCCTCTTCGGATGTTGATGTAGCTAGTCGGATTTCTTCCTGGCCACGTTTATTTCTCACAAGATTAGGCCATATCGCAGCTTTCTTTGTCGCAGGTGAAGGCTTGTTTGACGTCGCTGCGCAGGGCGATGACGCCGTTAGGGCTAGGCGTCTTCATGCAGAGGTAAGTGTAGTGTGGTATCGCCATGAATTTGGCGAGTGCAGGTCTTCCGATGATCGCGTGGTAGGCCGTCTTTGAAGTCGACCACCCAAAGGTGGTATTCTCCGTTCGGAAATTCTCGCAAACTCTGGAGGTGACTGAAAGGGCGATGTGCCCGAGTTGTGTGGGCGACAGCCCCGGGATCACTCCGTGGAAGGGGGCTGAGCTTGCCTTCAACTCAGTTCTCGGGATTTGTATCTCATCCAGGGTCTTGACGAACAGGAGATTGAGGACGCTGCCCCCATCAAAGAGGACGCGCTTCAGCTTGATGTTCTGAACCACTAGGTCAAGTACCAAGGGATACTGCCCTAGGTGAACCACTCGGTCAGGATGATCCGAGCGATTAAACGTGATGGCCACCTCCGACCATCGTAGATGTTGTGGGACTTCGGGTTGTGCTGCGTTGACCTCGCGATCCATCAGCTTTTGCTTCTTCTTGGACTCATAAGCCTGCAGCCCCCGAAGATGTGATTCAGCTCGCCCACGTGGTCTTGAAAAGGCTCTGATTTTCCAGTCGGGTTGTTCTTCTTGGTTCCCGATGGACCGGTTTCATTAGTCGGCTTCTTGTTTAACCGTGCCGCATATTGCTCTCTGAATTGCTTGTAGATGATGCGTGCACTGAGCGTTCACGATCGTTCATGATCGTGTCGTAAGCCGCAACTCGGCGACGGTGTTGAGAATCGGACGTTGTGGCAACCAGGTCTTCGTGCGGCGCTTGCGATCTTTCGGGCCCGATTGCTGCTGCCGTTATCCTTCCTCGGATGCCGGCTTCCTTCCGAGTGCTTGTCATCCCTTTTTCAGCCGGTCTTGGCGTGCCGCCTTGATTGCATCGTTGGACTTGGCGTAGGAGTTCGCCGTCTCGAACATTTGCTTCACCGTCTTCGGTGGCTTGCGCACAAACTTTCCGATTAACAGCTCATCACGGACTCCCTTCTGGAAGGCGGCGATGATGATGTCATCGGTGATGTTGGGGATCTTGTTGTGCTTTTCGGAGAAGCGCCGGATGTAATCCTTCAAAGGCTCGTCCGGCTTCTGGATGACGTTGTATAGATCGAAGTGTGTGCCGGGCCTCTCGAAGGTTCCTTGGAAGTTGGCAATGAAGTGGTCCCTCAGCTCGCTCCACGAGCCGATTGAGCCTCTTGGCAGGTTCGTGAGCCGGTTCTGGCTGAGTTGGCGAGGGCCACGGGCAAATAATTGGCCATAGCCTTGTTGTCGCCGCCTGCTGCGTGGATGGCGAGAGTATACACGGTAAGCCACGACTCGGAGTCGGTCTTGCTGTCGTATCTTTCGATTCCTGTGGGCTTAAAACCACTGGGCCAATGCACTCGGCGAAGCTCCCGAGTGAAGGTCGGTACTCCGTCGTCGCCGCTATTGGGTGATCCCCTCCGATCTTCCCGAGTGCGTCGGTCCCACTCTGTAGCGGCGATCGAGGACTTCCCGCGATCACTCGGCGGGGTCTTGGTTGGCGGTTGGGTAGCTGGAGCTGTTGTTGCGGCGGACGCGGTGGTGGACGGGTGGACGTCCATGTCATTTGTCGCGGGAGTCGGCCGTTTGCTCCTGGTACTTCTGCGTGGACTCGCGAGGTGGGCCTCTTGGCCTGGTCGTCGACCGATCTGGCTCGGGCCTCTTATAGTCTCCTGACCTTAGAGGCGGAAGCCGGCTCTTGTCTGGCGTTTTGGCCACAGATTCAGTCGGCCTTCGTGCCGAGGTGGTGGGGTGGCCGTTAGCTGTGGCTGCGACGATGGTCTTTATCTTGTCGAGTATCGGAGTCACGTTGGCGGGTGCCGTTTCAATGACGGTGTCCAAGAGCGTGAGTGCGGCAACAGCGTTTTGCTGTGACGTTTGGAAGATGTTGGTGTTGTGGACCCGTGTTTGGAGGATGGCCTCCTGGGCAGATCGTCTGGCTGCACGTAGGTCCTGCTTCCTCTTGTCAGCCTCGTCCTAGCGTTGTTTTTCCTCTTCGGCCGTCTTGCGCTCGTGCTCCAACTTGGCTCGCTCTTGTTCAGCAAGCCTTTCGGCCATGGCTGAGTCGGACTCGTCCGGCTCGGCCATGAGGACATCAAAGCACTTCGGCTCATAGTCCATGCGGCAGTCGGAGTTGTCGGCTTCGTCAGAAGGGATGCCATAGAGGTTGTCGAAGCCAGCGGGGCTGAGGTATCCATTAAGCTCCGAAGATGAGCAGGAGCCAAATGATGGGAGGATGACGGCGACCTCCCTTGATCCTGGGTAGCCCGGGTCTGGATCGTTCCAGTCCGAGTCAGAGCTTGGGGATGTGGGCTCCTCCGAGTGGGTCGCCGCCGACTTGGGGGAGAGAAGTTTGCTGTAGATCTCGGCGGCGTTTGGTAACCCAAACGGGACCGAGCGGTCTTCGTCCGAATAGATCGCCTCCGTCGGGGAGGTGAGAAAATTGGCGCAGATTTCGGCGGTATTCGGTAATCCGAATGGTGCCGAGTGAAGTCCGTCGTCGGAGAAAGTAGATTGCATCTTGATCTTGAAGATGTCGTCGAAGATCTCGGCGCTATTGGGGAGCCCGAACGGCGCCGAGTGGGTCTTTCATTCCGACTGGTTTGAATCCGAGTCGAAGGAGGAGTCGCCGAAGAAGTTGGCGGCGAAGTCGCCGAATGCTGAAGGAGATCCCATCACGCTTGTTGGCGAGATTGTTGAAGAAGTCTCGACGCGCAAGACCCTACCTGGCGCGCCAACTGTCGAAACTTGGTTTCGGCAATATGTTTTCTGGGGTCGCAGTCGAGATCGCCAAGCACAATGGGTTAGAAGAAGAAGAAGGTTTAGACAGGTTCAGGCCCTCTAGTGAGGTAATACCCTACTCCTGTTTCGGTGGATTCGATCCGCCGAGTGTCTTTATTGATCTCGTGTGTCTAAAGCTCTTGCTTATGAAATCGTATATCCCTCAAGGGACGCCCCTTACCCCCCTTATATAGTCTTGGGAGGTGGGCTTACAGATCAGAAACCCTATCTTACTCTAAGTCGGATTCCTCAATCTTACCAAACCGTGACTATGAGCCGTTGCCTTATCTAATCGGCAACGTAATACCCAAGTCGTAGTTGGTTTACATATTTGATAGGCACAACCTATCCCTATCTCCAGTCGGATAAGCTTGCCATGTGGATATCCGATTGCCATAATCTCCACACTTTGTAGCTCAATACTTTAGTTTGTGGACATGATAAATTAGTTAAATTTTTTCTCGAGATACATGATTATTCTTTGGTTGCACATCAAAATAATTTGTAGATTGCTCCCAGAAATTAAACAAAGATGGTGTAATTTGAAACTAATTTGAACTTTTAGGAGACTTAAATAGAGAAGAAAAATTCTAGAAAAATTATATTTATTCATGATAATTAACCTAGTATTTGATTAAATTATTTCACATGTACACTTATGTGGTCTTTAATTAAATTTTAGACAAGATATCATTTTTAGTCGATAAGGATATTAATTATCCTTTTATTTGACTTGTTTTCTCTATTTTGTTTGGGGCAACAAACCTAGTTATTAAATTGTACCATAATTATATTGAGTTGAATATAATATTTGACACCTACATGAATTTTTCCATGTTTTTATCTTGCTTGAATTATTTTAGAAAATTGGGTAACTTTTCTTTGTATATGTGCTCCCACTTTGTAAATGCATCTAATATTATTATGGGGGTTATATTAAACTTTTCTTGGGTTGAGGAGATGATCTTTGGATTAAATTTTTATTTTCACATATTATCGCCCAAGATTAGTTTTAGGCTTGTTTTGTGAATTTAATTCTTTTAAGTTATGCTTATGAGGCCTATAATGAAAATGAGAGACCAGAACCCAAATGCTCAATGGACTCATGCCAAAGCATGCATTATGCATATGTATGCACTTATGTTTGATAGCATTTGTTTTCTATAGTACGAATGGAAAGGGTTTAATTTTAATTGTGTAATAGGTTGACATACTTTTCCTAAGTTAAAAATTAAAATTTTTGGTTCACAAAATCGAAGAACTTCACTGTCATTTGGTTTTGACCAAAATTACTTGACCCTAGAATTTGGGTATGTGACAATACTAGAGCCTAGGTCATCCTCGTATCTTTTTATTTTCCTTTTCCTTAGATTATGGAGTAATCTGTCCAAAGCTTATCCGCTCCGAAGGGCGAGTTCTTTGAGCCACCATCTTTTGTTGAGCCAATTCTTTCATCTGGCTTTGAACTCTGCCCTGGCTTTATATCCATGGTTCGAGAGCAATCCTTCTTTGGGCGCGATCATGAAAACCCACACTATCATCTGCGAGAGTTTGAACAATTATGTTCATGCCTGATGATTGCAGACATGACACAAAGAACTTTGAAGTGGAAGTTGTTTCCCTTTTCGCTTACCAAAAGGGCGAAGCAATGGTACACTCTTACCGTAGAGAAAGCAAACGGTGAGTGGGAAAAACTTAGAGATAGTTTCTATCTTGCTTTCTTCCCGCTAGCCCGTATCACATCTCTACGTGTAGAAGTTCTCAGCTTTCAGCAGAATAAGAAGGAAACTATAGGTGCAGCTTGGGCCAGGTTCTTAACTCTTATCTAATCCGACCCCGACCTGTCTCTACCCGACCACGTGCTGTTGCAGCATATTTGGTCAGGTCATGGCAAAGAGTCTGCCCTATACCTTGATACCACATCCGATGGTTCATTGTCACGCCCAGAAATTCACACCAGACTTTCTGCAGCTAATTTGTGCATTACACCCTCGTCCAGGCATCAGCCAAGGTACATAAATCGACGTTATTGATAATACAGAATCCTCGTCTTAGAAACAATATAAAAGAGTTACACAAATGCAGCGGAAAGGAAAATAAAACTGACTTAAGCTAAACTTGACACGAGCGAAGCGGAACACCAACTCCACAGCTAAACCTTGACGAGAACAAGCCTACACCTCCTCGGAGACCTCGATCTCAACCTCTGGCACTGGAGGGGGAAAAAGAAGCAAGACTGAGTACAACCACCGTACTCAACAAGTCACACCGGAAAAGGGGACATGATGCAAGATAAATAACAAGGAAAGGTCAAGGGGCTCAATTTGCATAAACAGCATTTGCAGTATATAATAACAATATTTGAAGACAGTAAAACAGTAGAAAGGTTTAAGCAGTATTAAATAAACACTGTCCAACGCTCAAACCACGTTGCAACAGGCCCATCCATCCACCTGCACTAGTCATGCTTCCACATTTCATTCGAATAAATAAATGAGACTAATCAAGGTGAATCTGGTCGATCGCCCGTAACCGTGGGCACGGCTATTCGAATAGTTTTTACTCTGATCAGAGGTGTACAACTGTACCCACAAGACACAATCCCACAACACGTTACCGTGCGCCGGTGCACCACCATGGTGCCCCGGAAAGGAATTGTGACAGGACCCTTCACATAACCCCCTCTAATCAATCGTACCACACCAAGGTTTCGCCCCCATTCCCATCGGGCAATGGGCAGCCCCCTCTAGTGCCGCGGTGAATCCGAAGCCGATCAACCCTTAAAACCGGGGCCGACCCAACTCCATCACGCCCACCCTCTCGGGATACGTCGACTAGAGACGGCTACGCTACTGACCGCCATTACCCATGCGGCTTGTGGTATGCACGGCATTTCTTTTAGGTTTCCCGAGAACCGGTCCTTAATCGTCATGAGCACGCTAACCACAGTCCAACCATGTGCTCACGACCCACCTTTTTCATAATTCAATATTATTAAAAACAAGGTCATATCTTAATATCATCGGAAGGTCAACTTTAGTAATAAACTTGATTAGTGTGATTCCCTTAAGTGAGCTAGTTGCGCTAAGCATAACTAAGCAACCTTAAACTATCATCTAGTCACATTGGACCCCAAGTTATCAATGGTATAAGGTAAACAATCCTATGGTTGAGTACAATAGGTATAAACATCCCATGAAATGACATTCTAAAACATATGCAATATTTGAACGAAAAAGAGGTATTTACATAAAATAGGTACAATATGGTCAATGTAAGGTATGACTTGCCTTGCTCTGGAGACTGAGGAACCTCGGCGACTACTTCGAAGAGAACGTGCTCGTCGGAAAACTCGGGATCTACACGACAAACAAAGCACTCAACAAACACCCTAAAAAGTCTACTGAAACAGCACTGGAAAGTATTTTTAATGGATTCTTGACATTTTTCTGGATTTAATGAAATTTGAATGGGCTAAAACGGAGCTCGGATTCAAAAGATATGAATTTTAGAAGTTTAATTGCGATTTTTAAACTAAAGAGAAAAGACTAAATTATTTATTGCGCAATTAAGTCCCTGGTGACGTCATCCACGCGCGGCTCAGGGCTGACGTCAGCATGACGTCGACGGCGGCGTCGGCCCTAGGGCGCGACGGCCTGCGGCCGGCGCACGCGGGAGCCGGGGGGGCGGCGGCCGGATTGCTGCCACGTGGCGAGATCCGAGCGGTCGGATCGGCGGCAATCGGACGGCAGGGGCGAAGGCTAGGGTTAGGGTTTCACGGGCGGTGGCGGCGGCGGCGGCGCGCGCGCGGCCGAGGGTTTTGCCCGACGACACAGCGGCACGGCGGCCGAGACGGCTCGGCGAGCGGCGCGCGCGGCGCGCGGCCGGCGCGAACGCAAAAGAAAAAGAAAACGCGCTCACGGCGGTGGGGAAGAAGGCGACGCGGCGACGATTTTGGGGCTAAACCTAACGGGAAACAAAGGAAGCACGCGGCGCGCGAGAGGATTTTATAGGGCGGAAAGAGATCGAATCGGGCACGAGATGGCGGGAAAACCTCGCCATTTGTTTCGGACTCGGAGAGAGAGAGAGAGATAATCGGCGGCCGATTCGGGCGGCGGCGGTTGTTGCGCGCGCGGGAAGGTGGGCACGGGTGCGGCGGCGCGGGCGGAGCCGGCGTGGGGCCCACGCGGCGCGAGCGCGCGGAAACGGCGCGAAAAGAGGTAGGCGGCGCGGCCATGGCGGCGGCGGGCGGTTGGGCCGGCGGGCGCGAGGGAGGCGGCTCCGACAGTGGGGCCCACTCGGTGGCCGCGGCGCAAGGGAGGGCGCCGGACTTTGCGTGGCGCGGCCGGCTCTTGGGCCTTGGCCACGGCCGGAGGAGGCGGCTTGGGCGGAACTTGGGCGGCGGGAAAGAGCGGGAAAAGGACGGCCCAAAAGGGAAAAAGGAGGGGAAAAAAGAAAAAAGAAAAAAAAAGGAAAAAGGATTTAGGGACTTAATTTAATTCCTGATTTCTTATTTAATTGATTAAAAATACTTAGAGTGCTCTAAAAATTCCAATAAAAATCCTGTTAGCGTATTTTGACATGCGAAATTCAAGAAAAATCCCACCATGTCGTTTCCATTTATTAATTGCATTTTAAAATTATTGGTTGGCTCCGGTGTTAATTTTAGAAATTCCAATTATTTTAGGGTAAATTATTTAAATAAATTAGGAAAAACCCGGGATGTGACAACCTAGCCCCCTTAAACGGAATCTCGACCCCGAGATTCGGAGGTACTGGCGAAAAGTTGCGGGTGCGCGGCCTTTAGCTCATCTTCTCGTTCCCAAGTAGCTTCTTCCTCGGAGTGATGAGTCCATTGAACCTTGCAAAACCGATAACCTTGTTCCGAGTCCTTCTTTCACCGACCTCAAGAATACGTGCGGTCTCTCTACATAGGTTAAGTCCTCTTGGATTTCAATCTGGTCTGGACTCGCTTGCTCTTCTGGTACCCTTAAACACTTCTTCAATTGGGACACATGAAACACGTCGTGAATACCAGTCATGTTGGAGGGAAGCTCCAGCTGATAGGCCACTTCTCCTCGACGCTCCCGAATCCTATATGGTCCCACGAAACGTGGTGCCAACTTCCCTTTGGTTTGGAAACGGTGTACTCCCCGGAGTGGTGTAACGCGAAGATACACAAAATCCCCTGCTTCAAAAGCGAGATCTCTTCAACGATTATCTGCGTAGCTCTTCTGTCGGGACTGCGCAATCTTCAACCTTTCCCGAATCGCTCGGACCTTTTCCTCTGCTTCACTTATTACTTCTGTGCCAAACAACTGGCGCTCACCCGTCGATCCCGAATAGGGGTGTGCGGCATTTCCGTCCATACGGTGCTTCATACGGTGCCATTTGAATGCTGGCTCGATAACCGTTGTTGTAAGAGAATTCGCATAGGGCAAGCTTTTGTCCCACGCTTTTCCAAAATCGAGCGCGCATGCTCTCGGCATGTCTTCCAAAATCTGATTCACTCTCTCGGTTTGACCGTCTTTTGCGGATGATAGGCCGTGCTAAAATTCAAACGGGTACCGAGCTCTTCTTGCAACTTCTTCCAGAACTTGGAAGTAAACTGACTTCCCCTATCGGACACGATCTTCTTAGGCACGCCATGCAAACACATGATCCTTGCGAGATAGAGCTCGCTAACTTCTTCCCCGAGTAGGTAGTATGTACGGTATGAAGTGGGCCACCTTGGTGAGTCGGTCCACCACGACCCAAATTGAGTCATATCTCGACGTTGTGCGGGGTAAACCCGTGATGAAATCCATTCCAATTTCTTCCCATTTCCATTCGGAATCAAGTGGTTGCAACGATCCAGGTGGGCCGTTGATGTTCGCCTTCACCCGCCGACAAACATCACAAAGTGCAACAAACTCAGCTATCTCCCTCCTCATGCCGACGCACCAAAACTTTTCTTTAAGATCTTGATACATCTTTGTACTGCCCAGGTGAATTGAGTATTGGGTTTGGTGAACTTCCGTAAGGATCATTTTTTTCAAATCCTTGTCTTCTGGCACACATAACCTATTTCCCATCCAGATTGTGCCATGTTCGTCTTCCGTAAAACCACGAGCTTTTCCGACTCTCATGTTCTTCTTGAGTTCAGCCATCTCGGGATCGATGCCCGAGCAGCCCGAATTTGATCAATGAGAGTGGGTTGGGCTTCCGAGCAGCCACAAAACCAAAATCCACCACTCGTAGATTTAGATTCTCGAATTCTGCTGCAACTGGTCACACATTCCTTCGACACTGAGGGTGGTGCAGTAACTCTTTCGGCTTAGTGCATCCGCAACCACATTAGCTTTGCCGGGAAGGTAATGTATCCCTAAGTCATAATCTTTGATCAGTTCCAACCATCTCCTCTGTCGGAGGTTTAAATCCGGTTGGGTGAAAATGTACTTAAGACTTTTGTGATCCGTATACACTTCACAACGATTACCAATTAGGTAGTGTCGCGGATCTTCGAGTGCATGAACCACTTGCGGATAACTCCGATCATGGGTGGGGTAGTTGTTTTCGTGTGGGCGCAATTGACGAGATGCATATGCGACCACTTTGCCTTCTTGCATCAACACACATCCCAACCCTTGGCGAGATGCATCACAATAAACTTGGAAGTCCTTTGTTGGGTCGGGCGGTATCAACACAGTGCGGACACCAACTTTCTCTTGAGCTCTTCAAAACTCTTGTTGCATTCGCGACCACTTAAACTTCTCATCTTTCTTCAACGGTTGAGTCATCGGCTTGGTGATTTTGGAGAAGTTCCCAATGAAGCGGCGGTAGTAACCCGCAAGTCCAAGGAAACTTCGGATCTGCGTAACCGTTTTAGGCGGGGTCCACTTGGTAACTGATTCCACATTTGCTGGATCCACGGCTACTCCTTGGGCATTCACAATGTGGCCGAGGAACTGTACCTCCTTTAACCAGAAAGCACACTTGCTAAACTTGGCGTAGAGTTGATGATCTCTCAACTTCTCGAGTACTGTCCGAAGATGTTGCTCATGATCCTCCTCCGACTTAGAGTAGACCAAAATGTCGTCAATGAACACCACCACAAATTTATCCAAGAACTCCATAAACACCTTGTTCATCAGATTCATAAAGAAAGCCGGTGCGTTGGTTAACCCAAAAGACATGACCGTACACTCGTACAGTCCATACCTGGTGGTGAAGGCGGTCTTGGGAATGTCCTCTTCCCGAATCCTCAACTGATGATAGCCCGATCGCAGGTCTATCTTGGAAAATACCTTGGCCCCTTTGAGTTGATCGAATAAATCATCAATCCGTGGTAGGGGATACTTGTTCTTGATAGTAACCTCATTGAGGGCGCGATAATCGACACACATCCTCTTGGTCTTGTCTTTCTTTTCCACGAAAATCACCGGAGCACCCCAAGGCGACGTGCTCGGGCGAATATACCCTTTTTGCAACTGTTCATCCACTTGCTTCTTTACTTCGGCCAACTCGTTGGCTCCCATCCTATATGGCCTCTTGTGTATTGGGGCGGTCCCGGGTACTAGATCAATCCGGAATTTAATTTCCCTTTTTGGCGGCATCGAGTTAAGTCTTCGGGAAAACTTCAGGGTATTCTCGACGATGGGGATATCCTCAAACTTCACGGGGTCTTTGCTGCCATTTCGGACGATTCCCCGGTGGAAACATGATTCAAACTTGCTACGGGCTTGACTTGCATGGGAGAGCGAAAAACAACTCTTTCTTCTTTCGTATTCATTAAAGTAATGGTGCGTCTAGCGCAGTCAATTATTCCCTTATGTCTGGACAACCCATCCATCCCAAGAATGACATCTATGCCTTTGGACTGAAGGAGGATAAGTTGGCTAGAAACATAGATCCTTGGATTTCTATGGTCACTGAGGGACAAAACTGAGTGGTCTCCAAGTGGTTTCCAGGGGTTTGAACCCGCATAGGTATCTTAAGTCCCACTACTGACAACCCATGTGCCCCAACAAACTGCTTTGAGATAAATGAATGTGTAGCGCCAGAATCAAATAATACTGTGGCAGGAGTATAGTTTACAGGAAACATACCCAGTATAACTTCAGAGCGGTGCCGTGCTTCCTCGGCGGACGCATGGTTGACTCGAGCTGGATGAACCTTGGCCCAGCGCGTCTTGGCTTTGGACACTTGTCGCAAAATGCCGGATCACCACGGTTGAAACAGACTCTGGCTTGCCCCGTGGTCCTTCCTTGGAGGTGGTGGCTGTGATTGTTGCGGGATGGCACCGTTGGAGGGCGCGGGGCGGAGTACGTCGTTGCCGACCACCGCCACTCTGCCGGTTGGAAATTCCCGGGTGATAAGGTCGATGCTACGAACAATCATGGTGGTAGGTCCACTCGACTTCCGTGCATGAAACGCGGCCTCTGCTGATTTCCTGCGTTGAGGAGGTCGGACGGAATACTTTTCTCTTCTTGATCATCTTGTTGCGTTGATCTTCCGTCGAATGGCCTTGTCAACCACTTCTCAAAGTTAGCATATTCTCCGGAGATAAGCTTGTCCGTGAGTTCATCATCCAAACCACCAAAAACTTTTCCCCGCCTTTCGCATCGGTGCGCACATCTTCGGGGCATAACGGGCAAGACGATTGAACTCGTGCGGATACTCGATGAACGATCTCGTTACCCTGCTCAAGAGAATGGAACTCACGCTTTTTCTGTGCAACTATTCCCGCAGGAATGTGTGCGGTCCCGAAACTACGACGAAACTCTTCCCAGGTAAGCTGCTTGCTCCGCCGGCGAGTAACCAAGTAGTTGTCCCACCAAGTCAAGCAGGACCACAATGCGATGAGTGGCAAACGAGACTTTCTCCGATCCGTGCACCGCAGCAGATCTAACTTCTTCTCTATGGCATGAAGCCAATCATTAGCCTCCATGGGATTAGTGGTGCTGGAGAAGGTCGGCGGTCGGACACGAAGGAACTCGCGCTTGGACTGGGGTGGTGGGGCGGCAACCGATTGTTCTCTGCTGTTTCTGCATTTGTTGCAGCATCTGCGTTGCATCCGATGGTGTTGTTGTTGCATTTGCTGCATCATTGCAGCCATCATCTCGTGTCGTGAAGCGAGCACTTGAGCAATGGTGGGGTTCTCGGGTGGCGGTGGAGGAGCATTGCCATTGGCATCGTGAGCCTCGTTGTTGTTGGCACATCGCCCATTGTTGCTTGTTCGCCCGCCGGTCCCGGTGTTCACCATCCGAAGGAGACGACCGACCGAAGAGAGAGAAAAGAAGAAAAACAGACAGACTTAGAACTAATCTTTATTATTTGAATTCAAATGCATTGTTCGATCTTGACTAAAAACAAGGAAAAACACCAAACATCCTTAATTGGTCGAGTCATATCGCTCTTGATATCGACGCGCCTATCCCCCACACAGGCGGCCTAACACACAAGCAACTACCAAGAAGACAAACTAAGTTAAACGGTAAAACTAAGGAGGGCAACTAGAACGATCCACGAGACGAGGAGTCGAAATCGCTTCCTTCGTAAGATCCCCATTCTTTCGAACGGCTCCTAGAGTCCTCGGGCGTCACCTCGAGACTTGGACTCTTCGAATCGGTTGCCGTAGCCCAACCGATCCCGCCTCTTCCCTCCGAGGAATCTCGAGTCTCTTCGAAGTCCATGTCTTCGCCGAATTCTCGAGCTTGAGTCACTGGAGACGGAGATCCAACCATTACGCCACCTCCGCCTTGATTCGCGAAGGCGGAGCAAAGGTGAGGCGTAACTCGCAGCAGAGGAACTGGAACCGGCGCCGAACTGGAGCGGGTGGAGCTAGAGAAGGCGGTGGAATCCGAGGTGCCACTGGATACGGACAGCGAGGTGGTGGTCTTCCGAGGCGTAGTGCGGAGTCTAACCCCAACCGGTGGCGGGAGTCCCTTCAACTCGGCTACCTCCTTCTTCGACGAACCACTTCGTCCCGGTCGCGCGATCCTCGCATCTTCTTGTCGTTCAGCTCCTTGGTCGCCTTGTGTAGGTCGAGTGCATCCGATCCAGTCCTTTGAGCACGGTGCACATGTGACCGAAGGTAGAGTCATTCTCTTCGCCGTAGACTTGAATGCACCGACCTCCGAGGAACTACCTCGACGGGGATGGTAGCGGTAGGAGGAGGTGCGAAGGTCGGCGTCATGCAGCTCTCTCATCCCGGCTAACATCGGGTAGGCGGCTTCTTGACAAGCGTGATCGACGTGCCTCCGGAAGCGTGACCTCCATGTTGGGAAGACACGTTCCCACAAACCCGTGAACCTCCAACCGAACACGGTAGGGCAACTCGCCACCGAGAGGCGCAAGCGTTGTATACTCCTGCTTCGGGATATCCAACCGCAAGGGCCATACGCGCCGCCTCGCAACGGCTTGTCATCCCTTTTCCGCAAGCGTCGCTGGGGAACCTGCCATCTATAGAAACAAAGGAGTGGGAAAATCAAAACATGCTCAAAAACCCACGACCAACATCCCATTTTCGCAATTCCTAATCCCTAGATCGACTCCACTTTTCAAAACACCCCTTTTTTTCAAAACATATGCACATGAAAAGAATTAGAGGGCTCTTAAGGTTTCCAGTTGGCTTGTCCTACGATCACGGGAAGGCTCGATACCAACTTGTCACGCCCGAAATTCACACCAGAATTTCTGCAGCTAATTTGTGCATTACACCTCGTCCGGGCATCGGTCGAGGTACACAAATCAACGTTATTGATAATACGTAATCCTCGTCTTAGAAACAATATAAAAGAGTTACACAAATGCAGCGGAAAGGAAAACAAAACGACTTAAGCTAAACTTGACACGAGCGAGCGAACAAGAACTCCACGGCTAAACCTTGACGAGAACAAGCCTACACCTCCTGGAGACCTCGATCTCAACCTCGCACGGAGGGGGAAAAGAAGTAAGACTGAGTACAACCACCGTACTCAACAAGTCACACCGGAAAAGGGGACATGATGCAAGATAAATAACAAGGAAAGGTCAAGGGGCTCAATTTGCATAAACAGCATTTGCAGATATAATAACAATATTTGAAGACAAGAAAAAAGTAGAAAGGTTTAAGCGGTATTAAATAAACACTGTCCAACGCTCAAACCATGTTGCAACAGGCCCATCCATCCACCGCACTAGTCATGCTTCCATATTTCATTCGAATAAATAAATGAGACTAATCAAGGTGAATCTGGTCGATCGCCCGTAACCGTGGGCACGGCTATTCGAATAGTTTTTACTCTGATCAGAGGTGTACAATTGTACCCACAGGACACAATCCCACAACACGTTACCGTGCGCCGGTGCACCACCATGGTGCCCGGAAAGGAATTGTGACGGACCCTTCACATAACCCCTCTAATCAATCGTACCACACCAAGGTTTCGCCCCCATTCCCATTGGGCAATGGGCAGCCCCCTCTAGTGCCGCGGTGAATCCGGAAGCTGATCAACCCTTAAAACCGGGGCCGACCCAACTCCATCACGCCCACCCTCTCTGGGATACGTCGACTAGAGACAGCTACGCTATAGACCCAGCCATTACCCATGCTGGCTTGTGGTATGCATGACATTTCTTCCAGTGTTTCCCGAGAACCGGTCCTTAATCGTCATGAGCACGCTAACCACAGTCCAACCATGTGCTCACGACCCACCTTTTTCATAATTCAATATTATTAAAAACAAGGTCATATCTTAATATCATCGGAAGGTCAACTTTAGTAATAAACTTGATTAGTGTGATTCCCTTAAGTGAGCTAGTTGCGCTAAGCATAACTAAGCAACCTTAAACTATCATCTAGTCACATTGGACCCCAAGTTATCAATGGTATAAGGTAAACAATCCTATGGTTGAGTACAATAGGTATAAACATCCCATGAAATGACATTCTAAAACATATGCAATATTTGAACGAAAAGAGGTATTTACATAAAATAGGTACAATATGGTCAATGTAAGGTATGACTTGCCTTGCTCTGGGCGAGGAACCTCGGCGACTACTTCAAGAGAACGGGCTCGCCGGAAAACTCGGGATCTACACGACAAACAAAGCACTCAACAAACACCCTAAAAAGTCTACTGAAACAGCACTGGAAAGTATTTTTAATGGATTCTTGACATTTTTCTGGATTTAATGAAATTTGAATGGGCTAAAACGGAGCTCGGATTCAAAAGATATGAATTTTAGAAGTTTAATTACGATTTTTAAACTAAACAGAAAAGACTAAATTATTTATTGCGCAATTAAGTCCCTGGTGACGTCATCCACGCTGCGGCTCGGGGCTGACGTCGGCATGACGTCGGCGGCGGCGTCGCCCTAGGGCTGGCGATCGGCACACGGCCGCGCACGCGGGGCCGGGGGCGGCGGCGGATTGCTGCCACGTGGCGAGATCCGAGCGGCCGGATCGGCGGCGATCGGACGGCGAGGGCGAAGGCTAGGGTTAGGGTTTCACGGGCGGCGGCGGGCGGCGGCGGCGGCGGCCGAGGGTTTTGCCCGACGACCTTGGCGGCACGGCGGCCGGGACGGCTCGGCGACGCGCGCGGTGGCGGCGAGCCCGGCGAGCGGCGCGCGGCACGGCGAACGCAAAAGAAAAGAAAACGACGCTCACGGCGGTGGGAAGAAGGCAACGCCGGCGGCGATTTTTGGGGCTAAACCTAACGGGAAACAAAGGAAGCACGCGGCGGCGCGAGAGGATTTTATAGGGCGGAAAGAGATCGAATCGGGCACGAGATGGCGGGAAAACCTCGCCGTTTGTTTCGGACTCGGAGAGAGAGAGAGAGAGGATAATCGGCGGCCGATTCGGGCGGCGGCGGTTGTTGCGGCGCGCGGGAAAGGCGGGCACGGGTGCGACGGCGCGGGCGGAGCCCGGCGTGGGGCCCACGCGGCGCGGGCGCGGAAACGGCGCGAAAAGAGGTAGGCGGCGTGGCCATGGCGCGGCGGCGGTTGGGCCGGCCGGCGCGAGGGAGGCGGCTCCGACAGGTGGGGCCCACTGTCGGTGGCCCGCGGCGCAAGGGAGGGCGCCGGACTTTGCGTGGCGCGGCCGGCTCTTGGGCCTTGGCCCACGGCCGAGGAGGAGGGACGGCTTGGGCCGGAACTTGGGCCGACGGGCGATTATTTCAGGGTAAATTATTTAAATAAATTAGGGAAAAACCCAGGATGTGACATTCATTTTCACATAAGACTCCGACGGAAGGAAGGGAAATCCTATGTCGTATCTTAGAGAACACCTCGTTCGTCGAAGATTATCGTGAATCACTACCGGCGGTCAAGGAAAGCGATGAGGATAACTCTCCAGCCGAGTCCAATGCTTTAACTTGCATATCTCAAGATCCGGCTATAGAATCCTCACGCGAACCGGGAACACCGAAGGATGAAGAAATTCAACCTTCGGAGTTTCCCTTCAATTTCGAGGACGATCTTCTTGAAGATTATGGAAACACCTCAAAATTCTTCTGCAAAAGAGGCCACCAGTTCCAATTTATCCTCCTGTGCCTCTCGAGGATAAATTCCTTAGAGAGACCGTGAAGGGGTTAACATCCATTATGAGCCATGAACGGTTGAAAGAGTGTGAATTGTCATCCTAAGCAATTCGGATTAGTTCATCTTCGTCAACCATTCATTGCAACATAAGGGAAACGACGGTTCAGGTCCTTTACAATCCCATCGTCGGGGCAAATATCATTTCTGATTCCTTAGCGTTCGCACTTCTGGGTGACAAACCATTGACCTTGACTAACAAAACTTAAGAAACTCCTCATGAAGGTATCCTAGAAAGTTATGGGATTTTACAAAATGTGACTGTGAGTCACGAGAACCTTGAGGCAATCCTAGACTTTCATGTGTTCGAAGTTTTAGACTTCAACATTCTGATCGGGCATCCGCTTGAAAAAACTTTTCTTAAATGCACCGACACTAGGAGTCCTCAATATCAAACTCGGGAGGGATTCATTTTCAATTCCTATCTCTAGAGCTATGAACTCCATAGCTGAATCCTCTCCCGAGTATGAGCCTATCGAGGAAATTTTGGAGGTTTCTCCTTTTGAATCCCCAGAGTCCATCCTTGAGGAATAAGCTCACTTCTTTACTCAAGAACCAGACGACTCTGGAGAGACAATTGAGCTTCCCATGGCAGAACGAACATCACGACCTCCGATAGAGCTCAAACCTTTACCTTCTGGCCTTCGATACGCTTTTCTACATGGAGATACAGAATCACCTGTTATCATCAGTGACAAGCTTTCCGAGGATAAACTTCCACACTCATCTCCATCTTAGAAAAGCATCGATCTGTTCTAGGCTACTCATTCCAAGACCTCAAGGGAATCAGTCCCACTCTCTATACCCATCGCATCCCTACAGACCTAACTCTCACGCCTTCTAGGAAACCTCAAAGGAGGTTAAATAATGCGACGAGAGAGGTGATAAAAAAAGAGGTCTTGAAACTCCTTCATGCCGGGATAATTTATCCCGTTCACTATAGTGAGTGGGTTAGCCCAGTTCATGTAGTGCCAAAGAAGGGAGGCATGACGGTCGTTGCCAATTCTCAGAATGAACTAATTCCGCAACATACTGTCACTCAATGGAGAATGTGCATAGATTATCAGAATCTTAACAGGGCAACAAAGAAAGATCACTTTCCGCTTCCTTCATCAATGAGATGTTGGGACGGTTAGCGAATCACTCTTTCTTCTGTTTCCTTGATGGGTATTCCGGTTATCATCAAATTCCCATCCATCCCGATGACCAAAGTAAGACCACCTTCACATGCCCCTATGGAACGTATGCCTATTGCAGGATGACTTTCGGGTTGTCTAATGCACCTGCATCGTTCCAAAGGTGCATGATGTCTATTTTCTCATACATGATCGACCAAATCATGGATGTTTTCATGGACGATTTCTCCGTCTATGGAAAAACTTTTGATCATTGTCTCGATAACTTAGATAAGGTCTTACGAAGGTGTAGGGAGAAGGACCTGGTACTTAATTGGGAGAAGTGCAATTTCATGGTCCGTGAAGGCATAGTCCTTGGGCACCTTGTGTCCAAAAGAGGGATAGAGGTGGATAAAGCTAAAATCGGTGTTATCAAAAGACTTCCACCTCCTATCAATCTCAAGGGAATCCGTAGCTTCCTAGGTCATGCGGGGTTCTATCGTAGGTCCATCAAGGATTTCTCTCAAATCGCTAGACCCCTCACAAACCTCTTAGCCCAAGCTGTTCCCTTCGACTTTGATGATGAGTGTCTGCGCTCCTTTATTATCCTTAAAGAAGCACTCATTTCAGCTCCTATCATTCAACCTCCCAATTGATCGCTACCATTTGAAATAATGTGCGATGCTAGCGACTTAGTAGTAGGAGCAGTCCTTGGTCAAACTATGGACAAGAAAAATAGTGCCATAGCCTATGCTAGCAAAACTTTAACAGGAGCTCAACTTAATTATGCTACCTCTGAAAAAGAGCTTCTTGCTGTTGTTTTTGCTATCAATAAGTTTGGATCTTACTTAGTTGGAGTCAAGCTAATAATTTACACTCATCATGCTGCTTTGAAATACCTGCTCACTAAGAAAGATACTAAACCTAGGCTAATTAGATGGATTCTTCTACTCCAAGAATTTGACATCGAGATCAAAGATAAAAAAGGAGTAGAGAATTCTGTAGCAGACCACGTGTCTCGTGTGCATTATGTGCAGGAAATACCAATCAATGATTGCCTACAAGACGAGCATGAAAGTTTCTATCTTGAATTTGAGGAACCTTGCTCTCTTAAGGTATCTTTAGAACCTGTCACATTTTATGCCACAAGCACATACAACCACCTTAAGGCCCTCACTAAAGAAATGTTTAGAAGGTTGGTTGTGGATGCTTTTGTTTATCACAAACAAGCAAATTTTATGGTTGCTCATTTGGCACTAACCTTGCAGCTAAAACTTAAACGATAAATCAACAACTGGTGGTGAAGCTAGGAACTACATCGCCAATGGTGGCTGCATTGTAAGAACTCCCCATGGTCGAGCCCGAATTATCATTTACTTTCATCAATAAAAAGCAAGAACATGTTTTAGGATAAGTTTGCCCTTTGGGTATTTTTGGTCACTAACTATTTCAGATTAAGATTAAAAATAACGATGATCATGCGACGCCTGAGAATATGGGAGCTACATCAGCTTTAGCACCTTGGTGTTTTTGGTGATGAAACAAGTTTTGAAGGAGGCTTTACACCACACACTTGATTTTTGATGTCCCACGACATGAAAATCCAAGTGTAGGAGAGTTTGGTACGTATCTCTTAACAAATTCCATTCATGCTAGGATTTTACCTTGGTTTAGAGATGATGTTAGTTCTTGTATCTTGCCTTGCTAAAAAAATAAATAAAAGAGAGTCTGAGATGTCCTGCTTTTGACATTAAACAAAGCCTTGTCGGGAGGTACCCGAAGTTCACCATTCATATACTCATATTTATCTTCACGTGAATATAACTTGATCATATGCTTACTTTATATATTCTTGCATGCTCTGGTTTGATTGAATTTTGATAGTCCATTCATAGGAACTTTAAATTAAGCAGGGTGCTTAGGTTAAAAAGTCTTCTTTAATCAAATTAGACATGGTGTCAAGTTTGCTTGCTTGTTTAGATCTTGGTAGTACACATATGAATTTTAAGTTGATTCAAACTGAACATAACCCAAAGCATTGGATATATGATAAAGATGCATAACATACAGAGCTGATGCAAAAACCCTCTGATGTTTATGTTGAGTCAATTTTAATCTAGCCTTGGTTGAGCATAAGAAAGTTGGTGAAAATAAAATTTCAAAAAAAATAAAATAATACATGAAAATAATAATAAAACAGGTAAGAAAGGTAAGAATTCCTTTTGCTCTTGTTCTTTCTGTTTGTTTGACCCATGGGTGACGCAGCCTTCACGCCTAAAGTCCCCATAAGGATTCAAGGTAAGTTTCCAGGTATGTTTCATTTTAATTGAATAAAGTTCTCCGGTTTGTCACACCGGTAGAATTATTTCATGTCTCCACTTGTGTTGTGTCCAATAAAGTCGCATGGACAAGAATAAGTGTGGGGGTGTCCCTCATTCGACACGCACAATCCCTCGGACCACCTCCATGACGTTGCATATTTTTTGCACGGGAGTAACATAAGTAAACGCAACAAGACCTCATATGGTTCAAACAAAATTTGGTCTCGCTCGTCGTCACGCTCTCCCGTTGCGCAGGTTTGCAACTCTTATTTTTGCACCTTGCATACTAATAAATCTTTCTATCACTATGAGCATGAGCCTAAAAAGAAAAATTGTTATGACGGGCTTGCAGTATGAAAGGAGGAGGCCTGCCCGTGGCTAGCAGCGCATGCAGGAGATAGCCCAATCTGCTATTTCTATCATTAGAGGATTATCCTTATTATTAGAAGGTGATTTCTATTTTGGAGGAAGATTATTATTAGAAAGTTATTTCTATCTTTAAGTAGGAGAAAAACAGCTATATATCATTGTAAAGACAATCCGCAGGAATCAAGCAGAAACATTATTGTTTCTCGGCTTCTCAAGGAGCCGGGAGTTCAATCGTAACCTTGCCCTAATTTCTAATCCACGCATAAGCCACGGCGCCGCCTCGACGTCCTCCGCAAGCACTCAATCCCCGTCCCCCGTTCGCACACGTACCACCTGAGATCAACTCACGGCGGGACGAGAGCTCCTACCAACTTGGTATCGAGACTTGTCCATGTCGATCCCGCCGCCCTCCACCACCGTGCCGCCACTCCCTACGACGGCTGCGCCGACCACCACCACGCCCGCGATCTCCTCCTCGGCCATGCGGCCGCCACCCTCGCTGCCCCGGCCGCGGGGCCTCGTCCTCCTCCGGGCGTCATGACGAACGAGCGGCGACGGCGGTTGTTCTTGATCTCGCGCGATGGTTGCCGGGATTCATACGTTCCTCCAGGGCCACGCCCTCTGCGCCACCAACGTCCCAGCCGCAGCAAGCGCCGCCGCCACCGCCTTCCCCACGTCGTCCACCGCCCTGTTTCCCTACGGCATGCCACCCCCTGACGCGGCGACTTCCACCTCTCCGGCCACGGGTGTTCCGATCCAGGGAATCCAGTTTCCCCACTCGCCATCCCCGTTACCGGCGTGGCTCCGGACGCAGCCGCAGCCGCCTACACCACCCCGCCGGTCCGCCTCGCCCCCGCGCCCCACATCACGGCCGGGTTCGGCCATGGAGGCATCCCCGCGTCGGACGCCCTCTACGGGGGGGTCGACGGCTCCCTCTCCCATGACTCCAGCCGCTGGTCTGCCACGACGACCGGCGCGCTTCCCTCGGCGGCCGTTCCCGCGGGTCTCGGCGCGGGTGCTTCCGCCACTTTCGGCGCGGCTGAGTTCCAGCCAAAGGGCTACAAATTGGACTTCCCCTCCTACGACGGCTCTGTTGATCCGCTGAACTGGCTTACACACTGTGAGCAATTCTTTTGGGGCCAGCGCACCCCGGAGACCCAGCGGACATGGATGGCCTCATACCACCTTTCCGGCGCCGCGCAAACATGGTACTACGCGCTCGTGCTGGACGAAGGGATGCCTTCCTGGGAGTGCTTCAAGGAGCTGTGTCGTCTTCGCTTCGGACCACCCGTCTATGGCTCGCGGTTGGCCGAGTTGGGGCGCCTGCCGTTTCACTCTACGGTACAGGAGTTCGCGGACCGCTTCCAGACGATACTCGCGCACTCCCGCGAGATCTCTACGCGACAGAAGGCGGAGCTCTTTGTCGGCGGTCTCCCGGAACATATTCGGGTGGACGTCGCGATGCGCGCCCCGCCCGACCTCCAGACGGCGATATTCCTGGCTCGCGCCTTTGAGAGCCGCGCCTCAGCCACGGCCGCCCTACTCCAGCCTCCGCCGGGCCGCGGCGCGCGTCCTCCCCCGCGGCCGGCCCTTCCTCCCGCCATCCGGGGCGCCGCCGCTCTGTTGGCACGCGGGCGCCCTGTTCGGCGGCGGTTCCGCGGCTCTGCGGCACGGGCGCCACGGGCCCGGCGCGGCCGTTCCGTCGCCTTTCCCCGACGGAGGCTGCAGGGACCGCCGCCGCCAAGGCCTGCTGCTACAAGCTGCGACGAACGGTATGTTCGTGGTCACGTATGCCCTCGCTTGTTCTTTCTTGAGGTCGATGATTTCGTCGCGGACGACGAGGCCCCCGCGGAGGACGCTGGGAACGCGGCCTTGCCTGAGGAGCAGCTTGCCATTGGAGCCGCTCCCGCTCACGCTCACGCTCTTGTGGTTTCTGTGCATGCTCTTGCAGGGATCAGGACCTACCACACGCTGCTGCTTCCGGTAACGATCAAGGGCGAGCGACTCCTCGCCCTGTTGGACACTGGCTCCTCCCACACTTTCCTCCAGGGCGCGACCATGCGCCGTCTTGGGCTTGCTCCCCAGGGGGGCAATCTGCTCCAAGTCACGGTGGCCAGCGGCGAGAACGTGCCGTGCGAAGGGATCGCCCACGATGTTCCCATCATCATCAGCGGGGCGCCCTTCTCCATCACCTGCGTGGGCCTCGCACTCGGCTGTTTCGACTTCATCCTGGGCGTAGACTTCCTCGGCGCCTTGGGACCCCTCACCTGGGATTTCGAGCGCCTCACCGTGTCCTTCCAGAAGGGTGGGCGCCGTGTCTCTTGGCAGTGTGAAGCTCCTCCGGGCGCCCCCCTCCAGCAGCGCTCGCTGTCCGCGGTCGCGGCCGACTCGCCACAACCGCTGCTGGACGAGCTTCTCCTCCAGCACAGCAGCGTCTTCGACACACCACACGGGCTCCCTCCGGCCCGCTCCTACGACCACCGCATTCACCTGCTGCCGGGGACCACGCCAGTAGCTGTGAGGCCTTACCGGTACCCACAGCTGCAGAAAGACGAGCTTGAGCGACAGTGCGCCGCCATGTTGGATCAAGGCCTCATCCGCCCCAGTACTTCTCCGTTCTCTGCACCGGTCCTATTGGTGAAGAAGGCGGACGGGTCATGGCGCTTCTGCATCGACTATCGGGCCCTCAACGACCGTACGTCCAAGGACAGGTTCCCGATTCCTGTGGTTGATGAGCTCCTCGACGAGCTCCATGGGGCGCGATTCTTCACCAAGCTCGACCTCCGCTCCGGATACCACCAGGTGCGGATGCACCCGGCGGACGTCGAGAAGACTGCCTTCCGCACGCACCACGGCCACTTCGAGTTCTCCGGTGATGCCGTTTGGGCTCTCCAATGCCCGGCGACTTTTCGAGCCTTGATGAACGATGTGCTTCGCCCCTTTCTTCGCAGGTTTGTCCTCGTCTTCTTCGACGACATCCTCATTTATAGCTCATCTTGGTCAGAGCACCTGCAGCACATGGGCCTCGTCTTCACCGCCCTGCGAGCCCACGGCCTCTTCCTCAAGCGGTCGAAGTGCTCTTTTGGAGCCCTCTCCGTGGCCTACCTTGGCCACGTCATCTCTGCCAATGGCGTCGCTATGGACAGCGACAAGGTGGCCGCGGTCGCCTCTTGGCCGACACCGCGCTCCCCGCGGGGTGTGCGCGGCTTCCTTGGGCTCGCGGGCTACTACAGGAAATTCATCCGTGACTCTGGCTCCATCGCGGCGCCCCTCACGCGCCTCCTACGCAAGGAGGCGTTCGCATGGTCATCGGAGGCGTCCGAGGCATTCGCCGCTCTCAAACGGGCACTCTCCTCGGCGCCGGTTCTACAGATGCCCGACTTCGAGCGCCAGTTTGTGGTCGACTGCGATGCCTCTGGGGCTGGATTTGGCGCCGTCCTACACCAGGGGGAGGGACCCCTGGCCTTCTTCAGTCGACCGTTCGCCGCCCGCCATGTCAAACTGGCGGCCTACGAGCGCGAACTCATTGGGCTGGTACAAGCCGTCCGTCACTGGCGCCCGTACTTGTGGGGGCGCCGGTTTCTCGTCCGCACCGACCACTACAGCCTGAAGTTCCTCCTGGACCAACGTCTGTCCACCGTACCCCAGCATCACTGGATCAGCAAGCTGTTCGGGTTCGACTTCACCGTCGAGTACCGTCCCGGGCGACTCAACTCGGCAGCCGACGCATTGTCCCGCCGCGACGAGGATGCTGCAGCGCTGTGTGCCCTGTCCGGGCCATCCTTCGACTTCTACGCCGACATTCGCCGAGCTACCGCGGTCGACCCGGTCGCCCGCGATCTACTACAGCAGCTGGCGACCGCCACTCTCGCCGCCATGGGCCGTCGGGGATGGGCTCCTCCTCCACGGCAAGCGCATCTACGTCCCGGCAGTCGACGACCTGCGCCACCAAGTGGTGGCTCTCGCACACTCGGCAGGACACGAGGGGATCCAGAAAACCCTTGTGCGCCTCCGGGGCGACTTCTACATACCCGGTGACCGTCAGCTGGTGCACGACTTCGTTCGCTCCTGCGATGTGTGCCAACGGAACAAGACGCCGACGACGCAGCCGGCCGGCCTGCTACGTCCCCTGGACGTTCCGTCCCAGGTGTGGGCGGACATCTCCATGGACTTCATTGAGGGCCTGCCGAAGGTACACGGCAACTCACTGATTCTGACGGTGGTGGATCGTTTCTCAAAGTATGCCCACTTCATCGCCCTCAGCCACCCCTACACCGCCGCTTCGGTCGCTCGCGCCTTCTTCAAAGGGATCGTGCGCCTGCACGGTTTCCCCTCCTCCATCGTCAGCGACCGCGACCCCGTCTTCACCAGCAACCTATGGCGTGATCTCTTCAAATGTGCAGGTGTTAAACAACGGCTAAGCACGGCCTTTCATCCCCAGACGGACGGCCAGTCGGAGGTCGTCAACAAGGTGATCGTCATGTACCTGCGTTGTGCCACCGGGGATCGCCCGCGCGCGTGGGTGGACTGGCTCCCCTGGGCGGAATACTGCTACAACACCTCATTCCACTCTGCGCTCCGCGCAACCCCATTCGATGTGGTGTATGGCCGCCCCCCACCTCCTCTTCTTCCGCACCGGGAGGGGGCAGCCCAGACGGAGGCGGTGGACGCAATGCTGCGAGATCGCGACGCGTTCCTAGAGGAGATTCGTGAGCGCCTCCTTCAAGCGCAGCAATATGCCAAGCGGTACTATGACGAGCACCACCGCGAGGTGGAGTTTGAGGTGGGCGCGTGGGTGTTGCTTCGCCTGCTGCACCGACCCACCCATGCACTTGCCTCCCCATCAAAGGGCAAGCTCCGCCCCCGATACGCCGGGCCGTTCCAGATCGTCGAACGCATTGGCTCGGTGGCGTACCGCCTTCGCCTTCCTGCGGACGCGCGTCTGCACGACGTCTTTCATGTGGGGCTGTTGAAGCCTTACAACTACACCGGCGCCCCTCCCTCCGGCCCTGCCGTGCTGCCCCCAGTCCATGACGGCCGGTTGTTGCCGGCGCCCAGCGGGTCTGCGCGCCCAGAGCGCCGGGGTGTTTGGCACCCGCGATCAAGTGGCAAGGTCTCCCAGACGAGGACGCCACGTGGGAACCACTCGCGGACTTCAAAACTCTCTACCCGATGTCCGGCTCGAGGACGAGCCGTTTGCCGAGGCAGGAGAGAGATGTTATGACGGGCTTGCGGTATGAAAGGAGGAGGCTCGCCCGTGGCTAGCGGCGCATGCGGAGATAGCCCAATCTGCTATTTCTATCATTAGAGGATTATCGTTATTATTAGAAGGTGATTTCTATTTTGGAGGAAGATTATTATTAGAAAGTTATTTCTATCTTTAAGTAGGAGAAAAACAGCTATATATCATTGTAAAGACAATCCGCAGGAATCAAGCAGAAACATTATTGTTTCTCGGCTTCTCAAGGAGCCGGGAGTTCAATCGTAACCTTGCCCTAATTTCTAATCCACGCATAAGCCACGGCGCCGCCTCGACGTCCTCCGCAAGCACTCAATCCCCGTCCCCCTGTTCTGCACACGTACCACCTGAGATCAACTCACGGCAGGACGAGAGCTCCTACCAAAAATTAACCTTGGAGACATGTCACATGTTGATTGGCTTACATACACTTTATTCCATGACTTCCACTCATTTGCTGTGAAATCAATTACTTAGAGATAGCATGTTATTCGAGCTATTGATCTATGAGAGATAGTCTGGTAATGAGCAACTTTGTTTCATGCTGCATAAAAAATATTTGGGAATTTTATTTTTGAAAAATTAAAAAACCATAACTTTAACTCCTCAATGATGTTTTATTCCTACCAAGGCCATATGTCGAATTACATGATCAAAACCTTATACATACGCTACTTGCCATCATTTTGAGTTTGGTCAAATATTTAGACCCTTGGTAGAATCTTTTCATGTTCGCTTTGGTCAAAGTCTTGTGCATATACACCACATAAAAATTTGCTCTTCCTCTACATCAGATGTTTAGCCAAAAATATTTCCACATTGTCTACATCCATATTTATGCAGATTTATACTCCGGAAATTTGCATCCAGTTTAGCCATCCCCAAAATAAAGATTCCAATTATTAGTGATCCTCTACCATGCCAAATGAGACATGAGCTATAGGAATAAATAAATAAATAAAGTTCATGATGCTCACAAAAAGGAAGAAACAAATCTTCTCGAGTAGAATGATAAAAAAAGAGAGAAAAAAAGAAGAAGAAAAAAAGAGTGTGTATTCATAGCCATTCTTTCTAAAATAAAGTAGGAGGATGATCATACAATCAAAGGATGCACCAACACAATTATTTTCTTTTTCCAATTTTCCATCCACATACTCCAATACAAATAATAGGCACAAGCTTGGTCATGAGTATATGATTACTTTTATTCTTGGATCTTTTATTTGACTTTATAAAATATTTGATGTAAGTATGTTGCATGATTTTCTCTACCTTGAGCTTCACACAAGCTTTATTAGAAGTAGGAGAATTTTGGGCGAGCATTGCCCTCGTGAGGAGTCAAACACCTCGAGTGACATGAGACAATCATCAAAGGAGTAAAGTCATGTTTTTCATTTTTGAAAATCTATAAAAACCCCAAGTTATTTAGTGGAGAAGAAATCATAGTAGCTTATATCTAGACTGTTCCATTTTTCAATACTTAGAATTTCATGGTAGACACATACAGATTCACAGTTATAACATGTATGTTAGCATCATACCAATTATGTATCATCAACCTTAGTAGTCTCGACCTTTACACGAGGACGAGCAAAGGCTATGTGTGGGGGAGTTTGTTGATTGTCATTATCACCTTAAATCCGACCGTCAATTCCGGCATAAGTGGAACGAACATAGCATATCAATGTAGTGGTAGGGGTTATAAACTAACCGTTTCCATGAGTGTTGGTAAATTAATGTATGCAGGTGACTCTTATATCAAATTGAAGTGAACAGTGTGCTTTCATGGCGATGGACACAACTCCAACCAATCGACGATCGCCACGTCAGCTTCCCACGGATCGAAGGGCCCACAAGTTAGGTGAAACCACCTTAAAGTGGGACCAAACACCCAGGAACCGTCTTAGGGGCCCACTAGTCAGCTCCAGGAGAAAGTTGGTGGGGATCGGAGCCTGCAGGGGTTCGGCTGAACCACTTTGGTGGCCGATCAACCCCTCCTTCCACGTCGCAGCTATCCATTTGTCCCCAATGACGGTTAGGTGGGTATGGCGGTTACTAACCACCATACAACCGCCTTAATCACCTATTTAAGAAGGGAACTTCATCCATTTCAACACACCTCTAAGAAAATTAAAGCTTCACTCTGAAGGCTTAGTGAATAGGTTATAGAGTGAGGGGAAGCTCCGAAAGGAGTGCCCCAAATGTCGGAGTTTTCTCCGAGGGGTAGTTCGGAGGAGTGCCGAGACTCCCGGCACCGACCTCCGGCCTTGTACCTCGACGAATGCATTCTTTAATAAAGTAAGTGTTTGTGTTTACTTTGGTTGTTAAGCATTTACATTGAGTACTTTACTTTACTTTAATTTTGCTTGCGGGATCACCACCCTAAGTTGGGTGCTCTAGTACTAAGATCCCTGATAAAGACGGGTGTTCTTGCGCAAGGCTAGAGTAGTATTCGATAGTTTAGACGTGGTGTCTAGGCTAGGGTTTACCTTTGTTTGCCTCATACTCCACGGGTGAGAGGTAGGCGGCAGGTGGTGATAGCCCTGTCCGTCCTTTGTATTCCTCCACGTTCGGGTATGGCGTAGAGCTATAGGCCAAAGTCACTCGGTGGACCAAGTGTAAGCTAGTGGCCGAAGTAAACAAGAGAAAAGCTTCTTAGAGCCGCAACCATAGTAATCCTCTCTATACTATCGCCTACCTAATCTTGGATGTCCTTGGATGATCATTTCTCTTTGATAATCCCTGCCGTTCCTTGGATTTGATATCCCTTGGAATACTCCCTGGGTTAAGTGCTACAATGGTATTCCGTGCGCTTGCGGATTTTATCTGTGGTCGTCAGAAATACCAACAACCACGATGTCCTCTGAGCTTCAGAAGCAATATGTGAGCAGTGATGCTCATAGTATTATTGAGGGGTCTGCGTAGCATGTTTGAGAACCAAGCTAGGGTTGAGAGGTACAATACTTCAAAGTCCTTGTTTGCGTGCAGGCTTGCAGAGGGGAATCCCGTCAGTCCTCATGTGATAAAGATGATTGGCTATATTGAGAGTCTGAAAAACCTTGGTTTTCCTCTTAGCCAAGAGTTGGCTACAGATGTGATTCTCTAGTCGCTCTCTCCGAGCTTTGAGCCATTCATAATAAATTATCACATGAACAGTATGGACAAAACCTTGGCTGAATTGCATGGGATGCTAAAGACTGCTGAGGAGAGCATCTAGAAAAACAATCATCATGTGATGATGATGTAGAAAGCTAAGCGCAAACCCCTATCAAGAAACTTTGCACCAAAAAGAAGTTAACTCATGATGAGATCGTGAGTGCTTCCAAGGCAAAGAAGGGCAAGAAGGGGTCTGTGACTACAGATGATGTTTGCTTGTATTGTAAAAAGACAGTGTTGATCCCAAACTGTACCGAAGGTGTGTTGACTTGGAAAACCGCTCACTGGCTTGAGAAATTTGCTTTACTGTAGTGTAGGTCCAAAGTATTGCTTCTGAGGTTCGTAGGCATGCTAGTTGATTTGATCCTGCAATCAACAAGAAACAAAGAAATAAGTGTTAGTCTGCAAACGATAACCGATCGGCTGGTGGCTGATGATGTATCGTCTGGTGTTAAGCCGATGCAGTGTGCACTGAATCGGCTAGGATAATTAAACCTAATCGATCGGCTATAGATATTCATAATACATAATCTAAACATCGAGATACATTTAAAACTAAGTGATTGAGATAGATCGGTAGCATACCGAGACAGTATAAATCACTGAAATCCAAAACTACCTTAATATGCAGATTATATATATTCATAGCATAGCTGATGTCATAGATTTAATGTGTATCGGCTAGTACTCCGGTACCACTCTATACTAAGATATCATTTTAGATTAAATACATTAAACATGAACCGATCAAGTGTTAAGATAGCCTAACAGATCGATAACAAGCTTAACATATTTAATTGTAGTGAGATATCAATATAAAGTGCATCTTTAACATATCAAGTAAATATAAAATATACAAGATAGTTAAAACATATAAGATCGGCTGAAACCCCGATACTATCTCTAATAGTGATCAGGAAATAAGATATATCCTTTATGATTCTAGAAATGACTTAATAGGTCAGACTTAACCGATGCAGCATTAAGTATAAAAAGAAGCATAAGATCTGAACAAATCTATGAACACCTTTCGGGATGGTTGATATACCATATAATCTAAGTCGACAATGAGATCTAACCCTATCGGCTGTTATCTATTAACAGACTAGCTGATTAGGGTTAGATCGCACAATCGACCTAGGTTATATGGCATATATGATAATTAGGCGATTTACATAAATAAGATTAGAGTATCATAATGATGGAAGCACTAATCCCGAGAGCACAAACCGCCGTGACGAGATTTTACCTTTTCGTCGGAGATCGAACTTGATGCCGCCCAACTAGAAGCAAGAACTCGTCGAAATTACTAAAAGAAAAGGGTAGCGATACGCCGAGATTGTATTGAACTTGATTGTTGAATATTTACATGGTCCTGGGATGTATTTATACCTGATACAGGATAAGTCCGTGTCGGACACGATTCCTATCTCTATTACAATTTGAATTATAAATATATGCCTAAAACAAACACTCACCGACATTATCTATAAGGAAACTATTTAAGATATCCTAATTAATAGATATAATTACCTTTTTAGAACTTTATCCGTGTACGGCAATCTCCATGAAGCTCTTCAAACTGAATCCGAAGATAATTCCAACATCTTTTCCTCGGGATTGGTCATACCAGCTATCCTTATCGGAATTGGCTACATCGGCTAACTTTGTCCGATTTAGTATCAGTTGACAATCTTCTTAACCGATTCGATCACCAACCGATGAACTCCTCAGCCTATTCAGTCTCCACTTGGTGTGCACACTGTTTCCAAAACAACATGATTCCCTCCAAATCGGCTTTGGCCTTAGATCCAATCCTAATAATTTGCTTACCAAATTTAGTCGTTAACACATGCCCCCAAGTTCGCTATATCGTTAATGTTGCGGATTTGCCGAATCTTATCTTGGAGATACTTTAGGGCTTTCCATTTTGGCCGTTATCACGCTCCTTTAAATAACAAACACCACCTTAGAGTTTTTCCCACCGTCACTTGTGCTTTGCCGCCTTAGCCCAAAACAACCTCAAACTCCACCGGCAACTCCCTCGGCGCTCCTTGGCAACCTCGCAAACATCCCCGCACGGCGACGAACTCGTTCCAAGCGATGTCGACCTCGATCACCCCATCCACAGCACCATCAGCTGAATTCCCAGAGGTAATCCCTATCGGCTTTAACCCCCTTTTTACCGCAATTTGGTGTTTGCCCTTTGTGATGCGCCCTTCTTCTTCCTTGTTCATTGTAGCACCTTGCACACCAAATCACAATCCCTTCTCTTATTCACATCAATCGCTACTTTCTTGGCCCAATCGGCAATGAGGACCCAATCGAAGTGATTAATGCCAAAACAAAATTCCTTATAGGTTAGCGAACCCTTGCCTAACACACTGGATTAGGACCTTCAAATCGTGGCCCTCAACGGATAAGTCTTGGCCAGCATGGTATGCTAGAATATCAGCTAGCGAGTACACTCACTAGGAAGAACTAGGGATAGCACAATGCTTAACCCTTACATTAGCTGATATGCCCAAAGACGAACCCTTGCTATCGGCTGCCAGCTACTTCTGGTCCAACACCTTCAATGCCTTCTTCTTTCAGCAAGGACCAATGACACCAACCTTGATAGATGTGACCATGATCACCGGCCTTGATATTACCACATCGGTCAATCCTATCCGATTCAACTCCAAATGTCAGTACTCCTTCAAAACTAGGGCTATCGGAGGCTGGAACAAATTTATAAGCCAAAATATGGGAACCGGCTCTGTAAGCCCTAGGGAGCATGTAGCCTTTCTGATGATGTGGTTGGAAAAGTTTGTATTATGTGGCTCAAGTTGCAGCCCTACATCAAACTGGCAACACATAGCCAAAACCTGTGGGAGGTGTCACCCCGGGGTGCCTCAAAAACCCGGATTTCACCCCAACAGAAGTCAAACCGAGTGTCCTCGGGATGTGACCGAGAGCCCGACCCCCCCGGGAGTCGACCATTCCGGCCTTCCCCCAAGTCCGACCTCGGCCCCTTCTCTTGACCCCAACTCGTTGCCCGACCTCGATCATCCTTGGGAGGAAACTTGGCAGGCACGGAGGAAGTGGGAGAAGACAGCCCGGCAGCATCTGACACCACCTGGCGGCACAGGAGCAGGGTCCCGAGGCTAACAGGAGCACAAGATACCCATGGTGTACAGGACCTAGCAGACCAATATGTACTTTGTCAGATATTCTTTGTACCCCAGCTTTTGTCTCTCTTAGTCTTAGCTTTCTTGGCCCCCAAGCTTATTTGTACCTGCCCCCTTGTGCTATAAAAGGGAGGGCAGGGCGACGGGGCTGAGAGAGATCGATCTGATCTAGGAAAGCTCGATCCGAGAGGTTCCAAACTCTAGCACACTCCATCGTAACTCTTGTTCATCATCCACCCCAAGAAAGAATACCACCCACTGGATGTAGGCCTATTATCCTTCGGGAGTGTTAAACCAGTATAATTCCTTGCGTCTCGTTCCTGGCTCATCGTTAGATTCCAGTCGACCATCAGATCCACGGAGGGCAGCTTCCCCACCACACTCTCTCTTCTACCTCCTCGGGGACCCTCCTTGGAGGACTGTCGACCCATCCGTCGACAAAGCCCTTGTAGAAAACAATCAATCCCCTTGGCAAGTATCTGCTGGGCTACTTATACCAAATGATGAATGCAACATTGACTAAGATTGCAACCAATTCGGCTATAAGCACTGGTGGCCCATGGTGGTTCCTGCAACTGTAGTTGATTCTCCATACTCAAAAGGTTGCTAGGAGGCTTGAACTGGTTGAAGCCGAATTTCCAAGGACACAGCCGATTACAAATGAGGACGGTGAAGAAATCACCATGCACCGATGCATGTCATATGGAGAAGCTGCCACCTCCTACTCTAGTTGCAAGATATCGGCTGAACTTCTTGCCGATTGGTTTACAACCTTATATGATTGATTTCCCAAGAATACAAGGGTCTGGTTCCCTTATGCAGACAATGAAGATTTTGAACTCCCTCATGATTTTAGATTCAATGAAATCAACTCTGAGAGATATGAGAAGCCAAGGGAAATCATTACAATTGCCATCACTCCATGCATCCTCCCAATCGGCATCCATCAGTGCAGGAATGTCCCTCTGTCTTATGAATTCTATCATCCAATGTCGGCTGCTAGATAGATGGGAATGGGCCAGCTGCCGATTGGATTGTGCTTTGCTGACAAGATCGAGACCAGAGGAGAGATTATTTCAGGCTTGATGATGCACAAGCTGCTAAGTATCGAACCCCCCCACTCGGCAGCATATAAAACTTGGAACTGTCCATGATGAGAAGTTCGGCCTTTAACCGATGGTGGATTGAACTGAAAAAGCATCTTTTCCATCAGCCGACTTCAATGTACCTCACCACCATTCTTCCAGAATCGGTTCCTCAAGTAAGTGTTTTTTCCTTTGTCAATTTCTTCATTTGTCGGCTAACACTCTGTAGAAATTTAACCATGTCTTCTTGTATTTGTAGATAACCGATTCTTCTCCTCCTCATATCAGCAACATACAGGTCAACATCCAATATGATCCAGAATTGATCCCTAATGGTGGCGGCCTCGCCCCTTCATCAATCGGCTTCAACGCACCTAAGGTGTCCTCCCTACTGCATGGCCAAACTCATGAGGCACTCCAACGGAAAAAGAGGGTCAAACCGTCGGCTGCCGATCCATCGGCTATGAAGAAGAAAACTTCCAATAGACAGAAGACAGCACTAGCCGATGACGCGCCGACGTTGGACCCAAACATGGAGGAAGCCATTGATCAAGCAGTGATGGAAGAAGAAATTGTTGAGGCATTTGACAAAGCTGCAACAACCATAAGTGATACAAGAAGAACTGTGCATACGTCGCCAGCCGACGACCCAGCCCCTCAAGAAACGCCAAGTCCTCCAAGACGCCCACCTCAAACTCGGCCTCAGCCGGTATGTGACTTTTCTGAAATATTCATCGGCTAAATTTTCACGTTTCAATTCTCATTATGCTTTCATCTTTCAGAAAAAGAAATTGGCAACAAGAAAATGACCGGCTCCACCTCCATCGGTAATTTCATACTCAAATTGTTCTCAATTTTTCATTTAACCGATTCTGAACCAATCTTATCTCTTTTCCCTTCTTGCAGCCCCCTCGTTCTCCATCGGTTGCCCCCCATGTATCAAGCGAGCATACTCAATCGGCTAGGGGCAGCCACCATATAGAGGCAGAAGAAGCACCAGCTCCCATCATCCCTATAAGCTTTTCCTCCAAACCCATATCGGCTGTTTAAATCTTCTCAACATTTCACAATCTTGATTTTTGCTTTGCAGACTCTAGCCGATATGTTTTCTTTTGACATAAAAGAAATCATAGATGATGATGGGGAGACCACAAGCAAGTCATTAGCCCCTAATACCGATGATCCGAAAGCCCAACCGTCCGACATAGCTAAATGACTAGAAAGCTCCCTGGATTTCCTAGTCACTGATTGTGGAGCAACAAGAGGACGGCTTGAAAACATTCAAGATCAAATTCCAGATCAGCTAGCCGACGTCATCTCCCAGGCTGCTTATCTCGAACTCCATCAGCATAAATTTGAGAGGGTGCGATAGAGAATAGCCGATCGACGAGAGAGGAAAGATATAGAAGCCACTGTCGAAGACAATCGACAAACCATCATGGCCAAAAAAGCTAAGCTGGACGAGATAACAACTGAGCCTAACTCCAACCTCGATTGGCTGCGCAAGCGAATAGAAGAATTGACAGTAGAACTTGCCAAAGTTGATGCCAATATTCTATCTGAAGAACAGAGAGTAGCCGATCTCCCCAGGGCCATATTGAAACAGAAGTATAAGTTGAAAGCCTCAATGAAGAAATTGGCAGATCTCACGAAGGCTTTGAAACCGATCCTTGGGACCGATGCAGCCGATGCCAAGGCAATTGAAGAGGTTGATCAAATTCGGCAGCAAGCGATAACAACAATAAATGTCTCCCTATCCCAATGAGCCGATTATAATAGAATAGAACTTGAACTTTTGTAAACATCAAACTTCTGTAATATAATCTTTCATGTTGATCCTTTTTGCGAACTCCTGCAATGTTACTTGTAATATAGTATTGCAATCTGTTATATCTGTCACGCATTGAAATTTTCTGAAATCCACAAAAATTCTGAAGTCCACTTGTGTTCATTTGTGTGTGTACATATGCTCCCCTAATTTTACAATGTCAGCCGATCATTGATAAAATTATAGTTCGAGGATGACATCACACAAAATCGACCATCATGCATGAGCAAAATCATAACCGATTATGATAAGAATAAAATGACTAAGGGCGATATAACTTATATCGGCCATCACATATCGGCAGAACGATTATGATAAATTTGAAGAGACTAAGGGCGATATAATTCATATCGGCCATCTAGAGGCGATGTAAACACATCGGCTACCATGTATCGACTTATCACAGTCGAATCATGAATTGATCCACACACTTGGCTAATATTGTTTCAAGTATTTGCCATTGAGAGCCTTTCCAGAAATTTCTCCATCAAGCCCTTGTAACATGTAAGCTCCTTTGGAAACACACTTGTAGATTTTAAAGGGCCCTTCCCAATTTGGTTACCACTTGCCTAATTTATTGTCACGAGTACCAATCGACAAGATCAACTTCCAAACCAACTCGCCTTCTAAAAACGATTTTGACACAACCTTCTTGTTGTAATGACGAGTGATTCTCTCCTTATCTCTAGTCACCTTTTCCAAAGCACGCAGCCTGGATTGGACCAAGTCTTTCGATTCATCTACCATAAGATTGTGATAGTCATCGGCTGTCAACTTATTTTGTAAATCAATCCTTCTTGAGCCGATGATACTTTCCCATGGCAGGACGGCCTCATGCCCATAAACTAACTTGTAGGGAGGAAGTTGGATCGATCCGTGACAAGCCATCCGATAGGACCACAATGCTTCGGCCAATCGGCTCTGCCATTGCTTTGGATAATCAGAGATCTTCCTCTTTGTTAACTTGATTAGACTTTTATTAGATGCCTCTGCTTGTCCATTAGCCTGCGCCTAATATGGTGAAGAATTCAATAACTTGATCCCCATGTTTTTTGCAAACTGGAAAAACTCATCTGATACAAATATGGATCCCTGATCGGTCGTGATTGTCTGGGAGCACCAAATTGGTAGATAATGTGCTCTTTAACAAACTGAATCGCATCCCCGGAATCAACTTTCTTCAAAGGAATTGGTTCCACCCACTTTGTAAAATAATCGACTGCCACCAATATAAACTTGTCTCCTTTGCTCGAGGGTGGATTGATCTAGTCGATCATGTCAATTCCCCAACCTCTGAATGGCCATGGCTTGATTATTGGGATTATAGTCGATGCTGGTGCTCGTTGGATTGCTCCGAATTTTTGATAGTCTTGACAACCCTTATAATATTTGAAGTTGTCTTCCAGCATTGTCGGCCAAAAATACCTGACTTGTCGAAGTAGCCATTTCATTTTATGAGCCGATTGATGAGTACCACATATGCCTTCATGCACTTCACCCCTCGCAACCTTGGCTTGATCGGTACTTAAACATCTTAGTAGCACTCCATCAATCGTTCGATAGTATGGATCATCGTCGAGCAAAACATATCTTAAAGCCTTGTATCACAACTTTCTCGAAGCCGATTGAGAAGGATTCTTGAGATAATTATAAACATCATACATCCAATCATCGGCTGCGATCGAAGCAATCTCCACCTCCATGTCCTTGACCATCGGCTTGTATCCCGACGCCCCCTGAGCTAAATCATTAGCTTCAACATTTTGCTCTCGAGGAATATGTGTCAAAGTTACTAGCCAAAAATTTTCCATCAACTCTCGGCATTTTTTGTAGTAGGTCATCAACGCATTATTTTTTCATTCATATTCTCCAGGTAGTTGATTGATGACCAACAAAGAATGACCCATGATCTCCACGGAATCAGCTTTAACTTCCTTCAAAAGTTGCAATCCTTTGAGAACTGCTTTGTACTCGGCTTGGTTGTTGGTAGCATAGGGATTAATAGTGTAAGAAAATTCAAAACTTGCTCCCCTAGGTGATATGATGACCAAGCCGATACCGCAGCCATGAGTACAAACCGATCCATCAAAAAATAAAGTCCAAGGAACTATGTCAACCGAGCCAATTGAGTCATCATGATGCTCAACAATGAAATCGGCTATGGCCTGCCCCTTGACTGCCTTGGGTGACTCATACCTGAGATTGAACTCTGTTAAGGCATAAATCCATTTGCCAACTCTTCCTTTTAGCACTGGAGCCGATAGCATACACTTGACAACATCGGCTTTGCAGATTATCGTGCATTCATTGGATAACAAATAATGCCTTAACTTCGTGCATGAAGAATACAGGCATAAGCATAACTTCCCATCGGGGAATATCTTTTCTCAGCGTCCAGAAGCCTTCTGCTCAAATAGAATATTGCTCTTTCTTTACCCTCCAACTCCTGGATGAATACCGAGCCGATTGACTTCTCATCGGCTGACAAGTATAACCTGAAAGGCACCCTTTCCGTGGAGGAATCAATACTAGAGGGGCACTCAAATATTCCTTGATGTTGTCCAAAGCTTTCTGTTACTCTGCCCCCCAAGTAAACTGCTGGTCGGCTTTCAACCTTAGCAAGGGTGTAAAGGGCTCCCTCCTTCTAGATAGATTGGCAATAGATCTTCTAATGAAATTCACCTTGCCGACCAGGGATTGCAATTGCTTCTTGTCCTGCGGAGGTTAAATATTTTTATTGCATCGATGCTCCTCTGTGTTACTTCAATGCCCCTTTCATGAACAAGAAAACCTATAAACTGTCCAGCCAATACGCCAAAGGTAGACTTTGTGGGATTCATCTTCAGGCCATAATTCCTTCTTCTCTCGAGAACTTTTCTCAAATCGGCTATATGGTCATCAACTTCTTTAGACTTCACAACCACATCATCAATGTAGATCTCAACCAATAAGCCGATTAAGTCATGAAAAATGTAATTCATGGCCCTCTGATACGTAGCTCCAGCGTTTTTCAGGCCAAAAGTCATTACAACCCACTCATATAAGCCGATTGCACCAGGACATCTGAAAACAGTCTTATGAATGTCTTCTTCTGCCATGAAAATTTCATTATATCCAGTGTTACCATCCATAAAACTTATAATTTTGTACCCTGAAGCAGCATCTACCAACAAATTGGCAATCGGCATTGGAGATTCATCTTTAGGGGTAGCTTTGTTGAGATGTCGAAAGTCAATACACACCCTAAGATTGTTGTTCTTCTTGATCACAAGAACTATGTTAGAGACTCAGTCAGCATATCGACAAGGCCGAATAAAACCAGCATCATACAAACAAGTGATTTCGGCCTTGATAGGATCATACACATCGGCCTTGAACCTTCTAGGTGCTTGCTTAAACGGCCGATATGTTGGTTTGATAGGAAGTCGATGTTCAGCAATCGATTGGCTAAGTCCTGACATCTCAAAATACTCCCAAGCAAAATAATCTTTATATTTCTTCAAAAGTTCTATAAGCTTTGTTCTGAATTGAGAAGACAAATTTTTACTAATGAATGTCGGCCTAGGCCTATCTCCTAGACCTATATCGACTTCTTCCAAGTCGTCCGCCGACATGAAACCTTGTCCTAATTTGCCATCCGGATCATCTACAGTGTCCTTTGTGTAGACGCTTGACCCCTCCACGGCGCCCTCAAAGCAGCAGTTGGGGCTCTTCATCTCCAATTGGCTGTATTTCAGAGTAGGAAACTTTTAGATAATCGGCTTCCCAAACCTTAACGGACAAGCAACCAATGCCATCCATCTCCCAAAGTGTTAAGTTGGCATTGGCAACATTTACTGACCTATCGGCTTGCACAATTTCAACATTGTCGCTTTGCCATTGGATTAAGCTCTAGTGCATGGTAGAAGGGATGCAACAATTGGCATGGATCACCAGTCTCTTCCCAGCAACAGGCTGTATGATCCCTTCCCATCGATGACAAAGAAGGTGGTAGGCATAGTCTTGCTGTCGATTGTCAGTTTCACATTCAAAACCCCCTTGGTTTCTGATGGGTTACCTCCAAAGTCCTTCAAGATCATGTTGGTCTTGATGAGGTCGTCGGAACTCTTGCCCAATTTTTTGAATGTAGCTTAAGGCATCAAGTTTACAGCAGCTCCTCCATCGACCAACATCTTGGACATCGGCTTGCCATTGACAAATCCTTTAACATAAAGTGGCTTAAGATGCCGATGCCTTGTCCCTTCTGGTTTTACAAAAAATGGCTTGTTCTGGGGACAACACCAATTTGGTCAGGGATTCCTCAACCACGTCTTCATCGGGCTGAGCTGCTTCATACTCGGCGGGCAGCACAAAGACCATGTTGACTGATCCAGCGGCTACAGCTTTTCTCTTGGCCAATCTTTTTGCCTTGTCGGCTTGAGCTTCATCGGCTGAAACAATCTTGTTCTTCACACACCACTCTTTCCTTGGCCGTTCATGCTTCTTCTTCTTCAGCCGATGGTCGATTTTGGCTTGAACCTCTTGCAGCCGACCCATGCTTTTCATCCGTTGCACCCTTCTTTTCTGAGTCTTTGTGAAAGTATCGAAAGGGCACCATTGTGGGTTGGCAGTTTCCTCCTCATCATCATTATCATCATCTTGGAAAAAGTCTTGATGAATCAGACCCAACCTTTGGTGAACAGGGAGTTTCTTTTGCTTTAGCCAATTTTCTTTAGGCATAGATCAACTTGAACTTGCAGCGCGCCAAGAAACGTGTTGTCTGTTGTAACCGCCGCACGCTAGGCAATCTCGCAATGATAGCAGCCTCATCCCCTGGTTCTAACAAAATCTGAAAACTCACAGCTCCAATGAGGATCAAAGTTGTCATCTTCCTCGTAGTACTCCTCTTCCTGCCTATCATCTTCCTGTCGACGTTTTTCTATGATCTTCGCAGAAGACGGTGATTCCCTCTCTATGAAGTCCTTCATGAATTTGATCAGGCTATCCATCTCCGAGGGCTCACTACCGGCTGACCTGCCCTTGGCGTGGACCATATTGACAGGGAAGGGGTTTCCTTCAACCTTCATCGGCTTCTTCGGGTCTTCAAATTTAATTTTTCCCGCCTCTATAGCCGATTGAATCTGTTGTCAGAACACTTTGCACTCGTTTTTGCTATGCGATCCGGTGTTGTGCCACCTGCAATACTTCCTCTTTTTTAGTCCTCAGCCGATGGAATTACGTGACGGCTGGCAGCTCAATTTGCTTCTCCCGAAGCAGCAGATCAAAAATTTTGTCGGCCTTAGTGATATCAAAATCATACTTCTCTTCTTTGGCCAAATTCTTGACCCATTAGTAGGTAATAACCTTTTTGTTCCTAGCTCAATCGGCTGCTGCCACTTCAGAGTCGTTGTCTTCTTCTGATTCAGAAGAATATGCAAGATGCTTAATCTTTTTGAGGGCTTTCTTGGCTTCATGGAATCTTTGTTCATGTGTCGATATTTTCTAGGCCAAGTGAGCTAAACTCTCAAAGTCCTGAGCCGAAAACCTTTCCCTTATCGGCATCAACGGACCACTGGAAAGCAAGATCGGCTAGTTGTGAATCGCGGAACAGTAACATCTGTTCCTCATGTCTCTAAAAATCGTTGAATGTAGTCTGAATGGATTTGTCATGTTTCTTCCTGACAACTGTCAAATTGAACAGTTTCATTTCATGAACACCGCTGTAAAAATATCTATGAAACTGTTTCCCTAGATCGGCTCAGCTTTGCACAGAGCTGTAAGGTAGAGATAAAAACCAGGTGAAAGTCGATCCAGAGAGAAAGAGGGAAAAGCCTAACCCTCAGGGCGTCAGTAGCTGATGCCTCTCCACATTGGGCTAAAAATCGGCTAACATGTTCATATGTAGAAACATTGTCCTGCCCTAGGAATTTGGAGAAGTCTAGCACCATGTATCAGCTAGGCAGTGGAACCCTCTCGAAATATTATGGATAAGGGTACTCATACATGTTGCATGTGTCCTTAGGCTTGAGGCCAAATTGTTCCCTCATAAAATCTAGGATCATGTCTGCCCAAGGTTTCAGCTGTTGTGCTCCTTGCACCTGCTGCTGCATCGGCTCGAATCGATCAAATTGAAGTGGTGCTTGCTGATACTGCATCTGGGGTGAATGAGGCTGATATTGTGAATGAAAATTGCCTCCCATGTGATGCTGAAGAGATTGATGCACCCCGTGAGGTGGCTGATCATGAACGAGTTGGGGACTGATAGGGTCTTGCTGCAAGTTTGGCAAGTATGACCCTATCGGCACTCGTGGAATCGGCTCCACCGGTGGCCGATTCGTATTAAACATGACCGCAATCTGGTCTTGAACAGCCAGAGGGATATCTTGCCCACCGTGCTGAGGCTGCTGCCTGTATAAAAGTATAGGACTGAACTCCGGCAGCTTTTGTGCTGATGACGAAATAATCGGCTTTCCAGGTGCCGATGTTGACGCCGTCGGGTGACTTGGGCGTATGCCTGAGATAGCCTGCAATCCATCGGTGGACAAAGTCCTATACGGTCGATATTTTCTTTCATGGAGGAAAATTTCCCCTTGGCTTGGTACTCGGCAACCCTGGAATCGACCATGTCCTTCATCATGTTGTTCAGGGTGTTGGCAAGGATGCTCGATTGGTTGATCAAGGCCTGGTGGACAGCATAGTCGATCCTGTCCTGTAGATTGTTGAGTTCTGGGCCCTCCTCATGCTTGATGTCTTGAATCTTGGCACCTTTACCAGAGCTTGACTCGGGTTCGTCATCGGCTGGCAGTTTTATCTTGTACCTCTAGACGACAGTGCTCGACCGAGTTTGGGAAAAAGAGTACAGATATTGGCTCTGCAACTTGTTCATCATGTCCTCAATCTCAGCCTTTTGCTCTGGTGTCAGCTGGTCCGATGTGACCGGATTGATGTTCTCCTGGTTGATCTACGAAGTTTTGATGTCCACCATTACATCTGACTTGCGATCGGGTCCCACCGGGCGTGCCAAAAAAGCGTGTTGATCCCAAATCCTACCGAAGGGGTGTTGACTTGGAAAACAACTCAGTGGCCTGAGAGATTTGTTTTACTCTAGTGCAAGTCCAAAGTATTGCTTCTTAGGTTCGCAGGCGTGCTAGTTGATTTGATCCTGCAATCAACAAGAAACAAAGAAACATGTGCTAGTCTGTAAACGATAGCCGATCGGCTGGTGGCCGATGACGTATCGTCTGGTGTTCAGCCGATGCGGTGTGCACTGAATCGGCTAGGGTAATTAAACCTAATTGATCGGCTGTAGATATTCATAATACATAATATAAACATCGAGATAAGTTTAAACTAATTGATTGGGATAGATCGGTAGCGTACCGAGACAGTATAAATCACTTAAATCCAAAAGTACCTTAATATGCAAATTATATATATTCATAGCATAGCCGATGTCATAGATTTAATGTGTATCGGCTAGTACTCCAATACCACTCTATACTAAGATATCATTGTAGATTAAATACATTAAACATGAACCGATAAGGTGTTAAGATAGCCTAACAGATCGATAACAAGCTTAACATATTTAATTGTAGTGAGATATCGATATAAAGTGCATCTTTAACATATCAAGTAAATATAAAATATACAAGACAGTTAAAACATATAAGATCGGCTGAAACCCCGATACTATCTCTAATAGTGATCATGAACTAAGATATATCCTTTATGATTCTAGAAATGACTTAATAGGTCAGACTTAACTGATGCAGCATTAAGTATAAAAAGAAGCATAAGATCTAAACAATCTATGAACACCTTTCGAGATGATGGATATACCATATAATCTAAATCGACGATGAGATCTGACCCTATCGGCTGTTATCGATTAACAGACTAGTCGATTAGGGTTAGATCACACTATCGATCTAGGTTATATGGCATATATGATAATTAGACGATTTACGTAAACAAGATTAGAGTATCATAATGATGAAAGCACTAATCCTGAGAGCACAAGCCGCCGTGACAAGATTTTACCTTTTCATCAGAGATCGAACTCGATGCAGCCCAACTAGAAGCAAGAACTCATCGAAATTACTAAAAGAAAAGGGTGGCGATGTGCCGAGATTGTATTGAACTTGATTGTCGATTATTTACATGGTCCTGGGTTGTATTTATACCCAGATACAGGAAAAGTCCGTGGCGGACACGAGTCCTATCTCTATTTCAATTTGAATTACAAATACATGCCTAAAACAAACTCTCACCGACATTATCTAAACGGAAACTATTTAAGATATCCTAATTAATAGATACAATTGCCTTTTTAGAACTTTATCCATGTACGGCAATCTCCATGAAGCTCTTCAAACCGAGTCCGAAGATAATTCCAACGTCTTTTCCTCGGGATTAGTCATACCAGCTATCCTTATCGGAATCACCTACATCGACTAACCTTGTCCGATTCAGTACCAACCGACAATCTTCTTAACCGATTCGATTACTAACCGATGAACTCCTCAGCCGATTCAGTTTGCACTTGGTGCGCTCTCTATTTCTGAAACAACCTGGTTCCCTCCAAATTGGCTTCGGCCTTAGATCCAAACCTAATAATTTGCTTACCAAATTTGGTCGTTAATAGACAGGTTATTGGAAGAGGAACTACAAGAAGTACATGGAGGATCTCAAAAAGAAGCAAAGTATGACTTCTGCTTTAGGTATTAATGTTATAGAAATCAATCTTACTACTTCATCTACATACTCTTGGGTATTTGATGCCGGATTAGTTGCTCATATATGCAAATCGTTGCAGGGTCTAGGAAGAAGTAGAAGCTTGAGAAGGGGCGAGGTGAATCTTCATATCGGCAATGGAGCAAGAGTTGCTATAGTCGCCATTGACACTATGTCACTTCATTTACCTTCAGGATTAGTTTTGGAATTAAATAATTGTTATTGTGTTCCAACACTATGTCAAAACGTTATTTCCGCTTTATGTTTGCAAGCGAAAGGATATGATTATTGGTCTGTGGACAATGGTTGTTCAATTTATCTTAAAGATATGTTCTGTTTTCATGCTCAATTGGTGAATGGATTATACATTTTGGATCTTGAAATGTCTCCCATCTATAACATTAATGCAAAGAGGCTACACCCAAATGATTTAAACCCCACATTTATTTGGCATTGACGCTTGGGCCATATAAATGAGAAGTGCATGGAGAAGATCCATAAAGATGGTCTTCTACATTCTTTTGATTTTGAATCATTTGAGACATGGGAGTCTTGTTTACTTGGCAAGATGACAAGGACACCTTTCACGGGTCAAAGTGAGAGAGCAAATGTCTTGTTGGCACTCGTATGTATTGATGTATGTGGACCAATTACTTCAACAGTTAGAGGTGGGTTTCAGCACTTCATTACTTTTATCGACGACTTTAGTAGATCTTGCTATATCTACTTAATGAGGCATAAGTCTGAATCCTTTGAAAAGTTCAAAGAATTCCAGAATGAAGTACATAATCATTTAGGTAAAACAATTAAGTTTCTATAATCAGATCATGGTGGCGGATACTTATGCCAAAAATTTGATAATCATCTAAAAGATTGTGGAATCATTCCACAGTTGACTCTGCCAGTAACTCCTCAATGGAATGGGGTGTCCGAACGGAGAAATCATACCTTGTTGGACATGGTACGTTCGATGATGAACCAATGTGATCTTCCATTGTCCTTCTAGGGATATGCTCTTGAAACAGCTGTGTTCACACTGAATAGAGTTCCATCTAAATTAGTGGAAAAGACACCTCAGCAGCGCCCTAGTTTGTCTTTTCTCCAAATTTGGGGATGTGAAGCTTATGTAAAACGTTTATAATCCGACAAGCTTACACCAAATCTGACAAATGTTTCTTTGTAGAGTATCCTAAGGAAACAAAAGTGTTTGTCTTCCGACATGGTGTCTTCTTGGAGAAAGAGTTTCTTTCCAGAAGGGTTAGTGGGAGCACGGTGCATCTTGAAGAAATTCAAGAAACTCCAGAAAATGTTTCAACTACCACTAGACCACCACAGGATGAACAAGATGTTGCACCATGTCACAGCCTGATTTTCGTTCGGGATTAAAAATCATTTAATAAATCATTTTAACTTCTAGAATTTAATTAAATGGTCCCAAACTTCTAAAATTCATATCTAATCCATACAAACTCCAAATTGGGCAATCCAAATTGTAAAATTTATCTAAAATTGAGCTCTACATGTTTGTTTACTTTTTATATACTGTTATTTGGTTTTTATTAGGGTTTTTCCTTGTTTTGCATACCAGCGTGTAGATTCTGTCATTTCTGGAGTTCGTGCTCGCGAGAAAAATAGTCTAGAAGTTTGTTTGAAGATGCAAGGCAAGTTACACTTCCCTTGAAGCATATTGATCCTATTTTTATGAATGTTTTACTGTTTGCAAATAAAATTGCATTGCTTTGCTAATTACATGAAATGATGGATTACCTATCTATTTGTTTGAGCCTTATTTACTTGTTATCCGTACTTTGTTAACCTTACGTGTTAATTTGTATGCTTAGTCATGTTTAATTACCACTATCTCACAAAATGGGATAATTAAACTATTTATTCTAGTCTCTGATGAGCTGCATGCTCGATACAGCTGGCCATGTCTTATTAGTCATAATTATCTCAACTATAATTTGACATAATGGTGGGTTGTGGGTGCATGGTTTTCAATTGTTGCACCCATGGGAATTAAGGACCGGTTCATGGGAAACCCTGGAAGAATTACAACACTTACCACAAGCAAGAATGCGTAACTGCTAGACTCGTAGTATAGCTTTCCTCTGGCCAACGTACCCTAGTGAGGGTGGGCATGATGGAGTTGGGTCAGCCCGGTTAAAAGGGTTGATCGGATTTCGGATTCACCGTGGCACGCGGGGGGGCTGCCCATTTTCTTTCGGGGTGGGGGCGAATCTTTGGTGTGGTATCGCTTGGTTAGGGAGAGTTATGAGAAAGGTCTTGTCACGATTTTCCCCTCGTAGTATCATGGTGGTACTTCGGGGCATGGTAACATGTGTGGAATCGTGTCTTGTGGGTAAAGTTGCACACCTCTGATCAGAGTAAAACTATTCGAATAGCCGTGCCCGCGGTTATGGACGATCGACCAGATTCACTACGATTAGTCTCACACTACTTAATAATTGGAATTAATGGAACTAGTTAGTTTAGGTGGAATGGATGAGCATGTTCAACGTGGGACAACGTTGTTCAATGGAGGATAAAATATGACTCAACTTAATCAACTGTTTTACTATTTTTAAACATTAAAGGTCTATAACCATATTTATGCAAAATAGCCCAAGCCACTCTTGTCTCCCTTGCACATCTGCATTTTCTCGGTGGCCTTGCGATTTTTTCCTCTTTCAGAAGTGTAGTGCTTCTGAACTGAAGATGGTGTTAGAAGACCAAGGCTTAGACCTCGGTTGACCCCAGTTGAGTTTGCCTATGAAGTGAAGCTGAAGTCGTTAGGATTTGTCTTTTCTCCTGCTGTTTTTGGGTGCAAGGACTAAGTGCCTTCTCAGTAAGTATTTTTATTTTACGCTTTATTTTACGTTTGGATCTGTGTATTAATTTGTTATTTTGTGTACCCTGGTTGATTCCTGGATAGGGATTTAATACGTAAAATAGTCTGGAAATTTGGAATGAATTTCCGGGCATGACACACCACCTGTTGTAGATACATCAGCCCCACGTAGGCATAGGTAATTGTCATCGAAGAACCGATTCTTGCCTACAGTCCCCTTCCCAGTTAATTTTCTCTCGTGTCTAGGCACAGGTATCCTAGTTGCATTGACATCCTTCAAGTAATCAACTACCTCTTTAGTTGTGTATCCCTCTATCATCAATTCATCTGGGTGAGCAAGATTGCAGGCATACCTTTTCAGAATCGACATGTATTGCTCATACACCCACATTTGATGTAAGTACAATGGACAAGTTCATTAATCTGAGTGATGATGTGAACAATTAGATGCTCCATCATATTGAACAAAGATAGAGGGAAATATATCTCGAGTTGGCATATAGTCTCGATTGTGAAATTCTGTAGTGGTCCTAATTCCAAAGGATCAAATACCTTCTGACAAATTCAACTAAAAAGTAATACAACTTTGTTATTACCACCTTTGTGTGAATTGGTTTGATTGCACTTATAGCAATAGGGAGGAAGACCATTAGCATCCTATGGCAGTCATGAGCATTCTATCCAGAGATGGTCAAATCATTCATTGAGACTTGCTTCCTGATATTTGATGAGAAACCAGTAGGCACTCTCACCCCATATAAGCATCTACAGAATGTCTTTTTTCTCTTGTGATGTCAAGGAGTAGCAAGCAGGAGGAATCTTGATATTTTCATTTGGCAGCTCTTTTGGGTGAAACTCTTTCCTTATGTAGGTCGTTACGTGACTTTAATCCATCCTTTGTCGTACTCGGGATGTCTAATAAGGTGTTGATGGTGTTGTCGAACACATTCTTCTTGAGGTACATGACCTCAATGGGACGACGAATCTTCATGTCTTTGCAGTACGACAGTACTTGAAGAAGATTGAGTGCTTCTTGAATGGCAACATATTTTCCTCTATTGCTTTCTTTCTCTTTGCTACCTTCTTCTTTTCATTTCCAAAAAATGACCTGAATATTATTTGTCATTTCAAACCAATACTACCACTTCATGTTTTAGGGGCAGCCTCATTCTCTACTATCTTGTCAAAATATTTGGCCATCAAACGATACATGTTTCTTCGGCCTAGCAACCATCGATGTCGCATGTCCACTGTCTTGCCTGATGACATCATATATATGTATGATGTGTTATCAAGATAGATAAGACATCCAGTCTTTCATTTATTCAGACCAAAGAAGGAAAAGTTTGCAGGAAAGTCATTGATGGTAATGAATATGATACCATATGTAAAGTACTCCCGTTGGTACTCATCCAACACCTCAAGACTTTCTTTCCATGGATCTTCCATATCCTCCATTAGAGGTTCAAGAAAAACATCTTTGTCGATGCCAAGTTGTTTTGGGCCTTGTATAAGGATAATCAATAAAATGTACTTTCGCTTCTAATAAATTTATGCAGGAAGGTTGTACATGATGAGTAGGACTGGCCAAGTCCTATGTGAGCTGCTTAAGTCACCAAAGGGGGTTATTCCGTCTATGCTCAATGCAAACCTTGTTTTTCTCGGCGCCTTAGCAAATTCTATATATAGTACATAAAAGGTCTTCCACTAGCAAACATCGGTGCTGTCAAATCATACCATCTTTCTTGTGGTTCTTTTGATGCCATTTCACCAACTCAGCATTATTAGGATTTGAGAATAGATGCTTCATGCGATCTTTCACTGGCAGGTACCACATCACCATGGCCAGAATCTTTTTTCTTTTCATGCATCGATGAATCAAGGTCGACAACATCACTATTAGAGGTTTGTACCGACTAGCCCCACAGGTTGGGCAACTGTCCATGTCTGCATATTCCTTGAGGTATGGTACATAGTGATCTTTTGAAGACCTAGCGATAATGGACATATGAGATTCTTTGCTTGAGACATGTTGGATGGCAAGAAGTTAGACTTACGAAGCAAAACTCTTAAGACACCCAACAAATCATTGAAGCTACTATCGGACCATCCGTGCATGGCTTTCAATCTGAAAAGTTCAAGCACCGAATGCAATGCCCAAAAATACTTCTCACATCCTTGGATTCGTTGTATAGAAGATCCTTCATTGACTTCTCTGACGCCTCCCAATTGTCTAACCCTCTTGCTGTACCCACTAGCACCTCTGGTTCAGCGTGACACAACATATCCTCCAGATTAAAATCAGCCTCGACATCATCAATACCAGAGGAACCATCTTCGTACTTCATATCATGGGCTATGTACTCGATTCTAAAATTTTCTGCATATCCAATGGAAAACAAGACTCTTCACATTTGGTATTACCGTCACCTTCAGGAACGGCGATTTATCCATGATATGTCCAAACCTTGTAATCTTTCATAAATCAATGCTTCATTACGTGCCCCAATATTTTAGTGGGATATCACCATACTTTCTGATTCTTGAAATCAACACATGGACAAAGAATTTCCCTCCTATTCTCCCTAAAGCATTGCCTTAACCTGGTCAACAAATTTAGATACTCCTGACATGTACTACGGACGAATTCTTCATGTCTCATACATCCATGCCCGATCCATCTATAAATAATTATAGTATGAATTAAACTACAGGTGTTTTCTACCAAAACATGGAAATACATGTATCTCCTTGAAAACAATGCAACATTACATTGAACTAGTATGAACAAGTGCTTACAATAACAATGTTGCTCACATAAACATTGTATTGTGGCTAAAATTTGTAAAAATAGCTCATAAGAGTCCCCTTCTAAGACCATGAAATTATCATTCATTGCATTGATGATTTTTTTAAAATAAATGGCAGCAAATGGAGGACGTAAGCAAGTATCTAACCTTGGATATCAAATTTAAGCAAAGATTTCAAGTTCAAAACCTCCCCCTATTTGTTGCTTCGTTTTGGAGGGAGAAACTTTGGGTTTAAATGGCCAAAGCTTGGGCTGGGAGCATGATATAATGCCATATCATCGCATGTAGGCCTCTTAAGAGCCCTTCTGCGGTAAACGCTTTATCGTAGCGGGCACTTAAGAGACTCGCATGCGATAATGCACCTATTATCATAGGCAAGCCTCTTAAGCATTCGCCTGTGATAATGCATTGCCAAAGGCGGGTATTGAACCACCCCTAGGGAAGTGATTTTCGCATACGATGGCAGTTACAACCCACCTATAGCCTGTAAGGGGTCTCGTTCAGGAAAATCAATTCTGCAGTAGTGTCACTTCCCATGCAGAGAAGGCGAGAAGACAAGCTGGTGGGTAGGCCGAAGGAAGTGTTGACACCTGCTACTTCTGCTAAGTCTGACCTCATCTAGGGCTTTGGTTGGAGGTATTGGGCCGAACTTGTTGGGGGTGGTCTAGCCCTCTCTAGCTAGGTTCGCCACTGTGTACATTGCTCGTGTTGTTAATGTGAGCTACGGCATATAGCACGGATTGTCATAAGCAGATGGCTAAGAGCATATGCAAACATCTCTTCATCCAGCTCTGTATGCGAAATTTTAGGAAACGTGGAAGAAAATCACACTCCAACATGCTGGCCAACCGAATGGCTAAGCAATCCAGCTAGCCAAACACACCCGCATTGGCCAAAGTTGACCAACCAACTTTTATTAAGTAAGTAGTCGTAATTTCCTTTGGTATTGACTTTTCTTAGTTAAGTAAGATAGATTATCATCATTGTGGGTTTTTCGCTTAGTGTTTATACTAAGTGCTTTAGTACCAAGACTTATGATAAAGAAGGAAGTTTTTAGCCAAGGTTAGAGTAGTAATCAATACCGTAGACGTGGTGTCTAGGTTAGCGGTCACCTTTGTTTGTTGTGTGCTCCATGGAAAGTAGAGGTAGGGGGTAGGTGGTGACAGTCTGTCCGTCCTTCATATTCCTCCATGTTCAGATACATCATAGAGCAACAAGCCAGGCTCAGCTTGGCAGACTAGGGGAGAGTCAGTGCCCGAAACAATTGGTAGAGTTTTACCTTAACTTAATTAAGATTATTAACCCATAGGAATCAGCTCTATCCTAAGCCTACCATTTAGTTGTTGTCCTTGGATGAATCCTGTTCTTAGAATATAGACATGTTCCCCATGATTTGATACCCTGGGAATACTCTGAGGTGAAGTGCTACATCGGTATTCATATGCTTGCAGAGTTATCTATGACCGTAACAAATACCAACACCACCTTGTCCGGCTTCCCTCGAGCCAACTCCATCGGATCTAATAGTTGCACTATTGCCAATTGTTGATGGTCCTTAAGTACCAAATATTAACTATAAATTCCCGCATATAGTACATAAAAATACCACATCCAATGTAGTGGTATTGGTAAAATATGTGTATGCAGGGAATTATGGGAGAAAACACACCCGTCATGCAAAGAAACACACCTCCAACAAATCACATGCAAGCACACAGATTGATGGGCTCACAAGTCAGCTCAAACCAACTCAAAGTGGGGGGCCAAACTACCATACATCGACCAAGGGACCCACCTGTCAGCCTCTAAGCAAAGTCGATGGGGAAAGGCGATTACACAGGTTCAATCGAATAGGGTTTGGCTGAACCAGGGGTGGCACCCCTCAGCCTGAGTCTCCACGTGGCGCTCCCTCCTGCATTCCTGATGGTGGTTACCGACCTACAACCATCATTAGGTAGTATATAAGGAGAGGCCTTCACACTCTCAACACACACAACTCACGTGGAGTACAACTCACTTTGATATTTAGGATACTCTCTAGTAGTGTTAGAGTATAGGAAAAGAGTGAGGGGAAGCTCCGAAAGGAGTGCCCCAGGTGTTGGAGTTCTCTCCGGGGGAGCTCCGAAGGAGTGCCGGAGATGTCGGCACACTCTCCAGTGGAGTCCCAGAGGAGTGTCGGAGTTGTTGGCACTTTCTCCTCCGACTTGTACCTTGGCGGATGCTTCCTTCAATAAAGTAAGTATTTGAGATTTCCACGTGAAATTTACTTTTCTTATTTAAGTAAGATAGCTTCTCATCATAGTGGGTTCGTCGCTTAGAATTTATATTGAGTGCTCGAGTACTAAGGCTCTGGATGAAGAAGGAAGTTCTTGGCCAAGGTTAAATTAGTAATCAATAACATAGACGTGTTGTCTAGGTTAGATGTTACCTTTCTTTGTTGTGTGCTCCACGGAAAGTGAGGTAGGTGACAGGTGGTGACATCCCTGTCCATCCTTCGTATTCCTCCATGTTCGGGTACATCATTGAGCTATAGGTAAGACTCAGCCTGGCAGACCAAGGGAGAGCCGATGCCCGAAGCAACTGATAGAGTTGTACCTTAACTTAATTAAGATAATTAACCCATAGGAATCCTCTCTATTCTAAGCCTACCATTTCATTGTGTTCTTAGATTCTACGCACATGTTCCTTGTGATTTGATACCTTGGAATACTCTAAAGTGAAGTGCTACAGCAGTATCCTTGCACTTGAGGATTTATCTGTGACCGTAACAAATACCAACAAGCATTTGTAACACCATTGTTGGGGAACAATTGCTGCATCATCTTCGAAACATGGTTCATCCTCGTATATTTTCTTTTATTCCTTTCTCTTCTCATCTACCATGGAGCATCTGTCTATTCAAAACCTTTCTGCTCCGAAGGGCAAGTTCTATGAGCCACCTCTTTCTTCAAAACCAATTCTTTCATCTGGATATGAACTCTGTCCTGGCTTTATAGCCATGATTCGGGAGCAATCCTTCTTGGGGCGCAATAGTGAAAACCCATACCATCATCTGTAAGAGTTCAATGTACTGTGCTCATCCATAACAATCACTAGCATGACATAGGAAACTCTTAAGTTGAAGATGTTTGCCTTCTCTCTCACAAAGAGAGCGGAGCAATGGTACGCCCATATCATACAAAAATACACGGTGAATGGGAGGAATTAAAAAGCAGCTTTTGCCTTGCTTTCTTCCTATTTACCCATGTTGCCTTTTTACGAATGTGTTAACGACCAAATTTGGTAAATCATGCATCGGATGTGAAGATGAGGCCAAAGATCATTTGGACCGAATCGGGTCCTTCCGAAGACAGAACACGCGCCAAGTGAAAACCGAATCGGCTGGGGAGTTCGTCGGCTGATGACCGAATCGGCTAAGGCGATCGTCGACTGATATCGAATCGGACAAGATAAGCCGATAGCGCCGATTCCAGTAAGGTAACATTGGAATCGACTTTGGATTCGTTTGAAGTGCTTCACGAGAATTGCCATACATGAATAGAGTCCAAGAAGGCAATTGTATCTATTAATTAGGATATTTTAAAAAAATTCCTTGTAGATAATGTTGGTAAGACTCTATTTTATGCAATTATTTGTAATTTGAATTGTAATAGAGATAGGAATCATGTCCGTCAAGGACATATCTTATATCTGGGTATAAATACGACCCAGGACTTTGTAAATCGACAACAATCAAGTTCAATACAATCTCGACGCATCGCCACCATTTTCCTTTAATAGTTCCGACGAGTTCTTGCTTCTAGTTGGGCTGCATAGAGTTCGATCTCCGATGAAAGGTAAAAGCTTGTTATGGCGGCTTGCGCTCTCGGGATTAGTGCTTCCATCATTATGATACTTTAATCATGTTTATGTAAATCGTCAAGTTATCATATATGCCATATAACCTAGATCGATACTGCGATCTAACCCTAATCGGCTAGTGTGTTATTAGATAGCAGCCGATAGGGTTAGATATCATCGTCGATTTAGATTATATGGTGTATCCACCATCTTGAAAGGTTTTTATCGACCTCGTGGAAGAATCCCTGGCCAAGTTGGTTTTGCCCCCAGAACAGGCCATTTTTGAAAAACCAGAGGGGATAGGGCATCGGCACCTCAAGCCACTCTATGTTCAAGGATTTTTCAACGGCAAGCCGATGTCCAAAATGTTGGTTGATGGAGGGGTACTATGAATTTAATGACATATTCTACTTTCAAGAACATGGGTAGAAGTTTTGACGATCTCATCAAGACCAACATGGTCCTCAAGGACTTTGGTGGCAATCCATCAGAGACCAAAGGAGTTTTGAATGTGGAGCTGACAATCGGCAGTAAGACTGTGCCTACCACCGTATTTTTCATCGATGGGAAGGGATCATACAACCTGTTGTTGGAAAGGGACTGGATCCATGCCAATTGTTGCATCCCTTCTACCATGCACCAGAGCTTAATCCAATGGCAACGCGACAAGGTCAAAATCGTGTCGGCCGACAGATCAGTTAACATTGCTAATGCTAATTTAACCCTTTGGGAGATGGATGGCATTGATTGCTTGTCTGGCAAGGTTTGAGAAGCCGATTATCTAAAAGTGTCTGATTCTGAAATACAGCCAATTGGAGATGAAGAGCCCCAACTACTGCTTTGAGGGTGTCGTGGAGGATTCAAGCTTCTGCCCAAAGGACATTGTAGATGATCTTGATGGAAAATTAGGACAAGGCTTCATGTCGGTCGACGACTTAGAAGAAGTCGATATAGGTCCAGGAGATAGGCCTAGGCCGATATTTATTAGTAAAAAATTATCTTCTCAATTTAGAATCATGCTAATAGAACTTTCAAAAGAATATAAAGATTGTTTTTCTTTGGAAGTATTTTGAGATGCCAGGACTTAGCCGATCGATTGTTGAACATCGGCTTCCTATCAAATCAGCATATCGGCCGTTTAAGCAATCACCTATAAGATTCAAGGCCGATATGTATGACGCTATAAAAATCACTCGTTTGTATGATGCTGGTTTCATTCGGCCATGCCGATACGCTGAGTGGGTTTCCAACATAGTTCCAGTGATCAAGAAGAACAACAAACTTAGGGTGTGTATTGATTTTTGAGATTTGAACAAAGCTACCCCTAAGGATGAATACCGAATGCCGATTGCTGATTTGTTGGTTGATGCTGCTTTAGGGCACAAAATCATAATCTTTATGGATGGCAATGCTGGATACAATCAGATTTTCATGGCAGAAGAAGACATCCATAAGACTGCCGTTAGATGCCCTGGTGCAATTGGCTTATACGAGTGGTCTATGATAACTTTCGGTTTGAAGAATGCTGGAGCTAGGTATCAGAGGGCCATGAATTACATCTTTCATGATCTAATCGGCTTGTTGGTTGAGATCTACATTGATGATGTGGTCGTAAAATCAAAGCAGGTTGCAGACCATATAGCCGATTTGAGAAAAGCGCTTGAAAGAATAAGGAAATACGACCTGAAGATGAATCCCACAAAGTGTGCTTTTGGCGTATCAGCTGGACAGTTTTTGGGCTTCCTTGTTCATGAAAGGGGGATTGAAGTAACACAAAGGAGCATCAATGCGATCAAAAATATTCAACCTCCACAGGACAAGAAGTAATTGCAGTCTCTGGTCGGCAAGATGAATTTCATCAGGAGATTTATCTCTAATCTGTCTGGAAAGATGGAGCCCTTTACACCTTTGCTAAGGTTGAAACCCGATCAGTAGTTTACTTGGAGGATAGAGCAACAAAAAGCCTTGGATAACATTAAGGAATATTTGAGTTCCCCTCCAGTATTGATTCCTCCGTAGAAAGGGGTGCCTTTAAGATTATACTTGTCAGCCGATGAGAAGTCAATCGGCTCGATATTGATCCAGGAGTTTGAGGGTAAGGAAAGAGCAATATTTTATTTAAGCAGAAGGCTTCTGGATGCAGAGACAAGGTATTCTCCGGTGGAGAAGTTTTGCTTATGCCTGTATTTTTCTTGCACGAAGTTAAGGAACTACTTGTTATCCAATGAGTGCCCCATAGTCTGCAAAGCCAATGTTGCCAAATATATGCTATCGACTCCAGTGTTGAAAGGACGAGTTGGAAAATGGACCTATGCCTTAACAGAATTTGATCTCAGGTATGAATCACCTAAGGCTGTCAAGGGACAGGCCATAGACGATTTCATTGTTGAGCATCGTGATGACTCAATCGGCTCGGTTGACATAGTTCCTTGGACTTTGTTCTTTGATGGATCGGTTTGTACCCATGGCTGTAGTATCGGCTTGGTCATTATATCACCTAGGGGAAAGTTTTGAGTTCGCCTATACTATCAAGCCCTATGCTTGTTAGTGATATGCCCTAGAGGCAACATGAAGATGTTGGATATCACGTCAATGTTTATGTATAAATGAATAAAGTGTTATTCAGTTCCATGAAATAGACATCTTGTATTGATCAATAAGTACGTGACTTATTTATGAGACTCTATATGTATGAATCTATTTCTAAACGATCCATGATCATATGTCATATTGTTGGAACAAATATGATTCTAAGATCGGCATGTTTATTGATTGATGATCATGTCTCATAGATCATGGGTATGGAGATACCAAATCAATAAACATGGACATATGTGTTGGAGAACACATTGTTGGATAGACCCACCATGAGACACTACAGGAATTAATGTGCCATTAGTTGGTCTCGGGTAGTGTTGGTACAAAGTCCTTAGACCTGAGATCACCATGGATTCCAACATGTATAGTAGCCTACTTTGGGACTACCAAACGCTATTCCGTAATCGGGTAGTTATAAAGGTAGTTTTCGGGTTTGCTATGAAACATGGAGTGGGATGTGAGTGATCAAGATGGAATTTGCCCTCCTTTGGAGAGATATCTCTGGCCCTCGAGGTAATGGATTATGGAAATGCATGGCCATGCTAAGTTGATTGAGGAGTCAATCAACGGACGGATAATCCAATACGGTTCGAGTGAATGGTTAAGCTATTGAAGGGATGGCACACATCTTGCCTATAGCTTAACGGTATCGTGAGGCAAAGGGATTTGTGTACACATTACGGGTTCGAGCCGATATTATTCTTGTATACTATGGTGTCAATATGTGCTGCTAGGCGCCGCTGTTGACAGGTCGGCTGAGTTGGACTCGAGCCGACGATCGGCTAAGTTAGACTATAGCCGAAACCGAGTATACCTGAACCTATAGGGTCGCACGCTTAAGGGGATAAGAACAGGCATTCGAGTTGGACTCGGATACGGCTCGATCGGATAGGGATCCGATCGGATAGAGTCCTATGGGCTTACGACGTATGGGCAGCCAACTCTGTGAGATTCGGATAGGATCCGATTCAAAATAGAGTCCTGATCGGCCACTAGTCCCAGTCGGCCAACTCTATATAAAGGAGGGAGGGGTGGAGAGCTGCGACACGTCAATTGCATCGCGTGCAACAGAAGTCGCCGAGATCAATCTCCACGGAAACCCTCCCCACTTTCGAGCCAAACCCTAGCCTTGCATCGCGTGCTAGCACACGGGTTTACGGCGTTACGTCCCGGACGTGTGGATACCGGTAGAGGCGCTGCTACGTTGCGCGCTCTTGATCGGCGCAATCGGAGCGATCGGGCGTGGTGGAATCGGCTGCGGTCGGGCGCATCGGAGCGAGGCGTGAGAACGCGGCCGGACGACTCGAATCGGGCGATTGGCGAATCGGTGTCTCCGGAATCGGCTACACCGTTCCGGATCGGATTGCCCGATTGGCTATTCCGCTGCACTCTACTCCAATCGGTAACGATCTATCGGCCCTTACTTGCAAGTGTTCCTGGTTTGCGCGGTAGAATTTTTTTGTTTTCGGCTAGCGTAGCCTCCGCGTAACCGTTCGGTGGTATCGAGCTAATCTTGCTTAGTTCGGGTTTTAGATTGGATCTGGAACAAGTTTTGCGCACGGGTTGATTAGATCAATCGGTTTAACGGGATCGTTGAGGAGAGTTAATGGTAATTGCGTTCCTTGATAGTGTATCGGAACGGCGTAATGTGATTACGTCGAAGCAATTTCCATATAACTCGGTTTGAGTTGGGTTCGAGATAGCGTTCCTTGATAGTGTATCGGAACGGTATAATGTGATTATGCCGAAGCTATCTCGTAGTCCGATCTTGTTTGCTGCCTCGTGCCTACATGGTATAATATGATTATGCCGACATGGTTTCCGTAAGCGATTTCATAGATTGGATCTATGAATTTCGTGTGGTGTTCGGCGCTGCCCGGAAGCCCACGAGGGACCGCCGTATGCGTACCCCCTTATAGGTCGTCTCGATGCCGTAGCTCGCGATAAGTAGAAAACGTTTCTACGCCTAACTTGTTTTTGCAGAGAATGCTTTGAGATGGTATGGCCCTATTGTATGTATGAGATGCATGTGATGCATGTAATATTCTTTCATATGTGCAATCCCTGTAATATTCTTTCATACGTGCAATGCTTGTATATTCTTTCACGACCTGCGAGTCGATGTAATCTTCAATTAGAGCTTCTATAGTAGTAGCTTAGTTTGAAGATATCAAGCATTCTCGCACTCGGAAGAACGGTGATGAAGATGGAGATCCTCTACACCGGCATGGAGATAGATATCACCATGTGAAGGGGGCCATACTATTTCATGCTATTCTACCTGTTTTCCTATGTGATATGTTTGTTTGATAGGATAGCATCCCTCGCAAAATTAAGTAGTAATGATGCCCTTCCAAATGTTGCACCCGTCACCGTTATGCTCGTCAATGGTGGGTCTGCCAAAGCAGAGTGCCATTCTCTATCATAACACGAGGGGGTATATGTCAGACATATACATGCAGGAGCATTTGGTTTACTTAACAAGGCTATCAAAACAGTTTTGGGCCTTGGGGCATAGGTTGGCGCCGGGGCATGGAGATGCCACACCAACAACAAGAGTCACATAGAGATGTGATTAGCAAGGTGTTGCTTACCGATGTTACTAATTTTCTAGCGGTGATGCCAAAGCTCACTAGAAAATTAATTAACATGTGGATCTTGACCCAATACATAACCTAGAGGGAAGGTGGAAAATACGTAATGGGAGTCTAATGTTAAATTGTTTAACAATAGACATAGCATAAACATTGTGCTAAACTTTGCTTTTTCTGTTGTAGAATAAATGGCGGCTAATACTACACCCACTACCTTTAATTTGCGATCTATTCTCGAAAAGGAAAAATTAAATGGAACAAACTTTATGGATTGGTATCGCAACTTGAGAATTGTTCTCAAGCAAGAGCGTAAGGAGTACGTTCTTGAAGTACCCTATCCCGAGGATTTGCCTAATAACGCCACTGCAACGCACGGAGGGCTTATGAGAAGCACACTAATGATGCCCTAGATATAAGTTGTCTCATGCTTGCTACAATGTCCCCGAGCTTCGAAGCAATATGAGAGCAGCGATGCTCACACTATTATTCGGGGACTGCGTGGCATGTTTGAGAACCAAGCTCGGGCCGAGAGGTTCAACACCTCAAAGTCCTTTGTTTGCGTGCGAGCTTGTTGAGGGAATCCCGTCGATCCGCATGTGATAAAAATGATTGGCTACATTGAGAGTCCGGAAAACTAGGTTTTCCCCTTAGCCAAGAGTTGGCTACGATGTGATTCTCCGGTCGCTCCCTCCGAGCTTCGAGCCATTCATATTGAATTATCACATGAACAATATGGATAGAACCTTGGCTGAATTGCATGGGATGCTAAAGACAGCGAGGAGAGTATCCGAAAAACGGTCATCATGTGATGATGATGCGAAGGCAAAGCGCAAACCACTGTCAAGAAACTTTGCACCAAGAGGAAGTTAACTCCCGATGAGATCGCGAGTGCCTCCAATGCAAAGAAGGGCAAGAAGGGTCGGCGGCATCGGATGCCGTTTGCTTCTATTGCAAAGAGACATGCCATTGGAAGAGGAACTGCAAGAAGTACATGGAGGATCTCAAAAAGAAGCAAAGTACGACTTCGCCGGTATTAATGTTATAGACATTAATCTTGCTACTTCACCTACGACTCTTGGGTATTTGATACCGAATCGGTAGCTCATATTTGCAAATCGTTGCGGGAATGAGAAGAAGTAGAGGATTGAGAAGGGGCGAGGTGAACTGCGCGTCGGCAATGGAGCAAGCGTTGCTACGTTGCTTGTCGGCACGATCCACTTCATCTACCTTCGGGATTAGTTTTGGAATTGAATAATTGTTATTGTGTTCCAACACTATGTCAAAACGTTATTTCCGCTTCATGTTTGCAAGCGGAAGGATATGATTTTAGATCAATGGACAATGGTTGTTCAATATATCTCGAGATATGTTCTATTTTCATGCTCCATTGGTGAATGGATTATACGTTTTGAATCTTGAAACGTCTCCCATCTATAACATTAATACGAAAGGCAACTCTCTAATGATATAAACCCCACGTTTATCCGGCATTGTCGCTTAGGCCATATAAATAAGAAACGCATGGAGAAGCTCCATAAGGATGGATTGCTTCACTTTTTGATTTTGAATCATTTGAGACATGTGAGTCTTGTTTACTTGGTAAGATGACAAAGGCACCTTTTACGGGACACGGTGAAAGAGCAAGTGACTTGTTGGCACTCATACATACCGATGTATGTGGACCAATGAGCTCAACGGCCGAGGTGGTTATCGGTACTTCATTACCTTTACCGATGACTTTAGTAGATATGGTTATATCTACTTAATGAGGCATAAGTCCGAATCCTTTGAAAAGTTCAAAGAATTCCGAATGAAGTACGAGAATCATTTAGGGAAAACAATCAAGTTTCTACGATCGATCGTGGAGGGGAATACTTGAGCCAAGAGTTTGGTAATCATCGAAAGATTGTGGAATTGTTCCACGCTTGACTCCGCCAGAACTCCACAATGGAATGGGGTGTCCGAACGGAGAAATCGCACCTTGTTGGACATGGTGCGGTCGATGATGAGCCAAAGTGATCTTCCGTTATCCTTCGGGGATATGCTCTTGAAACATTGCGCTCACACTAAATAGAGTTCCATCTAAGTCGGTTGAAAAGAAACCATATGAGATATGGACAGGGCAACTCCCTAGTTTGTCTTTTCTCAAAATTTGGGGATGTGAGGCTTATGTAAAACATTTACAATCGACAAGCTCACACCCAAATCGACAAGTGCTTCTTTGTGGGATATCCTAAGGAAACTAAGGGATATTACTTTTATAATCGGGAACAAGGCAAAGTGTTTGTCGCCCGACATGGTGTCTTCTTGGAGAAAGAGTTTCTTTCAAGAAGGGTTAGTGGGAGCAGGGTGCATCTTGAAGAAGTTCAAGAAACACCGAAAACGTTTCAGCGACCACGTAACCACAACAGAGGAACAAAGTGTTGCGCCACCGTTGTAGATACACCACCCACGGAGGTCGAAAGATCACGTCGTGCGCCGCAGTACACAGTGCGGAACAACGTGATATATTGTTGTTGGACAACGATGAACCTAAGACCTATGAGGAAGCGATGGTGGGACCCGATTCCAACAAGTGGCTTGGAGCCATGAAATCCGAAATAGAATCCATGTACGACAATCAAGTTTGGAACTTGGTTGATCCACTGATGGTGTCAAAACCATTGAGTGTAAATGGGTTTTTAAGAAAAGGCCGATATGGATGGAAATGTTCACATCTATAAGGCGCGATTGGTGGCGAAAGGTTTTAAACAGATTCAAGGAGTTGATTATGATGAAACCTTCTCGCCCGTCGCAATGCTTAAATCTATTCGGATTATCCTAGCGATTGCTGCATATTTCGATTATGAGATATGGCAGATGGATGTCAAAACGGCTTTCCTAAATGGAAACCTAAGAGAGGATGTATACATGATACAACCTCGGGGTTTTGTCGATCCGAATCGCTGGAAAGATATGCAAGCTACGAAATCCATTTATGGATTGAAGCAAGCATCTCGGAGTTGGAATATTCGTTTTGATGAAGTAATCAAAGGGTTTGGTTTCATCAAAAACGAAGAAGAGGCCTGTGTTTACAAAAAGGTCAGTGGGAGCGCAATTGTATTTCTAATCTTATATGTTGGATGACATATTACGATTGGAAATGATATCCCTATGCTAGAATCCGTCAAGTCTTCATTGAAAAATAGTTTTCCCATGAAAGACTTAGGGAGACAAGATACATATTGGGCATTCGGATCTATAGAGATAGATCCAAGAGGCTAATTGGATTAAGCCAAAGTACATACATTGACAAGGTGTTGAAAAGGTTCAACATGCATGATTCCAAGAAAGGTTTCTTGCCCATGTCACATGGCATTAATCTTAGCAAGAATCGGTGTCCTCGGACACATGATGAGCGAAATAAGATGGGTATGGTTCCATATGCTTCGGCAATTGGATCCATCATGTATGCCATGCTTTGTACATGCCCGCATGTCTCGTACGCTTTGAGTGCTACGAGCAGATACCGCCGATCCAGGTGAAGGTCACTGGATCTGGAATAATATCCTTAAGTACTTGAGAAGAACTAAGGATATGTTCCTAGTCTATGGAGGTGAAGAAGAGCTCGTTGTAAGTGGTTACACCGATGCTAGCTTCCAAACAGACAAGGATGATTATAGATCGCAATCGGGTTCGTGTTCGCCGAATGGAGGCGCAGCACGGAAGAGTTCCAAGCGGGATACCGTTGTTGATTCTACAACGGAGGCCGAGTACATTGCTGCTTCGGAAGCCGCAAAGGAGGCTGTTTGGATCAAGAAATTCGTTTCGAGCTTGGTGTGATGACTAGTACGACGGTCCAATGTCTCTCTATTGTGATAATAGTGGAGCCATTGCGCAAGCCAAGGAGCCGAGGTCACATCGGAAGTCCAAACACGTACTTCGGCGATATCATCTCATCCGCGAGATAGTGGACGAGGTGATGTCAAGATATGCAAAGTGCACACGGATCTCAACATAGCCGATCCGCGACAAAACCTCTCCCTCACCGAAGCATGAGGCGCACACAAGAGCAATGGGTATTAGATACTTACATGATTGACTCTAGTGCAAGTGGGAGATTGTTAGTGATATGCCCTAGAGGCAACATGAAGATGTTGGATATCACGTCAATGTTTATGTATAAATGAATAAAGTGTTATTCGGTTCCATGAAATAGACATCTTGTATTGATCAATAAGTACGTGACTTATTTATGAGACTCTATATGTATGGATCTATTTCTAAACGATCCTCGATCATGTGTCATATTGTTGGAACAAATATGATTCTAAGATCGGCATGTTTATTGATTGATGATCATGTCTCATAGATCATGGGTATGGAGATACCAAATCAATAAACATGGACATATGTGTTGGAGAACACATTGTTGGATAGACCCACCATGAGACACTACAGGAATTAATGTGCCATTAGTTGGTCTCGAGTAGTGTTGGTACAAAGTCCTTAGACCGAGATCACCATGGATTCCAACATGTGTAGTAGCCTACTTCGGGACTACCAAACGCTATTCCGTAACTGGGTAGTTATAAAGGTAGTTTTCGGGTTTGCTATGAAACATGGAGTAGGATGTGAGTGATCAAGATGGAATTTGCCCCTCCTTTGGAGAGATATCTCTGGGCCCCTCGAGGTAATGGATTATGGAAATGCATGGCCATGCTAAGTTGATTGAGGAGGAGTCAATCAACGCGGATAATCCAATACGGTTCGAGTGAATGGTTAAGCTATTGAAGGGATGGCACACATCTTGCCTATAGCTTAACGGTATCGTGAGGCAAAGGGATTTGTGTACACATTACAGGTTCGAGCCGATATTATTCTTGTATACTATGGTGTCAATATGTGCTGCTAGGCGCCGTCGTTGACAGGTCGGCGAGTTAGACTCGAGCCGACGATCGGCTAAGTTAGACTATAGCCGAAACCGAGTATACCTGAACCTATAGGGTCGCACGCTTAAGGGGATAAGAACAGGCATTCGAGTTGGACTCGGATACGGCTCGATCGGATAGGGATCCGATCGGATAGAGTCCTATGGGCTTACGACGTATGGGCAGCCAACTCTCGTGAGATTCGGATAGGATCCGATTCAAAATAGAGTCCCGATCGGCCACTAGTCCCGCGTCGGCCAACTCTATATAAAGGAGGGAGGGTGGAGAGCTGCGACACGTCAATTGCATCGCGTGCAACAGAAGTCGCCGAGATCAATCTCCACGGAAACCCTCCCCACTTTCGAGCCAAACCCTAGCCTTGCATCGCGTGCTAGCACACGGGTGTACGGCGTTACGTCCCCGGACGTGTGGATACCGGTAGGCGCGCTACGTTGCGCGCTCTTGATCGGCTGCAATCGAAGCGATCGGGCGTTTGTGGTGGAATCGGTGCGGTCGGGCGCATCGGAGCGAGGCGTGAGAACATGGCCGGACGACTCGAATCGCCTGATTGGCGAATCGGCTGTCTCCGGGAATCGGCTACACTGTTCCGGATCGGATTGCCCTGATTGGCTATTCCGCTGCACTCTACTCCAATCGGTAACGATCTATCGGCCCTTACTTGCAAGTGTTCCTGGTTTGCGCGGTAGAATTTTTTTTGTTTTCGGCTAGCGTAGCCTCCGCGTAACCGTTCAATGCTACCAATAGCCAAGCCGAATATGAAGCAGTTCTCAAAGGATTGCAACTTTTGAAGGAAGTTGAAGCCAATGTCGTAGAGATCATGGGCGATTTTTTATTGGCCATCAATCAGCTAGCTGGAGAATATGAGTGCAAAAATGATGCGTTGATGATATACTACAAAAAGTGCCGAGAATTTATGGAAAATTTTTGGCTAGTGACTTTGACATATATTCCTCGAGAGCAAAACGTCGAGGCTAATGATTTAGCTCAGGGGGCATCGGGATACAAGCCAATGATGAAAGATGTCAAAGTAGAAATTGCTACAATCGCGGCCGATGATTGGAGGTATGATGTCTTCAATTATTTAAAGAATCCTTCTCAATCGGCTTCAAGAAAATTGTGATACAAGACTTTAAGATATGTTTTGCTCGATGATGACCTATATTATCAGACAATTTATGGAGTATTGCTAAGATGTTTAAATCTCAATCAAGCCAAGGTGGTGATGGGCGAAGTGCATGAAGGCATATGCGGTACTCATCAATCGGCTCACAAGATGAAGTGGCTACTTCGACGAACTGAGTATTTTTGGTCGATGATGTTGGAAGATTGCTTCAGATATTATAAAGGTTGTCAAGATTGTCAGAAATTTGGAGCAATTCAAAGGGCACCAGCATTGGCTATGAATCCCATAATCAAGCCATGGTCGTTCAGAGGTTGGGGAATTGACATGATCGGCCAGATTAATCCACCCTCGAGCAAAGAACATAAATTTATATTGGTGGCAACCAATTACTTTACAAAGTGGGTGGAGGCAATTCCATTGAAAAGGGTTGATTCTGGGGATGCAATTCAATTCGTCAAAGAGCATATCATATACCGATTTGATGTTCTGTAGACTATTACAACCGATCAAGGATCTATTTTTGTATCCGATGAGTTTGTCCAGTTTGCAGAGAGCATGGGGATAAAATTGCTAAATTATTCACCGTACTATGCACAAGCCAATGGACAGGCAGAGGCATCTAACAAAAGTCTGATTAAATTGATCAAAAGAAAGATCTCTGAATTTCCAAAGCAATGGCATAGCCGATTGCAAGAAGCATTGTGGTCCTATTGGATGGCTTTTGTCGTGGGTCAATCCAAGTTCCTCCATACAAGTTAGTTTATGGACATGAAGCTGTGCTGCCATGGGAAAGTGTCATCGGCTCAAGAAGAATTAATTTACAAAATGAGTTGACAGCGAGTGACTATCACAATCTCATGGTAGATGAACTGAAAGACTTGGTTCAATCCAGGATGCGTGCTTTGGAAAAGGTGACAAGGGGTAAGGAGAGAATCGCTCGTCATTACAACAAAAAGGTTGTGCCAAAATATTTTTCAGAAGGCGAGTTGGTTTGGAAGTTGATCTTGCTGATTGGGACTCGAGATAATAAATTCGGCAAGTGGTCACCAAGTTGGAAAGGGCCTTTTCGAATCTACAAGTCCGTTTCTAAAGGAGCTTACATGTTGCAAGGGCTTGATGGAGAAGTTTTTGGAAGGGCTCTCAACGGAAAGTATTTGAAAAAATATTATCCAAGTGTTTGGATCAATTCATGATTTGGCTGTGTTTAGCCGATACATGGTAGCCGATGTGCTGACATCGCCTTTAGATGGCCGATATAAGTTATATCGCCCTTAGTTTCTTCAAATTTATCATAATCGGTTGTGCTCTGCCGATTTGTGGTGGCCGATATGAGTTATATCACCCTTAGTCATTTTAACTTATCATAATCGGTTGAGTTTCGCCGATGTGTTATTGCCGATGTTTTGTGATGTCCTCGGTTGAGCCATAATTTTATCAATGTTTGACATTCTAAAATTAGGGGGCATACATACATGCATACGAAAATAAGTGGACAAATAGGTGGTACATGTATACGGAAATAGGTGGACTTCAAAAAATTTTAACGTAAGCAAGTCATGTTACAGCAATTCATAGGAGTTCACAAGGATTACAAAAGTCGGCAGAAGTTATATTACAGAAGTTTTCACAAGTGACAAGTGATCAAATTCTAAGTCCTATTACAACCGGCTTAGCCAGATAGCAATTCATTGATTGCCGATATTGCCCTTTGCCGGATTTGATCAATATCTTCAATGGTTTTGGCGTCGGCTGCATCATTCCCAGGGATCACCTTTAAGGCCTTCGTAAGATCTAACAAATTCCTCATCGAAGCCTTCAACTTGGATTTTTGTTCTGATATTGCCTTGGGGAGATCGGCAATCCTTTTCTCTTCTGATGCTATGTCAGCATCGCATTTTGCAAGCTCAGCCAGCAGCTCTTCTCTACGTTTGAGCAGTCGATCAAGATTGAAGTTGGGCTCAGCCATCATTTCATCAAGTCTAGCTTTGCCTTCAAGGATTGTGTGCTGATTGTCTTCGATCGTGGCTTCAAGAGCGGTTCTCTCTCGCTGATCGACAATTCTTTGACGAGCCCTCTCAAACTTGTGCCGATGTTGTTTGAGGTATGCAGCTGGAGAAATGACATCAGCTATATGATCTGGGAGCTGATCGTGAATTTCTTCAAATCTTGCTCTGAGCGCTCCACAATCGGTAACGAAGAAATCCAGGGAGCTTCTAGCTGTTTACCCATGTCCGATAGTGTAGCCTTCAAATCGTCGGCGAGAGAAGCTAGGGCTTTGTTGCTAGTATCTTCCTCGTCATCCATTAATTCTTTGATGTCAAAGGGAAACATGTCGGCTAGAACCTGAAAAGGAGAACATTGAAGTTGTTAAATATTGACAACTTTGAAGATAGCTGAAAATATTGACTTACAAGGATGACGGGGGCCGATGCTGTTTCTGCCTCAACATTATGGCTCCCCCTAGTCGATGGAGTTCGTTCACTTGATGCCTGGGGGAAGGCGTTGGAGTGCGAGGAGGCTGCACACAAAGAAAGAAAAGATTGATTGAGCATCGGTTAGTTGAAAATTGAGAGGAGTTTGAAGTCAAAATTACCGATGAAGGTCGAGCCGATTTCTTCCTTGTGGCCAATTTCTTCTTCTGCAAGATAAATAACTTAACGAAGAATTGAATGTGAGGATTTAAAGGAACACAATTTTGGAAGAGTGCATACTGGTTGAGTTTGAGGTTAAGGCTGACGTCTTGGAGGACTAGGTGTTTTCTAAGCCTAGTCATTGGCTGGCGGCGTCGGCATGGTTGCTCTTGGCTCGCTTGTTTCAGCAGCAGCCTCATCTATGGCTTCCTCTATCTCTTCTTGATTTAAGACCTCCTCCACATTTGGATCCAAGGGCGACAGATCATCGGCTATAGTTGTCTTCTGTCTCTTTGAAGCCTTTTCTGTACAGCCGATGGATCGGCGGCCGATGTCTTGGCTCATTTCTTTCGTTGGAGTCGCTAGCGAGTTTGGCCATGGAGTAAGGATGACGTCTTAGGGGTGTTATAGCTAATTCTTGATGGAGCCAATCCGCCACTGTTGGGAAGGATGCCAATGGCATAATTGATAGCTACCCCGCTGTTGCTGACATGAGGAGGAGATGAACCGGTAGTTTGCAAGCAAGGAAAGAGAGTTAATTAAATATTGAAGAAAGATAGCCGATAATGAATGACAAGAGAAGGAAGAAGTACTTACTTCTGGGATTAAGTCCAGGTACATGATGGTCAGGTACATTGAAGCCGATTGGTGAAATAAGTGTTTCTTCCATTCAATCCACCATCGGCTGAAGGATGCACTCCTCGTTATTGCTAGTTCGATGTTATCTATGCTACCAAGTAGGGGGCCTTCGATACTTAGCAACCTGTCCATCATGAGGCCTGAGCTGATTTCGCCTCTGGTTTGAATCTTGTCAACGAAATAAAGATCAACCGGCAATTGTCCCATGCCTAATTGCCTGGCAGCACTCATGGGATGATAGAACTCATATGAGACTTGTACATTCCTGCCTTGGTGAATGCCGACTAGGAGGATGCAGGGAGGGATAGCCGATGTGAAGACTTCCCTAGACTTATCAAATTTCATCAGATCTGAAGTCACTAGGGAGCTCGAAGTCCTCAGAATTCTCATATGCAAACCAGATCCTTGAAGCTCTTGGTAATCCGTCATAAAAATTGCCGAACCAATTCTTGAAGAGATCGGCTGAGAGCTTAGATCCGGAGTATGAAGATGTTGCCTCTCCGAAGGACATGCATCGGCGTGTTGTGATTTCATCTCCATCCTCGTCTGTCGTCGGCTGCGCTAATGGGAACTTGGCTTCAATTAAGTTTAGCCTCTGAGCAACATTGTGTGCAAATTCAACCATATTTGCAATAGCCACCATGGGCCACCGGTGCCGACAACCGAATTTGTGGCAATCTTAGTCGATGCGTTGTTCAGCATCTGGCAGAGATATCCTAATAAATATTTGCCCAAAGGGATTTGTCTTTTCTCTACCAAGGCTTTGGCTATGTGCTGCCAGTTGGTTGTGCGGCCACAGCTTGAACCACAAAATAGAAATTTTTCTAGCCATATCAGGAGGAAGGCTCAATGTTCCCTGAGGTCCACTGGGCCGGTTCCCATATTTTGGCTTATGAATCCATTCTAGCCTCCAATGGCTCTAGTCTTAAAGGAATACTGGCACTTGGTGTTCATGCTGATAGGATTGACTGATGATGTAATATCTAGGCCAGTAATCATGATCACATCCAAAAGAGTTGGTGTCATCGGTCCTTGGTTGAACAGAAAAGCGTTCAAGGTGTTGGACCAAAAATAGCTGGCAGCCGATAGCAGGGGTTCATCTTTAGGCATGTCAGCTATGGTTAGGGCAGCACTGTGCTATCCCTAGTTCTTCCCAATGGCTCTGTTTGCTAGCCGACACCCTATTGTACCATGTTGGCCAGGTTTTATCAGTTGATGGCCACGATTTAAGGGTCCCAGTCCAATGTGCCAGATTAGGGATTGATAGTCTAAAGGGGATCCTGTTGGTCTCAGCATTGATTAATTCTGAGGGGTCTAGGTTGCCGATCGGCCCTAAGAGGAATTGGTTGGGATGGATGCGATTCGGGATCGCAATTTAGTGAGAGGTGCTACAATGAAAAAGAAAGGAAAAAGGCAAATTATGAAGAGCAAAAGCCAAATTGTGGTAAAGAAGGGAGCTGAAGCCGATGGGGCTTACCTCTGGAAACTCGGCCGACGGCGCCGTGGAGGGGGTGGTCGAGGTCGACATCACCGGGAGTAAGTTCATCACCACGCGGAGGTTGCTTGCGACATCACCAAGGGCTCTGAGGAGGTCGCTGGTGAAGATTGGAGGTGTTTTGTGGCTAAGGCAACGAAGGCAAAAGTGACGGCGTGAAAAGCTCTAAGGCGATGGTGATTATTTAAAGAGGCACGGTAACCGACCGATGGAAAGCCCTAGATTTTCTAGGTAGATAAGATTTGGCAAATCCGCAGCATTATCTATATAGCAAACTTGTGGGGCATGTGTTAACCACCAAATTTGGTAAATCATTCATCGGACATGAAGATAAGGCTGAAGCCGATTTGGAGGGAATCGGGCCCTTCCGAAGACAGAGACGCACCAAGTGCAAACCGAATCGGCTGGGGAGTTCGTCGGCTAATGACCAAATCGGCTAAGGTGATCGTCGACGGATACCGAATTGGACAAGATAAGCTGATATAGCCAATTCTGGTAAGGTAACATTGGAATCGACTTTGGATTTGTTTGAAGTGCTTCATGACGATTGCCATACATGGATAGAGTCCAAGAAAGGCAATTGTATCTATTAATTAGGATATTTTAAATAGTTTACTTGTAGATAATGTTGATAAGAGTCTGTTTTAGGCAATTATCTGTAATTTGAATTGTAATAAAGATAGGAATCGTGTCTGTCAAGGACTTATCTTGTATCTGGGTATAAATACGACCTATGACTTTTTAAATCAACTACAATCAAGTTCATTACAATCTCGGCGCATCGCCACCTTTTTCCTTTAATAGTTCCGACGAGTTCTTGTTTCTAGTTGGGCTGCATCGAGTTCGATCTCCGACGAAAGGTAAAAGCTTGTTATGGCGGCTTGCACTCTCGAGATTAGTGCTTCCATCATTATGATACTCTAATCCTATTTACGTAAATCGTTGATTTATCATATATGCCATATAACCTAGATCGATACTGTGATCTAACCCTAATCGGCTAGTCTATTATTAGATAGCAGCTGATAGGGTTAGATATCATCATCGATTTAGATTATATGGTGTATCCACCATCTCGAAAGGTTTTTATCGACTTGTTTAGATCTTATGATTTTTTTTTATGCCTAATGCTGCATCGGTTGAGTCTGACCTATTAGGTAATAATTAGAATCATAATATCTATCTTGTTTCATGACTACTATTAGAGATAGTATCGGGGTTTCAGCCGATCTTACCTGTTTTAGCTAGCTTGTTTATTATATGTCTACTTGATATGTTAACACTGCCCTTTATATTGAGATCTCACACAAATAAATATGTTAAGCTTGCCATCAATCTGTTAGGTTATCTTAACACTTGATCAGTTCATGTTTAATGTATTTAATCTAGTAGTGATATCTTAGTATAAAGTGGTATCGGAGTACTAGCCGATACACATTAGATCTATGATATCGGCTATGCTATAAATATATATAATCTGCATATTAAGGTACTTTTGGACTTAAGTGGTTTATACTGTCTCGGTACGCTACCGATCTATCCCAATCAATCAGTTTAAACGTATTTTGATATTTTAGATTATGTATTATGAATCTCTGCAGCTGATCGATTAGATTTAATTTCTCCCGGCCGATCCAGTGCATACCGCATCGGCTTAACAACGAACGATACGTCATCAGCCACCAGCCGATCGGCTATCGTTTACATACTAACAGTTGCTTTCTTTGTTTCTTGTGGTTGCATGATCGAACCAACTGGCATGCCTACGAACCTAAGAAGCAATATCTTGGACCTGCACTACAGTAAAGCAAATCTCTCAGGCCAGCGCGTGATTTTCTGAGTCAACACACTTCCGGCATGATTTGGGATCAACAAGATGAAGATTCTTAGCTTTCGGCAGAGCGAGAAGGAAGCTCTAGGAGCAGTTGGGGCTAGGTTCTCACTGCTAATTCGGTCTGGCCCAGACTTGTCCAAACCCGATCATATGTTGTTACAACTTTTTTGTTTGGATCTAAACAAGGAATCTGCTTCGTATCTTGATATTTCTACCGGTGGTTCGTCCGCACACAAATCCACGGTAGAAGGAAGGGATCTCTTGGATCGTATCCTAGAGAACACCTCTTTTGGCCATAGCAAAACCATCCCAGAAGTCGAGCATACTTTTGAGGAGCCTTCCATTATTGAATCAAAGACCGTATTGCGAGATTCAACCATTGGGCCCTCACCTGAACCACAAGAATCGAATGAAGAAGAAATTCAACCTTCGGAGTTTCCTTTTTTATTCGAGGATGATTTGTATAAAAACCACAAAAACACCTTGAATTCATTCTGGCAGAAGAAGCCTACGACATCTCCTCCTTCTCACGATCCTGTCAAGGAAGTTTTTCTCAAGGAAACCTTGAAGGTGGAATGGTTGAAGGAAGGTGGACCCTCTTCCAAAACAATTTGGATTATCTTGCCCTTCACAACCATTCCTTGTTCTTTAAGGGGAGCTGCCATAGAAACCCTTCACAATCCCACCGTCGAGGCTAGTATCATGTGTGAATTCTTCGCAGACATTCTCCGGGCGACATGCCTCTAGCCCGTCACGCCCGATTTTCTTTCAGCATTAAAAATGATTTAATAGTACTTTTCTATAAATTATATTAAGAAATTAAAATAAATTATCAGTGAAATTAATCAGTAAATTGAACATTTCCTTCAAAAATCATGGCTGAAAATATTTTTGTAATATTCTCCATGCTCTAAGGTACTCTATAAAATTTTCCGTGAATTTTTGGAGCTCAAAAATAATTTTAATAATACAAAGTTTATTTAATCAATTAATTTAAATGAAAACACATTAAAAATGTCTTTCCTGTTCCTGGGCTATTTTTGGTCCAACCCTCGTAGAAGTCTACTTCTTGTCCCTCCTCTTTCCTCCTTCGCAGCCCAGCCCGCCAGAGCCCCTCTCTCCCTCTCCCCCCGGCATGGCCCAGTCAACTGGCATGTTTGCTTCCTTCCTTTTGCGAAGTCCGCTACACCTCCCTCCTTCCTCATGTCCCGCTAACAGGTAGGGCCCACCTGTCAGGTTCACCCCTAACCTCTAGTCGGGAGAATCGCCGTCGAGCCTGCCCATGTCGCCGCCTCTCCCGAGCGCTTCCAGCCCCGCTCTCGCCTCCAACCATGAATGTGCAGGTCGCCTTGACCTCCTCCACCTTCTCCTCACTCTCCCCGCAAGAATCGGTGCCGAATCGACGCCACCTCCCCATGTCGGCGCCCACACCGCCCGCCAACTTCCAACTCCCCCGACCTTGGGCCACGCCTCCCGAGCCTATAAAGCTCCTCCCCAGCCACCCCTCTCTGATTTCCCACATTTCCCGAGCTCTCAGCACGAAATATCAAGCTTCCCTTGCCGCACTCGGCTTCCGCCACTCGTCGTTATTCTCCGGTTGCTCGTTGCCGCCGCTAGAGCTACCACCGCACTATGCTACAACCGCCATCGACTTCACCGCATCGAGGTCATCCCGGGTTGCCCACTCCTTGAAGCACTCTACTGCCAAAGCACCACCTCCACCGGCAACAAGTGCCGCCGCCGTTTGCCGCTGCATTCGGCCACCTTCTACAGTCGATTGGAGCCGCACTGAGCCACACCACCGCCTCCACCCCCTTTACCACATCGAGCAGCACCATGGTCGGTGGTTCCTCATTGTTGGAACTCCTCATTCCCTGTTCGAGGTGAGTTCAACTGCAAGCCGCCGGTCTCTACCCACTTTTTCCCACCACCTCGTGCCTCGCCAGGCTGCACCGTCGCCCCCTTTGGCTCCACCACATCAAGTTGCACCTCGGCTACCCCTTCTTCCTACCCAACCATCGTTTGACCTCCTTTCGCCATCTCCGGCCGCCTTCTGTCGCTGCTCGACATGCCGATAGCCCTCGCCGACCCCTCCCTCATCTTCCCAGAGGCATGCCCGCCGTCCGCGTCGCTGTCCTGAAGCCCTCCGCCACCATCCCTACACAGCCAACCGGCCCCTTGCCACAACCGCTCGGTGAGCCTTCCCCTCCCTCTCTGTTCGATCGCTTGCCGCCACCTCTCGTGTGCGCTGTCGTGTCGATGGTCACCACTAGCGACCATCGGGCTACGTGCGCCATCACCGTGCCACCCTCCACTCGGCCTGACCGGTGAGTCGCCCCGCCGCTTCATCGGTCGTCGAATCAGTCTCGGGTCGATCCGAGCCATCGATCTCCCGTGGCCACCTAATCCCCTTCGACGTGACCTGGGCCATCCACGTGGCGCCCGTCGTGGCTGCCACGTTGGCACGTCCTCCCCCGTGGCCGCCGCGTGCACGCCACGTGGTGGACGCATGGTTTGGCTTCACGTGGACCCAGTCCACCATAGACCAGCCTCATAGACTGGCTGACACATGGGGACCATGTGTCGGCGCTGGCTTTCATCGCTGACGCAAAATCACATTTTTCCATTGAGAAAATAAATTATAATTACGCAATAAATTGGTTTAATTTCTAGAAATTCATTTAAATGGCCCAAAACTTCTAAAAGTCATATATAATTCATATAAATTCCAAATTGAGCCATTCAACTTGCAAAATTCATCTAAAACTAAGCTCTACATGTTTGTTTACTTTTTATGTGCTATTTATCTGGTTTTTATCAGGGTTTTCCTTGTTTTGCATTCCAGCCCGTAGATTTTGTCATTCTGAAGTTTGCGCTCGTGAGGAAAATAGTTCGGAAGATTTTATGAAGAAGCAAGGCACGTCACACATTCCCCCTTGAAGCATATTGAGCCTACTTTATAAAATGTTTTACCGTTTGCAAATACATTGCATGTTTGCTAATTATATGGGAATTGGGACTACCTATCTGCTTGCTTGTGTCATCTTTATTTGATATCCATTCATTGTCAGACCTGGATGATAATTTGACTGGCTTGCGTCATTTATGTGACCTTGTTAGAACTATATATGCTTAGTCATGCTTAATTACCACTAGCTCACTTAATGGGACAATGACATTAATTATTTTAGTATCTCTCGAGCTGCGAGCTCGAGACACTTGGCCATATTTATTGGACATAATTATCTAACTAAAATGTGACCTAATGGTTGGCTGTGGGTGCATGGTTTTGCTTGTCGCGCCCATAGCAATTAAGGACTGGTACGCGGGAAACCTTGGAAGACTTACTGTGCTTACCACAAGCAAGAATGGGCAACTTCTAGATTTGTAGTGTAGCTTTTCCCTATCCGACGTACCCAGGCAAGGGTGAGCATGATGGAGTTTGGATGGGCCGGGCATGGCATCTGCTGCTTTCAAATTCAGCTAGGCACAAGGGGAGGCTACCTGCCCTGGATTTAGGGGTGAGGGCGAAACCTGAAGTGTGGTATCGCTTGGTCAGGGAGGGTTATGTGAAGGTTCTTGTCATAATTTTCCCCTTTGCAGTAACATGGTGGTACTTCGGGGTATGGCAACATGTGTGGAATCGTGTCTTGTGGGTACAGTTGTACACCTCTTATCAGAGTAAAACTATTCGAATAGTCGTGCCCGTGGTTATGGGCGATCGACCAGTTTCATTGTGATTAGTCCCATCTTTAATAATCTGACATAATGGAACTGGCATATACTAGGTGGATGGTTAGGACTGTTCAATGTGGTGTAGTGTTATTCAGTTAAGAGTTAACATTGACTTAATCAATTAATAGTTTTCTTGTTTTAAACTATAAATGTTTACAACATCCTTTATGCAAATAGCCACAAACCTCTCTTTGACTCCCCTTGCACGTCTGCATCATCGGTGTGGCTTGTTGAGTACAGTGGTTGTACTCAGCCTTGCTATCTTTCCCCCTTTCGAGAAGTGTAGTGATCCGAGTTGAAGACAGAGTTAGAAGACCAAGGCTTATATCCCAGTTAAGTTTTGCCTATGGAGTGGAGCTGAAGCCTCGCTAGGATCGTTTTTTTTGTTGTCGCTTTCTTTACGGTGTGAGGACTAAGTGCCTCGGCTATAAGTATTTATGCTTTTATTTACGTTTGGATATATATATTAATTTGTCATTTTGTGTACCCTGACTGATTCCTAGACAGGGATTTATACACAAAATAGTCTGGAAATTTGGCTAAATTTCTAGACGTGACTCTTCAAGAGTCCCTCGGGACACATCTTTGAATGTCGTGGGATCACAAGGGATGTGCCAATCAACATAGACAAAACCGAGATTCACCTAGATTTCCTCATCTTCGATGTCCTCGATTTTGAGATGATGGAGCGTTATCAAGAGGTAGTAGCACTGTAGCAGAGGGAACCAGGGGAACCAAGTTGGCTAGACCGGTGATGACTCCATATCTCAAGCTCAGGCCACTTGCATCGGCATCACCGCTCCCTGCAGCCGCTGGCATGAGTTGGCATGAGTTGAGGTTGATGGTCCGGTGCGCTCATCGTGGTCAAGGTGCATGAGGTAGAAGACAAACAAAGAACGAAAGACAGAGAGAGGATGATATGTTGGTCCCACAAAGAAGATGAGACTAACACATGCATCCCACTGTCAACATGGAGAGTGTAAATGGAAAATCCATTGGAGTATGGAGGAAAAGTAGAGAAGGAACAAAATGGAGAGCCAGATTTAGAGAAGCTTTGGAAATGCTCTAACGACAGACATGATGTTGTGCTATCTTTCAAGTGCACGATGTTGTGTTACATTTTGAGTGCACGATGCTTGCTATGGGCAAACCAGCAGGCCAAGTTCCACTACGGTTGCTCGGGTTTATTAAGTCACCTAACTTTAATTAACTGACATGTGGATCTATTTTACTATGGATCCAGATATCAGTAACCCTAAAATTACTTTACGTTGACTCACTAACATGTGACATATGGAACTACATGTCAGTAACTGTACAGTCATTTGACCTAAAATGATCTCATTCCCCTCTGTATTAGCAATGTGACATGTGGTTCCCCTTTGCTATGGAACTACATGTCAGTAACTGTACAGTCATTTGATTTAAAATGATTTCATCCCCCTGTGTATTGGCATGTTTGGTAGGGCCAAATTTGGTCCTCATCTGATATAGTAATATCCAGTATGGCTGCTGCTCTCATCGTCTCCTTATTGGCTTCTTAGCCACAAACAAAATTTAAGTTTTAGATCTTATTTTTTTAAGATGGTTTTAGGGGTTTTTCAACGCAGACTTTTTTTCAATAAGTGGATTTTCATACCTCTGAATATACAAATATAAAACTTTTACCCATATACATTGGCGGATCCAGAGGGTATGCCGGGTGGGCCCCGGCATACCCTGAGTCCATGCATAAAGGGGTATATATATTTATGTGTTAAAAATTAAAAATATGTAAAAAATTAAAAATTAAAAATACGTAGAGTAGCTTAGTTTTATCCAAAGAAGTTCTCAAATAATAATTTGCTCAAACTTGAATTGCAGTTGCATAATTATATTGATGACATAACACAGGATGATAGTTTCAAAGGTTTAAAAAATATTGGTGATCTCTCAATTAAGTTTGTTGAAACAAAAAGACACAAAGCGTATGATATGGTCTATGAGCTTCTCAAATTGATATTGCTTCTACCTGTGGCAACGACAAGTGTTGAAAGGGTATTTTTTGCAATGGTTTTATTACAAACAAAATTACGAAATAAGATGGGAGATAGTCTTTTGGATGATTGTCTAGTCACTTTCATTGAACGATATATTTTCTTTCAAGTTGATAAAGATGATATAATTAAGACTTTCATGTCCCTTCGAAAGCGTGAAATAAATTAGTCAGAAAAATAACATTGTAAGTCTCTGGTATCATATATTTTCAATTATCAGTATGATGTTTGAACTATTTACATTGCATTTAGTGGATCGTTTCTATTTAATCTAAGAACTAAAGTTTTATCGTGTTACTTAGTACATATGTACCTAATCACCTTGTTAATTTTATAATTATTACCAAAATATTGTGTTGAATTTTTTTACAACATACCCTAAACTAAAATCCTAGATTCACCACTGCCCACATATACTATTAAATTTTATTGCTTTGTTCGCTACTTGGATGATCCATATATTAGTGATATGCCCTAGAGGCAATCATAGAGATGATTGTATGTTTACATATTTCTCATGCATTGTTCTTGAATATAGATAACTCATTATTGGTTAATGAATATGTGATTCGTTCATGACTATTTATGTTGTATGTTATTATTTCTAAAGTATCCCTGATCAAATATCATATGTGGAACAAATATGGTTTAATGATCAGCACATATATTGATTAATGATCATGTCTCATGGATCATGGTATGAAGATACCAAATTAATAACGTGCACACATGTTAGGGAACATGTTGTTGGATAGACCCAATATGAGATATTGCAAGAGCTATATGTGACGTGTCATGAATGATCTCATTTAGAGCTGGTGTAGAATCCTTAGACCTGAGATTATCATGGTTCCCAACATATGTAGTAGCTTTCTTAGGGGCTATCAAACGCTACTTCATTACTAGGTACTTATAAAAGTAGTTTTCGGGCATGCTATGAAACATGAAGTGAAATATAAATATTTAAGATGGAATTTGCCCCTCCTTTGGAGAGATATCTCTGGGCCCCTTGATGTTATAGATTATGAAAGTGCCTGGCCATGCCAAAAGTGATTGAGGAGTCAATCACAGATTAAGTAATCTATGACATGATCGAGTGAATGATTGAGCTATTAAAAGATGACACATATCTAGCATTGAGCTTAATCGATATCGTGAGGAAAAGGGGTTCATACAAGTATGCACTAGAGGTTCAGTCGATATGATTTTTATGTATGCCCGGTGATTCAATATGTTATGCTAGGAGCCGCTATTGACACGTTTTCAGGTTGCAACCATGTGTATGTGAACCAACATGGTCACACACTTAACAAGTCGAAATAAGGGGATTGGATGGAGATCCAACATGTGCTTAATTCAGATAGGGATCCGAGTAGGACTCCTATGGGCCTCAGAGGCCTAGTTATGGAACCTATATAATCCAAGGGTGAAGAAACTGATTAGCATGAGAAAAACCTTAGCCATCACTCCCCCTCGAGTTAAACCCTAGCCGCACGTGGACGCTGGCACGTTCACGTGGGGTGTTCCATCCCAATACATGTGGATATCAGTAGAAACGTTGTTGGTTTGTGGTGCTGATCGACATGGGAGCATGGCGAGGCGATCGACTACTTCATCTACATTGACACGCGCTATGTCGTTGGCGTTCCTTTGACTTTTTAGCACTTACTTTTCCTACACAGCATGTTGAGTGGTAACGATTCATGATTTTAAACTTGCATGTTTCCTGGTTTATGTGGAAGAAAATTTTGATTTATGTAATCATAGCCTACGCGTAACCCATCACCATCACCATATTCGGACAATTATGTGAATTCTGTTATTTTTTAATTTTTGGTTATTGCCTTGGAGCGGTAGTAACCACTATTTGTTTCGATTGAGACTCTGATTCCTAAAATCTTCAATATCGTCCTCTGAAGGTACCTTCACGATTATCCAACTGCGTCGACAATGAATCAGTATCAACACCCACAATATTTCTACGACGGCATGCCAATGATGCTACCGACTCCAGTGATCGCCGGCGTCAAGGTCCGCCCTATGTGGGCCAACAATCTCAACTTTGAGCTCAGCATCATGCAACGTGTCATTGCGGACACCCTCTACGTCGTCGTCAGCTTGCACTACCCCGGCGCCATCCACGACGCCGGCCAGGACCAGGCCAGCCTCACGGCGGAGCAGTGCTACGCCGACCTGAAGTGGAAGGTCGACAAGCTCAAACCGCTCTATGTCGGGCTCGCCGTCCACAACGCCTGAGGGCACCGCGTCGAGTGGGAATTCAACCTGCAAGACTTCGACCTCTCCACCAACGGCAACATGGCGCGCTCGCTGTCCTACCTCGCCCACCGCGGCCTTCTCTTTGACGCTCTCCACCAAGACGGCCTCCCGGCGACCGTGCTCACCAACAGCCTCGCCTGCAGCGGCCTCGTCGCACTGCTGGGGCTAAGCTGGATCAGCTACTCGCGCATGTACTACGTCACTTACCTGCTCAAGGTGATCACCGGCAGCGTGCCGCTCCCGCCCACCATCATTGGTTTCCTCGCAACGATGTAGCACCTGCTCAGGCCAAACATGTTCGACGTGGCGCGCATGGCCACTAACTTCCACCGTTGCCCAGTCAGGCTGGACATGATCGCAAGTAGGCTTGGTATATCTCCGCCACCAAGGAGACCCTTTCTCGCCGATGCCGCCGCCGTGCGCGCAATTGAGGCCTTCTGTCATGCCCAAGAACTCACTAGTAATTTCTGAACTAGTTTGTGCATACAATCCTCATCCATGAATCAGCCGAGGTACACAAATTGACAATTTAATATACAAATTCATCATAAAAATAACATTAATTACTTACAAAAGAGGTACTTAGTCCTCACCACGAACAAAACTACAGCGAAAAATAAAATTTGTGAAGCTTCAACTCTACTCCGACAGGCAGCTCAACTCGGATCTAAGCCAAAAGGTCTTGTTCTTCAAAATCCTTCTTTAACTGAGGTTGATTGATTATTGCAAGATGAGTACATTGAATACTCAACAAGCCACATAGCAAATATGCAAGTGCATAGGGATACAAAAGATGGCAATAATAGGGTTCCATTTGCAAAAGCAACATTTAGCAAACATTTTAGAATTATAAAAGTAGAGTAATTAGTCATCAATATTAATCAACACTAAATAGCACTCCAATGCTGCACAGGCCCAACCAACTCTGAACAACCAATCCAGTTGCAAAGACCTAATCTCTAAACTAGGAATTAACCATTCCAAACCAGGAGCTAAACCGATTATCAACATTATTCATACTATTAGTATTAAAAATGAGTAGTGTGGGACTAATCACGAAAAACATTGTGTCACGATACCGAAAAGTACCCTAACAGAGATTGTGACAAGACCCTTTGCATAACACGCCTATCAGAACGACACCCACTAAGCATCTGTCTCCGGTAGAGAATGGTCTGTTACCTAACAGGGAGACTACTTAGTGCCCTAAAAACTGTGGACTTAGTTGCCTGCCACCTGTGGACTTGCTTGTCTGCCAAGATAAAAACACAACATACTGTGGTGTCTCCAGACAAATGTATTACACTCCAGATCTAGCCATTGCCCATTCCAGCGTGTGGGTAGTACGGTTAATGCTTCACAACAGTAGCTCGTGAACCGGTCCTTAATTGTAATGAGCACGACCATCAAAACAATGTGCTCACAACCCACCATTGGTTAAGTTTTAGTTGGCAAATTAATTAATTAATTAACCAATCACGATTGACCATCGTGAGCTACCATTAACTATCCATTAGTAACAATGGATGAATCATTAGTTATCCTACATAAAATGATACTAATGTTTCTAAGCATGGCTAAGAAATTGTAGCTAATCTCTAATTAAACCAATATATAAAGTTCAACTAGTTAAATTTTAACCCAAGGTATAACGATTAAGGTAATCAATGTAAATTGGCCACAACAAAGGAATAGGTTCACACCATCCAGTGACATTCAAAAATAAATGCACATATGAAATAATTAGAGAATTTAAACATGGGATCAACATGCTCAAAGGGATTGTGTTTGGGATCTATGTGACATGCCTTGCAAACAAACGCCTTCAGTTTGCCTTCAAGAACTTCTCCAACGAACGAACGATCCTCTGAAACGACAGAAAACTAAACCTAGAATGCAAAACGAGGAAAAACACTAATAAAAACCGACTAAAAGTACAATTAAAGTTCATAAAATGGTAAAGCTTAAATTTAGATGAATTATGGGACCTGAAAGACCTCATTCCGAGTTCATATGAATTAGTTATGAATTAATAAAGTTTTAATCAATTAAATCCTTAAAAAACATCTCAATGATTTATTGCGTCATATAGAATTATTTTTTAATTAGAAAAGAAACAATATGACGTCAACCTTGGATCAATCTATCGTAGACCAAGTTCCCCGAGATGGTCCACAAGTGCAGAGAGATGGATGGCTTAGATTGGTTTGACTTAGATCAGACAGCTAAGATCGAATGTGGACGGATGCCACATGGATAGGACACGTAGGCGACACGCAAGCGAGAAGGATGAGGTGGCATCTGACTAGGCGACAAGCAGACGGCCATGTAGGCACGACGGTCGGTGGCTCTAGATAGCGGCGGCGATGGCGAATGGTGGAGTGGTGGCAAAAACTGAGGGCATGGGAAGGAAGAGCGGATCGAGGCGATGATGGAAGACATTGGTGACAAGCTTCTAGCAGTGGCGAGGTTTGAAACGACGGCGGCGATAGCGCTCCGATGACGGGCGGCGCCAATGGTTCGATGGACAGTGTTCCCCTCCTTGCTGCGATCCCAACGAAGACTTCGGCGAGCTCCAGCAGTTAGGGGGTCGGCTTAGCTGGAGATTAAAAGACGGCGACGGACTCGGCTTCATGGTGACGGGCAACTTCCGGTGGGTTTCAGCAAACCAACCGATGGCCGAGGTAGCTTTCATCCTTGCGGAGCCATAGGAGGTGACGACGCAGATCGGTGCCGACTGAAGTGGCAGCGTGAAGTGGCCGGAGTTGGTGGTGGTGGTAGAGAGTGAAGACAAGCTCGAGGAAACGGCTAGGGCACGGGAAAAACGAGGGAAAATGAGGAAAACGGAAGAGGAGAGCTCAGACGTCCTTTATATATGCTCGGGAGATTGAATCCAGGCCCAAAACGATGGGGATTCACCAGGAAAGAAACTAGGGTTAAGAAAAGAAAGATTCAAAAATGATCGAGATTGATTTCCGAGTGGATTTGGTTTGGTTTTTTTGGGAAAGGAAAGAGGAGGAAAAGGGAAAGATTATCCCTCAATCAATTTTGGAAACGAGCAATGGAGATGGATGGATTTGGAAAAGGAAGGAGTGACGGTGAGGAACGAACAGGCCCTAGAGGTAGAAGACGACAATGTAGCGATTAGGGAGGTAAAGCAGACTTCTTCTTCTATGTCCTAGGCCGATTGGAAGAAGGATTCAAAGCAGACTTTGGAACAGAAAGGGTCGAATCGAGAGGGAGACGAAACAGTCATCCTGAAGAGGAGGAGAAGGCACGCTGCACTAGAGAAAGATTGGGAGGGAAGACAGACTTCCAAGAATTGGCCAAGATCTGAGAGAGGATTTTAATTATTTTTCCATTAAATTAATTGTTGAAATGATTTTTGAATTTTCATAAATACTTGCAGTGCTCAAATAATTAAAAAATCCTGAAAATAGTTGGACACTCAAAGTATTTAAAAAAATATAATTAGATCATCTAATGATTAATTTATTTAAATAATTACTTAAATATTCTATATATCATTAAATTAATAATTATTAAATTAATAATTGAGTTCTAAAATATCTGGGAAAATTTAAAAGTATATTTAATCATGGAAAATTTAATAAAAAATTAAATCTACCCATGTTTTATTTAGTAAATTTTATTTATCACATTTACCATTTATAAATTAATAAAATTTATTATAAACTCTAGAAATAATTTATAAATCTTCGAAACGAAAAATCACGGTGTAACACCTCCAGGGAACTCATGCACCAGTTCACCTGCGACGTGACCGCGTACAAGGGCTTCCTCCAAGGCCTGCAGGTTACGTGAGCTATCTATCATCAAGATCTGAGTTCACCAATTAAATCGGACGGCTTGTAATGCTTCTTTTTTTTCTCTAGATTGAATTGTCTCGGTAGTAGTAGCGTTTAGGATTAGAAGAGAGAGTTGGTATGAATTCACTAAAAGAATTAAGAGATATAACATGGTCTCACTACAACGGTCCTCCTCATTTCAATCGGACGACAACTCTTATTTGTGTCGGATATGACACCCGTCACGATACAAAGGTCACTGTTATGAGAAGTCGTCTCTATTAGGCAAAAGTCCGTCACCGATGCACTTATCTTTATCGGGTCTAAACTAAAACCCGTCATCGATAGGTTTAACCTAGAAGACCAGTCAAACAAGGACACGTCAGCAATGAAATAATCTCAAACGTGCCCCAATTAATGTCCGTCACGGATGACTTACAACTTAATCGAGCTTTAACTTAAGCCCGTAACGGATGGTGTCATCTCTATCGGGCTTAAGTTAAAGTCCATCTTCGATGAGTGTTTCCCAAATAAATAAGTCTGTTTTTTGGCTTGTCTCAGGCCTTTGCTAGCCATGTCCACTGCAAAAATAAGATAAACAAATATATATATTCTCTTTCCCAGCATCCCCGTTCATATATACAATTATTCACAGGAAACCCAATTCAGAAATCCCATATAAAATTTACATACACATCCATTATTCACATATTTCACAATAACATTTTCAAGTGCTAAGCATACAAACCTGCAAAACCGAGTTGTAAATTGGAACAAATTTTTATTTAGCATTGCAAGTATATACACAAACACATTTGACCAGATTGTAATTTACAATATAAACATAAGTGCTACATAATTACATGTCTTTGACATTAATTTTGAAATGTTAAAAAATGTTCAATCATTTAACTTTAACCATGTAGTCTAAACATTCCTTTGGGTGCACTATATCGTAGACGATGAAGTCCGTTATCTCCTCTCTAATATCCTCAAAGATGGCACGCGCAGACTTGGATATATTTTCCTACATATACATACTTCGAAATTAGTTGATCTATATTATATATATACACTTCGAAGTAGTTTGTATATATCACACTTGAGATCACAAACCTCAAATTCGACCAAAGTCTTCATCTTTTTGTTGTACAGAATCCACATGTTGTGGCACACATGGAATCCGCACTGGTCGCCAACTTGTTGTTTGATCGGGAAGTCCTTTTGTGGATGCGGCTTTTTTGTCCTTTCTTATGCAGGCCTCCTTTCTCCACATATGGACCCCACGCTTCATTTGTTCCTTCTTGGATCGGGTCCAGTCATAGTCTTTATTGATTTTTTGAGTTCATGTAATAGCATGTAATCTACTTTAGCGTTATGACCAGAAGGATCCAATGGGCACTACGGCATTAATATAGTGAAAGTTAAATACTAAAGTTATATGTGTCATGCAATTGCATATATTTAGGGTACACACTATTGATTATAGACGCACAAAATGTACTCCTTGTCTAGTGGGCCACAAGGTGTCATATATGTAGTCTATCATTCCCTTGCGATCACCTTGGAGATTGGTGACTATGACCATTTGTGGATCGAGGAAGGCCACTTTCGGTGCATTTTTTTGACACCACTTCCAGCTATACCTACACACAAGACAAACGCTCTTATAAGCGTGTTATAAGGATTGTTGTTACCACAGAAACACAACGATACTTACAAGGAGTAGCACTTAAGTAGACTTGTGTCCACTGCTCGAAATATGTAGAGGTCGAATAGTTCCTTGAAGTCTATGACAATATAATTTTCTGGCCCAAGAAATGGATGTCGATCGTGATGGCCTATTATGTCACTCTCCCTATTCGTCCTCCTGGCGTTTTATCTCTCCATATAGTAGCGGTGTTGCTCCTTGCAAGTGTCGCCCATCATTCCTAGTGTATTGTCTCCAACCAACGACATGCCAAGTTGGAACGATGCCGGAGCAATGCTCTTCTTATGTGCTTCCTGCCCCTTGCCCATGTCTAGCTTCTTTGGAGCCAGAAGCGAGGCCTGCACCTGTCTTTTCCTCTTCCTCTCCTCCTTGCCACAGGTTTTCCGCTAGTTATCTACGGAGGAGAGTAATACGTCTTCATGCTTTTTTCATCATGGGGGATTAGGGATCACCATGTTGTCGGCCTTCATATGATCATCCCCAAAATCTGTATCATATTGTAGCTCGACGTCATCAACTTGTGGAAAACAAGTGGAAGCTGGTGGGGTTGAAGGAGCAGGTGTAGGTTTTAGCGATGGACGAGTGCTCAGTGTAGTGGCTGACCTCAGAATCACCTTGATGACAATGAGGTCCTTGAACCATTGGATAAAGCTTCCACGTGTAGCTCCTAGGGTTAGGACCTCATCGTTCGGTGGGTACTGTAGTGGTAAATGGGCCCATTCGGTCTTTACCATGTCCACTTGCACTTTCGCATGGCCGGCCATCAGTTGCGCCCCATGCACTCTTGTATCGGGGGTCAGCATGAAAGCTAGTCCCTCAGCCACTGGAACCATGAAGGAGGGCATCACCCTAACTGTTAACACGCAGTTAGTTGGTTCCTACGGTAGTTCATCCATAATTTTAGAACAATATATAATATATGGATTTGTTAAGACTGTTGTGCATTGTGGCCTAGAGTTTTATTGTTATATGGTCGACGGCGGCTAGGACCGGTGGTGGATTTTCTGCCGTCTCAGTTGATGCACAACTGCTGCGCATTTGTGTGGGACTTTCTCGGTGTCGAGCGACGGTGGGCTTGGTCGTCTGTTGATCGGCTTGAATTTGTTGCCTGATCCATGCCTCCACATGCACCAGCTTCTCATCGAATTCAGAGCTCAGCTCGGCTCTGACCTGCTCCCGAATCCTCTCTGCAAGGTGTGCATCTTTCTCCACCTTCGTGAGGGTCCGCTTCTTATACTGCCCCATGTTTTCTGGAAATCCATATTTCTAGGGAACGGTAGAGCCATCGCCCCTTGTCCATCCACGGTGTTCGTCGGTGCCCAACGCTTGAGTGAGGATGTCATCCTTGCGTTTAGAAGAGCAGGCCTCTTGTGAGGACTGTCTCACGACAACCAACCCCTTCTGTAGTACAAGTGAGTTCGGGTTAAATCAAGAGTACAATCTACGTAAAGAAAATACACATATTGAGATGAGACACATACAATATTTTCATACACTATTTGATCTTGGGCATTTGGCAAAGTGATTCTTACATCGCTGTTCTTCACACCTCTTGCCGTTGCCCAATTCCTTGCCTGTGGGTGCGGGATATCGGCAAATGGTGGCGGCGTGTTCGATGCCTCTGGTGCTTCATCCTCTTTCTGCCATTGCACCTGCTTCTCGGCATATCCTCTGGTGCCAAGCTGGTGCGGGTGCAAGTTTCGAGCCTATAGTGCCTGATAAGCATCGCTTCTGGCTCAGGATTCGACGGTTGTTTCTTCTCGTAGAACTACTCCCACACGGCTGGCGTGATGAAGGGAAAGTTCTCGAAATGGGTCCGGGTGCTGGCTTTAAAGACGTATTCACCGACCAGCTTGGACTTAAAGTTTTTCCAAGCAAGTCCCATCGTCTTGAAAGCTGCCCGCTTGAGCCTATCCTCGTCGACTGCAGGATATTCGAAGCTCTCTTGAACTTCAGCCAAACAGTTTCCTTCTCCACATCTGGCACTTTCTTGATGTCATCATTCAAAATACTAAAGTTCTGCATCCCTATTACCCGGCAGATTGATCTGAACTTCTTGCACACATTTGGGGGAGCGGTCAGCACTCCTAGGAGGTCCACCTCTGTTATGGCGTACCTTTCCTTTGGGATTTTATTTTCGCTTCTAGGGGTCCGTGTCCTTATGGACCCACTAGTTATCGCTGATATTGGTTCGTCGTGCTTTGAGACATCGTCTAAATAACTTACAAAATCACAAAATAAAAAAATAATTAAATCAAGAATAAGAGGGATTGAAAAGAAGAAGAGAAGGAGAGGGAGAAATCCAATAAATTTTAACACTAGAAGTTAGAAAAAGTTATTGTGCTTCAAGAAAGAGAAATAAATTGAGGAGAATGAAGAAAGATAGTGACTCAGGATATTGGATGAAAATAACTCCAAAACAAATTTTGTCTTGATTCCTATGCATAGGAGTGAAGACAAAATTTTGTGTTGATTCAGTGCATAGGAGTGAAAATAAAATTTTCTCTTTACTCCCAATGCATTGGTGTCAAGACAAAGTTTGTTTTTGAAATTTTGTTTTCAGCCAATATCTTGAACCACTATCTCCTCCATTGTAATTGTAAGTTATTTTAGTTTAATTTGTCATATGTCAAAATTCTCCAACTTTTTCATGAAAAAGAGAAGAAAGAGAGAGACAGAATGGGAGGAGAATGAAGAAAGAGAAAAGAATAACTTTTAACACTAACAGTTAAAAAAAGTTATTGTACTTCAAGAAAGAGAGAAGAAAGAGACAGAAAAAAAGGGAGAAGAATGAAGGGCTCATTGACAGGTGGACCTTATATATTTTTTCCATTTTCTTTTTCTTTTGAGACTCAAAATTCATGCAAGAAATAGGTGGGCCTTATACAAAATAAGAGACAGAAACAAAGGGAGAAGAATGAAGGGCTCATTGACAGGTGGACCTTATATATTTTTTCCATTTTCTTTTTCTTTTGATACTCAAAATTCATGCAAGTAATAGGTGGGCCTTATACAAAATTTTTGTATAGCAAATAAATACAACTCATATATTTGTAACAAATATTAATCCATATACACACAAATATTAATCCATATAGACAGCCCTTCCTCCTTCCACAAATATTAATCCATATACACACAAATATTAACTTCACAAAAATAATATAGCTGTTTGGTTGGTTACCAGGAACAAGGCCATGCACTACTGGAGAGATGATCTTTGCTTCACTGGTCAAAATCCATAATAGTCCCGGTTGCAATAGGAACCGAGACTAGAAAACGTTTTTAGTCCCGGTTAAAAAAGGCAACGACTCTCTAGGATCTTTAGTCCGGTTAGTGTTACCAACCAGGACTAAAGATCATCTTTAGTCCCGATTAGATTCTTGTCAAAATCTGTCAGGCCGCAGCCATTTTTAGTCCTAGTTTGTAACACCAACCGGGACTAAAGATCCTATCTTTTGTCCCGGTTAGTATTACATACCGGGACTAAAGATCTAAATGATCTTTTATCCCAGTTGGGAACACCAACCAGGACTAAAGTGAATGTTCTTTTTTCAACTGCGCCAGTTAAAAATATGGTTTGTTGTAAAGGAATGGACATAATTTTGATGCATGATTCAACCGGGTATTCTTGGTTGTGTTCTTCGTTGCGCAGGCAGGGATTAGTCTTCTTGGCAAGGTCAACTAGGCCTGTGTCTCATTAGATAACCAGAGGAGTTGTGGTGCTAATATTGCAGGCATGGATCGTTTGATCTGAAGCCAGGTCGGCGTGTCACTGGAACCTTCCGTGCCAATGCCTTTGCATATTTCAGTTTCAAAGTCCGTCGTGTCGAGTTTGTGTTTGGGTCGAGGTCTTGTTATAGGCTAGATCGTGTTAGAGTCAAGTTCATGTGTTTTCCCCCTTTGTTTCCATCAAACCCTAGCTGTCGCATCTAGTTTGTGTACGTGTAACAAGTTTTTGCACTGTTGATGAGAAATTTCTCTCACGCGCTGGCCTGGGAGATCTGCTTAACTCCAGTGTAGGTCCTTCTCGGCTGCCTGTGTTGTGCAAGGCGTGCCAGTTGATTTGATCTGTTAATCAACAAGAAAAACAAGAGAATATGCGTTAAATGTTAGGTTAGATCCCCACTGGATCGGCTAAGGGAATCCATGAGCATATATATTCTATCCTAAAATATATTTAAGCCAGACGACTGGAATGGATCGGCTATACCGAGACAGCATCAACCGTGTAACCTAAATACAGTAAAGTATAATAAATATATGAATCGATAACCTAGCCGATACTGGAAAGCTAACAATGAATCGGCTAGTACTCCGATTAATCTTATAGAAAGATATCACTCTTGAATCAGATGCATAGCCTGGAAATCGGCCATCGGCTATCGATGGTAGGCCGATTTCGGCTAGCGACGTCCGACAAGAATGCGATCTTAACATAAGAGGCAATCCTAATATAAATCTAATAATAAATATATTAAAAGAAACATATCTGGGCAGATAAAACCAGCTGAAACCCCGGCGCTGTCTCTAAATAATATAAATCTTAGCTGAACAGATCGTTGATAGTTCTAAAAACGACTTAATAGTTCGAACCCGATGCAACATTAAGTATAAAAAGAAAAACCTGATCTGTTGCAACCGATTTATATCTCTCGAAACGGTGGATACCGTATATAAACCAGCCAACCTTTAGATGTAGCCCTATCGGCTGCAAGTTCTTGATAGAACTAGCCAATGGCAGGATAGATCTAAACATTGATCTAATTTATATGCGATATATGATAAATAGCGCAGTATAAACTCTTGATTCTAATGTGTCATTACGATGGAAGCACTAGAAACAACAGATCATACCACTAATGACAAGCATTTACCTAGATCTGGGGATCGAAATGATGCAGCCCGTAGCCAAACAAAGTGCTCGTCTGAAGAAAAGGGTTGGCGATGCGCCGAAGGTTTGATTGATTGTGATTGTCTCTTTTTACAGAAGGTCTCGGGTCCTATTTATACCCAAGATACAAATATATGTACAAACCCTGGACTCTATCTAAACTACTATTTAAAACACAATATTATCCTAGAAAGGACCCATGCTGTGTTACAACTAACAGTCTAAACAAACCCCTAGATTATCGATACAATTGTCGTTACGGAACTCTATCCATAAGTGGCAATATCATTTAACGCGCTACTAACAACCGAATCTTCTATTTATCTTCAAATTGCTGCATCAGAAACGGTTTCATCTCAACTGAACCTGGAATCGGCTATCGGCTGCCTTTGTCCGATCCAACCTCAGCCGATTGGTTTCACAGCCGATCACTCCTCAGTCGATGCGGTCCCTGTTTCCACACCAGACCAGCCGATCCAATTCTGCTTCGCCTTTGCAAACTCAAGGACTCAATTACCAAATTTCAGTGTCAACACATGCCTCCCAAGTCCGTGATACGAAGTGTTACGGATTTGCTTGCCTGTTCAAATTCCCGCTCTTTTCTTGACCTAAACCACTTGGCTTCTCCCCAAATGCCCTTTAAATATCCACTCTCGTCAGCCGAGACGCTTACGCCTTCAAAGTGCACTCAGCCTCCTTTGCACACAAGCTTCTTGCCTTCTCTCTCCTCTCCAGCGATCCCACCGGCGTTCGTCAAGCTTTGTCGCACTCCACGAACCAGACGCATCTTCACCCCCAAGCGTTCCGATGGCCTCCACCGTCGCCACATCGAGCACCTCCATCGCGCCGGCCACCGCCGCCACGCCAGCCGTAGCCGTTGTGCCAACCACCGCTGCTGTTCCGGCCGCCACCATGGCCGAGTTCCCTGAGGTATTCCTATTTAACCCAGAACTCCTTTTTCACTCAGATTTACTTCTCCAACCGTGTTGCATCAATATTACGTTCAGCCATTTTTTAGTAGCACTTTCCTTCATTTTTATTGATTAGTACTTTTTCCTTCTTCGAACCGTAATATGCAACCGTTCTTGATTAGCGCCCCTTTTTTCTTTTTCTGAACTATAGCACCTGTCACGTCAAGTGCTTATTCCAAACCTAACACAAGCACAACGGTACTTTCTTGGCCCCATCGGCAACAAAGATCCAGCCGATGTGATCATAGCCGAAAACAACCGGATCTCCTTCAACACCGCCAAGCCATCCCTCGCTCACTGGAACGGGACATTCAAATCATGGCCGACCACCGACGCAGCCTGGGTTGAGTGGTACAAAAGGGTGCGATTGGCCAAATACACAAAGTGGGAGGAGACCAGGATCATCCAGTGCTTGGCCCTGTCCACCGCCGGCATGGAAAAGGACGAGCCGCTTCTATCGGCCGCAACCTATTTCTGGAACGACAGCTTTAATGCCTTCATCTTTCGTCAAGGGCCGATGACTATCACGTTGGCCGACGTGTACGTGACAACTGGGCTGGACATCGAATCATCAGCCAACCCCAGCAGCTTGAGCCAAAAAGGGCAACATCGATTCAAAACCAAGCCCATCGGCGGGTGGAGAGGCTTCATCGCCCAGAACATGAGGGATGGATCAGTCGGCCACAGGGAGCACGCCGTATTCTTGATGATGTGGCTCGAAAAATTTGTGTTCTGTGGATTGAGCTGCTGGCCGACCGCCAACTAGCAGGTCGTGGCCGAAGTCATGGCCGACGGGGGAAAACTTGTGCTGGGAAAGTACCTCCTCGGCTACTTATATCAAATGATGCATCAGGCCGCCGCGAAGATAGCCGCCACCGCCCCATCACCACTGGCGGCCCCTGGTGGTTCCTTCAGATCTGGTTAGTGCTGGCAACCCAAAGAGTGGTCGGTCGGCTCCCTCTGATAGACGTCGTATTCCTAAGGTTGGAGCCGATTGAAGATGCAGACAGCAACCAAATCACCACTACCAGGTGCACGAGCTACGGAGAGGCAGCAGCCGCCCACGTAGGCTCAAAGCAATCGGCCGAACTGCTGGCTGAATGGTTAATAGCCCTCTACGATGGGTTGTCTCATGAGAACCACGCCTGGTACTTTTACCAGGCCCGGGGGCTGTTCGAGTTGCCGTCCGACTTATATTGGGAAGATGTCAACTCAGCTGACAACCCGCGATGCAGGGAGCTGTTCATCGCCGCTCTGTCCGCCTGTATCTTGCCGACCGGGATCCATCAGGGCCGATCAGTGGCCAAGAGCTACGAATTCTATTACCCGGTGTCAGCGGCGAGGCAGTTCAGTCTTGGGCAGCTGCCCATCGGCTTCTTTTACACCGATAAGATTGAGACGAGGGGAGTGGTAAGCCAGGACCTGATAATGGATCGGCTGCTGAATATAGCCGGCCCTCCCCTCGACGATGTCGGCGTGATGACACTGGCGTTGAAGAAAAGCGCCGCTTACGACCAATGGTGGACTGAAATCAAGCGCCACATCTTCCACCAGCGGTCGTCTCATTACGTCGACCTCCTCCTGCCCGAGGAGATCCCCTCGGTAAGCTTCAAGTCCCAACTGATTTTCTTCTTTATCATCGGCTGATATAGCCGATTGACATTTGCCCTCTAGTTTGCAGGAGACGGAGACGGAGCGGCCAACGGTGAGCGATTTCGGGCGCCCCATCGAATACCGTTTAGGTGTTCTGGATGGGGGCGGCCTCGCTCCGTCGGCCATCGGCTGGGGGCGCCGAAGCTGGCATCGCTGCTGCGAGGGCAAGTGCGCCAGCCGATCGCCCAGAAGAAAAGGGCTGCACCACCTCCACGGCCGTCGATCGCGCCTGTCCCCAAGAGGCTGAAAGAGAAGAAGCCGGCGGCGCCAGCCGATAGCCTCCCTCCTTGGATCCGGTCGTCACGCAGTTCCTCGACGCCGTCGCCAGCGAGGAAATGCCGGCTGCTGTCGGAGCGGCGGCTGAACCCGAGGTTTTGAATCCTGAGTCGGTCAATGCTCCAGCCGACGCCCCGCCGGTCCCAAGTCCTCCAGCAACAAATCGGCCGGTAAGCCCCCTCTTCACCAAATTTCGCTTCACGATGATATCACTTGCCTCTGACCGAACCGTTCTTTTTAGGTCAAGAAATTGGATGGCCACACTTCACGCCCCACGCCATCGGTAATCGTCTCTTGCCACTTGACCTATAGTAATTAGCCGATTTGTCCGCTAACTCTCCTTTTGCAGCCCCCACGATCTCCATCGGCTGCCCCCCAGGCGTCCAGCGAGCATGATGCGCCTGCCGCGGGCGGCGACGACAACGTCAACGAAGAGGCCCCGACGACCGCAGGCGGCGATCCAGCCGAGCCGATCGCTCCAACCCCGGTGCCCACGGTAAGCCGACTGAAACTGACGATCGGCTTCTGTCAACTAATTGTCTTCTGATCATCTCTCTTTTCTGCAGAACATAGCCGACCTCCTCAACTTTGACTTGTCAGAGTTCAAGGAGTCCGGCGAAATCGGCGAGGAGGCGTTGTTGACGCCGGTAGAGGACCTGAGGGCCACCCTAGCCGACATCGGCAACCGGCTGGAGGCCTCGCTGGACGCGCTGGTGGTCGACAGCGGCTCGATATGCGCGCGATTCCAAGAAATTCAAGGCCAGCTGCCGGAAGCCCTAGCCGACGCCATTGTGCCGGCCACCTTCATGGAAGCCCACCAGCTTAAGTACGAATGAGCACGGCAGCGGATAGCTGATCGCCGCGAGAGCCAGGCGCGGTCGGCCACCCTCCAGTCGACCAAGAATGCCATCGAGAGTCAGAAGGCTGCCTCTTGTATTATACTTGTACTTTTGTGCTGGGGTTGGACAATCACTTTAGCCGTGCTTGTAATCGGCTTTGAATCATGTAATATAATTTATCAATCTTTTGCCGTTGTGCTCGTAGATGAGATTGGCTTTCGGCCGCGCGTAGTGTCTTGAATTGCTTACGTCGAAATCGGCCTCGACCACCCGTATCGTTTCCCATTGCCGATCCGAGACCACACCATGACCGTTAGTGTTAGCGCCTGAATCACAGCCGTCGATCCAAATTACTTCCAACGCTTTTATAGGGACTACTGATTACGAGGCTTAATAGTTGCGAAAATCTTTCAAACATCCTGACGCCCGATTTTTGCAATCGGCCCGATTTTGCAATTGGCTCGTGTACGTATATGCCCCCAAGTTTTGTTGATAGCTTCGGTGTCAACAAAATTGTGAGTTCGAGCCGGTCGCGCATCCTTGCCGTCCCTATCGGCCAATCATGAGCCGATCATAGAAAACTTAGCAAAAAATGTTGCAAAAAAATGCCTAAAGGCAATGCCTTGTTAATGTAAGACATCGGCTGTCGTAAATCGGCTGAAACAACCATAGTTGAATCACGAGTTGATCCATACGCTTGGGTAATATTTCTTTAGGTATTTTCCATTAAGAGCCCTTCTAAATACATCTCCGTCCAGTCCTTTTAGCATGTAAGCTCCTTTAGAGATGCATTTGTGGATCTTGAAAGGCCCTTCCCAATTTGGTGACCACTTGCCGAACTTGTTGTCTCTAGATCCGATCGGCAGTATCAATTTCCAAACGAGCTCACCTCCCTCAAAAGATTTAGGCACCACCTTTTTATTATAATGTCTGGCTACTCGTTCTTTATCTTTTGTGACTTTTTCCAGTGGCCCTCATCCTGGATAAAACTAAATCTTCCGATTCGTCCACCATCGTGTGATAATAATCGTCTACCGTGAGTTGATCCCGTAGCTGAATGCGCCTTGAGCCGACGACACTTTCCCAGGGCAGTACTGCCTCATGTCCGTAGACCAGCTTGTACAGAGGGACTTGAATTGACCCATGGCATGCCATCCGATATGCCCACGGTGATTCGGCTAATCGGTTGTGCCACTGTTTAGGGTACTCAGAGATCTTTCTCTTAATCAGCTTGATCAAACTTTTGTTTGAGGCCTCGGCTTGCCCGTTGGCTTGTGCGTAGTACGGCGAAGAATTAAGCAGCTTGATCCCCATGCCGTCGGCAAACTGAACGAATTCGTCCGATACAAAGATAGATCCCTGGTCTGTTGTTATCGTTTGTGGAACGCCAAATTGGTAGATGATGTGTTCTTTGACAAACTCGATTGCGTCCTTAGAATCCACTTTTCTGAGGGGAATCGCCTCCACCCACTTTGTGAAGTAATCTGTCGCCACCAGGATAAATTTGTGTCCTTTGCTTGAGGGTGGATTGATCTGGCCGATCATATCAATGCCCCATCCTCTGAACGGCCACGGCTTGATGATTGGGTTCATAGCCGATGCTGATGCTCGTTGTATGGCGCCAAACTTCTGGCAATCCTGGCAGCCCTTGTAATACTTGAAACAATCCTCTAGCATCGTTGGCCAGAAATACCCTGCTCGGCGCAGTAGCCACTTCATTTTGTGGGCCGATTGATGTGTGCCACAGATGCCTTCGTGTACTTCTCCGATGGCCACTGTAGCCTGATCGCTCCCAAGCACTTGAGTAGCACGCCATCAATCGTTCGATAGTACAGATCTTCATCGAGCAACACGTATCGCAATGCCTTGTATCGTAGCTTCCTTGTGGCTGATTGAGAGGGGTTTTTGAGATAGTTGTAAACTTCAAACCTCCAATCATCGGCTGTAATGACGGCAACGTCTATGTCGACTTCTTTCAGCACCGGCCGATAGCCCGATGCCCCTTGAGCCAAGTCATTGGCCTCTGTGTTCTGCTCTCTGGGGATATGTTTCAAAGTAACTAGCCGAAAACCATCCATTAACTCCCGGCATTGCCGATAATAGACCATCAGCGCGTCGTTTTGCATTCGTATTCTCCTGATAATTGGCTGATGACCAACAATGAATCTCCCATTATTTCAATGGCGTCAGCTTCAACTTCCATGAGCAGGTGCAATCCTTTAAGGACAGCTTCATATTCGGCTTGGTTGTTTGTAGTGTGAGGGTTGATGGCAAAAGCAAACTCGAAGCTTACCTCCCTGGGCGAAATAATGAACAAGTCGATGCCACAGCCGTTGGTGCAAACCGAGCCATCGAACGTCAAAGTCCAAGGCATAATTTCCACTGAGCCGATTGAGTCGTTTCTGTGCTCCACAATGAAATCGGCTATGGCTTGCCCCTTGACTGCCCTTGGTGCCTGATACCTTAGATCGAATTCTGTTAGTACAAAAATCCACTTCCCAATTCTTCCTTTGAGCACTGGAGCCGATAGCATATACTTAACTACATCGGCTTTGCAGATTACTGTGCACTCGTTGGACAGCAGATAGTGCCTTAACTTTGTACATGAAAAATAGAGGCATAAGCATAGCTTCTCCACAGGTGAATACCTCATTTCTGCGTCTAGCAACCGTCGGCTGAGATAGAAGATGGCTTTTTCTTTGTCGTCAACATCTTGGATTAGGACGGAGCCGATTGATTTATCATCGGCTGATAAGTACAGCTTGAACTGTATTCCCTTTTGTGGAGGCATTAAAACTGGAGGGGAGCTTAGATAATCCTTTATGTTGTCTAACGCCTTTTGCTGCTCTACCCCCCATGTGAATGTCTGATCGGCTTTCAGCCGAAGCAGTGGCGTGAACGGCTCCATCTTTTCTGAGAGATTGGCTATGAACCGTCTGATGAAGTTTATCTTGCCGATCAATGATTGGAGTTGTTTTTTGTCCTTCGGAGGTTGAATTGTCTTGATAGCATTTATGCTTCTTGGTGTAACTTCAATTCCTCTTTCATGGACAAGAAATCCCAAGAATTGCCCGGCCGATACGCTGAACGTGCACTTAAGCGGATTCATCTTCAAAGCGTACTTCCTCGTCCGTTCTAGCACTTGTCGCAGATCGGCTATGTGGTATCTCCCTTGACTTGACAACCACGTCGTCAATGTATATCTCTACTAGCGAGCCGATCATATCGTGAAAGATGCAATTCATGGCCCGTTGATATGTTGCGCCAGCGCTCTTCAAGCCAAATGTCATTACTACCCATTCGTACAAGTCGATTGCGCCGAGGCACCGAAAAGCGGTCTTGTGGATGTCCTCGTCGGCAATGAATATTTGATTATACCCTACATTGCCATCTATGAAACTGATAATTTTATGGCCTGAAGTGGCATCGACGAGCAGATCGGCTATCGGCATTGGGTATTCGTCTTTAGGGGTTGCCTTGTTTAGATCTCTAAAATCGATGCACACCCTAAGTTTACCGTTTTTCTTCAACACTGGGACGATATTTGAGACCCACTCGGCGTATCGGCAAGGCCGAATGAATCCCGCGTCGTATAGCCGAGTGATTTCGGCTTTAATTGCATCGTACATATCGGCCTTAAACCTCCTGGGAGGCTGTTTGAACGGCCGATAGCCTGCCTTAATCGGCAATTGATGGACCACTATTGATCGGCTGAGGCCGGACATCTCGAAGTACTCCCAAGCAAAACAATCTTTATATTCTTTTAACAATTCAATAAGCTGGGATCTACAATGAGGAGATAGATTTTTACCAATGTACGTCGGCCTCGGCTTATCACCAGAGCCGATGTCGATTTCCTATAATTCGTCGGCCGATGTGAAACCTTGCCCTAGCTTGCCATCGTCTTCGTCCGTGGTGTCCATGCCGAACACGCTTGAGCCCTCCACCATGTCTTGTTCAAAGCAGCAGCTGCGGCTCGTCATTTCCAATTGGCTGTATCGTTGAATTGGACACATTTAGAAAATTGGCTTGCCAGATTTTCCCGGATAAATAGTCGATGCCTTCGATTTCCCAAAGCGGCAAATCGGCACTGACAACACTAACTGACCTGTCGGCTGGTACAACCTCGATCTTGTCGTCGTCCCATTGGATCAGGCTCTGACGCATTGTAGAAGGGATGCAGCAGTTAGCGTGTATCCAGTCCCTTCCGAGCAGCAGGCTGTAAGATCCCTTCCCGTCGATGACAAAGAATGTTGTGGGCACGGTCTTGTTGCCGATGGTCAGTTCAACGTTGAGGACACCCTTGGTTTCCGATGGGTTGCCGCCGAAGTCTTTGAGCACCACGTTGGTTTTTATTAGGTCTTTGGCTCCCTTGCCTAGCTTTCTGAAGGTTGCGTAAGGCATGAGGTTGACTGCAGCTCCCCCATCAACTAGCATTTTGGAAATCGGCTTGCCGTTGACGAATCCTTTAACGTACAACGGTTTTAAGTGCCGATTTTTGGTTCCTTTGGGTTTGTCGAAGACAGCTTGGTCTGGTGAGATTGCAAGTTTTGCCAGGTCATCCTCAACAGTGTCTGCATCGGCTTTAGGAGCGCCGAATTCGGCTGGCAATACGAACACCATATTGACCGATGCAGAAATTTTGCTTTTTCCTTTGGCTGCCCTCCTGGCTTGATCGGCTGGGCTTTCCTCGGCTTGCTCTTCGTCGGCTATGGCAGCTTTCTCTTTGGGTACCCATCGCCTTTTGATTTTGCCCAGCCGACGGCGTTGTTCGTAGATCATTTGCTGAACTTCGTTTTCTCTCCCTTCACACTTAAGCCGTTGAACCCTTCTTTTCTGTGTCTTTGTGAAGAGATCGGACGAGCACCATTGGGGGTTGGCCAATTCCTCATCATTGGCCTCTTCATCGTCGCGGTTGTTCCCATCGCAGTTTTCATCGGCGAAGAAGTCCTGGTGGATCGGGCCGAGCCGATCATGGACAGACCGCCGCCTTTGGTTTAGCTGAACGACTCTGGGGATGAACCAAGTTGGACTTGCAGCCGATGAGCTCCTACGCTCGTCGTCGCAGCGTTGCATCTTGGGCAATCGTCTAGTGTTGGCGAGTCTCATGCCGGACTCCCGCCAATACCGAAAAATCACAATGCCAACGCGGATCGGCACCGTCGCGGTTTACTTTGTATCGTTGGCTTTGGGTGTTCGGCTCGCGCCGACGAGGTGCTTCATCGTAAGCCTCTTCCTGTCGAGACCGATACTGATGTTGGTGTCGGCTACGTTCATGGATCGGTTGTCGGTCAGCCGATCTGATAACTGGGCGCACTATATTAATCGATGCTGGGTGACGTCCAATTTGATCGCCTTCTGCCTTGGCCCCGATTGGTGTATTGACTAAGCCATGCGCCATTCTCTTCGTCGATCGCTTGCACGGGGCCGGCTTGAACCGTGTTGACCGGGAAAGGATTGCCATCTACTTTCATAGGCCGATTTGAATCGGCGAACTTCGCTTCCGACCTCAATTGCTGACTGGATTTGTTGCTGAAGACTTTGCAGTCATTGGTGGCGTGGGATGTGGAATTGTGCCACTTGCAATATTTCTTTTTCTTCAACTCTTCGGCCGACGGGATCACGTGATTTTCGGGCAACTGAATCTGCTTCTCCTTGAGCAGCAAATCGAAGATCTTGTCGGCCTTGGTGATGTCGAAATCGTATCGTTCTTCCTTAGCCGTCTTCAGCAACCATTGGCAGACGATGACCTTTTTGTTCTTGGCCCATTCGGCTGCCGCCACTTCTACGTCATCGTCCTCGGACTCATAATCTGATTCGACGACGACCTGGGTTATATTTTTGACGGCCTTCCTAGTGTCTTGGAATCGCTACTCGTGGGCCATCACCTTCTGCGCCAAGTGGGCTAAGCTGTCAAAGTCCTGCACAGAGAATCGCTCTCGGATCGACGCGATCAGACCATGAAAGGCCAAATCGGCCAGCTGGGCGTCCGATAGCACCAGGCTGTAGCATCGGTTTCTCATCTCCCTGAAGCGTTGGATGTATTCTTGGACCGATTCGTTGTGTTTTTGCCTGATGCTGGTGAGGTCCGACAACTTCATCTCGTGGTTGCCGGAGTAGAAGTAGCTGTGGAATTGTTTTTCAAGATCGGCCCAGTTCTGAATTGAGTTGTAGGGCAATGAGGAGAACCAAGTAAAAGCCGATCCTGAAAGGGAAAGAGGGAACAATCAGACTCTCAAGGCGTCCGTAGCCGATGCTTCGCCGCACTGTGCCAAGAATCGGCTAACATGCTCGTAGGTTGAAACGTTGTCCTGCCTTGAGAACTTTGAAAAATCTGGGATCTTGTATCGGTTGGGCAACGGGATCCGCTCGAAGTGCCCTGGATAGGGGTACCGATACATGTTCCCTGAATCTTTCGGCTTGAGGCTGAATTGATCGTGCATGACATCTGCGATCAGATCGGCCCATGTCCGGTTGTCTTGCTGTATCGGCTCGTATGGGTCATACGGCGCGGGTGCTTGCCGATACAGCGGTGATGGCGTCTGAGGCCTGTAATGATGATCTTGATGGCCTCCTTGGTACTGGTAGTGATGATCAGCGGGAGGCGGCCGATGCGTCGGTGGTCGCGATGGTGGTCCTGGAAACAGCTGTTGGCCACTGGCGTTGTACCGCCTGTTTGGATCAATCGGCTTTGACTGCCGATTGTCGTTGACCATGTTAGCGACCTGATCTTGGGGCAACGGCTGCTATCGGTTTAGTATAGTAATTGCTGGCCTTATAGCCGATTCACCTGGATTTGGCTGACCGAGGACTCCTCCCGGCGGCCCTTGTTGTGCTAGTGGTGGGATCGACCGATTCTGTGTGACCAGCGTCCTGTAACCAGGAAATTGGCCGTCTGTGAAGTACATCGGCCCTCGTTGCAGCTGGTCGGCTATCTTTGCGTCGACCACAGTAGCGATCATGTTATTGAGAGTGTTGACCAGGATGCTACTTTGGTTGACTAACGCGTGGTGGACGGCCGAGTCGATCCGGTCTTGTAGATAATATACAGCCAAATCATCTTGTTCCTGGGTCGGCTCCTCCATCTTCTGTTTGCCTTTTGTCTCACCAGAGGAGGACGCCTTAGTGTCGTTCATGCTGAACTTGTATTTTTGGTGCACGGCCCCAGATTTCGTTTGGGTGAAAGACTGCAAATAGTTAGCCTGGAGCTCTTCCACCATCTTCTTATAATTGGCTTGCTGTTCAGCCGATAACTGTTCCATCTTTACAGGCACGATGTTGTCCTGGGAAATGATGGGGTTCTTGGAGTCGACCATCTTGCCGAGTGAATCTATGCGTCCGAGTCGAGCCGAAAGAGAAAGTCCCACCAGGCATGCCAAGAAGCGTGTTGATGAGGAATTTCTCTCACGCGCTGGCCTGGAAGATCTGCTTAACTCCAGTGCAGGTCCTTCTCGGCTGCCTGTGTTTTGCAGGGCGTGCCAGTTGATTTGATCTGTTAATCAACAAGAAAAACAAGAGAATATGTGTTAAGTGTTAGGTCAGATCCCCACTGGATCGGTTGAGGGAATCCATGAGCATATATATGCTATCCTAAAATATATTTAAGACAGACGACTGGAATGGATCGGCTATATCGAGACAGCATCAGCCGTGTAACTTAAATACAGTAAAGGATAATAAATATATGAATCGATAACCTAGCCAATACTGGAAAGCTAACAATGAATCGGCTAGTACTCCGATGAATCTTATAGAAAGATATCACTCTTGAATCAAATGCATAGCCTGGAAATCGGCCATCGGCTGTCGATGGTAGGCCAATTTCGGCTAGCGACGTCCGACAAGAATGCGATCTTAACATAAGAGGCAGTCCTAATATAAATCTAATAATAAATATATTAAAAGAAATATATCAGGGCAGATAAAGCCGGCTGAAACCCCGGCGCTGTCTCTAAATAATATAAATCTTAGCTGAACAGATCGTTGATAGTTCTAAAAACGACTTAATAGTTCGAACCCGATGCAGCATTGAGTATAAAAAGAAAAACCTGATCTGTTGCAACCGATTTATATCTCTCGAAACGGTGGATCTATATAAACTAGCCAACCTTTAGATCTAGCCCTATCGGCTGCAAGTTCTTGATAGAACTAGCCAATGGCAGGATAGATATAAACATTGATCTAATTTATATGCGATATATGATAAATAGCACAGTATAAACTCTTGATTCTAATGTGTCATTACGATGGAAGCACTAGAAACAACAGATCATACCACTAATGATAAGCATTTACCTAGATCTGGGGATCGAAACGATGCAGCCCGTAGCCAAACAAAGTGCTCGTCTGAAGAAAAGGGTTGGCGATGCGCCGAAGGTTTGATTGATTGTGATTGTCTCTTTTTACAGAAGGTCTCAGGTCCTATTTATACTCAATATACAAATATCTGTACAAACCCTGGACTCTATCTAAACTACTATTTAAAACACAACATTATCCCAGAAAGGACCCATGCCGTGTTACAACTATCAGTCTAAACAAACCCCTAGATTACAGATACAATTGCCGTTACGGGACTCTATCCATAAGTGACAATATCATTTAACGCGCTACTAACAACCGAATCTTCTATTTATCTTCAAACTGCTGCATCAGAAACGGTTTCATCTCTCCTGAACCTGGAATCGGCTATCGGCTGCTTTTGTTCGATCCGACCTCAGCCGATTGGTTTCACAGCCGATCACTCCTCAGCCGATGCGGTCCCTGTCTCCACACCAGACCAGCCGATCCGATTATGCTTCGCCTTTGCAAACTCAAGGACTCAATTACCAAATTTCAGTGTCAACATGCACGCATTGTTCTCGTTTTGTCCTCTAATTCATAGTCGGTTTTTAAAAACGGCCATTACTTTGGCATACATCCTCCAATTGAGACGTTTCATATATGAAAATCGATCAAACAAAATTTTTGGATGCGTTCTTTCCCCGCTTTATCGGGTTCGGCGATTTTATTTTCCCCAAAAACTGCTCATAAGATTGTCATTTTGAGCCCGAAAGTTTTATTTCAATTTTGAGCGCGTCTTCTGAATTTTCCACCGGCCACGTCTTTGACTTGTTTAGGCTCAAATTTTATGTAGTTACCTCTCATGTGCTCCTAAGTCAAGAAAAAATATAAAAAATAAAAATAAAAAGTTGAGTTTTTCCAAAAAAACAACGCCCAAAAATTGAAAAAAAGGGGGCAAAAGAGGAATAATATCTAGAGTACCACGTAGAAGAGAGGTGCAATGTCTAGGATTATCAAGTAAACTCGAGCTTCAAAAGCAATATGTTAATTATAATTTAAAATAATTTTATATTGACATATGTTAATTATATATTATTATTACAATTTAATAATAGTTTTAAACTATTTTAAATGTTGTCTCATTAATTTTGTGATTTGATTAAATTTTAATGCATTGCTTATTATTGTTTTAAACTTATATGTAATGCAAGTAATTTGGCCCGATTTAATGGATTATTTGTTAACCCTAGCGAGGACAAAAAAATTGAAAATAGCAAAAAATTATCTTTTCTCCCGATTGATGGCTACAACCGAGACTAAAGATGAATTGAAAATAGAGGGAAATTATCTTTAGTCCCGATTGGTGGCCACAACCGGGATAAAGATGAATTGGAAATAGCGGAAAATTATCTTTAATCTCGGTTGGTGCCACCAACGGGACTAAAATTGGATCTTCGGTCCCGGTTGGTGCCACCAACCGGGACTAATACATCTTTAGTTCGGTTGGTCCCACCAACCAAGACTACAGATCCAGGGGTATATATATCCTGTCGTGCATCATCTTCTCCACCGATGCAACACTTAGTTGTCTCTCCCTCTCTCAGCTCTCTCTCCCTCAGCCATCTCTCCCTTTCTCAACTCTCTCTCTCGCTTCGACGATGGCCGTGGGAGGGGAGGATATGGCGGCGGCTCGAAGGTGGCAGCGGCGCCCTCCCCTCTGCAAGATCCGGTAGGAGGGGAGGTGGTAGCGGCCCGACGGCTCGGAGGTGGTGGCGGTGCCTCTTCATCCTCGTCCTCTCCAGGAGTAGCGGGCGGTGGCGGGCCGCAGGTGGGGGCGGTGACGTCCCCTCTGCCAGATCTGGCATTCCCTCCGTCAGATCCGGCGTTGTGAATTTTTTTATAATTTTGTGATGTTCTATACTTGAATTTGATATGTGATATATGTGTATCCGTGATATATATGATATGTGATATATGTGAATTTTATGATGTTCATTACTCGATATGGAGGAGATTTGATGATGTTAATTTGATATATGAATTTGATTTCGGCAAAAAAACAATGAAAAACAACGAAAAAAAATATTTGGGGATATCGGAAAAATAATATATAAACAAACAACATGAGGAAAATTAAAAAATAAAAAAATCTTAGTCCCGGTTGGTGTTACCAATCGATCTTTAGTCCCAGTTATTTCAACCGGGACTAAGGAAAGTCATCTTTAGTCCCGCTTTCATAGTTTCGGTTTGAAACCCGAAATTAAAGGGGTTACAAATCGAGACAAAAACCTGTTTCTGATGTGTGGCAAATTGATAGGCAACTGTTTGGATTATTGCCAAAATGCTTGCCACACATTTGGCAAACATATGCGGCAAACATTTCATTTATAGCCATACTCAGGTATAATCACCCCCGAAGTATGAATTCATGAGATACCAGCCCAAGGTCATACTGTCGTACAAATGAATATATCATCACTACAAGTTCAATATATGTGTTAAGATGCATTTTACCAATAATTGCTCATCAAAGATAATACCATCTTCTATTTGCCAGATCTACTAGGAAATTTGGTGGGGAAGGAAATTTGATGGGGATTGTCAGAGGAAATTTGGTGGGGAATGTCAGAGGAAAGTAGGGAACAGCTCACTAAATCATCACAACAATATATAATTAGACATCTGAGACTAACAAGCAAACAGCGAACCATTTTTTTTTCACGCATGGAGGCCTCAGATCTGCGACAAATGTGTGAATAAACAAAGAAAAAAAAGATGTTGAAGTAATCCCCATCCCCAAATGGCAAAATCCCTATCTGAAAACCAGGCTCTCCATCTCCCTGCATGTGCATCCCTAGCTTTTTGTGGCACAAAAATTTAGGCACTACCCAAACATCCATTATACAACACGCTCAATATAATAGTTCATCTCAGATATGGAGGTAGAAAAGATATGGGGGTAGGCAGTTCTGTTATACAACATCATCTCAGATCTATCCAACCAATACAACATCATCTCTATTTCATTGTACATGGTAGATCTATACATGGTAGCAGCATGGCAGCATGGGAGTAGTACGGGAGATGGACTAACCTGGAGCACAAGGAGAGGGCAGCGGCGCTCGGTGGACGGGCTTGGGGACGGCGGTGAGGAAGGACGACGACGCCGAGCTCAGGGACGGCGACGCTCGGTGGCGGCGAGGGAGAACGACGGCGTTGGGCTTGGGAGGGCGTGAGGGACAGCGACGGGCTCCGGAGCCGGCGGCGGTGCTAGGGTTCTGAATGTGCTCCCAGAGACTAGTGAGTGAGGAGTTTGAAATTTTTGCGCTAATGTGTAGATCTGAATCGGCGCCCTCTCTTAAATGATTTTGAAGCACATCCGTGAGATGCTTAAGTTTAAGCTCGATAGAGATGACATCATCTTAATCGGGCTTAATCTAACACCCATCACGTATGAGATCTAAATCGGGCCCTAAGCTAAAGGATTTTGAAGCACATCCGTGACGGGCTAAAAGTTTAAGCCCGATAGAGATGTCATCATCTCTATTGGGCTTTAACTAAGGTATGTCACTGATGAAATCATCCGTGACGGGCTTAAAGTTTAGGCCCGAGATCCTGTCATCATCCCTATCGGGCTTAACTTAAGGCCCATCACCGATCGAATTTTTCCAATTATACAACCAATAAACAAATTAATTCTTATATTTGTTTGCTCTTTCTTATTTTACCATTGTTGAGCTGTAGTAAAAATAATTTAGTAAAATACAATAATTCACTAAATAATTCAGTAAAGAACTGCATTGCCAATATGTAAAATAATTTGCATTACCAATAATTTAGTGAATTTTGTGTACAATAATTCACTAAATTTATTTATTTCACTAAATAATGAATACATTTTTATTTCACTAAATAATTCAGTAAATTTCAATAATTTATTTATTTCACTGAATAATTCACAAAATTAACTAAATTCACTATAAAAATTAATATTTTTATATAATTCACTAAATAATTTATGCAAAAGGCTTGTTAATACAAAATACTTCATTCATTACAAGAAATAGCAAAACAAATAAGTACAAAGGCATCAGTCACAAGGTTATGCCTTTCGTATGATCTGGACGAGCATATGCCACATCCTCTTAGGGATCATCGTCAAGGTCGAAGTGAGGTCTTACATGAAGATTCTAGTTGTATTTTTCTTCATCGACGACGTTGTCAACCCCGATAATTCGGCGCTTGCCATCCCTAACAACGTGCATCTTCTTATTTGTAGGGTCTTTTATGTAGAAAATCTGCTCGACCTATTTGATAAGTACGAATGGTTCATCAGCGTATCCAACCTTGGATATATCTATTAAAGTGAAACCTTCCTTGTCGACTGTGACACTAGTCTGTATATTCATCCAAGGGCAACGAAACAAAGGGACTTTGAACTTCACGTAGTTGCTCCCAGATCTATTCAATGTGGCCACAGTATGTGTTCGACCCAACTTGATCCTAGTATGCATCTATACAAACTCTGTTGTTTTGCACTATGCTTTTGTCATCTTGTTTGACGGTGTAAAACGTGTATCCGTTAATATCGTATCCTTGCCATGTGTCTATGTCCCAACACGGTCCCATCCCCAACAACCATACTATCTTATTTGAGACATACATCAACATCTTATCGACACAGAACTCAACAACATCCTCGGTCGTGTAACTTTCAATGATGCTCTCCTCCGGTTTTGCTCTGTTTCGAACATATGACTTTAGAACTCCCATGTACGTCTCGAACGGATACATTTCTCTTAGAAGAGTTGGGCCACATAATTTTGTTTCCTTCACAAGATGAACAGGAAGATGAATCATGATATCAAGAGAAAGATAGCAGAAAAAACATCTCCATGTGACAGAGGGTATAGACAATATCGTCTGCAAACCATCTAGATCTTCGGGATCTATAACCTTCTGACCGATTGCATTGAAGAAGGCACACAATTGTTAGATTGCATGATGGACTTTGGGTGAAAAAATGCCTCTGATAGCAATTGGCAAGATCTGTGTGATTAGCACGTGGCAATCGTGAGACTTCATTCCAACCAGTTTTAGGTCGTCCAATTTAACGTACTTACTTATCCTTACTGAATAGCCGAATGAAACTTTAATATCTCTCAGGCATGATGACATTGTGATCTTCTCATCCTTCCACAAGGTGTGGCAAGCTGGAGAGAGGTACACTCTTCCTCTCTCTGCATCTGTTATAGGCAGGAGTTCACTGCGAATATTCATCTCATGTAGATCAAGACACGCGTTCAACACCTCCTTTGTCTTCCCGACAATATTCAATAATAGGCCAACCAAACTCTCACACACATTCTTTTCTACGCACATCAGATCAATGCAATGATGGACCTCAATATGTTTTCAGTAAGGTAGTTGCCAAATTATGATTTTTTTCTTCTACATACCTCTGTCCATTGCCTTACTATGTTTTCTTTTCTTCCCAAACTCATTAGTTATGTCCTTGACCATGTTGTGGACCTTATCTCCGAACAAATCCTTGGGTGTAGGCTAATGTTCCTTCTTACCGTTGAAAAGTTTTTTTCTACTAAATGTGTGAAGTAGCGGGAGCCATCTCCTATGACTCATGTAAACCATCTTTCTTGATTTCTTCAGCCACCTACTATGTGTATGTTCCATACAGTCGAAGCAATCCTTCTTTCCTTTCACAGTTTGTCCAGAAAGATTACCAAGTGCAGGATAGTCATTAATGGTGCAGAAAAATAGAACACGTAGTTTAAAGTTCTCCTGACAATATGCATCCCAAGTTTTCACATCTTGTTTATAGAGAATCTCAAGATCATCGATAACAGGCTTTAAGAACGCATCAATATCATTGTCGAGTTGTTTCGGTCCTTGGATTAACAAGCACAACATAATGTATTTTTTTTTGAAGCACAACCATGGTGGTAGGTTATAGTTTGCAATAAAAATTGGCGAAGTGCTATGAGAATTGCTCATGTCTCCCAAAGGATTCATGTCATCCGTACACAAACATATCCTCATATTTTTAGGGTTGGCTGAGAATTCTAGGTGTCTTCGATCAATTGAATTGAATCTGCAGGGTGTCTTAGCATACCATCGTTCCTTCTCTCTGTGGCATGCCAACGTACTAACTCTGCTTCCTTGGGGTTGACAAAGATTCTCTTGAAACGATCAATGATAGGTAGATACCACACAACCTTTGTCAGACCACCCCGCTTTGACTTCTTTCCTTCGTAGTACTTTTCTTTCGCTTGTATCGAGGAGCCTTGCAGACAAGACAAGCATCTAAGTCCGCATATTGCTTGTGGTACAATATGCAGCCGTTTGGATAAGCATGAATTCTATGGATCTCTAAGACCAGGGGCACAAAACCTTCTTTGCTTCATATGTCGTCTCGGGCAATGTGTTCTTATCAGGAAGCATGGCCTTCAAAATTCCCAAAAGATCTGTGAAACTCTTGTCTGACCATCCACTACTTGCCTTCAACTTCATTAGGTCCAAGGTAGCTGAAAATTTGGTGTGTTTTGCCTTGCATCCGGCGTATAGAGGCTTGTCCGAGTCACTAACCAACCTGCCAAACTTTATAAAATCTCTCTCGTTGTAAGTTGGGTCCTCAACGTCACGTAACATGTCTTGCAGTAGATTGTGATCCACATTAACCATTTCACCGTACCATTTCACCGTCCAATGAAGAAGGTACAAACATGTTATGTTCATCTTCATCTTCCTGATTTTGTGCATCACTTCTGTCTGTAGCTGCACCACTGCCTAATTCTTGCTCTTCATGCTTCACCCAATATGTGAAGCCCTCCATGAATCCTTGTTGTATCGGATGAGCGTGTACGTCCACTCTGCTATCAAACATATTCTTATTTTTGTAATCTGCACATGGACAGCAAATGTAATCACTCTTTCTTCTTTTCCTATCCTCCTCCGCAACGTTTATAAAATTTAATATGCCACTTTTATACTCTTCGCTATAACATCACACAGTTTTCTCATACATCCAAGTTCAATCCATAACTGAGCTATAAAAAATTGAAAAAATATTAGATAACTATTTTGTAGGTAAGTATTTACTAAGTTTATGAGAATTGACTACTATTTTTCTTACTTTTTCACTTTCTGATTTTCTTGAAAAAAAGAGACAATAATCGCCCCTTGATCCTCTCACCAAAATAGTGAACAGTTGGATAACCAATACACTATGTGATTGAGGTATTTACAGCCTGCAATAAATATCTGTAACAGCCAACAAACTAACAACGATGACGGGTATTTCAGTTATCTTTGTCAGGCATAAGTAGATTGCAGGTTATCTCAATCAAGCCTCAAGTTGGAGCCCGTCACGGATGATGAACATTGGTGACGGGCTTCTGTTAGGGCCCGACAAAGATATCATAGGTTATCTTTGTCGGGCCGTGATTTGAGCCCGTCACTGATAGGTATCATCCGTGACGGGCTCGAGTTTTATGCACATCTAACATATCTGTGCGAGTATTTCTTTGTTGGCCTCTTTTTAGGCTCATTTGAGATGACTTCGTTGTGACGGTCCGCAAAACCCAGATATATGAGAAGCCGTCATAGATGAGAGGATCTGTACTAGAGTCTCTAACTGACGTATGGTTCATATTATCATTGGCCAGTTTATATATCTTAATCCCATAGGTGAATCGATATATACCAACACTCCTTAATTCGCCTAAGCATTTGTATTCTTTTTAATGAGGAAAAGCTTGTCAATAAAAAGAGTATAAATGTTTAGGGTAATCAATAATTATGGAGAATTGGTACGGATTCTTTTATGGGATTAAGAGATGTAAACTACTACTGTTTATTAATTTTAGTTTACTGGGAGAGATGAATGCTCGATGCCATTCAGTGAAGGCCAAACGGGTGGCTCGGCCTGGCATGGCATGGGCCCGTGCCGGCACGGCCCGTTTGGCCCGCTTCATGAAACGGGTCGTGCCGTGCCGGCCCACATGCCTAGGCTCCGGCCCAAGCACGGCACGTGAGGAGCCGGGCCGGGCCCGTGCCGGCATGGCACGCCGGTGGCCACGGGCGGCCGAGCTCACGAGGCCTTTTTTACAATTTTTTAATAAACAACACATAATTTTAAAAAAATAAAAATTAAAAATTAAAGTTTTCAAAAAAATAATGGCTTAGTATTGTTAAAAATAAATCCACATTTACGAAAATATTGTAAAAAATTTGTTAAAAATAGTAATGACTAATGCCATTGGTGATATATACCATTGTTCTTATTTTCATGCAATGACTATGACACGTGTTTTTTTTAATTTCAGCCTCACCTAGCTTGTTGGTAATTGTTGGTGTTACTGGTTCAATAAAGGCTGAAAATAGGCTATGATGCAAAACCCTCGAAAACAACTCTACAGATAAGTTTCAAACGTCACCGACAACATTGACGTTAGGCTGGCGGAGGCTACCTGTGCGCCGACTCACTTGAATCCACAAATTGGTAAACTAATTAGATTGAGCTATTCTATGTACGTGAAATGTAAGGATATACACCACTTGTGAGTAAGAACCTCTGCAAGAAACTATGTGAAAACCAAAATTGATTTAAATCAAATCTTTGGTTTGATGAATTTGTTTGTTTGCCAACTGCCGGCAAGGCAAGGCCAACAATTACAAAGCGCGCGGGTTATATTACATTTGCTCCACCGTACGGCAGAGTAACATCCCAATTCAACCAGAGACAATTCCAAATCAGCAAAGCATTTTAGGGCTCAGCATGGTTGAGTTTGGGCCTTTGCCAGCGTGTTGTTGTGCATGTTGCCGGCCTGCTTTTAGTGTCGAAGACCAAAAGAATCACTCTGCAACTGTGTGCAGCAGGGCAGCAGTTGCTTTTATGGGCTGCGTCCGTCTTTAATTACAGAAATTTAACCTTGGCTTCGATACCCTAGCCAGATCCGTCGCAGCCTGAAGCCCATGGATCCGCTACTCTATTGGCCGGCGGCGGTAGCTGATCCGCTCGTCCAGGGCTGTCTTCATCGGATCCGGCCGTTGCGGGCCTCTGGCCGTGGAGGAGCCAAGTTATTGGATCCGGTCATCGTGATATTATCAGAGGTAGAGGAATGAGAAAAAGACATCACGAGGCTACCGACGATGGAAAAGTGTCACCGGCCACTGAATGAGAGAGGCGATGGGGAGAGGGAAGGGATGAAGATGCGGAGGAGAGGTGGTGGGTGAGAAAGAATTGAGGAGAGGAAGAGGAGTAGAGGAGGGAGGAGAGAGGTGGTGGGTGAGAGAGAATTGAGGAGAGGAAGAGGAGTAGTAGAGGAGGGAGGAGAGAGAATGAAGAGACGTTTTTTTTTTACATATGCAGACAAAATTCATTATCTATTTTTATAGGCAAGTCTCATCAGAGGTTCGTTTGTGAAAGTATATTTACACAAACAGGTCTTTACTGTGCACCCCAAACTTTGTTACATACAAATCTTCTTTTACTTTATTTGTAGAAATAAGGAATGCAATGATCAATTATGTAATAGTGTTTATTAGTTGATGGAAAATCAACATCCAGTTGACACGTCCACTATTTTATAACCTACTTACATTTGTATAATGGACTGACCTTTTAGTTTTCAACATGCAGAAAGCTGATAGTAGAATAGTTGATAGATTTATTAGATGACACCACATGATTTAACATCTTACATTTGGATCAATATGTCTTGAGATTAATAAAGTCATCACACACCTCAATCTATCACCGGTACATCAACTACAGACCTACCATTAAAAGAGTATTAATAGTAGCCCATTATCATTGGTTCGGTGCGAAGCAACGGTACAACCGACCTTTTTACTTTTTAATCCTTTTTTGAAAAGATTATCATAAATAGGTCCTTTATAGATTTAATTCGGAAAATGAACTCGAGCTCGGCGCCGTTGTTATTGGCGCCGAGCTCGGCGCTAGGTCGGCGCCAAGATCTATGGCACCGAGCTCGGCGCCAATAACAACGGCGCCGAGCTCGGCGTCAATATCGACGACGCCGAGATATGTAAGCTCGGCGCCAATAACAATGACGTCGAGCTTAAGATTCATTTTTCAAATTAAAACTGTCAAGAGGCTATTTATGATAATTTTTTTAAAAAAGAGTCAAAAGTAAAAAATTCGGACAGGACAATAACAGAGTACCAGTACCGATTCACTTCTGTTTTCCGCTCAAACGAAACCAAAGTGAACCAGCAGTGTTTCTCGGTATTATTGTCGGTTCATGGCTTGAATGGGCAGCCCAATCACTATCGGTTCACGCAACGAACCGGCAGTATTGTAATACATGCGACAGACCGCCTACTACCTTGCCCCCGCTGCTGTTATGGAAGTTCCATTTCAATCTTAAAACTCATATGTTCTCATGTTATTTAGCATGAGCACAACACGTTATTATCAATATTTTCTATTTTCTTTCCATCAACCTACAGTTCAATGTTATGAATATTAATTGGTAAGGAGGACAAAGTCAATGAGAGCAACACCGGAACTAACTATGAGAATGACGACGAGGGCATATGTTGCCGCAGAGAATGAAGGGTAACTACAACCATATAATGTGTGCATCAGTCATGGCTGTGTACTGTAGCAGTTACTATGGAAGGACAGCTCGGATATAGTCTTTTCAGCCATGACGAGGTCACTCCCAGACATTGCCATTTCAACCTTTAACAGCTTGCTGTGGATAGCCTTATCAGTGATGAGACAACTTAATTCAAGCCCTAGAATTTTCGGCGGGGAAGTGATGCCTCGTAGTACGATATTTCAATCAGATAATCGATAAATTTTCTTTCTATATTGCACAACAGCACAAGTTCATAAATACAACAATCCTCTGACACTGCCACAAGTTCTTTCATAGACACCTTTAACCATAGAACCAGTTTTGCTAAAAAGGTGGCACCATTTTTTTTTGAGGTCAGTCATTTTCCTTTTCGCCGGGCTGGCAAAAAAAAGTTCGGTCATTTTCGTACGAAGCCGTTGCTAACTCTTCCTCGTATGTATAAGTATGGGTGTAACTCTCCTATCTCTTTCTTGACTTTTGTTTTCATCGTTCTTACATATGTGTTAATTTGTAATGGTATTTATTTTTTAAAGGAATCAAGCAGCCAATGGCCATTATTATTAGATCTCCTATATGGTAAGATGTACTAGAAAGTTAACACTGTGGGATTTAAAATTTACAGTGTAAGATATAAATTTAAACCTAAAATACATGTTGAAAATCTGATTGTTTTGTTGTGAAAAATATGAGCCATAAATAAATATAACTAATAGTAAATAAAATAGTAGCCTAAAAACAAACCATATTTACATATAGTTATGATTATGAATATAGGAGACTTTGTTATTCAAATCGAAAAAACTAAGAAGATGAGCTTTTTCTTTATTTTCCATTCATCTCATCATTAATGCAACAACTTTATGTTTTTTAAAAGAGTTTTCTTGTAATGCATTATTCATCACCATTGAAAGAACGAGGGTTTATATATATGTCATATCTGGATGTTGTTTAAAAATATTTAGGAGCAACATATCAGATGATCAATCTGGTCGCCTAAGATAGCATGGTCAACAACTCTAAACTGCTAAGTTGTACTCTTATGTATTAGTGGCGCACATCATCGCCCATTTTCTAGGCGTGGTAGCACATATAATTTCTAAAGAAAGAAGTGCTCCTTTCATGTGGGAATTATCAGAAATATAATACGAGTAGTAACAAAGAGCAGCACAATTTATCAAAAATAAAATTGAGCAAATGCGCGTTCGTACACCCAACACATCGAATCTTTGTTAAAAATATATATATTTCGATAAATCCTGCGCCACCCAGGGTGTTCCTGGGGAGGATAGTTTATGAATTTTTAGCAGGCCATGCATAAAAAACAGAGCAAAAGCGGATCACATGATGGTGTAAAATAAAGCTGACGGGTAAGCAAACAAGCATAGGGTTCAACCGCTCCATATATAACAATAGTGCTGCTGCAAGTCTGCACAACTGCTCGCACTACGCTCTGTTCATCAGGGAGGAGAGCGTTTGTGCCCTCACAATGTAGCGGTGCTGTAACTGTAGCTGATATATATATTTTCATTTCCAACATTTTCATTCATATATACAATTATATAACAGTCTTATTATACAACCAAAACGAAAGTGACATTATCTTAGATTTATACATGTCTCATTATACAACCAAAACAAAATGACATTATCTTAGATCTATACATGTCTCATTATACAACCAAAACAAAAGTGACATTATCTCAAATTTATATATGTCCCATTATACAACTAGTACAAAAGTGACATTATCTCAGATCTATACATTGCACCTTCCTATATGCTCCTCTAGATATTGTTTCTCTAGATAATTTGTCTTTTTATTTTTATTTTTTTATATTTTTTCTTGAATTAGGAGCACACGAGAGGTAACCATAGAAAATTTGAGCCTAAACAAGTGAAAGACGTGGCCGATGAGAAATTCAGAAGACACACTCAGAATTGAAAAAAGCTTTCAGGCTCGAAAAGATAATCTTCTGACTAGTTTTTGGGAAAAAATAAAATCGCCGAACTCGACAAAGCAGGGGATGAACGCATCCGAAATTTTTTTATCGATTTTCATATATGGAACGTCTCAATCGGAGTCCATATACGAAAGTTATGGCCATTTTAAAAACCGACTCTAAATTAGAGAAAAAATAAGAACAATGCACGCAAAAACTTGTTACATGCGCACAAACTAGACATGACGGCTAGGGTTTGATGGAAACAAAGGGAGAAACACATGAGGGAGCACAGCAGCACATGAGAGAGATGGACTTACCTGGAGCACGGTGGCGCTTGTGTTGGATATATATGCCTAAGAGACAATGCCGACCTTTTTGGGTCAGCCCGCACCGAGGGTCGGACGGACTATACCTTAGGTTGGACTGTGAGTGGGCCTTTTGAAAAGGCCCATCAGCGGGGTCTATATATAGAGTGGTGGGGCGCATGGATTAGAGATCAATCTTCCTGGCCACCGCCGCCAATCCCTAGCCAACGATCAGTTGTTCCTCGCGGATCTAGCAGTCTGGGGGCGCGACGCTTCCTCCCCGTACGTGTGGATACCTTGGAGGTGCTGCACCTGGAGCACAAGGACGAGCCACATGTGAGGATGTGATCGACTACTTCCTCTTCATCGACGCGCGACCACGATTAGAACAAGTCTACACTGACGCATCTTCCGCTGCATCTGCGTGTCTAGTGGTAATCCCGTGATCTATAACTACAGTAGTTCCTGGGTTATGGGACATAAAATTTTGTTGTGCGCTAGTGTAGTCGTCCCATAACCCTTTAGTGGTATCCGAGGAATAGTTGTTTCGTTATAGGTTCGGATGTGTGCATATGGAGATATGCGTTGATATAGATTAAAGCCCAATCTGTTTCGTGCTCCTAGAGCGAGGGCTGTGTAACGATCTACTCCTACCGGTCGGTTATCCGCCATCGGAGTTAAGTGATACACGTAAGTCCGGTCGTAACAGGCATAGATCAATGAGATTGATCGAATCGAAACGAGGTTGAAGTACCGAGTGCATTTGATGCGCGGCGGTGGTAAATTGGATCTACTACTAGATCAGAAAAATTGCAAAAACATAGTGTTCGGTAAAACAGCTGTAACTTTTGCATACGATCTTGGATTGAGGCGAATTTTATATGAAAATTCATCTACAAAAAAATTTACACATGAAACTGACTACCAAAGGCAGTTTTGGCAAAATTAGATTTCCCAAATTCGGTCGGGAAGATGGAGTTTTCGGCGATTTAAGTTTAGACGTTAGAAAACGCTTAACTTGTTTTTGCAGATTCATATGATCGGTATGGCCCTTATGTGTATGTGATGCATATATGTAATAAATTCGTGGCCTGCGTGTCATGAGTACAGCAATACGGCTGGAGCCTTATGTATTGTCAATTTAATGTAATGGCCTACGTGTTGTATTGTGATGATCCAATATGCGACTGTGTAACTACATAGAGATAGTGCGTTAGATAGTCTGTGGAGGCCTCATCACTAGAAGGATGGTTACATGGATCATGGAGATGGAGATCGTCATGATGAACAATTCAATGGAGATAGAGATCAGCATGTGATACAGGGCCATACTGTGTCATGATATGTGAATGTCATTCCTTATGTTCTGCTCTTATTTACATGCTATAATTGTTATTTTTTGCATGCGATGGTAGAAGTAGAATGGTCCCTCACAATATCTAAGTCTGGATGTCCTTCCAAACCTTGCACTGTCACATGTCTTGTACAATTAGTGGTGCGTCTATGAAATTAGGATGCCACTAGTTTTCCTTGACTTGACGGGTTCGTGTCAGACACTTACACACATAAGGGTTGGTTATCTTGGACAAAGTCATCTTAACGGTTAAAGACTTTGGGACAAAGGTTGGGCGCCGAGACATGGAGATGTCACCCAACAACAGGAGTCATATGAGATATGATCAGCAAAGAGTTGCTTATCGATCTACCTTGTCTTCTAGCGGTGATGCAAAAGCTCACTAGTCGACTTGATAGTTGTGAGTCCTGAATCACTAAGTATCAACGGAGGGATATTGATTTTAGTGGGAGTAAATTTTGTTAGATGGTTAACATTGTCTTAGTATTTTGCATTGTTTTGTTGTAGATTAAATGGCACCTACTAGCAACACACTGTTTACTTTGCGTTCGATCCTTGAGAAGGATAAGTTGAATGGAACAAACTATTCGGATTGGATCCAAAACTTGAGAATTGTTCTCAGGGCTGAGAAAAAGGAGGATTTTTTAGACACCCATTACCAGAGGAGCCTGCTAAAGATGCAACTGCTGCAGTTAAAGCTGCATACAAGAAAGCATGTGATGCTGATCTTGAAGTTAGTTGCCTTATGCTTGCTTGCATGGAACCTGAGCTGCAGATGCAGTTTGAGACAAACCATGAGGCGTACGATATGATCATGGCGCTTGAGCAAATGTTCCAGACTCAGGCCAGGACTGAAAGGTTCAATATTTCCAAAGCCTTTTGTCGAGTGCAAGCTAGCAGAAGGTGCAGTAGTTGGGCCACATGTGATCAAGATGGTTGGTTACACTCGGAGGTTGGAGAAGCTGGGCTTCCCACTTGGCCAAGAGTTGGCCACTGACTTTATTTTGGCTTCTCTTTCACCTAGCTATGGGAACTTCATCTCGAACTACTATATGCATGGGACAGAGAAGGGCCTTAATGAACTATGTGGTATGCTTAAAACAGCAGAGGCTGACATCAAGAAAGGCGCAGGCAGCAGCCATGTGATGGCGGCCCAAAACAAGCCTAACTTTAAGAAGAAGGGCAATTGGAAGAAGAAGGGCAAGGCTAAAGATGCAATCTCTAAGCCAAACCCGACGCCCAAGGCCGGGCCAGCTGCAGATGCTGAGTGCTTCCATTGTAAGATACGTGGTCACTGGAAGAGGAACTGCAAGCTGTACTTGGCTTCCTTGAAGGATCGTGGCAGTAAAAGTACTTCCGATGCAGGTACACTTGTTGTTTATGTTACAGACATTTTTCTTGCTGATTCTTATGTTAATTCCTGGGTATTTGATACTGGATAGGTTGCTCATATTTGCAATTCGATGCAGGAACTAGTAAGAAGTAGAAGCGTGGAAAAAGGATAAGATGATTTCCGCATGGGAAATAATGCAAGAGTTGCTGCTTTGACCATTGGAACGATGCAACTCCACCCCCTGTCAAGATTTATTATGGAATTAAATAATTGTTACTATGTTCCTAGCTTAAGTCGAAACATTGTGTCTCCTTCATGTTTGATGAAGGATGGTTATTCATTTGCGAGTGAAAACAATGGTTGTGTGATCTCTAAGAATGGCATGTATGTGGCTTTTGCAACCATTGTGAATGGGTTATTCATTTTAAATCTTGATGATTCACCTGTCTGTAATATAAGTGCTAAAAGGCTTCGGTCGAATGATTTGAGTCCATCCTTTTTGTGGCATTGTCGTTTGGGTCATATAAGTGAGAAACGCATGAAGAAACTCCATTCTGATGGACTTCTAACTTCATTTGATTTTGAATCATACGAGACATGCGAGGCTTGCTTGCTGGGCAAGATGACCATGGCGCCATTCAAAGGTTTTCTTGAGAGGGCGTCAGACTTGTTGGGACTCATACATATTGATGTGTGTGGACCAATGAGCACGACAGTTAGAGGAGGATTTCATTACTTCATAACTTTTACTGATGATTTTAGTAGATATGGCTATGTCTACTTGATGAAGCATAAGTTTGAAACTTTTGAAAAGTGCAAAGAATTTCAAAAATGAAGTAGAAAATTAGTGTGGCAAGAAAATTAAGGCCTTACGATCTGATCGTGGAGGCGAGTATTTGAGCCATGAGTTTAGCAATCATCTAAAGAGTTGCAGAATTGTTTCACAACTTATGCCGCCAGGAACGCCTCAAAGAAATGGCGTGTCCAAGCGACATAATTGAACTTTGTTGGACATGGTTCGATCAATGATGAGCTAGTCGGACCTACCATTATCGTTTTAGGGTTACGCTCTATAAACAGCAGCTTTCACACTAAAAAGGGTACCATCTAAGTCTGTTGTTAAGACACCATATGAGATGTGGACTGGTAAGACTCCCAGTTTGTCTTTTCTAAAAATTTGGGTTTGTGAAGCTTATGTCAAGCGACTTCAGTCGAACAAACTAACACCCAAGTCGGACAAGTGCGTCTTCGTGGGATACCTGAAGGAAACTTTGGGGTATTACTTTTACAACCGATCAGAGGGCAAAGTGTTTGTCGCTCGGAATGGCGTTTTCTTAGAGAAAGAGTTTCTCAAAAAAGAGAAAAGTGGACAGAAGGTGTTTCTTGAAGAAGTTCTAGATGAGCCAGCTAGGCAAGACCTTGCAAGAGATGCTAGTGTAGCATAATAGGTTGAGATACATGTGACAAGGGAAGCACCACCACAACCACGAAGGTCGGCAAGGATCCGCGAAGCGTGGGAAATATTATTATTAGACAATGACGAACCTGCGACATATGCGGAAGCAATGATGGACCCAGACTCTGAGAAGTGGCATAGTGCCATGAGATCCGAAATAGATTCCATGGGAGACAAGCAAGTTTGGAACTTGGTTGACCCGCCTGATGGTGTTAGACCCATAGAGTGCAAATGGATCTATAAGAAAAAGAGAGATAGGGATGGAAATGTTCACATCCATAAAGCACGGCTAGTTGCAAAACGTTTTCGACAAGTTCAAGGAGTTGACTACGACGAGACATTCTCGCCGGTAGCGATGCTTAAGTCCATTCGGATCATTCTGGAAATAGCTGCATATTTCGAGATATGGTAGATGGATGTCAAAACAACTTTCCTAAATGGAAATCTAGATGAGGATGTGTATATGATACAACCTGAGGGTTTTGTCAATCCGACCAATGCTGAAAAGATATGCAATCTTCAGAAATCCATATATGGGTTGAAGCAAGCATCTTGAAGTTGGAATATTCGTTTTGATTAAGTGGTCAAAGGTTTTGGTTTCCGTCAAAACGAAGAAGAAGCTTGTGTTTACAAGAAAGAAAGTGGGAGCGCAGTTGTATTCCTAATCCTGTATGTAGATGGCATATTAATGATTGGGAATGATATTCCTACGCTGGAATCCATAAAGACTTCAGTGAAAAATAGTTTTTCTATGAAGGATTTAGGGGAAGCAGCATACATTCTGGGCATAAAGATCTATAGAGATAGATCGAGGAGGCTTATAGGATTAAGCCAAGATACTTATATTGACAAAGTGTTGAAGCGGTTCAGCATAGAACAGTCCAAGAAAGGGTTCTTGCCTATGTCACATGGCATACACCTTAGCAAGACTCAATGCCCTTCAACGGCTGATGAGTGAGAGCGCATGAGTAAGGTTCCATATGCTTTAGCAATTGGATCTATCATGTATGCCATGACAAGTACTCATCCAGATATCTCATATGCTCTAAGTGCTACGAGCAGGTACCAGTTTGATCCAGGTGAGAGTCACTGGACAGCGGTGAAAAATATTCTTAAAGTACTTTAGAAGGACTAAAGATATGTTCCTAGTCTATGGAGGTGAGGAAGAGCTCATTGTAACAGGTTACACTGATGCTAGTTTCTAAATCGACAAGGACAATTCAAAGTCGCAATCAGGATTTATGTTCACAATAAACAGTGGTGTTGTTAGCTGGAAGAGTTTTCTAAGAAAGAAACCATGGCAGATTCTACAACAGAAGTCGAGTACATTGCAGCTTCTGAAGCTACGAAGTAAGGTGTTTGGATGAGGAAGTTCCTCATTGAGCTTGGTGTGTTTCCGAATGCGTTCAGCCCATTGGAACTCTACTGTGACAACAATGGTGTAATTGCGCAAGCAAAGGAACCGAGGAATCACCAAAAGAACAAACATGTACTACAGAAATTTCATCTCATTCAAGAGTTCATTAGACGGGGTGAGATCAAGATATGCAAAATACATACAAATTTGAATGTTGCAGATCCTTTGACAAAGCCTCTTCCACAGCCTAAGCATGAGGTGCGCATGAAAGCTATGGGTATTAGATATCTTTTAGACAAGCTCCAGTAATCATAGAGATGATCATAATCCATTGTATTCATGATATATCCATGAGCATATCCATTGTATTCGGATATCTCTTAGAATATCCATGAGAAAGGCAACTTGTATTGGTTGATAATTATGTGAATTGTCTGTGAAACTCTTTACTTGTATGGTTATTCTAATGTTGTCCCAAGTCATGGTTAATGACTAGCACATGTATTAGTTGGTGACTATGTTTCACAAGTCAGGGACATGGAGATGTCGAACTAATAATGTGGGCACATATATGACATGGGGCCGGACTGACCCAGTGTGAGGAATTATTAAATAGTTCTCTCATTACACAAACGTATACGCTATATCCTTAGACCTGAGTCTGACGCATGTGCTTGCGATATGAAATGCCTTACTTAGGGACTACCAAACGCTACTCCGTAACTAGGTAGTCATAAAGGTAATTTTCGGGTTTGACAGGAAGCATGATGCAAGTCATGGTTAGTCAAGATGGGATTTCCAATCACAACATCGAGAAAGAGCAGTCGGCTTGGAGCCAGACCAAATATCGTGCGGCAAAGGGAATAGCTTGTATATGACGTTGTGGAGGTTCGTCTGATATGATCTTACATGCGTCTAGGAGTTGACATGTCTTGCTAGAGCCTGCTATCAACTATTGGCTCAAGTAGGAGTACTCGGACCATGTCTATTCACACGTGAGCTCATAGGGTCACACACTTAACGAGATGAAACTTTAATAAACTTGACTATGAGATTGTCTCTACTGCAAGTAGGAGATTGTTGGATATATATGCCCAAGAGATGTCGACCTTTTTGGGTCAGCCTGCACCGAGGGTCGGATGGACTATACCCTAGGTCGGACTGTGAGTGGGCCTTTTGGAAAGGCCCATCAGTGGGTCTATATATAGAGGGGTGGGGTGCACGGATTAGAGATCAATCTTCCTGGCCGCCGCCGCCAATCCCTAGCCAACGATTAGTTGTTCCTCGCGGATCTAGCAGTCCGGGGGCGCGACGCTTCCTCCCCGTACATGTGGATACCTTGGAGGTGCTGCACCTGGAGCACAAGGACGAGCCACATGTGAGGACGTGATCGACTACTTCCTCTTCATCGACGCGCGACCACGATTAGAACAAGTCTACACTGACGCATCTTCCGCTGCATCTGCGTGTCTAGTGGTAATCCCGTGATCTATAACTACAGTAGTTTCTGGTTTATGGGACATAAAATTTTGTTGTGCTCTAGTGTAGCCGTCCCATAACCCTTCAGTTCGATGGCCGGGCTCGAGGTCGGGGACGGCGACACTCGGTGGCCGGGCTTGGGGACAACGGTGCTCGGGCTCGGGGACGGCGGCGCTCGGTGGCGGTGAGTGAGAATGATAAAGCCGAGCTTAGGAGGGCATGAGGGACGGCGGCAACCGGCTTCGAGAGACTGCGGCGGCGCTAGGGCTCCGAGAGACTGTAGCGACGCTAGGGTTTGCAATGTGTGGACTTAGAAAATTTTCACGCTCATGTGTAGATCTGAATCGGCACTAGGGCTTAAAGTGATGACACTCATCGGTGATGGGCCTAATTATTATCTCAATCGGGTCTCAGGCTAGAGCCCGTCACGGAGGAAACTCATCGGTGACGGGCCTAATTGTTATCTCAATCGGTCTCCGGTTGGTGTCTGTCACCGATGAGTGTCATTGGTGACGGACTTTTGTTGAGCCCAATAAAGATATCGTAGGTTATCTTTATCAGACCGTGATTTGAGCCCGTTATCAATAGGTATCATCCGTGATGAGCTCGAGTTTTTTTACATCTAACATGTCTGTGCAAATATTTCTTTATGGGTCTCTTTTTAGTCCTATTTGAGATGACTTTGTTGTGACGGTTCATAAAACCTAGGCATATGAGAGACCTTTATAAATAAGAGAATCTGTACTAGCACATCAAACCACGTATCGAAAATGAGATGCATGCTGTATAAGGAGATGATAATAATTAGAGGAAAAAAACGATATTTCGTGTCATGCCATGGGGCTGGCTGACCACCAAACTGCACCCCTTCCATGCTGCCTCGATCACATGATATTCAGATCTGCGACTATGCATGAGAGTTTTTTAGATAACTGTTGTAAGTATTTTCAAGTGTAACGCCTTCAAATGTAAATATATAATAGTTTAATACATTATAACATATATGTTATACGTAAGTATGGATATATTTATAATTCAACTTTAAAGTATGTCCATAGTATAGTGGTACCATGCCTGACCATTTTCGAGCGTCACCTCTTCGAAAAATTTTCTTTATTTTTTTTAATCACGAGTAGTATCACAAATTACGCTAGCACAGAAAACCTAATAGGTGGCGGTTCGGAACCGTATCGGTTTTGGACCCGACACTAGACACCTATAGTATACGTGTCGGTTTTTATTATTGACCCGGCACCTATTTAAGAAGAATAGATGCCGGTTCCAATTAATAACCGTCACCTATAATATAAGTGTCGGTTGTACTGTTCACCTGACACCTATTTAGAACTGTGGTTGTTAACAAAAACCGGCACCTATTCTTTAGCCGATATCTATATGTATTATACATGCCGAATTTATTTTAACCGGCACTTTTTGGACCACACCAATGAGTCTTTTTTTATGTCAGTTTTTTATTACTATAAGCAATATCTTAAATAAAATCATTCATGTATATATTGGCGAGTAGTATTATAGATACAATAGTACAGAGAACCTCTCTCCAACGACATTCTGAATAGCTCGTAACTTCTCTCGCTTATTATTGTCATCGACAACCCATGGTTGCCATGCCGACCTGCTGGCTCGTCTTGAGGAAAAATCAAACTGTGTATGAATGAAATGTTTCCATGATTTTCTTCTTCATGAAAGGAAAGGATTTTCGTCCTTTAAAAATATGTCTTTTCTTTTTATGCATGTTGCTTAAAAGTAGTTTAATTTTTAAGAAAAATAGATAAAATAGATCAATATGTGATATATCATTACACAAACATATTACATTTCAAAATCAACTCATACATATAGAAAAAATAACAATTACTGTGTTATTTTTGTTTTTACTAATATATGTTGAATTTGAATTAATTTATGTTGAATTTGAATTTGCTTGTTTGTGGAATATCATGTCTCATATTGATTTTTGATATCAGTTCTTTTAAATTTTTAACAGTTATATTTGAGTGGCATGTAAAAGTGAGGAAATATCCCTTAAAGGATAAAAATAGTTTCCGCAATGAAAGTTAAGCACAATGCTTCAGAAAATTGCATCGTCACTGGTATATAACGGTATTTATGCGTGCGTCAATTAAAATAACCGGTATTACCTTGTGGTAGTTTTCATAGGGGGTAATTGTATTTTTTTACCCTTCGAAGCCTTACTATCCTTACTCATTTAGACCTTTTTTTTCACAAATGAAGATGAGACCTAACTCTGTTTCGTGAAGGCAAGTTAACAGTGTTAACTTAGAGAAAAATACCGTCAGTGCCGTTCATTTGACCCTAATTTTCTAAATTTTATCTTTTTATTTGTCCTAATTTTTTCACTATACCTATAAAACATGCAATGAAAATTTTAACTAAAAGATGTGACGAAATTGATCTAGGTTGATATATTTGACATAGGTTTAACAAATTTGACCAAGATTTGAGCGCAATATTGTGATCTTGTTTATTTTTTTCATGAGCATTTTGATCTTGGTCATCCTCTACATGCATTTTCTAATAACACTCCAAACGTTGTGGTTAGAAGAGGGTGAAAGTACATGTTCTTTTTGAAAAGCAGCGAAGTTGAGGAAAGAGGGCCAAGGTGATAATTATTACCCCTTCTCATAAATTAAAGTTAAATTTATAGAATATCGATCTAGAAATGTGTTCATTAATTAAGATGCATGTAGGAATAAAAATTGTCAAAAAAACAAACATAATTTCCGTAACCATATTTTTTCCTCCGAAATGAAATCAAAAAGGAATGCCTAAATAAATAAATCTTGGTATCTAAAATATAAAAAACATATCAAAATGGAACTAAACAGATGAAAACATGTCAATAACGACCGGAAACTAGTAATTAATGTCGGAAAATAAACAGTAATGTAGTAACATTTTTACTAACATGAGTACATGACGGACCACATAAATTCAAGCTTACAATATATAAATTACAATCCATCTCTCCTTTTGGCCACGTACTTAAATTAGAAATTTGGTTGAGTTAATCAAGAGGCCTCTAAAGTATGGGCCAAAAAGAGGTATGGGCCATAAATATTACGATACATATTTAGAGAAATGGTAATTATCGAATTATAAAAACGATAATTTCAGTGAAAATATGGTAGAATACCAAAATGATCGGTAGAACAGTAAGATCCACTACTACAGCAAAATCTACTACTACAGAAACGGTTCGGTTTTTTTATGAGGCTTCCGATAGGTTTTAGGCGAGCCATAAGTGGCCACGCTTGAAAAAACCGGTCCCCAGGGATCGGTTACATTATCCCATGCGGTCCACTTAAGTGGACCGCACGAGATATTATCGCGTGCGATCGTTTAAGTAGACCACACGCGATAATATGCATTATCCCATGCGGTCTACTTAAGCGACCACATGCGATAATATCTCATGCGTCCACTTAAGCGACCGCACGAGATAATCCATTTTCCTGTGCGGTCGTTTAAGTGGTTCGCACAGGACGATGCCCATATATTTTTTAACTAATTTAGAGATATAAGGTTTTAATTATCTGTAGACCTATTGAATTCTCCGTCTAATTCTTGGATATTACATAGAATCAAATAGAAAAATTCTTTTTCACAACACAAGTGGTAATATTTTTTTCACAAAACAAGTGACAATATAACATATGATTCATATGTTGTGATATTGAGTTAATGTTAAGGTTATGTATAAATTTGATATGCATACAAGTTCATAACTTATTATAAGGTATATAAACTTGAAACTTAGAGTTCATTTAGATGAAACTATAACATAGTGGCTCCACTATACATATAATACAATTTGTGCGCGTGTAACAAGTTTTTCACGTATTGTTCCCGTTTTGTCCTCTAACTTGGAGTTGTTTCTTAAAACGGCTATAACTTTCGCATACGGACTCCGATTGAAACATTCCATATATGAAAATCGATTAGAAAAACTTTCAGATGCGTTCGTCCATAGCTTTGCCACGTTCGGCGCTTTTATTTTCCCCAAAAACGGCTCAGAAGATTGCCTTTTCGAGCCTAGAAGGTTTTTTAATTTCTGAGCGTGTCTTCTGAATTTTTCACCGGCCACGTATTTCACTTGTTTAGGCTCAAATTTTCTGTGGTTACCTCTTGTATGCTCCTAAGGCAAGAAAAAATATAAAAAAATAAAAAGAAAAAGTCAAGTTTTTCCAAAAAAAGGTCAACAGCAGATGAAAAGAAAAAATAGAGAGGAGCAAAAGAGGAACAATATCTAGATGAGCACATAGAGAGGTGCAATGTTAATTATACAGTGTTATGGACCAAAATTAAGTTGTCATGTCAATTTATAGAATTTTTTACCAAATTTAGATATTATTATAATTTTTATAGTCCAATTTAGAGATATAAGGTTTAATGATTATCACATGGGGGCGGCTTAAGAGCCTGCATGGAAAGATAGTTTTTCCGTGTGGGCCGCTTAATCCGCCCGCACGGAATGATAATCTTTCCGTGAGGGCACTTAAGCCGCCCGCACGCGATGATCCCCATAACCTATATAGGTGCGCGCAGGCTCCGAAATTTTGTAACTCCCGACAAAATTTTCTAGCGCCGTGGCTTCCTCACTAACCCGCCACCTCCACCGCCGCCTTCACCACGGATGGCCTCCACCATCGCCTCCACCGACCGCGGCCAGCCTCATCTACCTCCACCGACCGCGGCCGTCTCCTCCACCGCCGGCCTCCATCGCCGCCACCACCGACCGTGGCCGCTGTTAGTGATATGCCCTAAATGCAACATGAAGATGTTGGATATCATGGTCAATGTTTATGTATAAATGAATAAAGTGTTATTCAGTTCCATGAAATAGACTTCTTGTATTGATCAATAATTATGTGACTTATTTATGAGACTCTTTATGCATGAATCTATTTCTAAATGATCCCTGATAACATGTCATATTATTGGAACAAATATGACTCTAAGATCGGCATGTTTATTGATTGATGATCATGTCTCATAGATCATGCGTATGGAGATACCAAATCAATAAACATGGATACATGTGTTAGAGAACACATTGTTGGATAGACCCACCATGAGACACTACAGGAATTAATGTGCCATTAGTTGGTCTCAAGTAGTGTTGGTGCAAAATCCTTAGACCTGAGATCATCATGTTTTCCAACATGTGTAGTAGCCTACTTTGGGACTACCAAACGCTATTCCGTAACTGGGTAGTTATAAAAGTAGTTTTCGGGTTTGCTATGAAACATGGAGTGGGATGTGAGTGATCAAGATGGAATTTGCCCCTCCTTTGGAGAGATATCTCTGGGCCCCTCGAGGTAATGGATTATGGAAATGCATGGCCATGCTAAGTTGATTGAGCAGTCAATCAACAGACTAATAATCCAATACGGTTCGAGTGAATGGTTAAGCTATTGAAGGGATGGCACACATCTTACCTATAGCTTAATTGGTATCGTGAGGCAAAGGGATTTGTGTACACATTATTGGTTCAGAGCCAATATGTGCTGCTAGGCGCCACTGTTGACAAATCGACTGAGTTAGACTCGAGCCGAAACCATGTATACCTGAACCTACAGGGTCGCACGCTTAAGGGGATAAGAACAGGCATTCGAGTTGGACTCGGATACGGCTCGATGGGATAGGGATCCGATCGGATAGAGTCCTATGGGCTTACAACGTATGGGCGGCCAACTCTATGAGATTCGGATGGGATCCGATTCAAAATAGGGTCCTGATCGGCCACTAGTCCCAGTCGGCCAACTCTATATTAAGGGGGCGAGGGGTGGAGAGTTGCGGGATTGAATTGAATCGAATTGCGTTGCGCCGAGATCAATCTCCACGGAAACCCTCCCCACTTTCGAGCCAAACCCTAGCCTTGCATCGCATGCTAGCACACGGGTGTTCGGCGTTCTGTCCTCGGACGTGTGGATACCGGTAGAGGCGCTGCTACGTTGCGGCGCTGTTGATCGGCTACGAATCGGCTGCAATCGGAGCAAGGCGACTGCGGCAGATCGGCGACGCAAGCGTAGCTGAGGTCAAGCGCATCGGAGCGAGGCGCGAGAACGTGGTCGGACGACTCGGATCGACTGCGGCATCGGCGAATTGGCTGATTGGTGAATCGGCTGTCCTCGGGAATCGGCTGTCGGCAAATCTGTTGTCATCGGCCAGCACTGTTCCAGATCGGATAGCCCTGATTGGCTAATCCACTGCACTCTACTCAAATCGGTAACGATCTATCGACCCTTACTTGCAAGTGTTCCTGGTTTGCGCGGTAGAAAAGTTTTTGTTTTCGGCTAGCGTAGCCTCCGCGTAACCCTTCAGCCGCCTCCTCCACGGCGCCTCCTTCAACTGCGGTAGGCAAGTCCACCGCGGCCGCCTCCTCCAGTATGGCTGCCTTCCTCACCACGACCGCCTCCGCCACCGGCAACACCGACTGCCACCTCTACCGTCGCCGTCGCATCACCGTTGCATCCATTGTAAAATTTGTTGTAAAATTATACATGTGGAATTTGTGGTAAAATTGGGATAATGTGAAATTATTTTTGTGCAATTTGTGATGTGATATTAGTTATCAATTTAATTATATAATTCAATAATTCAATATGTAATATAGGACGGATGTATCTTCCTGTGCGGGCCACCTAATTCGTCCGCACTGGAAGATCTATTATCCCGTGCGGGCAGCTTAAGTGGCCTGCACGGGATAATAGATCTTCCCGTGCGGGCCTCTTAAGCTGCCCATACGGGATAATAGATCTTCCCGTGCGGTTGGCCGCCCGCACGCGAAAATTTGATTTTCTTGGACCATCTCGCGCGTGCGGGCAAGCCTTCCGCACGGGAAGGTGTCTTTTAGCCCACACGCAAAAACCGATTCTCCAGTAGTGATCGTTTCCATTTTCCCTTTCATATTCTTTTTATCATTTCCATTTTCATTTTGTTGGTTACTATTTCCTAATGGTTCAGTTGGCAGAGCATTGGAAACAAGCATCAATCGCTCATGAATTTCAGTGACAATTTTAACCATTAGATGTGTGCAACTACTCTATCGATCTGGATCGAAACCTATTTTATATGGCATGCTCTAGTAGTCTGGCTTCATTTGTAAAGTTTGTGGAGGTTCTTGCTTCCACAATTCCAACAAATGAGGTTCTCTCTTTTTATTAACTATTATGATTCAAAAGTTGACAATTTGTGTCAACGGGCTATACCCGAAAACGGTATCTGGAGAGTATAGGGGACGCTGAAACTACGGTATGCATGAGATGTAAACCAGAAGACACGAGACAAAGATTTATACTGGTTCAGATCCTTTGAAAAGAGTAATAACCATAATACAGTTTATATAAATATATGGAGAAATACCACATGGATTACAATGAGAAAATAAGATCGCTAAACTAACCCGCCAACTAGGATCTGTCGAGAACGGCCCGATGAGATCTACTTGGCGAATATGACTTTGGCTTTCTCTGGATTGCCTCTTGATGTAGCTTTGGCTATGACTTGTCACTCGATGCCCCTGCCTCCATGAGGGGGCCTTGTATTTATAGCGTTTACCACCTTTTTTCTTTAAGTAGAACACAGAGAACTAAAGCTGGATATAGGCTAAGGAGACCTTGTCTTCCCCGACATAACTCTGTCACCTTCTATCCCGAGAAGATAATTTCCTTCTAGATTCGCCATATATCCTTTAATTAAAGGATATTTTTTGTATATGTTTAGGTATACAGGATTGTCGTATATCACAAACCCAAGTATAGAAGGTATGTCTTATCCTTGACACTGACATTAGCCCACGACTTCAATGCAAATGAACAAGACAATGTTCTCGACCAAAAGACCTTAGAACTATAGTCGTCGAACTCATCTAACCGTTCTTGAATGGCCGAGTAGGGATAGAGTATGCGACTAAGTTCTCTGCATAGCTTTAACCGAGAACACGACCATGGGTTGAATTTGGATTAAAGTCAAAAACTCAAACTGCCACAAACAAATCCGCAAAAATTCCGCCAACGATTTCTCTTTCTTCCTCGAAATTCAAAACGTTAGACATGACTTATAAAATGCCACTTATGAGATCCATTTGGGTTCCGTTTGCCCAAACAGTGCTTTCACATTCCTCTTGCGCACGCAACCTTCTGTCCTAGCAAACACAAAACACTAAACCACAAACTCCATCAATCACCACCATCAATCCTCATGGATCTTCCTGATTCCGTCGTTGAAAAGGAGGCAATAACGAAATTGCATCAAGATGGTGCCCTGCCGAGCACGCGGGTATTGGATCGATCGGAAGAAGGTTCAAACCCCCTCACCAACTTAGGGCAAATTATCACTCTTACTTCATTTGTCCAATGTGATTTTTTGCCCTTCCTTCCGAGTTCATTCCTCTTCTTCTTGATTTCTACGACATTCATCTCCTTCACCTGAATCCCAATTCCATTGCTTTCCTAAGTATCTTTGCTCATCTATGCGAGGCATACCTTGGGGTACATCCCTTTCTAGATTTGTTTAGATATTTTTACGAGCTTAGATAGATGGAACCTTCTAGAATCTTTGGATGTTGTGGTCTCCGCCTCAGGGACGGGATGAAGAAACAATATATTTCCTTCAACTGCTCGTCCTTGAGGAAGGATTGGGGAAACAAATGGTTCTTTCTCCATGTTAGTGACACCACCCTTTGCCTCGCTGTACTCGATGAAAAACAATCGCGCTCTAAGTCCTGGACCTCCAGACCTTCTCTAACTCCCACCCTAGAAAACTTTGTAGTGAAAATCCATGATCCCTGAGTACGCAGTCTGACCGGATATGAAGTTGTTCAAGACTTCGTTTGTCATCGGATCCAGCCTCTTCAAGCTCAAACTCACCCCGAGTACATGTGGAAGAAGACATGACATGGCTGTTGCATCGAGGTATACAACTTGTAGTTTTCTAAGAACAACTCAAAAAACATAAATTGTTCCCGAGTAATAGTCTTGTGAACTCTTCTTTGTTGCAGTCCTTAGTGCGGCCACCATGACGGAGCGCATGGCACAGGTGGTGATCGATCCACCAGCCGCTGCAGCCAACGTCCACCGCGCCAATATACGACCTCTCGCAAATGGAGTGAGAGGCCATTGTGAATGTAAGTGCCTGGATCACTTTCCTTGTCAATCATATCTTTGCTCGTAGGAATAGTATTCCGAACTCTTGCAGGCGTGGCCTCTCATGGATGTTGTCGGACCTCTAGTGGACCATCAGGCGTCTGCTTCACTAAAGGAGCAGTCCGTAGTTGAGCAGGGGACGACAACCTCTACTCCTAGACACAGTGGCTCCAAGAGGAAATGGCCGATATTGGCGAAGGCCACCGGAGCCAGAACACTGACGAGGACTAGCGGCTTTGAGGTAAGATCTCGATTCAAGTCAATCTGACAACCATGATACCGATATTGACCTTTTCTTGCCTTGTCTACAGACCATCTCCAGCACAAAACCCACCTCTTATGGGAGGGGTAGGCTTCTAAAGCGGACCAATATTTGGTGAGTTCTCTACCTGGCCTTCATCATTGTCACTCTCCTGATTACTTGGTTGTCTTACAACTTTCTGGATGATCTCCCTTTGCAGCCCGTCTCCTTCTGCGTTCGAACAGAGTGTTCATGCTTGTGAGGTGGTGAGCTCGAAGTCGCCTCCCGTGGCCACGCCTGCCCTTCGCCTCATACCTCCGGCAACAGGCCTTGTCATCACCTTAGGGACATCTTCGGTGACCAACAAGCTTTCTGCAAGCTTTGTCGTTAGCTTGAGGCGTGTTCCCAAGGCCCTGTCGCAGAGGTCAATCATCTTGCGAAGGCTGCAACCTCCGCCAACGATCGCATCGCTGCTCTGGAAGCTCATCTCGAGACAGAGTGAGCAGACAACAAGAAGCTATGGGAGGTTATTGCCAGGAACAAGAACCGACACAAGAGGCTCGAGAAGACATTGTTTGACTCGAGGGACAACCTAGCCACCCTCCGACAAGGCTTGCACAAGAACTACGGCCGCCTCGACATGGTTGCCAAGAGCTTGGGAAAGCATGCTCCTCCCTTCCCGGATGAGACAACAGTCTTGGGATCTCTATGGACCCTGATAACTGAGCTGGAGACTATGGTGAGTTCCTAGGTAGATCAGCTGGTGAAAGCGATGCGGACTAGACTCAAGACTGGTGCATGCCATGTTCTCGTGTGCCTCAAACCCACGCACCCCGAGATCAACATCAAGGAGATAATGGCCAAGGTAGGAGCTGATGAGCGCTGTGAGGACGTGATGTGGAGCTGGAGGAGGTCGGGGAATCCATGTTCCACTCTTTTGAAGATCAATTCTTTTGTTTCGCCTTATGTAATCTAAGAACAATTTCCAGTATTATGTTCCCAAGAACATTTACATCTATTTGTCCTTAAATCTTTTGGGCAATCACCTGTTATGTAGATGTCTCAAAGATGAAGTCGTGGTCAAACAGCAAAGCGAACGATCCATTGACATGGTAGTGATTCCTGAATCACCCCGTGCTTCGTTGACTCCTGGTGCCAACGATCGTGCATTGGTCATTGTCACTCCTAATAGTGTGTTGTCCTCTCGAGAAGCTCAGCTCGTGCCCCTTCGTGAACAATATCAGAGTAACAAAGATTGTCCTTATAGCCTATTGCCCTTGTTCGCAGAATAGGGATGCTAATGACGACAATATCCTTACCAGGTCTAGAAAGTTCCTTTGAGGAGACGAAGCGTTGGGTCGAGTACTGGTGAACCATGTTTGAGAAGAAAGAGTTGGAGCGGATAACCGACAACATCAAGAAAGACCAAAGCTCGGAGCTTCTCAAGGGAAGAGAAGTTTGGATGGAGGCATATCTTGAAGGATGATGTCGCTCGCTTACTCGGTTATGCCAAGAGCTACATGTGGTTTTTCCGCCTCCTGAGAAGCCTGTATCAGGTTATCTGGGCTGGCTATGGAGTACGTGTGATGACCTTGCCATTATCGCTCGAAGGATCGACAACGGTCTTAAGCAAGAATGTCGTCAAGCTAGTCGAGACGCAGATGGCCATGTGCTCGCGTGCATCCATGAGTCGTGGCCATAGATGAACCTGAACTTTCTTTGGGAAGGGTATACTCATTCTCGATGGACAGCCGCGGAGATCGATCAGCTAGCACAGTCTTTGGCTCCACTTGCCAAGGACGTGTTTGCCTCGATGCAGGGGGTATGGTCATCTTGGTAAATGTAGAATTTAGGATATCCTGCAAAACACTTGACCAAGACATTAGTAGATCGTTTGTGAAGTTTGGTTTCTAATATACTAGGTAATTGGTGTAGAGAATGCAATCTATGTGTAGTAGTGAACGAGTACTCTAGCAAGTGTTGTGGTTAGCAGAACGGTGTTGGGTACCCTTCCTAGCCCCCAGCTGGTTTTATGGAAGATATTTCCACAAAGGCAGCTTGAATCTTATAACAGACTATGCTGAAGTAGAGAATTCCTAGCCCCCAGTCGTGAAATTGAGAAAACCAATTCTCGGTTACACGGCTAGTTAATACGTTGCATGGGGTACTTTGACATGACCAATCTAACATGGTTGTTTGACCTTTAGCACCTAACTAATCTAATAGTGCTAGGCATCTCCGGCTAAGGTTCTGAGACCCGGTGATTAGTCAGGCTTAACATAATAGAACGATAAGAAACGACTTCGAGATGTACTGATATGAGAAGAGAAGATCAATGGACAAACACTGTGCAATTTGAATAGAAATAATCATATATATTAACTTGTATAAATCAACTTACAGAATTTATATCAATCTCATACATAAAATTTACGTAATTGATCAATGTTCTAGGAATTCAATAACTTGTGGCCTTCACTGTCAACGATTTTGTACGTACCTGACATAAGACTTCAGCTATCGTGTATGGTCCTTCCTATTTGGGTGAGAGCTTGTTGCGTCTTGCCTAATTTTGGACTCTGCAAAGGATGTAACCGTCATTGTCGAGTGTACGAGCTCGATGCGCTTCTTGTAATAGTGATATAAGGCTTGCTGGTATCCGGCTATTTGGATGGCAGCTCGTTTCCGCTACTCCTCTAGCAGGATTACATCGTCTACTCTTCGGTTGTCCTAGTCCTCATTCGAGTACTTCAAGATAAGTGTAGACCGGTAGCATAGCTTTGTTGGGAGCATGGCTTTGGATCCGTACATGAGGAAGAAAGGAGTCTCTTTGGTAGGTGTAGTCGCAGTGGTATGGATGGCACATAGAACGGAGAGGAGTTCTTCAATCCATCGTGAATTGTAGGCCATGAGCCTATCGTACACGTGTCTTTTGATCCCATGTAGCATGATTCCGTTGGCCTACTTGACTTGCCCATTTCTATGAGGGTGTGAAACTGATGCGAAGCAGATCTTGACTCTAAATTCCAAGCAGTAGTCTTGGAAAGCACCGCTTGTGAATTGAGAGCCGTTGTTTGTCAGTATCCTGTTTGGGAGTCCGTATCGACAGAATATTCCTTTGATAAACTTGATGGCGTGTTCATCTTTGATCTCTCTTGTCGCTTCAATGCACTTGGTGAATTGTCGATAGCCATGAATAAGAATTTATAGCCGCCTTGTCCGTGTGGAAAGGATTCGAGGATATCAAGCCCCCAGCGTGAAAATGGCCAGGACAAAGGGATAGTCTGTAGGGCTTGTGCTGGTAGCTTAATGTGTTTGCTATGAAATTGACATGCTTCACACCGTCATACCATGTAGCAAGTGTCTTGGAAGGTTGTTCTCCAGTAAAAGCCTTGTCGAAAATCTTTACCGACCAGGGTTTGCGCGTTGGCATGTGATCCGAAGATTTCTTCATGGATATCGAGCAGTAGCTCTGTCGCACCCCGAGTTTTGCCCCTAAATCGTTTAAATAATTTACCCTGAAATAATCGGAATTCCTAGAATTAATCTGGAGTCAACAATTAATTTTAAAATGCATTTAACAAATGGAAATGGCATGGTAGGATTTTTCAAAATTCTACGTGTCAAAATACGCTAACAGGATTTTTACGGGAATTTTCAGAGCACTGGAGCTATTTTTAATCAATTAAATAAGAAATCCACAACTTAATTAAGTCCCAAAAATTATTTTCCCATTTTCCTATTCACCCCCGTACGGCCCGTTGCTTTCCCGCCCCTTTTCCCTAATCGGGCCGTCGGCCCAGCTCCTTCCGGCCCACTTCCTCCCTCTCTTCCCTGGCCGGTCGGCCACCCTTCCGCTTGGGCCGTGCGACCCACTCCTCCTCGGACCGCCGCGCAAGTCCGGGACGCCTCCCCCGCCGCCCGGGCCACCAACAGGTGGGCCCCACCTGTCGGGCCTCCTCCCTCGCGCCCGGTCGGCCCAGTCGCCGCCATGCGTGCCGCCGCGACCGCCCTCTCCGCGCCACCCCGTGCCACGTCAGACCCACGCCGGGCTTGAGCCCGAGCCGCCGCACCCGATGTCGCCCTTTCCGCGTGCCGCAACGGCCGCCGCCGCCCTGAAACGGCCGCCGAATATCTCACTCTCTCTCTCCGAGTCCAAAACCAACGGCGAGGAATTCCCGGCTGTCCCGTGCGCAATCCAGTCTCTTTCCACCCCTATAAAACCCCTCGTCCGCCGTCGCGTTTCCCCTTTGTTTCCCGTTCGATCTAGCCCCGAATCACCGCTTGCCACCGTCGGCCGCCGCCTCCTTCCCCGTCTCCGGTGAGTTCGCCGCCGCTCCTCCCCTTCGGTTTCCCGTGTTGTCGTTGCCCCGAGCCGTCTTGAGCCGTCTTCCCGAGCCGCGACGCTCTCCGCCATCGTTTCCCGTGCATCACACCGCCCGCCATCGTTGTTTTCCGCGTCGCCGGAGTTTGGCCAACCGCCGCGCGGCCATGGCCGGCGAGCTCAAGCCGCCGCGCCCGCGCAAACGCTAACCCTAGCGCCGCCTCTCCCGAGCCATCCGATCGGCCAGATTGAGCGCATCCGAGCCGTCCGATCCCACCGTTTCGCCTCGCCGCGTGTCAGCCATCCGCCCGGCCACCGTCGCCATCCAAACCCGAACCCTAGCCACTGTCCGCACCGTCCGATCTTTCAGATCGGGTGGATCTGGACCGCTCACCCACGCGCAAGCCGTCGCCGTCCGATCGTCATCGCCCCCTCGCCAATGCACGCCACGCGTCCCCGCCACCCCTTCGGCTCCCGCTGTGGACTCGGTCCACCATGGACCGAGCCGGCCGCACCGCTTGCGTGAGCGCACGTTGACACCAGCCCTAGCGCCGACGTTAGCCGCCGACGCCAGCCCTAGCCGACGTCGGCACCGACCGTGCCGCTCCATGCTGATGTCAGCATGACGTCAACCCTTGCCACCCGCGCAATGCTTGCGCAATAATTAATTTAGTCTTTTCTGTTTAGTTTAAAAATCATAATTAAACTTCTAAAATTCATATCTTTTTAATCCGAGCTCCGTTTTAGTCCATTCAAATTTCATTAAATCCATAGAAATGTCAAGAATCCATTAAATATACTTTTCAGTGTTGTTTCAGTAGACTTTTTAGGGTGTTTTGTTGAGTACTTTGTTTGTCGCGTAGATTCCGAGCTTTCCGGCGAGTCCATTTTCCTCGAAGTAGTCGCCGAGGTTCCTCAGTCTCCATAGCAAGGCAAGTCATACTTTACATTGATCATATTGTACCTATTTTATTTAAATATCTCATTTCTCTCAAATACTGCATATGTTTTAGAATGTCATTTCATGGGATTATTATACCTATTGTACCCAACCATAGGGATTGTATACCTAATATTATTGATAATTTGGGTTCAATATGACTAGATGTTAGTTTAGGGCTTGCTTAGCCATGCTTAGCTCAACTAGCTCACTTAAGGGGATCACATTACCCAATTATTATATTGAAGACTTATTCTCACATGAGGTCAAGTTTGTGACTCTACTTTAATAATACTGAATTATGACAATGGTGGGTCGTGAGCACATGGTTGGTTTTTGGTTAGCGTGCTCATGACAATTAAGGACCGGTTCTCAGAAAACCCTCGAAGAATAACCGTGCATACCACAAGCCAGCATGGGTAATGGCTGGGTCTGTAGCGTAGCTGTCTCTAGCTGACGTATCGTAGTGAGGGTGGGTGTGATGGAGTTGGGTCGGCCCCGGTTTTAAGGGTTGATCGGCTTCCGGATTCACCGTGGCACGAGAGGGGGCTGCCCACTACCCTGATGGGACTGGGGGCAAAACCTTGGTGTGGTACGATTGGTTAGAGGGGACTATGTGAAGGGTCCTGTCACAGTTCCTTTTCGAGGTATCATGGTGGTACTCTGGCACATGGTAACGTGTCGTGGAATTGTGTTTTGTGGGTACAATTGTACAACTCTGATCAGAGTAAAACTATTCGAATAGTCGTGCCCACGGTTACGGGCTATCGACCAGATTCACCTTGATTAGTCTCACTTATTCACATAAATGAACTGATGGAACTTGATTAGTACAGATGGATGGATGGGCCTGTTGCAACGTAGTTTTAACGTTGGACAGTGTTTATTTAATATTGCTTAATTATTACTATTGCTTTACTGCTTTCAATTATTATTATTTCTGCAATGCTGTTTATGCAAATTGAGCCTATTATCCCTATCCTTGATATTTATCCTGCATCATACCTCCTCTTCCGGTATGACTTGTTGAGTATGGTGGTTGTACTCAGTCTTGCTCTTTTCCCCCTTCAATGCCAGAGGTTGAGGTCGAGGTCTCCGAAGAAGTGTAGGCTTGTTCGCCGTCAAGGGTTAGCTGTGGTGTTGGTGTTCCGCTTCGCTCGAGTCAAGTTTAGCTTAAGTCAGTTTTTTACTTTTCGCTACATTTGTGTAACTCTTTTATATTGTTTCTAAGACGTGGTTTCTGTATTATCAATAATGTCGATTTGTGTACCTCGGCTGATGCCTGGGCGAGGGTTTAATGCACAAATTAGCTGCAAAAATTATGGTGTGAATTTCTGAGCGTGACAAGTTGGTATCAGAGCTGGCCTTTGACTGTAGGACGAGCCAACTGGAAACCTTAAGAGCCCTCTAACCTTTTCAGTTGCATGTGTTTAAAAAAGGGGTGTTTTGAAAAGTGAAGTCAGTCTAGGGTTTTAGAAGTTGTGAAAATGGCTCTTCGGTTGTTGGTTTTTGAGCATGCTTTGATTCCCGCTCCTTTGTTTCTATAGATGGCAGGTTTCCCAGCGACGCACTGTGGAAAAGAAATGGTGGGCTTTGTTGCAAAGCTGGCACGCATGGCCCTTGCAGTCGGGTATCCTGGAGCGCTGGAGTATACTACAGTTGCGCCTCTCAGTGGCAAGTTGCCCTATCGTGTCCGTTTGGAGGTTCACGGGTTTGTCGGAACGTGTCTTCCCAACATGGAGGTTACAGCTTCAGGAGGCATGTCGGACCATGCTTGTCAAGAAGCTGCTTACCTGATGTTGGCCAGGATGAGGGAGCTGCATGATGCTGACCTTCGCACCTCCGCTTATCGCTACCATCCCCGTCGTGGCAGTTCCTCCGATGTCAGTGCTTTCAATTCTACAGCAGATGAGAACGACTCTACTTTCGGCCGCATATGCACGGTGATCAGGGGTCTGGACAAGATGCACTTAGACCTGCACAAGGCAGCCAAGGAGCTGAACGACAGGAAGATGCTGAGGATTGTGAGACTGCAAGACGAAGTGGTTCGTCTCAAGAAGGAAGTTCTGAGTTGACGGGACTCCCAGCACCTGGTGGTGTCAGGATTCATACTACGCCTCGGAAGACCACCAGTGCACCTGTCCGTATCCAGCTGGCGCCCCGGATCCCTCCACCGTCTCCTCCTGCGCCCCCTCCTGCTCCTCCCGCTCCACCAGCTCCAGTTCTAGCGCCTGTCCCAGTTCTTCCTGTTGCAGGTTTTGCTCTCGCTTTCGCCCCGGCTTCGGTGTACCAAGGCGGAGGTGGCAGCAACGGTTGGATCTCCATCTCCAGCAACCCAAGCTCTGAGGATTCAACTGAAGACATTGATTCATAAGAGACTCGGAGTTCTTTTGAGGAAAGAGGTAGGATTGGTTGGGCTACAGCCACCGATTTGGAAGAGTTGAAGTCTGAGATGAAGCAAAAAGACTCCAGGAGCCGTTTCGAGGAATGGGCCAATCTTCTGAAGGAGGCAGTTTCGACTCCTCGTCTCGCGGATCGTTCTAGTCGCCCTTCTTAGTTTTATCGTTTTGCTTAGTTGTCTGCTTGGTAGTTGCGGTGTGTTAGGCTGTTGTGTCTGGGTTAGCTGGCACTCGATATCGAGTGTGATATGGCTGACCAATTAAGGATGTTTCATGCTTTTCCTTGTTTTAATCAAAATCAGAACAATGCATTTGAATTCTAATAATAAAGTTTGGTTTCTAAGTCCGTCTATTTTTCTTCTTTTCTCTCTTTGGTTTGGTCGTCTTCTCCAGATGGTGAACACCAGGACCAGTGGAGCAAACAGCAACAGTGGGCAGTCAGCTGCCAACAACAACGAGAATCATGATGTCAACGGCAATGCTCCTTCGCCGCCACATGAGAATCCCACTATTGCTCAAGTGCTTGCTTCGCACACGCAGATGATGGCTACGATGATGCAGCAGATGCAACAGCAGATGTTGCAACAGATGCAACAGCAGCAGCAGCAGAATAACCAGTTGCTCCTCCACCACCCTAGTCTAAGTTGCCAGAGTTTCTTCGTGTCCGACCGCCGACCTTCTCCAGCACCACTAATCCTATGGAGGCCAATGACTGGCTTCATGCTATAGAGAAGAAGTTAGACCTACTGCAGTGCACAGACCAGGAGAAAGTCTCTTTTGCTACACATCAGTTGCAAGGCCCTGCTTCTGCTTGGTGGGACAACTACTTGGTTACTCGCCCAGCTGGAGCAGCAGTTACATGGGAAGAGTTCTGTCGCAGTTTCAGGACAATACATATTCATGCGGGAATAGTTGCGTAGAAGAAGCATGAGTTTCGTTCTCTTGAGCAGGGTCACAGGTCAGTTACTGAGTACCTGCATGAGTTCAACCGTCTTGCACGTTACGCCCCATAAGATGTGCGCACTGATGCAGAAAGGCAAGAAAAGTTCTTGGTTGGTTTGGATGATGAACTCACGGACAAGCTAATCTCAGGAGAGTATGCTAACTTTGAGAAGCTGGTTGACAAGGCCTTTCAGCAGGAAGACCAGCGCAACAAGATGATCAAGAAAAGAAAGGCAGTGCAGTTCAGACCTCCTCAACAGCAAGGAAATCAGCAGAGGCCACGTTTCATGTCCGGAAGTCAGGGTGGACCTACCACCATGATTGTTCGTCAGCATCGGCCTTACCACTCGGGAAATTTTCAAGGCGCGGTAGCGGCGGTGGACAACAACGAGCGCACCTCGGCCCGCGTCTTCCAACAACGCCACCCCAGCAGCAGTCCAAGCCACCACCTCCAAGGAAGGACTCCGGAGGGAAGCCTGGAGTCTGCTTCAACTGTGGTGACCCTGGGCATTTTGCAGACAAGTGTCCAAAGCCAAGGCGCACTGGAGCAAGGATCATCCAGGCCCGTGTCAATCATGCGTCCGCAGAGGAAGCGCAGGCCGCTCCTGAAGTTATACTGGGTACATTTCCTGTGAATCTCACTCCTGCTACAGTATTATTTGATTCTGGTGCTACGCATTCATTTATTTCAAAGCAGTTTGTTGGGGCACATAGGTTATCAGTAGTGGAACTTAAGATACCTATGCGGGTTCAAACCCCTAGAAACCATTTGGACACGGCTCAGTATTGTCCCTCAGTGGCAATAGAAATCCAAGGATCTAAATTTCTAGCCAACCTTATCCTTCTTCAATCCAAAGGCCTAGATGTCATTCTTGGGATGGATTGGTTGTCCAGACATAAGGGAGTAATTGACTGTGCTAGTCGCACAATTACTTTAATCAATGGGAAAGGAGAAGAGATTGTTTTTCGTTCTCCCATGCAAGTCGAGACTGTGGCAAGTTTGAATCATGTTTCTACCGGTGAATCGTCTGAAGTAGCAGCAAAGATCCCTATGAAATTATAAGATATCCCCATAGTCAGAGAATACCCTAAAGTTTTTTCCGAAGATTTAACACAGATGCCATCAGAAAGAGAAATTGAATTCCGGATTGATCTAGTACCCGGAACCGCCCCAATTCATAAGAGGCCGTATAGAATGGGAGCCAACTCGTTGGCCGAAGTAAAGAAGCAAGTGGATGAACAGTTGCAGAAAGGTCATATCCACCCTAACAAGTCGCCTTGGGGTGCTCCGGTGATATTTGTGGACAAGAAAGACAAGACCAAGAGAATGTGTGTCGATTATCGCGCACTCAATAAGGTCACTATCAAGAACAAGTATCCTCTACCACGGATTGATGATTTGTTTGATCAACTCAAGGGGGCAAAGGTGTTCTTCCAAGATAGACCTGTGATCAGGCTATCATCAGTTGAGAATTCGGGAAGAGGACACTCCCAAGACCACTTTTATCACCCGGTACGGTCTGTATGAGTGTACGGTCATGTCTTTTGGATTGACCAATGCACCGGCTTTCTTTATGAATCTGATGAACAAGGTGTTTATGGAGTTCTTGGACAAATTTGTTGTGGTGTTCATTGACGACATTTTGATCTACTCTAAGACTGAGGAAGAACATGAGCATCATCTCCGGTTAGTGCTCGATAAGTTGAGGGATCATCAACTCTATGCCAAGTTTAGCAAGTGTGCTTTCTGGTTAAAGGAAGTGCAGTTCCTCGACCACATTGTGAATGCTCAAGGAGTAGCAATGGATCCGTCAAATGTGGAATCAGTTACCAAGTGGACTCTGCCAAAAACAGTCACGCAGATCCAAAGTTTCCTTGGACTTGTGGGTTATTACCGCCGCTTCATTGAGAATTTCTCCAAAATCGCCAAGCCGATAACTCAATTGTTGAAGAAAGATGAGAAATTTAAGTGGTCAGCGGAATGTAACAAGAGTTTTGAAGAGCTTAAGAGGAAGTTGGTGTCTGCACCAGTATTGATACTGCCTGATCCAGCAAAAGATTTCCAAGTTTATTGTGATGCATCCCGCCAAGGGCTGGGATGTATGTTGATGCAAGAAGGCAAAGTGGTCGCATATGCTTCTCGTCAATTGCGTCCGCATGAGAACAACTATCCAACTCATGATATGGAATTAGCCATAGTGGTTCATGCCCTGAAGATCTGGCGACACTGAAGGGTTACGCGAAAGCTACGCTAGCCGAAAACAAAAATTTTTCTACCGCGCAAACCAGGAACACTTGCAAGTAAGGGCCGATAGATCGTTACCGATTGGAGTATGCAGCAGAAATAGCCAATCAGGGCTATCCGATCTGGAACTGTGTACCGATTCCCGCAAGCCGACAGCCGATTTCCAATCAGCCGATTCGCGGAGTCGTTCGGTCACGTTCTTGTGCCTTGCTCCGATGCGCCCGACTGCAGCCGATCCGAAGCCAATCAACAGCGCGCAACGTAGCAACGCCTCTACCAGTATCCACACGTCCGGGGACAAAACGCCGTACACCCGTGTGCTAGCACGCGATGCAAGGCTAGGGTTTGGCTCGAAAGTGGGGAGGGTTTCCGTGGAGATTGATCTCGGCGACTTTTGTTGCGGATTCGGTTCAACGCGATACAGAAACTCTCCACCCCTCGCCCCTTTATATAGAGTTGGCCGACTGGGACTAGTGGCCAATCAGGACTCTATTTTGAATCGGATCTCATCCGTATCTCATAGAGTTGGCCGCCCACACGTCGTAAGCCCATAGGACTCTATCCGATCGGATCCCTATCCGATCGAGCCGTATCCGAGTCCAACTCGAATATCTATTCTATCCCCTTAAGCGTGCGACCACGTAGGTTCAGGTATACTCGGTTTCGGCTATAGTCTAAGTTAGCCGATCGTCGGCTCGAGTCCAACTCAGCCGACCCGTCACCGCGGCGCCTAGCAGCACATATTGACACCATAGTATACAAGAATAATATCGGCTCGAACCTGTAATGTGTACACAAATCCCTTTGCCTCACAATACCAGTTAAGCTATAGGCAAGATGTGTGCCATCGCTTCAATAGCTTAACCATTCACTCGAACCGTATTGGATTATCGTCATTGATTGACTCCTCAATCAACTTAGCATGGCCATGCATTTCCATAATCCATTACCTCGAGGGCCGAGAGATATCTCTCCAAAGGAGGGGCAAATTCCATCTTGATCACTCACATCCCACTCCATGTTTCATAGCAAACCCGAAAACTACCTTTATAACTACCCAGTTATGGAATAGCGTTTGGTAGTCCCAAAGTAGGCTACTACACATGTTGGAATCCATGGTGATCTCAGGTCTAAGGACTTTGTACCAACACTACCTGAGACCAACTAATGGCACATTAATTCCTGTAGTGTCTCATGGTGGGTCTATCCAACAATGTGTTCTCCAACACATGTGTCCATGTTTATTGATTTGGTATCTCCATACCCATGATCTATGAGACATGATCATCAATCAATAAACATGCCGATCTTAGAATCATATTTGTTCCAACAATATGACATATGATCGAGGATCGTTTAGAAATAGATTCATACATAAAGAGTCTCATAAATAAGTCACGTACTTATTGATCAATACAAGATGTCTATTTCATGGAATTGAATAACACTTTATTCATTTATACATAAACATTGACGTGATATCCAACATCTCCATGTTGCCTCTAGGGCATATCACTAACAGACACTACCTAATTGGCAACCATTTTGAAGTGTATACAGACCATAAAAGCCTCAAGTATATCTTCACCCAACCGGACTTGAACCTTCGTTAGCAAAGATGGTTGGAATTGATCAAATATTATGATTTGGGGATAAATTACCATCCTGGCAAAGCTAATGTGGTAGCAGATGCTTTGAGCCGGAAGAGTTACTGCAACACCATCAACGTCGAAAGAATGTGCAACCAGTTGCAGCAAGAATTTGAGCACCTAAATCTATAGGTTGTGGATTTTTGTTTTGTGGCCGCTCTGGAAGCCCAACCCACTCTCATTGATGAAATCCGGGCTGCTCAGGCATCAGATCCCGAGAAGGCTGAACTCAAGAAGAACATGAGAGCCGAAAAAGCTCACGACTTTACAGAAGACGAGCATGGAACAATCTGGATGGGAAAGAGATTGTGTGTGCCAGAAGATAAGGATTTGAAGAAGCTGATCCTTATGGAAGCTCACCAAACTCAATATTCAATTCATCCAGGTAGTACAAAGATGTATCAAGATCTTAAAGAGAAGTTTTGGTGGGTCAGTATGAGGAGAGAAATAGCTGAGTTTGTCGCACTTTGTGATGTTTGTCAGCGGGTCAAGGCAGAACATCAACGGCCCGTAGGATTGTTGCAACCCCTCCAAATTCCGGAATAGAAATGGGAAGAATTGGAATGGTTTTTTTCATGGGTTTACCCCGCACATCGTCAGGGTATGATTCAATTTGGGTTGTTGTGGACCGACTCACGAAAGTGGCCCACTTCATACCAGTGCATACCACCTACTTGGGAAAGAAGCTAGTAGAGCTATACCTTGCTAGTCATGTGTTTACATGGAGTGCCTAAGAAGATCGTGTCTGACCGAGGAAGACAGTTTACTTCCAAGTTCTGGAAGAAGTTGCAAGAAGAGCTTGGAACCCGTTTGAATTTCAGTACGGCCTATCATCCGCAAATAGATGGTCAAACGGAGAGAGTGAATCAAATTATGGAAGACATGTTGAGAGCATGTGTGCTTGAATTTGGTAAAGCGTGGGACAAGAGTTTGCCCTATGCAGAACTCTCCTATAACAACAGTTATCAAGCGAACATTCAAATGGCACCATATGAGGCGTTGTATGGACGAAAGTGCCGCAGACCCCTTTTCTGGGATCAGACTGGTGAACGTTAGTTGTTTGGCACAGAAGTGATAAGCGAAGCAGAAGAAAAAGTCTGAACCATTCGGGAAAGGTTGAAAATTGCGCAGTCCCGGCAGAAGACCTACACAGACAATCGTCGAAGAGATCTCGCTTTTGAAGCAGGGGATTCTGTGTATCTTCGTGTTACACTGCTCCGGGGAGTACACCGTTTCCAAACCAAAGGCAAGTTGGCACCACGTTTTGTGGGACCATACAGGATTCAGGAACGTCGAGGAGAAGTAGCCTATCAGCTTGAGCTTCCATCCAACATGGCTGGTATTCACGACGTGTTTCATGTGTCTCAGTTAAAGAAGTGTTTGAGGGTACCAGAAGAGCAGGCGAGTCCAGACCAGATTGAAATTCAAGAGGACTTGACCTATGTGGAGAGACCAGCTCGTATTCTCGAGACCAGTGAGAGAAGGACTCGAAACAAGGTTATCAGATTTTGCAAAGTTTAGTGGACTCATCACTCAGAGGAAGAAGCTACCTGGGAAAGAGAAGATGAGTTGAAGGCCGTGCACCTGCACCTCTTCGCCAGTGCCTCCGAATCTCGGGGTCGAGATTCCGTTTAAGGGGGGTAGGTTTGTTGCACCCCGAGTTTTGCCCCTAAATCGTTTAAATAATTTACCCTGAAATAATCGGAATTCCTAGAATTAATCTGGAGTCAACAATTAATTTTAAAATGCATTTAATAAATGGAAATGGCATGGTACGATTTTTCTAAAATTCTACGTGTCAAAATACGCTAACAGGATTTTTACGGGAATTTTTAGAGCACTGGAGCTATTTTTAATCAATTAAATAAGAAATCCGCAATTTAATGAAGTCCCAAAAAATATTTTCCCATTTTCCTATTGTCACGCCCGGAAAATAGAACACTATATTCCGATTGTGAGTGCATAAATCCTTGTCCCAGGAGGCAAGGTACACATTACATAGTTGGTAAATAACAGAGTAAAGAAGCGGAAGCGTAGATAGAGTACTTTATTACATGGGCGACCAAAGGCCCAACACTGAAAGATAGACAAATAAAAGACGACACCTAAGACGGGCCACCACAGGCGCTTTGACGGCAGGCACGAGCTAGACACCAAAGCCTTCAACCTCGAAACACTCCTCTTCTGGAAGGAAAAAAGGAGCAAGGCTAAGTACAACCACCGTACTCAACAAGCCATGCCGGAAAAATGCAAATATAATGCAAGGGAGTACAAGGAATTTATATATAAAGCTATTTTGCACAAAAACATCATTTCAAGCATTTAAATATTTAAAGGCATTTAATTAAAACACGAGCCTATCTCTATTCATATTATTATCAATCCCGCGCACCAACGCGATCTGGCCTTAACCCAGACCAACAAGTGCTATCTTTAATTATTTCAGTTTTAAATAGAATTAAAGTCTAACTTGGGTACATTGCTTGGCTTGCCCATAACCGAGGGCACGGCTATTCAAATAGATTAAACTCTGATCAGAGGTGTACATCTTTACCCACCAGTCATGTCTTCCTCACGTGTTGCGACGTGCCACATGCCACCATGGCATACGGATGGAAGCCATGACATAACTCATCGCTTAGTACTGCCCTAAACAAAGAAGACCGACATAGACTTCCCCCGCCAGGTGCCCTGGGTCGAGCAGACAGTCTATGCCCCCAGGCATCTCGACTCGTCCTGAGTCTTCACTTGCAAAAGACATCAGCCCTACCTAGGGCTTCATCCATCCCTATCCGTGTCTTTTCTGTTCAGGACCGTACTAAACAACGTGTTAAGCCTTACCCATTAGACAGGTGGTAGTACGGAATATGCCTTGCAACAGAGGCCCGAAGACCGGTCCTTTTGGCGGCCGAGGTGCGACTAACAAAACCATGCACCTCGTGCCCAGCCGAAAACATGGTTGGGGAAATTTTGAAGGGGAAATTTATTGTCAAAGCTAAACAACCAATATTTCCATTATTTACAAATTAGTATTTTTCCTAAGGGTTACCAAGGTTGATAATAATACAATTAGTAAGGCTATAACAAGGAGAATCGGTATGGCTAAATAAAACAGTGATACACGCGGAAATTTAATAAAGCAAAATGCAATAATTTAAATAAAAATAATTTTATAAATTGGGGCAACAATATGATCAAGATGACATGACTTGCCTTGCTCGCTACCAAAGTCTTCAAGGTCGACCTCGAGGTAGAGCGGCTCTTCCGGATCTACAAGACGCGATGAATGCAAAAGAAAAAGGCCAAAAGATAAATAACAACCATAAAAAATACCGAAACAAAGCACAAAAATGGGTTCTACACTGTTTAAGGGAAAATTAGCAATTTGAACGGGTCGATTCCGAGTTCAAACGGTCAAGATATGGCCGTTTGAATTTTAGGCGTTGTTTGAATAGCGATTTACGAAATCGTGAATTATTTTCGCAATTTCAACCACGTTGCTGCTTGAGAGGAGACATGAAAACAGAGGAAAGGGAGAGATGGCAGTGGGTGGCGGCAAGCTCACCGGGAGCAGCGAGAACAGTGAGGAGACGACGAAGAATGCTGGTGGTGAGGAAGAGGCGGCTGACAGCTTCGGATTGCTAGTGACGTCGTTGTTCCCGTGGTTCCTTGCGCTCAACAGGGAAGTGAATGAGGGAGAGGGAAGGGAGGACGGTGTGAGGAAGAAAGGAGGGGGGCTGGGAACCCTTTTATAGGCCGGGGGAGGGACAGGGACGCCGGGGAGAGGAAAAGGAGGGGTCGGCCGGAGGGAGAAACGGCGCCGGCCATTCATGGCGTCGGTTCACCGGAGATGAACATGCATCGATTCAAGACTCATTAGTGCACGATTGGGGTTGATTCAAGAGGGGAAATACTGAGGAGGTGAAGGGGAATCGATTTTTGCAATCAAATGGGAGGGAAATCGACCGGGGAGGCAGATCAATTGATGGCTGCACTAGGGTTTTTCACGGGAGAGAGAGGAACACGCATTGCTCAAGGTTGAAGACGACACTGTTTGGTGGGGCCCATCTACCAGGTGCGTGGGCACGTGTCCTCGCGCACGTGCGCGGTGCAGCGGCGCGGCTGCTGCTTGCTGGGCCGAGTAGGAAAGAGATGGGCCGGGGAGAGGAAAAGAAAAGGAGGGGGCGGCTGGGCTGAGGAGGGAGAGGGGAGAGATGGGCCGTCGGCCCAAAAGGAGAGGGAGAGGTTCAGTTTTAATTTTTTTTAGAAATATGAGAAAGGTTATTGTTGCATTAAAAAATATTTGATGCTCTGAAAATTGAAGTAAAACTTGGTTACATATTTTGAAGCGTGAGGAATTCGAACAAAGTTCCCACATGCCGGTTCGAGTTGAACTTAGGGATTTTTAATCGTTGGAGGCTATTTTTGGTTTTTACAATTTCTAGAAATTCCCTTTTCACAACTATTTATAATTAAACGATTTTTAGGGTGGGACAAACCTACCACCCTTACAGAGAATCTCGACCCCGAGATTCGGAAGCACCGCTGAAGAGATGGGGATGGGCTGACTTCAACTCGTCTTCGCACTCCCAGGTGGCTTCTTCTTCAGAATGATTGCTCCACTGAACCTTGCAAAAACGGATGACTCGACTACGTGTATGCCTTTCTGAGATGTCCAAGATTTTGATTGGCTTCTCCACATAAGTTAAATCCTCTTGGATCTCGATCTGCGTAGGATCGGCTTGCTCTATCGGCACTCGGAGACATTTCTTGAGTTGGGAGACATGGAACACGTCGTGGACACTTCCCAATGTAACTGGCAAGTCGAGCTGATAGGCAACTTCTCCTCTTCTGCTCAAGATCTTGTACGGTCCAACATATCTCGGTGCAAGCTTCCCTTTCGTGTTGAATCTTTGAACTCCCCTAAGTGGAGTGACTCGTAAATACACATAATCATCGGCTTCGAAAGTAAAATCTCGACGATGATTGTCTGCATAGCTCTTCTGTCTAGACTGGGCCACTTTCAAGTTATTTTGGATGATCCTAACTTTTTCCTCGGCTTCTCTAAGAACATCTATACCAAAAACCTGTCGTTCCCCTGTCTGATCCCAAAGGAGTGGGGTTCTACACTTTCGGCCATACAAAGCTTCATACGGAGCCATTTGTAGACTGGACTGATAGCTGTTGTTGTATGAAAATTCTGCATAAGGGAGACTCTTATCCCAAGTTTTCCTAAAATCAAGGACACAAGCCCGAAGCATGTCTTCAAGAATATGATTGATTCGTTCTGTCTGGCCATCTGTTTGCGGGTGGTAAGCAGTGCTAAAATTTAATCGTGTTCCCAATTCCTCTTGCAACTTTTGCCAAAACTTGCAAGTAAATTGACTACCTCGGTCAGACACGATCTTCTTCGGAACACCATGAAGACAAACGATGCGAGCAAAATATAGTTACGCAATTTCTTTGCCCGAGTAAGTAGTTTTGATTGGAATGAAATGTGCCACTTTCGTCGTCTATCAACGACTACCCAGTTGAGTCATAACCACCTTGAGTTCGGGAAGACCGGTAATAAAATCCATTCCAATTTCCTCCCATTTCCACTCCGGAATGGAGTGGTTGAAGCAATCCTGCTGGTCTCTGGTGTTCTGCTTTGATTCGTTGACATACATCACATAAGGCCACAAATTCAGCTATCTCCCGCTTCATGCTGACCCACCAATACTTGGCTTTCAAGTCTAAATACATCTTGGTACTACCTGGGTGGATGGAGTACTGTCTTTCATGTGCTTCTTGTAGGATGAGCTTCTTTATTTCTGGAATGTTTGGGACACGGATACGATCTCCATTCCAGTTGCTCCGTATTCATCCTCAACAAAACCGGTTGCTTTTCCTCTCCTCATATTTCTCCTGAGTTCTTTAATATCAGTGTCATCTTTCTGGGCTTCGCGAATTTGATCAAGAAGCAAAGGCCTAGCTTCTAAGGTTGCTAGAAAACCTCGCTTGACGATGCCTAGATTCAACGATTCTATCTCCTTGCAAAGAACAGAAGAATACTGCTCGAGATGAACCGTGTTGCAGTAGCTTTTTCTACTCAGAGCATCAGCCACCACGTTGGCTTTCCCGGGGTGATAGTGAATTCCCACATCGTAATCCTTGATTAATTCCACCACCTTCTTTGAAGTAGGTTTAGATCCTTTGGTGAAAATATACTTCAAGCTCTTATGATCGAGTGTATAGCTCGCAACGATTCCCAACGAGATAATGACGCCAAATTTTTAAAGCATGCACTACGGCTGCCAACTCAAGATCATGAGTGGGGTAGTTGTTCTCATGCGGACGTAACTGTCGGGATGCATAAGCCACCACACGTCCTTCTTGCATTAACACACAACCCAAACCTTGACGGGAGGCATCACAATACACTTGGAAATCTTTGTTAATATCTGGCAGAACCAAAACTGGAGAGGACACCAGTTTGTTTTTGAGCAATTGAAATGCCTTCTCGCATTGTGGGGTCCATACAAACTTTTCTTCTTTCTTCAATAACTGAGTCATTGGTCTAGCTATCTTTGAGAAGTTCTCAATGAACCGGTGGTAATACCCTGCCAATCCCAGGAAGCTACGAATTTGAGTGACTGTTTTGGGTTGATTCCACTTGATAACTGATTCAACTGTAGTGGGGTCTACTGCCACTCCTTGAGCAGATATGACATGGCCTAAGAACTTTACTTCTGACAACCAGAATTCACATTTGGCATACAGTTGATGCGTCCTGAGTTTCTCTAGGGTTAGACGCAAAGGTTGCTCATGCTCTTCTTTTGTCTTAGAATAAATCAAAATGTCATCGATGAAGACAACCACGAACTTATCCAGATACTCCATGAAAACTTTGTTCATCAAGTTCATAAAGAAAGCAGGAGCATTGGTCAACCCGAATGACATTACTGTACATTCATATAGACCATATCTGGTGGTGAAGGCCGTCTTGGGGATATCTTCTTCACGGATTCGTAGTGGTGATATCCTGATCGGAGATCAATCTTGGAGAATACGGCTCCCTTCAATTGGTCAAACAAATCATCGATCCGAGGTAATGGGTATTTGTTCTTGATAGTGACTTCATTGAGCCCACGATAATGGATACACATTCGTTTGGTCTTGTCTTTCTTCTCAACAAAGATTACCGGTGCTCCCCATGGGGATGTGCTGGGACGAATATACCCTTTCTCCTTCAATTCATCCACTTGCTTCTTTACTTCGGCCAATTCGTTGGCACCCATCCGATACGGTCTTTTGGAGATAGGTGCGGTACAGGTACTAGATCAATTCGAAACTCAATCTCTCTTTTGGGGGCATTCTGGCAAGTCTTCGGGAACACATCCCCGTAATCCTTGACTATTGAGATTCCTTCAAGACGGACTGATGCGAGAACTTGCGGGCGGTCGGGGTGGGATGAGCATAGGCGATGACAGGCTGATCAGGACCATTGTGTAATGTGATGGTTCTTACGGGCACAATCCAATACCACTTGATGGCGAGCAAGAAAGTTCATTCCAAGGATGACATCTAGATCTTTGGATTCCAGAAGGATGAGATTGGCTAGAAAAGGAATCCCTTTGATTTCTATGGACACTGATGGACTGAACTGCCGAGCTGGCATTTGACCACCGGGGGTAGTAATTAGCATAGCATTGCTAAGGCTTTCTACCCTCAAGTTATGTTGCGCCACAAATTTTCTTGATATGAATGAGTGTGTTGCTCCAGAATCAAATAAAATTGATGCACAAACAGAATTAACCAGAAACATACTAATGATAACTTCCGGAGCTGCCTGCACATCCTCTGCAGTGACGTGGTTCACACGTCCCCTGATCATGTTGTTGCTATCACCATTGTTGCGGACTGGTGCCTGGCCTTGCAGGCGCTTCGGCTTCGGGCATTTGTTAGCAAAATGCCCCGGTTCATGGCAGTTGAAGCATATGAGGACTTTTCCATCACGGTCTTTGTTGGTTGGCACTCCTGGTGCTGCTGTTGGAGTAGGACGAGGTGCACGGTTTATCGCCTGGTTCTGCTGCTGCGATGAAGACCTGTTGACAAATTGCATAGAGGAAGCTAGACGAAACTGTGAGTTGGAGGAAGATCCACCGTGATGAGGAGTGGTATAACGGAGCTTCTGACTTGGCCCCTGTTGTGCCTTCAAGTTTGCCATGCGACGCTTAAGACTATCGAGTTCTTTGTTCTTGGCTTCCTGGCGGATAGACTTGTCCACCAAACGCTGGAAATTGACATAGTCACTGGAGATCAACTGTACCGACAGCTCGGGGTTGAGTCCTGAGAGAAACTTTTCGTGCTTCTCTTCATCTTCACGTACTTCCTCTGGGGCATATCTGGCAAGACGATTGAATTCTTGCAAATATTCTGTTACTGAGTGGTTGCCTTGCTTTAGATCCCGGAACTCTCGCTTCTTCAAAGCCATAATACCAGCTGGCACATGAGACTTTCTAAATGCGGCGTTGAAGCGACCCCAAGTGATAGGCTGTTCTGCAGGTTGGGTGGCTTGGAACTGGTCCCACCATTCAGAAGCGGGTCCTTGGAGTTGGTGGGCAGCGAAGGCAACTTTTTCAGCATCGGTGCACTGGATTAGGTCAAATTTCTTGTTGATGGTGTGCAGCCAATCTATAGCATCTACAGGGTTGGAGGTGCTAGAGAAAGTGGGTGGGCGAATACGTAGGAATTCTGCGAGCTTGGACTGGCGAGGGGGAGGTGGTGGAGCGTTAGCGGCATTCTGGTTTTGGATATGATGGAGAAGAGCAGCCATCATATTGGTTTGTTGAGCTAGTATCTGGGTGAGAATGGGATTGTCATGAGGTGGGGGTGGTGGAGGGCGGTGGTGCGTTCTCATGATCACGTGCATTGCCTTCGCTGTGCTCATCACGCGACCTCCCGGTGTTCACCATCGACCGAACCAAGCAAGAGAAGGATAAGGAGACGAAAAGAAAAGCAAGAGCCAAACTATTAACCCAACTTATTTAGATTTTTATTATACGATGTTGGTGAGATAGCTCAAGTTTTAACGGGCGATGCTATACCACAACGGGCCGGTATAGGCTGCGCCCACTCACACCAAAGAGCCATAAGACAAACGAGGAAAAACACACGCGCCCTGAAGCTATTCGTCTGCTGCCGGAGGAGTGCTACCACTGCTGGAGGCGTCGCTGCGAGGGGCCTTCAGAGTCAGAACCTTGCCTTCTGCCAGGGCCTTGCGAACGAGGGACGGCCTGGTGGTGCTCTTGCGGATGGTGATCTTCAGGCTGCGGCAGACACGGCGACGCTTGGGAGAGGCGTCCTGGCCGTTGGCGAGCTTGAGCTGACGCATTTCCTCCTCCAAGGCGTCGAGCTCCTTCTTGAGACTCAGGTTTTCCTGGTGCAGACTCAGGATCCGCAGGTTGTTCTCCACCAAACCGCGCTTCACGAGCCTATGAAAGTCGATGCGAGCAGTGTCGTAGGCCTCCACCATCCGAGCAAGGTGACGAACGGTGGTGTCGTCCTCCAAGCGGGTCCCCCTGAAGCTGGCGTAGTCGCTCGGGTCCATGCGACGAGGGTGGTAGCGGTACGGAGTGTGCTGTAGCTCGTAGTTGTACGTCATCCCCAGCATGCCGATGAGGAGAAGCGCCGTGCTCTGGCAAGCCTCCACGAATGTGTCTCCTTCAGCCGAGGCAGTCAGCGAGGAGCGATTGGGGTGGCTGGAAAGGAGGGTAGCCGTGACCTCCCATTCTGCCTGGGGAGCGTCGTCGTTGCTGGTAGCAGGAAGCTTCACTCCCGTGTACTCCACCTCATTGGTGTAGCCGAGATGAAGGCAAAGGTGACGCAGCTCCAGAACGAAACCATCCTGCCCATATCCGAGACGGGTCAAGGGGAGGGCCATCTACAAATTTTTTTGAAAATGAAAGGTCAGTAAGAAATTTTTAAAAGAGTAAGCAGGTAAAGATAGAATACAAGTTTTCGTAAATAGGGACGAATTTTAAAAAAAATTCTAGGGGTTGTCTCGCTCGTCCTAGGGTCAAAGGAGGCTCTGATACCAACTTGTCATGCCCGAAAAACAGAACACTATATTCCGTTTTTGAGTGCATAAATCCTTGTCCCAGGAGGCAAGGTACACATTACATAGTTGGTAAATAACAGAGTAAACAAGCGGAAGCGTAGATAGAGTACTTTATTACATGGGCGGCCAAAGGCCCAACACTGAAAGATAGACAAATAAAAGACGACAGCTAAGACGGGCCACCACAGGCGCTTTGACGGCAGGCACGAGCTAGACACCAAAGCCTTCAACCTCGAAACACTCCTCTGCTAGAAGGGAAAAAGGAGCAAGGCTGAGTACAACCACCGTACTCAACAAGCCATGCTGGAAAAATGCAAATATAATGCAAGGGAGTACAAGGAATTTATATATAAAGCTATTTTGCACAAAAACAACATTTCAAGCATTTAAATATTTAAAGGTATTTAATTAAAACACGAGCCTATCTCTAATCATATTATTATCAATCCGCGCACCAACGCGATCTTGCCTTAACCCAGACCAACAAGTGCTATCTTTAATTATTTCAGTTTTAAATAGAATTAAAGTCTAACTTGGGTACATTGCTTGGCTTGCCCATAACCGAGGGCGCGGCTATTCGAATAGATTAAACTCTGATCAGAGGTGTACATCTTTACCCACCAGACATGTCTTCCTCACGTGTTGCGACGTGCCACATGCCACCATGGCATACGGATGGAAGCCATGACATAACTCATCGCTTAGTACTGCCCTAAACAAAGAAGACCGACAGAGACTTCCCCCGCCAGGTGCCCTGGGTCGAGCAGACAGTCTATGCCCCCAGGCATCTCGACTCGTCCTAAGTCTTCACTTGCCAGAGACATCAACCCTTCCTAGGGCTTCATCCATCCCTATCCGTGTCTTTTCTGTTCAGGACCGTACTAAACAACGTGTTAAGCCTTACCCATTAGATAGGTGGTAGTACAGAATATGCCTTGCAACAGAGGCCCGAAGACCGGTCCTTATGGCGGCCGAGGTGCGACTAACAAAACCATGCACCTCGTTGCCAGCCGACAACATGGTTGGGGAAATTTTGAAGGGGAAATTTATTGTCAAAGCTAAACAACCAATATTGCCATTATTTACAAATTAGTTCTTAGTCTAATTATTGAAAACATCTAACTGTTTCTATTTAAGAAGGGCTAAGCATATTCCTAAATTTTTACTAGTAAGCACCACATATATAAAGTACTCACTAGTCTTATTTTTCCTAGGGTTACCAAGGTTGATAATAATACAATTAATAAGGCTATAACAAGGAGAATCGGTATGGCTAAATAAAACAGTGATACACGCGGAAATTTAATAAAGCGAAATGCAATAATTTAAATAAAAATAATTTTATGAATTGGGGCAACAATATGATCAATATGACATGACTTTCCTTGCTCGCTACCAAAGTCTTCAAGGTCGACCTCGAGGTAGAGCGGCTCTTCCGGATCTACAAGACGCGATGAACGCAAAAGAAAAAGGCCAAAAGATAAATAACAACCATATAAGATACCGAAACAAAGCACAAAAATCGGTTCTACACTGTTTAAGGAAAAATTAGCAATTTGAACGGGTCGATTCCGAGTTCAAACGGTCAAGATATGGCAGTTTGAATTTTAGGCGTTGTTTGAATAGCGATTTACGAATTCGTGAATTATTTTCGCAATTTGAACCACTGCTGCTGCTTGAGAGGGAGACATGAAAACAGAGGAAAGGGAGAGATGGCAGTGGGTGGCGGCAAGCTCACCGGAGCAGCGAGAACGGCGAGGAGACGACGAAGAATGCCGGTGGTGAGGAAGAGGCGACGACGGTTCGGATTGCTAGTGACGTCGTTGTTCCCATGGTTCCTTGCGCTCAACAGAGAAGTGAATGAGGGAGAGGGAAGGGAGGACGGTGTGAGGAAGAAAGGAGGGGGGCTGGGCACCCTTTTATAGGCCCGGGGAGGGAGAGGGACGCCGGGGAGAGGAAAATGAGGGGTCGGCCGGAGGGAGAAACGGCGCCGGCCATTCATGGCGTCGGTTCACCGGAGATGAACATGCATCGATACAAGACTCATTAGTGCACGATTGGGGTTGATTCAAGAGGGGAAATAATGAGGAGGTGAAGGGAATCGATTTTTGCAATCAAATGGGAGGAAATCGACCGGGAGAGCGAGATCAATTTATGGCTGCACTAGGATTTTTCACGGGAGAGAGAGGAACACGCATTGCTCAAGGTTGAAGACGACACTGTTTGGTGGGGCCCATCTGCCAGGTGCGCGGGCACGCGCCCTCACGCACGTGCGCGGTGCAGTGGCCCGACTGCTGCTTGCTGGGCCGAGCAGGAAAGAGATGGGCCGGGGAAAGGAAAAGAAAATGAGGGGGCGGCTGGGCTGAGGAGGGAGAGAGGAGAGATGGGCCGGCAACCCAAAAGGAGAGGGAGAGGTTCAGTTTTAATTTTTTTAGAAATATGAGAAAGGTTATTGTTGCATTAAAAAATATTTGATGCTCGAAAATTAAAGTAAAACTTGGTTACATATTTTGAAGCGTGAGGAATTCGAACAAAGTTCCCACATGCCAGTTCGAGTTGAACTTAGGGATTTTTAATCGTTGGTAGCTATTTTTGGTTTTTACAATTTCTAGAAATTCCCTTTTCACAACTATTTATAATTAAACGATTTTTAGGGTGCGACACCTATTCAACCCCGTACGGCCAGTTGCTTTCCCGCCCTTTCCCCTAATCGGGTCGTCGGCCCAGCTCCTTCCGGCACGCTTCCTCCCTCTCTTCCCTGGCCGGTCGACCACCCTTCCGCTTGGGTCGTGCGGCCCACTCGTCCTCGAGCCGCCGTGCAAGTCCGCGACGCCTCCCCCGCCGCCGGGCCACCGGCAGGTGGTCCCCACACTGTCGGAGCCTCCTCCCCAGCTTGGCCAAGCCCGGCCGCCACCGCCGCCATGCGCGCCGCTGCGACCGCCCTCTCCGCGCCACCACAGTGCCATGTCGGACCCACGCCGGGCCCGAGCCGAGCTGCACCCGACGTCGCCCTTTTCGCGTGCCGCAACGGCCATCGCCGCCCCAAAACGGCCGCCGAATATATCTCTCTCTCTCCGAGTCCGAAACCAACGGTGACGAATTCCTGGCCGTCCCGTGTGCAATCCGGTCTCTTTCCACCCCCTATAAAACCCCCTCGTCCACCGCCGCGTTTCTCCTTTATTTCCCGTTCGATCTAGCCCCAGAATCACCGCTTGCCGCCGTAGGCCATCGCCTCCTTCCTCTTCTCCAGTGAGTTCGTCGCCGCTCCTCCCCTTCGGTTTCCCGTGTTGTCGTTGCCCCGAGCCGTCCTGAGCCGTTGTCCCGAGCCGCGGCTCTCTCCGCCGTTGTTTCCTGTGCATCGCGCCGCCCGCCGCCATCGTTTTCCGCATCGCCGGAGTTCGGCCGGCCGCCGCGCCCGCGCAAACGCTAACCCTAGCGCCGCCTCTCCGGAGCCGTCTGATCGGCCGGATTGAGCGCATCCGAGCCGTCCGATCCAGCCGTTTCACCCTGCCGTCTGATCCGGCCGCCATGCCCCGGATGGCCGCCGCGTGTCAGCCATCCGCCCGGCCGTCGCCGCAATCCAAACCCTAACCCTAGCCGCCGTCCGCACCGTCCGATCTTACGGATCGAGCAGATTTGGACCGCTCACCCGCGTGCAAGCCGCCGCCGTCCGATCGCCGCCGCCCCATCGCCGATGCGTGCCACGTGTCCCCGCCACCCCATCGCCTCCCGTCGTGGACTCGGTCCACCATGGACCGAGCCGGTCGCACCGCTATGCGCCAGACGCCGACGCGCCCTAGCGCCGACGCCACCCGCCGACACGCACCGACCGCGCCGCTCCATGCCGACGCCAAAGATGACATCAACACGATGTCAACCCTTGTCGCCCGCGCAATGCTTGCGTCATCTCGGGACTTAATTGCGTAATAATAAATTTAGTCTTTTTTGTTTAGTTTAAAATCACAATTAAACTTCTAAAATTCATATCTTTTTAATTCGAGCTCCGTTTTAGTCCATTAAAATTTCATTAAATCCAGAGAAATGTCAAGAATCTATTAAAAATACTTTTCAGTGTTGTTTCAGTAGACTTTTTAGCATGTTTTGTTGAGTGCTTTGTTTGTCGTGTAGATTCCGAGCTTTTCGGCGAGTCCGTTTTCCTTGAAGTAGTCGCCGAGGTTCCTCAGTCCCCAGAGCAAAGCAAGTCATACTTTACATTGATCATATTGTACCTATTTTATTTAAATATCTCATTTCTCTCAAATACTACATATGTTTTAGAATGTCATTTCATGGGATTATTATACCTATTGTACTCAACCATAGGGATTGTATACCTAATACCATTTATAACTTGGGTTCAATATGACTAGATATTAGTTTAGGGCTTGCTTAGCCATGCTTAGCTCAACTGGCTCACTTAAGGGGATCACATTAACCAATTATTATATTCGAGACTAATTCTCAGATGAGGTCAAGTTTGTGATTCTACTCTAATAATACTGAATTATGACAATGGTGGGTCATGAGCACATGGTTGGTTTTTGGTTAGCGTGCTCATGACAATTAAGGACCGGTTCTCGGGAAACCCTGAAAGAATTACCGTGCATACCACAAGCCAGCATGGGTAATAGCTTGGTCTGTAGTGTAGCTGTCTCTAGCTGACGTACCCTAGTGAGGGTGGGCGTGATGGAGTTGGGTCGGCCTCGGTTTTAAGGGTTGATCGGCTTCCGGATTCACCGCGACACGAGAGGGGGCTGCCCATTACCCTGATGGGAGTGGGGGCAAAACCTTGGTGTGGTACAATTGGTTAGAGGGGACTATGTGAAGGATCCTGTCACAGTTCCTTTCCGGGGTATCATGGTGGTACTCTAGCACACGGTAACGTGTCGTGGAATTGTGTCTTGTGGGTACAGTTGTACACCTCTGATCAGAGTAAAACTATTCGAATAGTCATGCCCACGGTTACAGGCGATCGACCAGATTCACCTTGATTAATCTCACTTATTCACATAAATGAACTGATGGAACTTGATTAGTACAGATGGATGGATGGGCCTGTGCAACGTGGTTTTAACGTTGGATAGTGTTTATTTAATATTGCTTAATTATTACTACTGTTTTACTGCTTTCAATTATTATTATTTCTGCAATGCTATTTATGCAAATTGAGCCTATTATCCCTTTCCTTGATATTTATCCTGCATCATACCTCCTCTTTCGGTATGACTTGTTGAGTACGGTGGTTGTACTCAGTCTTGCTCTTTTTCCCCCTTCAGTGCCAGAGGTTGAGGTCGAGGTCTCCGAAGAAGTGTAGGCTTGTTCGCCGTCAAGTGTTAGCTGTGGCGTTGGTGTTTCGCTTCGCTCGAGTCAAGTTTAGGTTAAGTCAGTTTTTTTCCTTTCCGCTGCATTTGTGTAACTCTTTTATATTGTTTCTAAGACGTGGTTTCTGTATTATCAATAATGTCGATTTGTGTACCTCGGCTGATGCCTGGACGAGGGTTTAATGCACAAATTAGCTGCGGAAATTCTGGTGTGAATTTCTTAGCGTGACAAGCTCCCTACCATCGTCGGAAGAGACATTTGAGCAGTACTCTCCTTGAGGCCTTCTTGTAAAGATTGTTTCTGATCATACAATAAGCCTTTGCTTGATGTGAGAGTTTCTTTGCCTCTGTGTCGTCTTTCAGCAACTTGTCGGTGTTAATAAATTCGATGAGCAGTGTACGCCAATCTTTGATTGTCTCGATGTCTGCCACGATGTTGTCGACCTTGTTTGTAGCCCCCGAGCCGACAACGGTGTTGCTATCAGCGTAGTCATCTGGCGAACTCTTGATGGATGGTGTTGTCAGTACTTTCAGGAATGTACCCCGGCTCAACTGGTTCATGTTTGGAGGCTCGTCGGGCGAGGTTTTCGGCGTCGGTGTCGGCATTGTCCTTGCATAGACATGGCACACTTCAAAACCGTCAAACTGTCGCTCCAATTTTCTCATTTCTGCTAGGTACATGGACAACTCAGGATTGGAGCATTTATAATCCTTGTGCACTTGGTTGGCGACTAATTCTGAGACCCCTTTCGCAACTAATCTCTTGACCCCAAGTGTCGCTTCTGCTCTTAATCCGGCGAGAAGTCCTTTGTACTCGATAGTGTTGTTTGACGCTCGAAAATCAAGTTGGAATGCTTGTCGAGTCTGATCTCTAGTTGGTGATGTAAGGATGAACTCGACACCTGCTCCTTGGCTATTGAACGCTCCATCGAAGGCCATTGTCCATCACTCATTGTCTATATGACCAATGTTGTCGTCCTCGGGGACCCTCCATTCGGCAATGAAATCGGTGAGTACTTCGGACTTGATGGTTGTACGTTGATGAACTGGACATCAAATTGGCTTAGCTCGACGACCCATTTGGCAATGCGTCATGTGACCTCTTTGGTGCAGACAATTTGTCCAAGGGGGGATGGTCGTTGTTGTAGTCGTCGTGATTGGGGTTGTCGTCCGGACATCGGTCCCTGCCACGCTGGGCGTGGGGTTGTCAGTAGTCAACATCATATTGGTTTTGTCACTCTTGTCTTCGGCAGTTCAGTTGATCGTGGAGGTCGCAGGCATCTTGATGGGCAGGCATTCGTCGAGCTTGTTGTCGTTGTGGAGCATTCTCGAGGAGGCAGAGTTCTCCATTTTCGGTGTTTGGGCCGTTCGGGGCATTCGTGTCCTCGGGAACCTCATCATTTTAAGGAGGATCCTTAGGGATAGGTGTATCTACAACAACCTTGAAGGCGGAGTTGAGGTTGGCGACCATAGATTTGATGCGTTCCAACCAGGTGCCCGCGTCAGGTTTGGTTACTGGGTCGAACGGAGCATGTTTTTAACAGATTGTTGACGATGATCAGGTGCTCTGTGCGTGTACGAGCGGGTTAGGAGTGTAGTTGCGAGAGTGAATTTCTCCATCCTCAATGGTGTCTCGGGTACGACCATCGACGCCTTGATCATAGACTGCTCCATCGATCACGTTCACGTCACGGAGCAAGTTGGCTCGAGGGGGTCCAAGCCGATGTACCCAACCGTCCGATCAGATGTATCTGAGGTGTTGTCGTCCATAGATGCGTTGTCAGATTGCTTTCGAAGAGAGAGAATCAAACAACGTGATTATGTGGGACCTTCGCTAGACGAAGAGGTCATATATTCGGTAATCTTGAGAAAAATCTTGCATCTCGTAAGAGGGTGGCTCTTGGATTTATGGATAGGACACCACGTCTTATATGGGGACGTGCGCTAAATATCTCATTCCTTGCAGGCGTCGAGTTCAGCCTTCACGTGATGTATAATCGACACACCTTTAGAGGATGAGCAAAAGTCTTGTAGATTAGACATCAATTGAAATCCTTGTCGAAGGGCCTCCTAGTCGTCACTTGGTTCTTGACGAAAGCTGGGAGGTTGGCCGCTCTGGGAATTCCATTGGCAGATTGTGATGTCAATGTTTCGTTCTCGGAATAAACTAGAGAACCGGTTGCTGTAGGAGTAGAGTTTGCCTGTTTCGTTGTCGTGGCTTCGTTTTCGGCGAGGGCCGAGGACGTAGCCATTGGAACGGCAGTGAACACCGAGAAAACAATGGTTTCGACTTGGACCAATGTGAGCATTGGCTGGGTTGGATCTCCTAGACTAGGATAATCGTAGAAGCTCTCGTCGAAAAATTCGGTTCTTGAATTTATCTCGTCGAGATCCCTTTGCACCAAGTTCCCTACTTGACACATACACAAATACAAGTAAGAGCAACCACAATGTAGCAGAAAAACATGTAAGAAGTAATAAAATATTCCAACAAACATTGTGAAAACTGACAATAGCAAATGTCGAGTAATATGGCTACTACGGAAGGGGTTCCTCTGACTTAAAGCTAGACGACTTTGAGTCATTGACATGTGAGCCTCGCGAGAGATGGACCTATATGTTAGTAACTCAAAGTTAAGTAAGAAGATCTCGTTTGGGCTACTACTGGTAATAACGGGTAATAAGTAACTTAATTATATTATTTGTATAGCGTGCAGCTAGCATATGTGTGTAGGTGTAGAAGGCTGGGAATTAATCTTGTTTTTCTCTTATTCGGCCCACCTTATGTTTACCTTTTTTGCATTCACACATTATGGCAGATATATTAACTACTATCCACTTATTCGGCTAATCCTATTATCAATTTGGTAATGATCATTGCTGTTGTTCTAAGAATGACGAGTAGAATCAACTGGCACTTAAAGAAAAAGAAACATCAAAACTATGATCCTCAATGACCCCATGTAAGTACATAACCTTATGATCAGTCAAAACTAAAGCCTACTTTATCTGTATGATCATCTCAGTTTTGACCTAACAAAAATATGTACTGCCTCAATCACTAATCACCTCATTTAAATTATGCTTTACCGTTTAATAATAAGCTCAGGTGATCAGTATCTTTGCCATTTGACCTACGTTTGACGTATATGTACGTGCACCGCTAGTGAGCAGCTTCAACGCGTTTACGTCACTCATCACTTTAGTCGTCACTGGTTTACGTGTTGTCAGGGTCAGGTGATGTACCCAGAATTTTTGTAATCTTAAACTATTATAGTACGTAATAAAAAATTATTTCTCCAAAAGTGTTGATGTAACACGTGAGCCACGTCATCTGCCATGCAATTTTTTAAAGAATAGCTTTCCGTTTTTTAATCTCTGCACCTCGCCTATATATACAATCTCCATGCGAGAGCATCCATCATTCCAAAGCGAGCTCGATCGATCGAACAGAGGCAACCAATCACAGCAGCACAAGGTCATTGGTAGCCAGCCATGGTGGCCGCCGGCGAGGCAGATCAGCACCACGAATCCGGCAGCGCGGAGTGGAGAGTGACGGTGGCGGATGCGTCGGAGGCGGAAGTGGACCACGAGAACACGAAAGGCGCGCGGCGGGCGGTCTGCTGCGCTTCGGCGGCGGCGGCGGCGTGGGTCTTGTGGTGGTTGGCAGCGCCGTGGAAGTGGGCTGCCCGGTTCGGGAGGACGGCGTGGAAGATTGGCGCCGACGACCCGAGGAGGGTGGTGCACGGGTTCAAGGTGGCGCTGGCGCTCACCCTCTGCTCCGCCTTCTACTACGTCCACCCGCTCTACGTCTTCACCGGTCAGACCGCCATGTGGGCCGTCCTCACCGTCGTCGTCGTCTTCGAGTACACCGTCGGTGGTTGCATGTACAAGGGGTTGAACAGGGCAGTGGCGACGGTGACCGGTGGCGCGCTGGCGCTCGGCGTGCACTGGGTCGCCGACAAGTCCGGCGACGACCTGGAGCCCTTCATCCTCACTGCCTCGCTCTTCGTGTTGGCCGCGGCGGCGTCCTTCTCCCGCTTCATCCCCACTCTGAAGGCGCGGTTCGACTACGGCGTCACCATCTTCATCCTCACCTACAGCCTCGTCGCCGTGTCGGGGTACCGCGTCGACACGCTGGTGACCATGGCGCAGCAGCGGCTCATCACCATCGCCATCGGGGCGTTCATCTGCTTCGCCGTCTGCACTCTCGTCTTCCCGGTCTGGGCGGGGCAGGAGCTGCACGTCCTCGTCGCGCGCAACATGAACAAGCTCGCCACCGCCGTCGAGGCCTGCGTCGACGACTACTTCTCCTCCGCCGAGCACGGCGGCGGTGACGCCGCCACGGCGCTGTCGGAGAAGGCGCGCGGGTACAGGGCCGTGCTCAACGCCAAGGCGTCGGAGGACTCGCTGACGAACCTGGCCAGGTGGGAGCCCGGCCACGGAAAGTTCGGCTTCCGCCACCCGTACAGCCAGTATCAGAAGGTCGGCGCCGCCATGCGCTGCTGCGCCTACTGCGTCGACGCCCTTGCTGCCTGCGTCGGCGCGGGTGGGCAGGTGCCGGCGCACGTCAAGAGACACCTCGCAGGCGCCTGCGTCGCCCTGAGCCAGCACTGCGCCGCCGTGCTCCGCGAGGCGTCGGGCTCCATCACGTCCATGACGCGGTCCGGCCGCCTCGCCCTCGTCGTCGGGGACATGAACACCGCTGCCCAGGACCTGAGGGACGAGCTGAGATGCCTCGCCGAGATATTGGACGAAGAAGAAGAAGCCGCGTCATCAGAGGCAGAGCACGAGCACAACACCGCAACGCCGCCGCCGCTTATCGAGGCGCTGCCGCTCTTTACCGTCGCCTCCCTCCTGCTCGAGATATCCACTAGAGCGGAGGGGGTCGTCGCCACCGTGGACGCCCTGGCCACCACGGCGAAGTTCAAGAAAGCCGACCACGCCGAGCCAGCACCCACAACGCTCGACACCGAGGCGGCCATGCCCGTACCCATTCCCAACCCCATCGCCGCAGACGAAGCGCACATCAAGGCCACCGCCGGCGAGCAGGACAAGGAGAAGGCGGAGCAGACGGCGACAACGACGACGAGCGCGAGCACCGGGCAGCAAGAGCCGCGCGACCAGGTGGGACAGCTAGTGAAGCTGCTGATGCGGAGACGAAGCACCAAGAAGTGGGCGCGCGGCGAGCCCAATGTGAGCCCGTGCCCGAAGCCGCCGCTGGACTTCCCGCCGGTCCAAGCGGCCAGCCCGAGGTGCCGGTCCACGGAGCTCGCCGGCCACCCGCCGGTGGTGCCCAGCCCGAGGCACCGGTCCATGCAGCTAGTGAACCACGGGCTCGTGCTGCCGAGCCCGAGACATCGGTCCATGGACCTCACGAGCCATGGACCTGTGCTGCCGAGCCCAAGGAACAGGTCCATGGACTTCACGACCCACGCACCGAGCCCGAGAAATCGGTCCATTCTTGGGATGGCTTGACACATCGAATGGACGCATCTAAAGCGTGGCAAAGACAACACGAGTGTGTTTTTTTTTTCTGTCTGACGAGTGACAGAATTGAAGCAGTTGTTGTGATGTTTCGCACACATGTAACCTTGCTGTCGATGATAATAATGAACATGACAAACTCTTAGTATACTACACTACAAGAATATTAGTGTGTTTCCAATAAAAAAGAATTTTGGTGTTCCATATATTATGATAGAAAAAAATCACCAACAAAATATCTAATATTCGTCATGCATAATTGTTGACACAAGCTCTTAGTGGATGCGTGAATATTCAGTTCAATATTTTTTTCACGAACACGTAAAAGGATTGCACGTTAATATATTAAAAAAAAGTTTACAACCATGACGCAAACACGCACTGAGCCAAACCGGCCCATGCAAGGGAAATGAGAGGAACCCCGAACCCTGAGACTGCTAAGACACAACACCAAACCGACAAAATGAAAAAAACTGGAACACTCTACTCTCCTAAGAAAACCCCAAAAAAAGGCAACGCCGGCCAGCGACTAAAGACGGCCATTGGAAAGGATGGACTCCAGGATCTCAGGGATCGTAGAGAGGGTCAAGTCAAAAACATGTAGTTACGCTCCTTCCAAAGCTGTCAGGAGACCAGAAGAACTAGGGAGTCGAAGCCAGCTCGAAGGGACTCAGGGAGACGGGACTGAGAGGATGGCCACCAGTCCTAAAACAAAGAACCGTGGGAGGGGAAGAGGGTTGCTCAGCCTCAAGGTGACAGCACGAGAAACCAGACCTGCCGAATGAGAACACAATCTAGGAAGATGTGATCCGCTGTCTCAAGATTCTGCGTGCAGAAGGGCAAGCCGAGCGACTATCTATGCCACGCTTCTGAAGGAGGTTTGCAGTCAAACAACATTGCTGGAACACAAAACCAGAGGAGGAAGTTGCATTTCGTTGGCCCCTTCACGCGCAAGAGGAGATTCAGAGAAGCGAAAAAGTGTTGGCCAACGAAGAGCGTCTAATACGCCGAATGGACGGAGTAACGTTGGTCGCTTGTCTAGCGCCAAACAAGACAGTCCTCTGTGCCAGATGAGAGCTGAAGGTGAAGCAGAGAGTTCCAAAGAAGCAAGAACTGGGAGATGACCGGGATAGATAAGGCACCGTGGATGTCAGAAACCTAGGCATTGTTGAACAGGCCTGAGGCCACCGTGCGTGAACTACGGATACGATGGGGCACCGTGAACAGGAGGTCCAGAGCTAGAGAGGCGACGCTTCGAGAGGAACCCGTTTAGCAATACATTCCAAATAAGTATTGTTAATGTATGTACCAACGCATTTAATATGTGTTGCCTATGCTGCCGTTGCTATTATCATAACAACACATGCACAACCGTTGCTAACATGTGAGAATAACCATTGCTAGTGTGCAACAAAGTTAATTGGTTGTAGCAATACTTAGGCCCGTTTGGATAATTAGCCCTTGAGCTACTTTAAAGGCTAATTTTTAGCTCTCAAATTAGCTCTATAAAAATTAATACTTTGAGTAGTTTGGATCCAGGACTAATTTGAGGGTTAATTTGTCTTTAATTTGAGGGTATTATTACCCTATTACATTGAACAAATGTACATGACTTGTGACATGAATACACAAAGTTAAATATATGAATAAATATATCCTTACAGCAAATCCATAGACATCATGGAGATATCATGAGCAAATTAGCCCAAATAAGTCATCCTTGGAGGGGCTAATTTTTTGGGGTGGGCTAATTCACTTTAGCCCCAAATTAGCTTCCTTGTTTGGATCCTTGAGGGCTAATTGGGGCTAAAAGAGAAAGGGCTAAAAATTAGCCCAGGGATATGCGTTGGTACTTTCAATGATGAAATGTTTTATATAATCTTTGCAATCGATAACATCTAGTTGCTCTAATGCTTATAAGTATTGGAATATGTTTAATTATCCACTCTCGCTGGTCTTTGCCAAATTATTATGTTTTTGTTAAAGACCCAAAGACTTAAACATGTACAAATGACAAAAGTTATTTAACCATAATAACCAATTTGGATATTAAACATATTTTTTCAACACATACACAACAATCCTCATAATTCATAACATTTAAAATGTTTTTCAGAACATCATGTGCAAAGAAATTAGAATATAAAATATATACATAAAAAATAAAATCTACAGTGACACCATTCTCCACCTTTCAGTCATCATCTCATGACATCTATAGCTGATATTATTGTCCACCTTCAAATCATCTTATTGCCTCACATGCATGATCCATTAATTTATCTTGTCAACCTATAAAAGAAAAGAAATAATAGGACCATTGAGATGCACAATCAACTGGAAGAAAAAAACACCACATCTCTGAAGTAAGAAATTAAGAAATAACACTGTATCATAATTGCAAGCATGCAATATCAAGTCCTATGACATCACCAAGACACCAACTATTTTCTAGCCTTTGTACTACTGAAGAGATGATCTTTGCTCCATTGGCCAAAATTCACAATATTTCCGGTTTGCAATAGGAACCGACACTAGAAAATATTTTTAGTCCCGGTTAAAAAAGGCAACGGTTCTCTAGGATCTTTAGTCCCGATTAGATTCTTGTCAGAATCTGTCAGGCCGGCAGCCATTTTTAGTCATGGTTTGTAACACCAACCGGGACTAAAGATCCTATCTTTTGTCTCGGTTGATTTTACAAACCGGGACTAAAGATCATTTTAGATCTTTAGTCTCGGTTGGTAACACCAACCGGGACTAAAATTTTTTTAACTACGACATTTAAAAATATGATATGTTATAAAGGAATGGACATAATTTTACTGCATGATTCAAATGGCCTGAAATTAATTTAAGAGGATCTGTAATTAAAAAGGAGGTGGTGTTGTGTGGGGGTGGGTTATTGAAGATAGAAGGAAGCTTTAATCATTACATTGTATTTACAAGTTACCACATTGTTATTAACTAATGATTCTCAATATACAAAATTTTTTGTGAAATTATTTTGGTGATAATATACAAATCGAAGGGATTTATAATATTAATAAGAACATCACTTCTTCGGATACAAATCGAAGGTCCAATCACTATTGCTTATGTTCTTCGTTGTGCAGGCAGGGATTAGCCTTCTTGGTGAGGTCAACCGGGTCTGTGTCTCAGTTGATAACCAGAAGAGTTGTAGTGCTAAGATTGCAGGCATGGATCTTTTGATCTGAAGCCGGATCGGTGTATCACTAGAACTTTCTGTGCCAACACCTTTGTATATTTTAGTTTCAGAGTCCATCGTGTCGAGTTTGTGTTTGGGTCGAGGTCTTGTTACTGGTTAGATCATGTTAGAGTCCAGTCTGTATGTTTCCATCAAACCCTAGCCATCGCATCTAGTTTGTGCGCATGTAACAAGTTTTTGTGTGCATTGTTCCCGTTTTATCCTCTAACTCCGAGTCGGTTTTTAAAACAGCCATAAATTTCGCATACAGACTTCGATTGAGACGTTTCATATATGAAAATTGATCAAAATAATTTTTTTGGATGCGTTCGTCCCCCGCCTTGCCAGGTTCGGCGATTTTGTATTCCCCAAAAACTGCTCAGAAGGTTGTCTTTTCGAGCCCGAAAACTTTTTGTCGATTCTGAGCATGTCTTCTAAATTTTCCATCAGCCACGTCTTTCACTTGTTTAGGCTCAAATTTTCTGTGGTTACCTCTTGTGTGCTCATAAGTCAAGAAAAATATAAAAAAATAAAAATAAAAAGTCAAATTTTCTAAAAAAAAGGTCAACAATAGATCAAAATAAATAGAGATGGGCAAGAGAGGAACAATATCTAGAATTGCCAAGTAACTCGAGCTTCAAAAAGAATATGTTAATTACAATTTAAAACAATTTTATATTGGCATATTTTAATTATATATGATTATTACAGTTAAATAACATTTTTAAATTATTTTAAATGGTGTCTCATTAATTTTATGATTTGATTAAATTTTAATTTGTTTTAAATCTATATGTAATGAAATTAATTTGGCCCAATTTAATGGATTATTTAATTTTATATTGGTTGTTAATCCTCGTCAGGACAAAAATTTGAATAACGAAATTATCTTTAGTCCCGGTTGGTGGCTACAGCGGGACTAAAGATGAATTGAAAATAACGGAAAATTATCTTTATTCCCGATTCTGCTTCCAACCGGGACTAAAAGTGGATCATTAGTCTGGTTGGTGCCACCAACCGGACTACAGATCCAGAGGTATATATATCCGGCGCGCATCATCTTCTCCACCGATGCAACACTTAGCTGTCTCTCCCTCTCTCAGCTTTCTCTCCCTCATCTCTCTCTCTCGCTCCGACGACAGCGGTGGGAGGAGAGGAGATGGCGGCGGCTCGAAGGTGGCAACAGTGCCCTCCTCTCCGTAAGATCCGGTGGGAGGGGAGGTCGTCGCGTCTCGAAGATGGCGACATCTCGACGGCTCGGAGGTGGCGGCGGTGCCTCCTCCCTTTCCTCCTCCTCTTCCTCATCCTCTCCGGGAGCGGCGGGCGGGCGGCGGGCCGCGGGGGCAAGGGTAGGGGTGGTGGCGTCCCTCTACTGGATCCGGCCTCCCTTCGTCGGATCCGATGTTGTGAATTTTTTTTAGAATTTTGTGATGTTGTATACTCAAATTTGATATGTGATATATGTATATTTGTGATATATATGATATGTGATATATGTGAATTTTTTGATGTTCATTACTCGATATGGAGGAGATTTGAGGATGTTAATTTGATATGCAAATTTGATTTGAACAGCAAGAAAACAACGAAAAAAACAAAAAAATATTTGAGGATGATCATAACATATAAACAAACAATAGGAGCAAATTTTTATAAAAAATATATAGTCCTCGTGGGTAACACCAACCGAGACTAATAATAGCGAAGCTAGCCACGTGGTGTCATCATCTTTAGTCCTGAGTGGTATTACCAATCAGGACTAAAGATGAATCTTTAGTTTCGATTATTTCAACCGGGACTAGTCTCATTTTTATAGTTTCGGTTTAAAACCCGAGAATAAAAGGTTATAAACGGAGACTAAAGCCATTTGGAACAGTGGGCCCAGTTCTTCAGATCTCACAAATGGAATATCAACACACACCATCAAGAAATCAGTTTCTAGCTCGAAACATCCAACTTTGTGTGTTGGATCGCGGCTTACACTGTAGCAAGAGCTACATTCGTGTTTTGTTTTTTCTAACTTTTTAAGAGTACGCTAGTTCCAATCTAGTGCATAACATATCCATCAGCATTATCATTACACTACAAGAAATTTAAGAAAGAAACTTAGCACATCAAAATAATTACAAGGACGCGCATTCATTTTCTAAATTTTTCTTTCTTTAAGAAAACTTGGCCAGTCTAAAAAAATTACAAGTCCGCAGATGCTTTTTCTAAATATTTCTTTTTTTCTTTAAGAAAAAGCAAGTTAGCGAAAAAAACTTACAAGGTATGGCGAAAAAAATTACAAGGCATGGGTTGCAAACTGGGCTCAGACGTGGCTACTCACTTGATCGTTTGTAACACATGTGTTGTAACACATATTATCTATTGCTAACTGGGCCCGCCCACTAATAAGTGTTGCTAATGTGACTCTTTTTAATACATGATTAATGCGTTGGTAGCCGTGTATTGCTAAAGGAGCGTTACTACAAGTAGTGAGCTCTAGCTTCTGCCGTGTATACGACGCATTAAAAACAATTGTTTTTAGAAACTACTTGCATTGAAAAAGTTTCTAGTAATAAAGTTTTAAAACTATAAAAATTATAGTGGTTTTTATCATTGAAAGTGTCCTCAGTACATTACTAGAGAAACCATTATTGGTTAAAGTGACAAAAACACAGTAGTCCCGGTTTGAGTTGCACCGAAACTAGAGATCCGGTTTAAAAATTCAACGGCCCTCTAGGAACAGTAGTCTCGGTTCGTGTCACGAACCGGGACTAAGATCACTTCTAGTTCCGGTTTAAATGTTGTCGGCGCGTGTCGGAGCGCCGGGGACCTTTAGTCCCGGTTGGTAACACCAACCGGGACTAGAGGTAACATCTCTAGTCCGGTTCGTGTTACCAACCGGGACTAAAGGTCCCCGACGCTCTGACACGCGCTGACAACATTTGAACCGTCACCTCTAGTCCTGATTCTTGAAACGAACCGGGAGTAAAGGTCCTAGAGAGCCGTTCAAATTTTTATACCGTTGCCTCGGGACTAGAGATGGCATCTCTAGTCCCGGTTGGTGTTACCAACCGGGACTATAGATTTTCTTTATATACTCCTTCCTCCTCCATCCCGAGCCAGCCACACTTGTACATCTTCAAAATTTTTCTTAGCTAGAGTTCCGGTGCTGCCAAGGTTAGCAACTTCTTTGGTGATAATACACAAATATTTGCTACCTATAAGGTTAGCAACTTCTTCCTCTTATAGATTTGCGGTTGTTTTCTATACATTTTGCTATCTACATGTCATGTGCTATCTACAATCTTAGCACTTCGCATTTTGTGGTTGTTTTCTATACATTTTCATCTCTAGATTTGTATGCAAACATGAGGAGATATTTTCCCGCCCACTAAAATTCATCTTTAGTCCCGGTTGGTTTTAAAAACCGAGACTAATTATTACAGTGCCCAATTATATTGTGTTATATTCATATATAATTATAATTGACATATGTTCATATATTCATATATAATTAACATATGTTCATATAATTAACATAAAATATTATAAATTAAAATAATAACATATAATTAACATTTGTCATATTCCAAAATATTTAAAATTTAAATACTAATATATATTTAACATATGGCCTATTTGAAAAAAAATTTAAATTGAAATAATAACATATAATAAACATTTGTCATATTTAAAACTATATTAAGCCATAAACCTTATACCCTAAACCCTAAACCTTAAACCTAAACCCTTTTACCATGTGGATATTACGTGTGCGACTACATTCACCGCTTTGTGACCGAAGTCAAAACTGTCGATGATCTAGATGTACGTATAACACCAATTCATACATTACGTCTCGATTTCTTATTCACTTCATATATTTATTTTTCGTTTATTCTAATTAATGACAGCTTATGCGAGTAAGAGACGACCTCCCCCACGAGACTTTCATATAAGCCGCTCAGGAAGATTTGATGGGATTTATTAACGAGCAGGTCGTTGATCCCGCGCGGGAGTTCTTCATTAGTTCTAGTAGCAAAACCACAACAAAGTAGATTAGAGACAATTTTTTATAAGCTAGCTAGAAAACATGTATGAATATTGTACATATTTTGGTAATATATGTATATTTTCTTTCTTAAGTTCGTTTAAATGTATGTAAATTATATATTTATGTGTAATATAATATATGTGTAATATATATAGTAGTACCGCTGGAGAAATGGCAAATTAATTTTTTTTGCATCTTTAGTCCCGGTTTAAGCCACCAACCGAGACTAAAGATTGCGGAGCCGGCCACGTGGCTTCGCCACCTTTAATCCCGGTTGATGGCTTCAACCGGGACTAAAGATGCATCTCTAGTCCTGGTTATTTAACCGGGACTAAAGATAGTTCATCTCTAGTCCTGGATTCGTAGTCTCGGTTTGACAACCGGGACTACTGAGAGTTATGAACCGGGACTAGTATAGCTTTCTCTAGCAGTGGTAGTTAAGCTCCCTAGATGACAAGCTCGAGTCATCTCACGAGTGATCGCCTATCGAGGATAGTGTTGTGTTTGAGATGGAGCGGTGGCCAGCTGGAAGCAGTTATAACCGACGTGTGAGTACGTGACTGTGTGAGTGTGAGGTGTCTACCCCTTGTCTGGTCATGTATAACGTCCTGCGCCTGCCGGGTTTCTCTCTATTCAAACCATACTTCCATTATATTGTCGAAAACATAACTGAAAGCAAGGAACGGATGTATCTTGATCGCCAAACGACTGGTAAGGCGGGGGTGGTGGTGGATTAAGTGACACGCCGAGTAGGGTGGAGCAATGGATATATGCCATGGGCTAAGGTATTTGGAGGAACTCCACGGTGGATTGGTGTTTCCGTTAAAAAAATAGAAACAGAAAATGTATTGAATGATGTCACGTTTTTCTGCTATTTCCAAACCTACTAGCATATTGCCCATTGTAACAAGGTTTTAATTCGTCAACCCATTATTACTAATCACTAGTACAGAATGCCTCATAGATGCCGATTAGGAAACCCCCTTAGGTGCCGGTTTTTTCAACCGGCACCTATTGGTCGGCACCATTGAATTTGGTCATTGGTGTCGGTTCTTCGATCGGCACCTATTCGGACAAATAAGTGCCGGTTCGTGTAGAACCGACACCTATTTATTCGACACCTATACGGACCAAACACCATTCAATGAGGTGCTCCCAATCTTTTCTTATGGGCCCACTCCTTTAGCCGAACCCACCATATTTACCGGACCCACCATATTTTTTCACGCGGGCGCGGGCCCACGAGATAGAGCTACAGGCATGAGCGAGCGGTTTGGCGAGCGGTTCTACACGACAAGCGAGCGAGGCACGGACCTATTTAAGCTGGTGTTGCTCTGGTTCGGCCAGCGGTATGGTACTAATCGAGGGAACAGTATTTTTCTGAGAATAAGTGACGGTTCTTATTATGAACTGCCACCTATAGTATAGGTGACGGTTCGTAATAAGAACCGTCACCTATTCACGAAGAATAGGTGGCGGTTCGTAATAAGAACCGTCACCTATGCGCGAAGAATAGGTGGCGGTTCTTATTACGAACCGCCACCTATAGTATAGGTGGCGGTTTTACTGTTCACCCGGCACCTATTTGAGACTATAGGTGGCGGTTCTTAACACGAACCGTCACCTATATACATTACAGGTGCCAGATTTGGTTTGACCGGCACCTTTTGGGGCGACACCAATGAGCCTTTTTGTAGTAGCGAATATTTTTCATATATGTCATCTCTTAATTTATATATAAATTTATTACTGACATGTAGGCTCTCTGACCTCATAGTATCTTTTTTCCTTCCCACAAAAAATAAAGGGTGTGCTGACCCCTGTTTTTATAACATGAATCTTTTACCATTATCTTAGATCATGTAGTTTGGTACACAATAATACATTGCTGAAGTATCAAACGCTCATACAAATAGAGGAATGAGCAATTTATTACATTATATTGCTCGTGGGCATAGTCTAGAACATAGGACAAAATGATCCGGAAAACATTGAAAGACAAAATTTAGATAAGACAACGGAAAGTAAACAGCGGCAACGCCATCGTCACAGGCAATGACCAGGGCTAAGACCTACTAGGCGCCATCATCCACAACGGCATCCAGATAGTACTCATAAGGATCCTCGGTGACTTCGTTATCCACTTCTGACTAATTATAAATAGCAAGGGTGAGTAACAATCATACTCAGCAAGCCACCACAAGAAATATGCAATTGATAAGGGAATTCAAAGAGGGGTGATTGAGGGTTATTTTACATAAAATCAATTTTTTAATTCTTTCACAATCCTAAGACCTAGCATAGACAGATCAAGTTTTAATCCATAGTTCATTAGTCAATGATGGTTCTGTCCACCATTCATTGTTATCCCAAGGATTGCTTCCCAGCACTATATCGTCATGGTTTGCTCGGGTCTATCCTTTCTCGCCTCTCGAGAAGTTGATCCACCAGTACAAAACATCATGCACCATCCCATCCCATCAAGTTTAAAAGTTTTAAGTCTAACCAAGTGTAGTACATGTCTTGGTGCTTAATAACCATCGAGCACGACAATTTGAATTGATTGGTTTACTCACACTATAGTGGATGTACACTTGGCTAGGGTGCTCCGTGACAACGGCGCTGCCCACACCCTGCAGGTGTTCGACACCCGGGGTGAGGCGACGTCTCGCACATGTTTTTCGTGTGAAAGGAGGGGTTTTGCAGGGGAGTTAAGGAGAGGTTGGGTGTGGATAAAGTGAACCCCGTGCGGCTTAAATAGAGGGGAAAGTGGTGAGCGGGAGCACTAATGGTGCCTGCGCGCAACGGGATTGCAAGGGCTGATGAGGCTAAGCCTTCTCTCCTCTCTCTCTCTCTCTCGAGGACTGGAGATCCACTGAAGTAATGGCACGACGCTAGGGGTGCAGAGCTCGAAGCTAGGCGGTGGGAAGGGGGCACCATTTATCCACCGAGCACGATGCGGTGATGGGACGTTCGCGCGGCGCGGGGCCACAACGATGACAATGGGTTACATCGTGGCTAGGCATGGTGACACAGTGTAGGACGGAGACTCCCGGTCTACGCCGTAGGAGTGATGAGGGTGGACGCAGCAATAGTGATGCCCCCGCCGGTGGATTCTTGGGGATCGACTAGATTCACCGGCTGGTGTGGAGTTAATGCGCGGGCTAGTTTGGCACGAGGACTTGCCACGGAGGCAACGGCGCTGACGCGAACATGCATGGTGGGATGGGCACGACGAGATTTTGATCCCAGGCTGGTGGGATCCTGGCTGACGGTGCAATGGTTGCGATGGGACGGCGACCATGGGTTCTCCGGTCTTCAATGTGCCGAGGCAATGCTGATGGGATGATGTTGATGTGGGTTGGTGCAGCGACAGTCATAGTCGTGGCCGTGCAGGACGCGCGGCGCGCTAGGCTAGGCACGATGTGATGCATGGAGGGGTGTGGGACGGTGTGGGAAGGTGTGGCGCGGTTCATGCGGTAGGGACGCCGGGTGTTTGGTCGGGTCGGGCATGGGTCGAACACCTAGCGGCCCATGAACAGTGGTAGCAAGGAAATTTAGGTTTTTAGGGAAATTTAAAATAGGAAAAAGGGTAGGGTTAATTTGTAAATTTGCCAATCCACATAGTTTAATGTTTATGGCTCAAAAATATGGATTTTGCCCAAAAAGTGAGAAGAACATACTTATTGTTTATATAGTTTAAATAGATTTTAATACCTTATTATTTTAGGGTTTTGGAATTTATTCAATATTCCACTATTTGGATGTGACCAAATACTTTAGTTGGCACCAAGAGTTTTTGCAACAAGAAATGGTGATAATATTAGCATGATGTAGTTTTATTCAAAAGTTTTTGAAGGTCCATAATTTTTTGTCTCAGTTTATTTATAGAAATTTGGAGGGTGTTACAAACCTAACCATCTTAAGTAAATCTCGTCCCGAGATTTCTTATGGGTTAGGAAATAGGTGTTGATACTCGGTCTTCAGGAAGTCTTCTTGTTCCCAGGTGGCCTCTCAGTGTGATTGCTCCATTGTATCTTGTACATGCATGTCTTCATTCGCATCCTTCTCTCGCTCTCGTCCAGAATTTTCGTTGGTTGCTCAGGATAGGTAAGGTCACTACTAATGTTGATATCGTCTAATGGAGCTTGTTCTTCTGACACTCGCAGACACTTCTTTAATTGTGACACATGAAACACTGGGTGTATGTCGGAGATATTTTCTGGTAGTTCAACTGGTAGGCCACCTCTCCACACCTTGCACTTATAGAAAAGGTCCCATATATCTTGGTGCTAGCTTCCCCTTTACTTTGAACCTCTTAGTTCCCCGTAGAGGAGAGACCTTCAGGTACACATAATCTCCCACATTGAGCTCCAAATATCTACATCTAGTATCCGCATAGCTCTTTTGTTGATATTTGGCCACCTTTAGCTAACTTGGATTAGGCGGACTTTTTCCTCATCCTCTTTGATTATATTAGGCCCAAAGACAACATGTTCACCTATCTCAGCCCACATCAACGGGGTACGACACCGTTGACCAAATAACACTTCATTAGGAGACATCTTCAAGCTCACTTGGTAGCTATTGTTGTAAGGTAGGCATCTTTCCCAGCACTTAGTGAAATCCATGGCGCAAGCTCTAAGCATGACCTCCAAAACTTGATTCATCCTTGCGGTCTGTTCATCAGTATGTGGGTGATAAGTGTGCTAAACGTAAGGTGGCTTCCTAGTGCCTCGTGCACTTTGTTCCAGAAATGTGACGTGAACTGTATACCTGAATCAGATATAATCATCTTGGGTATGCCATGTAGGCACACAATCCTAGACATGTATATCTCGGCTAATTTAGCATCACTGTAGTTTGTCTTAACAGGAATGAATCGAGCAGATTTGGTGAAGCGATCCACGATTACCCAAATAGAGTCAATCTTGGGTAGTCCGATGATGAAATCCATTCCGATTTTGACCCACTTCCATTCTAAATCTTGAGAGGTTGAAGTAAGCCTGTTGGCCACTGATGCTCAGCTTTCACACTCTGACTCACATCACATTGGGCCACATATTTAGCTACACCTCTTTTCATGTTAGGCCACAGTAGGCTTCCTTAAGATCTTGGTACATCTTCATACTTTCCAAGTGGAGTGAGTATGCTGAATCATGGGCTTCCTTAAGAATTAACCCTCGGAGTATGCCTTGCTCGGGCACGTATATCCTCTTTTTATACCACATAGTTCCTTTATCATTCATTGAAAATTCCTTCGCATGTCCCACAACCATGCGCTTTTTGATTGCTTTGTCCTCTTCATTGTCCATCTGGGCCTCTTCTATTTGTGTCCTCAGCAAGGGTTGGACCTCCAGTGAGTTCACTTCCCCTTAAATGGTCAAGGCCATGTGTAGGCGGGTTAGCCTTTCCAGGGTGATAGTGGATGCCAGATCATAAGCTTTAAGTAACTTCAACCATCGCCTTTGTCGCAGGTTAAGATCAGTCTGGGTGAAGATATACTTCAGGCTCTTATCATCTCTATAGATGTCATGGTGATTTCCAATCAGATCGTGTCTCCATATCTTTAATGTGTGTACCATGGCTGCCAACTCTAGGTAGGGTAGTTCTCTTCATGGGGTCATAATTGTCGTGAGGCGTATGCTACGACCTTCCCATCTTGTGTCACGCCAAGAAATTTATCCCAAATTTCCATACCATTTTATGTATTAAATCTCTGTCCAGGAATTAACTAGGATACACAAAATAACAAATTAATATGTGTAAAATAAAGCGTAAAATAAAAATACTTACAGAATGGGCACTTAGTCCTCACACCCAAAAAGGATAGCAGCGGAAAAGAAGGACGATCCTAGCGGCTTCAGCTCCACTCCAAAGACAAACTCAACTGGGTCTGAGCCTTGGTCTTCTAACTCTGTTTTTGGCTCAGAAGCATTACACTTCTGAAAGGGAAAAAATAGCAAGGCTGAGTACAACCACCGTACTCAACAAGCCACACCAAGGAATGCATACGTGCAAGGGGAGAGAAAGAGTGGCTTAGGCTATTTTGCATAAATGCAGTTGTAAACATTTATAGTTTAAAATGGGAAAACAGTTGATTAATTTAAGTCATGTTGAATCTTCACTGAACAACGCTACACCCACATTGAACAGGCCCAACCATCCACCTGAACTAAACTAGTTCCATTAAGTCCAATTATTAAAGGTGAGACTAATCATGGTGAGTCTAGTTGATCGCCCATAATCACGGGAACGACTATTCGAATAGTTTTACTTTGATCAGAGGTGCGCAACTTTACCCACAAGACGCAATCCACCGTATGTCACCCTGCCATGCCTGACACATTACCATGCGAGTGATAATGACAAGACCCTTCGCATAACTCTCCCTAACCAATCGTACCACACCAAGGTTTTGCCTCCACTCCCATCAAGGCAATGCGCAGCCCCTCGAGTGCCAAAGTGAACCAGGGCCGATCAACCCTTATAACTAGGGCCAACCCAACTCCATCACGCCCACCCTTGCCAGGGAACATCAGCTAGAGAGGAGCTACACTACAAGTCTAGTAGTTGCCCATTCTTGCTTGTGGTAGGCACTCTTAGTCTTCTAGGGTTTCCCATGAACTAATCCTTAATTGCCATGGGTGCGACAATCAAAACCGTGCACCCACAACCCACTATTAAGTCATATTATAGTCGAGATAATTATGACCAATAAGACATAGCCAGGTATTTCGAGCTTGTAGCTCATCAAATACTAGAGTAAATAGTGTAATTATCCTATTGAGCTAATAGTAATTAAACATGGCTAAGCATATAATTCTAGCAAAAGTCAACATCAGTGACTAAATCTAGTCAATTATCACCCAAGCTTAAAAATGGATGGATATCAAGTAATAAGGCACAAGCAACAAATAGGTAATTACATCATTCCATGTGATTAGCAAAACATGCACTTTATTTGCAAATGTAAAACATTTATAAAATAGGTTCAATATGCTTCAAGGGAAGTGTGACTTGCCTTCTTCAAATAATCTTCTGCACTCTTCTCCTCGCGAGCACGAACTTTCGAAACGGCGGAATCTACACGGTGACATGCAAAATGAGGAAAAACCCTAATAAAAACCAAATAAATGGTACATGGAAAGTAAACAAACATGTAGATCATAATTTTAAATGAATTTTGCAATTTGAATTGCCCAATTTGGAGTTCGTATGAATTAGATATGAATTTTAAAAGTTTTGGACCATTTACATAAATTTTGAAAATTAAAATAATTTATTGCGTAATTTTAGTTATTTTTCAATGAAAAAAGGATAGGGCTGACATCAGCGAACCGAGGGCTGACATCAGCGGCAAGGGCTGACGTTAGTGAGGGCAGCGACGCACGACAGGCCACCATAGACCAAGTCCACGGCGATCCACAGGCTGGCGTGCCATGTGGCACACACGTGGCACCGACGAGGCAGCCACGTGGCATCCATGCGGCAGCCATGTGGGCGACCGGATGGACGGTCCAGATTTGCCCTGAGGCAGATTGAGCGATGGAGGAAGAAAGGGGCGGCGGCGGCTGCGACCAGTCGGTCGGGCAGCGTGGCGGCCATCGGCGCGACGACGGCGCGAATAGAGGCGGAGGAGTGCGGGAAATGGAGAGGGAGCCTTATCGATGCACCGGACGGCGAAACGAGACGGCGCAAGTGACCGACGGTGAACGTATAATGGCCAGCGCTCGGGATTGCAACGACACGGTCCTCCGTCGGCTTCCAAAGGCGGTGGAGGGGTGGTCGAGGAGTGGAGAGGCATGGCGGAGCCTGGAGAGGGAATGGCGTGACCCAGGGAGCGGCGAGGCGACTGGAGAAGGCGGCCGGAGAGCTGCGGTTGCGGTGGTGGCTCGGGATGCACGGTGGTGGGGTGGTAATCTGAATGCGGGAAGTGGTGGACGGGGTGCGGCTGGACGCGGTGAAGGCTGCGGTGGGCTCAGCGTGCGGCGACGATGCTCAGAGCAGCGGCAACACACGGTCGGAGTGACGGCGGCGAGCGGTGGAGCTAGGGAAAGCGTGGGGAGAGCGTTAGGGGGCACGGCGGGCTTGGGAAATTAGGGAAAACCGGAGAGGGGAGCTCAGAGAGGGAATTTATAGAGCGGGGATGCGCGGGTTCGGTTGGGGAGCGGTGCAGCGCTTAGGCCAGCGGCGGAAATGGCGGGCGGCGGATCCAGCCGATTTCACTGGCACGGTGTGTGCAGGACGGGCGAGGAAACCAGCGGCGGTTGCAGCGATGTCGGACACATTCCGAACCCCTTAATATATTTGAAGGATGAATATAATACCTTATTTTCTTCCTTCAAACATAATAAGACATTCGACGCTTCGAGAGAAAGATAAATGAGACCTTACTGGGCCTTTATCCTGCCAGTCAACTTCAGCCTGAGATGTGCTCGTCAGACCACTCGATGGTGACGACCAAATGTGTTACACATCCAGGAGACTTGACACCAAATGGCTAAAGATCTACATTGCCTCAATTATCTTTAACTCATACTCATGTTTAATGTATTCCTAGCAAGAGGAACACGCTAAACTCTTTCATCCAAGCATATGATATCTCTATCATAACGAGTACTGAGTTCTAAATCTCAGTTAATTTGTACATCATAGTGCTTAGATACATAGGGCCGTCTGGCCAAATAGTAAAGTTCAAGGAAGCATATTCTACCCAAAATATTTTTCATGCAACCGACTAGGGTAGACCCTAGTAAGAACCATCCTGGAAGAAAGAAATATCCCCGGCGAAATCATCCTCCTTAGGAAGAATCTCACCTGTAGACAAGTCTATGCATACAACAAAACAATATATACGAAGCAAGTGTTAGTACAATTATAATTGTACTGGCAAGCACCATATAAACCTAACACTCTACATGCAAGGCACATTCCAAGTAAAGTTCATATTCGACTCTTTTAGCATAAAGCAAGTTTGGTTTTGCAAAATCCGCTTTTAAATTCAGATTTTTCGCACAGTAAATTTCAGCTAGCATGTACTTAGCTACTTGGGCATCGAAGTAAAGAATAACATATATAACATAGCACCTTATTGCCCTCCATGGCAGCAAGGACATAAATCATAAGTTTATTCACTTTTGAATGTTTAAGATTTGCTTTGAGAAGGTTTAAAACATAAGTCTATACTGAAGACATATTCACACGCCACTCATAATCGTGAGCATGACTAATTGATTAGTTTTAACTCTGCAGAGTACATACACTTTACCCGCATGATGTGAAATAATAATCATGCATAGAATGGCACGCGACACATAAGTATCCGATTTATTACACACAACAAAGCCCTTCCAATATTCATGCTTTAGTCTTACACCAGCACGATACATGTTTCCTCCATCCTAGTCACACTTGAATATGACATAAAACCGTTAAGTGGTGGGCCCACGCCTTAAACATAACATCGTGGTGGTGGACGCGACAGGAACCCACCACGTGGCACAATACCGTTGTATTGGACAGACTTAGTCACCTAAACTACCATGTCGGGGCAAATAGGAAGTTCCTCTGAGTTATTCGAACTCATACACTCTGGCCTACCAAAATGTAAGGCTAAACCATAAATAATTTACTAAGCTTGGGCTATCCCATACTAGCACATGTGGTTGTACTGTATTCGAAATGAACAAACATTGAGTGAAGTCCTTAAAATCAGTCTGGGCACACTCTCCCCTCTCGGTACACAACTATTCACCATATGCGTACCACATGAGACCCAAACCTAAAAATCCACCTTTTTAGGAAATGGTGTCGGCGGCCAGAGTTGGGGAAGAGAAAGGGGATTTTTCCCTACGGTGCACCTTGCATCGATTTCGTCGGGATTCATAGCTCTTGGATGCTAGCGAAGATGTTGGCGAGGTGGCTCGGCCAATGACGGACCGTGGAGGCTTGGTGACAAATGGGGGTGATGTGGCAGCGGTGCAGAGCGAGACGGAGTTCACAGGTGGCGAGATCGCATTCCTAGAGCTTGAATGCACCAAACGAGATGTTTCCGGTGGCATTAGAGAGGGGATTGGGAGTATATTAGGGAATGTTCATCCAGTAGGGACGGGGCTCACCGGTTTGCGCTGGCGACGGAGTTGCTCTCGCCGGTGGCAAGCCTTGCGTGTCTGTTTCCCAACGACTCTGAGACGGGGTTCCTCGGCTACCTCGCGAGACAGGAAAAGGGAGAGAGAGTGTGTGATTGTGTCGGCCGGTCGGGTTATAAGGCGTCGTCGGCGGGGAAGGAGAGGAAGAGGAGCCCGCCACTGCGGCCGACGAGTGCGCACGCGCGTGGCGCGCCTGTTTTGGAGTGTGGGTCCAGAGAGGTAGCATTGTGAAGCTGACACCTAGGTCCCACCATGCGCCATGGCCCACATGGCAGTGTAAAGTGAGAGAGAGATGAAGGAGAGGCTAAATTTTCTAAGTCTGGACTTCAGTGGTGAGATTACGACTTTGGGCTCCATTTAAAATTTGTTCCAGGTAGAATTTGAGGTTGAGTTCAATGGGAAAGTTGTAAAACAAGGTTTGAACTATAATCTGGTCAAATATCACAGCCTGGAGGTCTCTGGTCGAATTTTGGCATTGGGTTAAAAAGGGCTTCAGTGATCTGCCTAAATCTCAGAATTCAATACATTTAGTAAGTGTTTTGGACTAGCTAAATGCTTAGTAAATTAATCTAAAATTCTCATTTGGCTTCTAAATTTAGTAAAAGGTTTACATCAATTTTTCTCAGATTTTTGAGTTTTTATAACCATTTTTCTTAAGTCCATTAGTTGGGAATTAATATGGATATGCTTCTAATATGCATATGCACAATTTTTCAAAGTGCACAACCAATTTACTCTTAATATTTCCAAGCAAAATTCTAGTTTACATTACATTATCTATCTTTTCTAATATCTTCCATTCATCCCAAAATTATGGTATGTGAAAGCCTACCCCCTTACAAAAGAATCTCCACCCCGAGATTCATCATCCTAGAAGAAACTAGGGAATTCGGATTTGAGTATGTCTTCCTGCTCCCACGTAGCTTCGTCCACAGTATGGTTGCTCCATTGTATTCGAAGCATCTTGATGGAACGGTTGCTGGTACGTCATTCACCTTTTTCAAGAATACGAATTGGATACTCTTGATATGAGAGGTTTGCCTTGGGATTAATGTCTTCAAGTGAGGTGTGCTCAATTGTAGTTCGAAGACATTTCTTGAGTTGTGAAACATGGAATACATCATGTATGTTGGACAGTTGAGATGGCAAGTCCAACTGATAAGCTACTTGTCCCCGCTTGGAGATAATTTGGTATGGATCGATATGTAGGATCGAACTCCCAAACTAAGCCAACCAGAGGGGGGGTGAATGGTTGGTACACCCCAAAACAAATCTCAGCGGAAATAAGACTTACCTTCACAACTCAATGGCGTGCGGTCTGACCGAGAGTATTGCACCGGTCTGACCATCTGATCACCTCCGGTCTGACCGCCCGTGTAGCCGATTACCAGAACTTAGCCGATTCGCTTGTTGTAGCCGATTCGCCGAGCGTAGCCGAAGAAAGCTGGTCTGACCGCAGTGATCCGTGCGGTCTGACCGATTGAAGGCCGCCGGTCTAACCGCCGATTAGACCGCCGCACCCGAGAAAACACAAATCGAAGATCTCTCAAAGTAGATTAAAACTTTATTACTTCTCACTGTGTTTACAAAGTGCAATCAACAGCACTTCTGACAAAATTTCGACTAAAACTCGAAACCCTAAACTTTTCTCAACTCAACTCTCTCTAAAACTTGATACCGAGAAGCCACGCCTCTCCTCTCTATCTATACATAAGATGCGCAGCCCAAAGCCACGAATCCTACTCATACAAGAAGTCCTAATCCACTAGGAAACCTTCCCGCACAAGCAACAAACTTTACATATTCCACACGTCGCAATCTTGGACTTCCCAAATTTGAAACTCTGTATTCCATATGCACACAATATCTCCATCGTATGCCATATGAAAACTTCACCAATCATGTGCATCAATCTCTACCCTTTAGTATCCCGCATGATCTCTATCTTGGACGTCACCTTATCTCCATGTTGACTCCAACTCGATCACCGGCGACTCTTTGCCAAGGTGTAAAGATTACCTGCATATAATTAAACAAAGAAACCATATCCGAGCACAATCTAGCTCCAACTTGACTCATTGTCAGCATAAACAATCATACATGCGCATAGAAACACGAAACTTCTATGTATATCCAAGGAAACAACTCGAAACTAAAACCGAAACAAAATCGGCTGCGGTCGGGTTTGTGTCGACAGTCGACCGGCGATGCACACCGATCGACCGCACGGTGTCCTCCGGTTAGACCGGCATAACAAGCCCGGTCAGACCGGACAATGCAGTCGGCAGTACTGTTCATTATCCGAAAACCAAATATCTCCAAATCCATTTTGCCAATAATATCCAAATAGCAAAACCAACAATCCAATAATCATAGATGCCAATTGTTCATCACCATAAAAGAATCAAACACACTTTTATTTTACAATCCCTCCCTTGATGAACACTTTGGCAAACCAAATAAAAAGTTTTGTTTTGGTGTTTCCAAAATTAAAAAAAATAAAAATGGTAAAAAGCATCGGAGTGCTAAAAAATCAAAGAAAATTTCTCCCCCTTTTGAAAATAAACTTTTTTGTTTAAACTTTTTGTTCTCCCATTTGTTCTCCCCCTTTTGACAATGATTTCATCAAGCATAAGAATTATGTTCATGATTATTGAAGAGCTTAGCACCATACATAGAGCAAGTGATGTCATGTGTTGTAATAAGAAGAAGATGAAGTCATCAATTATATAGCAAATATGCACTAGAGTATAGTCATGAATCAAAGACTTTATAATTAAGATCAACAATGCAATCAAAATTCATGGATTCAAACGATTTATAATGCAACATCTTTACAAGCACATATGTTGAAAGATAAATCCAAATATATATACCTATTGCAACCATTACTCTTTCTCAAATTGGCTTTTTGCACATAATAATCAAGAGAATTTTTTCCTCATATTTACTTGAGCCAATTTTTTCTTTGCTCATATTTTTTTCTCTCAATTATTCTGGGCACGTCCTTGTCGTCAAGACTGTTTCCAAGGATTCGATACCCATTATTTTTGCTCACGTCGAATATGTCCTTGTCGTTAAGACTGTTTCCAAGAATTCGGTATTTATTTTTCTCTCAAAGATAATATTTTATTCTCTTTACACAATGAGCAATTTTAAGGCAATTTGAGGAATAATAATTCAACACAGTGCATATATAAGCATTTATAAATCAACACATGCACTAGTATCAACATTGCATATTTCATTAATTCAAGTATGATATTAAGTGTCATGCATCATTTCACTTAAAAAATAAAATCTAGATCACATAAAGATACTAGAACACATATAAGATATGCTAGTGACAAATAAATCTTCATAGTATTGCTAGCATGCACATGAAAATACAATATGTATGTATAAAGCTCTCTTTTTCTCAATTTATATTATTCAAGAATTGCTTGATAAAAACAAGAGCATAAATCTCCCCCTCAAAACATGCCAAAAGAATGAATAATTCCCAACTCTCCTCGAAGAAAAGCAAAGCGAGAAGAATCCAAAGGTTTAGTGAAATGTCAGCAAGTTGCAACTTTGTGTCCAAAAACTTCAATTCAACATCTCCCTTCTCAACATGATCCCTCAAAAAGGGAAAGCGAATATCAATGTGCTTTGTGCATGAGTGTTGAACATGATTCTTAGCAATGTATTATCACAATAAAGAGGTACTTTTTCAAAAGCAAGTCCATAATCTTTCAAAGTAGAAATAAGCCAAAGAATCTGTGAACAACAACTAGCAGCAGCAACATATTCGATTCAGCAGTTGATTGAGCTACACTATATTGTTTCCTAGAAGACTATGCAATTAATGATGTACCAAGAAAAATGACATGTTCCACTAGTACTTTTTCTATCAATTCTACAACCAGCAAAATCAGCATCGGAATATCCACTTAAGCAAATAGAAGCAGAAGTAGAATATCAAATTCCAAACTCAAGTGTATGATTCAAATACCTCATTATTCGCTTGACCGCTTGACAATGTGAAGCACGAGGATAAGCTTGAAAGCGTGCACACAAACACACAACAAACTATATGTCTGGCCTAGAAGCAGTTAGATACAACAAAGATCCAATCATGCTTCTATACTCCTTTTGATCCATGACGTCACCATCTTCATCGGGATCAAGCATAGCAGTAGAACCAATAGGTGTAGAGATTTGCTTGCAGCTCTCCATCTTGAACCTTCGCAAAAGATCTTTGGTGTACTTTGTTTGATGGATAAACATATCTTGAGGTGTTTGCTTAATTTGCAATCCCAAAAAGTATGACAATTCACCCATCATGCTCATCTCAAATTCCCTGCGCATAGTCTCAGCAAATTCTACAACCAAAGCGTGAGTTGAACAACCAAAGATGATATCATCCACATAAATCTAAACGAAAAGTTGATTTTCACCATGCTTAAGAACAAAAAGAGTTTTGTCAATTTTTCCCATTTGAAAACCTTTTTCAAACAAAAAGTTCTTAACTCTATCATACCATGCTCTAGGTGCCTGTTTCAAACCATACAAAGCTTTTCACTATTTAAAAACATAGTTAGGAAAATCAGAATTTTCAAAACCCGGTGGTTGTTTAACATAAACTTCCTCCTATATAAAGCCATTTAGAAAAGCACTTTTAACATCCATTTGATACAATTTAAAACTTTTTGAAGCAGCAAAAGCTAACAAAAGTCTAATTGCTTCAATCCTAGCAACATGAGCAAAAGTTTCATCAAAATCCAAACCCTCCACCTGAGTAAAACCCTGAGCAACAAGCCTAGCCTTATTTCTAACAATTAAACCATCCTCATTTTGTTTATTTTTGAAAACCCACTTGGTTCCAATAATATTATGTCCTGAAGGAGGTTCAACTAAAGACCAAACTTTATTTCTTTCAAAATTTCAAGTTCTTCATGCATGGCGTTAATCCACGATTCATCAGTTAATGTTTTGGGTTCAAAAGAAGCAACAAAAGAAGAATTTGCAAAGTCATGTGCAGTTACCTTAGATCTTGTAGTCTGCTCATGTAAATTACCTATTGTTTGTTTCGACGGATGTTGTCGTTCAATGTGCAATGGAACAGTGATTTCAGAAGTTGATTCATGTTCTGTACCTGCACTGGTCGTAGTCGCCGACGAATCCCCTTGATTGGAGTCAACAGAATCCGAGGTGATCGGCCCCTGCCGGTCTGACTGGGTCACTGGCCGGTCTGACCGGGCAACCTGCTCTGGTCTAACTGGAGGCACTTGGCCGGTCTGACCGGTCAGGTCGACCTCGTCGTCTTCGTTGTCGCTTTTGTCTTTGAAGATACGACCATCCTCCCCCTGAACCTATGGCAAAGTACCTGAAAGTTCTGGTCTAGTACCGGGACTAGCCTCATCAAAAGTGACTTCGCAAGTCTCGATAATTTTGTTAGTCTCCAAAACAAGTACACGATAACCACGAGTCTGTGCGGTGTAACCAAGAAATAAACCATCGGTTGAACGTGATTCAAATTTATCCAAATTTCCTGATTTCAAGACAAAGCACTTGCAACCAAAAACACGCAAATGTGAAACTTTGGGCTGACGACCAAATCGAAGCTCATAAAGGCGTTTTACCAAGTATAGATCGCAAGAAAATACGATTAGAAACATAGCATGCAGTGTTAATAGCTTCGGCCCAAAATTTCCTAGTAGTGTGATATTCATCAAGCATGGTTCTAGCCATCTCAACCAAAGAACAGTTTTTTCTTTCAACAACACCATTTTGTTGAGGAACACGAGGAGAAGAAAATTGATGTTCAATGCCTTTTTTGTTGCAAAATTATTCAAAAGAAGCATTTTTAAATTCACCACCATTATCACTTCTAATATATTTCAAGGAACCAGTAATTTCACAATTCAAGCAAAGAACCAAACTCCAAAAGTGTCCGAAAGCCTCATCCTTAGTTGCCATGAAGAAAACCCAAGAATATCAAGAAAAATCATCAACAACAACCAACACATACCATTTTCCTCCAACGGATTACACTCTAGCTGGACCAACAGTGTCCATATGTAAAAGTTGTCCCGGTGCATCCGTCATCACATAAAGAATTGGAGTATGTGAAGAAGCAACTATTTTACCATGATGACATGGTGCGCAAACCAAATCAAGATCTTTCTTAAGTTTAGGCAACCCACGAACAAGATCCAAACAACTTAGTCTAGTCAAATGATCAAACCCAACATGTCCAAGTCTGCGATGCCAAAACATTAAATCTTTGTTGAATTTCGCAACCAAACATGTAACAACGGGAAAATTGGGTTTCCAAAATCAGCTTTAAAAACTCTCCCATAATGAGAAATGTTCAACACAGAATCACTACAAGAATCAAATATTTTACTTCCAGTTTTCTTAAAATGAACTTCAAAATTCTCATCAACAATTTGTGAAACTGAAAGTAAATTATACTGTAAGTCCTCGACTAAAGCTACCTCCTTCAATTCAAATTTGTCACTTACCTTGACTGATCCGGTAGCAAGAACGACACTTGTAGAAGCTTCTCCAAAGATTATCGATTCAGTCTTGGATGCCATCTTGAGGGAGGAGAACCAATTTTTATCTCCGGTCATGTGCCGCGAACAACCGAAGTCCATGATCCACACGTTCTCCTTCCTCGCCACCAACGCCTATGCAAAAGAAGATGTCGAAGCCTCAGTATTGGGGTTAGTCAAAAGAAATTTAGGAATCTAGTACTGAGACACACGACCAACAGATCCAATAGGCATATATCCATGTGCAAAAACAGTTTTAGAATTTTCAGAAAAATTCCTTCGGAGCTGGTCTGACCGCTGGGGTACTGCCGGTCTGACCGCGTGCCACTGATGGTTTGATCGAGGCAGTGCCGTCGGTCGACCGTGCGTCGTCGACGGTTGACCCACTCTGCGGTCGACCAGCCTTCTCGAGGAAAGCCAGATTTTTGCCACTTTGATTTTGCAAAATTAACCTCTCTTTCCTTTTTCTATTTTCGTGCTAATCTGAAACAAAAACCAACAAGATGACCATCTTTACCACAAAAGGAGCAAGAAAACTTTTTCTTAGTGGTTGGTGGTTTTGAAATATTAGTTTTAGTTTCTTTTAGATAAACGAAAGAGATGGCATATCTCCGATAGATTTAAAAATTGTTTTCACATCATTAGGTTTTTCGAATTTCACCATTTTACGTCATTCTCAAAACATTTGGGGGATTTTTGGTGAAATAGTCATGAGCATTAAAACCTATTCCCCTATTGTCGCTACACACTTTTGATTGATCCAAAATTATGTTAAGTTGTTTCTTACCATCAGAAAATTTTTGCAAGGAACTTTTCAAATAAGAAACTTCTTTTCCAAGATTTGCACAATTTTCACAACCAATCATTACATGTTTATTTTTGCGACATTTAGAGCAAGAAACTACCTCATCTTGTTTAACAATGTCTTCCATGTGCTTAACACGAGCTAAAGCATCTTTTAGTTTTAATTCATTAGCATCACATGTTAAACAAGGTTTAGTAGCCAAAACTTGACAATCATTAACATCTCTAATTTTTGAAATTTCAAGCATTAAAACCTCACAATATTTGCATTCATCATCATTAGGAATAAGAGATTTTAATCTAACAATTTCAGCATTCAAAGACTCAATCACAAATTCTTGTTTTTAAACATCTTTTTACATTTTTGTTGCACTTAAAACAAGAATAGCTTCCTCAAGAGATCTTATCTCATCTTCCTCATTTTCAGAAACTTCATCTTCGCGAGTCATGACGCAAATGCCAGAGATGTTCTTGTCGTTCTCTTCCTCGCTATCAGAGTCTATGTCGCTTAATGGTTCAAAAGCGGCATAGACTTTGCTTAGCACTCTCTTCATCATCTCCTTCGAGCGCTTCCCTTTGGGCTTGTCGTCCTTGGCCTTCTCCCCACTTTTGTCTTCCTTTTTTCCTCTCCCAAGCTTGGGGCAGTTAGAGTGGATGTGATCCAATGTGCCACATTCAAAACAGCGAGCTGGTCCACCTCTTTTCCTGAACCTGACTTTATTCATAGCTCTAGAAAGTTTGTTAGCAGCCAAATCCAAATCCTCTTCCTCGAATTGCTCGAGTTGCTCATCGGACATGGCATTAATTAAAGCAAGAGCACTGGGAGTTGAAGAAGAAGCAACATCAGAAGAAGTTGAAGAAGAAGAAACCAAAGCACTTGATTTAGAATCCGTTTTTCGAGAAAGAATGTTCATCTCATGAGTTTTGAGTTTTGTATAAAGAGAATCCAAAGTCAAAGTAGCCATATTAACAGATTCTTGAATTGAAGTAACTTTCATCTCCCAAATAGACATGTCAAGACCATTCAGAAAATGGCGAGAAATCTCAGATTGAGGATAGTTTGTATCATAGGCACAATCAACAGATCTAAGATTGCTCAAAATTTTGTTAAACCTACCAAGATAATCATCTAAAGCTTCAGTAGGTTTCATCACAAATTTTATATATTCCTTTTTGAAAAGATCTCGACAAAGTTCTTTTATGTTGTTAGTTCCTTGATGAAAGTTTCTTAAAGCAATCCAAACTTCATTTGTAGTTTGAAGATGCGAAACAAGATCAAAATCCGAACGAGAAATCCTATTCAATAAAATATTACGAGCTTTGCAAATGTTATTAAATTCAGTGTTTAAAGCCTCAGTATTAATAACCTCAGGAATATCAGACATGGCGAAAAACCTTTAGATCGATAAAAATCCAAAGAAGAAAATGAGGCTCTGATACCACTTGTAGGATCGAACTCCCAAACTAAGCCAACCATAGGCGGTGAATGGTTGGTACACCCAAAAACAAATCTCAATGGAAATAAGACTTACCTTCACAACTCGATGGCTTGTGGTCTGACCGAGAGTATTGCGCCGGTCTGATCGCCTGATCTCCTCCGGTCAGACCGCCCGTGCAGCTCCGGTTTGACCGCCCGTGTAGCCGATTACCAGAACTTAGCCGATTCGCTTGTTGTAGCCGATACGCTGTGTTTACAAAGTGCAATCAACAGCACTCACAAAATTTTGACCAAAACTCAAAACCCTAAACTTTTCTCAACTCAACTCTCTCTAAAACTTGATACCGAGAAGCCACGCCTCTCCTTTCTATTTATGCACAAGATGCGCAACCCAAAGCCACGAATCCTACTCATACAAGAAGTCCTAATCCACTAGGAAACCTTCCCGCACAAGAAATGAACTTTAAATATTCCACACGTCGCAATCTTGGACTTCCCAAATTTGAAACTTCGTATTCCATACGCACACAATATCTCCATCGTATGCCATATGGAAACTTCACCAATCACGTGCATCAATCTCTACCCTTTAGTATCCCGCATGATCTCTATCTTGGACGTCACCTTATCTCCAAGTTGACTCCAACTCGATCACCGGCGACTCTTTCCCGAGGTGTAAAGATTACCTCCACATAATTAAACAAAGAAACCATATCCGAGCACAAGCTATCTCCAACTTGACTCATTGTCAGCATAAACAACCATACATGCGCATAGAAACACAAAACTTCCATGTATATCCAAGGAAACAACTCGAAATCGAAACTAAAACAAAATCGGCCTGCAATCGGACGTGTCGATCGGTCGACCGGTAGTGCTTGCCCGGTCGACAGCACGGTGTCCTCCGATTAGACCGGCATAACAAGCCCGGTCAGACCGGACAATGCAGTCGACATTACTGTTCATTATCCAAAAACCAAATATCTCCAAATCCATTTTGCCAATAATATCCAAATAGCAAAACCAACAATCCAATAATCACAGATGCCAATTGTTCATCACCATAAAAGAATCAAACACACTTTGATTTTACACGATATATCGAGGAGCGAGTTTGCCATGAATCTGGAATCGTTGAGTGCCTCGCATAGGACAGACTTTAAGATAGACATGATCACCTACGTCAAAGCTTAGCTCTCGACGATGGCGATCAGAGTAGCTCTTTTGACGAGTCTGAGCTTCTTTTAATCGGTCCCGAATAAGAGTGACATTTCTTTCGGCCTCATCAATGACACCGGGTCCAAAGAATTGTCTTTCCCCCACCTCGAACCAATAGAGAGGAGTCCTACATCTTCTTCCGTCAAGAGCCTCAAATGGTGACATCTGAATGCTGGTTTGGAAACTATTGTTATAGGAGAACTCAGTGAAGGGTAGACATTTCTCTCGATTGGTGCTATGTTCAAGCACACAGGCTCGGAGCATATCTTCCAGAATCTGATTTGTTCTCTCCACTTGGCCTCTGGTTTGTGGATGAAAGGCAGTGTGCTAAAGAACAATTTAGTCTCGAGGAGTTCATGAAGATTTTCCCAAAACCATGAGGTAAATTGTGTCCCTCGATCAGAAAATATGATCTTTGGTACGAGAGCCTTACAATATGAGTTAAGTATAGCTCAGCCAGCTTGGCCCCACCGTAAGTCACATGGACTAGAATGAAGTGAGCCACTTTATTTAGTCGATCCATAATAACCCATATAGAATCATGTCCATTGGGTGTCTTAGGAAGACCAGTGATAAAGTCCATCCCAACCTCATCAAATTTCCATTCAGGCACTTGTAAGGGTTGAAGTAGACTAGCGGGTCGTTGATGTTTGGCTTTGACACGTTGACATACGTCGCAGATTGCCACATATGCTACTACGTCTCGTCTCATGCTAGGCCACCAATACTGTGCACGTATATCTTGATACATTTTGGTGCAACCCGGATGGATAGACAAAGGTGTTTGATGAGCTTCAAAAAGTATAGTTTCTCGAAGGTGTTGATTGTCTAGAACAAAGATTTGTTTGCCATGCATAATCATTCCATCAGAGTTAACAATGTAAAGGGATTGTGAATTCGTACTGACCTCCTTCATAATCTCAGCTGATTCCTTGTCGGTGGACTGAGAAGCTTTGATTTGGGAATAGAGAGTAGGCTGTAATGCCAATGCAGCAACATAACCTTCCTCCACCAATCCTAAATTCAATTTCTGGAGTTCAGCAGACAAAGATGGTTGATTCATTTCCTCAATGTCGGCAAGATGATGTTGCTTTCAGCTCAAGGCATCAGCTACTACATTAGCTTTGCCGGGATGATTATGAATACCAAGATCATAATCTTTGATGAGTTCTAACCATCTTCTTTGCCTTAGATTCAGATCTGGTTGGGTAAATAAATATTTCAAACTCTTATGATCGGTGAAGATTTCACATCGGTTGCCGATCAAATAATGAAGCCATATCTTCAGAGCATGCACCACGGCAGCTAGCTCTAGGTCATGAGTTGGATAATTGATTTCATGCAGTCGTAACTGACGAGCAGCATATGCCACGACTTTTACTTCTTGCATCAGCACACAACCAAGGCCATGGTGTGATGCATCGCAGTAGACATGAAATGGTTTATGAATATCAGGCATTACTAGCACTGTGGCTGTTGTGATCCTTCTTTTGAGTTCAAGAAAACTTGTTTCACATGCCTTAAACCATATGAACTTATTTTCTTTGTTGAGAAGCTGAGTCAAAGGTCTAGAAATTTTGGAGAAATTTTTGATGAAGCAACGATAGTAACCAGCTAGACCAAGAAAACTCCTAACTTCAGAAACATTTTGTGGTTGCTTCCAATTTAGTACATTTTGTACATTGCTTGGATTTACAGAAATCCCACCTTCAGAAAGCACATGGCCAAGGAATCCAACTTCTTTTAACCAAAATTCACATTTCGAGAATTTGGCGTAAAGTTGATGCTCATGGAGTTTATTGAGTACCATACGCAGATATTGCGCATGTTCCTCCTCATTCTTGGAGTAGATAAGAATATCATCAATGAATACCAACATGAATTTGTCAAGATATTCCATGAAGACTTTATTCATCATATTCATGAAGGTGGCTGGAGCATTGGTTAAACCAAAAGAAACTACGGTATATTCAAATAAACCATAGTGAGTAGTGAAAGCAGTCTTTGGAATGTCCTCCAGCATGATTTTGAGCTGAAAATATCCTAATCTAAGATCAATCTTGGAGAAGACACGAGATCCATTTAATTGATCAAATAAATCATCGATCCTAGGAAGAGAATATTTATTCTTGATAGTGACTTCATTCAGAGGTCGATAATCCACACACATTCGAATGGTACCATCTTTCTTCGGTGCAAACAACACTAGACAACCCCAAGGAGATGAACTAGGGTGGATGAAACCCTTGGCCAACTGCTCATTGAGTTGCTTCTTCAATTCCATCAAATTTTCAGAAGTCATCCGATATGGCCTCTTGGCTATAGGTGTTGTCCCAGGGATTAAATCTATCACGAATTCAATATCGCGATCAGGAGGCATCCCTGATAATTCGTCTGGGGACACATCAGGGTATTCCTTCACAACAGGTACAATTTTCAACTCCGGTATAGTGAGGGATTGTGTAGAAGGGTGTGTAGGAGTAGAGGTTTGCTCACAGGTGAACCTAACCAACTGAACATCGGTGCTATGAAGAGTTACCGTCCTTTGGGCATAATTAATGGTTCCCTCATGTTTGGCTAACCAATCCATCCAAGGAATGACATCTAAACCCAAGATGTCTAATAATATGAGGTTAGCTATAAACTTTACCCCGTCTATTAAAAGTTCTACACCCTTACACAAAAGTTTAGTGACCGTGGTGGATCCAGGTGATTGGATATGAATAGCATTGCTAAGAAATTCCGTTTTCAGATTAACTTGTTTTGCTTTCAAGGTTGACATGAATGAATGAGTTGCACCAGAATCAAATAGAACTGTTATGGGAGTGGAATGCACAAGAAAAGTACCGACTACTACGCCAGGTGCGTCGGTTGCTTCTTCGACAGTGACATGATTGAGCCGACCCCTTTCAAAAGTTAGAGCTGGCTTGGTAATAGCAGGAGTTCCATGTTGGCCAGCCTCAACCTGAGGAGGACCCTGAGATTGTTGCGGTGCCCCTTGAGTGTGCGGTCTAGATTTGACAGTCTTCGGGTAAGGGCATTTTGGAGAGTAATGCCCCCTCTTGCCGTAGTTATAACAGGTGATATTGGCAGTGCGAGATGCATCACCCATGGCTTGAATAGGATGAGGAGCTTGATAGACAGCCTGTGTTTGTAGACGAGGAGGCCCATACATCTGTCGAGGTGGTTGAGGTGCATTGGAACGAACCACAGATGATGGAGCAAGTCGAGGACGAGTGGAGCTGCTGCTGCTGCCACCAGCAAATTTCTTCACAGCCCACTTGCGCTTGCGGTCCTCAATCACTTCCCTTTCACTTGATTCAACACGGAGGGCTTTATCAACCAGTGACTTCATGCTGGTGATTTCACGAGCAGCAAGAGCATGCTTGAGTTCAGGTGCAAGTTTATCTCTGCATAGCTCAACCCTTTTTGCTTCAGTACTTATATCGGTAGTGACATATCTGCCCAAATAGTTGAAGCGTTCCATGAATTCCATGAAAGGAATATTCCCTTGTTTCAGGTTGTAGAACTCTTTCTTCTTGATCTCCATGAGGCCAGTGGGGATGTGAGCAGATCTGAACCCCTCTTGGAACATGGTCCAAGTAATAGGCTCATCAGGAGGAATGAGAGTCTTGTATGTCTCCCACCATGCAGCTGTTGCACCTTGCAGATAGTAGGCAGCAAAAGTAGCCTTCTCAACTGGATCGCACCGGCAAAGATTTAATTTGTTTTCAATATCAAGGAGCCAATCATCCGCTGCAAGAGGATCAGCCGCAGGAGAAATGCGGCGGATGAGTCCGTTGAACGTCTGCTAACTTGGAGGGTGCTTGGTTGGCTTGATGTGCCATGGCAGCTCCTAGGTTCTTAGAGTTTGCTAACATCCTTTCAAGAAGCCAATTTTGGTTGGCTAGGAGATGAGCGAGTGTCAGTTCATCGTCATGCTACTCAGTGGCGGTAGCACTTCGACTACTTCCAGCACGGCTGGTAGAGTGAGCGCCAGAGCGAGTATTTGTCATCCTGCACTCAGAGTACAAAGGTACGTGAGCTGTTTGCGCAAAGATTTGACATATACATCACCCTAAACATATGGTACACAGGAATGATTTCCTTTTAGTTGATTTAACAAGTCATGCAATTCATATTTGCGTAAAACAAATTTCTGGACAGCAAGCAACTCATTTCCAAAAGAACATAAGTTTCATTCCGGTACATAGGTTTTTAAAGGATTTAAGTGATCACAGTTACATAGAAATGGATAATGATCATAAGGCACCAAATTCATGTCTAGGTGTTACAAAATTTGACCATTACAAGGATTACATGGTAGGGTGTCATCTCATACATCTTTTTGGAAAAAGAAAATGAAAGTTACACCCGTTATATTTTTCCTTTACACTCCATTCTATGGCACTTGGGAGAATCCGATGGGAGGTTGAGGCACCGTAGTTGATGGAGTGGCCAAAGTCAAGCGGTAGCGTCTCCCATTCCGCTCGAATATGTGGAATGGTCCCAGCAGCTCCGGATCTCCAACAAGTGCAGGGTCTAGCATGGTTCGGCGATTGCGGTGGAAACCAACTCTCAAGCGAGCTTGAGTTTTTATGCTTTGATAAATGCCCATGGGAGGAGGCAAAGAGTTAGTAAGGGGTTGAAGTTCTTGATTCCCATAGATAGTGGCATTATCAAAATATCCTTGATGCCCGAGTGGTTCTATTCGTCTATCAAGCGTGACCACCCTGGCTTGCAACCTACTCAACTCAGTCATAGCATTAGCAAGATACCTATCCATGGCTCGGACTAGTCTGGCTAAGAGAAGTTGTGGGGAGTCAATCTCTCCCACGCGTCCCTCAAGACCTGGATAGTAGTTGGCAGTGGTTTGACTTGCACGGGCTGAAAAATAGTGAACGAACCCATCTATTCCTGGCCTATGGTGTCGGTAATACACAATCGCTTGAAACGCGGCCTCATGCATTGCTGAGGGTGCATCCCAACCATAAGCTTGAAAATAAAGAGGTGAATCACGGGTTCAAAATCCCTGTATACACAGTTCAGCCATATAAGCTTGGAGAGATGAACTCTGCTCAAGAGAATAGAAATGATACTCCAATTGGTGGTTATGGCCAAGATGTTATAGCATAAGCCACAAGATGTGAGGTAATGATCCTTCTTCATACCCTCCGGAATAGCCTAGTGGTTGCCACACAGTAGACATCTAAAAAATTTGGATGTGTAGACCAATTAGAATTTAAATCGAAGCTCATTAGGAATTTGGTAACAGGGTTATGGTCATCATATTATGTTCTGCCCGGTTTCTACTAAGCAACAAGTTGATCTTATTTCAACATGTGGATGCATAGATTCCTTGGGTAAATACATGCCTAAAGATGCCCTGGTTATACCCCACTTTTTGGTATAAAATTTTCAGTTTTAGACACTTATTGTTAACTGTGATGGATTTTCAAACTAGATGGTGCAGTTTTGAAAATACAAGTGAATCTGTACTGTTCGAATTTTTAATCCATTCTCCAGGCCTGCAAAAATTCTAGGAAAAATATCTGAGCCTCCTAATCAAGTTAGGTAGCTACTGACAAATTTTCAGGAATTTAGCCTTTGTATACTGGTCTGGGCAAAATGTGCACAACAATGGAGCTTTGCAAACTTTTAAGGTATGATAGATGCATGAAAAATTCGTACCAAGATTAGGACAGGCTAAAGGTTTAATGTAGAGGCTTCAGAACATCTGGTAGTCTTCAAATATCAAGCAATATAGGGCTAAAGACAAATCAATTCCCATCCTGCCCCATTCTATCATCTTCTAGGTCATCGATAAAATTTGAATTTTGAATTTATCTTTGGAAGAGAGAGTTTAGCATTCATTTAATAGAAATATCTCAAACCTTTAAAGTACTAACTTGAATCTTTCATGTTTCATTTATCACTTAATGTTCTCTATGAGTTACTATTTTTTTTCTACTTGTGCCCTTTTCTGGTCTTATAGAGTAGAATGGGGTTTTAAAATCAAAATAAGACTTATAGGAAAGAATTTTATCCAAAGAGGGCTAAGAAGTAAGAATAGATTAGATTTTGCAAATATATTTTAGTGAGGACTTTGCCCTTCAAATATTTTCTTTTGAAGCCTTGCTACCGTCCAATTCTTAAAAGGGTTCCTGCAGTCGGTGTGGGCTCTGATACCAATGTTGTCGGGCGCACTCCGAACCCCTTAATATATTAGAAGGATGAATAGAATACCTCATTTTCTTCCTTCAAACATAATAAGACATTCGACGCTTCGAGAAAAAGATAAATGAGACCTTGCTAGGCCTTTAGCCTGCCAGTCAACTTCAGCCTGGGATGTGCCCGTCAAACCACTCGATGGTGGCGACCAAATGTGTTACACATCCAGGAGACTTGACACCAAATGGCTAAAGATCTACATTGCCTCAATTATCTTTAACTCATACTCATGTTTAATGTATTCCTAGCAAGAGGAACACGCTAAACACTTTCATCCAAACATATGATATCTCTAATATAACGAGTACTGAGTCCTAAATCTTAGTTAATTTGTACATCATAATGCTTAGATACATAGGGTCGTCCGGCCAAATAGTTAAGTTCACGGAAGCATATTCTACCCAAAAGATTTTTCATGGAACCGGCTAGGGTAGACCCTAGTAACAACCATCCTGGAAAAAAGAAATATCCCCGGCGAAATCATCCTCCTCAGGAATAAGCTCACCTGTAGACAAGTCTATGGATACAACAAAACAATATATACGAAGCAAGTGTCAGTACAATTATAATTGTACTGGCAAGCACCATATAAACCTAACACTCTACATGCAAGGCACATTCCAAGTAAAGTTCACATTCGGCTCTTTTAGCATAAAGCAAGTTTGGTTTTGCAAAATCCGCCTTTAAATTCAGATTTTTTGCAAAGTAAATTTCAGCTAGCATGTACTTAGCTACTTGGGCATCGAAGTAAAGAATAACATATATATCATAGCACCTTATTGCCCTCCATGGCAGCAACGACATAAATCATAAGTTTATTCGCTTTTGAATGTTTAAGATCCGCTTTGAGAAGGTTTAAAACATAAGTCTATACTCAAGACATATTCACACGCCGCTCATAATGTGAGCACATCTAATTGATTAGTTTTAACTCTGCAGAGTACGTACACTTTACCCACATGATGTGAAATAATAATCATGCATAGAATGGCACGCGATACATAAGCATAGGTTTTTATTTTAAAACATTAAGGTTCATAATTTTATGACTCTGTTGGAGTTGGTTTCACCTCAAAATGAGTTATATTTGATTTTATATGAACTTTTCAAGTTTGATCCAATTTTCATTTGAAAAGTTATTACTCTGACTATTTCCTTAATATTTTTAGAATTACAAATATAGGGGTCCACTGTCAGTCTCGGGATATTATGCAAAAAGGCCCCTAGGTTTTTTCGGGGATCAACCCACGGTCCAAACACGTGCTATAAACATTTTCATTAAGAGTTCTTAAGGTTTAATCTATTTATAATTAGGTCCAGGGTCCACATGTCCTACCGAGTATTTTTACTAATTGAACCTCACAAGCTTTGAATGGTTACTAAGCTGATTTCCTAGCGCCTAATTGAGTGGGGTCCACTGGTCAGTGGGATACGGCTGGTCGAACAGAGCAGCGACGCCCCAGCGGACTTTTTGCCGGCACCGGCGATGAACAGAGCCTGTTCTTGCGTTGCAGTCAAAAGAGAAAAGCTAAAGGGACTTAAGACAAAGCTAATGGTTGTTGTCTCACTCAATGAGATCACCGAAATCACCATCGGTGACGTTGAGAGTGGCGTTGGGTCTCTGGTTGGTGTTGCATGTGGTTTTGGAGGCCTCTTCTGAGCGTGCATGTGCAATGTAAAGGTCCTAAGGGTTACTAGGGAGCGTACCTAGCAGCGGGTTGGCGTTGGCGAGGTCTGGTCGTCGCTGACGCCATGCGGAGCTCCTTAGCGGTGGCGTTTTCTTCGCGGGTGATCGTTGACAGAGCTCTCCGGTCTTCTGTTGTTCATAAAGGGCGCGTGCCCTTGGTTTAGACAAGTATGAGGTAGCTCTTGTCGAAAAGAATCACGCCAAAACTCACCAGAGAGGGAGAAAAGAGGAAATGGTGTTGGCGGCCGGAGTTGGGGAAGAGAAAGGGGATTTTTCCCTACGGTTCACCTTGCATCGATTCCTTCGGGGTTCACAGCCCTTGGATGCTGGCGAAGATGATGGAAAGGTGGCTCGGCCAATGACGGACCGTGGAGGCTTGGCGACGAATGGGGGTAATGCGGCGGTGGTAAGAGCGTGACGGAGTTCATGGGTGGCGAGATCGCATTCTCGGAGCTTGACTGCACCAAACGAGATGTTTCCAGTGGCATTAGAGAGGGGATTGGGAGTAGATTAGGGAATGTTCATCCAGTAGGGACGGGGCTCACCGGTTTGCGCTGGCAATGGGGTTGCTCTCGCCGATGGCAAGCCTTGCGCATCTGTTTCCCGACGATTCTGAGATGGGGTTCCTTGGCTACCTTGCGAGACAGGACAAAGGAGAGAGAGAGAGAGTTTGATTGTGTCGGCCGATCGGGTTATAAGGCGTCGCCACCGGGGAAGGAGAGGAAGAGGAGCCCGTCACTGCGGCCGACGCGTGCGCACGCGCGTGGTGCGCCCGTTCTGGAGTGTGGGTCCGGAGTGATAGCGTTGTGAAGCTGACACCTAGGTCCCACCATGCGCCCTGGCCCACATGGTAGTGTAAAGTGAGAGAGAGATGAAGGAGAGGCTAAATTTTGTCTGGATTTCAGTGGTGAGATTACGACTTTGGGCTCAATTTAAAATTTGTTCCAAGTAGAATTTGAGGTTGAGTTCAATGGGAAAGTTGTAAAACAAGGCTTGAACTATAATCTCGTCAAATCTCACAGTCTGGAGGTCTCTGGTCGAATTTTGGCATAGGGTTAAAAAGGGCTTCAGTGATCTGCCTAAATCTCAGAATTCAATACTTTTAGTAAGTGTTTTGGACTAGCTTAAGGCTTGGTAAATTAATCTAAAATTCTCATTTCGCTTCTAAATTTAGTAAAAAGGTTTACATCAATTTTTCTCAGATTTTTGAGTTGTTATAACCATTTTTCTTAAGTCCATTAGTTGGGAATTAATATGGATATGCTTCTAATATGCATATGCACAATTTTTCAAAGTGCACAACCAATTTACTCCTAATATTTCCAAGCAAAATTTTAGTTTACACTACATTATCCATCTTTACTAATATCTTCCATTCATCCCATAATTATGGTATGTGACAAGCGACACGGGCGCGCGCGGGGAAGGAGCGAGATCCACGACGAAGGTGCGGGAGAAGCGGCGGCCGGGCGCAGGATCGACGGCGGAAATGGCGGCCGAAGGTTGGGGATGAGCGATAGGTGGGGCCCACCTTTCGGTGGCTCGGGACGGAGGAGAGGGGCGACGGGTGTGGCCCCGGTCCAGCTTGTTAGCGAGAGAGAGAGAGAAAGAGCGCCAGGAGGCAAAACAGACTTGCGGCACATGGGAAAGAGCAGCGGGCCGAGCTGGTAGAGAGAGAAAGGAAGGAGGCAAACTGGACTTTTTGGACTTGGCCGAAGAGCCCGGGATCGGGAACCGAATTTAATTTGTTTTCCATTTAAATTAATCGGTTAAATGATCTTTGAATTTTCATATTTCTAGTGCTCAAATAATTCCAAGAAAAATCCACAAAATATATGGACACTCAAAGTATTTAATAAAAATACTATCAGCTCATTTAATGATTAATTAATTTATTTAAATAATTACTTTAATACTCTTTATATTGTTATAATTATTTACGGAGGTGCAAAATTTCATAGAAAATTTCGAGAGAGTATTTTAAGGCATGAAGAATATTTCAAAAATATTTCTAGCCATAATTTTTAAAGGAAAATTTAATTTCTTAATAATTTCACTTGATAATTTTTTTATTTTATTTAGTTTTTGGAAAATAATTTATTAAATGAAACGAAAATTGGGGCGTGACATCTTGCATCAAGACTCTACCCAATCTTTGCTTGGGCGCATCGGAATATATTACAAAATCTTTGCGATTGTCTGGCAGGACCAATATGGGTGCGGTGGTTACTTTCTCCTTCAATTGTTCAAAACTCTGTTGGCACTGATCCGTCCAAGCGAATTTCTTTTCCTTCTTTAGTAACTGAGTCATGGGTCTGGCTATTTTGAAAAAACCTTCAGTAAACCTTCGATAGTAACCGCAAAACCAAGGACACTCGGATTTTAGCCATCGAATTGGGGGCCTTCTAGCTCGTGACAACATCTACTTTGGCGGGGCCCATGGCTACTCCTCCAGCTGAGATCACGTGTCCCAAAAAGGCAACCTCCTTTAGCAAAAATTCGCAGTTATTGAACTTCGCCGGAGATCGAAGCCGATGCAACCCCGCGCCAGGTGCCAAGTTTCGTCGGATGACATAGTAGAACAGATAAAAGAAAGGTGGTGATGCGCCGAGTTGTATTGATCGAGAGATATGTTACATGAACCCTGGGCTTACATATTTATACCCGTAGGGTGACAAAAATCCTAACAGATTACAATCCAAACTTTCCTAAAGATAAAAGGAAACTAACAATCTCTTTCTAATTAATAGATACAAGCCATATCCTCCCTTGACTCGGTTTCTTTTGGATAAGATCTTCTCAAACTGAATCTATCAAGAATCCGACTGCTGAAGATATGGATAACAGAAACCCCCCATCGGTTGATGCAGAACTCCAAGTCGATACTGACTCTGAGCCGAAACTAACCCTTAGCTGATAAGGACTTTGGGGCTTACCAAATTTTGGCGTTAACACTCTCGTCGAAGATCGAACCTGATGCAGCCCAACTCAAAGCAAGAACTCGTCGAAGGAAAAAGGTGGCGATGCGCTGAAGTTGTATTGAACTGATTGTTATTTGATTACATGGTCTTGGGTCATATTTATACCTAGATACGAGATATGCCCTTGTCGGACACGATTCCTATCTCTATTACAATTCAAATTACAGATAAGTCCCTTAGGCGGACTCTTACCGATATAATCTATAAGGAAACTATTTAAAATAACCTAATTAATAGATACAATTGCCTTTCCTGGACTCTATCCATGCATGACAATCCTCATGAAGCACTTCAAATGAATCCAATGATGATTCCAATGTTACCTTACCGAAATCGGCTACATCGGCTAATCTTGTCCGATTCGGAATCGGCCGACGAACACCTTAGCCGACTTGGTCATCAGCCGATGAACTCTCTAGCCGTTTTGGTCTGCAATTGGCATGCACTCTGTTTCTGAGCATCCCGATTTCCTCCAAATTAGCCTCGGCCTTAACTCCAAATCCGATGCATGATTTACCAAATTTGGTTGTTAACACATGCCCCCCAAGTCTGCTATATTGATATTGTTGCGGATTTGCCGAATCTCATCTCCAAGAAAATATAGGGCTTTCCATCGGACAGATATCGTGCCTCTTTAAATAATAACCACCGCCTCAAAGTTTTTCACGCTGTCACTTGCGCTCTCACCGCTTTAGCCAAAAAAAATCCCCGATCTTCACCGGCGACCTCTCAGAGCCCTCGGTGTCGCACCGTGAGTTTTGCCCCTTAATCATTTAAATAATTTACCCTAAAATAATTAGAATTTCTAGAATTAATCTAGAGCCCACAAGTAATTTTAAAATGCAATTAATAAATGGAAAAGTCATGGTAGGATTTTTCTTAAATTCTACATGTCAAAATACATTAACAGGATTTTTATGGGAATTTTCAGCGCACTAGAAATATTTTAAATTAGTTAAATAAATAACCAACAATTAAATTAATTCCCTTTTCTATTTTCTCAATTTTCCTATTTTGCCATTTTTTCCCGCCCATTATCCTCTCGGGCCGGCTGCCCAAGCCGCTCCCTCTCCTTCGGCCCGGCTCCTTCCTCGGCCCAAGTTTCGTGCCCCTCTCCTTCCGGCCGTGGGCCATGGCCCATGTGCGAAGCCACCGCGTGCAAGTCTTGCCGACCTCCTTCACGCCTGCGGGCCATCGACAGGTGGGCCCCACCTGTTAGGGCCGCCCTGCCCGTGCCCGACGGCCCGAGCCGCTGCCACCATGCGCGCCACTGCGCCCCACCCTTCCCGTGCAATCCCATGCCACGTCGGGCCCAAGACGAGCCCGGGCGCTCTCCACCGCACTCGCCCCAGCCTTTCCCGCGCGCCGCAACGGCCGCCGCCGTATCTAAACCATCGCCGAATTTTCCTCCCTCTCCTCCCTGAGTTCGATTGCTCTGGCGAGCAATCCGGAGCCGGTTTGAGCCTGATTCGACCCCCTCTAGACCCCTATAAAATCCCCTCGTGCTCCACCTATTCTCACCTTTTCACCGTCGTGCCCGCACCGCCGCTCGCCATCATCGGCTTTCTTCATGAATCCGATGAACAAGATGTTTATGGAATTCTTGGACAAATTTGTCATGGTGTTCATTGACGACATTTTGATCTACTCCAAGACCGAGGAGGAACACGAGCATCATCTCCGGTTAGTGCTCGAGAAGTTGAGGGGTCATCAACTCTACGTCAAGTTTAGCAAGTGTGCTTTCTGGTTAAAGGAAGTACAGTTCCTCGGCCACATTATGAATGCCCAAGGAGTAGCCGTGGATTCGTCAAATGTGGAGTCAGTTACTAAGTAGACTCCGCCAAAGATAGTCACGCAGATTTGAAGTTTTCTTGGACTTGCGGGTTATTACCGCTGCTTCATTGAGAATTTCTCCAAAATTGCCAAGCCAATGACACAATTGTTGAATATAGATGAGAAATTCAAGTGGTCAGCGGAATGTAACAAGAGCTTTGAAGAGCTTAAGAAGAAGTTGGTGTCTGCGCCAGTCTTGATACTACCGAATCCAGCAAAAGATTTCCAAGTATATTGTGATGCATCCCACCAAGGGTTGAGATGTGTGTTGATGCAAGAAGGCAAAGTGGTCGCATACGCCTCCCGTCAGTTGCGTCCGCATGAAAACAACTACTCAACCCATGATCTGGAGGTAGCTGCAGTTGTTCATGCCTTGAAAATCTGGCGACACTACCTTATCGGCAATCGTTGTGAATTGTACAGAGATCATAAAAGTCTCAAGTATATCTTCACCCAACCGGACTTGAACCTTCGTCAACGAAGATGGTTGGAATTGATCAAGGATTATGATTTGGGGATACACTATCATCCAGGCAAAGCTAATGTGGTAGCAGATGCTTTGAGCCGGAAGAGTTACTGCAACACCATTAACGTAGAAAGAATGTGTAACCAGTTGCAGCGAGACTTTGAGCGACTGAATCTACAGGTTGTGGATTTTGGTTTTGTGACTGCTCTGGAAGCTCAACCCACTCTCATTGATCAAACTCGGGCTGCTCAGGCATCAGATCCCGAGATGGCTGAACTCAAGAAGAACATGAGAGTCGAAAAAGCTCGTGACTTTACAGAAGACGAGCATGGAACAATCTTAATGGGAAAGGGATTGTGTGTGCCAGAAGATAAAGAATTGAAGAAGCTGATTCTTGCAGAAGCTCACCAAACCCAATATTCAATTCATCCGGGTAGTACAAAGATGTATCAAGATCTCAAAGAGAAGTTTTGGTGGGTCAGTATGAGGAGAGAAATAGCTGACTTTCTCACACGTTGTGATGTTTGTCAATGAGTCAAGGCAGAACATCAACGACCCGTAGGATTGCTACAACCCCTCCAAATTCCAGAATGGAAGTGGGAAGAGATTGGAATGGATTTCATCATGGGTTTACCCCGCACATCGTCAGGGTATGATTCAATTTGGGTCATCGTGGATCGACTCATGAAGGTGGCTCACTTCATACCAGTGCATACCACCTACTCGGGAAAGAAGCTAGCAGAGCTATATCTTGCTAGAATCATGTGTTTACATGGAGTGCCTAAGAAGATCGTGTCCGACCGAGGAAGTCAGTTTACTTCCATGTTTTGGCAGAAGTTGCAATAAGAGCTTGGTACCCGTTTGAACTTTAGTATGGTCAAACCGAGAGAGAATCAAATTCGGAAGATATGTTGAGAGCATGTGCGCTTGAGTTTGGTAAAGCATGGGACAAGAGTTTTCCCTATGCAGAATTCTCCTATAACAACAGTTACCAAGCCAGCATTAAAATGGCACCCTATGAGGCGTTGTATGGACGAAAGTGCCGCACAACCCTTTTTTGGGATCAAACTGGTGAACATCAGTTGTTTGGCACAGAAGTGATAAGTGAAGCAGAAGCAAAAGTCCAAACAATTTGGGAAAGATTGAGAATTACGCAGTCTCAGCAGAAGAGCTATGCAGACAATCGTCGAAGAGATCTCACTTTTGAAGCAGGGGATTATGTGTACCTTTGTGTTACACCGCTTCGGGGAGTACACCGCTTTCAAACCAAAGGCAAGTTAGCACCACGTTTTGTGGGACCATACAGAATTTGGGAACGTCGAGGAGAAGTAGCCTATTAGCTGGAACTTCCATCCAACATGGCTGGTATTCACGACGTGTTCCATGTGTCTCAGTTAATGAAATGTTTGAGGGTACCAGAAGAGCAGGCGAGTCCAGACCAGATTGAAATACAAGAGGACTTGACCTATCTGGAGAAACCAGCTCGTATCCTCGAGACCAGTGAAAGAAGGACTCAGAACAAGGTTATTAGATTTTGCAAAGTTCAGTGGACTCATCACTCCAAAGAAGAAGCTACTTGGGAAAGAGAAGATGAGTTGAAGGCCATGCACCCGCACCTCTTCGCCAGTGCCTCTGAATCTCGGGGTCGAGATTTTGTTTAAGGGGGGTAGGACTATCGCACCCCGAGTTTTGCCCCTAAATCATTTAAATAATTTACCCTGAAATAATCGGAATTTCTGAAAATAATCTGGAGCCAACAAGTAATTTTAAAAAGCAATTAATAAATGGAAAATGCATTGTAGGATTTTTATTAAATTCTACATCTCAAAATACATTAACACATTTTAATGGGAATTTTCAGAGCACTAGAAATATTTTTAATCAATTAAATAAATAACCAGCAATTAAGTTAAGTCCCTTTTCTATTTTCCCAATTTTCCTATTTTTCCTTTTTTTCCTCGGCCATTATCCTCTCGGGCTGGCAGCCCAAGCCGCTACCTCTCCTTCGGCCCAGCTCCTTCCCGGCCCAAGTTTCCGCGACCCCTCTCCCTTCCGGCCATGGGCCACTGCCCATGTGCGAAGCCACCCGCCCGCAAGTCTGGCCGACCTCCCTTGCGCCAGCGAGCCACCGACAGTGGGCCCCACCTGTCGGGGCCACCCTCCCCGCGCCCGACGGCCCAAGCCGCCGCCGCGCCCGTCCTTCCCGCACCGGCCCATGCCACGTCGGGCCCACGTCGAGTCCGGGCGCTCTCCGCCGCACTCGCCCCCGCCTATCCCGCGCGCCGGAACGGCCGCCGCCGTATCTAAACCATCGCCAAATTTTCCTCTCTCTCCTCCCCGAGTCCGATTGCTCCAATGAGCAATTTGGAGCCGGTTTGAGCCTGATTCGACCCCCTATAGACCCCTATAAATTCCCCTCATGCTCCACCATGCTTTCGCCTTTTCGTCGTTGGCGTTTTAGCCCTAACCGTGCCCGCACCGCCGCTCGCCGTCGTCGGCCACCATTGTCCCCCCCATCTTCGGTGAGCATCCCGCCGCCCCTTTTTCTTCCTCTTTCCGCGTGGGGTGCCGCTCCTGAGGTCTCCCGAACCGCCACCGTGCACGCCGCCGCTTGCCGCGCCGTCCCGCGCCACCGGACAGTCGGCCAGTCGCCGCACGGCCATGGCCGGCCAAGCAAACCCCGGCGCCGCCACCAAGAAAAATGTCAAGAATGCATTAAAAATAGTTTCTTGTGATGTTTCAGTAGGTTTTTAGCATGTTTTGTTGAAGTGCTTTGTTTGTCGTGTAGATTTTGATAGTTTCGGCGATCCCGTTTACTTCGAAGTAGTCGCCGAGGTTCCCTAGTCTCCAGAGCAAGGCAAGTCATACTTTACATTGATCATATTGTACCTATTTTATTTAAATAGATCTTTTCTCTCAAATATTGCATATGTTTTAGAATGTCATTTCATGGGACTATTATACCTATTGTACTGAGCCATAGGAATTGAATACCATATACCATTGATAACTTGGGTCCAATATGAGTAGATATTGGATTAGAACATGCTTAGCCATGCTTAGCTCAACTAGCTCACTTAAGGGAATCACATTAATCAAATATTACATTAGAGACTAATTCTCAGATGATGTCAAGTATGTGACCCTATTGTAATAATACTGAAATATGATAATGGCGGGTTGTGAGCACATGGTTGGACTTTGGTTAGCATGCTCATGACAATTAAGGACCGGTTCTCGGGAAACCTTAAAAGAATTACCATGCATACCACAAGCCAACATGGGTAATGGCTGGGTCTGTAGCGTAGCTGTCTCTAGCCGACGTACCCTAGTGAGGGTGGGTGCGATGGAGTTGGGTCAGCCCCAGTTTTAAGGGTTGATCGGCTACTGGATTCACTGTGGCATGAGAGGGGGCTGCCCATTACCCCGATGGGAGTGGGGGCGAAACCTTGGTGTGGTACGATTGGTTAGAGAGGGTTATGTGAAGGGTCCTGTCATAGTTCCTTTCTGGGGTATCGTGGTGGTACACCGGCGCATGGTAACGTGTTGTGGGATTGTGTCTTGTGGGTACGTTGTACACCTCTGATCAGAGTAAAACTATTCGAATAGCCGTGCCCATGGTTACGGGCGATCGACCAGATTCACCTTGATTAGTCTCACTTATTTACATGAATGAACTATTGGGACTTGACTAGTATAGTTGGATGGATGGGCCTGTTGCAACGTGGTTTTAATGTTGGACATTGTTTATTTAATATTGCTTAATTATTACTACTGTTTTGCTGCTCTCAAATATTATTATTTCTGAAATGTTATTTATGCAAATGAGCCTATATTCCTTCCTTGTGTATTATCATGCATCATACCTTCTCTTTTGGTATGATTTGTTGAGTATGGTGGGAGTACTCAGTCTTGCTTAATTTTTCTCCTCTAGAGCCAGAGGTTGCATAAGAAGAAAGTTTCAACGAGGTTTAGGCTTGTATCCGCCATCAAGGTTGCCTGTGGTGTTTTGAAGTTCCGTCATGGTGTTAGTTTCAGTTTAGTTAGTCTTTTTCCTTTCCGCTGCATTTATGTAATTCTTTTATATTATTTCTAAGATGTGGATTCTGTAATATCAATAATTGTCGATTTGTGTACCTCGGTTGATGCTTGGATGAGGAATTAATGCACAAATTAGATGCGAAAATTCTGGTTTGAATTTCTGGGCGTGACACTCGATGATCCTACAAGCAACCCCCTCGCGGCGACAACTTCGTCCCCAGCGATGTCGACCTCAACTACTCCTTCCGATGCGCCGTCGGATGAGTTTCCTAAGGTAAGCCCCATCGGCTATAACCCTTTTTCTTGCTGCGAATTCGTTTTCACTTTTCATGATTCGCCTTTCTCTTTTCTTCTCATTGTAGCATCACTCGAACCAAATTGCAATTCCCAATCTCGTTCATCCCAACCGATTTTTCTTAGGGCCAATCAGCAACTCAGACCCCACCGAATTCATCAACTCTGAGACCAATAGAGTTCCTTTCAGATTAGCAAACCCTAGTTTGGCACATTGGGTTGAAACCTTCAAGTCTTGGCCGTCCACCGATAAAACTTGGCCAGAGTGGTATAACAGAGTATCGGCCAACCAGCAGAGCTACTGGGAAGAACTTGGGATAGTATAGTGCCTAGCCCTAACCCTAGCCGATATGACCCAGGATGAGCCTATGTTGTCGGCTGCTACCTACTTCTGGTCCAACACTTTGAACGCCTTCTTGTTCAACCAGGGGCCGATGACACCCACTCTCCTAGACATAGTTATGATCACGGGTCTAGACATCACCTCGTCGGCTTACCCGGTCAGTTTGAACACCAAGGGTCAATTCTCCTTCAAAACCCGGGCTATTGGCGGCTGGAATGGATTTATCTCACAAAACATGGTAACTGGCCTCGTAGGCCCTAGGGAGCATGCAACCTTTCTCTTGATGTGGTTAGAAAAAATTCTATTCTATGGTCCAAGCTATGGCCCTACAACCAACTGGCAGCATATAGCCGAAGCCCTGGTAGAGAAAAAGCAAATTCCTTTGGGCAAGTCCTTGGTAGGGTATCTCTACCAGACCCTGAACAATGCATCGGCTAAGATTGCCACAAATTTGACTATCGACACTGGTGGCCCATGGTGGCTTCTCTAACTTTGGCTCAATCTGCACACACATAAGGTTGCTTAGAGGCCAGCTTTAGTAGAAGCCGATTTCCCAAGAGTGCAGCCGACGACAGATGAAGATGGCAATGATGTGACCACTCGCCGATGCATGTCCTTTGGAGAGGCAGCATCCTCCTACTCTGGATCGAAGTTATCGGCTGACCTCTTCAAAGACTAGTTCGGCAACTTCTACGATGGATTTCCAAGGAACACCAGAATCTGGTTTGCCTATGCCAAATCTAAAGATTTGGAGCTCCCCATTGACTTCATATTTGATGAGATTAATTTTGAAAAGTTTGACAAGTCTACGGAAGTCTGCACATCGTCCATCTCCCCTTGTATCCTCCCAGTCGGCATCCACCCAGGCAGAAATGTACAAGTTTCATATGAACTTTATCACACAATGAGTGTTGCCAAATAGTTAGGAATGGGACAACTGTCGATCGGCTTGTATTTTGCCGACAAGATCCAAACCAGGGGAGAGATCACTTCAGGCCTTCTGATGGACAGATTGCACAATATCCCAGGGCGTCTCCTTGGCAGCATTGACAATATTGAACTGGCCGTAATGAGGAGTGCAGCCTTCGACCGATGGTGGATTAAATGGAAGAAACACCTTTTTCACCAATCGACTTCGATGTACCTTACCACCATGTACCCGGAGATGGTTCCACAAGTAAGCACTTCTTCTTTTGTCAAATTCTTCATTATCGGCTATCATTCTTCAATATTTAACTATATCTTTCCCTTTGTTTGCAGACTACCGATTCCTCTCCTCCTCATACCAGCAACACTAGACCAACCATCTGCTATGCCGTCGAAATCGTCCCCAATGGTTGCGGCCTAGCTCCTTCAAGGATCGGCTATGATGTCCCCAAGACGACATCTTTGCTTCATGGTCAAACATGCCAGCCAATCCCCTCTGAAACGGGGAAAAGGAAAAGGACTAAGCCGTCGGCTGCCGATCCATCGGCTGCAAAGAAGAAAGCTCCAAAGAAGCAAAATATAGCCGTAGCCGATGATCTGCCATCGTTAGACCCAGATGTGGAGGAGTTCTTGAACCAGGAAGCAATAGAGGAAGCCATCAATGACACTGCAGCCAAAACAAGTGAACCAAGAAGAACCATGCCGACGCTGCCAGCCGATGATCCAGCTCCTCAGAGAACTCCAACTCCTCCAAGACGCCAACCTCGTTGTTAGCAGGAATGTACTTTTCTCTGGAGTTCATATCCTTTAAATTTTCGTATTTCAATTCTTGAACAATCTCCTTCACTTTGTAGAAAAAGAAATTGGCCACCAGGAAGAAATTGGCTCCACCTCCATCGGTAACTTTAGACTCAAACCCTTTCTCAATTTTCAATTAATCGATTCTAAATCAAACTTGTCTCTCTTCTATTTGTATAGCCTCCTCGCTCTCGAGTACCTGCCCCCCATGAATCAAGTGAACGCACTCCATCGGCTAGGGGTAGCCATCATATCGAGGCAGAAGGAGAAGCCGCTCCTGTCATCCCTGTAAGTATTTTAAATACACCACATCGGCTGTTCTGAGTTCTTCAATACTTAACAATTTCATCATTCCCTTTTTAGGTCTTGGCCGATATGTTCTCCTTTGACATAAGACAATTTATGGATGAGGAGAAAGAGACCGCAAGCAAAGCCTTGGCTCCAATTGCCGATGACTTGAAAGACAAGATATTGGATATAGCTCGTCAGCTAGAGAGCTCCTTGGACTACTTGGTTGTCAACTACGAACCGATCAGAGCCAGGTTCGAAGAAATACAAGATCAAATCCCAGACAACCTAGCTGACATCATCTCCCAACCAGCGTACCTTGAGCAACATGGGTACAAGTTGGAGAGGGCTCGACAAAGGATTGCCGATCGACGAGAGAGAAAAGCTCTTGAAGCCACCATCGAAGCTAATCGGCAATCAATCATCACAGACAAGGCTAGGCTTGACGAGATGACTACAGGTCCAAGTTCAATCCAAACCAATATTGATCGGCTGCAAAAATGCAAGGAGGAGCTGCTAGCCGAGCTTGAAAAGCGCAAAACCAAGATAGCATCGGAAGGAAAAAAACTTGCCGATGTCCCCAAGGCAATCGAAGAGCAAAAATCCAAATTGAGGACTTCTGTCCGGCATCTGTCAGATCTTACAAAGTCTTTGAAAGCAATCCGTGGAACCGATGCTACTGATGCCCAAGCCATAGAAGACATAGAACAAATCAGGCAAAGGGCAATATCGGCTATCAACAAGCTGGTGGCTAGATGAGTCGATCTTATGTAATTGGAGCTTAGCACTTAAGACTTGAAGTTTCATGTCGATTCTTAAGACTTGAAGTTTCATGTCGATTCTTGTAATCCTTGTGAACTTCTGTGAATTCCTGTAACATAGTTTCCTTGCGCCAGTTCTTGTAGTATATTTTGCATTGAAAGTTTTTAAGGTCCACATATTTTTGTATGGCTTGACTAAGACCAACATCGCAAAAACCGGCCATCACACATCGGCGTAACTCAACCGATTATGATAAGTTGAAAAGACTAAGGGCGATATAACTCATATTGGCCAGCACACATCGGCAAAACTCAACCAATTATGATAAGTTAAAAAGACTAAGGGCGATATAACTTATATCGGCCATCTAAAGGTGATGTTAACACATCGGCTACCATGTATCGGCATAACACAGCCGAATCATGAATTGATCCAAACACTTGTATAATATTTTTTCAAATATTTCCCATTGAGAGCCCTTCCAAAAATTTCTCCATCAAGTCCTTGCAACATGTAAACTCCCTTAGAAACAGACTTGTAGATTTGAAAAGGCCCTTCCCAATTCGATGACCACTTGCCGAATTTATTATCACTAGTCCCAATCGGCAGAATCAATTTCCAAACCAACTCTCCTTCTGAAAAAGATTTTGGCACAACTTTCTTATTGTAATGACGAGCGATTCTCTCCTTATCTCTTGTCACCTTTTCCAAAGCACGCATCCTGAATTGAACCAAGTCTTCTGATTCATCTACCATGAGATTGTGATAATCATCAGCTGTCAACTCATCTTGTAATTCAATTCTCCTTGAGCCAATGACACTTTTCCATGGCAACACAGCTTCATGCCCATAAACTAGCTTATAAGGGGGAACTTGGATCGATCCATGACAAGCCATCCGATAGGACCACAATGCCTCAACCAAAGGCTATGCCATTGCTTTGGAAACTCAGAGATCTTTCTTTTGATTAACTTGATCAAACTTTTGTTTGATGCTTCTGCTTGTCCATTGGCTCGTGCATAGTACGGTGAAGAATTCAACAATTTAATCCCCATTCTTTCTGCAAATTGGACAAACTCATTTGATACAAAGATAGATCCCTGATCGGTTGTAATAGTCTGAGGAACGCCAAATCGGTATATAATGTTCTTTTTGACGAACTGAATTGCATCCCTAGAATCAACCTTCTTCAATGGTATTGCCTCCGCCCACTTCATGAAATAATCGGTTGCCACCAATATAAACTTATGTCCTTTGCTCGAAGGTGGATTGATCTGGCCGGTCATGTCGATTCCCCAAGCTTTGAACGACCATGGCTTGATTATGGGATTCATAGCCGATGCTGGTGCTCTTTGAATTGCTTCGAATTTTTGGCAATCCTCTAGCATTGTCGGCCAAAAATATGCAGCTCATCGAAGCAACTACTTCATTTTGTGAGCTGATTGATGAGTACCGCATATACCTTCATGTACCTTGCCCATCACAAATTTTGCTTGATCGGCACTCAAACATTTTAGCAATACTCCATCAATCGTCCAATAATACAGCTCGTCGTCCAGCAAAACATATCTCAAAGCTTTGTATCGCAATTTTCTTGAAGCCAATTGAGAAGGATTCTTCAAATAATTAAATACATTATACCTCCAATCATCGGCTGCAATGGCAGCGATTCTACCTCAACATCTTTCATCATCGGCTTGTATCCCGATGCCCCTTGAGCCAAACCATTAGCTTCAACATTTTGCTCTCGAGGAATATGCGTCAAAGTCACTAGCCGAAAACTATCCATCAACTCTCGGCATTTCTCATAGTAGATCATCAATGTATCATTCTTGCATTCATACTCTCCAGCTAATTGATTCATGACCAACAAAGAATCACCCATGATTTCCACAACATTAGCTTCAACTTCCTTCAAGAGTTGTAGTCCTTTGAGAATTGCCTCATACTCAGCTTGATTATTTGTGGCATAAGGCTTAATAGTGTAGGCAAATTCAGAACTTTCCCCCTAGTTGATATTATGACCAAGCTGATACCACAACCATGAGTGCAAACCAATCCATCGAAAAACAAAGTCCAAGGCACTATGTCAACCGAACCGATTGAGTCATCACGATGTTCGTCAATGAAATCGGCTATGGCATGTCCCTTGACAGCTTCGGGCGACTCATACCTGAGATCAAATTCCGTTAAGGTATAAATCTACTTTCCAACTCTGCCTTTTAACACCAGAGCCGATAACATGTAATTGACAACATCGGCCTTGCAATCTATGGTGCATTCATTGGATAACCAATAGTGCCTTAACTTCTCCACCGGAGAATACCTTGTCTCTGCATCCAGAAGCCTTCTGCTCAAATAAAAGATTGCACTTTCCTTGCCCTCAAATTCCTGGATCAAGACCGAGCTGATTGACTTCTCATCGGCTGACAATTACAACTTGAAAGTGTTGATGAGAAATTTTCCCACGCATTGGCATGAGAGATCTGCTTAACTCTAGTGCAGGTCCAAATTGGATTGCCTTTGGTGTGTAGGGCGTGCCAGTTGGTTTGATCCTGTAACCAACAAGAAGACAAAAAACAGACAACTAAGTTACGATTAGATCCTACTCGATCGGCTATAGATATCCATAATACATAATACTGTTCCAAAGCACATTTAGACTAAGTGATTGGGATAGATCAGAGTATACCGAGACAGTATAAACCACTTGTATCTAAAAGCACATTAGAATAATAATTATACATATTTATAACTTAGCCGATGTCATAGATCTAATGTGAATTGGCTAGTACTCCGATACAGTTTTATACTAAGATGTTATTCCAGGCTAAATACATTAAGCAAAGATCAATCGGTTGTTAATATGATTTAACAGATTGATGCCAGGCTTAACGCATTTAACTAGAGTAAAATCTTGATATAAAAGGCGGCTTTAACACATCTAACAGTAATAAGATGGCTAAAACAGGTAAGATCGGCTGAAACTATCTCTAATGGCAGTCATTAAGCCAAATAGATCTATATGGTTCTAAGAGCGACTTAATAGATCAATCTGATGCAACATTAAGTACAAAAAGAAGCATGAGATCTATATAAGCTAATGAAAACCTTTCAAGATGGTGGATATGCCATATAACCCAAATCAACCCCAAGATCTAACCCTGTCGGCTGTTATCTCCGAGAAGATGCTAGCCGATCGTGGGTTAGATCTAAGCATTGATCTAAATTATATGACGTATATGATAAATTAAGCAGATTGCAATAACGGAATTAGAGTATCATGACGATGGAAGCACTAACCCTGATAGCACAAACCGCTTGTAACAAGGAATTACCTTGTTTGGAGATCGGAACTCGATGCAGCCCAATACGAAGCAAGAACTTGTCGAGAATGCAAGTAAAAGTAAAGGGTGACGATGCACCAAGATTGTATTGGTTGATTCGATTAATCCTGATTACAAAGCCTCGGGCCATATTTATACACGATTACAACGAAGTCCTTGTAGGACACGACTTCTATCTCATCTACTATTTAAAATACGACAATATCCCGGGACAGGGTCCCCTGTCGTGATACACAAGGAAACTATACAAAATATCTTAAATTAAAGATACAATTTCTGTTGTAGGATGTTATCCATAGATGGCAACATCTTTGAAGTACTTAAAAACCGAATTCAATGATTATCTTTAAGATTTCCTTCCGGGATCGGTCTAATCTACTTTTCCCAATCAGAATCAGCTATCGGCTACCCTGCCTCACTCGGACTCAGCCAACTGGCTCCTTAGCCGACTCGGACTCAGCCAACGCGACCTCTGTCTCCGAGAATCACACGCTCCCTTGATTGCGCCTCAATCCTTGCTTCAAACTCGGGGATTTTCTTACCAAATTTGGTCGTTAACAGAAAGGTACTCCTTTTGTGGAGGAATCAAAACTTGAGGGGAACTCAAATATTCCTTAATGTTGTCCAAGGCCTTTTGTTGCTCTGCCCCCAAGTAAACTGTTGATTGGCTTTCAACCGAAGCAAAGGTGTAAAGGGCTCCATTTTCCCAGACAGATTAGAAATAAATCTCCTGATGAAATTCACCTTGCCGACCAGAGATTGCAACTGCTTCTTGTCTTGTGGAGGTTGAATATTATTGATCACGCTGATACTCCTTTGTGTTACTTCAATCCCCCTCTTGTGAACAAGAAACCCCAAAAATTTTTCAGCCGATACACCAAAAGCACACTTCGTGGGATTCATCTTCAGGCCATATTTCCTTGTCCTTTGAATAACTTTCCTCAAATCGGCTATATGGTCATCAACCTCCTTTGATTTTACTACCACATCATCAATAAAGATTTCAACCAACAAGCCGATCAGATCATGGAATATGTAATTCATGGCCCTTTGATATGTAGCCCAAGTGTTCTTCAAGCCGAAAGTCATCACAACCCACTCGTATAAGCCAATTGGACAACGACATCTAAAAGTAGTATTATGGATGTCTTCTTCTGCCATGAAAATCTGATTGTATCCAACGTTGCCATCCATAAAACTTATGATTTTATGCCCTGAAGCAGCATCAACTAAAAGATCGACAATTGGCATTGGGTATTCATCCTTTGGGGTAGCTTTGTTTAGATCTCGAAAATCAATACACACCCTAAGTTTGTCATTTTTCTTGATCACTGGAACTATATTAGAAACTCACTCAGCATATCGACATGGCTGAATAGAACCAACATAATACAATCGAGTGATTTCGGCCTTAATGGCATCATACATATCGGCTTTGAATCTCCCAGGTGGTTGTTTATATGACAGATATGCTGGTTTGATAGGAAGCCGATGTTCTACAATCGATCGGCTCAATCCTCGCATCTCAAAATACTCACAAGCAAAACAATCTCTATATTCTTTCAAAAGTTCTGTTAGCTTGATTGTAAAAAGAGAAGACATATTTTTGCTAATAAATGTCGGCCTAGGCCTATCCCCTGGACCTATATCAACTTCTTCCAAATCATCGGCCGACATGAAGCCTTGTCCCAATTTGCCATCACTACTAGAGAAAGCCACACTAGTCCCGGTTGGTAACCCTCAGTAGTCCCGGTTGTCAAACCGAGACTACGAATCCGGGACTAGAGATGCACAACCTCTAGTCCCGGTTAAATAACCGGGACTAGAGATGCATCTTTAGTCCCGGTTGAAGCCACCAACCGGGACTAAAGATGGCGGAGCCACGTGGCCGGCTTAGTCCCGGTTGGTGGCTCCAACCGGGACTAAAGCATTTTTTTAATTTTAATTTTTCCTCCTGTTGCTTGTTTATATGTGTTTTTGTTGTTTTTTCATTGTTTTTTTGTTGCCGAAATCAAATTCACATATCAAATTAACATCCTCAAATCACATCACAAATTCGCATCACAAATTTTTTTCACAAATTCACATCACAAATTCACAACACAAATCCACATCACAAATCCACAACACAAATCCATATCACAAATTCACATCACAAATCGAGTAGTGAACATCACAGATACATACATATATATATATATATCAAATTTAGAACATCACAAAAATCTCCAGATTCGTCGCTGCTGCCGCTCCTGGAGAGGACGAGGAAGAGGAGGAAATGGAGGAGGCACTAACACCACCTCCCGAGCCGCCGCGCCGCAGCCACCTTCGAGCCGCCGGGCCACCGCCATCTTCGAGCCGCTACCACCTCCCCTCCCACCTCCTCACGTCCCACCGCCGTCGTCGGAGTGAGAGAGAGCTGAGAGAGGGAGAGAGAGCTGAGGGAGAGAGAGAGCTGAGAGAGGAGAGGAGAAAACAACTAAGTGTTGGATCGGTGGAGAAGACGATGCGCGCCTGGGATATATATAGCCCTGGATTTTTAGTCCCGGTTGGTGTCACCAACCGGGACTAAAGATAATTTCCCGCTATTTCCAATTCATCTTTAGTCCTAGTTGGTGGCACCAACCGAGACAAAAGATAACTTCCCGCTATTTCTAATTCATCATTAGTCCTGGTTGGTGGCACTAACCGGGACTAAAGATTAGTTACCGCTATTTTTCCAAATTTATTTGGTCCCGGCTAGGGTTAACAATTAAATAATTAGTAAATAGGGCCAAATTAAATTCATTAAATATAGGTTTAAAACAATAATATTAAAATTTAATCAAACATAGATAATCCTATATATTAATGTGCCTTCTAGATAGTGTTCCTCTTTTGCCCCTCTCTATTTTTCATATTCATCTGAAGTTGTTGTTTTTTGGGAAAAATTTAACTTTTTTGTTTTATTTTTTTATATTTTTTATGGACCTAGGAGCACACAAGAGCACACAAGAGGAAAAGACGTGGCTTGTGGAAAATTCAGAAGACATGCTCAGAATCAGAAAAAACTTTCGGGCTCGAAAAGGCAACCTTTCTGAGGCTTTTTTGGGCAAAATGAAATTGCCGAATGCGGTAAAGCGGCAAACGAACACATCCAAAAAAATTTTCTGATCGATTTTCATATATGGAACGTCTCGATCGGAGTCCGTATGTGAAACTTATGGCCGTTTTAAAAACCGACTCCGAGTTAGAGGACGAAACGGGAACAATGCGCGTAAAACTTGTTGCACGCGCATAAACTAGACGTGACGATCAGGGTTTGAATGTTACCAATATTGTACATCCCTCTGATTTATATATTATCACCAAAATAATTTTACAAAAGATTTTATATATTGAGAATCATAAGTTAATAACAATATGATGATATGTAATTACAATGTAATGATTAAATTAAAGTTTCCTTCTATCTTCAATCACCCACCCCACACAACACCACACTCTTTAAAATTACAAATCCCCTAAAATTAATTTTATACCATTTGAATCATGTAGCAAAATTTGTATATTTTTATTACGTTCGTTAAAAAAATAAACACATTCATGGTGTTACCAACCGGGATAAAGATGGTGTCGGAGGTGTCGAGAGGTTGTTAGAGCGCTAGGCATCTTTAGTCCTGGTTGGTAACACCAACCGGGACAAAAAAATGGCATCTTTAGTCCCGGTTGGTGTTACCAATCGGGACTAAAGATACCAAGCGCTCTGACAACCTCCGACAACATTTGAACCGGGACTAGAGGTGATCTTTAGTTCCGGTTCGTGACACGAACCGGGACTAAAGTTCCTGGAGAGTCGTTGATCTCTAGTCCCGGGTGCAACTCAAACCGGGACTACTGTGGTTTTTGCCACTTCAACCGATGATGGTTTCTCTAGTAGTGCATTGAGATCATCTATAGTATCCTTGGTGTAGAAACTTGAACCCTCCACGACATCCTCAAAGCAATAATCAGAGCTCTTCGTCTCCAATTGGCTGTATGTCAAAATCGGACACGATAATCGCCTTGCCAAATTTTTCCAACCAACTAATCAATTTCATCCATCTCCCAAAGAGTTAGATCGACATTGGCATACTGACCTGTCAGCTGGCACGATTTCCACTTTGTCACCTTGCCATTGGATTAGGCTCTGATGCATGGTCGAAGGAATACGACAATTCACGTGAATCCAATCCCTTCCAAGAAACAGGCTATATGAACCATTCACATCGATGACAAAAAATGTGGTAGGAACAGTCTTGCTGCCGATTGTCAACTCCACGTTCAAAACTCCTTTGGTTTTCAATGGATTGCTGCCAAAGTCCTTGAGAACCATGTTGGTCTTGATGAGATCATCTGAACTCCTGCCCGACCTTTTAAATGTAGCATAGGGCATTAAATTCATGGCAGCCCCACCATCAACCAACATCTTGGACATCGGCTTGTCATTGACAAATCCCTTGACATACAGTGGCTTGAGGTGCCGATGCGCTGTCCCTTCTGGTTTTTCAAAGATAGCTTGTTCTGGGGACAAAACCAACTTGGCTAAGGATTCTTCCATAAGATCTGCATCGGCTTGGCTAGCCTCATATTCTACTGGTAATACAAATACCATGTTAACCGATGCAGAAGCGATAGCCTTTCCCTTAGCCAACCTTTTTGCCTTGTCAGCTTTGACCTCATCGGCTGGAAATACTTTGCTCTTAACGCACCACTCTTTCTTTGAGTGTTCTTGCTTCTTCTTCTTTAGCCGATGATCGATCTTGGCTTGTACCTCCTGGAAATATCTCCTGCTCTTCATCCTCTGAACCCTCCTCTTCTGACTCTTAGTGACTTCATCTTCGTCAAAATCCTCCTCCAGAAATTCCAGATGAATAAGACCCAATCTCTGATGAACATGGAGTTTCCTCTATCTTAGCCGATTTTCCTCAGGACGAGATCAGCTAGATTCTCCAGCGTAGTCACCATCATAATTGCTGCATGTTGGACAATTTTCTATCGATGGCAGCCTCATCCCTTCATTCCAGCAAAATCTGAAATATTCGCAACTCCAATGGGGATCAAAGCTGTCATCCTCCCGATAGTACTTCTCTTCCTGTCTATCATGTTTCCTCTGGTATTTATCGATGATTCTGACAGAGTTAGGCTTCTTGGACCGATAATCCTTCCTATCAGCTGCTCTCCCACTCGTGTGAACCATGCTGATAGGAAAATGATTACCATCAACTTTCATCGGCTTTTTTGAATCTTCAAATTTAATTTTTCCTGCTTCAATAGCCGATTGAATCTGCTGCCTAAAAACATTGCAGTCGTTGGTGCTGTGAGATCTAGTATTGTGCCATTTCCAATACTTCCTCTTTCTCAACTCCTTAGCCGATGGAATCACGTGGCCAGCAGGAAGTTGGATTTGTTTCTTCCAAAGTAGCAGACAAAAAATCTTGTCAGCCTTGGTAATATCAAAGTCATATTTTTCCTCCTTGGCTCAATTTTTGACCCATTGACATGTAACAACCTTCTTGTTTCTGGCCCATTCGGCTGTTGCTACATCGAAATCATCCTCGTCTTCTTCAGATTCAGACACATATGCAATATGGCTAACCTTTTTAAAGGCTTTCTTGGCTTCCTGAAATCTTTGTTCATGTGATGCTACTTTTTGAGCCAAGTGAGCCAAGCTTTCGAAGTCTTGAGCCGAAAACCTTTCATTGATTGGTGTTAATAATCCCTAGAAAGCGAGATCAGCTAACTACGAATCGGATAAAATCAAGCTGTAGCATCTGTTCCTCATATCTCTAAATATCTGAATGTAATCTTGAATAGATTCATCATGCCTCTGTTTGATTGTTGTTAGATCAGACAGTTTCATCTCATGGATCCCACTATAAAAGTACTTATGAAACTGCTTCTCTAGATCGGCCCAACTTTGGACAGAATTGTATGGCAAAGATGAAAACCATGTGAAAGCCGATCTAGACAAGGATAGAGGGAATAATCTAACCCTTAGAGCGTCAGTAGCCGATGCTTCACCACACTGGTCCAAAAATCGGCTAACATGTTCATAGGTTGACACGTTGTCTTGCCATGAGAATTTTGAAAAGTTTGGTACCTTGTATCAGCTTGGCAATGCCACTCTCTCAAAGTACTCTGGATATAGATGCCGATACAAATTACCAGTATCCTTAGGCTTCAACCCAAACTACTCCCTCATGACATCGACAATCATATCAGCCCATGGCTTCTGTTGAGGTGCTCCTTGAAATTGTTGTTCTATCGGCTCGAACTGATTGACTTGAGGCAGGTACTGGGGTTGAGGTGGCGTCCCCTGCCGATACTACACCTGAGGTGAATGAGGATGATATTGGAATTTTACATTGCCCCCATGTGATGTTGAGGAGACTGATGCACCCCATGGGCTTACTAATCATGACCGAACTGAGAGCCAATCGGCTGGCGCTGCTGTAGGATCGACATCTGGTGCCCAATCAGTACCCGTAGAATCGGCTCAACGGTCGACTGATTTGTTCTGAACATAGCCATAACTTGGTATTAGGAAACCTGAGGGATGTTGTATCCAATGTGCTGAGGCTGTTGTTTGGTTAGAAGAAAAGGATTGAACCCTGGCTACCCTTATGCCGATGATGATACAATCGGCTTATCAAGAGCCGATGCTGACGCCATCAGCTATTCTGGGGCTATGCCTGTAACAGGGTGCAATTTGTCGGTAGCCAGAGTCCTATGTGGCGGAACATTGCCCTCAAGAAGAAACACCGGCCCCTTGTCTTGATGCTCGACAATCCTACTGTCAACCATAGAATTGATCATGTTGTTTAGAGTGGTAACCTGAATTCCCGATTGGTTGATCAGCGCGTGATGCACGGCATAATCGATCCGTTCTTGCAGATTGTTGAGTTCTGGGCCTTCTTCTTGCTTGATGTCCTGAGGTTTGTTTTCCTTGCCAAAACTTGACTCTGGCTCATCGTTGCCTCGCAAAACCGCCTTGTAACGCTGAACAACCGTGCCCGAGTGAGTTTGGACAAACTAGTGCAAAAACATGTTCTACAGCTTGTTGATCATCTCCTCAAACTCGGCCTTCTGTTCTAACGTGAGTTTGTCCATGGTGACGGGGATGATGTTCTCTGGGTCAATTTTACATGACTTAATGTCCACCATGACGTCTTGTCTTGTCCCACCAGGCGTGCCAAAAGCGTGTTGACGGTAACAATGTCACGCACTGGCCTGAGAGATCTGCTTAGCTATAGTGCAGGTCAAAATATTGCTTTTGAGGTTCGTAGGGTGTGCCAGTTGGTTTGATCCTGCAACCAACAAGAAACCAAGAAAGAAAACAGAGTTAGTCCGTAAACGATAGCCGATTGGCTAGTGGCTGATGACGTATCGTTCGATATTGAGTCAATGCGGCATGCACTGAATTGGCCAAGGAAAATTAAATCTAATTGATCGGCTGTAGATATCCATAATATATAATCTAAGTCTAAAAATATGTGCAAACCAAATAGATCGGTAGCGTACCGAGACAGTATAAATCACTTATTCCTAAAAGTACCTTAAGACGAGGATTATACATATTAATAGCATAGCCGATGTCAGAGATCTAACGTGTATTGGCTAATACTCTGATACCACTTTATACTAAGACATCACTATAGGTTAAATACGTTAAACAGGAACCGATCAAGTGTTAAGATAACCTAACAGATCGATAACAAGCTTAACATATTTTGTCATATTTTGTCACAGTGAGATCTTAATATAAAGGGCAGATTTAGCATATCAAGTAAATGTATAAGAAACAAGATAGCTAAAACAGGTAAGATAATCTAAGTCGACGTTGATATATAACCCTATCGGCTGTTATCTAGTAACGGATGCTTGCCGATTAGGGTTAGACAACAATATCGATCTAGATTATATAGCGTATATGATAACTTGACAATTTACATAAACATGATTAGAGTGTCATAAAGATGGAAGCACTAATCCCGAGAGCACAAGCTGCTATAACAAGCTTTACCTCTCGTCGGAGATCGAACCCGATACAACCCAACTCAAAGCAAGAACTCGTCAAAGTAAGGAAAAAGATGCGCCGAACTTGTATTGAACTGATTGTTATTTGATTACATGGTCTTGGGTCATATTTATACCCAGACACAATATATGCCCTTGTCGGACATGATTCCTATCTCTATTACAATTCAAATTACAGATAAGTCCCTTAGGCGGACTCTTACCGATATAATCTATAAGGAAACTATTTAAAATAACCTAATTAATAGATACAATTGCCTTTCTTGAACTCTATCCATGCATGGCAATCCTCGTGAAGCACTTCAAATGAATCCAATGATGATTCCAATATTACCTTACCAGAATCGGCTACATTGGCTAAGCTTGTCCGATTCGGTATCGATCGACGAACACCTTAGTCGACTCGGTCATCAGCCGACGAACTCTCTAGCCGATTCGGTCTGCAATTGGCGCGCACTCTATTTCTGAGCATCCCGATTTCCTCCAAATCAGACTCGGCCTTAACTTCAAATCCGATGCATGATTTACCAATTTTGGTCGTTAATACCTGCACTTGATAACCTATCTGGACATTCAAACAAGGGGTACAACGCTTGCACCCACTGTATGGATGAGACCGAATGTACCTACTTGAAACACTGTAAGAAGGTAGTATACATGAGCGATCATCGCTTTCTTGTTGCAAGCCATCCTGTCCGGAGAAGAGACAAACATTTTGATCAAAAGGCAGACCATCATACTAAGCCAAAGCATCGCAACGGAAAGGCCATGTTTGCTATGATGAAAGACCTCAAAGTAGTATTTGGAAAGGAACCTGGCAGCCAACCTATAGCAAGTGATGGTGGTCACGTGGCGATGTGGAAGAAGAAGTCCATTTTTTGAGAGTTACCCTATTGGGAAGTCTTGGACGTCCGCCACGCAATCGACATGATGCACCTCACTAAGAACCTTTGTGTAAACTTGCTGGGTTTCCTAGGTGTATATAGAAAACCAAAAGATACACTTGAGGCACGTAATGATCTGAAGCATGTGGCACAACGCAACGGCCTTCACCCGCAACCAAAGGAGAAAGGAGCCCACTACTTAAGTCCAGCCAGCTACACTCTGAGCAAGGAAGAGAAGGAAATCATGTTTGAATGCCTGGATACCATGTGGATACTCCTCAAATATAAAGGAAATAATAAGCACGAATGATAAGAAGTTCACAAACCTAAAGTCTCATGACTGCCACGTGCTGATGACACAACTGCTTCCCGTTATAATTCGGGGTATCCTTCCCGATAATATCCAGGCAACAATCAAAAAGCTATGTGCTTTACTGAACGCAATTTCACAGAAGATCATCGATCCAGACAGACTAGAAAACTTTCAAAATGATGTGGTCCAATGTCATGTTAGCTTTGAGATGATCTTTTTGCCTTCCTTCTTCAATATCATGATGCATCTCCTATGCCACCTTGTCAAAGAGATCCGTATCCTCGGTCCGATATTCCTACAAAACATATTCCCTTTCAAGAGGTATATGAGCGTTCTAAAGAATTACGTCCGTAACTGTTCTCGTCAGGAGGACAACATCGCCAAGGGATATGGAACAGAGTAGGTCATTGAGTTCTGCGTCGACTTTATTGAAGACCTTCATCCCATCGGGGTGCCTGAATCAAGCCATGAAGGTATACTACAGGGAATGGAGCTCTTGGAAGGAAGACAATAATGTCCATAGACAATGACTTGTTCAGGAAAGCACATTGGACTGTGTTGCAACAATCTTCCTTGGTGGCTCCTTACATCGAGGAGCACTTGGCAATTGTTCTCTCGGAAAACAATGGTAAGACGGATGCCTGGATTACACGCCATCACATTGATGCATTCCCTGCTTGGCTGCGACAATGTCTCATGGGCAACGCGAACATTGACCAACAACTAGCTTTCTTGACGAGGGGACCATCTCGCTCGATCACCACAATACAGGCATATGAAATCAATGGGTACACATTTTACACACGGGCCCAAGACTTAAAGAGCACAAATTTGAACAGCGTTGTCTGCATCGATGCCGTGGGATACGATGGTACGGCTAGCACATATTACGGCAGCATCGATGACATATGGGAGCTTGACTATGGACCTCTGAAGGTCCCCTTATTTCGGTGCCAGTGGGTCATGCTCAGTGGTGGAGGCGTAACCATTGATGCAAGTGGGATGACAACGATCGACCTGAGCACGGTTCGATACTCAGACGAACCCTTTGTCCTTGCCAATGATGTACGACAAGTTTTCTATGTCAAGGACATGGCTAGCAAACCAAAGATGTGGAAAGGGTCTGACGAGCCAAAGCGCCACGTGGTTCTCCTAGGCAATAGGAAAATCGTGAGAGTCGAGGATAGGACTGATGAAGATTACGATCAGTTTGATGGGCAACCTCCGTTTGGGGTGGCGGTTGACCCGAGCATCCTCTGACAAAATGAGGACACACCTTATTCACGCAACGATTATAACGAAGGAACAATAGTGCGGAGAAAGTACATGACGACAACCATCAGATAGCTAAATTTTTGTATGGACGATGTAAATTAGATTGAATTTATTGTAACCATTTGAATTTATTGAATTTATTGTATATTATTGAATTCAAGAATCATTTATTGTAAACTATTGAATTTATTGTAAATTATTATAAATTATTGTAAATTATTGAATTTATTGTAACCATTTGAAGTACTGGGCATGCTTGACTTTTGATGCATCTGGATGAAGTTAGGATGTTTTGCAATAACTTGCTTCGTCGATCGCTCCGTTCGCGTCGTTACATCGGCACCGTCTCCATCACCGTCGTTAAATTGTAACCGCTTATAGTATTTTTCAATAGGGAATATGTTAATTATATATGATTGTTACAATTTTTAATATTTTTTCAAATAAGCCATATGTTAATTATATACTATTGTTAGAATTTAAAATATTTTTCAATAGGGCATATGTTAATTATATGTTAATTAAATACTATTGTTAAAATATTTTTCAATAGAATTTAATTTGGGAAAATAGAAAAGTCTACTGTTCATTGCGCGCCACCTGTTCGACGCCGTACCAGGGGCCCCTACACACGCGCGCCGTGGGATACGACGCTGCCGCTGCCCCGCACGCTGCACGTCGCCGCACGCACCACGCCCATGCCGCGCCGTGCACTCGCCATCGCCTCGTCGTCGCGTCACCCCGTACCACGCGCGCCGCCCGTGTCGCCCGTGCCCATGCCGCATGCCGGCCGTCGCCGTCCTCACGTTGCCATGCCGCCGCTCGCATTGCCGAGCCATGCCGCACGCCGGTTGCCACCGCCCTCGCGCCCCGCGCCATGCCCAGCTCCCTGTGCACCTTGCCACGCGTCGCCCCTTGCCGCCGGCCCCCCCGAGCATTCGCTGCTCCCGCCGCATGTCGCCACCCCCACTACCTCACCCTAGGCCCCCTCTCCGGCGCTCGCCGTAGGTCACCTTGTCCCCCACGCGCACACGCCATGGCCCCCGGTGTCACCCAAAGCAAAACCGATGTGGGACGGCTATAAAAAGGCCATGATAGATCAAACTTCATATACAAAACTTCATTGTGAGTCACTCCTGTTCAATTCCCCTAAACTTCCTCCACCCATTACACCCTGTGCTATTCCAATTTGATATAGAACCGAAGAACCCTAATTGTAGCCGCCCAAGACCGATTCTTCAAAATCCATCATCTTCGACCGATTTCCTCTCCGATTGAAGGTACGAATACCATCCTCATGTCAAGAGCTTCCTTTTCCCTAGTTTTCCTGAGCCGAGCAACCACCAGAGCACATCGCCGGTGAGCACTGCCACGCCTCCCCTGTCCAGCCGCCGCACGCACACGTCGCCAGGCCAATGCCGTGCTTTTCCGGCCAAACTCTTGCCACGGTTAGCTTCCCCATGCCTCGTAGATACTCCAAAGCCTCTTAGTTCGGACGTGCCATTGCCGGAATAACACGGTGACGAGCGCCGCCGCCGCCACGGCCACCTCGCCATCGCCGGCCCGTTCCGCCGCCTCTCCGGCCTGGTCGAGCCGTGAAATGGTCCCTGTAGCTACTAGATGGACGAAAACCCCTTAGCTCCCCTAGTCCGGCCGCCCTCGCCGCCGTTCGCCCTCCTCCCCGTCGGTCACCGGCGCTAACAAAGAAGGAGGAGAGAGAACAGAGAAGCCAGAGAGAAAACAGAAAGAAAAAGAAAAAAAGAAAAGAAAGAGAAGAAAAGAAAAAGGAAAAATTTAGAGAAAAATTAGGAAAAATTAGGAAAAAGTTTTGGAGAATATTTGGGGAAAATCTCTGGGCAAAATATATATTTTTCTCGGAAACAAATTTGGGTTTCAAAAATAATTAGGGACTAATTATTAAATATGAATTTGGAGATATTTAACTATTGCGTAATTTATTTAGCACTCTAGGAATTTATTTATGACTTAGCTTGTCATCAAATATTATTTTTAATATATGGATTTTCTAAACTTCAACATCAATTATTTAGTATAGTGTCTAAGCTTCAAGATTAATTAATTATTTGTAGATCCAATTATTTTAACCCTAGGGCTTATCAACCCAATAAAATTTGGATAAAATTAGAGGTTAACCATTTCCTTTTCATTGTTATATTTTGAGTCACCAACCGTAACATTTCTCAAATTAAAATGTATTAACTCAAGATAATGCCACATCATAGTCGGTTCAAGCAAGACTTCAATTTATCATAACTCGCTCATTCTAACTCGAATTCTAGCCAAACTCGAACGTAAGTTCATTTAGCGCCGTAGATTCGTCTCAGGAGCCGCTTTTGCAATTTACTTGGATTTTATAGGATTTTATTGAATTCTCAACGAATTCAATCCTTCCTTTTCGCACATATGATTAGCATCCGAGGAACAGGCGTCGACTACGCGGAAGACCCCGTCCAACAAGTCTGCGAGCGAGGCAAGTCATCACTCCCTTTGAACATGTTGATGCTAATTGCGAAATGATATTGATTTAAACTTCAAATATGCATGCTATACACGAAATACCTATGCTTGATATGCCATGCCTTGATATTGCTTACCCTTAGATATAATCTTTGTAACTCTCAATGTGATGTAACCGAAGGAAACCTTCGGTAAAATGCTTAGCCATGCTTATACTAGAATCTTGCATACTCATATTTTTTTTACAAAAGCTATATGCTTGGGGAACCACCTTAGGGAAGGTAGTTGAGATACGGCATGTGGAGACATGAGCGCCACATTGCCTTGAACATGATGAAAATAGTTTTGATGGAAAAATGAAAGTACAAAACCAATGTTTTTAGACTAGGCCAGATGGATGGATTTGGGTGGATTCCGGCAAAGGCAAGTGCCGTCCCTGGTCAATTAAGGACCGAGCCATGGGACTTATAACCTGGAACGAGCCAATACAACCATACTTCTCGAATGGGTATACACCTAGCGGAGTAAATAGCCGAGCGGAGGCAGTATCCCTGCATAGTTGTTCTTGTGTGGAGATGTGGTTCTGGTTGTTGAGATAAGGCTGCGGCCTACGTGTTGAGTAATGAATGAGAATTTGGTGAGTTTTCCCTTACCCCGGGAGCACCAGAACTCTTCTCACTGCTAGGAAAGGACGGCTAGAGTGCAAGAGGGTTAAAGTTCATGGAGCGGGTACTGCCAAAGTGAGGTTATCGAAAGGCTTTGCCGTGACCATCCCATATAGAGGGGTGTAGGCTCATTCAATTGACAGTTGCGGAGTACGGGTAAAGTGTACATCCACTGCCGTGCTCACGGATAATGAGCGGCGTGACAAGTTTCTCTTGTGGCTAGACTCATAAATTTTAAAATGATGGGTTGGTATGCATAATGATTTATGTGCTGGGGAACCAACTTCTCTATCTGAGAGAAGGGGGAGATACCCCCAGAAAACCATGACGACTCGGAGGAGGAAAACCATCCTTGGGATCACGACGGATGGCAGACAGAACCGTCACCGATTTAATATACTATGGAATTAAAACTTGACTGGCTAGATGTTAGGCTTGTGAAATGATTTATGAAAATTGGCTTTGCGCAAATAAACCGCAACCATCCTTTGAGTGACCCTATCATGTGCATCATTCCGTGTTGGCTTGCTAAGTACGTTGGGTACTCACCCTTGCTATACGCACAAACCTTCTGATGGTGGGAACGAAGAACTGGAGGACCCCTATGCTTACTGCCAGGTGGGCGAAGAAGAAGAAGGCACCTACTAGGTCTTAGTCCCCGGTCGTTGCATGTGGCAATCGACGAGCTGCTGCCTTCAAATTCTGCCGCCATATCTAATTTCTGTTTTTGGTTGTATCCGGACCAGTAGGTCCTGCATGTATTGGGTATTGCCTTCGGGCCTATTATTGTAATATATTTGTGGTGTAAGACTATTCGTGCACTTTGCACCTGATAATTCAGTATTGTATTTCGTGGGTACCAAACTACTCGATCCAGGGATATGGTACTATGAACACGAATGATTCCCGTTCCGAAAACGGGGGTCTACAGAGCTGGTATCAGAGCAGTGCGACTGTAGGATAAGACCAATGGCGCCCCACCTCCTTTGTAGTTGGCTAAAGGGAAATATCCCTACTTAGGATTATGTTAAGTAGAAACTATGTCTACAAAACAAAATGTGTTTACCCTTATACTCTTATCCCCTTATCTCTTTATAAAATTTGTTTTGCTCTCACCTTTCCCCGACTCTGAAGTCATTGCAAAATGGTTTGTCAAATTTCTCTCCTTTTCCCCCCAACTCTCTAATTGCTAAGCCTGGAGCATCATCTGGTAGCCAAGTCAAGTCCGAGCTTCAAGCAAGGCGACCAAGCCAAGCAGCCCCGAGTCAGCGCTTCCCAAGGATCAAGCGAACTTTCCAGAGCTCACCTAAGACCCAATCTTTTCCCAGAAGAGTAGCATCGATAGTTCCTAGACCGTGTGTTGTTTGTTGTATGCAGGTGTATGGTTTACATTTGTAATGGGGATGTGACCATACTAGGTTGTTTGTTTAATCAACTGGAACAATAAAAGTATACTCACATCAGATCAGTAGTAAGAATATTAAGGTCTCATCTTTGGTTAACCTCTTCTTTCCCCTCACCTGTCTTCTTCGGCAACAGATGGGTAAAACCAAGGGCAGTAAATCAAGACCTCAGCAGCCACGTGGATTAACTCAGGACAACCCTATGAACACTCCACCTCCTTTCCCTGTGGACCCTACCCTAGCCCAAGTAGTGGCTAACCAGACGCAGCTAATGACCATTATGATGCAGCAGATGCAACGACTGTTCCAACAGCAACATATGCAAACTCAGGGTTGGTACCCAGAGCAACATCAGTATGGTTCGATGCAAGCCCTGATGACTCCCGCTAGTATGCTGTCAAGTCCACAGGAGATGATAGCGCCAACCCTGCCATTAGGTTGGAGGAAAGCACTTGACACCTGCTATGGTTTTGTTGAGCAAGATCATTGCATAAGGAATAGTTCGTGGGACAAGTATACTAGGATCTCGACCAAAGAAGAGATGCAATGCACAGGAGGGAATAAAGATTCCGGTCTAATAATCAGCCAAGACTTTGGTTCACCACCATCCAACTCCATGAAAAGGAAGTCACCAAAATGTAATGTAGGTGGTGCAAGCAAGATGATCGTCACAGGCACAATGTTTACTCCCGAAGATGCTGAAAAGACTTCCCAATGACTGAGGAAGAATGTGAACTACTTCAATTGTGGAGAGTTTGGGCACTTTGCCAACCACTGCCCCAAGCCACGCAGCACCCCTCTTTGTACCGGTGCCAATGCAACGGCTGTACGTGAAACTACTGCCTCTGCTACTGGACGCGTTTTGTTCAAGACGCCGCAACCCAATGAATCTACTACCAGATTCCGCCATGGACAAGTGAATCATGTGCATGCCAAAGAGGCACAGGAAGATCAGAGAATACTGATGGGTATGCCTCCTATCAACTCCGCCTAGGTTGAGTCTTATTTGATTCCGGAGCATCGCGCTCGTTCGTATCATCAAAAAAATAAACAAACAACATAACCTACAGAGGATAGATCTTAAGAGACCCATGTTAGTACATTCACCTAGGGGAGATATAACCGTACCCCATACCTGCATCAATGTGCCCGTTCGAATTAGAGATGTAGGACTTCTTTCAAACATCATGGTACTACCGCCACAAACACTCGATGTCATTCTCAGAATGGACTAGTTGACTAAGAACAAGGGAGTTATAAACCTTGCCGAAGGAAAAGTCACCCTGTCCACCCCACAGACTTCACCGACAAGCATAACCATGGACCGAGACTCGATGTTGTGTGAGCGAGCCACGGGAATATTTACCCTACTACCCATGGTCGGTATGCCAGTAAGTTCAGGATTACCTAGACGTATTTCCTAAGGATATGCTGATAATGCCCAAAGCAAAGCTTAAAATTTATTTAAGGGGGGGGTAGAGTGACATGACCATGGATCTTTAAATAGTGCCCCATGTTGTAGCAAGATGAAACCAAACCTTCTTCGGATGGTCTCCCGTCAACCATACCCTGGATCACAATCATACCATATAAGGTCACTACCCATCAATGCAAGAAAGGTCTCTAAAATTTTGGAGTAGCAAATCTATTATACAACTTTTGAAAAGCTCAACAATAGACATACTAAATATTGTATGTTTGAAAGATCGTTCTTTAGACAGACACCGCCACCGCCTGTTAGTCAATTGGACATGACGCCCAATTCTCAGCAGAAAAGGTGTACATAGATCTGAGTCCCCTCAAAACAAAATTAGTTTCATGAGCTTTACATAGGATGCTAGTTCGGATGTAGGTAGCAATCCTAGCAATCAATGCCATCCAACCACTCTTCTGACGAGCAAAACCCAACAACAACCTAAACCACCCGAGCACCAGTTTAAACCAAAAGTCCAATGAACTCCTTATATAAAAACAAACGAGAGATTCAGGTAGTGGCCGCCAGATCCATACAATAGGGAACAGATTCTAGGGACCATCCATTGACTACCTAATCTATTAGTAATCCCAGAAAAGAGAGAAAGACAATAGGTGCCAACACGACGAGGAGACAAACCGCCTCACAAAGGAAATCTTGGTCACCATCCTTTGTCACATCCCGCCACAGCCTCCAAACAAAAACCAGCGGGTATAGCACCCAAGCCAGCAAAGTACTAAAAGCCGTTCCGACATACCACACTTTTGCCCACACCCATCGCCAAGCAGCAACCCCTTTCACCAGAATGCAGTGTCCGCGACCGAAGAACCTCGACACGACTATCCTCCGAGCATCGTCTCCGGCAACGAATCCACCCATTGCCTGAACCGATGAGGAAACATCTTCTTCCACCCGGGACCCTGCGACTGCAAGCCCTAACCGCCGATGAAGTCTGCCTCTGCCAGGAACCCATCGCTCTACTTCGCCTTCGTCATGTGACCCTCGCTCCATCCTTTCTTCACTTGAGCAACTTCGCCTCCACTCACTCTCCAATCTGCTAGCCGGGACAAGTGTGAGAGGCAAGCCACCTCTCTCTCCCCTTTCCTTTAGAAACGAAGCAGGGGCACACATCAAAAGATTCCTTGCGAAGGTATTAAATTAATAGAAGCCCTAAGTCTAGAGTACCTAGAATGGTTTAAAAAAAAGAGATGGATAATATAGTTATCTGAAACAAAGAATCACAAAGATACAATAGGATCACCTTAAGAACTCCGTGATATATCTCCGCCTCACCCTAAACAAATATCCTATCCATCGTTTGTTGGGATGAAGTCCTAAATAGATCAGTCCTAGATAAACAATTAGACTTTCAACCACAACCCAACCCAAAATCTTAGGGACGAGATTTATTTTAAGGGGGGTAGGTTTGTAACACCCTAAAAATCGAGAGAATTTAAAATCGGGAATTAAAAATCGGAACTTACAAAAACTTTTGATTTTGTTGCATCTCGTCATGTTGTTGCTTCTTATTTGCCAATTTTTGTTGCGTATTATAAATAAAATAAAATTTTATTTAAGAAAAAAATGGAAGAAGCTGAATAGGTTAAAAATCCTAAAAGTAAGAAAATTCCAAACGAAGATTAGAAATAAAAATATAAAAGAATATAAATAGAAAGGTCTAAGGGTTAATAAAAGTGTATTTTTGGATCAAAACCTTATTTTTGAGAGAAAGTGGTAATAATCTCTAAATATAATAAATAATATTTGAATAAAATTATAAAAAGATGTATAGGAAAGCCTAGGGTTGATGTTGAATCAAAATTACATTTCGGAAGAAAAATAGATAAAATATAGATAATATAATATAATATAATAAAAGTGGGCAAAAGGATTGAAAATATAGTTTGAAATTTAATTATTGTCAGGGCCACATCATGTTTAAATTTTATTAGTGAAAGCAAGAAGGAATACGAAGAAAATAGAATTTAATTCGGGAAAATATAAAAGTATATTGTTTATTGCGCGCCACCTGTTCGACGCCGTACTGGGGCCCCAGACCACCCTCGCCACCGCGCGCCGCGCGCGCGCCGCGACCCGCACCGTACCGGCCCCCACCCGCACGTCGCACCCACTACCGCGCCGCCGCAGCCGCCCACGCTCGCCGCGCGCGCTGCCGCCTGCACCGCACGCCGCACGTCGCCGCACGCACCCGCGCCCATGCCGCGACGTGCGCTGGCCATCGCCTCGCCGTCGCGTCACCGTACCGCGCGCGTCGCCCGTGTCGCCCGTGCCCGTGCCGCACGCCGGCCGCCGCCCGTGCGCCACCCGCATTGCCGAGCCGTGCCGCACGCCGGTTGTCGCCGTCCTCGCGCCCCGCGTCGTGCCCGGCTCCCCATGCACCGTGCCACGTGTCGCCCCTCGCCGCCCCCACCCCCGAGCATGCGCTGCTCCCGCCGCATGTCGCCACACCCACTGCCTCACCCTAGGCCCCCTCTCCGGCGCTCGCCACACGTCACCGTGTCCCCCACGCGCGCGTGCCATGGCCCTCGGCGTCACCCAAAGCAAAACCGATGTGGGACGGCTATAAAAAGGCCATAATAGATCAAACTTCATATACAAAACTTCATTGTGAGTCACTCCTCTTCAATTCCCCTAAACTTCCTCCACCCATATTACACCCTGTGCTACTCCAATTTGACCAAGAACCGAAGAACCCTAATTGTAGCCGCCCGAGACCGATTCTTCAACATCCTTCATCTTCGGCTGATTTCCTCTCCGATTGAAGGTACGAATACCATCCTCGTGTCAAGAGCTTCTTTTTCCCTAGTTTTCCCGAGCCGAGCAACCACCGGAGGATGCCGTCGACGAGCACCGCCGCGCCTCCCCTGTCCAGCCGTCGCGCGGACACGTCGCCAGGCCAATGCCGTGCTTTTCCGGCCAAACTCTTGCCACGGTTAGCTTCCCCATACCTCGTAGATACTCCAAAGCCTCTTAGTTTGGACGTGCCGTTGCCGGAATAACACGGTGACGAGCGCGCCGCCGCCACGGCCACCTCGCCGTCGCCGGCCCGTTCCGCCGCCTCTGCCCGGGTTGAGCCGTGAAATGAAGTCCCCGTAGCTCCTATATGGATGAAAACCCCTTAGCTCCCCTAGTTCGGCCGCCCTCGCCACCGTTCGCCCTCCTCCCCATCGGTCGTCGGCGCTAACAGAGAAGGAGGAGAGAGAACAGAGAAGCTAGAGAGAAAACGAAAAGAAAAAGAAAAAAAGAAAAGAAAAGAAGAAAAGAAAAAGGAAAAATTTATAGAAAAATTAGGAAAATTTAGGACAAAGTTTTGGAAAATATTTGGGGAAAATCTCTGGGCAAAATATATATTTTTCTCAAAAACAAATTTGGATTTTAAAAATAATTAGGGACTAATTATTAAATATGAATTTGGAGATATTTAACTATCGCGTAATTTATTTAGCACTCTAGGAATTTATTTATGACTTAGCTTGTCATGAAATATTATTTTTAATATATGGATTTTATAAACATCAAGATCAATTATTTAGTACAGTGTCTAAGCTTCAAGATTAATTAATTATTTGTAGATCCAATTATTTTAACCCTAGGGCTTATCAGCCCAATAAAATTTGGATAAAAATTAGAGGTTAACCATTTCCTTTTCATTGTTATATTTTGAGTCACCAACCGTAACATTTCTCAAATTAAAATTTATTAACTCGAGATAATGCCACATCATAGTCGGTTCAAGCAAGACTTCAATTTATCATAACTCGCTCATTCTAACTCGGATTCTAGCCAAACTCGAACATAAATTCATTTAGTGTCGTAGATTCGTCGCAGGAGCCGCTTTTGCAATTTACTTGGCTTTTATTGGATTTTATTGAATTCTAAACGAATTCAATCCTTCCTTTTCGCACGTATGATTAGCATCCGAGGGAACAGGCGTCGACTACGCGGAAGACCTCGTCCAACATGTTGCGAGCGAGGCAAGTCATCACTCCCTTTGAACATGTTGATCCTAATTACGAAATGATATTGATTTAAACTTCAAATATGCATGCTATACACGAAATACCTATGCTTGATATGCCATGCCTTAATATTGCTTACCCTTAGATATAATCTTTGTAACCCTCGATGTGATATAACCAAAGGAAACCTTCGGTAAAATGCTTAGCCATGCTTATACTAGAATCTTGCATACTCATATTTTTTTTACAAAAGCTATATGCTTGGGCAACTACCTTAAGGAAGGTAGTTGAGATACGACATGTGGAGACATGAGTGCCACATTGCTTTGAACATGATGAAAATAGTTTTGATGGAAAAATGAAAGCACAAAACCAATGTTTTTATACTGGGGTAGATGGATGGATTTGGGTGGATTCCGGCAAAGGCAAGTGTCGTCCTTGGTCAATTAAGGACCGAGCCATGAGACTTATAACCTGGAACGAGCCAGTACAACCGTACTTCTCGAATGGGTATAGACATAGCGGAGTAGATAGCCGAGCGGAGGCAGTATCCCTGCATAGTGGTTCTTGTGTGGAGATGTGGTTCTGGTTGCTGAGATAAGGCTATGGCCTACGTGTTGAGTAATGAACGAGAATTTGGTGAGTTTCCCCTTACCCTGGGAGCGCCAGAACTCCTCTCACTGCCAGGAAAGGATGGCTAGAGTGCAAGAGGGTTAAAGTTCATGGAGCGGGTACTGCCAGAGTGAGATTATCAAAAAGCTTTGCCGTGACCGTCCCATATAGAGGGATGTAGGCTCATTCAATGGGCAGTTGCGGAGTACGGGTAAAGTGTACATCCACTACAGTGTGAGTAAACCAATCTATTTGAATAGCCGTGCTCGCGGATAATGAGCGGCGTGACAAGTTTCACTTGTGGCTAGACTCATAAATTTTAAAATGATGGGTTGGTATGCATAATGATTTATGTGCTGGGGAACCAACTTCTGTATCTGAGATAAGGGGAAGATACCCCCAGAAAATCATGACGACTCGGAGGCGGAAAACCATCCTTGGGATCACGACGGATGGCAGACAGAACCGTCACCGATTTAATATACTATGGAATTAAAACTTGACTGGCTATATGTTAGGCTTGTGAAATGATTTATGAAAATTGGCTTTGCGCAAATAAACCACAACCATCCTTTGAGTGACCCTATCATGTGCATCATTTCGTGTTGGCTTGCTGAGTACGTTGGGTACTCACCCTTGCTATACGCACAAACCTTCAAATGGTGGGAACGAAGAACTAGAGGACCCCTATGCTTACTGCCAGGTGGGCGAAGAAGAAGAAGGCACCTAGTAGGTCTCAGTCCCCGGTCGTTGCCTGTGGCAATCGACGAGCCGCTGCCTTCAAATTCTACTGCCTTATCTAATTTCTGCTTTTGGTTGTATCCGGACTAGTAGGTCCTGCATGTATTGGGTATTGCCTTCGGGCCTATTATTGTAATATATTTATGGTGTAAGACTATTCGTGCACTTTGCACCTGATAATTCAGTACTGTATTTCGTGGGTACCAAACTACTCGATCCAGGGAAATGATACTATGAACACGAATGATTCCTGTTCCGAAAACGGGGGTCTATAGCACTGTTTAAATATTTAATCTCGGTTTTTAACACCAACCGGGACAAAAACATTTGGAAATAGCGAGAAAACATCTTTAGTCCCGGTTGTTGGCTTCAATCGGGACTAAAGATTCTCACCTACCAGTGGTACGACCATCTTTAGTCCCGGTTGAAGCCACCAACCGGGACAAAAGATTGGATCTTTAGTACAGGTTGAAGCCACCAACCGGGACGCGGATATCTTTAGTTCAGGTTAGTGACTTCAACCGAGACTAAAGATATCTTTAATTTGGAATGTGAATGTGAATGGACTTTAGATTTAATTTTGAATGTGAATGGACATAATTTTGAATTATTTATATGGACTTTATATTTTTTGAATGTGAATGGACTTTAGATTTAATTTTGAATGTGAATGTGAATGGACATAATTTTGATAGTTTGTACGGAAAAAAGAAAATCAACCTCGCCATCCTCCTCTCTTTCTCTCATCTCCTCTCTACTTCCTCTCCTCTCGACCTTATCTTCCTCACGTCATCCTTGTCTCTTTCTCTCCTCTCCTCTCCACCTTATTGTCCTCAAATTCATCCTCCTCTCTTTCTCTCTCGGCGAAAGACTAAATGGTAATGACATGTAAGATATAAAATACAAAATATAAGTCTATTTTACAAGTTAAAATATAGTCAATAGAGAAAAATATAGAGAAAAACCCAAAGAGAAGAAGAAGGAAAAACATTACAATTTTTCCTTCTTCTTCTCTTTGTTTTTTCTCTATGTTTTTTTCTAGGTAGACATACAGGATTTTTGCACATCCTTGACACTAAATAGTATAACAAGAAAATATAGATGAAATTCGGCAAATACTCGATCCAATTGTGCACATCGATAATTGTGACATTCTTCATAATTATTTTCTAGGATTGAGAGAATCAGTTGTGATTCAGAATCACAACTGATTCTCTCAATCCTGGAAGAGACTTCTGAAGAATGTCACCATTATGGATGTGCACAATTCGATAGAGTATCTACTGGATTTCATCTATATTTTCCACAATTATATATTTAGTGTTAAGGATGTCAAAAAATCCTACTGTCAATGATGACTCCTATAGTTTGTGGCAGACAGCGGATGGGTGCTGAGGGATCACGTGCCCATCAGCGTTGTGAACTGGAGGCAATCAAGGATAGGAGGAGATGAGTAGAGCTATCTCCCGGACACAGAGAAAGAGATGATGTAGATGACAATGTTGCAGACATTCACCATCCCAGAGTTAGAACAGAGAAGGGTCAAGGAAGGGACGTTAAAGAAGATGGTTGAGCTCTTCAGGAACTATAAAAGGAGTTACACAAGAAATACATCCTGAAAGGCCAGAACCTAGACTTTGTCTAGTTTCCAAAGCTCATAGATCACTGGAAGTCCTTTGTGCAATACAAGACAGGAGATCAAGCGCAAGTCCTCATTGAGAAGAACAAGGCAAATGTAGCCAAGAAGCAATACTGCCACAGCTCGATTTTCGTTCGGGATTAAAAATCATTTAATAAATCATTTTCTAGAAATTGAATAAAAAGAAAAACAAAGTAAATCAAGTGAAACAATTAAGGAAATTAAAATTTCCTTTCAAAAAATCATGGCTGGAAATATTTTTGAAATATTCTCCATGCCCTAACGTACTTTCTAAAATTTTTCGTGAAATTTTGGAGCTCCAGAAATAATTTTAATAATAAAAAAACACTTCAATAATTATTTAAATAAATAAATTAAACTTTAAATGAGCTGGAGATATTTTTATTAAATACTTTGGGTGTTCATATACTCTCAGGATTTTTCTTGGAATTATTTGGGCACTGAAATTATTTATAAGAATTAAAGGATATTTGGACCGAAAAGTCTGTTTTACCTCCCTGCTACAGTAGCATCCTCAACCTCCAGCCGTGCTACAGTGCCGAACAATCCCCGAAAACTGTGGCTTTGTTTCCTCCACCAAATCCGGCCCAATCCTTTGCCCAAATCAAAAATTAGTTGTGGGAACGGATTCCTCTCAATCTTCTCTACGTTTCCCCCAAGAAATTCCCCTCAATCCCGTGCTAAATCACGCAAATTTCGGCCCCGTTCTTATCCCGACGAACTCGGGATAAACCCTAAAAATCCGGAGCCAAATCCTCTCTTCCCGGTGCGGGACTCTCCCTCCCAAGCCTATAAATAGAACCCCCATGATCTCCTCCTCGGTTTCCCCTTTTTTCCCGAGTTTTTCCCGTGCTCTAGCCATCTTCCCCGCGAGTTCCCATCTCTCTCCCCGTCGGCCGCAACTCCGGCCACCTTTTCCCGCCGCCTCGGTTGCTCCCAGTCAGCGCCGTTGCCTTCCCCGGCATCGCAGCAGTGAGGAGAAGCCCGGCCACCGGTTCCCTTGCGCCAAACACCACCGGAAGGCCCCCGTCGCCGTGGACCCGTGCGTCGCCGCCTCCGTTCACACTTCGGCCGTGCCTCGTCGCCGTTCCGTCGCTGTAATCGTTGCCGCCTTCACCGTCGGCATCATAGCAGCAAGCCGAAGCCCGTCCTCCACCTCTCCACCGAAAGCCACCGGAAGCCGTTGTCGCCGTCAACCCGAGCTCGGCCGCCGCTTTCATCTCGTCGTCGGCCGTCTCCCGCCGCTGCTCGTCGTTGGGTAAGTAGTGGTAAGAGTCGACTCACCGTCCTCTCTCCATTAGTGAACTCCGTTTTCACCAGAGTGTCGTGGTTCGTCGTTGCCGCGTCACACTTCGCCGTCGCCGCTACCCATTCAGAGCCGCCGGCCGTCGTGCCTGTGTGGCTGCTTTCGTGGCCGCCACCTCAGCGCCGTGTGAGCTCCTTTGTGCCATTTCTCTTTTGATGTGTATCACATCCTAACCCTAAACCAGTCAAATCTTGGTCAGCTTAATCCAAGCCGTTCATCTTTATATATTCATTCGGTTTAATTTGAGCCACCCATCCTTTGTTCCCAGTTCAATCCTAGCCACCCAAATCCTTGTGATCCCGTGGACTGATCGGAGCTGATGTCTTAATCAATCCTTTTCCAGTTCAAAATTAATTAATAATTGTGTAATAAATCATCTTAATTTCTAGAATTCATTTAAATGGTCCAAAACTTCTAAAATTCATATCTAATTCATACGAACTCCAAATTGGGCCATTCAAATTGCAAAATTTATCTAAAATTAAGCTCTACATGTTTGTTTACTTTTATGTACTGTTATTTGGTTTTTATTAGGTTTTTTTTCCTTGTTTTGTGTGCCAGCGTGTAGATTCCGCCGTTTTCGGAGTTTGCGCTCGTGAGGGAAAGAGTCCAGAAGTTTGAAGACGCAAGGCAAGTCACACTTCCCTTGAAGCATATTGATCCTATTTTTATAAATGTTTTACGTTTGCAAATAAAATTGTATTACTTTGCTAATTACATGGAATGATGGATTACCTATCTGCTTGTTTGAGCCTTATTACTTGTTATCCGTCCTTTGTTAACCTTGGGTGTTATTTGACTAGCTTTAGTCACTGATGTTGATTCTAGCTAGAATTATATGCTTAGCCATGCTTAACTGCCACTAGCTCACTAAATGGGATAATTACACTTTATTCTAATCTCTGATGAGCTGCAAGCTCGATACACCTGACCATGTCTTATTGGTCATAATTATCTCAACTAAAATATGACATAATGGTGGGCTGTGGGTGCATGGTTTTGATGGTCGCACCCATGGCAATTAAGGACCGGTTCATGGGAAACCACGGAAGACATACCGTGCAAACCACAAGCAAGAATGGGCAACCGCTTGACTCGTGGCATAGCTTTCCTCGCCGACGTACCCTAGTGAGGGTGGGCGTGATGGAGTTGGGTCGGCCCGGTTTTACGGGTTGATCGGTGCCGGATTCACCGTGGCACGAGAGGGGCTGCCCGCTGCCTGCGGGAGTGGGGCGAAACCTTGGTGTGGTATCGCTTGGTTAGAGGGAGTTATGCGAAAGGTCTTGTCACGATTTCCCTTTGCGTATCATGGTGGTACTTCGGGCATGGTAACATGTGTGGAATCGTGTCTTGTGGGTAAAGTTGTGCACCTCGATCGAGTAAAACTATTCGAATAGCCGTGCCCGCGGTTATGGGCGATTGACCAGATTCACTATGATTAGTCCCACTACTGAATAATTTGATTTAATGGAATTGGTTTAGTTCAGGTGGAATGGTTGGGCCTGTTCAACGTGGGGATAACGTTGTTCGGTGGAAGATTAATATTGCCTTAATTACTCAACTGTTTTCTTGTTTTAAACATTAAATGTTTGTAAACCGCATTTATGCAAAATAGCCCAAGCCACTCTTGTCTCCCTTGCACGTCCGCATTTCTCGGTGTGGCTTGTTGAGTACGGTGGTTGTACTCGGTCTTGCGATTTTCCCCCTTTCGAAGTGTAGTGCTTCGAATTGAAGATGGAGTTAGAAGACCAAGGCTCGGACCCGCTTGAGTTTGCCTGTGGAGTGGAGCGAAGCCCCGCTAGTGTCGTCTTTCTTTTCCGCGTAGTTTTGGGTGTGAGGACTACGTGCCTCTTCGGTAAGTATTTTTATTTTTACGCTTTGTTTTTACGTTTGGAATCTGTGTATTAATTTGTCATTTTATGTACCTGGTTGATTCGGACAGGGATTTAATATATAAAATAGTCGGAAATTTGGGATAAATTTCCGGGCGTGACAAATAACATCACAAGCTAGGGTCGGCGGCTATCAAAAGGCAGTGCAGAAACCGGAGCATATGGAAGCCGACCTAGAAGCGCAGGATATCGTTCCGGGCACAGCCAATTGGCCGAAACGATCAAAACAATGGTTCTATTGCAGATCACTGAATCCTGCCGATGGATCAGTAATATTCGACGCTGAAATCCAAGAAGCGGCCAAGAGATTGGAAGACGCACTGGAGGCCTCTGCCTCGGGCTCGTTCAAGCCCGACAGAGAGAAGGACGAGCTAACGCTCGCACTCCAAAACCCCGAGCATCCAGGACGAACGCGAGGAAAAGGCATCGTTCCTTGGAAATACGGGTTTTAAGAGGACATCAACACCTACAGGAGCTGCATGAGAAAGAAGCGAGACACAAATGCAAAGCTTGCCGACATGGAGATCCATCTCTCGCAGATCGATCAGACAGTGGAGCAAAAGGTGGATGAAAAGTTGGCCGCGGAGCAGAGCCACTATGTTAGCAAACAACCAGATCCAGCCACAGCAGCACAACTACAGCAGCAGCGCAGCAGCTGCGATTCAACAGGAAATGAAGCTGAACTGGCCCCACAAGATCCAGAATGTCTGCCATGCCTTGATGACATGATCACGCAGCGGACACCGTGCGAGCTACATATTTCACTGAAGAACCTTCCAATCAAGGTATGCTCGTAGTTTTATGTTATATATTCCCTTTAAGAACTTGACAATCAAGGTTGATTACTAATTAATAAGGTATCTTCTCAAATAGGTGGCGTCAGGCATGGTGATACCAGCAGATCGAGATGGAACCTAACACTGCAGGCCCGTTCCACCGGGGTACTCGAAATTCAAAATTGAACAGGTGGAACGCGGCTATGAATATCTCCACCTGGATATCCTCGGAGGAGACGGGGAGATGAAGCTAGGAGAAATAGCCCTCGGGATAATTCTATGGAGCAAGCCCCTCATCGTATTTCCCGGGCGAGAAGCGGTGCCTTTGGTTCCTCCACCGTCGCCACGTGGACCGTCTCCTCCTCCTCCTTCGCCTCCTCCGCCTCCTCTGCCTCCTGCGAAGCCTCCACAAGCACCGACTCCTAAACGGTCATCTCCCACTCCGCAGCCTTCACCGCCTCCTCCGTCGCCTCCTAAGTGCAGAGCTCGAGCCATGCGGTCAATGTCAACCAGTCTACCAAGAAGAAAGATGCAAAGAATTGACCCGCTACCCACTTTCCCCCTCTCTCCCATCCCGCGCTTGCAAACCTAAGGCCACAACAGCCGGATTTCAAAATCCCGGCTGCCGCCTTCCCCGCTCCATGTCGCGTTGCGAGCTTTTCCTTTCGCAATCGCGCCGACCCGAGCTCTCCTGTGCCCTCACACCGCACAACCTCTCTCCGCCGCCATCCCGTGCACTCTGGCCGATCAATTCGCCCGCGCCGCCACTCGCCGCACCCAATTGCCACCACCCCCACGTTCACCGCCACAAGTAGACCGTCAGCCACCACCTTTTCCCAACTATTAGTCGCCCAATTCGCCCGTCGCTGTCGTCCTCTTCAACTTCGGCTGTCGGTGAGCTTCACATCTCTCCCTTTTGTCATTTCTGTTTTAATTCCGTCGGTTCCACACGTGTTTAGTTCCCGGCCACATCCCGCCGAGCGCGTGTCGTCTCTACCGTCACCGGTGCCGCTAGGCCCCACGTGTCGTATGTTCCGCCATCGGCCGACACCGTTCTTCTTGTCGCCGGTCACGTGTAGCGCCGCTTTTCCCCTTCATTTTCCTATCTCGACCTGAGTGCACTTCATGCTGTGCAGTGCGTGTCGTCTCCGCTGCTCTTTTGCGATCACTTGGTGACCTTCGGGTCTCATTAGGCGCCGCTTCGTCGCCCGCACCACATCGTAGTCTCACCGTCGGTCGCACCCACCCGCGCCCACTCTCGACCATCAGATCCGTCCGACAGACGAATCCGAGCAGTCCATCTAGAGCCATGCCGCTGCGGATCCCGCCGCCCACATGGCCGCGCACGTGGCTGCCGCGTAGGTGCCACGCAAGCGCCACGTGGTGCGTGCCTCCTTCCCGGGCCAGTGGACTTGGTCCACTGTGCGCCCTATCCTTGCGCCACTGACCGTGGGTCTCGCCTGTCGGCGCCACCGGTCCGGTCGAATGACGTCAGCCCTTGCCGGTTCTTGCGCCATAAATCGTTTTTCTCTTTTTTTAATAGTAAATTACAGAAACTTGTAAAATTCATACAAAATTCATCCGAACTCCGTTTGAGTCCATTCAAGTTGCAGTGGACTCATAAAAATGTCTAGAACACATTAAAAATAGTTTAATTGTCTGTTTTAGTAGTTTAATAGCCTGTTCTTGCTATGCTTTGATTGTCGATTAGATTCCGATTCCGCGGACGCTCTGGTTTATTTTGAAGTAGTCCGGAGGTTCAGCAGGAGCAAGACAAGGGCAAGTCATTTACCTTTTGATCATATTGTACCTACTTTATAAATTAATCTCGCTTTAACTATTAAATTGCATTGTTTATAATGTCATCGGGATGGGACCTATAGTACTCAGCCTAGGTCATTTACCCTGTTTCATTGATTAACTGGGAACTAATGTGACTAGATATATGGCTAGGACATGCTTAGTTCGCTTAGTACAACTAGAACATTAACGGGTGAATTATGTTACTAGTTTCTATTCACATGAAATGATGGTCTCAGACCTGAGATACTTTGGTAAAGGATGAATGGTAAATAAAATGTGACCAAATGGTGGGCTATGGGTGCACGGTTTTGCTAGACGCACCCATGGCAGTTATGGACCGGTTCGCGGGAAACCCTGGGAGAATAATTAGTGTGTACCACAAGCCAGTATGGGCAACGGCTGGGCTTGTAGTGTAGCTTTTCCTGGCCGATGCATCCCGGTAAGGGTGGGCATGATCTAGTTTGGATGGACCAGGAAAGGTCTATGCGGCTTCCGAATTCACCTAGGCACGAGAGGGGGCTGCCTACCTTGGATATAAAGGTAGGGGCGAAACCTGAGGTGTGGTGTCGCTTGGTCAGGGAGAGTTATGCGAATGGTCTTGTCATAGACCCCTTTTCGATATGTCGTGGTGGCATGTCAACGCACGGGAACGTGTTGTGGGGCTGTGTCTTGTGGGTATAGACGTACACTTCTGATCAGAGACAGAAACTATCCGAATAGCCACGCTCGCGGTTATGGGCTATCGACCAGATTCACCGTGATTAGTCTCACTATTAATAATTTGGTTAAATGGAACTGGTTAGAATAGTTGGATGGATTGGGCCTGACTCAACGTGGTGTAATGTTGAGCAAAGATGATTAATTTTGACTAATTAAACATAATCACCATTTTACTGCTTTCAGCTTAAGTTTGTGAAATGCCTGCTTTGTGCAAAAGTTAACCATTAGCCTTCCATTGAAACAATCCTGCATCATACCTTCCTTTGGTATGACTTGCTGAGTACTGTGGATTGTACTCAGTCTTGCTTCCTTTCCCCCACCTCAGAGCTGGAGGATGCAACTGCAGATGAGTTCGTCGATGAGTAGGCTTGTTGCTGCAGTCAAGGGATGCTTGTGGAGTGGAGTCGTCACGCCGCAAGCGTCGAAGCTAGACTAATAAGTTTATTTTCCTTTTCCGCTGCATTGTAAGACTTTTATATGTTTTTAAGACGTGGATCTGTATATACAATTTGTCGTTTGTGTATCCCTGGCTGGTCCTGGACAGGGAATTTAATACACACTCAGCATCAAAATTTCTGGTAGGAATTTCTGGACGTGACAAGTTGGTATTAGAGCCGACCTTGACCGTAGGATAAGCCAAATGAAAAACCGTAAGAGCCCTCTGAAACTCTTTCATATGCATTTGCCCTCTCGCATTTGGAGTTGTTTCAGAGAAATTTGGGATTCTCGTTTCATGGAAAAAATCTTAATCATCCTTTTAAATTGGATTTTTCCGAGTGTGGTCGGTCTAGGGTTTTAGAAATTTTCCTAGATAGGGTGTGAGTTGGATTGAATTTTATTCGAGAGTCGTTTGGGAATCGTCGGGAATATGCATAAAGTTGCGTCTAGGCTTTGAAGGCTGCAAGTTTTCATGCTTCTTGTTATTATTATGTAATTATTTCACTCATTAATTTATTGCTCAGTAGGGTCTCTAGTATTATTTTATTTGTAATCATGTTAAAATATTCCATTCATAAAAATATGCTTCTTATTTGGTTATTTACATGAGTCCTTTATTGCTTTATTTAATTTGGATCTAAGAATGCATTGATTCCCCCTCCTTTGTCTTCTATAGATGGCAGGCCTTTCCCCGATGCACCGTGGTCAGGGTCTTGGAGACTTTGTGGTAGAATTAAGCAAGATGACGATTCTGGTCGGTTACCCCAATGACCCGGAGTACACCCAGATTCGCCCCCTCAGCGGCGAGTTCCTGCATCACGTCAGCCTGGAGGTGCACGACATCCCCACTGTGTTGCCCAACATGGTGGTGAATGCCTCGGGTGGCACTTTGGAGCACGCCTGTTAGGAAGCCACCAATCTAATGCTGACTCGGGAGTGCCACGACATTGACTTCTGCCACACCGCCTACCCCTACCACCCCGGTCGTGGTGACTACGACCGCACTAGCACCTTTCGTTCTGCCGCAAGGGAGAACGACACGACATTTGGGTGGATGTGCGTCGTTCTAAAGGGCTTGGACACTCTGCATGCTGACCTGCACAGGGCGTCCAAGGCCCTCAACGACAGGAAGCTGTTGGAGATAGTGCGGCTCAAGGATGAGGTGGCTCGCCTCAAGAGGGAGAATGCTATTCCTTAGGGCCGTCCGCCACCCAAAGGAGTCAGGACCCACACCACTCCGCAGAAGACAACTACGGCTCCAGTGCGCATTCAGCTCGCGCATCGGAACCCACCGCCAGCACCCGAGCCTCTGCCAGTGTTCATGCCGCCACCACCTCCTCCTTCACCAGCTCAGGGGCCAGGTCTGACCTTCACCCCCGTGTCACAGTAGTAGGCAGCAGCAGGGGAGGTTGGTTGTCAGCGACACCCAGCCCCTCCACCCAGCTTGTCAACATCACCAGCAATAGCAGCTCCGGCAACAGTGGTAGAAGCTGTAGCTCGGGGACTCTCGCAGGACTCCCACAGCCGCTCAGAGGGGGTTGGAGACAAGCACGAGTCCGACTTCGATATCCACCGACAACAGGAGTCGTTCCGAGCACTAGGACGTTACCCCTAGTTTTTTTGCTCTGTTTAGTTTGCTTTGTCTGGTAGATGTGTCCTTAGGTTTGCTTGAGTGTTGGTTAGTCAGTAGACCTTACCAATTGGTTGTGGTATGGCTGCCATTAATTAGGATTTGAACTGCTTTTCCTTTCCGTAAGTTTAATTTCATATCAGGATAATTTATAATAAAGTTTAGGATTCTGAGCAGTCTGTTTTTCTTCTTGTCTTTCTTTTTCCTTCTGTCTACTCTCTTCAGATGGTGAACACCAGGCCTCTCAACCACGACAATGGGGATGTCAACAATGGCGAGGACTAGAACGGAGGCAACAACCTCAACGGGGCTGGAGGCAACGGTCCTCCTCCGCTGCTAGAGAACCCAACGCTTGCCCAAGTCCTTGCAACTCAGACGCAGATGATGGCTACCATGATGCAGCAGATGCAGCAGTAGCATCAGCAGATGCAGCAACAGATGATTCAACAACTGCAATAGCAGCAGGCCCAGCAACCGCAGCAGCAGGCAGCTGGTCCACCCCCACCGCTCTAGTCCAAACTACCCAAATTCCTCCTCGTTTTCCCACCTACCTTCTCGAGCACCACCAACCCCATGGAGGCAAACGACGGGCGCCATGCCATCAAGAAGAAGCTCAACCTCCTGCAGTGCAAGGATCAGGAGAAGGTGGCGTTTGCCACTAATCAGCTTCGGGGTCCCGCTTCGGCATGGTGGGACAACCATCTGATGACTCGTCTTGTAGGGACGGAGGTTACTTGGGCAGAGTTGAGTCATAGCTTCCAGAATGCGCAAGTCCCTGACGTAATTTTGGCACAAAAGAAGAGGGAGTTCCCAGCATTGAATCAAGGCAATCGAACCATGACGGAATACGTCCATGAGTTCAACCACCTGCGCGTTACACATCGGAAGATGTGCGCACTGATGCCGAGAGGAAGTACAAGTTTTTGGCAGATCTTGACGATGAGTTGACCAACCAACTGATCTCGGGTGACTATGTCGACTTTGAGAAACGGGTCGACAAGGCCATCCGCCAGGAAGACCAGCGGAACAAAATGGATTGCAAGAGAAGGCGGTCCAGTTTCGGTCGAACCAAGGAAATAATCAGCGACCCCGCTTCATGCCAGGGCAGCAAGGTGGACCCTCCACCATGGTTGTTCACTAGCACTGCCCATTCTGCCAGGGGAACTTCCATCACAACCCCAACTTCAGTCGTGGCACCAAGAGCAACAGCGGTGGCTAGCCCCGCCAATGGCACCAGCCCCGCCAGCTCAACCCAAGAAGGACTTTGGGGGCAAGCCGTTGGTTTGCTTCAACTGCAACGAGCCCGGACACTTCGCCCAAGTTTGTGCAAGCACGGGTCAATCACGCCACAGCAGAGGAAGCTCAGGTAGCGCCTGATGTTATACTGGGTACGTTTCCTGTAAACTCAGTCTCTACTATAATTTTGTTCGATTCTGGTGCAACTCATTCCTTCATATCAAAGATATTTGTTGGGGAACATGGGCTAAGAAAAGAGAAACTGGTCACACCGATGCGGGTTCACACCTCGGGGAATAGTTTGATGTCTGTCAGCTATAGTCCCTCGGTGACAATAGAAATCCAAAGATCACGATTTCTAGCCGATCTCATCCTTCTTGAATCCAAAGACCTAGATGTCATCCTCGGAATGGATTGGTTGACAAGGTACAAGGGAGTGATAAACTACGCGACATGCACCATCACTTTAACCAACCCGGAAGGAGAAGTGTTTACCTTCCAGTCTTCGTTGCCCCTAATGCAAGGAGTAAGCCTGAACCGCCAGGATGAGCCAGTGGTAGAGAAGAAAGAACCCAAGAAATTGGAGGACATACCCATAGTCCGGGAGTATCCGGAGGTCTTTCCAGAGGATCTCACAACCATGCCGCCAAAGAGGAAGATTGAGTTCTGGATCGAATTGGTACTAGGAACTGCTCCAATCTACAGGAGGCCCTACTAAATGGCCGCCAATGAGATGGCCAAGGTCAAGAAATAGGTCGATGAGCAACTATAAAAGGGATATATTCGCCCGAGCATGTCGCCTTGGGGTGCTCCGGTGATATTCGTGGAGAAGAAAGATAAAACCAAAAGGATGTGTGTGGATTATCGCACACTCAACGAGGTTACTATCAAGAATAAGTACCCATTACCTTAGATTGATGACCTGTTGACCAACTGAAAGGAGCTAAGGTGTTCTCTAAGATAGACCTGCGATCAAGTTATCACCAGTTGAGCATCAAAGAAGAAGATATCCCAAAGACGACCTTCATCACTCGTTAAGGGTTGTATGAGTGCACCGTCATGTCCTTCGGACTCACAAACGCACCAGTCTTCTTCATAAACCTAGTGAACAAGATGTTCATGGATTTCTTGGATAAGTTTGTTGTGACCTTCATAGATGACATTCTTATCTACTCAAAGTCTGAGGAAGAGCATGAGCAACACCTCTGCCCAGTGCTGGAAAGGTTAGAGGAACATCAGTTGTACTCCAAATTTAGTAAGTGTGACTTTTGGCTCGAGAAAGTTTAGTTTCTTGGTCATGTCATAACCGCTCAAGGAGTGGCAGTTGATCCGTCAAATGTGGAGTCGGTTACTGTTGATGAGAAATTCGATTCCCACGCATTGGCCTAAGAGGTTTGCTTTACTCTAGTGCAGGTCCAAATTGGTCGCCTTTGGTGAATTTAGGGCGTGCCAGTTAGTTTGATCCTGTAACCAACAAGAAACAAGAAATATGCATTAAGTTAAAATTAGATCCTACCGGATCGCCTGAAGACATCAATAAACACATAATTGTTATTCCAAAGCACATTTATGCTAAGTGATTGGGATGGATCGGTAGTATACCGAGACAGTATAAATCACTTACGCTAAAGGCACATTAGGATAATAATTATCTGCATTGACAACCTAGCGGATACTGCAGTTCTAATGTGAATCGGCTAATACTCCAATACATTTTATAAAAAGATATTAATTTAATCTAAATGCGCTAAACATAGATCAATCGGCTGTCAGCGTAACTTGACAGATTGATACTGGCTTAGGGCATTTAAATAGATTGAGATCTTAATATAAAATGCAGTTTTAATATATCTAATAGCAATTAAAACTAAAAGATAACTAAAATAGGTAAGGCTGGCTGAAACTCCAGTGATGTCTCTAATGATAAACATTAAACCAAACAGATCTTGATAGTTCTAAAAGCGACTTAACAGATCGATTAGATGCAGCATTAAGTACAAAAAGAAATAACAGATCTGTATAAGTTAATGAGAACCCCTCGAGATGGTAGACACGACATATAATCTAATTCAACCCCTGGATCTAGCCTCATCGGCTGCTGTCTTCAGAGAAAAACCAGTCGATTGCAAGATAGATCTAGGTATTGCTCTAGATTATAGGCCGTGTATGATAGGTTGCATAGTCTATCGCATCGAAACTAGAGTATCATGACGACGAAAACACTAATCCCGATGATACAAACCACTGATAACAAGGAATTACCTTGTTCGGAGATCGAAGCTGATGCAGGCCGAACAAGAGCAAGAACTCGTCAAAAATAAAAGGGTGGAGATGCGTCGAAGTTGATTGATTATGTGTTGGTTGTTTTTTACAAAGAGCCTTCGGGTCTTATTTATACCCAGGCGTAATGACATCCGTGCAGGACACGGTTTCTACCTTATCTACTATTTACAGTACGACAATATCTCGGGACGCAGTCCCATGCCGCATTACAAAAGGAATATCTAATAACTTCCTAATTTACAGATACAATCGCCATTACAGGACCTGATCCATAGATGGAAATATCTAAAACGCACAATTTGGAGACCGAATCCAATACTTTATCTTCAAATTTCCTCTCGGGACCGGCCCTAGCTCTATCTTTCGCGGGATCGGCATCGGCTATCCTGGTCCGACTCGGACTCAGTCGACTGGCTCCGCAGCCGATTCGGACTAAGCCGACGCAGCCCCTGTTTCTCCGCAGGTCGTGCATCTTCTCTGACACCGCCTCAATCTCTCCTTCAAACCTGGGGATTTGGTTACCAAATTTGGTCGTTAACAGTTACCAAGTGGACCCCACCAAAGACTGTCTCTCAAATCCAAAGTTTTCTTGGACTCGCGGGTTATTACCACCGGTTCATCGAGAATTTCTCCCGAATTGCAAGGCTAATGACACAGTTGTTAAAGAAAGATGAAAAGTTCAAGCGGTCTGCCGAGTGCAACAAAAGTTTAGAGGAACTCAAAAAGAAGTTGGTCACGGCACCGGTTCTAACCTTGCCAGACTACGCAAAAGATTTCAAAGTTTATTGTGACGCATCTCGTCATGGGTTAGGATGTGTGTTGATGCAAGACGGCAGAGTGGCTGCATACGCTTCACGCCAGTTGCGACCTCATGAAAGTAACTATCCGAACCACGACTTGGAACTAGCAGCAGTGGTTCACGCCTTAAAGATTTGGCGACACTACCTTATCGGTAACCGCTGCAAAGTCTATACAGACCACAAGAGTCTGAAGTACATCTTTACCCAACCAGGTCTAAACCTCCGCCAGTGTAGATGGTTGGAGTTGATTAAAGACTATGATATGGGGATACACTATCACCCCGGCAAGGCTAATGTGGTAGCAGACTCCTTGAGTCGGAAGAATTACTGCAACACCGCTCATTCAGAAGAGATGTGCAGTGAGTTGCAAATGGAACTGGAAAGGTTGAACTTGGGAATTGTCGAACACGGGTACGTGGCTGCTCTCGAAGCTCAGCCGACACTCATGGAGCAAGTTCGTCTAGCTCAAGCTAATGACCCAGACATAGCTGAGTTGAAGAAAACATGAGGGCTGGTAAAGCCAGAGATTTCTATGAACATGGAACAATCTGGATGGGGGAAAGATTGTGCGTGCCTGAGAACAAGGAGTTGAAAGACCTAATTCTTAGAGAAGCTCACCAAACCCAGTACTCGATTCACCTCGAAAGCACTAAAAGATCTTAAGGAAAAATTCTGGTGGGTCAGCATGAGAAGAGAAATCGCAGAATTCGTTGCCTTGTGTGATGTGTGTCAGCGAGTAAAGGTAGAACATCAGAGACCTGCATGATTATTGCAACCCCTTAAGATTCCGGAGTGGAAACGGGAAGAAATTGGGATGGACTTCATCACGGGTCTGCCCAGGACTTCCGCCGGTCATAATTTTGTTTGGGTAATCGTGGATCGACTCACAAAGGTCGCTCATTTCATTCCCGTACATACCACCTACACTGGGAAGAAACTAGCAAAGCTTCATTTGGCAAGGATCATGTGTTTGCATGGAGTGCCAAAGAAGATTGTGTTGGATCGAGGGAGTCAATTCACCTTGAACTTCTGGCAGAAATTGTAAGAAGAGTTGGCTCCGTTTGAGGCATTGTATGGTAGAAAGTGCAGCACACCGCTCTTCTGGGATCAAACAGGAGAACGCTAGTTGTTTCGTACTGACTTCTTGAATGAAGCAGAAGAGAAAGTCAGACTGATTCGGGAAAGGTTGAGAACTGCCCAGTCTTGTCAGAAAAGCTATGTCGACAATCGTCAACGAGAGCTTAGCTTTGAAGTCGGAGACCATGTGTACCTTTGTGTCACTCCGCTTCGGGGAGTACATCTTTTCTAGACGAAGGAAAGTTGGCACCACACTTCATGGGGCCATATAGAATTCTAGAACGCCGAGGAGAAGTCGCCTATCAGTTGGAACTCCCCTCATCCATGGCAAGTATCCATGATGTGTTCCATGTGTCCCAGTTGAAGAAATGCTTGCGATTGCCCGAGGAACAAGCAAGTCTTGATCACATCGAAATTCGAGAGGACTTGACTTATGTTGAAAAGCCAATTCGTATCCTCGACACCAGTGAAAGAAGAACCAGAAACTGAGTCACCCGGTTCTGCCGAGTTCAAGGAGTCACCATTCAGAAGAAGAGGCAACTTGGGAAAGAGAAGATGAGCTGAAGGCCGCCCATCTGCACCTCCTTGCCAGTGCCTCCGAATCTCGGGGTCGAGATTCCGTTTAAGGGGGGTTGGTTTGCTACGCCCCGCTTTTCTCCTTAGTGTAAAAATCGCCTGTGAAATTTGGAGCTAAAGAAATTGGCCGGAAACGTTAAAGAAGATGAACTCTGAATTTTAAAATACATTCAATAATTTGAAATGGCTTGGTGGGATTTTTCTTGAATTCCCCATGTCAAAATATGCTAACAGATTTTTATCGAATTTTCGAGAATCAATTTTAAAAACTGATTTAGGCTTATCGGAATAAAGTTCCTTAAGGAAAAGGGCTTTTCCCTTTTTCCTTTTCTTTTCCTCCTTTTTCCTTTTTTTCTTTTCCATGGGCCGTCGGCCCAATCCGTCGTACGGTTTCTCGCTCTCACACGTGCGCGCTGTCTCCCTTAGCTGGGTCGGTCCATGTCACGCCCGAGTCGCTCGCCGCATGTCCGCGCCGCCTCCCTCTCGGTTTGGGACGCTGACAGGTGGGGCCCACCTGTCAGCTTCGTCCCTAACCTCCCGTCGCCCTCCTCGCGGTCGCGCTGCCCCACGCCGCCGCATTCCTCGGCCGATCCTACGTCTACCCGGCCACTCCGCCCGCTCCGTGCATGCGCCGCAACCTGCGCCCCACTTTCCCCCTCTCTCCCGTCCCGCAGATTCAACCCTAAGGCTGCAACGGCCAGATTTCAAAATGTCGGCCGCCGCCTTCCCCGTGCCACGTCGTGCCACCAATTCCGCCCCTCCTCGGCCATGTCCGAGCCTCTCCTCCCCTTATAAAGCACCCCACACCCCCTGACCAGCTTTTCCTTTCGCAATTGCGCCGACCTGAGCTCTCCCATGCCCCCGCACCGCACAACCGCTCTCCGTCGCCATCCCGTGCACTCCGGCCTGCCAATTCGCCCGCGCCGCCGCTCGCCGCACTGAATTGCCACCACCCCCACGTTCACCGCCTCAAGTAGACCGCTGGCCACCACTTTTCCCCAATTGTTAGCCGCCCAATTCGCCCATCGTCATCGTCCTCTTCAACTCCGGCCGTCGTTAGCTTCACACCTCTCTCTTTTGTCATTTACGTTCTAATTCCATCAGTTCCACGCGTGTTTAGTTCCTGGCCACGTCGCGCCGAGCACGCGCGTCGTCTCCGCCGTCGTCGGTGCCGCTAGGGCCCGTGCGTCGTCTGTTCCGCCATCGGCCGACACCGTTCTTCTCGTCGTCGGTCGCGTCTAGCGCCGCTTTTCCCCCTTTATTTTCCTTTTGGACCCGAGCGAACTTTGTGTTGTGCAGTGTGCGTCGTCTCCGCCGCTCTTTCGTCAGTCGTCGGTGACCTTTGGGTCTCGTGCGTCGCCGCTCCGCCGCCCGCGCCGCGTCGTACTCTCGTCGCCGGTCGCACCCGCCCGTGCCCACTCTCGGCCGTCGGATCCGTCCAACAGACAAATCCGAGCCGTCCATCCCGAGCCATGCCGCCATGGATCCCACCGCCCACGTGGCCACGCACGTGCCTGCCGCGTAGGTGCCACACAAGCGCCACGTGGTGCGCGCCTCCTTTCGGGCCGGTGGACTCGGTCCAACGTGCGCCTGTCTCCTTGTGCAACTGACCGGGGGTCCTGCCTGTCGGTGCCATCGCCCCGGTCGGATGACATCAGCCCTAGCCGGCGCTTGCGCCATAAATCGTTTTCCCTTTTTTTAATTAGTAAATCATAGAAACTTGTAAAATTCATAGAAAATTCATCCGAACTATGTTTGAGTCTGTTCAAGTTGCAGTGGACTCATAAAAATGTCTAGAACACATTAAAAATAGTTGAATTGCCTGTTTCAGTAGTTTAATAGCCTGTTCTTGCTGTGCTTTGATTGTCGATTAGATTCCGGTTCCGCGGACGCTCCGGCTTATTTTGAAGTAGTCGCGGAGGTTCAGCAGGAGCAAGACCAACGCAAGTCATGTACCTTTTGATCATGTTGTACCTACTTTATAAATTAATCTTGCTTTATCTATTAAATTGCAATGTCTATACTGTCATCGGGATGGGACCTATAGTATTCAGCCTAGGTCATTTTGTTAGTAATATGCCCTAGAGGCAACATGGAGATGTTGGATATCACGGTCAATGTTTATGTACTAATGAAGAAAATATTATTCAATTCCATGAAATAGACAACTGATATTGATCAATAAGTATGTGACTTATTTATGAGGCTCTTTATGTATGAATCTATTTCTAAATGATCCCTAGTTAAACATGAATGTAATGAGTTAAACATATAAGGAATACCTAGATGAGTTGTGGCGATAGTTATAGATGATGTTCTCGTCCATTCCTCTAGTATGGAAAAGCATAAGGAACATTTGGGATTAATGTTGGGGGAGTTAAGAGAATAGAACCGTATGCTAAGCTTATAAAACATGAGTTTTGGATGGAGAAAGTGTAATCTCTTGAACATATTGTAACTACCAAAGGAGTAAAAGTGGACTCAGAGGAGATAAAGGCAATATTGGAATGAGAACGATCCTCAATAGTCAGAGATATTAGGAATTTTCTTGGATAATAAGATATTACTTGCATTTTATTGAAAGGTTCTCTAAGATAACTAAACCTCAAGAACTCAAGAAAAGATAGACCACCGCACTAATATTAACTTTCCCAGACAATAGAAAAGATTTTTGGGTCTATTGTGACGCTAGTCGTCAAGGACCGGTATGCATATCAACGCAAGGAAGAAGAGGAGTTGCATGCGCATCATATCAACCTAGACCACATGAGCATAATTATACAGCTCATGACTTGGAGTTAGCAGTGGTGAGTCACGCATAAAAAACATGGAGACATTATCCAATTAAAAATAAAGGGAAATGTTTATGGACCATAAGAATTTTAAGTACATCCTAAGACAACCCGATTTAAACCCAAGGTAACGAGGATGGTTTGAATTGACAAAAGATCATGATCAGGACATTTAGTATCATCCGAGGGAGGCTAATATTGTAGCTGATACCCTATGTCAAAAAGTCTAGTACAGCAATAGTCGGATCAAAGAGTGCCCAGAGCCGCTACAGATAGGAACCCAAAAACTAAGAATAGAATTTATGGATAAATTAAGGATGGCTCAAATGGAAGTGACACCTATTCTTTGAAAATAAGATAAAGAATGTACAATAAAATGACCCACGAATCTTGAAGATTAAACAAGGAACATATCAGGTTTTGGAAAGGATATCAATGGATTTACATTCTAGGGAAGCATTTGCTTTCTAGGTATGAAAGAGTTAAAGGAAATAACTCTGTAAAAGGATTATGATTATAGGAGAGAAATTGGGAGCTACTCAAATAAGACAATGGGACATGAGATTTAGAATTGGAGATTTTGTCCATCTAAAAGCAACACCCTTTAAAGGAACACATAAGTTTCAGATGAAAGGGAAACTATCTCGGAAATATGTCGGACTATACTAGATTTTTAAGAAAAAGAGGAGAAGTTTCCTATCAGCCCCATCTATTGCCGAAGTTAAGTACACCCGGTAATTCATATCCTATAGTTCATAAAGGATTTTAGACAACCAACCAAAGAAGTTTCTACAATTATTTGAGACTTGGTTAAATCTCGGGGACGAGATTCTTTTAATGGGAGTAGATCTATAACAGCCTCAAAAATCCATACTTTTAAAAAACTGTAAATTGACGTAGAATTTTTTTTTGTGAATAACATTTATTATGTGTTTTATTTTAAAACATTCAAAATCTCCAAAAATTTATTTGCATTCTTTATTTATTCTCCTTGTTTTAATTTAAAAATTCTAAACTTATTAATTGTTGCTCTTGTTTTTTAGAAAATCAAATTAATTTTTAATTCAAGAAAATTCCCATATTTTTGAATTCCAATTTATTTTAAACCCTAAATTGAATTCTTTCCAAACTTTCTCTAATTTTAATTTAAAAATGAAAAATCAATTAAATTTTTATTTCTATTTTTGAAAAGTCTTAATTTGACTTTTAATTTAAGAAATTTCTAAAAATTAGGTCTAATTAATTTCAAATTCTAAATCAACCTCTTTTCAAAACTTTCCTAAAATTTTTCTTTATTTTCTTTTTTTCTTTTTCTCCTTTTTCTTTTTCCCTATTCTTCTCTTTCTTCTCCCTCCTTCCTTCCTTTCCCTCCTTCTTCTTCCTCTACTTGCGCTACCACGGCCGCCGCTGCTTTGGTCGCCCGACCCTCGCCCATCGGAGGACCAAATCGACCTCGACCATCCCTATCTCTTCGCACAAGTGCCATCAAGTGACTAGAACGCCATCGTCATCGCCGAACCGACCTTGCGCCAACCATGACTGCCACCGATTTGAGCCGCGAGCACTGTGTGCACCACCCCGCCCACCGGAGAGAGCCCAACCACGTCAGCTATCACCATCGTCATGTACATGTGCCACCATACCATTGATTCATCATCGTCATCGGATAAATGTGCGCCAAACCGACCTCGTTGTACCGCCATTCCCAGAGTTCATCTCAAAGCTCAAAACCGACTTGGAAAGTCTATAAATAGACCATGGCAGGCAAACACTTCTATACACGAATTGATCCTCATTTCTTCCTCCACATTACCCCTAAGGTCCCCCTAACTATCACTCACCATCTTGTTTGAATTTGGAAGAAATTTGACGAAGAGTCTTTAAGAACCCTAATTGCCGCCAAGGGCAACATTCCAAAATTTATCACCTCCGGTTGATTTATTCTTAAATAGAAGGTATGTCGATATCCTACTCACTCTAAAATTTCATTCCCCTAACTTACCAAGCCCAATTAATTGCCGAATTCACCGGCGGCGAGCACCGTCGAGGTGACTCTGTTCGGCTACCGGCGCATACTTGTCGCCAGACCAATTCAACCTATTTCCGATCAAACCAATCCTTAGGTTAGTATCTCCGAGCACTATAGAAGCTCCAAAGTCCCTTGGTTTAGCCAAAACATCACCACACCGCCGTAGCACTGTGCGCCGCCGCCGCCGCGAGGAGCTCGTCGCCGACAGGTCGCTCCACTGCTTCGTTGGCCCAACCAAGTGCAAAAATGAATTCCATGTGTCGCATAAATGGAGGAAAGGCCCTTCAATCCCGAGCTAACTAATAGATTCCTCCATTCCCTTTAAATTTTATTTAAATTCCTCTTATTTCTTTTATATTTATTAATGTTTCCTTTCTAAATAAATTTCAAACTTCTTACTCTTTGAATTATTTTATTTTCAGCTAAAAAATAAATTCTAAGAAAAAATAGTTTATTCCCTAGTTAACCAATAAATCTTTTTATTCCTTTTACTTTTATTCAAGTTTTAAAAGTTATGATTTAACAAATAATCTCCTTAATTTAAAAACTTTAAGAATTGTGCATATTTCTTTCCTTTTTAAAATATTCTAAATACTTATTCTATTTTATTTTATTTTACCCTACTCTTTTCAAACCTAAATTTTAAGTTTTAAAACCTAACAAATAACCTTCCCTTTAAAACTTCAAAAATTACCTTTTAAACTTCTTTTAAGATTTTACATTTATTTGATGTTTATTTAAAGTTGTTCATTTGGTTTATTTTATTATTTACCCATAGATCACGACGTCGAATTTGCAAAGAAAACTAAACTCATCATCGACACAAACATCTTCATTATTATTTGAGGAAAAAAAGAATTTGAGACCACTGGTCCTGAAGGCAAGTCAAACTATCCTTGATCATTTAAAGAATTTTAAAATAGCTAGTTACCCTATTCTGAATAGTATCTTCATTTGAAAATGGTTCATGGGCTGGGTTAGTTAAAATAAATAGCTATAACTTATCATTTCATGTGATTTTAGATAGTCTTTAGATCCTATGTGTCATCATTTCATGCACTAGAATAATCTTATCATTTTATGTAATGAAAAATAAAATTCTTTTATTTCATGTGACTAGTAATACCCTTTTCATTTAAGAACACTATGCTGAAGTTTAGACCATGCTTAAAATTGTAGGTATAATAAAATGATTATTGTTTCATGTAGCATCATTTTATGTATAAATCATAGGAAATCTTATTATGTTATGTAATTAGGAATATTTGTTTTTCCTTCTAGGAAACATCCTAATAATTTAAACTAAGTATAAAATTATAAATGTAATAGAATGACTATTATTGCATATACCATTATTTTAACCACAATTATAGCAAGTTATATTATCATTTCATATAATAGAATGGAGGTTTATTATTTCATGTGATAGGCAAATATAAGTCCTATCATCTCATGTGATATGAGAATGGTTTTGGCGGTATGCCAGAAAACATAAAAACTCTTGTGTCAGAACAAGGACACCGATGGACCCGTTATACCGGCATTGCATTTATATATTTCTCTCTGATCTCCCTAGGGACTCAGGAGATTTATAATGTGCATAACAGCATTGGATATTGTAGTGTTGTTGAAGTCTCATTGGTGGACAGCTATGTAAACAACAGATAACAACGCCGATAGTAACCAGATCGGTACCGTCTGTTAAGATAGAATCCTTGTTCCACCAAGCCGGGGCAAGTGTGTCCACCAGTTACTAAATAGGGGATGGATCCACTAGTTACTGGTTAGAATTGGTGCTCCTATTAAGATAGAACTCAGGTCTCGTTCACACATCACAAAAGGTTAGAACTATATAAATGCTATGTTACCCTTTAGTCTGGCTAAGGTTAATCCTCGGGTTAAACTGGGTAAACACTGCATGGTTGATTGTATTCGAATACGTCGTACTCTCGGTCAATGGAGTTATGTCTATGGGTGAATCCAGTACAATGGCATGAGAGTACTTTTCTTAAATAGTATTATAAAATTGGAATACTCACATTTAAGTAATTTTAGAATGGGATGGAATATAGAGTTAAATCCATGGTTTATACATTTAAATGTTCATAAAAAATATTTTTATAAAAGATAAGATATATTATCATGCTAGGAACATGTTTAAAATTTACTTCTCTTGTCAATATAACATGCATATTTAAATAGAATCATATCCAGTTTGGCTTCCTGAGTACCATTGGAAGAATACGAACTTTAGGTTGACTCTACACTCGGGCAATCCCTGTGGAAGTGTCACGTCTTTTTGTATTGTATAACTTGTATTTTACATTATTAATTTGTAAAAACATACGAAGTTTCTATACCTGTGCTATTTCACGCATAACCAAATTCCTGGGAGGTTATTTGGTATTGTGGGAGTTGACCTCTCTGGAGGAGACCCCACACAGCACTACGTTGCCGGGATCGGCAAACCCTAAGCGCCACCAGGCGATTGGGTGGTGCGCGTGGATTCTGGCGGGGTCGGGCGAGACGCAAGCAAAATCGCCGTTGGGGTCTGCTGAAGCGCTCTGGGGTCGACGGGTCGGCTTATCTGCTCCTGGGGTCAGCTGAGGCGTTCCCGAGGTCAGTAAGGTATTCCCGGGGTCGGTTGGGACATCCGTGAGGTCGGCAGAGGTTGGCAACACTTGTTCGAGATCGGATAGCTCCTGATTGGCTATTTCCGTTGCACTGCACGCCAATAGGTAACCATCTATGGGCCCTTACTTGCAAGCTATCTTGGATTGTGCGGTAGAAATTTTTGTTTGATGCTTTCGTAGCCTCCGCGTTTTTCTTCAGTGGTATCAGAACTAGACTTGCGTAGTTTGGGTTTTAGATTGGATCTGGAACAAGTTTAGCACACGGGTTGATTAGATCAATCGGTTTACTGGAATGGTAGAGGAGCGTTGATGGAAATTGTGTTCCTTAATAGTGTATCAGAATGACATAATGTGATTACGTCGAAGCAATTTCCATAGGACTCAGTTTGAGTCGTATTCGAGATGGCGTTCCTTGATAGTGTATCAAAACGGTATAATGTGATTATACCAAAGCTATTTCGTAGTCCGACCTTGGCTACCGCCTTGCGCCTATGCAAACCATCTCTCTTGCTAGCGGGACCGCTGTGTGCGTACCCCCTTTTGTCGCCTCAGTATCGATTCTCTATGATTAGTAGAAAGCATTCTACGTCTAACTTGTTTTTGCAGAGAATGTGATGAGATGGTATGGCCCAATTGTATGTATGAGATGCATGTGATGTGTGTAATATTCTTTCATACCTACAATCCATGTAATATTCTTTCACAATCTGCGTGTCGATTTAATCTTCAATTCAAAACTTCTATAGTAGTAGCTTAGTTTGAAGAAATCAAGCATCCGGCATTCGGGAGAACAGTGATGAAGATGGAGATCCTCTACACTGGCATGGAGATTGAGATCACCATGTGAAAGGGCCATACTATTTCATTATTGCTATTCTACATACTTTCATATTTGAGATATGTTTGTTTGATAGGATAGTATCCCTCACAAAAATTGAGTGGTAATGATTCCCTTCCAAGTGTTGCACCTATCACCGTTATGTTCGTCAATTGGTGGGTCTGTCCAAGCAGAGTGCCATTGTCTATCATAACACGATGGGGTATATGTCAGACATATACATGCATGAGAATTTGGTTTACTTTACAAGGCTATCAAAACAGTTTTGGGCCTTGGGGCATAGGTTGGGGTCGGGGCATGATGATGTCACTCAACAAACAAGAGTCACATAGGGATGTGATTAGCAAGGTGTTGCTTACCCATGATACTAATATTCTAGCAGTGATGCCAAAGCTCACTAGAAATTAATTAACATGTGGATCTTGACCCAATATATAATCTAGAGGAAAGGTTAAGAAACATAGTAGGAGTCTTTTGTTAAATTGTTTAATAAAAGACAAACGCAAAAACATTGTGCTAAACTTTGCATTGTACTAAACCTGCGGGCGCTATATTGTAATATTTCGCGTAAGATGATTGATGTATTTTGCGTGCTTAATGATTCAGTAATGTAATCGTGGATACCAAACTACTCGATCTAGAAAAATGATACTATGAACACAAATGGTTCCTGTTACAAAGACATGGGTCCATAGGTAGTAACATTCGTTAAGGGCTTGACTTAAGGCCCGTCACCGTTATAATTTTTCTATTTAATTTTTATTAAATTATTTTTATATGTGTATGCTCTTTCTTATTTTAGTATTGTTGAGCTGTAGTTTAAATAATTTAGTACAAATACAATAAATCACTAAATAATACAGTAAAGTTCAATAATTCACTAAATTTATTTATTTCACTAAATAATTCAGTAAAGTTCAATAAATTACTTAATTCACTAAATAATTCTCCAAATTAACTAAATTCAATATATAAACTACTATTTTCATGTAATTCACTAAATAATTTACACAAAAGGGTTGCTAATACAAAATAGTTAATTCATGACAAGGAATAGCAAAACAAATAAGTACAAAGGCATCAGTCACAAGGTTATGCCTTCCGTATGATCTGACCGAGCATATGCCACATTCTCTTGGGGATCATCGTCAAGGTCGATGTGAGGTCTGACATGAAGATTCTCATTGTATTATTCTTTGTCGACAACGTTGTCAACCCCGATAATTTGGTGCTTGCCATCCCTGACGATGTGCATCTTCTTGTTTGTAGGTTCTTTTATGTAGAATATCTGCTCGACCTGTTTCGCAAGCACGAATGGTTATTGGTGTATCCTACCTTGGATAGATTCATTTAAGTAAGACCTTCCTTGTCGACTTTGACACCAGTGCGTATATTCACCCAACGACATCAAAACAAAGGGACTTTGAATCTCATGTATCTCAGCTCCCAGATCTGTTCAATGTGACCATAGTATGTGTTGGAACCAACTTGATATTGGAATGCATCTATACGAACTCCACTGTTTTTGCACTATGCTTTTTTCATCTTATTGTACGGTGTAAAACGTGTAACCATTAATATCGTATCCTTGCCACGTGTCTATCTCCCAACACGGTCCCATCCCCAACAATTGTACTGTCTCATTTGAATCATCCGTCGACATTGTAATACGCTTCTTGAAGCATTCGTTGAACCGAAAGTTATGTTCTCTGTTAATCCACATGTCCGATCGCCCCAAGTTGTCCTATCGGATTTTCGCTAGATGCTCCTCAAAGTATGGGGCAACTTCTTCCATATCTTGGAGCATAGCAAAATGAGCCTGCGAATAGGAGGCTCAATAAGGCACAACTCTTTTTCTGCCTATTGTGCTAGCACCTGACTACCTTCCTTCGTGATGAGACGCTGGTACTCCGATAGGGTCGGCCTCGGCCATATAATCAATGCAAAACTCAATAACCTCCTTGGTTGTGTAACCTTCAATGATGCTCCCCTCTGGTTTGCTCTGTTTCTCACGTAAGACTTTAGAACTCCCATGTACCTCTCGAACGGATACATTTCTCTTAGAAATGCTGGGCAACATAGTTATGTTTGCTTTGCGAGAAGAACAGGGAGACGAGTCATGATATCAAAGAAAGGCAGAGGAAGAAACATCTCCATGTGACAGAGGGTATTGACAATATCGGTCAGCAATTCATCTAGGTCTTCAGGATCTATAACCTTCTGACTGATTGTATTTAAGAAGGCACACAGACATTGGATGTGTGGTGGACTTCGGGTGGTAGAATGCCTCTGATAACAATTGGCAAGGTTTGTGTGATGTGCATGTGGCAATCGTGAGACTTCATTCCAACCAGTTTTAGGTCATCCAATTTGACATACTTACTTATCCTTGCTGAATAGCCTGATGGAAATTTGATATCTCTGAGGCATGATAACGTTGTGATCCTCTCATCCTTCGATAATCTATGGCAAGCTGGAGGGAGGTACACTCTACATATCTCTGCATCTGTTACAGGCAGGAGTTCACTGCGAATATTCATCTCATGTAGTTCAAGGCATACATTCAACCCATCATTTGTCCTCCCAGGAATATTCAGTAGTAGCCCTACCAAACTCTCACACACATTCTTTTCTACGTGCATCAGATCAATCCAATGACGGACCTCGATATCTTTCTAGTAAGAAAGTCGCCAAAATATGGATTTTTCTTCCACATACCCTTGTCCATTGCCTTAGTTCGTTGTCTTTTCTTCCCAAACTCATTAGTTAGGTAAGTGACCATGTTCTGGACCTCATCTCCGGACAAATCCTTGGGTGCAGTCTAAAGTTCCCTCTTACCGTTGAAAAGTTTCCTTTTTCTTCTAAATGCGTGTTGGAGAGGGAGCCATCTCATACGACCCATGTAAAACCATCTTTCTAAATTTCTTTAGCCACCTACTGCGTGTATGTTCCATACAGTCGGAGCATGCCTTCTTTCCTTTCATGGTTTGTTCAGAAAAGATTGCCAACTGTAGGATAGTCAATAATGGTGCAGAACAATAGAACACGTAGGTTGAAGTTCTCCTAGCCGTACACATCCCAAGTTTCTACACCTTCTTTCCATCGAGTCTCAAGGTCATCGATAATAGGCTTCAAGAACACACAAATGTCATTGCCGAGTTGTTTCAGTCCTTGGATTAACAAGCATAGCATAATGTATTTTCTTTTGAAGCACAACCATAGCGGTAAATTATAGTTTACAATCAAAACTAGGCAAGTGCTATGAGAACTGCTCATGTCTCCGAAAGGATTCATGCCACCGTACCCAAACATACTCTCATATTTCTAGGGTCGGCTGCGAATTCTAGGTATCTTCGATCAATATTGCTCCATTGAATCGAATCTACGAGGTGTCTTATCATATCATCGTTCCATCTCTCTGTGGCATACCAACGTACTAACTTTGCTTCCTTGGGGCTGGCAAATATTCTCTTGAAACAATTAATGATAGGTAGGTTGCACACAACCTTCGTCGGACCACCCGGCTTTTACTTCTTTCCTTCGTCTGCACTTTTTGTTCTCTTGTATCGAGAAGCCTTGCAGACAGAACAAGCATCTAAGTCCGAATATTGCTTGTGGTACAACATGCAATCGTTTGGACAAGCGTGAATTCTATGGACCTCTAACCCCAAAGGACACAAAACCTGCTTTGCTTCTTATGTTGTCTTGGGCAATGTGTTCTCATCAGGAAGCATGGTCTTCAAAATTTCTAAAAGATGTGTGAAACTCTTGTTTGTCCATGCACTACTTGCCTTCAGCTTTATTAGCTCCAAGGTAGCTGATAATTTGGTGTGTTTTGCCTTACATCCAACGTATAGAGGCTTTTCCGAGTCACTGACCAACCTACTAAACTTGATGGATTCTCTCTCGTTGTAGGTTGGGTCCTCAACATCACGTAATATGTCTTATAGCAGATCGTGATCCACAACAATCATTTCACCGCCGAACGGAGAAGGTACAAACATGTCATGTTCATCTTCATCTTCCTGATTTTGTGCACCACTTCTGTCTGTAGCTGCACCACTTGGGTGTAACCCTTCATGAATCCTCGTTGTATCAGATGAGCATGTACGTCCACTCTGCTACCAAACATATTCTTATGTTTGTAATCTGCATATGGACAACACATGTAATCACTCTTTCTTCTTTTCCTATTCTCCTCCGCGACGTTTATAAAATTTAACACGCCATTTCGATACTCTTCGCTATAGTGTCGCACAAATTTTGATCCATCGTTGAGCTGCAAAAAATTGGAAAAATATTAGATAAACATTTTGTAGGCAAGTATTTACTAGATTTATGAGAAATGACTACTATTTTTCAATTACATTTGCACTTTCTAATTTTTTAGGAAAAAAGAGACAAAAATTCGCCCTCTTCCTCCTCCCACCAAAACAGTGAATAGTGGGATAACCAATCCACTAGTGGTTGGAGTATTTATAGAGTACAATAAATATTTGTAACAACCAACAAACTAGCAGCTGTGACGAGTATTGCAATTATCTTTGTCAGGCCAAAGTGCAAGCCCGTCACCGACGACACTCATCGGTGATGAGCCTAACTGTTATCTCAATCAGGCCACAAGTTCGAGCTCGTCACTGATGATAAACATTAGTGATGGGATTCTATTGGGGTCTGACAAAGATAACATTGGTTATCTTTATCGGGCCTTGAATTGAGTTTGTCACGGATAGGTGTCATCCGTGACGGGCTCTAGATTTATGCACATATGACATCACTAGTACAGAACCTTCCATCCATAACGGGCCCAAATATGCCTGGAGCACTCTGGCCATCAGAACGAAGTCATCTCAATCGGGTCGTCATTTGCACCGTTGTAGATGTACTCGTACAACCCCAATTGCAAATAGCTCGTCAGCGATGAAACTCATCTGTGACGGGCTCAAATGTAAGCCCGATTGAGATAACCTAGGATATCTCAATCAGGCCATAATACCAAGCCTGTCAGAGATGAGGGCCATCGCTGACGGGCTCAAAAATAAGGCCCGATTGAGATGACTTTATAGCCCATCACCGATGACTCATATCGGTGTCGGGCTTTCATTTAAGCATGTTAGAGATGTATGTGCCCCGTTACAGATGTCGTTTAACTGGCTCGATTGAGATATAGTTTGGACACACTATAAATGCACCAGCAACCGCTGTCTGAATTCATCGCACTGTTCACTTTTTTTGTGAGAGGTTGAAGGGGGCGAATTTTTGTTATTTAAAAAATAGGAATATATTAGAAGTAAGTATAAAGGTTGATTTTTTTACAATTTAGTAGTATGATAACTAATGTTTTGTTAAACTTTGTAGCGATGGATCAAAGTTGGATGAATGCGACAATTTTAAAGCGTCATTGCAAGGAGTATAGAGATGGCGTTTTAAGTTTTATGAACGTCGCGAAGGAGGATTGGAGAAGAAGAAATAGCAAATACATATGTTGTCCATGTAGAGATTGCAAGAATGAGATTTTGTTTAGCGGAAAGGAGGTACACTCTTACTTGATACAATGGAGATTCCTGAAGGACTACACATGTTGGGTGAAGCAAGGAGAGACAGAATCGGATAATGGTGCAGCTGCAGACAGCATCGGTGCCGACAATCATGAAGATGAAGATGAGCATGACATGTTTATTCCATCTCCATTGGGCAGTGAAATGGTTGATGTGGATCCTGATATGCTGCAAGAGATGTTACGTGATGTTGAGGAGCAAGCTCACAACGAGAGAGATTCGATGAATTTCAGCCGTTTGGTCCATGACTCCGAGACACCTCTATACGTCGGATGCAAGGCAAAGCATACCAAATTATCAGCTACCTTGGACCTAATGAAGCTGAACGCAAGTAGTGGATGGACAAACAAAAGTTTTACAGAACTTTTGAGAATATTGAAGGCCATGCTTCCTGAAGAGAACACATTGCCTTAAACGATATATGAAGCAAAGCAGGTTCTGTGTCCCCTAGGGTTAGAGGTTCGTAGAATTCACGCTTGTCCAAACGATTGCATATTGTACCACAAGCAATATGCGGACCTAGAAGCTTGTCCTGTGTGTAAGGCTTCTCGATACAAGCGAAAGAAAAGTGCGGGGGAGGGAAAGAAGTCAAAGCGGGGTGGTCCGGCGAAGGTTGTATGGTATTTACCCATCATTGATCGCTTCAAGAGAATATTTGCGAACCCGAAGGAAGCAAAATTAGTGCGGTGGCATGCCGAAGAGAGAACAAACGATGGTTTGCTAAGGCACCTAGCGGATTCGATTCAATGGAGGAATATTGATTGAATGTACAAAGACTTTGCTGCCGACCCCAAAAACATGAGGATATGTTTGTGTACGGATGGCATGAATCCTTTTGGAGATATGAGCAGTTCTCACAGCACTTGGCCCATCCTTATTGCGAACTATAACCTCCCGCCATGGTTGTGCTTCAAAAGGAAATATATTATGTTGTGCTTGTTAATCCAAGGTCCAAAACAACCGGGCAATGATATCGATGTATTCCTAGAGCCTGTTATCAATGATCTTGAGATTCTTTGGAAAGAAGGCGTGGACACTTGGGATGCATATGGTCAGGAGAACTTCAAGCTACGAGTTCTACTGTTCTGCACCATTAATGACTATCCCGCACTGGGCAATCTTACTGGACAAACCGTGAAAGAAAAGAAGGCATGCTCCGACTGTATGGAACATACACGCAGCAGGTGGCTGAAGAAATCTAGAAGGATGGTTTACATGGGTCATAGGAGATGGCTCCCGCTACGCCATGCTTTTAGAAGAAAGAAGAAAATTTTCAATGGTAGGAGAGAATTTGGAACTGCTCCCAAGGATCTGTCTGGAAAAGAGGTCCATGACATGGTCAAAGACATAACTAATGAGTTTGGGAAGAAAAGAAAACATGGCAAGGAAAATGATAAAGCTATGTGGAAGAATAAATCCATATTTTGGCGGCTACCATGCTGGAAAGACCTTGAGGTCCGGCATTGCATTGATCTAATGCACGTAGAGAAGAACGTTTGCGACAGTTTGCTCGGGCTGCTGCTTAATATGCCTGGAAAGATAAAGGACGGCTTGAATGCTCGCCTAGATCTGCAGGAATTGAACATTCGCAGTGAGCTTCAAGCTGTTACGAATGAAAAGACAAGAAGAGTGTACCTCCCACCAGCTTTCCACACATTGTCGAAGAATGAAAACATCGCAATGCTGTCATGCCTGTCTGATATTAAGGTTCCTTCGGGCTATTCAGCAAGGATAAGTAAATACGTTAAATTGGAGGATCTAAAAGTGGTTGGAATGAAGTCTCATGATTGTCACATGCTGATCACACAGATCTTACCAGTTGCTATCAAATGTATTCTACCACCCAAAGTGCGTCACAAAATCCAACGTGTTTGTGTCTTCTTCAATGCAATCGGCCAGAAGATTATAGACCCCGAAGATCTAGATCAGATGTAGGCTGATATTCTCAATACCCTGTCTCACTTGGAGATGTATTTTCCACTATTTTTCTTTGATATCATGGTTCATCTCCCTGTTCATCTAGTGAAGCAAACAAAAATATGTGGCCTAGCTTTTCTAAGGAAGATGTACCCGTTCGAGAGGTATATGGGAGTTCTTAAGTCGTACGTTCGAAATAGAGCAAAACCAGAGGGGAGCATCATTGAAGGGTACACGACGGAGGAGGTTCTTGAGTTCTGCATCGACTTTATGGCCGAGACTGATCCTATTGGAGTTCCTGCGTCTCGCCACGAAGGAAAGTTAGCAGGCCTTTGCACAATAGGCAGAAAAAAATTGTTTCCGATCAAGCTACCTATGCGCAGGCTCATTTCGCTGTGCTACAACATATGGCTGAAGTAACTCCATATTTTGAGGAGCATCTAGCGAAAGTCCGACAGGACAACATGGGTAGATCAGACATGTGGATCAACAGAGAACATACTACTCGCTTCAATGAATGGTTCAAGAATTGTATCGCACGATCGACCGATGACCCAACTGAGATAATACGAAGGTTGGCAAGGGGCCCAAGCTAGGATGTTGACACATGGCAAGGGTATGATATCAATGGATACACATTCTACACCGTCACACAAGATAACAAAAGCACAATGCAGAATAGTGAAGTCCGTATAGATGCATATCAGGATAAAGCTGGATCGAACACATATTATGGCCGCATAGAGCAGATTTGGGAGATGAACTACAGGAGCTTCAAAGTCCCTTTGTTTCGTTGCAGTTGGGTGAATATTCGAACCGGAGTTAAAGTCGACAAGGAAGGATTCACTTTAGTGGATCTAGCCAAGGTTGGATACACGGACGAACCATTCGTCCTAGCCAAGCAGGTCGAGCAGATTTTCTATATAAAAGAGGGATGGCAAACGAAGAATTGTTGGGGTTGACAACATCGTCGATGAAGAAGAATACAACCAGAATCTTCATGTGAGACCTCAGATCGAACTTGACGATGATCCTGAAGACAAAGTGGCATACGCTCGCTCAGACCATTCGGAAGGCATATCCTTGTAAATAGTCTTTGTAGTAATATAATTTGTAAATTGATAAATGTGATGAAGTATTTTGTACCGTAATGGTTGCAGAACATACAATGAGTAGTCTCTCTACCATGCACTATAAATACAGGTAGTCGTATGGTTGCATTAGCTACACTTGTATTGTGTTATGCACTGGTCCTCTCTCTTAAGTGTGATGTTTTCTTGTTTTCCGATTATTCACTTCTCTTGGTTCCTTAAACAGGATATAATTAACTTTGCCAAGTTTAAGCATTTTTTGCTATTGAAGAAAATTTTGAACAAGCTCTATGATGTGGTATGAATAAAATTTAAACAAGCTCTACTTCATATGTTAATTATAATATTTTTAAAAAATACAATCCCAACTATAAACTAATTTAATAAGGTATTGGATGCGGATGACACTTATCCGTATCGGGCCTACTGTCATTGCCCGATGCAGATGACACTCATCCGTATCGGGCTTACTACAAGGGCCCGTCAGCGATGACTCATCCGTATCGGGCCCTAGTAGTACGCCCGTCAGAGATGACTTGCCCCGTCGACCCCGAGCCCGGACGCCTCCTCGCCGAGCCGAGCCCGGATGCCTCCTCGCCGAGCCAAGCCCAGACGCCTCCTCCTCCACACCGGTTAGTACACACGCCTCCTCCTCCACGCTGCCTTCCTCCACGCTCACCGGTTAGTTGATCTTCCATTGCTCTTTTGTTGCTCTTATGGATACTCAAGATGATTTACATACATATATGCTTGATGCTTGTGATGATACGGTTAGATTTATCATGCTTGGATGATTGTTAACTTTATGGAAAATTTATGCTTGGGATTAAAGTGCTCCAACCCACTTTGGGGGATTAAAGTGGACTTTTTCCTCAATTTCTATGATCTGCACTTTATAAAGAACGCCCGAGGTTGCAGCTAATTACCTCTGAATTGCTCTGATTAGCATTCTTTTGATAACATCGGCAATTTAGCCTTTTTTTCTTGGTCTAGATTTACTGCTATGATGCTTGAATGATATGGATGCTATACTGCTATCTTGCTTAATCCCTATGATGCTTGAATGATATGGCTGCTATACTGCTATCTTGCTATACTGCTATGATGCTTGAATGATATGGGTGAACGATAAGACTGCTATGATACTCTTGGCCCTAACTTGCTGTTCCTTTCCTCACCTTTCTTCTCTCCACTATTCGTCCTGGCCAGTGATGAATGCTCAACATTAGCCTTTTTTTGGGGGGCAGTACACTGGATCTGTTATTATTACATTAATTTGGGTTTTTTGTAACTACACTTGTTCTTTTCAAGTGTTGTTCCTTTCCTCACCTTTCTTCTATTCACTCCTCTGGATTTCTTCTCTCCTATTCCTGGCCAATGATGACTGCTCAAGAACAGACTATAAGAACGGACCATCGACACTTGTTATTTTTTTTGTTTCTACAAATGTTCTTTTTAGCAAAAATACTACCATCTACACTTGTTATTTTGATTTTGGGAACTACACTTATTTTTTGATAAAAACAGAACGTCTACACTTGTTAATTTGTTTTTTGGATCTACACTTGTTTTTTTGAAAAAAACCAGCCATGGACACTTGTTCTTTTTTTGGGGGCACTACACTTCCTCTTTTTTTCGCAAAAAAAAACAGCCAAGTTGATCCATTCAAATATATATTCATCACAGCCACAACCAAATTGATCCATTCACATATATATTCTACACTTGTTATTTTGTTTTTGGGAACTACACTTGTTTTTTTATAAGAACAGACCATCTACACTTGTTCTTTTTGGGGGGCCCTACACTTGTTCTTTTTTTTATAAGAACAGACTATCTACACTTGTTCTTTTTTTGATCTACACTTGTTCTTTTTTTGGATGGCGCTACACTTGTTCTTTTTTTATAATAACAGACTATCTACACTTGTTCTTTTTTTGGATGGCACTACACTTGTTCTTTTTTTATAAGAACAGACTATCTACACTTGTTCTTTTTTTGGATCTACACTTGTTCTTTTCTTTTGGATCTACACTTGCAAACGATTGTAATTGATGCACAATTTCTGAGTAAAACTAAGGCCACATCTAATACTTTTACCTTCCAATAGTTTAGTAATATGTAAAAGTTTAGTAATGTTATTTTCTTCGATAGAAAATGTCGGCGACTACAAGTGGGACCACAACGAGCCGGGCTCCAAGGTCCCAAAATAAGATCCCTAAGGAAGTGTATAGAATAACGGAGGTGGACGAACAGGGATTTCCTACGGCCCCAGAGAAAGTTGTCAAAAAATTCGCAACAATCTGCGGAATCCTAGGGAGGTGGAACTTCACAATTTTGGCGGACCATATATATCGGGTCCCACAGGAAGAAAAAGATGAGGCCTGGAGAGAGTTCAAGGAGATCTTTGAGTACCCAGAAGAGGCTGAGGAAAGACTGAAGCGGCGGGCTATGCGCAAGATGGGCAACTTGTGGAAAAATTTCAAGACCACGCTCGTCACTGACTACGTCCTCAATCCATCCCAGCCAGAACCATTTAGGAAGTACCCATTCATCACCCAGGCTGTGTGGGACGAGTTCCATGCCGCCAAATCAACCCCTGAGTCTCGGGCAAAAAGCGAGGCCTATAGGGTGTTGCAGGCAAAAAAACCTTCACCCGCACCGGCTTGGCACGGGAGGATACGCCGAGAAGCAGCATGAATGGTAGAGGGAGGATCAAGTTGCCGCGGAATCTAACACCCCGCCAATTCTTGGTGATATCCCGACTACCCGAGCAAGGAACTGGGCAAGGCAAGGGAGAAGAAGAATAGTGATGGAACACTGACGTTCTCAAACCCCGAAGATCAAGCGGTGTACGATAAACTTGTAAGTTTAACACATAAAACATCTTTCAATAGGTTGTATCGTCCTCTACATTTAATTAATCCTAACTGTACGGTAGGTCCAGCTGACTGCTGAGAGACATTCCTCCTCCGAGGTCTGCTCACAAAGGCGCGAGGATGACATCCTCACAAAAGCCTTAGGAAATGAAGAACACCATGGACGGACAAGGGGCATTAACTCTGCTGTCCCATGGAAGTATGAGTTTCCCCAATTTGCTTGGCAGTACAGCAAGCACAAGCTGTCAAAGACGGAGAAACAAGCACGCCTTAAGGAGCAACTTCGGGAGGAGCTTAGAGTCGAGCTCGCCGAAGAATTCAATGAGAAACTGGCACGAGTAGAGGCTCGGGTGGAGACATATGAGAAGTTGATCGCCGAAGCTCCGGCCGCTGTAGCTCCCAGAGTAGAAGTGAGCCCCATGCAAAGGCGTAGCAGCTGCGCATCAGTTGAGGCGGGAGCAGAAAAAGCACCAATCCCCGCCACGGTGGACCACATAACGGTAACAAATTTCAACAAATGTATATTTTGTATTAGCACCAAAGTACACCCTAGTAGTAATGACACGTATGATTCTATTGCAGGAACCCACATCCTGCACCCTAGTCGTTAGGGTGACCCAATCATTTGCAATTCCGGCTGCAGAGGATCTTCCATTCAAGCTTACCCCCGAAACCTGGGCTCATGGGGCGCAGCTGCTAGCCAGACATGCAAAAGTCCAAGTGGACTTAGTGAAGTCCGATTGGGTGGGCTTCACTCTCCAGCACCCACCGAACGATGAGGACATATTCGACCTATACCAGCAGGATGCCCTCGACGTCTCTCTTATAGCCACGCGGGTTTTGTAAGTATTGTTTAGTTATATTTATTTCGTTCCTTAGCTCCTTGCATTTAGCTAACTAAAATTCTTTTAACCATTGTAGAATGGCTATCCAATATTGCAACAAGCAAGAATGTACCAAATATGGATTCATGGACCCCTAGAAAAATAACACCACGATGATAGAACAATATCCAACGTAAACAGAGGAGAACATCTACAATATGCTAGTGCAGCAACATTACAAGACATTTATACTTCTGCCATACAACACAGCATGAGTTTGTACTATCATCCGTACCAATTTCAATCCCGTGCATACATACAATTTCATATATGTCATCTCACGCAATTTGCAGATTTCACTGGGTTCTTTTCATACTTGACGTTGATAGCTCGCGGATCCATGTCTTTGACTCAATGGATAAACCAGAGTCTACATACGCAAAGATTTTTGAAATGTTAAACAGGTAATGCCATCTTACTTGCTATTGCATATATGTGGTTCTCGGATAATTACTCGCTAGCTTTCAACTGCACGTAGGGCATGGGCATGGCTCCATGAGAATGTTCGTAGGACTTGGAAAGAAAAGCTTTCTGTGAGGTTAAATTTTTGAGTGAGTAATATGCTCCAAAGTTATATTGAATCGTTAATTTATTCTAAAATAAAAATATATATGAAATTTATCGTCGTTTCTCCTTTAGTATGCAAAGTAGGCAAAGGGGACAAACTTTTGCGGCTACTACATCTGCGACTACATTCACCGCCTAGTTATCCAAGTCACAGGTCCCAGGATCTAGATGTACATATAACAACCATTTATACGTTACGTCTCCATTTCTTATTATTTCATATATTTATTTCTCGTTTATTCGAATGACAGCTTATGCACGTAAGGGACAAACTCCTTCATGCGAGTTTCATATAGGCTACTAAAGAAAGAACTTATGGGATTTATCAACGAGCAGATTACTAATACGGCGGGAGAGTTCTACTTTAGTTTGAGCAACATAGACCCTGGATCACATAACGTAGAGATTTTTTTGTAACATACGATATTAAACAATAAAAGAATATAATATATATGGATATTTATGTGTGTACATATTTGGTAATATATGTTTATATAATTTTAATTAAGTGTATTTATATGTATGTAAAATATATATTTATACGTATATATGCATGTCGCATACATATGTGTAAAATATGTATGCATAACATATAGTTAACAAGCAGCAAGCTAGCAGTAGGAGCAAAGTAAAAAAATTAAAAAAACTTTATTCTTGATTGCTAGCACCAACCGAGACTAAAGATGACGGAGTCAGCCATGTGGCGTCGCCATCTTTAATCCTGGTTGATGTTACCAACCGGTACTAAAGATAGATCTTTACTCCCGGGTATTTCATCTGTGACTAAAGATACCGAACTTTAGTGCCGTTGTTATTGTCTCGATTTGATATCTGAGGTTACAAAGTGAGATAAATGTAAATTTCTTCAGCAGTGAACATGACGAAGAAAGCGACGAGTGATGTCAACGCGTTGAAGCTGCAGCTTTGCTTGTACGTATGGCTCAAACGTAGGTCAAATGGTAAATATGCTGATCAACTGAGGGTTATTATTAAACGGCAAAGCATACTTAAGTGTGATGGAGCAGTACAATTTGTTGTTAGGTCAAAACATAAATGATCATACAGATAAACCAGGCTTAATTAATTTTGACTGATGCGAGAAACCAACACTATCTAAGTTATGTACTTAGTTACTCACATGGGGTCACTAAGGATCATAGATTTGGTGTTTCTAAGTTCTTTCAAGTGCCAGCTGATTCTGCTCGTCATTCTTACTTGCATTTGTGTTTGTGCCAAGTTGTCAACTTGTAAATTAGTAATTTGTACTAGTTCCTTTTTATATCTAAGCTGTTTTGATTGTTTTTAAGTTAAACTTTTTAACTTTTAACTTAAAAAATGTATGAACATTTTTAAAAAATATATTATTATATTATATTTGATATTAGATTTATTACACATACTCACGGAGCGCGTTGGAAGTACAGCTCACATGCCTTATATGCCTTATAGGTTCGGCTTCACTCCGACCCCTATCTGCTTCACTTCGACCCACCTATCTATTTTGATATAGGTAAAGTAATATGGTAGTTATAAATTATAGTTAGCTAGACCTCTCACATCTAAGAGAATGAAAGGGCGAAGAAGAGAGAGGGGATATAAGAGACAAGAGAGTTTTAATATTTGTTTATTTGTGATAGTAATGCTGCTACTATTCAACTTATTACCTTCCCCGTAACGATAAATTAATATGACTTCTTCTACTATTTTTTTCCACACATTTGTGTTTTAACTAGCGCCTTCGCATCTCATGCCTGCCCCCACTCAATGCAATCAGTAAATTATTTGCTACTGTCTACACGGCCAACTATTTAATGTACTCTATAAATCAACCGTCCACTTTGACCACTTTCATCTCTCTCCCCACTTTTGTGCATCTCAGCAAAGCCGAGCGGCGCCGAGATGGGCTCCTCGATGTCGACGCCAATCGCTGGCCACCGCAACCTCCTCGGCGTCGAAACCGTACGCCGGCGATAGGATGGCATCAACGGCGGCGGCGGATTGCGTGAAGCAGTGATGTTCTGGGCCACCGGAGTGACGGCCTCTTCCCGGTGGCACCGGTGAGCTTTGAACCACGGCGGGGGAAGGAATCCTGGGTGGAGGCGGTGCATCCAGGGAAGAGAGCCCGCGGCGAAGGTACACCCATGGTGGCCGAACAACCCTGTGGCGGTTGTTGCTCCTCCCCCGACGTGAAGCGCGGCGAGAGGTTGCGGCCCCGCACGTCGTCCCTCCCACGCCGATCAACTGACAACAGCGACGGGAGAAAAACGGTGGTGGCAGATGAGCTAATCCCTTCCGGCGACCAGCGACGGCGGAAGGGACCTCCACCGGCGAGATGGTGTCCCCTTTCTCCCGCTACCGGGGATCCCGCCGCGCCCTCTCCGCCTACGGCGGCGGTGTGCCAGGCTGGATCTGATGCGTCCCGTCGTTGGCAACCAGGGGCACGGGGACGCATCAGGAAGATGACGGCCGAGCCATCTCCTCGTCGGCGACAACCGGGTTTGCTCGCATCAGAAGCACGGCGGCACCTCGGTCACGTGGGGAATGAGGAAGAGGAGAGCGGTCACGTCGTGGCCAACGTCGAGGCTGCGGCCGTGTCCGCCGGTGCTGGGTTCCGTAGAGGTCGGTTGGGGCCATTCTGAGTGGGAGGCGACGAAGTGTTCATGCGGGTGGCCATGCTGTCCGTGTGGATGGTGGGCTCCTGAAGCTGCAGCAGCTGTTACCAGGCATGGCTGAAATATTAGGCAATTATTTAAATAAATTTCGAAATTAAATAGATCAAAACTATCACAAGAACTAGCATATACAAATACAAGAACATCCATGATCACCGCAGCTAGACAAGATGCATACTGAGTGTTTGCAGGCATAAGAGTCACATGAACACGCCGCGAACGTAGCCGATGAAGATGTTCGCGTCGAGCCGATGAAGCAGGAAGACGCGCCAGATTGAGTAGTAATGCGAACACTTTCCAAAAACCTTATTCGTCCTCTTTCAGTGCAGGATTGCAAGAACGACGGCTTCGGAGACCTGCTCTCCCGGTCACCGGTGCACACCGGCGGCAGGATAGAGCAGACGACGGAGGTGGCGCAGCAGAGAAAAATGTGGCAAAACCCTAGTTTGGATTGATACCCAGACGACTGCGCAAGCGAATATATATAGAGATTCCGACTCAAATGACTTGCACGCGAAGGCAGCGCCAGTGGGGGATTCGGTTAGGATTCTGCCTCGTATCCAATTAAGGCTCTTCAAAAAATTTGCCTGTGAACAATTGTCAACTTGTCCAAAAATTTAAGGCACGCGAATCTCAGCCACAGCCCGGGCCGGCCCGGCGGGACGGGGTGAGCAAGTGCGCGCGTGTAGTTTTCATTTCCTCTTCCCTCATCCATGGCTTTGGATGCAAGAGAAAAGCCTCACTATATAAGTTGGACATCCTCACTCTAAACTAACAATATAGTACTAAAGTTTTTCACATTGCCATGCCATACATGGGCCTTTATGCGCTTTTGAGATTTTTCCCAGGAATTAGCTGAAAATAATTTGGGCTTAGCCCATTAATTCTAACAACCTCCCACCAGATCTCAAATGCACATTTAGAGATTTGTCTGTTTCTCACTACTGTTTGATATACTAGTGTTTCAACATGGACTATTAAGTTGAACTCTTGCCTAGATCTTCAAGCTACACTTATCTACAACTTGAACAATGGACTAAGCCTTGAATTGCAAGTTTTGTACGAATTAGTTTTACTTAAAGTCATAACCAGTATTATACCGTCAGTAGTCTACCCCGCTAGTGGAGCATATGTGTCATACTCCTTGGACTCTTCATGAGTTTACTAGAGAACACCCACTTTTCATAAACTGCGACGTTAGACAGTCGGACTCAAATAGGTGTGTTCTTTTAAGAATGTTCTGTAGGACAACATCTTTGCTCTTTCAAACCAATATGACACATTAAGGTATGTCACCAACCTGCCTTACAGCCCTTCGAGAGCTTTACATCATAGAAAGGATTAGGAAACATAGCTCTCTTCAGTTAACCAATAGCTTATTCTTTCCAGGTTCTAATTTACGGGATCTCCGATCATATAGGTTGGGTTACCACTTTGTCAACTTATATAGGTCTCAATCCTATTTCCCTCGTTGCACTATCTATCATATTTTGTGATAGCCCTTTGGTAAAAGGATCTACCAGGTTATTCTCTCTTTGAATATAAGTCACACTTATCACTCCGGAGTTTCTCAACTTCCTGATAGACTTCAAACATCTCTTAACTTGTCTTGATGACTTTGCATTATCCTTAGCACTGTTCACCTTGACTGTCACAGTTCATTACGACAGCGAGCACTGGTTTTTCAATCACAGGCAAGTCCATCAAGAGCTCACGTAGCCATTCAGCCTCAACTAAAGCAGTCAATTCTGCTTCCATGGTTGACCTCGTCAATATAGTCTGTTTGCAAGACATCCATGATATTGCACCACCTCCAAGAGCAAATACATACCCACTCATGTCATAAAGCTCATCAACATTTGATATCCAGTTCGAATCACTATATCCCTCAAGCACAGTAAGGTGCCCAGAAATAGTGAATTTCATAACTCAGTACCTTTTAAGTAGCGCAACACCCTCTTAAGAGCATGACAGTGATCACTACCCGGGTTGGACATGAACCTACTCAATTTGCTCACAGCAAAAGAGATGTCGGGTCTTGTTGCACGAGCTATGTACATGAGTGAACCAATAATTTGCGAATATCTCAGTTGATCTTTAGAAATTTTCTTGTTCTTTCGAAGTATCACACTGGGATCATAAGGAGTTTGAGAAGACTTGCTGTCCATATAACCAAAATGGCTCAAAACCTTCTCCACATAATGAGATTGTGAAAGAGTAATCCCATTCTCATCCTTAATCAATTTGATGTTCAAAATCACATCAGCTTCTTCTAGATTCTTCATATCAAAACTCTTTGATAAGAAGGACTTGACATCATTGATCACATCAATGTCTGTGCCAAAGATAAGAATATCCTCCACACACAGGCATAATATAACTCCTTCGCCCCACCATAGTGATAGTACACACATCTATCAGCCTCATTAATGACAAATCCGACAGAAGTTAACGTTCTGTCAAACTTTTTATGCCATTGCTTATGTTCTTGTTTCAGGCCATACAGGGATTTCAACAATTTGCACACCTTGCTCTCTTGATCCTTAACTACGAACCCATGAGGCTGATCCATATAGATCTCCTCATCCAACTCTCCATTAAGAAAAGTTGTCTTCACGTCCATCTAATGGACGATCAGACCATATGAGGCTGCCAAGGAAAGCAATGTTCAAATTGTGGTCATTCTAGCAACTAGCGAGTAAGTATTCTCCTTCCTTTTGAGTACCTTTAGCGACAAGCTGAGCCTTGTACTTCTCAATTGTACCATTAGGCCTAAGCTTCTTCTTGAACACCCATTTACAACCCACTGGTTTACACCCATAGGGTCGTTCTGTTGAGCTCCCATGTTCTATTGGATAGAATCGAGTCCATTTGGAGATGCGTATGCCTCTGTGATAGTTGTAGGAGTATCATCCACAAGGTACACAGTGAAGTCATCACCAAAGGATTTTGCAATCCTAGGTCTCTTACTCTTTCTAGGAGCTTCATTGTCATCCTTCTCAGGAACTATCTCAAGCTCGTGAAGCTGTTCAGGAGACTCAATAGGTGGGTCAAGTTCAGGTGTAATCTCAAATGACAATCTAAAAGTACTAAGCATATTTTTCATTGGAAATATATTCTTAAAAAATATAGCATCACGAGATTTCATAACAGTATCAACATGCATATTAGGTACATCAGATTTAACAACTATAAATCTATAAGATATACTCCTCTGAGCATATCCTAGAAAGACACAATCCACTGTTTTAGGCCCCACCTTAAGCTTCTTGGTAATTGGAACATTTACTTTAGCCAAACACCCTTATGTGCGCAAGTAAGACAGTGATGGTTTTCTCCCAATCCACATCTCATATGGCATTTGATCCTTATTCCTATTTGGATATCTATTTAGGACATGCCACACAGTCAACAAAGCCTCCCCTACCATGCCTTAGATAAACTAGCAGTGTCTAACATGGCGTTAACTAAATCAGTCATCGTGCGGTTTTTCCTCCAGGCAATCCCGTTTGACTCGGGTAAATAGGGTGGCGTCCTCTCATTAATAATGTCATGTTTCTCATAGAAATCATCAAAAATACTAGGGAAAAACTCGCCACCACGATCTGACCTAAAACATTTAATCTTTCTTTCTAGTTAGTTTTCAACCTCAACTTTATAGATCTTAAAGTAGTCTAATGTTTCATCCTTAGTTTGCAGCAAGTAAGCATAGCAGAAACGAGTAGCATCATCAATCAACGTCATAAAGTATTTTTTCCACCTTTTGTCAATACACCATTCATCTCACAAAGATCGTAATGTATGAGTTCTAGTGGTGCCAAGTTTCTCTCTTCAGCCATCCTGTGAGGCTTCCGTGATTGCTTAGATTACACACAACCATGGTACTTAAAACTTTTGGCAATGGTGAAATTTGGAATTAAACACATGCTGGATAGCTAAGACATTAAGCCAAAATTCACATGACATGAACGAGAATGCCAAACATTTGTATCATCACTAATATGTCCACAAATATGGTTCACTGACTTATTGCTAAAATCTGCTAGGGAAAAGCAAAAAAGTCCTCTGCACTCATAGTCTTTACCAATAACTGTCCATACTTAGACACTACTAAGTTATTGGACTCTAAGACTAACTTAATACTGTCCTTCAATAATAGGGAGCCGCTAACGAGGTTCTTGTTGATGGAGGGGACATGCTGCACGTTCTTCAGCTGCACGATCTTTCCCGAAGTAAACTTCAAATCTATCGTACCAGCACCACGAACAGTCGCAGGCAACCCGTTCCCCATCATCACTGAGCCTTGGGTGCCCTGATAAGAAGAAAACATAGATATGTCAGCACACACATGGCCATTAGCACCAGTATCAAACCACCAGCTAAAGGCACATTAGGATAATAATTATATGCATTGATAACCTAGCCGATACTGCACGTCTAATGTGAATCGGCTAATACTCTAATACATTTTATAAAAAGATATTAATCTAATATAAATACGCTAAACCTAGATCAATCGGCTGCCAGCGTAGCTTGACAGACTGATACTGGCTTAGGGCATTTAAACAGGTTAAGATCTTAATATAAAAGTGTTCACACCTAAATTTGGTAATTGAATCCCTAAGTCCTCGCAAAGGTGAAGCAGAATCGGATCGGCTGATTTGACGGAGAAACAGAGACCGCATCGCTGAGAAGCAATCGGCTGCGATGCCAGTATGCTAAGGATTGAATCGGATAAGGGCAGTCGATAGCCGATATTACGTTCAGAGAAGATAAAACTGTTTCTGGTGCAAATGTTTGAAGATAAATAGAAGATCCGGTTATCAGCTTTTGCGTTAAAAGATATTGCCATCTATGGATAGAGTCCTGTAACGGCAATTATATCTGTAAATTAGGAGTTTGTTTAAACTGTTCGTTGTAATGCGGCGTGGGTCCTTCCCAGGATATCGTCATGTTTTAAATAGTAGTTTAGATAGAGTCCAGGGTTTATACAGATAATGATATCTTGGGTATAAATAGGACCTGAGATCCCCTGTAAAAGACATTCACACAATCAATCAAACAACCTTCGGCGCATCGCCAACCTTTTTTCTTCAGACGAGCAATTGATTTGGCTACGGGCTGCATCGTTTCGATGCCCAAATCCAGGTAAATGCTTGTCATTAGTGGTATGTTCTGCTGATTCTAGTGCTTCCATCGTAATGACACATTAGGTTCAGGGGTTTATACTGCGCTATTTATCATATATCGCATATAAATTGGAGCAATGTTTAGATTTATCTCGCCATTGGCCAGTTCTCTCAAGAACCCGCAGCCAATGAGGCTAGATCTAAAGGTTGGCTGGTTTATATGCGGTATCCACCGTCTCGAGAGGTATAAATCAGGTATAACAGATCAGGTTGTTCTTTTTATACTTAATGCTGAATCAACGTTGAACTATTAAGTCGTTTTTAGAACTTCCAGTGATCTGTTCGGTTAGATTTATATGTTTAAGAGACAGTGCCGGGGTTTCAGCCGGCCTTATCTGCCCTAATATATTTCTTTTAGTATATTTATTATTAGATTTGTATTAGGACTGCCTCTTATGTTAACATCTTGTTCTTGTCGGACATCATAAGCCGAAATCGGCCTACCATCATTAGCCGATGGCCGATTTCCCAGGCTACGCATATCTGATTCAAGGATGATATCTTTCCATAAGAATCATCAGAGTACTAGCCGATCCATTGTTAGCTTTCCAGTATCGGCTAGGTTATCAATACATATATTTATTATCCTTTACTGTATTTAGGTTAAACGACTAATGCTGTCTCGGTATCGCCGATCCATTCTAGTCGTTTGGCTTAAATATATTTTAGGATAGCATATATATGCTCACGGATTCTCTCAGCCAACCCAGTGGGGATCCAACCTAACACTTAACGCATATTTCCTGTTTTTTCTTGTTGGTTAACATATCAAACCAACTGGCACGCCCTACATAGCACAGGCAGCCGAGAAGGACCTGCACTGGAGTTAAGCAGATTCCCAGGCCAGCGCGTGAGAGAAATTTCTCATCAACACGCTTCTTGGCACGCCCGGTGGGACTTTCTCTGCCGGCTCGACTAGGACGCATCGACTCAGCCGGCAAGATGGACGACTCCAAGAGCCCCAACATTTCCTAGGACAACATCGTGCCTGTGAAGATGGAGCAGTTATCGGCTGAGCAACAAGCAGATTACAAGAAGATGGTGGAAGAGCTCCAGGCCAACTACTTGCAATCTTTCACCCAAACAAGATCCGGGGTCAACACTCTGAACAACATGATCGCTACCGTGGTCGACGCCAAGATAGCCGACCAGCTGCAACGGGGGCCGACGTACTTCACAGTCGGCCAGTTTCCTAGATACAGGATGTTGGTCACCCAGAATCGGCCGATCCCACCACCAACACAACCAAGGCCGTCAGGAGGGGTCCTCGGCCAAATCCAACTGAATCGGCTACAAGGCCAGTGATTACCATGCTGAACCGACAGCAACCGCTGCCCCAGGATCAGATTGCTAACATGTTCAATGACAATCGGCAGTCAGAGCCGATTCCCTAGATTGACCTGGACAGACGGTACAACGCCGGTGGCCGACAGCTGTTCCCGGGACCACCAACGCCACCACCGGCGCATGGGCCGCGTCCCGCTGATCATCACTACCAGTATCAAGGAGGTCGTCAAGACCATCACTACAGGCCTCAAATGCCACCACCGCTGTATCGGCAAGCACCCGAGCCATATGACCCATACGAGCCGATACAGCAGGATAACCGGACTTGGGCCGATCTGATTGGAGATGTCATGCGCGATCAATTCGTCGTCAAGCCAAAAGACTCAGGAAAGATGTATCGGTATCCCTATCCAGAGCACTTCGAGCGGATTTCTCTGCCCAACTGATACAAGATCCCAGATTTTTTAAAGTTCAAGGGGCAAGACAACGTATCAACATACGAGCATGTTAGCCGATTCTTGGCGCAGTGCGGCGAAGCATCGGCTAGAGACGCCTTGAGAGTTCAATTGTTCCCTCTGTCTCTTTCGAGATCGGCTTTTACCTGGTTCTCCTCATTGCCTTACAACTTAATACAGAGCTGGGCTGATCTCGAAAAGCAATTTCACAGCTACTTTTACTTTGGCAACCATGAAATGAAGTTGTCGGACCTCACCAGCATGAGGCAAAAACACAGCGAATCGGTTCAAGAATACATCCAACGCTTTAGGGAGATGAGGAACTGATGCTACAGCCTGGTGCTATCGGACGCCTAGCTGACCGATTTGGCCTTTCATGGCTCGATCGCGCTGATCCGAGAGCGATTCTCTGCGCAGGACTTCGACAGCCTAGCCCACTTGGCGCAGAAGGTGACGACCCATGAGCAGCGTTTCCAAGACACCAGGGAGGCCGTCAAAAACATAACTCAGGCCATCGTTGAATCAGACTACGATTTCGACGACGATGACATAGAAGGGGCAGCAGCCGAATGGGCCAAGAACAAAAAGGCCATCGTCTGCCAATGGCTGCTGAAGACGGCCAAAGAAGAGAGATATGACTTCGACATCACCAAGGCCGACAGGATTTTCAACTTGCTGCTCAAGGAGAAACAGATCCAACTCCCTGAAAACTACGTAATCCCATCGGCCGAAGAACTAAAGAAGAAGAAACATTGCAAGTGGCACAACTCCACATCTCATGCCACTAACGATTGCAAAGTCTTCAGGCAGCAAATCCAGTCGGCAATTGAAGCCGGGAAGTTGAAGTTTGCCGATTCAAGTCGGCTGATGAAGGCAGACAACAACCCTTTCCCGGTCAACACAGTCCAAGCTGATCGACAGAACAGAACGGCGCAGGGCTTAGTCAACACATCAATCGAGGCCAAGGCAGAAGATGAGCCGACTGGATATCACGCCGCGCCAATCAATATGGTGCGTCCCGTTATCAGACCAACTGACCGATGGCCGATCTATGAAGACAGCCGACAATGTCCTCAGCACCGGTCTCGGCGGGAAGCAACTCGTGATGAAGCACCCCGTCAGCGTGAGCCAGAAACTCAAAGCCGCCGATACGAGGTAAACTACAACAGTGCCGATCTACATTGGCATTGTGATTTTCTCAGGTATTGCTGGGAATCCGGCATGAGGCTGCCAACACTGGATGACTGCCCAGCGTGCAAGGATCGTCGTGACGACGAGCGCAGGAGCTCACCGGTTGCAAGCCCAGTCCGGTTCGTCCCTAGGGCCATGCAGTTGAATCAGAGGCGGCATTCCGTCCATGATCGGCTCGGTCCGATCCATCAAGACTTCTTCGTCGATGAAGACCGCAACGACAACAACCATCACGATGATGAAGAGGCCGACGACGAGGAATCAACCAATCCCCAATGGTGCCCGTCCGATCTCTTTACAAAGATGCAAAAAAGAAGAATTAAACGACTCAAGCGTGAAGGAAGAGAAGATGAAGTTCGGCACATGATCCAAGATCAGCGCCGTCGGGTAGGCAAGATCAAAAGGCGATGGGTTCCTAAGAAGAAAACCACCCAGCCGACGAGAAGCAAGCCCAGGAGAGCCCAGCCGACCAAGTCAAGAGGGCAGCTGTCGACCCCCCTTTTTTAGGATGAGAATCATTCGTGTTCATAGTACCATATCCCTGGATCGAGTAGTTTGGTACCCTCGAATACAGTTCAGAATTACCAGGTGCAAAGAGCACGAATAGTCTTACATCGAAATTATTACAATAATAGGCCCGAAGGCAATATCCAATACATATAGGACCCACTGGTCCGGATACAACCAAAAGCAGAGTTTAGATAAGATTAGTAGTCGGAAGGCAGATGCATGCCGACTGCCACAGGCAACGACCGGGGACTAAGACCTAGTAGACGCCTTCTCCTCCATCGCCCACCTGGCAGTAAGCATAGGGGTCCTCCAGTTCTTCGTTTCCTTCATCTAAGGTTTGTGCGTATAGCAAGGGTGAGTACCCAACGTACTCAGCAAGCCGACACGGAGTGATGCATATGATAGGGTCATTCAAAGGATGGCTAAGGTTCATTTGCACAAAGCCAATTTTCACAAATCATTTCACAAACCTATTATCTAGCCAAGTCAAGTTTTAGTTTCAGAGTATATTAAAAGCAGCGACGGTTCTGTCTACCATCCATCGTGATTTCCAAGGATGGCTTCCCGCCTCCGGTTCGTCATGGTTTTCTAGGGAGTCCACCCCTTCTCGCATTTTGAGAAGTTGAGTCCACCAGCTCACAAAATCATTATGCAATCCCATCCCATCATTTTAAAATTTATGAATCTAGCCACGGGAGAAACTTGTCACGTTGCTCATTAACCACGAGCACGGCTATTCGAATAGATTGATTGACTCACACTGCAGTGGATGTACACTTTACCCGTACTCCGTGACTACTCATTGAATGAGCATTCATCCCTTCATATGGGATGGTCACGGCAAAGCCTTTCGATAACTTCGTTTCGGCAGTACCCACTCCATGAACTTAAATCCTCTTGCAGTCTAGCCGTTCTTTCCTAGCAGTGAGAGGAGTTCTGGCGCTCCCGGGGTAGGGAAAAACTTTCACAACATTCTTATTCATTACTCAACACTTAGGCCGCAGCCTTATCTCAATAACCAGAACCACCTCTTCATTCAAGAACCACTATGCAGCGATACTGCCTCCGCTCGGCTATCTATTCCGCTAGGTCTATACCCATCGAGAAGTACGGCTGTACTGGCTCGTTCCAGGTTATAAGTCTCATGGCTCGGTCCTTAATTGACCAGGGACGGTTCTTGCCTTTACCGGAATCCACCCAAATCCATCCATCCGCCCCAGTCCAAAACATTGATTTTGTACCTTTTTATTTTTCATCAAAACTATTTTCATCATGATCAGGGCAATGTGGCGCTCATGTCTCCACATGCCGCATTCCAACTACCTTCCCAAAGACAGTTGCCCAAGCACGAAGCTTCTTTGTAAAATCATGAGTATGCAAGGATCTAATATAAGACGGGCTAAGGATTTTACCGAATTATACTCCGGTTATATCACATCGAAGGTTGCAAAGAATAATTCTAATGGTAATCAACATCAAGGCAGGGTATATCAAGCATAGGTACTCATTAGTGCATAGCATGCAATTTGTAATTAAAATAAACATCATTTTGCAAAGTAGGACCAATATGTTCAAAGGGAAGTGTTGACTTGCCTTGCTCGCACACTTGTTGGCCGGGGTCTTCAACGTAGTTAGTGCCTACTCCCTCGGTTGCTATCCGTACGTGTGAAAAATCAATTGAATTCAATCAGAATTCAATAAAATACTGAGAGATCAAAAAGAACCATAAAAACGACTCCAAATGTTTAGTCTAAAATTATACTCGAGTTCGGATGAGATTTTTGGGGTAAAATCCGAGTTAAAACGGGTTCCGCAAAGCATCGATCGAATTTAATTAAGGAAATAAATTTAAAAAGCGCTAATCGAAATAATTTGTGCTTGATGTTTTGGAGGTCCGAGCACCAAAAGAAACATTTTTTTAATGGCGAAAAAGAAATAGACAAACTTCGGATTAAGAACGACGCGAAAACAAAATTTCCGAACAATCCGATTTTGATTTCCGAATTTGCACCAAGAAAATACATGAGAAAACAATATATTTTTGCCCAAATATTTTCCCAAACATTTTCTAAATATTTCTCCTAATTTTCCAGAATTTTTCCATATTCCCCCCCTTTTTTTCTTTTTCCTTTTTCTTTTTTTCTTCTCTTTTTCATTTCTTTCTTTTCTTTTTTTCTCCTATTCCCTTTTTCCCTTCCTGTTCGACCACTACTCCCTCCTCTGCTTCGGCCGGCGGCCGGCGCAAACGCGAGTGCGGCGGCCCGGGGGCTTACCGGCGGCTATGGCAACGGCGAGGGTAGGCGGCGGCGCTCTGGCACACGGCGGCGACGGCTCGCGGCGGCTAGCGACGGCTTCGGCGCACGGCGGCTTGCGGCGCTCGGGGGGAAAAACTGGCGAGGGGAGTGGAGGAAGGATGGCGGTGATGTGGGGAGGAAATGGGGAGGGCTTTGCCCCTATATAGGCGCGGCGAGAGAGGGGAAACGAGGAAAGGGGGACCCGCGCGGCGGTGGTACGGCGGAGAGCATGCGGCGACGCGGGAGGGTGGTGCCGGGCGCGTTAGACGCGGGTGTGCGTGCGCGAGGATGGCGGGGTCCGGCGTGGGGCGACGCATGGCGCGGCGCGGGGCGGGGTCCAGGCGTGAAGTCGTGGCGCGGGCGCGGCGCGGCGGCGGGGACCGGGCACGGTGTCGGCGCGTGGCGTGCACGGGCGCGGGCTAGTACGGGTGGGCGACGTGCGGCGGAAGCGGCGCACGGCGCGGCGGGGCCGGGCGCGGCGTGCGCGGCGCACGGAGCGGGCGCGGGCGGCACGGCGCAAGGCGCGTGGCGCGCGCGCGGGGCGCGGTACGGCATCGAACACTTGGCGCAATGGTGAAACGAGGGAAGGGGACTCGGCGGGCGGTGGTACGGTGGAGAGCACGCGGCGGCGTGGGATGGTGGGGCCGGGCGCGTTAGACGGGCGTGCGCGCGTGAGGACGACGGGGTCCGGCGCGGGGCGGGTCCCGCGCGAAGTCGTGGCGCGGGCGTGGCGCGGTGGACCGGGCACGGGTCGACGCGTGGCGTGCGCGGGGGGGGGCCGGTACGAGCGGGCGACGCGTGGCGGCGGCGCGCACGGCGCGGCGGGGCGGGCGACGCGGCGTGGCACGCGCACGGCGCGCGGGATTGGGGGCCGGGCGCGGTTGCGCGGGCGCGAGGCAGGGCCGGCGCGGCGAGCGCGGCGCGGGCGTGCCGCACGCGCGGGTGGGGCGCGATACGGTGTCAAACACTTGGCGCAACGATGAACAGCGCACTTTTCTATTTTCCGCAAATTTAATTTCTAATTTCCAAATCCTATTTTCCATTTACTCTAAAAATTCAAAATAAAATCTAGTATTCCCAAAATTAGTTTAAGAATATATTTTCAAACTTTTCACCCCTTTTTATTATTTTAAAAATATATTTCACACATTGAATTTAATCCTTTTTCCTAAATTCCAAATCACAATTTTAATTCCAATTAATTTGTAGACTTCATATAAATCCTTTAAAATATTTTATTGCCCATTTTATTTTCTAATTAATATTACATAACCACCAAAATAACGTTTTGATCCCAAATATGTATTTTTATGAATCCATAACCCTTTTCCTATTTTATGTTAAAATTCCCAACTCTAAACTTCAAAATTTTTCTCCCCAGCGGAAATTCAAATCATTTTGTTTTTCTCAAACATTGAGACGAATCGCTCCCATATAATTTATGCAACCAAGCTGGCAAATAAGAAGCGAAAAACTCGATCAAGAAGCAACAATCAAAAGGTTTTTGTAAGTTCTGATTTTTTTAATTCCCGGTTTTTAGTTTCTTCGATTTTCAGGGCGTTACAAACCTACCCCCTAACAATAAATCTCGTCCCCGAGATTTCTTACCGTTCGCAGAATAGGTTCGGGTACTCGGTCTTCAAAAAGTCTTCTTTTTCCCAAGTGGCTTCATCTTCAGTGTGGTTGTTCCATTGCACCTTGTACATCCGCCACGTCGTGGTCCTAGTCTTTTTCTCAGCTTCGTCCAAAATCTTCATGGGATGTTCGGGGTATGTGAGGTCTTCGCTGATAATGACGTCTTTCGAGGGGATTTGTTCTTCTGGTACACACAAACATTTCTTCAGTTGTGACACGTGAAAGACAGGGTGTACATCGGGTTTCCGACAGGTCTAGTTGATAGGCCACTTCGCCTCTTCTGGTGCTTATCGGAAAAGGTCCAACATATCTCGGCGCCAGTTTTCCTTTGACCTTGAACCTCCTGGTTCCTCTTAGTGGTGAAACTTTCAAGTACACAAAGTCACCTATTTTGAATTCCAACTCTCTTCGGCGAGTGTCCGCATAGCTCTTTTGCCGAGACTAGGCTACCTTAAGCCGATATCTTATCAAGCGAACTTTCTCTTCGGCTTCTCTAATGATGTCTGGTACAAATACGGCTCGCTCACCGGTCTCCGACCACATCAACATAGTTCGGCATCTTCGTCCAAACAAGGCCTCGTTCCGCGACATCTTCAGACTAGCCTGGTAGCTGTTGTTATAGGAGAACTCTGCATAGGGCAGACATTTCTCCTAGTCCTTAGTAAAATCCAATGCACAAGCTCTTAGCATGTCCTCCAGGACCTGCTTTGTCCTCTCGGTTTGTCCATCCGTCTAAGGGTAATAAGCAGTACTGAAGGCGAGGTGAGTTTCCAACGCCTCATGAAACTTATCCCAGAAGTGAGATGTGAATTGAGTACTGCGGTCTGACACAATCCTTGTGGGTACTCCTTGTAGGCACACAATTCTGGACATGTACAGTTCTGCCAATTTGGCGCTGCTATACCGAGTCTTGACCGGGATAAATCGGGCCGTCTTGGTCAGTCTATCCACGATCACCCAAATGGAATCGTATCCGGTAGCAGTTTTGGGTAGTCCCACTATAAAGTCCATGCCAATTTCATCCCATTTCCACTCAGGGATCTTGAGTGGTTGCAGCAATCCTGCCGGTCGCTGATGCTCAGCCTTAACTCGTTGGCATACATCACATACGACAACATATTCCGCTACGTCTCTTTTCATGTTGGGCCACCAGTATTCTGTTTTCAAATCCTGGTACATTTTGGTGCTGCTGGGGTGTAGCGAGTATGCTGACTCATGGGCTTCTTTTAAGATTAGCTCTCTCAATCCGCCTTTTCTTCGGTATGTAAATCCTTTTACGATACCATAGGGCTCCATCGTCGTCGACCGTGAATTCCATGGCTAGTCCTTCAGCCATGCGCTCCTTGATTAGCTGGATTTCCTCACAATCCTTCTAGGCTTCCTTAATCTGACTTCGTAGGAGAGGTTGTATCTCCAGCGAACTCAGTTGTCCATGAGGAATCAACTGCAGGTTAAGCCGAGCCATTTCTTCTTTAAGCTCGTTGGCCATACATTCCATCCTTAGTTGGTTGCACTGGGCTTTGCGGCTCAAAGCGTCAGCTACAACATTGGCCTTTCCAGGGTGGTAATGGATTCCTAGGTCATAGTCCTTAATTAGTTCCAGCCATCTTCTCTGGCACAGGTTAAGATCTGTCTGGGTAAATAAATATTTCAAGCTCTTGTGGTTCGTGTATATATCACAGTGGTTTCCGATCAGGTAGTGCCTCCAAATCTTCAAGGCATGCACCACTGCGACCAATTCTAAGTCATGGGTGGGATAATTCTCCTCATGAGGTCGCAGTTGCCTTGAGGCATAAACCACAACCTTTCCATCTTGCATTAACACGCCTCCTAATCCTTGTCGAGATGCATCACAGTAAACAACGAAGTCTTTCCGGTTGTCCGGTAGGACCAAGATCGGGCGGTGGTTAACTTTTCTTTGAGCTGGTCAAATGCCCGTTGACACTGCTCGCCCATGCATACTTCTTTTCCTTCTTCAATAGTTGGGTCGGGATCGAGCTATCTTAGAAAATCCTTCTATAAACCTCCGGTAATATCCAGCCAATCCCAAGAAACTTCTAATCTCTGTTATCGACTGGGGTGCTTTCCATTTGGTAACAGCTTCGACCTTGGCGGGGTTTACTGCTACGCCTTCTGCTGAGATTACATGTCCAAGAAAAGCTAATTCCTTAAGCCAGAATTCACACTTACTGAATTTGGCATATAGCTGGTGCTCTCGCAGCTTCTCTAGTACCAGGCGCAGATGTTCTGCGTGTTCTTCATCATCCTTGGAGTAGATGAGAATATCATCAATGAACACTACCACAAACTTGTCCAGATATTCCATAAATAAATTGTTCATGAAGTTCACGAAGTAGGCCGGGGCATTGGTCAGTCCGAAAGATATTATTGTGAACTCGTACAAGCCGTAGCGTGTAGAGAACGCAGTCTTGGGTATATCCTCAGTCCTAATTTTCAGCTAATGGTATCCAGATCGAAGATCGATCTTTGAGAACACTCGGGCTCCCTTGAGCTGATCGAACAGGTTGTCGATTCGAGGTAACGGTTACTTGTTCTTAATGGTAATCTCATTCAATGACCGATAGTCTACGCACATTCTCATGCTTCCGTCCTTTTTCTTAACAAACAATACTGGGGCTCTCCACAGTGAAGAACTAGGGCGTACGAAGCCTTTCTCTTGCAGTTCCCTTATCTGCTTCTTAAGTTCCTCCAATTTGTTCACCGGCATCCGGTAGGGTCTCTTAGCTATGGGGGCGGCGCTAGGCATGAGGTCAATAATGAACTCTATGTCTCGGTCTGGGGGCATTCCCGGTAGTTCTTCAGGAAATACATCCGGGAAATCCTGGATTACTGGCATTCCAACTATGGGTAACATGGTGAATATTCCCGTAGCTCGGTCACAGAGCATAGGGTCTTGATCCATGGCTACTGTCATCGGTGATCCCCATGAGGTAGTTAAGGTAACTTCTCTTCGACCACAGTCTTGTACCCCTTGGTTTTTGGTTAACCAATCCATTCCTAATATGATGTCCATGGTTTGGGTGGCAAAACCATAAGGTTGGACAAGAATACCATGTCCTTGATCCGAATGGGCACATTAATGTACTCATGGGGTATGGTTACATCTCCCCCGGGTGAATGTACTACCATTGGTCTCTTAAGGTTTACTCGGTGCAAATTGTGCTCTTTGCTTACTCTTGACGATATAAATGAATGCGAAGCTCCATAATCAAACTAAATTGTAACTGGTGTAGAATGGATAGAAAACATACCCATTAGCACGCTTTGGTCCTCCTGAGCTTCCTCAGCACGCACATGGTTAACCTGACCACGGCGGAATCCGGTTGCAGCTTCCTTTGGTTGGGGCATTCTGAACAAACTGCGTCCAGGTGCTGGAGCAGGGTTTCCTCGTACTGCGATGGCATTGGCTCCGGTGCGGTTGGGGGTGTTGCGCGGCTTAGGGCAACTATTGAAGCAGTTGACATTCCTGGCTCCTGGGCTGCCAAAGTAGGTGCCGGAGTGCGAGACGGTGTTGCAGGTGGCCTGCTAACGTTGTTGGGTACGGCAGGGCGATTGGTTGCTACAATGGCTGGCTTCCAACATGACGGGGTTGCTCCTTTGGGTCGCTGGGATATCCCTTGAATTGGACGGGCCATTGCAAGCCTTCTCTTTCGGTTGTTTTCAACCGTCCTTTGGTCATGGTCAAGCCTCACAACCTTGTTGATGAGGCTCTGGAAGCTGGCGTGGTCCTGACTGATCATCGGTCCTCTTAACTCATCGTTCAGTCCTTCGATAATCTTATCCATCTTCTCTTCTTCGTCTGCCAGGTCGCTTGTGGCGTAACGTGCAAGCTGCGTGAACCTATTAAGGTGCTCTTGTACCGTGGTGTTGCCTTGGCGCAGTCTACGGAACTCGTTTTTCTTCATCCTCATAACTGCAACGGGTACGAAGTTTTCACGGAAGGCAGCCGTGAATTCTTCCAAAGTGGGTTCGCCGGCATCTTCAGCCTGGGTTTCCTTGTAGGTGTCCCACCAGTCACTTGCGGGTCCTTCCAGCTGATTGGTGGCGAAGACGACTCTGTCAGTTTCCCGTACTCGGATGAGAGTCAGCTTCTTCTCTATTACCCTCAGCCAATCTTGAGCATCCATGGGTTTATCTACCGATGAGAATGTCGGTGGCTTTGCCCTCATAAATTCGCCGAGGTTTGATCCTCTGTGTTGTCCTTGGTTGTTGGCGATAGCTTGCAACAGTTGGGTCTGCAAAGCCATGACTTCTGCTAGGGTGGACAGGTTAGGCTCTGGCGGGTTCTCAGGAGCTGCTGGGGCTCTGCGACGATGCGCCATCTGAACAACGGGGATGCGGTAAGAGACTTGATTTGCTAACGTCACGATACTAAGGAATTTTCTTTGAGTTGTTTGAAGTGATCTTTCAAAGCAAGCTTGGTGGAATAAACTCATTTATGACATAACGTGGAACTTCATTATCAGTTCATAGATGTTACATTAGAGGGATACATTGGACATGTATAGTCCGTACAACACAATACAACATTACTAACATCGTTCTAGGGTCTCATACATAAAAGGGGTAGGGGCATGGTCATTGTTGTCTTAACTCCATGTGGAGATTGTGGCAATCGGGTATCCACATGGCAAGCTTATCCGACTGGAGGTAGGGATAGATTGCGCCTGCTATATCTGTAAGCCGAACTTGACTTAGGTGTTACGGCTGCCGATAGAGATAAGGCAATCGGCCTATAGTCACGGTTTGGTAAGATTGAGGAAACCAACTTAGAATAAGATAGGGTTTCCGACTTGTAAACCCTTCCTCCCAAGACTATATAAGGGGGGTAAGGGGCGTCCCTTGAGGGATATCCAACACTAGATTCCAATAGGAGATCAGATCTTAGACTTCATAAGCGAGAGCTTTAGATCGCGAGATCAATAAAGACACTCGGCGGATCGAATCCACCGAAACAGGAGTAGGGTATTACCTCACGAGAGGGCCTGAACCTGTCTAAACCTTCTTCTTCCTTTAACCCATTGTGCTTGGCGATCTTGACTGCGACCCCATAAAATATATTGCCGAAACCAAGTTTCGACAGTTGGCGCGCCAGGTAGGGGACGCGCGTCGAGACTTCTTCAACAATCTCGCCGACAAGCGTGATGGGATCTCCTTCAAGACTCGGCGACTTTGCCGCCAACTTCGCCGGCGACTCCTCCCTCGACTCGGATTCGAACCAGTCGGAGGGAACAACCTACTCGGCGCCGTTCGGGCTCTCCAACAGCGCCGAGATCTTCGACAACATCTTGAAGACCAAGATGCTTTCCACCTTCTCCGACGACGGACTTCACTCGGCGCCATTCGGATTACCGAATGCCGCCGAGATCTGCGCCAATCTTCTTGCCTCCCGACGGAAGCAATCCACTCGGCTGAAGACCTTTCGGTGCCGTTTGGGTTACCAAACGTCGCCAAGATCTATCAAGCTGCTCTCTCCCGAGTTGACGAGGATCCACTCGGAAGAGCCTGATTCCCCAAGCTCCGACTCGGATCGGAACGATCCGAGATCCGGGTTACCCAGATCAAGGGAGGTCGCTGTCATCCTCCCATCCTTTGGCTCCTGTTCATCTTCAGAGCTCAACGGATACCTCAGCTCCGCCGGCTTCGACAACCTCTACGGCATCCCCTCTGACGAAGCCGACAACTCCGACTGCAATATGGACTGCGAGCCGAAGTGCTTCGACGTCCTCATGGCCGAGCCGGATGAGTCCGACTCAGCCATGGCCAGAAGGCTTGCCGAAGAGGAGCGAGCCAGGGTAGAGCTTGAACGAAAGACAGCCGAAGAAGACAAACAACGCAAAGACAAGGCTGATAAAAGGAAGCAGGATCTGCGTGCAGCTGGACGATCTGCCCAGGAGGCCATCCTCCAAACACGGGTCCGCAACACCAACGTCTTCCAGACGCCACAGCAGAACGCTGTCGCCGCACTCACGCTCTTGGATACCGTCATGGAGACGGCTCCGGCTAACGTGACTCCTATACTTGATAAGATCAAGACTATCGTCGCTGCCACGGCTAACGGCCCTCCTACCACTTCGGCAAGGAGGCCGACTGAATCCGTGGCCGAAACGCCTGACAAGAGCCGGCTCCCGCCCCTAAGGTCAGGAGACTACAGGAGGCCCGAGCCGGCTCGGTCGTCAACTAGGCCAAGAGGCCCACCTCCCGAGTCCTTGCCGAAGCACCAAGAGCAGACGGTCGACTCCCGCCGCAAACGACATGGACGTCCGCCCGTCCACCACCGAGTCCACCGCAACAGTTCCAGCTACCCAACCAGCCAACAGAAGACCCCGCCGAGTGATCTGCGGGAAGTCCTCGACCGCCGCTACCAAGAGCGCGACCGTCGCACTCAGGAAGATCGGAGGGGATCACCTGATAGCGGCGACGACGGTGTACCGGCCTTCACTCGGGAGCTCCGCCGAGTGCATTGGCCGAGTGGCTTTAAGCCCACCGGGATAGAGAGGTACGATGGCAAAACTGACCCCGAATCCTGGTTAACTGTATATACCCTTGCCATCCGAGCTGCAGGTGGCGACAACAAAGCCATGGCGAACTACCTGCCCGTGGCCCTCGCGAACTCGGCCAGAAATTGGCTCACCAGCCTGCCAAGAGGCTCAATCGGCTCATGGAGCGAGCTGAGGGACCACTTCGTCGCCAACTTCCAAGGCACCTTCGAGAGGCCCGGCACGCACTTCGACCTTTATAACGTCATCCAGAAGCCGGACGAGCCTCTGAAGGATTATATTCGTCGCTTCTCCGAGAAGCGCAACAAGATCCCGAACATTACCGATGACATCATCATCGCCGCCTTCCAGAAGGGAGTCCGTGATGAGCTGCTTATCGGCAAATTCGGACGCAAGCCACCGAAGACGGTGAAGCAGATGTTTGAGACGGCGAATTCATACGCCAAATCAAACGACGCCATCAAGGCTGCCCGTCAAGATCGGCCCGATAGAAGAGAGGACAAGCAAGCGGGAGGAAGCCGAAATCCTAAGAAGGATGGCGGCAACAACAGCACCAGGGCCCGAAAGATCGCAAGCGCCGATCCGAAGACCTGGTGGCCGCAACCTCCAATACTCAACGCCGTCCCCGAGTCGCCGCCTACGACGCCATCATGAACGCCCGGTGCACCCATCATCCGAATCATAAGCACGCGGCAAAGGACGCTTTATCTACAAGCGTCGCAACAAGACGCGGCGCAGCTCAACAAAAAGCCGACTGACGAGGCTGGCCCGTCCGGCGCCAAGAAGAACAGCTCGGCTGAGAATGCCGAACCCTTTCAAGATCCAGTAGGGGAGCTCAACCACATCTTCGGGGCCCGTTAGCTTATGAATCCAAGAGGAAACAGAAGCTAACCGACCGGGAGGTCAACGCGGCTCAACCCGAAGTCCTCGATCTGCGATGGTCGGAGGTGGCCATCACTTTTGACCGCTCGGATCACCCCGACCGAGTGGTCCACCCGGACGCTATCCACTCGTCCCGACCCCGTAGTCCGCAACATCGGCTTAAGCGCGTCCTCATCGACGGGGCGGCGCCCTCAACATCCCGTTTGCCAAGACTATGGATGAAATGCGAGATCCCGAGGGCCGAACTCAAAGCAAGCTCAGCCCCTTCCACGGAGTTATCCCGGGCTATCTTCAACACCACTCGGGCATATCTCTCTCCAGTCACCTTCGGAGCCCGAGAGAATTTCCGAACGGAGAACGTCACCTTCGAGGTGGCCGACTTCGAAACGGCATATCATGCCATCATCGGAAGGCTGCGCTTGCCAAGTTCATGGCGATCCCTCACTACACTTATCTTTGCATGAAGATGCCGGGTCCCAACGGCGTCACCACTCTTCGCAGCGACGTGAAGCAAGCCTTCACTGCGACAAGGAGAGCTGCGACATGGCCCAATCTCGCGAGAGATTACGTGGCCAACAAGAAGTCCGATTGGCTGCATCAACTCGGCAGGGCGAAGTCCCCGCGAAGAAGATAGCCAAATCTGGATCCGGCGACGCCAAGACTAAAAAGATATCCCTTGATTCGTCCGATCCCTCCAAAAGCCGTAATCGGCGCCGACCTAGATCCTAAATAGGAAAGCGCTCGTCACCTTCCTCCAAAATAATAAAGATGTTTTTGCTTGGAAACCATCGATATGCCGGAATTCCTAGGGAGGTGATCGAGCACTCTCTGAACGTCAAAGATGACGCCAAACCGATTAAACAACGATTACGCAGGTTTGCACAGGATCGAAAAGACGCGATCAAAGAAGAACTCGCGAAACTCTTGGCTGCCGGCTTCATTAAAGAAGTCCTCCATCCCGACTGGCTAGCCAATCCAGTCTTGGTCCGCAAGAAGACGGGGCGTGGCGCATGTGCGTCGATTACACCGACCTCAACAAAGCCTGCCCCAAAGATCCATTCGGGCTACCTCGCATCGACCAAGTTGTCGACTCAACATGGCCGTGAACTCCCGAGCTTCTTGGACTTACTCGGGCTATCACCGGATCGTCGAAAGAATCCGACCGCTTGAAGACATCTTTCATCACGCCGTTCGGGGCCTATGCTACATCACCATGCCTTTCGGCACGAAGAACGCCGGAGCTACATACCAACGCATGATCCAAAGATGCTTCCAGACGCAGATCGGCAAAAACGTTGAAGCTTATGTCGACGATGTTGTCATCAAGACCAAGCGAAAGAGGACCTGATCGCCGACTTAGAAGAAACCTTTGCAAACATCCGGGCCTTCGAATGAAGTTGAACCCGAAGTGCACCTTCGGCGTCCCGTCGGCAAAACGCTCGGCTTCATGGTATCACATCGCGGCATTGAAGCAAACCCGAGAAGATCAACGCCATCTTAAACATGAAACCCCGAGTAATCGAAAGACGTCCAAAAGCTCACTCGGCTGCATGGCGGCACTAAGCCGCTTCATATCCCGACTCGGCGAACGAGGCATGCCCTTCTTCAAACGCTCGAAGAAGACAGACGACTTCCAGTGGACCACGAGCCGACAAGGCCTTTGAAGATTTCAAAGAATTCCTTACAACGCCACCCGTCCTGGCTTCACCTCAGCCCCAGGAACCCCTCTTGCTGTACGTCTCAGCCACTCACCAAGTGGTCAGCACGGTCCTTGTGGTTGAACGAGAAGAAGAAGGACGGGCCCAGAAGATTCAAAGACCAATTTACTTTGTCAGCGAAGTTTTGGCAGGAGCCAAAATCCGATACCCCCATGTACAAAAATTGCTTTATGGTGTCCTAATAACCGCGAGGAAATTGGCACACTACTTTCAGGGCCACTCGGCGACGTCATCCACAACCGCGAGGCAACCGGCGCATCGCCAAGTGGGCCCCGGAACCGATGCCGTGGACTTAACTTTTAAGCCCGGACGTCCATTAAGTCACAAGCCTTAGCGGACTTCCGGCCGAGTGGATGAACAGCAAGAGCACGTGCCTCGGGAAGACCTCCAACACTGGACCATGCACTTCGACGGATCCAAGAGGATCACTGGCTTGGGAGCAGGAGTTGTGCTGATCTCCCGATGGGAAAGGCTAAGATATGCCCTTCACCTCCACTTCTCCGCCTCACACAACGTCGCCGAATACGAAGCTCTTTTACATGGATGCGCCTTGCGGTCTCACTCGGGATTCGACGGCTCATTGTGAAAGGCGACTCCCAGCTGGTCGTCAATGTAGTGATGAAAGACTGGTCCTGCTTGAACGACACTATGGAGGCCTACCGACAAGAGGTCCGCAAGCTTGAGGACAAGTTTGACGGGTTAGAACTCTCACATGTCCTAAGGCATAACAACGAAGCTGCCGATGAGCTAGCGCAGTTCGGATCTAAGCGCGAAGCTGCTCCAACAGATGTCTTTGTCGAACATCTTTACGAGCCAACCGTCACTGCAAAGACAGCTCCCGACGAGCAAACCACGAACGAAGTCACCATGGTCGATACCGACTGGAGGACGCCGCTCATCAAATTCTTAACTCAGCAAGAGCTGCCGGATGACCGGGATGAAGCAGAACGCGTCCGGCGTCGTTGCCAAGCGTACGTCATGGTCGACTCCGATCTATACAAGAGAAGCCCCTCTGGAATCCTAATGAGATGCATTACACCCGAAGAAGGGAAGCAATTACTCCAAGATATCCACTCGGGCATTTGCGGAAGCCACGCGGCTGCACGCACTCTAGTCGGCAAAGCTTACAGGCAAGGATTCTTCTGGCTTACCGCGGTCTCCGACGCGGAAAAAGTCGTAAGAACCTGCGAAGGCTGCCATTCTTTGCCCGACAAAGCCATGTCCCGCCCAGAGCTTCAAACAATCCCACTTTCCCGGCCGTTCGCGGTATGGGGCCGGACATGGTTGGCCCCTTCAAGAAAGCTCCAGGAGGTTTTACACACCTCTTCGTCGCAATTGACAAGTTCTCCAAGTGGATTGAAGCCAAGCCGGTTGCCACAATCACTGCGACAAAGCACGGGATTTCTTCCTCAACATCGTGCACCGCTTCGGCGTCCCAAACAGAATCATAACCGATAATGGGACCCAATTCACGGGAGGCATCTTCAAAGAATTTTGCGAAGACTTCGGAATCAAGATCTGCTACGCATCAGTAGCCCACCCCAAAAGCAATGGGCAAGTCGAGCGAGCAAACGGCATGGTTCTTCAAGGCATCAAGGCTCGCGTCTTCGACCGGCTAAGCCCTTACGCTGGCAAGTGGGTCCAAGAACTTCCCTCGGTTCTATGGTCGCTGCGAACTACACCCGGTCGGGCCACCGGCCAAACTCCTTTCTTTCGGTCTACGGCGCGAAGCCATGTTGCCAAATGAGATGGAGTTTGAGTCCCTCCGGTCCGTAGCTTCAACGATGAACGCTACGACATCGACCGAGTGGATGACCTCACCCGATTGGAAGAAGCCCGCGAGGCAGCCCTCATCCAGTCGGCCAAATACCTTCAAGGGCTCAGAAGATACCACAGTCGCAACGTGCGAGCACGAGCTTTCATTGTTGGCGACCTGGTCCTACGCAAGATCCAGACTACCAAAGACCGACATAAGTTATCTCCCTTATGGGAAGGACCCTATATAATCGCCGAAGTGACTCGGCCCGGTGCCTACCGGCTAAAGCGCGAAGACGGGTCTATGGTGGAGAACTCCTGGAACATTGAACATCTTCGGCGGTTTTACGCCTAATTTGGCTAAGGCCTCATGTTTTCCTTGACTGCCAACCTCAAGCAAGATGACTTCTTGAGTCAGCAGTCGGGGGCTGATACACATATCAATAAAGCTTGAATTTTCCTCGTCAAATTTTTGCGCATAATTTGGTTTATCATTGTTTAATGTTCTTCGACTCGAGCTCAGTGTCTAAGGACTGAGAGTTTTCCGATGACCTAATCAAGCCTAGGCCTGGTGACAGTCAGACGAAAACTACTTAAGAAATTTCACGCAAAGGCTCGGATCAAGGCATTAACATAAATAAACTAAAAATAGGCACAAAGATTTCATGACAGGAGTGTTACGATTACATGATATCTACAAAGAGAACTCGAAATACATTTCAGAGTTTAAAGTTGTTCACTACATCTACAGAGATTCTCTTCGCCGCCTCTTGCGCCTCGCTGAGCATGTCTAGGGCCTGCTCGTCTGTTGTTCCCTCAGCAAAGCCCTCCCCGATTGAATGAATATCCACTCGGGGGTAGAGGGACTTGGTCTGTGCAAGAGCCAGACCAGCCCCCATGTTGGCTGCTTCGGTGATATTCTTCAGATATTGCTCGGGAGCCAGCCGGAGCTTGTCGAAGACTTCAATCGGCCCAGCGAGCCGGCCCCAACCCCTTGATCAAACAGGGCCGCCAAGATCGGCGCGGCATTGGCAACCTCTTCTCGAACCTCTTCGCTGGACTTGATCCGCCCGAGTAAAACGTCGTATTGGGCCCGGGTCTTCACCTTATAAGCTGCAAGAGAATTCCGATCATTCAAGGCACTCGGGAATGAGGCGATACGAAATACGACTTCGAAGAAGTCACCTTCAATTCGGCCTCCACCTCGGCCTTGTCGAGGTTGACCGCTCCGGTTGGACTTGAAGCGCGTGGACCTCCGAAGAATTTTCTGCAACGAAAGATGATTATCAATTGTCAAGATCAATAAAAAGAATCATAATGAAGCTGGGAGAGGCAGGCTTACTTCCAATTGATCCGCGGAGGTCGAGGTTCGCTTCTCGAAGCTCCGAGATCTCCTTCCTCAAAGCGGCCTCCTCGGCGGCCTCCTCCCGAGTGACTTTCAGCCGCCGCCGAACGTCCTCCAAGGAGTTCAAGTGAGGCACTAGCTTTTCTAGCACCTCGGACTTTGCCATAGAGCGGCAATATTCTTTCGCACGAGAAGGCGAAGGGTCATCGGCGAAGGATAACGAGGATATAATCAAAAAGAAAGATGAAGGCTTACGTTGAGCAGTCGGGTTGCCTCGTTCAGGCTCTCGACGAGGGCATCCCTTTCATCCTTTTCGGCCTGCCGGTCAAGGATGATGCCCTGCCTCTCGCCTTCCGAGTCCCGCCACTCGATTCTGATTGGAGGAACCCAGGTCTCAGAAGACTGTAACCTGGGAATCTCTTCAACCGTGGCTGGCAAACAAGAAAGACCAATGAAGGCATGAAAGATTCAAAATTGAAAGAACAAAGGAAAGTTCAAGCAAGTCTCACGGTCTCGGCGTGCCGCCTAGGTGGGGCACAGGGCCCTTCTTCTTCCTTGGGCTCGTGCCGAGTGACCCTCGTCGGGGCACTCGGGCCGCAGCCGAGGGTTCCTCGGCAACCGACTGGTTTCCGGTCGGGATATCCCGGCTGGCAGTCGGGGGCTCTTCCCTGGGGGCGCGCTCCTTCTGAGGAGAGGGATGCTTCTCCGGGATGCTCGCACTTGGCTGCGGGCTCCGGGGTTTTGGCTCTGACGGCCTTGGCGCTTCGGGAGCACCAGCTGGGGTCGGCCCTTCATCCCCTCCGACAGGATCGATATCCTGGGGCTTCCTGCACAAGCAAATACAGCAAAGATAAAGAAGAGTTTTCTACGAAAGAATTCAGGACTTTGGTTTCAGAGCTTACCTGGTTGATCGGCGGATCTTCGGTGCAGTCCGCGGCGATCGCCTTAGAGGCGGGGTCTCGACCGGAGGAGCTGGGACGTCGTCATCCGAGTCCTCGATGATCAGCCGCCTTTTGCTAGCGCGCTTATTCGAGTCTTCACTCGGCGCCGCCCGCTTCCCGACTGGATCAGCTTGGATTTTTATCCCGCCAGTTGGCTTCTTGGCAGGGCGACGCTGCGCGTCATCATGAGCCATCTTGTACGGCTTGGAAATGATAGAGGCATTTTCCTGCAGAAGAAGGAAGGCGCAACATTAAGTGACAAGACATCAAGATCGAAAGATACTATCAAGCAATCAATCGGCTTACCGGAGGAGGAGGTCGATGAATGCTGAATGGAAGGACTGGAAGTATGAGGGCCCGCTCGACTGAAATCCCGGATGAGAAGAGCTTGTACATCCGGACCTTCAGGATCTCGTACGTGAGCGGATCCGGGTCCTCCCGATTGGGGTCAGTACCGCCTTCATATTCGAAGGCCGGCTTCGACCGCTCCCGATTGCGCCGCGGCACCCGATGAAGTGCCGAGTGATTTGCTCCCGCGAAGGTTCCTCTTCTTCATCGCCAGGATCTTCGCGAGTAGATCGTTGGCTTCATCCCATTCTTGGGCTACCGGGACGGTGCTCCAAGATGGTTTGGGGACAGGAGGAAGACCGACAAAGGAAGGAAGGCTGGGTTCAAGATTGCTGATATAGAACCAGTTCGAGTGCCAGCCTTTGTTCGAGGATTTCAAGGGGAGAGAAAAGTAGTCTTTGCGGAGAGATCCGCGAAGCTGGAAGCCTGCCCCGCCAACGACACAAGGATGGTCCTTGTTCGGATGGGGTTTCAGGTAGAACATGCGACGAAATAGATTGAAGTGAGGTAGAATGCCGAGGAAGGCTTCACACACATGAATAAAGAGTGCGATGTGAAGCATCGAGTTGGGATTCAGATGGTAGATGTGAAGGCCATAATAATCCAAAAGCCCCCGAAAGAATTCGGAGGTGGGAAGACTGAATCCGCAATAAAAGAAAGAAGTAAAGACGACCAGCTCACCGGTGTTTGGGGTCGGGAAATCCTCCCCCGCCGCCGGGCGCCATCCCACGAGTTCCTTCGGCGGAAGCACGCCGTGCTTCACCATCTCCTTGAGGGTATACTCCCTCACGTCTGAGGTGGCCCATTGGTCGAACGGAATGTTCTTCTCCTCCGCCATGAGATCGAGGTTGTGGGGAGGTGGATCTGGCTGAGAAAGGTTAGATCTTGGGCGATGGATGTGGGAGTTTTGGCTGTAGAGGCTAGTTGTCGCGGCGAGCGAGCTTCTTGGCGGATGGACTGAGAAGTGCGCAAGTCTAGGGTTCTCCGCGAGAAGGGAATTTTTGGAAGGTGAAGAGGCGGGGACGACCTCGTGTCTTTATAAAGAAAGATTTGAGGGTTGCGCTAGGTTTTCGGTGAGTGGGCCGAAGCCCATAAGAAAATCTACGGCCCGGCTAAGGTGTGGTCTCGATACGTGTCCTTAGGGACTTAAGCGGATGTGCTTAAGCGATTTGCCCGGCAATATGCGCGTGTCCGAGTGCCCAATACCTTTAAAGATCCTTCCATGCCGCGGTTTGTCTGACTTCATGAGAAGCTGACACGATGCAATTTGGAAGGTGACCAACAGCAGAGTTTTTATAGCCACCTTGGTGAACAAGGGCTGTTTGGTTTTTCAGCATTTGGTCGAGTAATCTTGCCGATGCTGTTTGTTTTCCACCTTGGTGAAGATTGAGACCAGTATTATGGCAAAAGCTATTTAATAACTTGGTCATATTTTTCATATGATTGAAAGAACTTATTTTCCCATGAGGGATGATTAAAATATTTGTTCCGGATGACTCGGCAGATCCACTCGGATAAGCGTGAGCTTACCGAGTACTTTTTACCCGCTAGGGTTGATTGAGTTATTATTCCGGATTACTGGGCGAATCCACTCGGTTGAGCAAGAGTTTACCGAGTGCTTTTACCCATGAGGGATGATTGAGTTATTTGTTCGAGATGACTCGGGCAAATTCACTCGTGAGTATGAACTTGCTGAGTAATGAAATTTCTATGATTGCTTTAGCATGAGCTAAGCATCTACATGATAATAATTTTTTATAGTTCTTGACTACATGCTTAGTCTATTTTTGACTAACCACATAGTCGGGGCTACACCTATAATTAGGTGCATCGGAGATGCACCTAGATATTTATTTTTGAGAAATTTTTATATATATTTTTCCAGCCCTTCACGCCTTTGGAGCCACTCGGGAAGATTCAGCAGAGATGATGGAATCACTCGCGCCAAAAGCACTCGGTCAAAGAGATTTTTGGTTGAGTGCCGCTTTGACTCGAAGCCGAGTTGTCTCGTCGACCGAAAAGGACTCGGGGCTACTTGTGGAGATTGTGGCAATCGGGTATCCACATGGCAAGCTTATCCGACTGGAGGTAGGGATAGATTGCGCCTGCTATATCTGTAAGCCGAACTTGACTTAGGTGTTACGGCTGCCGATAGAGATAAGGCAATCGGCCTATAGTCACGGTTTGGTAAGATTGAGGAAACCAACTTAGAATAAGATAGGGTTTCCGACTTGTAAACCCTTCCTCCCAAGACTATATAAGGGGGGTAAGGGGCGTCCCTTGAGGGATATCCAACACTAGATTCCAATAGGAGATCAGATCTTAGACTTCATAAGCGAGAGCTTTAGATCGCGAGATCAATAAAGACACTCGGCGGATCGAATCCACCGAAACAGGAGTAGGGTATTACCTCACGAGAGGGCCTGAACCTGTCTAAACCTTCTTCTTCCTTTAACCCATTGTGCTTGGCGATCTTGACTGCGACCCCATAAAATATATTGCCGAAACCAAGTTTCGACACTCCATCCAAAGCAAGACCAGTGTTGCTGCTAGTATCCAAACTAAACATCCAGCCATCCGCATGATCCAGGTGCTGGCAGAGGGTGATCCTTGGCCGAAGCGAATCGAAGTCCCCATGGCTCAGAGGTAGTGGCCTCGGAGTCATGTCCGATCCTCCTGCTTGGTGGCCTGGTGCTCTTCCGGGCAGTCCTGAGGGTGATAGGACCTCTGGTGAGTGTCATGCGGCGAGTAGGAGCTTTCTCCTCTGATGGATCTGTGTCACTGAGCTCCCACTTGATCTCCATGGGTTCTGTCTTGGATTCGGAGTCAGTGTTGACCTGGATGGGGTTATCCTCTCTCGAACCAGGCTCGGATGATACAGCCGTGGAAATCGGGGTGGGCTCCGATGAGGTAGCAACAGTGGGGTCGATCAGGTATGGTCCTGACTCAGTGCTCAGCATGAAGGCTTGCTCCATCATGGCTTGAAAGGTGGTCAAGCATGTTGGAGTCATGAAGTAGTAGTGGTCGGGCACAAGGGCAGGGGGTGTTGGTGCAGCTACAGTATAAGTACCAGCGGTGGGGACAGGGTTGAAGCGAAGTTGCTCTTCCAGTTGGCCGACTTGTTGCTGGCTCTTCCTAAGCTGTTCCTCCAACTCAACCAAAGCTTCTCCACGGGCCACATAACAATCAGAGAGCTGCTCGTATTGGGCGCCGTTAGCTTGCAACTGGGTCTTCAGCAAGTCGATCTGATCTCCACAGTTTTGGTGTTCCTCCACCAGATCATTTAGGCGTCGCTGCTGGTCATCTATCTCGAGTAATGCCTCTTCATAGCAATCATCAGCTATTTCTGCCCATCGGGACAGACGGGTAACCATGGGATTATAGCAGCAGGGGGTGGCCTCCACGGTGCAGACTGGGTTGCCTTCCTCTCGGTAGGGATTGTGTACGAACTCGGTCACTGTAAGCTCAGCACGGTGAATGGCATTGAGGCAAAGGAATGCCTCGCGGGCTGCGTCCTGAAGGGCTGCCTCTATCAGATCTCTGTGGTAACGAGTGTGGAAGCAATAGGGTGTCTCACTCCCAATACGGGCCTCAACTGAAACCGCAGCTTCCCATACCGGGTGTCCCTCGGTGCCATGTCTTCTAATCCGATAGGTGGGTGCATCCGGTTATCTTAGGCAACATAGCAACAGCTGGAGTTGTGACACGAATCCTTCCTCCCGCGGAACCTTGATCTCCCAAACTCCGACATGGTCTGACATCTGTTTTGAAGGTAACTTAGGGTCATAGAGGGGTAATATCAAAACAATTTGAGCAAAGGAGATGGAGATAAGAGTATGAGGGAAAACACATTTGTTTTGTGAAAATGGTTTGTATTTTCAAAATAATCCTATGTAGGGATATCTCCCTTTAACTAGCTATTCAGGGGTAGGGCGCCAGTTGGTCTTATCCTACAGTCGCATTGCTTTGGTACCAGCTCTGTCGACCCCCGTTTGTGAGGACGGGAATCATTCATGTTCATAGTACCATATCCCTGGATGGAGTAGTTTGGTATCCACGAATACAGTTCTGAATTACCAGGTGCAAAGTGCACGAATAGTCTTACATCAAAATTATTACAATAATAGGCCCGAAGGCAATATCCAATACATATAGGACCCGCTAGTCCGGATACAACCAAAAGCAGAGTTTAGATAAGATTAGCAGTCGGAAGGCAGCGGCATGCTGATTGCCACAGGCAACGACCGGGGACTAAGACCTAGTAGACACCTTCTCCTCCATCGCCCACCTGGCATTAAGCATAGGGGTCCTCCAGTTCTTCGTTTCCTTAATCTGAGGTTTGTGCGTATAGCAACGTACTCAGCAAGCCGACACGGAATGATGCATATGATAGGGTCATTCAAAGGATGGCTAAGGTTCATTTGCACAAAGCCAATTTTCATAAATCATTTCACAAACCTATTATCTAGCCAAGTCAAGTTTTAGTTTTAGAGTATATTAAAAATGGCGACGGTTCTGTCTTCCATCCATCGTGATTTCCAAGGATGGCTTCCCGCCTCCGGTTCGTCATGGTTTTCTGGGGAGTCCACCCCTTCTCGCATTTCGAGAAGTTGGGTCCACCGGCTCACAAAATCATTATGCAATCCTATCCCATCATTTTAAAATTTACGAGTCTAGCCACGGGAGAAACTTGTCACGTTGCTCATTAACCACGAGCACGGCTATTCAAATAGATTGATTGACTCACACTGCAATGGATGTACACTTTACCCGTACTCCGTGAGTACTCATTGAATGAGCATTCATCCTTTCATATGGGATGGTCACGGCGAAGCCTTTCGATAACTTTGCTTCGGCAGTACCCGCTCCATGAACTTAAATCCTCTTGCACTCTAGCCGTCCTTTCCTAGCAGTGAGAGGAGTTCTAGTGCTCCCGGGGTAGGGAAAAACTTTCACGACATTCTTATTCATTATTCAACACTTAGGCCGCAGCCTTATCTCAATAATCAGAACCACCTCTTCACTCAAGAACCACTATGCAGGGATACTGCCTCCGCTCGGCTATCTATTCCGCTAGGTCTATACCCATTCGAGAAGTACGACTGTACTGGCTCGTTCCAGGTTATAAGTCTCATGGCTCGGTCCTTAATTGACCAGGGACGGTTCTTGCCTTTACCGGAATCCACCCAAATCCATCCATCCGCCCCAGTCCAAAACATTGATTTTGTACCTTCTTATTTTTCATCAAAACTATTTTCATCATGATCAGGGCAATGTGGCGCTCATGTCTCCACATGCCGCATTCCAACTACCTTCCCAAAGACAGTTGCCCAAGCACGAAGCTTCTTTGTAAAATCATGAGTATGCAAGGATATAATATAAGCAGGGCTAAGCATTTTACCGAAGTTATACTCCGGTTATATCACATCAAAGGTTACAAAGAATAATTCTAATGGTAATCAACATCAAGGCAGGGTATATCAAGCATAGGTACTCATTTGTCTATAGCATGCAATTTGTAATTAAAATCAACATCATTTCACAAAGTAGGATCAATATGTTCAAAGGGAAGTGTTGACTTGCCTTGCTCGCACACTTGTTGGCCGGGGTTTTCAACGTAGTCGGTGCTCGCTCCCGGTTGCTATCCGTACGTGCGAAAAATCAATTGAATTAAATCATAATTCAATAAAATACTGAGAGATTGAAAATAAGTATAAAACGACTCCAAATGTTTAGCCTAAAATTCTACTCGAGTTCGGACGAGAGTTTTTGGGTAAAATCCGAGTTAAAATGAGTTTGGGATTTTCGGGTTTCGCAAAGCGTCGATCGAATTTAATTAAGGAAATAAATTTAAAAAGCGCTAATCGAAAGAATTTGTGCTCGATGTTTTGGAGGTCCGAGCACCAAAATAAACATATTTTTAAATGGCGGAAGAAATAGACAAACTCGGATTAAGAACGACGCGAAAACAAAATTTCCGAAAAATCCGATTTCGATTTCCGAATTTGCATCGAGAAAATACACGAGAAAACAATATATTTTGCCCAAATATTTTCCGAAATATTTTCTAAATATTTCTCCTAATTTTCCAGAATTTTTCCATATTTTTCCCCCTTTTTTCTTTTTCTATTTTCTTTTCTTTTTCTTCTCTTTTTCTTTTCTTTCTATTCTTTTTTTCTCCTATTCGCTTCTTCCATTCCTCTGCTTCGGCGGCGGCCGGCGCAAATGCGAGGGCGGCAGCCCGGGGACTTACCGGCGGCTATGGTGACGGCGAGGGGAGGCGGCGGCGCTCCGGCACACGGCGGCGACGGCTCGCTGCGGCTTCGGCGCACGGCGGCTTGCGGCGCTCGAGGGGAAAAATCGGCGAGGGGAGTGGAGGAAGGACGGCGGCGAGGTGGGGGGAAACGGGGAGGGCTTTGCCCCTATATAAGGCACGGCAAAAGAGGGGGAAACGAGGGAAGGGGACCCGGCGCGGCGGTGGTACGGTGGAGAGCACGCGGCGGCGTGGGATGGCCGGGCCGGGCGCGTTAGACGCGGGCGTGCGCGCGTGAGGACGGCGGGGTCCGGCGCGGGGTGGGGTCCTGGCCAAGTCGTGGCGCGGCGCAGCGCGGTGGCGGGGACCGGCACGGGGTTGACGCGTGGCGTGCGCGCGGCGGGGGCCGGCACGAGCGGGCGACGCATGGCGTGCGGCGCACGGCGCGGGCGGGGCCGGGTGCGGCGTGCGCGGCGCACAGAGCGGGCCGGGCCGACGCGGCGTGGCACGGCACGGCGCGCGCGCGGATTGGGGGCGGCGCGGTTGCACGTGCGAGGGCAGGGCCGGGCGCGGCGAGCGCGGCTCGGGCGGGCGCGATACGGCGTCAAACACTTGGCGCAATGATGAACATCGCACTTTTCTATTTTCCCCGAATTTAATTTCTAATTTCCAAATCCTATTTTCCATTCACTCTAAAAATTCAAAATAAAATCTAGTATTCCCAAAATTAGTTTAAGAATATATTTTCAAACTTTTCACCCCCTTTATTATTTTAAAAATATATTTCACACATTGAATTTAATCCTTTTTCCTAAATTCTAGAAATCACAATTTTAATTCCAATTACTTTCTAGACTTCATATAAATCCTTTAAAATATTTTATTGCCCATTTTATTTTCTAATTAATATTACACAACCACCAAAATAACATTTTGATCCCAAATATGTATTTTTATGAATCCATAACCCTTTTCCTATTTTATATTAAAATTTTCAACTCTAAACTCTGAAATTTTTCTCCCCAACGGAAATTCAAATCATTTGGTTTTTCTCAAACATTGTGACGAATCGCTCCCATATAATTTATGCAACCAAGCTGGCAAATAAGAAGCAAAAAACTCGATCAAGAAGCAACAATCAAAAGGTTTTTGTAAGTTCTGATTTTTTTAATTCCCGGTTTTTAGTTTCTCTGATTTTCAGGGCGTTACAACAGCCATTGGGAAAGGCAAAGTTTCTGCATCGGTCAACATGGTGTTCATACTACCAGCCGAATTCAGTGCCCCTGAAGTCGATGCAGACACCATTGAAGATGACTTGGTAAATCTAGCAATCTCACCGAACCAAGCTGTTTTCGACAAACCCGAGGGGACCAAAAATCGGCACTTAAAGCCGTTGTACGTTAAAGGATTCGTCATCGGCAAGCCGATCTCCAAGATGCTAGTCGATGGGGGGGCTGTATTCAACCCCATGCCTTACGCAACGGTCAGAAAACTAGGCAAAGGAGCCGAAGACTTGATAAAGACCAACATGGTGCTCAAAGACTTTGGTGGCAACCCATCAGAAACCAAGGGCGTCCTGAACGTCGAACTGACCATCGGTAATAAGACTGTGCCCACAACATTCTTTGTCATCAACGGGAAGGGGTCTTACAGCCTGCTGCTCGGGAGGGACTGGATACACACTAATTGTTGCGTTCCTTCTACAATGCATCAGAGCCTGATCCAATGGGACGGCGACAAGGTTGAGATCGTGCCAGCCGATAGGTCAGTTAGCGTCGTCAGTGCCGATTTACCGCTTTGGGAAATCGAAGGCATCGATTGTTTGTCTGGAAAAATCTGGCAAGCCGATTTTCTAAATGTGTCCAATTCCACAATACAGCCAATTGGAGATGACGAGCCACAGCTGTTGCTTTGAACAAGACATGGTGGAGGGCTCAAGCTTCTTCGGCATGGACACCGCAGACGAAGACGATGGCAAGCTCGAGCAAGGCTTCACGTTGGCCAACGAATTAGAGGAAATTGACATCGGCTCTGGTGACAAGCCGAGGCCGACGTATATTAGCAAAAATCTATCTCCTCATTGTAGATCCCAGATTATTGATTTGTTAAAAGAATATAAAGATTGTTTTGCTTGGGAGTACTTCGAGATGCCTGGTCTTAGCCGATCAATAGTGGTCCATCAACTGCCGATTAAGGCAGACTATCGGCCGTTCAAACAGCCTCCCAGGAGGTTTAAGGCCGATATGTACGATGCAATCAAAAGCCGAAATCACTCGGCTATACGATGCGGGATTCATTCGGCCTTGCCGATACGAAGAGTGGGTTTCAAACATTGTCCCAATGTTGAAGAAAAATGGTAAACTTAGGGTGTGCATCGATTTCAGAGATCTAAACAAAGCCACCCTAAGGACGAATACCCAATATCGATAGCCGATTTGCTTGTCGATGCTGCTTCAGGCCACAAAATTATTAGTTTTATGGATGACAATGCAGGTTATAATCGAATATTTATGGCCGACGAAGACATCCACAAGACTGCTTTTCGGTGTCCCGGCGCAATCGGCTTGTACGAATGGGTGGTAATGACATTTGGCCTAAAGAATGCTGGGGCAACATATCAGTGGGCCATGAACTACATTTTTCATGACATGATCGGCTCACTAGTAGAGATCTACATTGACGACGTGGTTGTCAAGTCTAGGGAGATAGAGGGCCATATAGCCGATCTGAGACAAGTGTTGGAGCGGACGAGGAAATATGGCCTGAAGATGAATCCACTTAAGTGCGCGTTCGGCGTGTCGGCTGGGCAGTTCCTGGGATTTCTTGTTCATGAAAGAGGAATTGAGGTTACACCAAGGAGCATAAATGCTATGAAGGCAATTCAGCCTCCGAAGGACAAGAAACAACTCCAATCTTTGATCGGCAAAATCAATTTTATCAGGCGATTCATAGCCAATCTCTCAGAAAAGATAGAGTCGTTCACACCACTGCTTTGGCTGAAAGCCGATCAAGCATTCACATGGGGGGTAGAGCAGCAAAAGGCTTTAGACAACATAAAAGATTATTTGAGTTCCTCTCCAGTTTTAATGCCTCCACAAAAAGGGATACCGTTTAAGCTGTACCTATCAGCCGATGATAAGTCAATCGGCTCCGTTTTAATCCAAGAGGTTGAGGGCAAAAAAATGCCATCTTCTATTTCAGCCGACGGTTACTAGACGCAGAAACAAGGTATTCGCCTGTGGAGAAGCTATGCCTATGCCTCTATTTTTCATGTACGAAGTTAAGGCATTATCTGCTATCCAACGAGTGCACAATAATCTGCAAAGCCGATGTGGTTAAGTACATGCTATCGGCTCCAGTGGTAAAAGGAAGAATTGGAAAGTGGATTTTTGCGCTAACAGAATTTGATTTGAGGTATCAGGCACCCAGGGCAGTCAAAGGACAAGCTATAGCCGATTTCATTGTGGAACACAGAAATGATTCGATCGGCTCAGTGGAAATTATGCCTTGGACTTTGACATTTGACGGCTCGATTTGCACCAATGGCTGCGGCATCGGCTTAGTCATTATTTCACCCAGGGGGCAAGTTTCAAATTTGCTTTCGCTATCAACCCCCATGCTACAAACAACCAAGGCAAATACGAAGCCATCCTTAAAGGGTTACAGCTACTCAAGGAAGTTGAAGCCGATGCCATTGAAATAATGGGAGATTCATTGTTGGTCATCAGCCAGTTATCAGGAGAATACGAATGCAAAAACGATGCGCTGATGGTCTATTATCAGCAATGCCAGGAATTAATGGACGGTTTTCGGCTAGTTACTTTGAAACATATCCTAGAGAGCAGAACACAGAAGCCAATGATTTAGCTCAAGGGCTATCGGCCGATGTTGAAAGAGATAGATATAGAGGTTGCCGCCATTACAGCCGATGATTGGAGGTTTCAAGTTTATAGCAATCTCCAAAACCCCTCTCAATCGGCTACCAGAAAATTGCGATAGAAGGCATTAAGATATGTTTTGCTCGATCAAGACCTGTACTATCGGACGATTGATGGTGTGCTGCTCAAGTGCCTAGGAGCCGATCAGGCCAAAGTGGCCATCGGAGAAGTGCATGAAGGGATCTGTGACACGCATCAATCGACCCACAAAATGAAGTGGCTGCTTCGCCGAGCAGGGTATTTCTGGCCGACAATGCTGGAGGATTGTTTCAAATATTACAAGGGTTGCCAAGATTGTCAGAAATTTGGCGCCATACAACCAGCACCAGCATCGGCTATGAACCCAATTGTTAAGCCTTGGCCGTTCAGAGGACGGGGCATCGATATGATCGGCCAGATCAATCCACCCTCAAGCAAAGGGCATAAATTTATTCTGGTGGCGACATATTATTTCACAAAATGGGTGGAGGCAGTTCCTCTAAGGAAAGTGGATTCTAAAGACGCAATCGAGTTTGTCAAAGAACATATTATCTACCAATTCGGCATTCCACAAATGATAACAATAGACCAGAGATCTATCTTCGTATCGGATGAGTTTGTTCAGTTTGCCGACGGCATGGGGATCAAGCTACTTAATTCTTTGCCGTACTACGCACAGGCCAACGGGCAAGCCGAGGCTTCAAATAAAAGTTTGATTAAATTGATTAAAAGAAAGATCTCTGAGTACCTAAACAATGGCACAGCCGATTAGCCGAATCACTGTGGGCGTATCGGATGGCATGCCACGGATCAATTCAAGTCCCTCCGTACAAGCTGGTCTACAGGCATGAGGCGGTGCTACCATGGGAAAGTGTCGTCGGCTCAAGGCGCATTCAGCTACAGGATCAACTCACAACCGACAATTATTATCACTTAATGGTGGACGAATCAGAAGATTTAGTCTTATCCAGGATGAGGGCCTTGGAAAAAGTTATAAGGGATAAAGAATGAGTAGCTAGACATTATAATAAAAAGGTGGTGCCTAAATCTTTCAAGGAAGGCAAACTCGTTTGGAAATTGATACTGCCGATCGGATCCAGGGATAACAAATTCGGCAAGTGGTCACCAAATTAGGAAGGACCTTTCAAAATCCAGAAATGCGTCTCTAAAGGAGCTTACATGCTAGAAGGATTAGACGGAGAAGTATTTGGGAGGGCTCTTAATGGAAAATAACTGAAGAAATACTATCCAAGTGTATGGATCAACTCATGATTCGGCTCTGGTTGCGTAGCCGATTTATGACAGCCGATGTCTTGCTTCAATAAGGCATCGCCTTTAGGCATTTTTATGCAACATTTTTCCCTAAGTTTTCTACGGTCGGCTAACGATTGGCCGATAGCGACGGCAATGAGGTGCAAATGGCTCGAATTCACAATTTTGTCGACACCAAAGCTATCAACAAAATTTGGGGGGCATATACGTACATGAGCCGATTACAAAATTGAGTATCAGGAAATTCTAAATTTTTTTAAGCTTCATAATCGGCAGTCAGTATAAAAGTGTTTTAAGCGATTGGGATCGACGGCCGTAATTCAAGTGTTACAACTACTGGTTGTGGTGCGGTTTCGAATCGGCAAGCGTGATCTGGCATGGGTGGCTAGGGCCGAGTTCAGCATAAACAATTCATAATTGACGGTCGTACCAAGATGCTACATGCGGCCAAGGCCAATCTCATCCACAAGCACAGTTGCACAAAACTAGCAAGCTATATTACACAATATCCAGAGCTGATTACAAAAGTTTGGGCAGTTGATCAAAATTAAAGTTCAGTACAAAAGTTTGGCGAGTATATTACAGGAAGCAGTAGCCAATCTCAGAATGCTAAAATATTACAAATTCATTGTTTCAAGAAATCGGCTATGGCCAACAGCGTCGTCCGCCTAATCTGATCCACTTCCTCGATGGCCTTGACGTCGTCGGCCTCAGACCCAGCCATCGGCCGGATGCCTTTCACCAGATCCCGGAGATGCGCCATGGCTGCCTTGATACTTTTGCGTTGAGCATCGATCTCGGCTGGCAGCCTGGCCATGTACTCCTTTTGGACGTCGATCTCGTTACTGACTTGAACGAGATCGGCCAACAGCTGATCTTGGCGTGAGAGGAGCTGCTCGAGCTTGGCCGCCGGCTCAATTCTCAGGCAGTCGAAGGTGGCCTTCTGGCTCTCAATGGCTTCCTTGGTTGACTGGATGGTGGCCGACCGCTTCTGGTTCTCGCGACGGTCGGCTATCCGCTGCCGTGCCCGCTCATATTTGAGTTGGTGGGCTTCCAAAAAGATGGCCGACACTATGGCGTTGGCTAGAGCTTCCGGCAGCTGGCCTTGGATTTCCTTGAAGCGCGCACTGATTGAGCCGTTGTCGACCACCAGCGCATCCAGCGAGGCCTCCAGCCGGTTGCTGATGTCAGCTAGTGTAACATCCTGAAAATCGAAGGAGTAGAATTCGGAACGTGAAAATCGGAACTCACAAAAACCTTTTGGATCAGTTGCTTCTTATCGTGTTTATCGTTCTTATTTGCCAAGCTCTGTTGCATGAGAGTTCTTTTTGAATTACTTTGAGGCGAAGTTGGATAAAGACCCTAAGCTTTGATATCCTAGGTGAGAGTAATAATTCAAAATGTATATATATTTGGAGAAGGATAAATACCTAATTTTGTGGATTTACAAAAGACTCTTGAAAAGAATATATTTTGGTTTAAACCCTAACTGGTGGAAGAAAAATAATAAAAATTTGGATTTGGATGATAAAAATATTTTGAAAAGGAAATATGAAATTAGAAATTAATTAAGACCCCAATTTATTGATTTTAAAAGAAGAAATAAAAATATGGAAAATATATTTTGAAAAATAAAAAGTGGGAGAAAAGTTTGAAAATATAATTTCAAAATTATTTTGGGGATTATCAGAATTTATTTCGAATTTTTAGGGTGAAAGGAAATGGAAATGGAAAATAGGAATTTAAAATCGGGAAAAAAGCAAAAGTACACTGTTCATTAGCTCAGCAGGTGTTCGACCGAATCGCCGGCCACGTCCGCGCGCGCACGCGCCGAGCGCAGCCGCGCCGTACCAGGACGCCTTTGCCCGCGTGCTCTCGCTGACGGCACCGTTCTGCGCGCACAGCTGCCGCCGGTACAGTCGCGCCACTCCGCGGTCGCCGAAGTCGCCGCTGACGCCGCGCTAGGCCGTCGCCGTGTCGTCGCCGTACTGCTCGCGTGAGCGTCGTGTTCGTACAGCCCGCATGCTCCGCCGCCGCGCCACCGTACGCACTTACATCACCCGCAGCTGCCGCACATCGCGCTCGATCTTCCCGCGACCGAGCCATGCCGCTGACGCCTGCGCCACTACTGCAGTCGCGTCGCCCTCGCCGTCGACCGCCTATAAATCGGCCTCCTCAGACCCAGCCCCCAACACCGAAAATCCTCCCCTGTGCTCGCTTGTGCTTTCCCCCAAATTTCCCCCAAGGATTAGCCACAACATTGCGCGAATTTTGGAAAGATCGGAGCTCGGCCGGAAGAACCCTAATTCGACCGCCCGTGCGACACTCCGAAATTCGTCACCCTCGGCCGATTTCTTCCCGAATTAAAGGTACCATCATCATCCCCATGCTCTAGGTATTAATTCCCCTAAACTCCCGGAGCCAATTGGTCGCCGGAAAATCGCCGGTGACGAACCCCTAGAACTCCTCCGTTTCGGCCGCCGAACCACCTCGCCGTCGCCCCCCGCTGCAAGGCCTCTCCGGCCGAACCAACCCCACCGTTAGCATCCCCGGGGTTCGCTGAAGCTCGTAGACCCCTCACTTTAGCCAGGGCTTCGCCGGATTTTGCCGCCGACGAGAGCCACCGCCGCCAAACCACCTCGCCGTCGCCAGCCTTTTCCGCCGCTCCCCGGTCTCGGCCGAGTGGAGAAATGGAGCCCTCGTGGTCCCAAGATGGTGTGGCGCCCCTCATTTCCCTAGTTCCAGCTCTCTCTCACCGTCGGCACCCCCCCCTCTCACCGTCGGTCGCCGGGGAAGAACAGAGCAGGGGAAGGAGGGAAGAAACAGGAAGAGAAGGGGAAAAAGAAAAAGGAAGGGGGAAAAGAAAAAAAAGGGAAATAGAAAAAAAAAGAAAGAAAAATAGTGAAGAAAATTTGGGTAAAATATTTTGAAATGTTTTGGAAATATTTTAGGATAAAAAAAAGATAGGGTTTTCGAAATATTATTGTCTAAAAATGAGTATTATATTCTTTTTCCCTCCAAAAAGAAATATTTGGAGAAAGTAATTTCTAGATTAAATTTGTCCTTTTTATGAATTCAAATATTGTCCTACCTCTAATTTGTTATCGGAGTTTACATGAGCCCTTTTTAAAGATTTGTTGAGCATGAATGTCGTTATTCGGTCATTTGAATTTCAAAACCCTAGCAAATATAATTGCAATATTAAGGATCAATTATTGGAGATATGAAAATTAGAAATATAACTATTTTGGGATATCCTCGAGTTTAGGAACAAAATATATATTTATTACTAGATGGCTCGCTCGGTTTAGCTGGACTTCTTTCCGTTGATTCGACTATTAAAATTTACGGAGTTTGAGGTTGTGTTTGGAATCCGTTTTCCGCGGTCATTGCGAGATCTCTTTCTCTTCGTTGATATTGTTGGATTTTAATTGGATTCAACCCTTCTTTTCGCACGTACGGATAGCGTCCGAAGAAGTGAACGCTGACTACGCGGAAGACCCCACTCAACCGGCGTGCGAGCAAGGCAAGTCTTCACACCCTTTGAACATGTTGATCCCAATTGCGAAATGATGTTATTTTACACTCTAAACATGCATGCTTTACCATGTTACCTATACTTGTTGTGCCATCCCTTGCTATTGAGTACCCTTAGAATTACTCCTTGTAACTCTCGATGTGATACAAATAACCGAAGCACAACTTCGGTAAACCGCTTAGCCATGCTATACTTAGATTTATGCATACTCATGACTTTATGAAAAAGCTTTGTGCTTGGGCAACTACCTTAGGGAGGTAGTTGAGATTCGGCATGTGGAGACATGAGCGCCACATGACCATGATGAATTACATTTGATGAAAATTTGAAGTACTAAACAAATGTTTTAGACTGGGCGGCGGATGATTTGGGTGGATTCCGGAAAAGGCAAGTGCCGACCCTGGTCAATTAAGGACCGAGCCATGAGATAGCGGAAACGAGCCGCACAACCGTACTTCTCGAATGGGTATAGACCTAGCCGACTAGATAGCCGAGCGGAGGCGTATCCTTGCATAGATGGTTCTCTATGATGTGGTTATGGGATGAGGATGAGGCTGCGGCCTTGTTGTGAATGGTGGGATTGAACCGATGTTAATTAAACTTAAAGATCTGAAAAGACTTCCCTTACCCCGGGTGCGCCAGAACTCCTCTCACTGCTAGAAAAGGACGGCTAGAGTGCATGAGGGCTTAAGTTCATGGAGCGGGTACTGCCAAAGCGAGGTTATCGAAAGGCTTTGCCGTGACCGTCTCATGTGTTGAGGCGTAGGCTCATTTGTTGGGTTGTCGCGGAGTACGGGTAAAGTGTACATCCACCGCAAAGTGTGAATGAATCAATCTATTCGAATAGCCGTGCTCGCGGATATTGAGCATCGTGACAAGACTTTCGCTTGGCTAGACTTTGAACTTAAAAATGCTGGGATGGGTTTGCATGATGATTTTGTTCGCTGGTGGATCAACTTCTCAAGAATGCGAGAAGGGGTGGACTCCCCAGAAAATCATGACGTACCGGAGGCGGGAAGCCATCCTTGGAATCGCGATGGATGGTAGACGAACCGTCACCGGTTAATGAACTATGAAATTAAAACTTGTTTTGGCTAGATGGTAGGCTTGTGAAAAGAATTGTGAAAACCGGCTTTACGCAAAGACAACCCTAGCCATGTTCTTTGAATAACCCTATCATATGCATCAATTCTGTGTTGACTTGCCGAGTACGGTTGGTACTCACCCTTGCTATACGCACAAACCTCCAGCTGATGGAGTTGAAGAGCCGAAGATCCATATGCTTACCGCCGGGAGGACGAGGGAACGACGGCGCCTATTAGACTTTAGCTCCGGTCGTTGCCTGTGGCAATGGACAAGCCGCTGCCTCTTTCCGCTGCCTTATCTAAACTCTGTTTTTATATTGTATTCGGACCATAAGGTCCTGTGGGATGAACAATGCCTTCGGGCCTATTTATGTAATAATGGTATTGTAAGACTATTCGTGCATGCGCACTTGATTATCCAGAACTGCATTCGTGGGTACCAACTACTTGATCCAGGGAAATGGTACTATGAACACGAAAGATTCCCGATTGAAAATCGGGGTCACAGAGCCGGTATCGAGCCATGCGACCGTAGGCTAAGACCAAATGGCGCCCTACCCCTAACTAGATGGCTAAAGGGAAATATCCCTACAGTAGGATCATCTTTAAACTATTATTTCCGAAAATGCAAATATACCTTTTCTACATCTGTGTTTTATTTATACCAAATGATTATGATAGCTCCCTCCCGCTAACCCTAAGTTGCCCGTAAAGCGATGTCAAACCACGACGGAACTTGGGAAGTCACCGTTCCGCGGACGACGGGTTCGTGGTCCAACTCCGCCCCTACTATGGTGCTTGAGATACCCGGAGCCACCCACCTATCACATCAAAAAGCATGGCCCCGAAGAGTATCCACTGGGAGGCAACTGTATCCATAGAAGCCCGTATGGGAAGCGAGACATCTTACTGCTTCCATACCCGCTACCATCGAGACCTAGCGTAAGCGCTATTCAGATGCAACTCGCGAGGCTTTCCTTCGCCTTAATGCGGAACACCGTGCCGAACTCACAATGACAGAGTTCGTGCATCATCCTTACCGCGAAGAGGGCAACCTGGCCGCACTGTGGAGGCTACCCCCGTGTTACAACCCGATGGTCACGCGTCTATCGCGTTGGGCGTAGACAGCAGACGATCGTTACGAGGAGGCCCTTCTCGAGATCAACGATCGCAGCACGCCAATGATCTCGGTCAACAGCCACCAAGGCCGTGGAGACCAGATAAGCATGCCGCAGACTCACCGCAGCCAATGGTGCTCAAGATGAGCAACTCTCGGACCGCTACATGGCCCGAGGGGAGGCTCGGTGGAGCTGGAAGAGCAGCTCAGAAGAGCAAACAAGCAGATCAACCAGCCTAGAGGAACAACTGTGCACTCGTCCCGTCTACGCCGCAGTACTTCCACCGAGCCCGTACCACCACATCCCGCCCCGTGCCCGACAACTATTACCATATGACTCCAGCAAGCTTTGATACTTTTCAAGCTATGATGGAGCAAGCTTTCATGTTGAGTACAGAGCCTGCACCATACCTGGTCGACCCCACTGCTGCTACATCCATGGGACCCACCCCGAGCTCCATACCGCACCATCCGAGCCGGGATCGGAGAGGGTAACCCCATCCGGATCTACACCGATACGGAGTCCGAGGCGAGCCCATGGAAATCAAATGGGAGTCTAGCGACACCGACTCAATGGAGAAGGAAGTTCCCCTCGTCGCTTGACTCACACGGAGGCCCCTCACCCGCCGATCGCTCGCAAGAGTACGCGGCCACCGAGTCGGAAGATTCGGCGTGACTCCGAGGCCACCACCTCCGAGCCGTGGGGACTTCGGTTTGCTTCAGCGGCGACCACCCACTTCCGGCGCCCGGCTCTTGCGGATGGATGGAGGACTAGGCGGGAGGACCTTCCCAGCTCGTCAGCACTTCCTATTTACCCTTAATTAGTTGATCTAGCTGGACGATATAATTGCTATCCTGGCATGAAGGACTGCGTGTGTACAGTCCATGTACCCCTTATGTAATATGTGAACCTAAGCATCGCCTTGCGATGTCTTAATTCGTATGCTTATTATTATTTCACCTTGTCTCGTGGATTGGAGATCATTCGATAGAGCTTGAAGAAAAATTTCCGGTGAACTATAACTTAAACTAGTCCGCTCTCTTAATTTATCTCCCTTCTTCGATGGCACATCGTCGCAGAGCCGCGGCAACCAACGAAAACCCGCCGGAACCCAACCCTCCACCCCGGCGGAGGTCATGGCATTGCACTCCAGCTACTCCAAGCGATTGTTAACAATCAAGGAGGTCGAGGAGGATCAAATCTGGGGAATTCATGAGAGCTAAGCCGCCCACTTTTTCCACGGCCGAAGAACCTATGGACGCCGAAGATTGGTTAAGAGTGATAGAGAAGAAGTTAACCCTCGTCGAGTCCGAGAAGCCGATAGAGTTATCTTCGCTACTAACCACTGGAGGGTCCCGCGAGTGACTCGGTGGGACACCTACAAGGAGACATGAGCTGAAGACGCCGGCGAACCAACATGGGAGGAATTCACGGCCGCATTCCGTGAGAATTTCGTGCCACGCGTAATGAGGATGAAGAAGAACGAGTTCCGCAGCTGCGTCGGGGAACACATCGCACAAGAATACCTGAACAAATTTACCCAGCTTGCCGTTACGCCACCAAAGTGACTCGCGACGAGGAAGAAAAGATAGACAAATTCATTGAAGGACTAAATGACGAACCGAGGGGACCAATGATCGGGCAGATCACACCGCTTCCAAAGCCTCATCAACAAGGTCGTCCGACTTGAGCATGACCAAAAAGTGGTGGACAATAACCGCAAGAGGAGGCTCGCTATGGCTCGCCCATTCCGGGAACGCCACAACGCCCCAAGGGAGCCACTCCGTCCGGATGGAAGCCAAATGTTCCGGCAACCGGACGTTCTCCCGCTTCCGACCATATCAACCTGGCCAGCCTACACCTCGCTTACGTACGCCCACACCAACCCTAGCCGCTCCAGAAGAAGGAATGTGAGCTGTTTTAATTGCGGAGAATTCGGGCACTACTCCAATAGCTGTCCAAAACCACGCAACGCCCGGTACGCACCGGCGCCAATGCAACACCCGTCCGAGGAACCCCCACCCTCGCGGCAGACGAGGTCCTGCTCAGGACCCCGCTACCCAACGAGGCCGCCACCGGGTTTCGACGTGGCCAAGTGAATCATGTGCGGGCGAAGAAGCTCGGGAGGACCGAGCGTATTGTTGGGTATGTTCTCTATCAACTCTACGCCGCTTAAAGTTTTATTCGATTCGGAGCCTCGCATTCATTCATATCTTCCCAAGTAAGCAAACAACACCACCTACACCAAGTAGCACTTAAGAGGCCTATGTTGGTACACTCACCGGGGAGACATAACCGTACCCCATGCCTCGCATTAATGTGCCCATACGGATTAGAGACGTGGTGTTTCTCTCAAACCTTATGGTGCTATCACCCAGCACCATAGATGTCATACTTGGAATGGATTGGTTGACCAAGAATAATGGGATTATAGACTGCAGTCGAAGGGAAGTCACGGTATCCACCCCGTGGGGATCACCGATGAGCATAACTATGGATCAAAACCCAAAGCTATGTGAGCAAGCTGCATGGGAGTGTTCACCATGCTACCCTTAGGAGGAATGCCCATAGTACAAGAATACCCGGATGTATTTCCCGAGGAATTACCCGGAATGCCACCGAATCGCGATGTAGAGTTTATCATCGACTTAACGCCCGTACGCCCCCATATCCAAGAGACCTTATCGAATGCCGGCCAACGAGTTAGAGGAACTCAAGAAGCGAGATAAGGGAACTACAAGAGAAGGGATTTGTACGCCCCAGCTCTTCTCCTGGGAGCCCCGTACTCTTCGTCAAAAGAAGGATGGGAGTATGAGAATGTGTGTGGATTACCGATCGCTGAATGAGGTAACCATCAAGAACAAGTACCCGTTGCCCCGGATCGATGACCTATTCGATCAACTTAAGGGTGCACAGTGTGTTCTCAAAGATTGATCTACGGTCGGATATCATCGCTTGAAGATTAGAGTCGGAGATATCCCTAAGACGGTGTTCTCTACACGTTACGGCTTATACGAGTTCACGTGATGTCCTTTGGATTGACCAATGCCCCCGCCTACTTTATGAACTGATGAACAAGGTATTCATGGAATACCTGGACAAATTCGTGGTGGTGTTCATCGACGATATACTTATCTACTCCAAAAACGATGAGGAACACGCGAGCATCTACGACTAGTACCGGAAAAGCTACGAGAGCACCACTGTATGCAAAGTTCAGCAAATGTGAGTTCGCTCAAGGAAGTCGCTTTTCTTGGTCACGTGGTTTCAGCCGGAGGAGTAGCAGAGACCCCGCCAAGGTCGAAGCGTTACGGGATGGAAGGCACCCAAGTCGATAATGAAGTTCGGAGTTTCTTGGGCTTGGCCGGTTATTACCGACGGTTTATCGAAGGGTTTTCCACTATAGCCCGACCTATGACTCAACTTCTGAAGAAGGAAAAGAAGTTTGAATGGAATGAGAAGTGCCAAAAAGCCTTCGACCAATTAAAAGAAAAGTTAACCACTGCTCCAATCTTGACCTTACCCGACAACCGAAAGGACTTCGTGATGTACCGTGATGCATCCCTGCAAGGATTGGGAGGAGTATTAATGCAGGATGGAAAGGTCGTGGCGTATGCCTCGCGACAGTTACGACCTCACGAGGAGAATTATCCCACACACGACCTGGAATTAGCCGCGATTGTACATGCATTGAAGATCTGGAGACACTATCTGATCGGGAACCATTGTGATGTGTATACCGATCACAAGAGCCTAAAATATTTCTTTACTCAGCCCGATCTCAATCTACGCCGAGGCGATGGCTAGAGTTGATCAAGGATTACAGCCTAGGAATCCATTACCATCCCGCAAGGCAAATGTAGTGGCCGATGCGCCGAGCCGCAAGGCCCAATGCAATCACATGGAATTAGGAGGTATGTCCAGCGAACTTCAAGAAGAGATGGCCGACTCAATCTACACCCGATTCCTCACGGAGAAGTGAACTCATTGGAGATCCAACCCCTACCGAGAACTCAAATCGAGGAAGCCCAAACAGGGAATAAGGAAACCCAGGAAATCAAGGAACGCATGGCCGCTGGACGCGCTCAGGAGTTTTCAGTGGATGACAAGGGAATCCTGTGGTACAAGAAAAGAATCGTGTGCCCGAACAAGGCGGTTTGAGGGGATTGATCTTAAAGGAAGCCCACGAATCGGCCTATTCGTTACACCCGGAAGCACGAAAATGTACCAAGACTTGAAAGGAGAATATTGGTGGCCTAATATGAAGAGGGATGTAGCCGAATATGTAGCCGTGTGCGATGTGTGCCAAAGGGTGAAAGCCGAGCATCAACGCCTAGCGGCTTGCTGCAGCCACTCAAGATTCCCGAATGGAAATGGGACGAGATAGGCATGGATTTCATAGTGGGACTACCCAAAACTACGACGCTACGATTCCATCTAGGTAATAGTAGATCGGCTCACCAAGATCGCGATTTATACCGTGAAAACTAACTACAACAAAGGCCAAGCTAGCGGAACTATATATGAGTAGGATCGTATGTCTTCACGGTGTACCAAAGAGGATCATATCGGATCGTGGTACTCAATTCACATCTCATTTTTGGAACAAAGTCCACGAGGCACTCGGAAGTCATCTCGCTTTTAGTACCGCCTACCATCCACAGACCGATGGGCAGACTGAAAGGACGAACCAAGTGCTGGAAGATATGCTGAGAGCCTGTGCATTGGATTTCACCAAGGATTGGGAGAAATGCTTGCCGTACGCCGAGTTCTCTTACAACAATAGCTATCAAGCCAGTTTGAAGATGTCGCCAAACGAAGCTCTATTTGGTCGCCGATGTCGAACCCCATTAATGTGGTCAGAAACCGGTGAACGAACCGTATTCGGGCCTGACATAATCAAGGAGGCTGAGGAAAAGGTTCGCTTGATTAGGGACCGACTACAAGCTGCTCAATCACGACAAAAGAGCTACGCGGATACCCGACGAAGAGAATTGGAATTCAAAGAGGGTGACTACGTGTATCTAAAGGTCTCACCCCTACGGGGAACACAGAGATTCAAAGTCAAAGGAAAACTCGCACCACGATACGTGGGCCCATTCCGATAAGCGCTAGGAGGGGAGAAGTGGCCTACCAATTGGAACCGCCTGAGAATCTCTCGGATGTCCACCCGCATTCCACGTATCGCAGTGAAGAAATGTCTGCGGGTACCTGAAGAACAAACCCCGTTAGAAACCATCCATGTCCACAAAGTGATCTTACCTACCCGGAGCATCCAATCAAGATACTAGACGAAGCAGAAAAGAAGACACGAACCAAATCGTGGCGCATGTACAAAGTACAATGGAGCAATCACACCGAAGAAGAAGCTACCTGGGAAAGCGAAGAATTCCTGAGGACAGAATATCCACACCTATTCAACAACCGGTAAGAAAATCTCGGGGACGAGATTTATTGTTAGGGGGGTAGGTTTGTAACATCCTGAAAATCGAAGGAGTAGAATTCGGAACGTGAAAATCGGAACTCACAAAAACCTTTTGGATCAGTTGCTTCTTATCGTGTTTATCGTTCTTATTTGCCAAGCTCGTTGCATGAGAGTTCTTTTTGAATTACTTTGAGGCGAAGTTGGATAAAGACCCTAAGCTTTGATATCCTAGGTGAGAGTAATAATTCAAAATGTATATATATTTGGAGAAGGATAAATACCTAATTTTGTGGATTTACAAAAGACTCTTGAAAAGAATATATTTTGGTTTAAACCCTAACTGGTGGAAGAAAAATAATAAAAATTTGGATTTGGATGATAAAAATATTTTGAAAAGGAAATATGAAATTAGAAATTAATTAAGACCCCAATTTATTGATTTTAAAAGAAGAAATAAAAATATGGAAAATATATTTTGAAAAATAAAAAGTGGGAGAAAAGTTTGAAAATATAATTTCAAAATTATTTTGGGGATTATCAGAATTTATTTCGAATTTTTAGGGTGAAAGGAAATGGAAATGGAAAATAGGAATTTAAAATCGGGAAAAAGCAAAAGTACACTGCTCATTAGCTCAAGCAGGTGTTCGACCGAATCGCCGGCCACGCCCGCGCGCGCCACGCGCCGAGCGCAGTGGCCGCGCCGTACCAGACGCTTTGCCCGCGTGCTCGCCGACGGCACCGCTCGCGCGCACACCGCCGCGAGGGCCAAGGCGCACTCCGCGGTCGCCGGTCGCGCCGACGCCGCGCTAGGCCGCCGCCGTGTCGCCGCCAGACCGCTTCGCGTGAGCGTCGTGGTCCGTACAGTCCGCATGCTCCGCCTCGCCGCGCCACCGTACGCACTTACATCACCGCAGCCTGCCGCACATCGCGCTCGATCTTCCCGCGACCGAGCCATGCCGCCGACGCTCGCGCCACTACCGCAGCCGCGCGCCTCGCCGTCGACCGCCTATAAATCGGCCTCCTCGCACCCAGCCCCCAACACCGAAAATCCTCCCCTGTGCTCGCTTGTGCTTTCCCCCAAATTTCCCCCAAGGATTAGCCACAACATTGCGCGAATTTTGGAAAGATCGGAGCTCGGCCGGAAGAACCCTAATTCGACCGCCCGTGCGACACTCCGAAATTCGTCACCCTCGGCCGATTTCTTCCCGAATTAAAGGTACCATCATCATCCCCGTGCTCTAGGTATTAATTCCCCTAAACTCCCGGAGCCAATTGGTCGCCGGAAAATCGCCGGCGACGAACCCCTAGAACTCCTCTCGTTTCGGCCGCCGAACCACCTCGCCGTCGCGCCCGCCGCAAGCCTCTCCGGCCGAACCAACCCCACCGTTAGCATCCCGGGTTCGCTGAAGCTCGTAGACCCCTCACTTTAGCCAGGGCTTCGCCGGATTTTGCCGCCGACGAGAGCCACCGCCGCCAAACCACCTCGCCGTCGCCGGCCTTTTCCGCCGCTCCCGGTCTCGGCCGAGTGGAGAAATGGAGCCCTCGTGGTCCCAAGATGGTGTGGCGCCCCTCATTTCCCTAGTTCCAGCTCTCTCCTCACCGTCGGCACCCCCTCTCACCGTCGGTCGCCGGGAAGAACAGAGCGGGGGAAGGGAGGGAAGAAACAGAGGAAGAGAAGGGGAAAAGAAAAAGGAAGGGGAAAAGAAAAAAAAGGGAAATAGAAAAAAAGAAAGAAAAATAGTGAAGAAAATTTGGGTAAAATATTTTGAAATGTTTTGGAAATATTTTAGGATAAAAAAGATAGGGTTTTCGAAATATTATTGTCTAAAAATGAGTATTATATTCTTTTTCCCTCCAAAAGAAATATTTGGAGAAAGTAATTTCTAGATTAAATTTGTCCTTTTTATGAATTCAAATATTGTCCTACCTCTAATTTGTTATCGGAGTTTACATGAGCCCTTTTTAAAGATTTGTTGAGCATGAATGTCGTTATTCGGTCATTTGAATTTCAAAACCCTAGCAAATATAATTGCAATATTAAGGATCAATTATTGGAGATATGAAAATTAGAAATATAACTATTTTGGGATATCCTCGAGTTTAGGAACAAAATATATATTTATTACTAGATGGCTCGCTCGGTTTAGCTGGACTTCTTTCCGTTGATTCGACTATTAAAATTTACGGAGTTTGAGGTTGTGTTTGGAATCCGTTTTCCGCGGTCATTGCGAGATCTCTTTCTCTTCGTTGATATTGTTGGATTTTAATTGGATTCAACCCTTCTTTTCGCACGTACGGATAGCGTCCGAAGAAGTGAACGCCGACTACGCGGAAGACCCCACTCAACCGGCGTGCGAGCAAGGCAAGTCTTCACACCCTTTGAACATGTTGATCCCAATTGCGAAATGATGTTATTTTACACTCTAAACATGCATGCTTTACCATGTTACCTATACTTGTTGTGCCATCCCTTGCTATTGAGTACCCTTAGAATTACTCCTTGTAACTCTCGATGTGATACAAATAACCGAAGCACAACTTCGGTAAACTGCTTAGCCATGCTATACTTAGATTTATGCATACTCATGACTTTATGAAAAAGCTTTGTGCTTGGGCAACTACCTTAGGGAGGTAGTTGAGATTCGGCATGTGGAGACATGAGCGCCACATGACCATGATGAATTACATTTGATGAAAATTTGAAGTACTAAACAAATGTTTTAGACTGGGCGGCCGGATGATTTGGGTGGATTCCGGAAAAGGCAAGTGCCGACCCTGGTCAATTAAGGACCGAGCCATGAGATAGCCGGAAACGAGCCGCACAACCGTACTTCTCGAATGGGTATAGACCTAGCCGACTAGATAGCCGAGCGGAGGCGTATCCTTGCATAGATGGTTCTCTATGATGTGGTTATGGGATGAGGATGAGGCTGCGGCCTTGTTGTGAATGGTGGGATTGAACCGATGTTAATTAAACTTAAAGATCTGAAAAGACTTCCCTTACCCCGGTGCGCCTGTAACTCCTCTCACCGCTAGAAAAGGACGGCTAGAGTGCATGAGGGCTTAAGTTCATGGAGCGGGTACGCCAAAGCGAGGTTATCGAAAGGCTTTGCCGTGACCGTCTCATGTGTTGAGGCGTAGGCTCATTTGTTGGGCTGTCGCGGAGTACGGGTAAAGTGTACATCCACCGCAGTGTGAATGAATCAATCTATTCGAATAGCCGTGCTCGCGGATATTGAGCATCGTGACAAGACTTTCGCTTGGCTAGACTTTGAACTTAAAAATGCTGGGATGGGTTTGCATGATGATTTTGTTCGCTGGTGGATCAACTTCTCGAGAATGCGAGAAGGGGTGGACTCCCGTAAAATCATGACGTACGGAGGCGGGAAGCCATCCTTGGAATCGCGATGGATGGTAGACGAACCGTCACCGGGTTAATGAACTATGAAATTAAAACTTGTTTTGGCTAGATGGTAGGCTTGTGAAAAGAATTGTGAAAACTGGCTTTACGCAAAGACAACCCTAGCCATGTTCTTTGAATAACCCTATCATATGCATCAATTCTGTGTTGACTTGCTGAGTACGGTTGGTACTCACCCTTGCTATACGCACAAACCTCCAGCTGATGGAGTTGAAGAGCCGTAAGATCCATATGCTTACCGCCGGAGGACGAGGGAACGACGGCGCCTATTAGACTTTAGCTCCGGTCGTTGCTCGTGGCAATGGACAAGCCGCCGCCTCTTTCCGCCGCCTTATCTAAACTCGTTTATATTGTATTCGGACCATAAGGTCCTGTGGATGAACAATGCCTTCGGGCCTATTTATGTAATAATGGTATTGTAAGACTATTCGTGCATGCGCACTTGATTATCCAGAACTGCATTCGTGGGTACCAACTACTTGATCCAGGGAAATGGTACTATGAACACGAAAGATTCCCGATTGAAAATCGGGGGTCAACAGAGCTGGTATCAGAGCCATGCGACCGTAGGCTAAGACCAAATGGCGCCCTACCCCTAACTAGATGGCTAAAGGGAAATATCCCTACAGTAGGATCAGCTTTAAACTATTATTTCCGAAAATGCAAATATACCTTTTCTACATCCGTGTTTTATTTATACCAAATGATTATGATAGCTCCCTCCCGCTAACCCTAAGTTGCCTGTAAAAGCAGATGTCAAACCACGACGGAACTTGGGAAGTCACCGTTCCGCGGGACGAGGGGTGGTAGGCCCTCAGGTCCTCGGCCGGCGTCACCAATGCCTGCTCGCCAATCTCGCCGGACTCCTCGAACTCTGACAGGTCGAAATTGAGGAGGTCGGCTATGTTCTGTTAAGAGGAAGATGATTAGAGGATGTTGATTTGGCAGAGCCGATCACAGAATTCAGTCGGCTTACCGTAGGCACCGGAGTCGGAGTGGCTGGCTCGGCTGGTGTGCCGCCTGCAGCCGTCGGGGCTTCTTCATCGGCGCCGTTGCCGCTGCCGCGATGCCACAACGTGCTCGCCGGACGCTGGGGGCACTGACGGAGATCGTGGAGGCTGCAAAAGAAAGGGTTAGCAATCAAGTTGGCAAAGTTCTACAAATCAAGTTGCAAAAGACGGTTACCGATGGCCCGTGACGTGGAGTGCGGCCGGCCAATTTCTTGACCTGAGGATAATTGTTCGGTCAGATGCAAGTGATATCATCATAAAGCCGAATTTGACGAGATGAGGGCTTACCGGTCGATTTTTCGCGGGGGGACTTGGAACCGGTGGGATGTCGGCTGGAGTGTTGACGGATTCGTGGCTAGAGCTCTCACGTTCAGCCGCCACTCCAACAGCTTCTGGCATCTCCTCGCTGGCGACGGCGTCGAGGAACTGCGCGACGATCGGGTCCAAAGGGGGGAGGCTACCGGCTGGTGCTGCCGGTTTCTTCTCCTTCAGTTTCTTGGGGGCAGGCACGGCCGATCGCTGTACGAGGGGCGTGGCCCCTGTGAGCGATCGGCTCATGCACTTGCCCACGCAGCAAAGACGCCAGCTTTGGCGCTCCCCAACCGATCGCCGACGGAGCAAGGCCGTCCCCATCCAGAACACCTAGACGGTATTCGATGGGGAGCCCGGAGTGGCTCACCATCGGCCGCTCCGTCTTGGTCTCCTGCAAGTCAGAGAGCAAGTGTTAATCAGCTACGTCAGCCGATGCTAAAAAAGGAAAAGTCATTTGGAGTTAAAAGCTTACCGAAGGGATATCTTCGGGCAGGAGCAAATCGACGTAATTAGATGACCGCTGGTGGAAGATGTGTCGCTCGATTTCGACCCACCATCGGTCATAGGCCGCGCTTTTCTTGAGCACCAGGGTCATCTCACCGATGCTGCCGAGGGGAGGGTCAGCTATATTCAGCAGGCGATGCATTATCAAATCCTGGCTTACGACTCCCCTCGTTTTAATCTTGTCGGCATAATAGAAGCCGATGGGCGGTTGCCCAAGACCAAACTGTCTCGCCGCCGACACCGGGTAATAAAATTCATAACTTTTGGCCACTGATCGGCCCTGGTGGATCCCGGTCGGTAGGATGCAAGGGGACAGAGCGGCGATGAACAACTCCCTGCACTGTGGGTTGTCGGCTGAATTGATGTATTCCCAATTGAAATCAGCCGGCAACTCAAACAGTCCCTGGTTCCGATAAAAGTACCAGGCGCGGTTCTCATGTGACAGCCCGTCGTACAGGGCGATGAAGCATTCGTCCAGCAGGTCGGCCGATTGCTTTGAGCCCGCATGAGCAGCCGCTGCTTCTCCATAGCTGATGCAACTGGTGGTAGTGATCTAGTTGCCGTCTTCGTCTTCGATCGGCTCCAGCCTTGGGAAAACAGCCTCAGTTAGAGGGAGCCGACCGACTATTTTCTGGGTCGCCAGCACTAGCCAGATCTGTAAGAACCACCAGGGGCCGCCGGTGTTGACTGGGGCGTTGACGGCTATCTTTGCGATGGCCTGATGTAGCATCTGATATAAGTAGCCGAGGAGGTATTTCCCCAGCGCAAGCTTGCCCCCATCGGCCAGAAGTTTGGCCACGATCTGCCAGTTCGTGGTCGGTCCACATCTTGAGCCGCAGAACAATAACTTCTCCAGCCACATCGTAAAGAATGTGGCGTGTTCCCTGCGGCCGACTGAGCCGTCCTTCATGTTTTGAGCGATGAAGCCGCTCCACCCGCCGATGGCCTTGGTTTTGAATTGATGCTGCCCCTTTCGGCTCAGGTTGCTGGGGTTAGCCGACGCCAGGATGTCTAGTCCGGTCGTCATGTACACGTCGGCCAATGTGATCGTCATCGGCCCTTGCCAAAATATGAAGGCGTTGAAGCTGTCATTCCAGAAGTATGTTGCAGCCGACAGAAGCGGCTCATCTTTCTCCATGCCGGCGACGGATAGGGCCAAGCACTGGGCAATCCCAATTTTCTCCCACTGAGCGTATTTGGCCGATCGCACCCTCTTATACCATTCAACCCAGGCTGCATCGGTGGTCGGCCATGACTTGAAGGTCCCGTTCCAGTGTGCTAGGGATGGCTTGTTGGTGTTGTAAGGGATCCAGTTGGTTTCGGCTATAATCACATCGGTTGGGTCCGTGTTGCCGATGGGGCCGAGAAAATACCTCTTTTCTTGGGTCAAACTGGGGATGACCACTTGATGTGACAGGTGCTACAGTTTGAAAGAGGAGAAAACGCTAATCAAGAATGGCTAAATGCTACAGTTTGAAAGAAGAAAAAGTACTAATAAAGAACGGCTAAAAGCAGGATGAATGCAACAAGGCTGGAAGCATGGCTAGAGATGTAAATCCGGAGAAAAAGAGTTCTGGACTGACGGATGTACCTCAGGGAACTCAATGACGGCGGTGGCCAGTGCGGCGGTGGTGGCCGGTGCGATGGAGGCGCTCGACACGGCGGCGGTGTTGGAAGCCATCGGTGTTGTCGAGGATGAGAATGGTCCTGATCTGCGAAGGGCGCTGGAATTTGATGAAGGACATCGGTGAATCGCCGGAGAGGAGAGAGGAAGCAAAAGCTTGTTTGCGAAGTGTTTGAGTGGGTTTTGAAAGCGTAATCGTTTCGGTTGGAGCGAAGGGCTATTTAAAGGGCACTTAGGGCAGCTGAAGCGGTTTAGGTCAGAAAAGAGTGGGAACTTGAACAGGCAACAAATCCGTAACACTTCGTATCACGGACTTGGGGGGCATGTGTTAACACCTAAATTTGGTAATTGAATTCCTAAGTCCTGGCAAATGTGAAGCAGAATCAGATCGGCTGATTTGACGGAGAAACAGAGGCCGCATCGGCTGAGAAGCAATCGGCTGCGATGCCAGTTGGCTAAGGATTGAATCAGATAAGGGCGGCCGATAGCCGATTCTAGGTTAAGAGAAGACAAAACCGTTTCTGGTGCAGATATTTGAAGATAAATAGAAGATTCGGTTATCAGCTTGTGCGTTAAAAGATATTGTCATCTATGAATAGAGTCTTGTAATGACAATTATATCTGTAAATTAGGAGTTTGTTTAAACTGTTCGTTGTAATGCGGCGTGGGTCCTTCCCGGGATATCGTCGTGTTTTAAATAGTAGTTTAGATAGAGTCCAGGGTTTGTACAGATAATGTTATCTTGGGTATAAATAGGACCCGAGATCCCCTGTAAAAGACATTCACACAATCAATCAAACAACCTTCGGCGCATCGCCAACCTTTTTTCTTCAGACGAGCAATTGATTTGGCTACGGGCTACATCGTTTCGATCCCCAAATCCACGTAAATGCTTGTCATTAGTGGTATGTTCTGCTGATTCTAGTTCTTCCATCATAATGACACATTAGATTCAGGGGTTTGTACTGCGCTATTTATCATATATCGCATATAAATTGGAGCAATGTTTAGATCTATCTCGCCATTGACCAGTTCTCTCAAGAACCCGCAGCCAATGAGGCTAGATGTAAAGGTTGGCTGGTTTATGTGCGGTATCCACCGTCTCGAGAGGTATAAATCAGCTACAACAGATCTGGTTGTTCTTTTTATACTTAATGCTGCATCAACGTTGAACTATTATGTCATTTTTAGAACTTCGAGTGATCTGTTCGGTTAGATTTATATGTTTAAGAGACAGTGACGGGGTTTCAGCCGGCCTTATCTGCCCTAATATATTTCTTTTAGTATATTTGTTATTAGATTTGTATTAGGACAGCCTCTTATGTTAAGATCTTGTTCTTGTCGGACATCCGAAATCGGCCTGCCATCAACAGCCGACGACCAATTTCCCAGGCTACGCATATTTGATTCAAGGATGATATCTTTTCAGAAGAATCATCGGAGTACTAGCCGATCCATTGTTAGCTTTCCAGTATCGGCTAGGTTATCAATACATATATTTATTATCCTTTACTGCATTTAGGTTAAACGGCTAATGCTGTCTCGGTATCGCCGATCCATTCTAGTCGTTTGGCTTAAATATATTTTAGGATAGCATATATATGCTCACGGATTCCCTCAGCCGATCCAGTGGGGATCTAACCTAACACTTAATGCATATTTCATGTTTTTTCTTGTTGGTTAACAGATCAAACCAACTGGCACGCCCTACATAGCACAGGCAGCCGAGAAGGACCTGCACTAGAGTTAAGCAGATCTCCCAGGCCAGCGCGTGGGAGAAATTTCTCATCAACAAAAAGGCGGTTTTAATATATCTAATAGCAATTAAAACTAAGAGATTACTAAAACAGGTAAGGCTGGCTGAAAGTCCAGCGCTGTCTCTAATGATAAACATTAAACTAAATAGATCTTAACAATTCTAAGAGCGACTTAATCGGTCGATTAGATGCAGCATTAAGTACAACAAGGAATATCACATCTGCATGAGTCAATGTGAATCCCTCGAGATGGTAGACACGACATATTATCTAATTAAATCCCTAGATCTAGCCTCGTCGGCTGCTGTCTTTAGAGAGAAACCAGCCGACTGTGGAATAGATTTAGACATTGCTCTAGATTATAGACCGCGTATGATAAATTGCGTAGTTTATTACATCAAAACTAGAGTGTCATGACGATGGAAGCACTAATTCTGACGATACAAACCACTAATGACAAGAAATTACCTTGTTCGAAGGTCAAAACCGAGACCGAGCAAGAACTTGTCGAAAATAAAAAGGGTGGCGATGCACCGAAATTGATTGATTCTGTATTGGTTGATAATATTTACAAAGAGCCCTCGGGTCTTATTTATACCTAGGCATAACGACATCCGTGTAGGACAAGGTTTCTACCTTATGTACTATTCACAGTACGACAATATCTTTGGACGCAGTCCCATGCTGCATTACAAAAGGAATACCTAATAACTTCCTAATTTACAGATACAATTGCCGTTATAGGACCTTATCCATAGATGGCAATATCTTTAACGTACAATTTGGAGACCAAATCCAATACTTTATCTTCAAGTTTCCTCTCGGGACTGGCCCCACTTCTATCTCAACTCGGAATCGGTAGTCCAATTCGGACTTAGCCGACGGGCTCTACAGCCGATTCGGACTCAGCCGACACAACCTCTGTTTCTCCACAGATTGCATTCCTGATCCGATTCCGCTTCAATCTTGGCTCTTAACTGGGGATTTGATTACCAAATTTGGTCGTTAACTCATGCCCCCAAGTCCGTAATATGATAGTATTGCGGATTTGACGTTGTTTCGAATTCCCGCGAGAGTTTCGCTCTAGTCCGTTTCGGCCATTACTCATATATTCGACTAACCATGCCTCATTCTTTTGCAGACAATCGATGCCTCCCCCCCACACACAAGCAACACAGGAGCAACAATCCTCTATGCTCCTGGCGTGCTGTCCGACGGCTGTGGGCTGGCCTCATCGATCATCGGCTTCCACGCGCCGAAGGTAACAACACTTCTTCATGGCCAAACCCATGAGCCGTTGCATCGTGAGAAGAGGGCGAAGCCGTCGGCTGCTGCTACCCTGGCTGCAGAGAAAAAGAAACGGGCTTCGAAGAAGACGAAACCAACTCTAGCCGACGACTTGCCTCCAGTTGATCTAGACATGGATGCAATCCTTGAATAAGAAGTCAGGGATGAGGAGATGGAGCAAGCTATCGACGCTGCCGCAGCCGAAACGAGCTCTTCAAACAAATATGCCCGGACTCCATCGGCGAACAAACCATCGAAAAAACTTCAAGCCCTCTGAAGCGCGCTCCTCGTTCCCAACTAGTAAACATCTTACCTTCTCCAAGTTTATGCTTCATCGACCTTTTGTGTTTGTAGGCGAAGAAACTGGCTGCCAAGAAGAAGACGGCTCCTCCTCCTTCGGTAAATTCTACCATCCTTAATTTTTCTCTTATCAACACAGTCAATTTCTGGCTTGTATCTTTTTCCAGCCTCCTCGTGCTCCAACACTTGCCCCCCATGTATCGAGCGAACCCACGTCAGCAGCTGCAGGTGGTGATAATGCCGAAGACGAGGCTACCTCAGTCCCAGTCGTCCAAGTAAGCCCTGTCCAACTTCATAAATCGGCTAACTAGTTTTGTCGGTTCTTCTAACTGTCTCCTTTCTTGCAGACCATAGCCGATCTTTTGGACTTCGACCTTTCAGAGTTTCTGGACCCTGATGAGGATGCCGACAAGGCCATGGTGCTGTCAGATGAGGACCTACGGGCTACCCTATCGGGCATAGCCAAGTGGCTAGAGTGCTCCCTCGACTTTTTGGTCGCCGACTGTGGTTCCATCCGAAGTTAGTTTGAAGACATCCAGGATCGGCTGCCAGATCAGCTAGCCGATATCATCGCACCAGCCACCTTCATGGAGGCGCATCGGCACAAGTTCGAGCAAGCCAAGCAGAGAATAACCGATCGCCGAGAGAACCAAGCGCTGGAGGCCAACATCAGAGAAATCACCGCCGAGAAAGCCAAGTTCGATGCCTTGAAGACTGAGCCGATTGCTGAGCTTGATCGGCTTCGCAAGCGTCGGGAAGAACTGGCAGCCGAACTTGCTAAGGTTGAAGCCGACATCCTGGCCAAAGAACAGCCTGTGGCCGGCTTGCCGAAAGAGATTGAGGACCAACGAGCGAAGATCAAGGCAGCCGTGTCACATTTATCCGATCTGGCCAGGGCGATGAAGCCGATCCCAGGGAGTGATGCAGACGACGCCAAGGCCATCGAAGATATAGACGAGATTTGTCATAAGGCGATATCGGCTTTCACCAACTTCCTTTCCCGTTGAACGATTATAATAGTTGGCCAAGAAATTTTTGTAACTCAAACTCATGGTTCAACTTGTAACCAGATTGAATTCTTTTGTAATCGGCTTGTTCAATGCCATTCATGTGCAGGCTTGCCGATCAATCTGGACATGAAAACTTCAAAAAGTTTTAAAAATTTGAAAAAATTGCTATGTCCTGATGTGTCCGATTCGATGCATCCGATTCTTGATATTGTATTGTATGCCCCCTTAGTTTTGTTGATGATGTCTTCAGCATTAACAAAATTATCAAACCGAATATCGTACCACTGTCGGCTAGGCAGAGCCGATATATGAAAATTAGGGGAAAAACTTAGCACCAAAATGACTTAAAGGCGATGCATATCCAACGCATCGGCTAATATGAATCGGCAAGACCTTAGCCGAATCATGAATTGATCAAAACACTAGGGTAATATTTCTTCAGATATTTCCATTTAGGGCCCGTCCAAACACCTCTCCGTCCAAACCTTCCAGCATGTAGGTTCCTTTAGAGACGCATCTGTGGATCTTGAAAGGCCCTTCCCAGTTAGGTGACCACTTGCCGAATTTGTTATCTCTTGATCCAATCAGCAATATTAACTTCCAAATGAGTTCACCCTCCTTAAAAGACTTAGGCAAAACTTTGTTGTTATAATGACGGGCGACTCGCTCCTTGTCCCTAGTCACTTTCTCCAAGGCACGCATTCTTGACAAAACCAGCTCTTCTGATTCATCCACCATTAAGTTAGTAATCATCGGTTGTGAGCTGATCTTGTAACTGAATCCTCCTTGAGTCGATGATATTTTCCAATGGCAAAACTGCTTCATGTCCGTTGATCAGTTTATATGGAGGCACCTGGATTGATCTGTGGCAAGCCATCCGATAGGCCCAAAGTGATTCGGCAAATCGACTGTGCCATTGCTTTGGATACTCGGCGATCTTTCTCTTTATCAATTTGATTAGACTTTTATTTGAGGCCTCTGCTTGCCCGTTAGCCTGAGCATAATACGGCGAAGAATTGAGTAACCTGATCCCCATGCCGTTGGCAAACTCAACAAACTCATCTGAGATAAAGATAGATCCCTGATCGGTAGTTATAGTCTGAGGGAGGCCGAATCGGTATATAATGTGTTCCTTAACAAACTCGATGGCATCCCCAGAGTCAACTTTCTTAAAAGGAATTGCTTCCACCCACTTGGTAAAATAATCGGTTGCCAACAATATAAACTTGTGTCCTTTGCTTGAGCGTGGATTGATCTGGCCGATCATGTCGTTTCCCCAACATCTGAACGGCCAAGGTTTGATGATAGGGTTCATAGCCGACGCTGGTGCTCTTTGGATGGCTCTAAACTTTTGACAGTCTTGCATCCTTTGTAATACTTGAAACAATCTTCCAGCATGTTTTGCCAAAAGTATTCTGCTCTTCGAAGTAGCCATTTCATCGTGTGAGCCGATTGATGCGTACCGCAAATCCCTTCGTGCACTTCTCCGATGGCCACCTTGGCTTGATCGACATTTAGACATTTGAGCAGCACACCGTCAATCATCTGATAGTACAGTTCTTCGTCAAGAAAAATGTACCTCAAAGCCTTGTAGCGCAATTTCCTTGAAGCTGACTGCGAAGGATTTTGCAGGTAGTTGTAGACTTCAAACCTCCAGTCGTCGGCTGTCATGGTGGCGATCTCCACTTCAACATCCTTTGTCATCGGCCTGTAGCCTGATGCCCCCTAAGCCAGATCGTTGGCTTCTGTGTTTTGTTCCCGAGGGATATGCTTCAATGTCACTAGCCGAAAGTTGTCCATCAATTCTCGGCATTTTTGATAATAGACCATCAGCGCATCGTTCTTGCATTCAAATTCTCCTGACAACTGGCTGAGGACCAACAGTGAATCTCCCATTATTTCAATGGTGTCGGCTTCAACCTCCTTGAGTAGTTGTAGTCCTTTGAGCACGGCTTCATACTCGGCTTGGTTGTTTGTGGCGTGGGGTGTGATTGAAAAAGCAAACTCAAAGCTTGCCCCCATGGGAGAAATTAGTACCAAGCCAATTCCGCAACCATTGGTGCAAACCGAGCCATCGAAAGTTAGAGTCCAAGGCATAATTTCCACTGAGCTGATTGAATCATCTCTGTGTTCTACTATGAAATCGGCTATAGCTTGTCCTTTCACTACCTTGGGTGCCTGATAGCGCAGATCAAATTCTGTTAAGACAAATATCCACTTCCCAACCCGTCCTTTTAGCACTGGAGCCGATAGCATATATTTTACCATGTCGGCTTTGCATACCACAGTGCACTCGCTAGATAATAGATAATGTCTTAACTTTGTGCATGAAAAATTACAGGCAAAGACATAATTTTTTCACTGGTGAATACCTTGTTTCGACATCCAGAAGCTGTCGGCTGAGATAAAAGATGGCCTTCTCTTTCCCTTCGACCTCCTGAATCAAAACTGAGCCGATGGATTTTTCGTCGGCTAATAGATATAACCTGAATGGTATCCCTTTTTGTGGAGAAATTAAGACTGGAGGTGAGCTTAGATAGTCCTTGATATTGTCCAGTGCTTTCTGCTGCTTTGTCCCCCAGGTGAATGCTTGTTCAGCCTTTAGCCGAAGCAATGGTGTGAACGGCTCCATCTTTTCTGACTGATTGGCTATGAACCGCCTGATGAAATTGATTTTGCAGATCAGAGACTGTAGATCCTTCTTGTTCTTTGGAGGCTGAATTGTCTTGATTGCATTAACGCTCCTTGGTGTGACTTCTATTCCTCTTTCGTGAACAAGAAATCCTAAGAATTGTCCGGCCGATACTCCAAACACACACTTCAAGGGGTTCATCTTCAGGCCATATTTTCTCGTTCTCTCCAAGACCTATCTTAGATTGGCTATGTGGTCTTCTGTTTTCTTGGATTCAACGACGACGTCATCAATGTAAATTTCTACCAGGGAGCCGATCATATCATGGAAAATCTAGTTCATGGCCCTTTGATACGTAGCTCTAGTGTTTTTCAGGCCGAACGTTATGACGACCCATTCATACAGGCCGATTGCCCCTGGGCATCTGAAAGCTGTCTTGTGAATGTCTTCTTCAGCCATGAATATCTGGTTGTAACCTGCATTGCCGTCCATGAAACTTATGATTTTGTGGCTGGAGGCGGCATCTACTAGCAGATCGGCTATAGGCATCGGGTATTCGTCCTTGGGGGTAGCCTTGTTCAAATCACTGAAGTCGATACGCACCCTAAGCTTGCCGTTTTTCTTTAGCACTGGAACTATGTTGGACACCCACTTTGCATATCGGCAGGGCCGAATAAATCCGGCATCATACAGCCGAGTGATTTCGGCTTTGATCGCATCATACATATCGGCTTTAAACCTCCTGGGAGGCTCCTTATATTGCCGATATCCAGGCTTTATAGGTAGTCGATGCACGACAATGGATTGGCTAAGACCAGGCATCTCACAATAATCCAAAGCAAAACAGTCTTTGTATTTTTTTAATAAATTGATGAGCTTTGACCTACAATGAGAAGATAGATTTTTGCTAATGTATGTCAGCCTAGGCTTGTCTCCTGTTCCTATGTCAACTTCTTCTAGCTCGTCAGCCGACCTAAAACCTTGCCCAAGTTTGTCGTCGTTGTCGTCCACGGTGTTCTCGCTATAGACGCTCGAGCCCTCCACGACGCCTTCAAAGTAGCAATTGAGGCTCGTCGTCTCCAATGGGCTATATATCGGAATCGGACACCTTTAGAAAATTGGCTTGCCAGATTTTGCCAGACAGGCAATCAATACCATCGATTTCCCAGAGCGGCAAATCAGCATTAGGGACATTGACTGACCTATTGGCTGGCACGATCTCTATCTTGTCGCCTTGCCACTAGATCAGACTTTGGTGCATTGTAGAAGGGATACAACAGCTGGCATGAATCCAATCCCTTCCTAGTAGCAGTCTATATCACCCCTTCCCGTCGATGACGAAGAACGTAGTGGGCATGGTCTTGTTGCCGACAGTCAGCTCAACGTTTAAAACTCCCTTGGCATCTGAAGGGTTGCCGCCGAAGTCTTTGAGAATCATGTTTGTCTTGATCAGGTCTTCGGCTCCTTTTCCCAGTTTCCTAAAAGTTGCATAGGGCATTAGGTTGACAACAGCTCCTCCATCGACTAGCATCTTAGACATCGGCTTGCCATTGACGAATCCCTTCACATATAGAGGCTTCAGGTGCTGATTCTCAGTCTCCTAAGGTTTTTTCAAAAATAGCTTGTTCTGGGGACAAAAATAGTCTAGCCATGGTCTCCTCCACCGTGTCTCCATCGGCCTCGGCAGCCTCAAACTTGGCTGGTAGAATGAAGACCATGTTGACCGATGCCAACACTACTGCTTTGCCTTTTGTCGCCCTTCTGGCTTTGTCGGCTGGGCATTCGTCGTCTGAGCTTTTGTCGACTGGGCTTTCGTCGATTGGGGCCGCTTGTTTCTTGGCGCGCCATCGCTTTGTGCCCTGTCGATGTTGTTGCTGTTGGATCATCCGCCGGACTTCTTCCTTCTTTCCCTCGCTCTTGAGCCGCTGAATTTTTCTCTTCTGTGTTTTGGTAAAGTGGTCCGAAGGGCACCATTGGGGGTTGGTCGATTGCTTGTCATCGGCCTCTTCTTGATCTTCTTCCTGAAAGAAGTCTTGGTGGATGGGACCGAGCCGATCATGAACAGAGGGTTTACGTTGGTTAAGCTGAATGGCTCGGGGGACGAATCGGCTAGAACTCTCCAGTTGTGGTCCACTGTATTCATCCTCCCTGTAATAACTGCATGCTGGGCAATTTTTGAGGGTTGGCAACCTCATTCCTTGCTCCCAGCAGAACCTGAAGAACTCGCAATGCCAATGCGTGTCACAACCGTCGTGGCAGCGGTAGTATGCAACGCCCAGTCGATCAGGCGCCCTCTGGTATGGCTTCCCGCGCTGGCTCTCTCCTTCCTCCTGGATCCTGCGTTGGAACCACAGCCAGAGGTCCTGCCTGGGCCGACGATCGGCCGACCGTGCGTTGGTGTGCACCATATTGATTGATGTAGTTATATCTCCAGTCGGCTCTCTGTGGGGTGGCCCTGAGTTGACGCTAACTGATTTTAGCGTTTCGGCTAAGCTGTACGTCATTCGGTGCTGCCGATCAGCTCGCCTTTGACCGGTTTGGACCATGTTGACCAGGAAAGAGTTGCCATCAACCTTCATTGGCTTACCCGATTCTTTGAACTTTATCTTCCCGGCTTCGATGGCTAATTGGATTCGCTGCCTGAATACCTTGCAATCGTTTGTGTTGTGGAAGGTGGTGTTGTGCTACTTGCAATATTTTTTCTTTTTGAGCTCATCGGCTGATGGGATAACGTGATTGTCTGGCAGCCGAATTTGCTTCTCCTTTAGCAGCAAATCGAAGATCCTGTCGGCTTTAGTGATATCAAAGTCATATTTCTCTTCCTTGGCCGACCTTTTCAACCATTGGCAGGTTATTGCTTTTTTGTTCCTGGTCCACTCGGCTGCTGCCACCTCCGCATCGCTGTCGCTTGAGTCTGTGTCCATTGCGTAGGCGACGTGGGAGATTTTTTTGAAGGCCTTCTTGGATTCTTGAAATCTCTGCTCGTGGGTCGTCACTTTCTGGGCCAAGTGGGCCAGGCTCTTGAAGTCTTGAGCCGAAAATCTTTCGCGGATTGGCGGCAGAAGGCCATGAAATGCCAGATCGGCTAGTTGAGAGTCCGATAAAATCATGCTGTAGCATCGGTTCCTCATTTCTCTGAAACATTGAATATAATCTTGGACTGATTTTTTGTGCTTCTGTCTGATGCTGGTTAAGTCCGACAACTTCATCTCATGGTTGCCGGAGTAGAAATAGCTGTGGAATTGTTTCTCAAGATCGGCCCAGCTCTATATCGAGTTGTATGGCAGCGATGAGAACCAGGTGAAGGCCGATCCTGATAACAACAGCGAGAACAGGCGAACACTAAGTGCGTATGTAGCCGATGCTTCCCCACATTGAGCTAGGAATCGGCTGACGTGCTCGTAGGTAGACACATTGTCTTGCCCAGAGAACTTGGAGAAGTCTGGCACTTTGTACCGGTTTGGCAATGGCACCCTCTTGAAGTGCTCTGGATACGGATACCGGTACATATGGCTGGAGTCCTTTGGCTTAAGGCCGAACTGGTCGTGCATCTCATCGGCAATCAGATCGGCCCAAGGTCTTTTGTCTTGAGCTTGGGGTATCAGCTCGTATTATTCATACGGTATGGGTCCTTGCCGATACTGAAGTGGCGGTGGCGTCTGTGGCCGATACTGCTGATCATATTGGCCTCCCGGATGTTGGTATTGCAAGTGATTCGCAGCGGGGGTGGCCGAAACATGATCGGCGGTGACTGCTCAGGAAGTAGCCGATTGCCGACATGGCTATGATGTTGAACCGGGGAATGCTGCCAATCGGCTCATTGGGCATGATTGCCTGCCGATTGGTGTTGAACATGTTCTCCACTTGCTCCTGCGTCACTGTCAAGCCAGCACGGCCCTGATATTGAGGCTGCTGTCTGACCAGGATCCTGGGATGCGGCTCTGAAGTCGATGCTTGCGTGTTTGGTTGAATCAAAGCTGCACTTTGAGGATTCGGCTGTCCCAGTGGCGGGATTGGCAAGCCTTGAGTTGACAGCGTCCTGTAGCCCGGGAACTGGCCGTTAGCGAAATAGATCGGCCCCCTTGGCAGTTGCTCGGCTATCCTCATGTCGACCACAGTGGTTATAATATTGTTGAGGGTATTAACCAGTATGCCACTTTGGTTGATGAGGGCGCGGTGCACAACCAAGTCGATTTGATCCTGTAGAGTGTGAAGTCCCGAATCATCTTGCTCTTGTTTAACATCCTCCATTTTCTTCTTCCCCTTCCTGTCCTCCTTGGAGGACGTGTTGAGGTCTTCGATCTTGAATTTAAACTTCTGGAGGACAGCCCCAGATCTTGTATGGGTAAAGGACTACAGGTAATTAGCCTACATCTGCTCGACCATCTGTTTGAAGTCGGCTAGTTGTTCAGTCGACAGTTGTTCAATCTTCACCGGGATGACGTTCTCCTCGTTGATTTTTGGGTTCTTGTCGCTGGACATTGTGTTGAACTCGGAAATATGCACTTGGTCCCTCCCGGCGTGCCAAAAGTGTGTTGATGAGAAATTCAATTCCCATGCACTGGCCTGAGAGATTTGCTTTACTCTAGTGCAGGTCCAAATTGGTCGCCTCTGGTGAATTGATGGCGTGCCAGTTGGTTTGATCCTGTAACCAACAAGAAACAAGAAATAGGCATTAAGTTGAAATTAGATCCTACCGGATCGGCTGAAGACATCAATAAACATATAATTGTTATTCCAAAGCACATTTATACTAAGTGATTGGGATAGATCGGCAGCATACCAAGACAATATAAATCACTTAGGCTAAAAGCACATTAGGATAATAATTATCTACATTGATAACCTAGCCGATATTGCAGGTCTAATGTGAATCGGCTAATACTCCGATACATTTTATAAAAAGATATTAATCTAATCTAAATATGCTAAACCTAGATCAATCGGCTGTCAGCGTAGCTTGACAGATTGATATTGGCTTAGGGAATTTAAACAGATTAACATCTTGATATAAAAGGCGGTTTTAATATATCTAATAGCAATTAAAACTATGAGATAACTAAAAGAGATAAGGCTGGCTGAAACTCCAGCGCTGTCTCTAATGATAAACATTAAGCTAAATAGATCTTAACAGTTTTAAGAGCGACTTAATTGGTCGGTTAGATGCAGCATTAAATACAGAAAGAAATATCAGATCTGCATGAGTCAATGTGAATCCCTCGAGACGGCAGACACGACATATAATCTAATTCAACCCCTAGATCTAGCCTCGTGGAATAGATCTAGGCATTGCTCTAGATTATAGGCCGCGTATGATAAATTGCATAGTTTATAACATCAAAACTAGAGTGTCATGACAATGGAAGCACTAATTCTGACGATACAAACCACTAATGACAAGAAATTACCTTGTTCGAAGGTCAAAACCGATGCAGCCCAAGACCGAGAAAGAACTCGTCGAAAATAAAAAGGGTGGCGATGCGCCAAAATTGATTGATTGTGTATTGGTTGATTTATTTTACAAAGAGCCCTCGGGTCTTATTTATACCCAGGCATAATAACATCCGTGTAGGACAAGGTTTCTACCTTATCTACAATTTACAGTACGACAATATCTCGGGACACAGTCCCATGCTGCATTACAAAAGGAATACCTAATAACTTCCTAATTTACAGATACAATTGCCGTTACAGGACCTTATCCATAGATGGCAATATCTTTAACGCACAATTTGGAGACCAAATCCAATACTTTATGTTCAAGTTTCCTCTCAGGACTGGCTCCACTTCTATCTCAACTCGGAATCGGCTATCGACTATCGTGGTCCGATTCGGACTTAGCCGACGGGCTCTACAGCCGATTTGGACTCAGCCGACACAACCTATGTTTCTCCGTAGATTGCATTCTTGATCCGATTCCGCTTCAATCTTTGCTCTGAACTCGGGGATTTGGTTACCAATTTTGGTCGTTAACACATACCTAAGGTCATTCTTTGACTCGCTATCAACTCTCTTCCTTTTGCGATCTGCATGGTCTAGGCAATCCTTAGAGAAGTGTCCTAGCTCTCCGCATGTGTAGCAGGTCAACTCAGATTTATTCTTCTTCTTCTTGAAGGCAGTACTCTTCACACCATTGTGAATTTTTTATTCTTCCCTTTGTTCTTGTTACGTGGAAGCTTCTGGACCATATTGGCGTTGGATTGGCCCTCGCCTCCTTTCTCAGAAGTGTCCTTAGCCCGAGCCTTCTCTTCCATATCTAGAGACGCTATCAGATTCTCAACTGATATCTCCTGTCTCTTATGTTTCAAAGCAGTGTCAACACCTCTCCAAGATGGAGTGAGCTTTGTAATTATGCAACCAACCACAAACTTGTCTGGCAGGCGACACTTCAGGAGTTTGAGTTCCTGGACAATATACTATACCTCATGCACCTGTTTTACCACAGATATGTTGTTCACTGTCTTGTAGTCATGGAAATTCTCCATGGTGTACAGTTCACTGCCTGCATCTGATGCATCATACTTAGCAATCAGTGCATCCCATAGCTCTTTGGCATCTATCATGTGTATGTACATATCACACAGACGATCAGTGAGCATGCCAAGAATGCATCCCACGAAAAGATTATTGGCATCCAAAAACTTCTGATCATCAACAGAAAGATTTCCTTCAGATTTCAAGTCTCGCTTCCCATACATTCATATTAGTAAGCTAAGACAGACTTTTGCTTGCCATTTCTTGAAGTGCACACCAGAGAACTTTTCTGGTCTAAGTGCATTGGCAAAGCCAGCCTTAAAAATTGAACAGATTGCCTATAATAAGGTTTTTGGATTGTTGAAATATTAGGTAATTGTTTAAATAACTTCTAATTTAAATAGATCAAAACTATCATAAGAATTGGCATGTATAGATGTAACATACAAGTAGATACAAGAATAGCCATGGTCACTGCAGCTAGAAAACATGCGTACCGAGCGTTTGTAGGCATAGGAGTCACATGAATGCACCACGAATGTAGCTGACGAAGACGCTCGCATCAAGCTGATGAAGCAGGAAGACACACTAGATTGAGCAGTCGCGCAGAGCGCTTCCCAAAACCTTATTCGCCCTCTTCTGGTGCAGGATCATAGGGACGACGGCTTCAAAGACTTGCTCTCCTGGTCACCAGTGCACGCCGACTACGGGATAGGGCAGACGACGGTAGCGGCACAACAGAGAAAAACATGGCAAAACCCTAGATTGGATTGGTACCAGACGACTACACGCATACAAATATATATAGAGACTCCGACCCGGATGACTTGCGCGTGAAGGCAGCACCCATGGCGGATTCGGTTAGGATTCTGTCGTGTATTCGATTAGGACTATCCTGCAGTATATCCGATTAGGACTCTCCAAAAAATTCGCGTGTGAACAATTGTCAATTTGTCCAAAAATTTAAGGCACGCGAGTCTCGGCCCGACAAGGCGGAGCGGGCGAGCGTGCATGTGGTTTTCTCTTCCTCTTCCTTCATCCATGACTTTGGATGCAAGAGAAAATGCCCACTATATAAGTTGAACAACCTCACTCTAAACTAGCAATATGGTACTAAAGTTTTCCATGTTGCCATGTCATACATGGACCTTCATGGGCTTTTGAGATTTTTCCTAGAAATTAGCAAAAAAATATTTTGGGCTTAGTCCATTAATTTCAACAATAGCATGATGGGAAACTGGAAAGAACCATAGTGGTGGTGGGCTAGTGGCCTTCTCCTAGCAACAGAAACTAGACAAGATAAAAAAGATTTAGCTTTTCCTTCTCGATGGTTCCATTGTTGTTGTAGATAGGGTCAAAGTCTCAATACTTCACTGACTTTTGTTTTGCTTGAATTGTTGCTACTGCTGCTGAGTTACATTGAATTTTTGCTATACCACTTGCAGACTACCTCGGTTTCTTGCTTTCAATGTTCCAATGTTAATTTCTTGGAAAGGTTCTTTGGAAAGGAGGCTGCAGACAACGATGAGTTCTCATCGTGGTTGTTAGGATGTTAGGTGGTGAGGGCATGCTTCTATAGGCAATGAGATCCTCTGACTTAAAGTCAGCTGACTTTGGGTCACTGACCTGTGGGTCCCATCTCGTGAGGCCAATATGTCAGTGACCCAAAATAACCTGATTTTAAGTCAGAGGAATCATTTCCTTTCTATGAACCATACTAATTGTTTACCAATTCCAATCATTTGGTTTCGTGTTTCTTGTACACCCACTGAACATTCTGAAGTATTCAGGCTTCTATACATCCACATATAAGATTTTGGCTTCTCAGTTCCAACCATGTTTTTCTTTTACAGTTGGCACCATCGTTCCCTATGTTGTTGCTTGGACTCCCATGTTCTTAGCTGCGATTTATATGTATTTAGTTTTGCTTGTATGCATATCCATCAAGTTGTGAGTTTCGTTGAATGAGACGTCAAGTTTTTAGTCAGGGATAGTGTGGATGATTTTTACAGCACTGATAAAATGTCATAAGCATAGTGGATATTTAAGTTGCCTTTAGTTGTCTCAAGAGCACAAATTAATGTCTTCCTGTTAGAGATAAGGGTTATCATGTGTAAACAACCTAAATGCTCGACTGTAGAGATAGACTAGGGCCCTGTTTGGTTCTAGGGGCTAATTTTTAGCCCCACTTTTTAGCCTGAATTAGCCCAATGGAACCAAATAGGGGGCTAATTTTGGGCTAAAGTGAATTAGCCCCTCCAAGAAGTGCTTATTTGGGCTAATTTCACGTGGGTCCCACAAAAACACACTTTCCTTTGCCACAGCCGCTTCGTCGAGGTCCCGTGGTGCTGTCCCCATCTGCGGCGCCGCCCCCATCCGCGTCGGCGTCACCTCCGGTCACCCCATCTGCCACCCACATCCACACCGCTGCCCTCATCTGCAGGTCGCCATCCGCCTTCCCTATCCGCCGCCGCAGCTCGTCCAGCTTCCCCTCCGCCGCCGGCTCACACTCCGCCCCGCGCCCTCCACCGCCTCATTGTGCTCTACCCAGTTCCCACCCTCATCTCGTTCCTATGCCGTCCTAGACGAAGAAGAGCGCGGAAACCATTGGAGAAGGGGAACAATGTCCCAAGCAGGGAGAGAGGATGGGCGTGTCCCGACGACGGCGAAAAGAGAGGATGGAGTCAAGCTCGCATGGCTGTGCACCATCTCCGTCCTCCTCCACAGGACCACACCGTCGCATGGTTGCGCCACCTCCATGCCCAGGCCACCGTGCCATTCTCAGGCAGGAGGAGGAAAGGAAGAAAAAGAAAAAAGGATAGGGGAGAAGTACCAGCCATGCCCACGGAGGCTACGATGACGACTCACGCCTACCGAGCTTTTGCCCGCCGCACTGAGCCACCACATGGCCTCGCTGCTGCTATCCGCACCACGCCGCCGCTGCCATCTGTGCCACGAAGGTCTTGTGGCCACGACTGTGCCCCCCGTCGCGCATCGACGCGTGCTCGCACCGGGAGATGAGGACGGCGTTGAGGCCGGGGCCCTAGCCACGGTGGCAATGGCAGGGGAGGCGGAGGTGCGGCGGTGATCGGATCCCACCATGGGGGAGGGCGATGGGGAAGGTAGCAGTACCGGGGGTAATGGACGAGACGTGGCGGGATGGGATGGGCACCGTCGTCGCTTGTGCAAGCGGGAGGGAGGGGAGCGCCGTCGCCACTCGTCGTCGCTCGTCGCTTGCCGGCACTAGCCTCCAGCATAATAAGAGCATAAAACGTGGGGCCATTGTGAAGGGTTACGCGGAAGCTATGCTAGCCAAAAACAAAAACTTTTCTACCGCGCAAACCAGGAACACTTGCAAGTAAGGGCCGATAGATCGTTACCGATTGGAGTATGCAGCGGAAATAGCCAATCAGGACTATCCAATCTGGAACAGTGTAGCCGATTCCCGCAAGCCGACAGCCGATTCCCGGGGACAGCTGATTCACCAATCAGCCGATTCGCCGGTGCCACAGCCGATCCGAGTCGCCGACCACGTTCTTGTTGCCGATCTGTCGCAGTCGCCTCGCTCCGATTGCAGCCGATTCGTAGCCGATCAACAGCGCGCAACGTAGCAGCGCCTCTACCGGTATCCACACGTCCGGGAACAGAACGCCAAACACCCGTGTGCTAGCACGCAATGCAAGGCTAGGGTTTGGCTTGAAGGTGGCAGGGTTTCCGTGGAGATTGATCTCGGCGCAATGCAATTCAACTGATGTGTCGCAGCTCTCCACCCCTCGCCCCTTTATATAGAGTTGGCCTACTGCGACTAGTGGCCGATCAGGACTCTATTTTGAATCGGATCTCATCCAAATCTCATAGAGTTGGCGGCCCATACGTCGTAAGACCATAGGACTCTATCCGATCGAGTCGTATTCGAGTCTAACTCAAATGCTTGTTCTTATCCCCTTAAGCGTGCGACCCTGTAGGTTCAGGTATACTTGGTTTTGGTGATAGTCTAACTTAGCCGATCATCGGCTCAAGTCCAACTCAGTCGACCTGTCAATAGCGGCGCCTAGCAGCACATGTTGACACCATAGTATACAAGAATATAGTATCGGCTCTGAACCTGTAATGTGTACACAAATCCCTTTGCCTCACGATACCAATTAAGCTATAGGCAAGATGTGTACCATCCCTTCAATAGCTTAACCATTCACTCGAACCGTATTGGATTATTTGTCTGTTGATTGACTCCTCAATCAACTTAGCATGGCCATGCATTTCCATAATACATTACCTCGAGGGGCCCAGAGATATCTCTCCAAAGGAGGGGCAAATTCCATCTTGATCACTCACATCCCACTCCATGTTTCATAGCAAACCCGAAGACTACTTTTATAACTACCCAGTTGTGGAATAGCGTTTGGTAGTCCCAAAGTAGGCTACTACGCATGTTGGAATCCATGGTGATCTCAGGTCTAAGGACTTTGTACCAACACTACCTGAGACCAACTAATGACACATTAATTCCTGTAGTGTCTCACGGTGGGTCTATCCAACAATGTGTTCTCTAACACATATGTCCATGTTTATTGATTTGGTATCTCCATACCTATGATCTATGAGACATGATCATCAATCAATAAACATGCTGATCTTAGAATCATATTAGTTCCAATATATATGATCAGGGATCATTTAGAAATAGATTCATACATATAGAGTCTCATAAATAAGTCACGTGCTTATTGATCAATACAAGATGTCTATTTCATGGAACTGAATAACACTTTATTCATAAATACATAAACATTGACCATGATATCCAACATCTCCATGTTGCCTCTAGGGCATATCACTAACACATTGTTGCCGTGGCCAGCAAGGAAGGAATGGGCACTAGCAACACTAGCAGCATAGGGGTTAAGGGGATAGGAGTGATAAAAAATTGCATTTTTCTGCACCTTTGCCCATGATCCAAACTGCTCAAGTGCTAATTTTTAGAGGGCTAATTTGAAGGATAAACTTTATCCCTCAAATTAGCCCAAGGGTTAAAGAACCAAACAGGGCCTAGATTAGTTTGTATAGAAAAATATGTTGTAACAAACTCTCTAGGGTTGGCTCTCCAATTCCTATGTAAGCCACCTGAGGGGCTTTTCCTTGGCAACAAATTAACACACACTCGCAAGGCACCCGAGGATTAGGGGTCGTCGTTTCCCTCCCACGCATATGCGCCTCTGAGTTTTACATGGTATCAGAGCATAGGAGTCCATGGTGTCTAGCTCCAGTGTCTCCAATCCGCTCGTTGGTGTTCAGATCACCGAGAAGCTCGCCAAGAACAACTATACGCGTGCCCACGAGCCATACACGTGCCGCCGAAGTCCGCCTCCTCTCCCTCCCACGCTTGGGCCGCTGACAAGTGGGGCCCACCTGTCAGGCCCGTCCCCTTCCCGCGCCCGATCCTGCGCTGCCGCGACGCCGCGATGTGCCATCTCGATCTCCCGCGCCCCGTCACCCCACGCAAATCCTGGCCGTCCCATGCCAACCCATAGCGTCGCACACCGCGCCGACCCTCCCTGCTCACTCATCGCCCTCACCCACATGTTTCTCGTCCAAATATGAACCAAACCATGCCATCGTTCTTACTCTGTATCCGAAACAAACGACAAGATATCCTCGTCCATCCGTGTGCAATCCAGACACCAAATCCCCTCTATAAAACCCACACGATCGTTCGCTTTGTCTCCCCGTTTTCTTCAAGCCAAAAATCGCCTGAAATTGCCGCCCGCCGAATCCCGCCGCTGTGCGCGCCGTCGTCGTCCTTGACTCCGGTGAGCCCTCTCCCTCTCTCTCGCTCAGTCCCGCAAACCCTAGCACCTCCACGCGAGTCTGCGCCACCAAACCCAAACCCTAGCGCCGCTTGGCCGCCGCCGCTCATGCAGCTGGCAAGCCGTCCGACCGTCGCGCTGCCATGGCCGTCACGCCTAGCTCAGCCGCTGCCCGCATAAAGCCTAGCATGCCGAGCCATCCAATCTACCGATCGCTAGATCGGGGCCGTCCATGCCCACGTGCTCGCGTGTCGCCACATTGGTGCCACGTGTGCCCACATGGTACACTGCACCGCCGCCCTCCCGTGGACCAGGTCCACCATGGAACAATGTCCCAAGTTCTACTGATGTCAACCCTCGTCTTGCTAACGTCAGGCCCATTTGCGTCAGCACTCGCTTGCGTCAGCCCTTGCGTCATGTCGACGTCAGCCCTACCCGATTGCGCTAGCGCGGGACTTAACTGCACAATAAATTATTAAGGACTTTTTTTTAGTAATAAACATAGATAATCTTATAAAATTCATATCTTTTTAATTCGAGATCCGTTTTAGTCCATTCAAATTTCATTAAATCCAGAAAAATGCCAATAATCCATTAAAAATAGTTTTATATGCTCTTTCAGTAGACTTTTAGCATGTTTTGTCGAGTACATTCATGTAGATTATGACAATTAAAGTGATCCCGTTTATTTTGAAGTAGTCGCAGAAGTTCCCCAATCTTCAGAACAAGGCAAGTCATACTTTTCGTTGATCATATTGTGTCTATTTTATCCAAATGTCTTATTTTTCCTTAAATATCGCATATATTTCAGAATGTCGTTGTATGAGATTATTTTACCTATTGTACTCAGCCATATTACTTGTTTACTTTATACCATTGATAACTCAGGTTTAATATGATTAGATGTTGGTTTAGGACATGCTTAGCCTGCTTAGAACAACTAGTTCATTAAAGGGGATCATATTACTATTAACGAGCAAATTTGGTAAACAAATCCCGGAGTTTGAAGCAAGGATTGAAGCGGAATCGAAGGGAACACGCGATCCTTGGAGACAGAGGTTACATCGGCTGAGTACGAATCGGCTAAGCAGCTAGTCGGTTGAGTACTGTAAAATCAAAGTGTGTTTGGTTCTTCATTTGATGATGAACAATTGGTATCTGAGATTATTGCTTTGTGTGTTTTGTTATTTGGAGATTTATTGACAAAGTGGTTTTGGTTTTTGGACAATGAACAGTGTTCAGTCGGTTGCCGTAGCTGGTCTGACCGGGCTTGTACTTCCGGTCTGACAGGAGGTGTTTGGGCTGTCAGACCGGGGAGTTGCCTATGGTCAGACCGGCCGGCACAGTCCGACTGGTTGCCGATTTTGATTCGGTTTTGATTTCGGTTTGTTTCCTTGCATATACATGGGAGTTTCATGTTCCTATGCACATGTCTGGTTGTTTATGCTAACAATGAGTCAAGTTAGTGATAGCTTGTGCTCGGATATGGTATTCTTTATTTAATTGTGTGCAGGTACTCTTTACGCCTCGGGAAAGTGTTGCCGGTGATCAAGTTGGAGTCAACTTGTGATAAGGTGACGTCCAAGATGGAGATCATGCAGGATGTTGAAGGGTAGAGATTAGTGCACTTAATTGGTGAAGTTTCCATATGGCATACGATGGAGATATTGTGTCCGTATGGAAAGCGGAATTTCGGTTTTGGAAAGACCGAGATTGTTACGGTTGGTTTATATCAAGTTTGTACTTATATAGGAAGGTTTCCTAGGTGTTTAGGACTTTCTATATGAGTAGGATTCATGACCTTTGGTTACGGGTTTTGTGTATAAATAGTGAGGGGAGGCGTGGCCTCTCGGTATCGCTTTGAATTCAAGTTTTAGAGTTTTTCGAGTTAGGGTTTCAAGTTTAGCTTGAGAATTTTGTGAGGAGTGCTTTGTTTGCTCTTTCTAAACACAGAGAGATTCAATAAAGATAAATCTTCTTGAGAATTCCTTGTGTCTTCTTCTTCCTCGGTGCTGCGGCTTCATTTTTGGTTGAACCGGATCTACTGTCCAGACAGATCGCAAGTTCTACTGTGGTCAGACCGCAGTTTCTACCTGGTCAGACCGCAAGCACATAGGCGGTCAGACCGGCTGGCATCAGACTTCATTGGCATCGGCTACATTGAGCAATCGACTGAGACGATCGGCTAGGGTGGTCAGACCGGAGTTTACTTGGCGGTCAGACCGGCCGAATAGCATGGTCAGACCTGCGCGACACCTGCGGTCAGACCGACTTCAGAGAATATAGGGTAAATCTCATTTCCGGTAAGATTTGTTTTTGGGTACTCAACCATTCACCCCCTCTGGTTGGCTTTTCTTTGGGCATTTGATCCTACAAGTACGAGTCGGACTAGGATAGCCGATAGCCGATTCCAATTGGGAATAGAAGATGGGACCAATCCCGGAAGGAAAGCATGAAGATAATCATTGGGTTCGGTTTCCAAATGCTTTGAAGATATTGCCATCTATGGATAACGTCCTACAACGACAATTGTATCTTTAAATTAGAACATTTTGTATAGTTTCCTTCATAGATAATGTCAGTTTGCTTAGAATATTTGTAATCCAATCTGTAATAGGAATCGTGTCCATTACAGTCTCGTTGTATATCCGGGTATAAATATGACCCGAGACTATGTAATTAACATCTGTTAACACTGGAATTTGGTAATGAGGTTCCTAAGTCCTAAGGAAGCAAGGTGGAATCAGATCGGCTGAGGTCAGGGGTTGTATTGGCTAAAAGAGTAATCGGCTGCAGGGCTGGTCGGCTGGGAATGGATTGAATGGAACAGTCGACAGCCGATTCCGAGTTTAAAAGAGATAAAACCATGTCCAATGCAGAAACTTGAAGATAAGTGGGGATTCGGATGTTAATGGCGCGTTTAAAGATATTGCCACTTATGGATAGAGTCCTATAATGGCGGTTGTATCTGTAATTTAGGAGTTTGTTAAATCGTTAGTTGTAATGGATCTTGTTAGGGATGATATCATGTTTAGATAGAGTCCGAAGTTGTTACGGATATTTGTATTTCGGGTATAAATAGGACCCGAGACCCTGTGTATAAGGACGATTCAATCAATCTAATCTTCGGCGCATCACCATCCTTTTCCTTTTGGACGAACACCCTGTTTGGCTTTGGGCTGCATCGTCTCGATCCCCGGACTCAGGTAGATGTTTGTCGTTAGTGGTGGGATTACTTGTTTCTAATGCTTCCATCGCAATGACACATTGGATTCAGTAGTTTTGCTACGCCATATATCATATAGTGCATATGAACCAACCCGGTGTTTAGATCTATCTTGTAGTTGACTCATCCTTTCGAGGATGTGTGGTCAGCGAGGCTAGGTTTAAGGGCTGGTTGATTCGTATGCAGTATCTACCATCTTACGGAGTGTAAGTCGAAAGTAATAGATTGAATGCTTCTTTTGATACTTAATGCTGCATCAAGACTGAACTATTGAGTCGTCTTTAGAATCATTGGCAATTTATTCTTTTGGACTTACATTATCTGGGCATAGCATCGGGGTTTCAGCCAACCTTATCTATCTTAATATGCTTCTTTTAATATGATTGTTATCAGATCTACGGTAGGGCCGTAGTTCGTATCTAGATTGTGTTTACTTACGTACTTAATCTAGGAACGTTATGCTTGCGCGAGATTCATTGGAGCATCAGCCGATTTAATGTCAGTTTCCCGGAGTCGGCTGGTTTATTGATCTGTATATTTGTTATTCTTCGTCATATTTGGACCGGATGGTTGATGATCGCCTTGGCGTAGCCGATGCGCTTTGGTCGCTTGGTTCAAATATGGCCAGGAATAGCATGTGTACGATCATGGACTTCCTCGGCCGATACCGCGGGGGTTTGACCTAACGCTTAACGGATATTTTCTTGTATTTTCTCTTGTTGATTGGCAGATCAAATCAACTGGCACGCTCTACACATTGTAGGCAGCTAAGAAGGACCTGCACTCGAGTCAAGCAGATCTCCCAGGCCAGCGCGTGAGAGAGATTTTTAGTCAACACGCTTCTTGGCACGCCCAGTGGGACTATCTTTGTCGCCTCGACTCGGACGAATAGACTCAGCCGGCAAGATGGTCGACTCCAAGATCCCTGGCATCACACAGGACAATGTCGTACCTGTAAAAATGGATCAACTATCGGCTGAACAGCAAGCCGAGTATAAGAGGATGGTGGAGGAACTCCAGAACAATTACCTTCAATCCTTCACCCAAACAAGGTCTGGAACGGTCCACCAAAAGTACAAGTTCAGCCTCAACGATACCATAGCATCCTCGTCGAGTGATGCGAAGGGCAAGCAGAAAGTGGAAGAACCAACTCAAGTGCAGGATGATCAGGCCGTGTACTCTTTGCAAGATCGGATCGACTCGGCCGTCCATCACGCGTTGGTCAACCAGAGCAGCATCCTGATCAACACCCTCAACAATATGATTTCTCATGTGGTTGATGCCAAGGTGGCCGAGCAGCTGCAAAGGGGTCCTACATATTTCACGGATGGCAAGTTTCCTGATTATAGGACACTAGTCACCCAAGACCGACCGCTTCCATTAATAGCGCAGCCCAACCCGCCAGGAGGAGTCAGCCACTTGAGCCCAAGCGGGACGGCTGTGAAACCAGCGGTCACTATTTTAAACCGGCGCAGCTCGCTGCCCCAAGGTCAATTCGACATGTTTCACCATAATCGGCGCCGAGCCGATTGATCATGGCGACACAGAATATCGGGGATGACAACTGCTTCGCACCCGCCAACGCCACCACCGGAATCCCGGCCGCCACCCGCTGATCATCGTTACCAATACCAAGGGGGTCGTCAGGATCATCATTACCGACCTCGACACCGCCACACTGTATCGGAGCACGTATGCCGTATGACCCATACGAGCCGATACAAGAAGATAATAGGACTGGCCGAGCTGATCGCGACGTTATGCGAGATCGTTCGGCCTCAAACCAAAAGACTCGTGGAATATGTACCGGTACCCTTACCCGGAGCATTTCGAAAGAATTCCATTACCCAACCGGTACAAAATCCCGGATTTCTCTAAGTTCTCGTGACAAGACAATGTATCTACTTACGAGCATATTAGCGATTCTTAGCACAATGTGGTGAAGCATCGGCTACGACCCTTTGAGAGTTCGGCTATTTCCCTTTCTCTTTCAGGATCGGCCTTCACTTGGTTCTCCTCGTTGCCTTACAACTCGATTCAGAGTTGGGCCGATCTTGAGAAACAGTTCCATAGCTATTTTTATTCTGGCAACCATGAAATGAAGTTGTCGACCTCACCAAAGATCGAGCAAAAACATAATGAATCGGTCCAGACTACATTCAGCGCTTCGAGAAATGAGAAACCGATGCTACAGCTCGGTGCTATCGGACGCTCACCGGCCGATTTAGCCTTCCATGGTCCGATCGCGCCAATCGTGGAAAGATTCTCTCGCGCAGACTTCGAAAGTCTAGCCCACTCGGGCGCAGAGGGTAACGGCCCATGAACAACGTTTCCAAGAAACCAGGAAGGCCGTCAAGACCATAACACAAGTCGTCGTCGACTCAGATTATGGATCCGACGACGACGAAACAGAAGTGGCGGCAGCCGAATGGGCTAAGAACAAGAAGGCCATCGTCTGCCAGTGGCTGCTGAAGACGGCTAAAGAAGAGAAATACGATTTTGACATCACTAAAGCCGACAAGATCTTTGATTTACTACTCAAAGAGAAACAGATTCAGTTGCCTGAAAATCATGTGATCCCGTCGGCCGAAGAGTTGAAAAAGAAGAAACACTGCAAGTGGCACAACTCTACATCTCACGCCACGAACGATTGCAAAGTCTTCAGACAGCAGATCCAATCGGCCATCGAGGCCGGGATGTTGAAGTTTGCTGACTCAAGTCGGCCCATGAAAGTAGACGACAATTCGTTCCCGGTCAACACAGTCCATGCCAGCCTCGGACGAATTAATCGGCAGGGCAGAACGACGTACGGCTTAGCCGATATGGCGATCAAGGCCGAAACAGGAGAGGGCCAGATAGGAAACCCCACCGCCCAAATCAACATGGTGCGCCCAGTTATCAGATCGGCCGGCCAACAGCCGATCCACGAACGAAGCAGATACCACCGTCAATACCGGTCTCGGCGTGAAGAAAGCTACGACGAAGCACCTCGCCGGCACGATCCAAGAGTCCAAAGCCGGCGGAACATAGCAAGCCATGACGATCCACATTGGCATTGCGGCTTCTTCAGGCATTGCTGGGAATCTGGCATGAGACTACCAACACAGGAAGACTGCCCGGCATGTAATGACCATCACAGTCATGACGAACACAGGAGCTCGTCATTAGCAAGTCCAGTCCGGTTCATTCCCAGAGCCTTTCAACTAAACCGGAGACGGCGACCGGTCCACGATCGGCTCGGCCCGGTCCATCAAGACTTCTTCGTCGACGAAAATCAGGATGGGGACGATCGCAATAACGAGGAGGCCGACGAGGAGGGACCGGCCAATCCCTAGTGGTGCCCGTCCGATCTATTTACAAAGACTCAGAAAAGGAGAATTCAGCGGCTTAAGCGTGAAGGGAGAGAGGACGAGGTGGCACAAATGATATACGAACAACGCCGTCGGCTGGGCAAGATCAAGAGACGATGGGTACCCAAGCAGGAGAACGCTACGGCCACCGAAGAGCAAGGCAGAGAAAGCCCCGCCGACCGAGCCAGAAGGGCAGCCAAAGGGAAAGGTAAAGCTACCGCATCGGTCAACATGGTCTTCGTGTTGCCCGCCGAATTCAGTGCCCCCGAAGCCGACGCAGATACTATTGAAGATGACCCGGCAAAACTAATGATCTCGCCAGACCAGGCCATCTTCGACAAGCCGGAAGGAACCAAAAATCGACATCTAAAGCCGTTGTACGTTAAAGGGTTCGTCAACGGCAAGCCGATTTCCAAAATTCTAGTCGATGGAGGAGCGGCAGTCAACCTCATGCCTTACGCAACTTTCAGAAAGCTTGGAAAAGGAGCCGAAGACCTGATCAAAACCAACATGGTACTCAAGGACTTCGGCGGCAACCCATCAGAGACCAAAGGCGTTCTCAACGTCGAGCTGACCATCGGCAACAAAACTGTGCCCACGACGTTTTTTGTCATCGACGGGAAGGGGTTTTACAGCCTGCTGCTCGGAAGGGACTGGATCCATGCTAACTGCTGCATCCCTTCTACAATGCACCAGAGCCTCATCCAGTGGGACGGCGACAAGATCGAGATCGTGCCCCGACAGTCGCTTAGTATCGCGTGCCGATTTGCCGCTTTGGGAAATCGAAGGCATCGAATGTTTATCTGGGAAAGTCGGCAAGCCGATTTTCTAAACGTGTCCAATTCAACAATACAGCCCATCGGAAGCGACGAGCCGCAGCTACTGCTTTGAACAAGACATGGTGGAGGGATCCAGCGTGCTCGGCGTAGCCACCGCGGACGAAGACGATGGCAAGTTAGGACAAGGCTTCACGTTGGCCGACGAGTTAGAAGAGATCGACATCGGATCTCGGCGACAAGCCAAGGCCGACGTACATTAGTAAAAATTTATCTCCTCTTTATAGATCCCAACTTATTGAATTATTAAAAGAATATAAAGATTGCTTCGCGTGGGAATACTTCAAAATGCCCGGTCTAAGCCGATCGATAGTGGTCCATCACCGCCAATCAAGGTAGGATATCGGCCATTTAAACAACCTCCCAGGAGGTTCAAAGCCGACATGTACGATGCAATTAAGGCCGAAATCACTCGGCTATACGACGCAGGGTTCATTCGGCCTTGCCGATATGCCGAATGGGTCTCTAATATCGTCCCAGTATTAAAGAAGAACGGCAAACTTCGAGTATGCATCGATTTCAGAGACCTAAACAAGGTAACTCCAAAAGACGAATACCCAATGCCAATAGCCGACCTGCTTGTCGACGCCGCCTCGTGCCACAAAATCATCGCTTCATGGACGGCAATGCAGGGTACAACCAGATATTCATGGCCGAAGAGGACGTCCATAAGACAGCTTTTCGATGCCCAGGTGCGATCGGCCTCTACGAGTGGGTGGTGATGACGTTCGGCCTAAAGAATGCCGGGGCAACATATCAAAGAGCAATGAACTACATTTTTCACGATATGATCGGTGCACTAGTAGAGATATACATCGACGATGTCGTCGTCAAATCAAGAGAGATAGAAAGCCACATTGCAGATCTGAGGCAGGCGCTTCAACGAACGAGGAGATATGGATTGAAGATGAATCCGCTCAAGTGTGCTTTCGGCGTGTCGGCCGGGCAGTTCTTAGGATTCCTCGTTCATGAAAGAGGAATCGAAGTAACACCAAGGAGCATTAATGCAATTAAGACAATTCAACCCCCTAAGGATAAAAGACAACTCCAATCATTGATCGGAAAGATAAACTTCATTAGATGGTTCATAGCTAACCTCTCAGAGAAAATGAAACCGTTCACACCATTGCTTCGGCTTAAGGCCGATCAGATATTCACATGGGGGGCAGAGCTACAGAAGGCGTTAGACGACATAAAAAATTACTTAAGCTCTCCCCCAGTTCTAATGCCCCCGTAGAAAGGAATGCCGTTCAAGCTATACCTGTCTGCCGATGACAAGTCCATCGGCTCCGTTCTGATCCAAGAAGTCGATGGCAAGGAAAGGGCCATTTTCTATCTTAGCCGACGGCTGCTAGATGCAGAGACTAGATATTCACCTGTCGAAAAGCTATGTCTGTGCCTCTATTTCTCATGCACAAAATTAAGGCACTATCTGCTGTCCAATGAATGCACTGTAACTTGCAAAGCCGACGTAGTCAAGTACATGCTATTGGCTCCAGTGCTCAAAGGGAGGATCGAAAAGTGGATATTCGCGCTGACCGAATTCGATCTGAGGTATCAGGCCCCAAGGGCAGTAAAAGGATAGGCCCTGGCCGATCTCATTGTGGAACATAGAAACGACTCAATCGGCTCCGTAGAAATCACGCCTTGGACCCTGACTTTCGATGGCTCAGTATGTACCAACGGCTGTGGAATCGGCTTAATTCTTATCTCACCCAAGGGGGCAAGCTTCAAATTCGCCTTCGCCATCGACCCCCACGTTACGAATAACCTAGCCGAGTATGAAGCCGTCCTCAAGGGGCTACTCCTACTCAGAGAAATGGAGGCTGACGCGGTTGAGATAATGGGAGACTCGTTGCTCGTCATTAGTCAATTGTCAGGAGAGTATGAGTGCAAAAATGACGCGCTAATAATCTATCATCAACGGTGCCGGGAGTTAATGGAAGGATTTTGGCTAGTCACTTTGAAGCATATTCCCAAGGAGCAGAACACGGAGGCCAATGACCTGGCTCAAAGGGCATCAGGCTACCGGCCGATGCTAAGAAACGTTGACATAGGCATCGCCACCATCACGACCGACGATTGGAGATTCGACGTCTACAATTACCTCAAAAACCCTTCTCAATCGGCCACAAGGAAGCTACGGTACAAGGCATTGCGGTATGTGTTGCTCGACGAAGATTTATACTATCGGACAATCGATGGCATACTGCTCAAGTGTTTGAGCGCCGATCAAGCCACAGTGGCCATCGGGGAGGTACACGAAGGAATCTGCGGCACACATCAGTCGGCACACAAAATGAAATGGCTACTTCGCCGAGCCGTGTATTTCTGGCCGACAATGCTAGAAGATTGTTTTAAATACTATAAAGGATGCCAAGACTGTCAAAAATTTGGCACGGTGCAACGAGCTCCGGCGTCGGCCATGAACCCGATCATTAAACCATGGCCTTTCAGAGGGTGGGGCATGGACATGATCGGTCAAATCAATCCACCTTCAAGCAAGGGGCACAAGTTTATACTAGCGGCCACAGATTATTTCACAAAATGGGTAGAAGCAATTCCCCTAAGAAAAGTGGATTCTAAAGATGCAATCGAGTTCGTCAAGGAACACATCATCTACAGGTTCGGCATTCCGCAAACGATAACGACCGACCAAGGGTCCATCTTTGTCTCGGACGAATTCATCCAGTTCGCCGACGGCATGGGAATCAAGCTGCTTAACTCTTCGCCGTATTACGCACAAGCCAACGGTCAGGCCGAAGCGTCAAACAAAAGCTTAATCAAGCTGATCAAAAGAAAGATATCTGAGCATCCCAAACAATGGCACACCCGATTGGCCGAAGCTTTGTGGGCCTATCGGATGGCATGTCATTGGTCCATCCAAGTTCCGCCATACAAACTGGTCTATGGACACGAAGCGGTACTTCCATGGGAAAGCGTAATCGGCTCAAGACGCATTCAGTTGCAAGACCAACTCACAGCCGACGACTATTACAATCTCATGATAGACGAATCGGAGGATCTCGCCTTATCCAGAATGAGAGCCTTAGAAAAAGTAACAAGAGATAAGGCACGGGTAGCCAGGCATTACAATAAGAAGGTCGTCCCTAAATCATTTGAGGAAGGTGAGCTCGTTTGGAAGCTCATACTCCCAATCGGATCCAGAGATAACAAATTCGGCAAATGGTTGCCGAATTGGGAGGGGCCTTTCAAGGTCCACAAATGCGTATCCAAAGGAGCCAACATGCTGAAAGGACTAGATGGGGAGGTCTTCGGAAGGGCCCTCAACGGAAAATATCTGAAGAAGTACTACCCGAGCATGTGGATCAACGCGTGAGTCGGCTATCGCCACAATGGGCCGACCCACGACAGCCGATGCCTTATGGGGCATCGCCTTTAGGCATTCGATTTCCCCTCCCACGCCTCATGACCCCCAGCAGCGATCAACATGACTACTATCAACAAGTTTCGTCGACATCGACGCTATCACCAAAACTTGGGGGGCATACACATACGCTACACATGCGTGAGACAATCAGACAATGCGCATGGTCGGAAAGGCCAACTTTGGACCAATCAAGCCAAGGAGTTGAAGAAACTTCAAGTCAGAAGGAACCCAGGAACATTAAAACACGTTTTATTCAGAGTCGGCGCAAGGCCGTCTTGGATTACATGTTTGCCAGGTACTCCCTAATGGCCGCCAGGGCTCGCTCAAAGGGCTCTGCAGTTTCCATTTCCAGAGCATCCAGGATCAGGTGCTCCAACCGAGTGACCCTTATGTCGGTAGTGGTGATCAACAACTCGTTGGCAAGTTGGGCCTGCCTCCCCTCCAGTCGGTCGAGGCGCGCGAGCGTCAGGTACGCCATGGGGGCAGCAGCCGGAATGCCACCGAGGTGGAAAACCAGCCTGGCCGCCGGGTGGCGAGCCTCCAACTCCCTAAAGCGCTTCAGTTGCGCCCTCACCCGTCGGTCCTGGCTGACCGACAGCTCGTACGGCGTCTCCATGATTCCCTGGATCACCCGAAGCGGGTGCGGCGGCTGCAATGGATTCCGTCCCTGAGTTCTCGAAACTAGAAATCGGTAAGAGTAGAAGAGTTGAGGTACCACCTGGTTCACCGATGAGCTAGAAGACGCCATGCGAAGCCTGGCCGCAGAATCAAAGGACTAGGTGTTTCACTATTGAAAGTTCATCGCTTTCAGCCGTGAGTTATTCAGAAGAGCTGGGGAAGCCCATTTATAGAAAGAAAAGATACGATTCTTGGATATGAAAGGTTGCTGCCAACCCGGGAGTCAAAGAGATCATTATTAAGGGCATCGGGAATCGTTGAAAACCAGCGATTATGCAGGTATGGATGCCTGTCACCCGGGGCTCACGGGTTCCCGGGGTACAGATCCGAGAGGGTCGGCCCGCGGAAACAGGGCGACGATGTAATCGGATATTATCAGCCGATGGCTAGAGAATCGAATAACCAAAAGACGGACGCTAAGTGTTTGGGCGTCACTTCGGGTCAAGTTCTAACTAAACGATACGAGCACGTTTGATACAGGCTGTCCGGTTACATCACAAAGCACATGTCAGAGAAACACGAGCCGACCTCGCAGGGTCGGACATTTTACAATCTTCATTTCTTTAGAAAATCGGCTATCGCCGATAGAGCTGTCAGCCTAACCTGGTCGATCTCGCCGATTGCCCTGAGGTCGTCGGCCTTGGACCCCACCACCGATAGAGCGCATTGCACCAAGCCCCGTAAATGTGCAACGGCCGCCCCGATGCTTCTACGCTCAGCTTCAACCCTGGCCGGCAAATCGGCCATATACTCTTCATGGACATCAATCTCGTTGGTAATCCGAACGAGATCGGCTACCAGCTGGTCCCGACGGGCATGAAGTTGTTCAAGCTTGGCGGCCGGCTCGGTTTTTAGGCGGTCGAAGGTGGTTTTTCGGGCTTCAATGGCATCTTTGGTCGATTGGATGGCAGCCGCCCGCGCCTGACTCTCACGCTGATCAATGACTCGCTGCCGGGCTCGTTCGTATTTTAGCTGGTAAACTTCCATGAAGGTCGCCGGCGCGATGCTTTGGCTATAGCATCCGGCAGTTGGTCCTGGATATCCCGAATCGTGTGCGTATGGAGCCGCAGCCGACCACCGCATCTAACGAGGCGTCCGTCGGTTGCTTGATGTCGCCGGGTGGCCTTCGTGTTCTCACCGACGCGCAAGCGTTTCCTCGCAAGATTGCCGGGCTCCTCGAACTCGACAAGTCGAAGTTGAGGAGATCGGCCACGCTCCGCGAAGAAAGAAAGGGTCGAGGCATGGCAAAACCAATGGCCGGGCCGGCCGGCTTACCGTCGGCGCCGTCGTCGGGATTACCGGTTCGGCCGGATCGCTTCCCGTGGCCGCTCGGCTGTTCTCGCCAGTCATCGCGCCGCCCCCAACAGGTGGTACATTCACTCAGCACCGGGGGAGCGGCCGGCGGGGATCACGGAAGCTGCAAAAGGGAAAACGGGATTAGCAGACAAACTAATTGATTATCACGGACAAAGGGGTAAGAGCCGATTACGGCAGAGCGGGCGAGGGGCACGACCGCCGCTTTCTTGAACTACAAGGAACGGACAAATCAGATACAGTAAACATCGCAAGACCAGAACAACGAAGTAAAAACTTACGGGAGGACGTCTCATCGGCGGGCTTGGGGCGGCGGAGCGTCGGTTGGGGCGTTCACCGATTCAGACTCGAAGCCCCGGTTTCGACCGTCGCTCGGACGGCTATTGGCGCCTCTTCGTCGGCAGCAGCGTTTAGGAAGCGCTCGACGGCCGGATCTAGAGGAGGAGGACTGTCGGCCGAGGCAATCAGTTCTATCTTTTTCGCCCTTTTGGGGGCAGGCGCAGCCGATGAACGCGGCGGTGGCGCCGTCTTCCTTTTCGGTGCGATCGGATGGCGCACCTGCCCTCGCAATAGAGACGAAAGCTTGGGCGCCCCCAGCCGATGGCCGACGGAGCAAGGCCCCCCGTGTCCAAAACGCCTGGTTTGTATTCGATGGGGCGCCCAGAGTCGCTTACCGTCGGCCGCTCCGTTTCTGTTTCCTGCGAAGTCAAAGCACAAATGTTAAATCGGCTGACACGGTCGGTGAATGAATCGTAGGAAGGGAATAATCGGGTGTGAGTAGAAATATACCGAGGGGATCTCGTCCGGCAGAGCAAGTCAAGGTAGCAAGACGGCCGTTGATGAAAAATGTGGCGTCTAAGTTCCAACCACCATCGGTCGTAAGCGGCGCTTCTTTCTTGTCGACAAGGTGATTCTGCCGGCGTCGCCGAAGGTAGGACCAGCTATGTTCAGCAGTGAGTTCATCATCAGATCTTGGCCGACCGCTCCTCTGGTCTCGATCTTATCGGCGTAAAAGACGCCGATGGGAAGTTGCCCGAGGCCAAATTGCCTCGCGGCCGATGCCGGTAGTAAAATTCATAACTCCGAGCCGTTGATCGGCCTTGATGAACCCCTCGGCGATGCGGGAGATAAACGACGAAGAACAATTTTCTACACCTTGGACCATCGGCTGAATTGAGGTCGTCCCATTTGAAATCGATCGGCAGCTCGAAAGATCCTTGGTCGGAGTAGAAGTACCAGGTGCGGTTGTCGCGGGATAACCCATCGTAGAAAGCCACGAACCAATCGGCCAACAGCTCAGCCGGTTGCCTTGAACCTGCATGGGCGGCGGCTGCTTCTCCATAGTTGGTGCATCGCCTGGTGGTGATTTGGTCACCTTCTTCATCTTCGATTGGCTCCAACCTTGGGAATCCGGCGTCTGCCAGGCGGGGCCGACCAGCCACGTTTTGGTGGCCAACACCAGCCAGATTTGGAGGAACCACCAGGGGCCGCCGGTGTTGACTGGGACGTTGGCGGCTATTTTTGTGGTGGCTTGATGCAGCATTTGATACGTGTAGCCGAGGAGGTATTTTCCCAATGCGAACTCTGTCCCGTCGGCTAGGATTTCGGCCATTATTTGCCAATTAGCGGTCGGCCCACAGCTCGATCCGCAGAACACAAATTTTTCTAACCACATCATCAGGAAGGCAGTGTATTCCCGGTGGCTGACTGTTCCATCTTTCATGTTTTGGGCAATGAAACCACTCCATCCACCGATGGCTTTGGTTTTAAACTGGTGTTGGCCTTTTCGGTTCAAGACGCATGGAATAGCCGATGATTCAATGTCCAGCCCAGTTGTCATATGCGCATCGGCTAGTGTGATGGTCATCGGCCCCTGCCTGAAGAGGAAGGCATTGAAACTATCATTCCAAAAGTAGGCTGCAACCGATAGGAGGGGTTCGTCTTTTTCCATGTTGGCTATGGACAGTTCCAAGCATTGGGCAAGCTTTCGTTCTTCCCATTGGGTGTACTTGGCCAATTGTATTCTCTTGTACCATTCGGTCCAGGCCATGTCTGTAGACGGCCAAGCCTTGAAAGTCCCGTTCCAGTGGGAAAGAGATGGTGTGGCAGTGTTGAAGGGCATGCGGTTGGTTTCGGCTATGATCATGTCAGTTGGGTCTGTATCGCCGATAGGCCCAAGGAAGTATTTTCCCTCTTGTGTTAAATTGGGGATGAGAACTTGGTGAGAGAGGTGCTGCAATTCGAAGGAGGGGGGAAAAGTACTGGTCAGAGGTGATGGTGTTTATAGTTTGGAATAAGAAAAGCATTAATTAGTAAGAATGCGGGATGAGGTGATATTGAAAATTACCAAGCAAACTTTTGGTATAAGGGCGTTTGGAGGAACGAGTTGAGGGTAAGATTATAAAGTAAAAAAAGGAAAAAGGAAATACCCGAGGGAATTCGTTTCGCGTGGCCGAGGCGCCCAGTGGCGGCGGCAGCGAAGTTGCGGTCGCGGTAGGTGCGATGGTGGCCGGCGAGTTGGAGGTGCTTGAGGTCGCAGCGGAGGCCATCGGGGAGGTCGGAGACGAAGATGGGGCTCGAAGAATGTGGAAAGTGTCGAACGCCGATGGAGTCGCCGGAGGAGAGAGAGAAGGGCAGGAGGTTTGTTTGAGAAGGAAGCCGAGCGCACGATGGGAGCGTGGGTGGCTCGCCCGAGGAAAGTGGATATTTAAAGAGCCCTTGGGAGAAGCCGAGACGATTCGGGCCAAGAAGGGAATAGGAGTTTGAGTAGATAAACAAATCCGCAACACTTTATGTTACGGACTTGGGGGGCATGTGTTAACACTGGAATTTGGCAATGAGGTTCCTAAGTCCTAAGGAAGCAAGGTGGAATCAGATCGGCTGAGGTCAGGGGTTGTATCGGCTAAAAGAGTAATCGGCTGCAGGGCTGGTCGGCTGGGAATGGGTTGAATGGAATAGCCGACAGTCGATTCCGAGTTTAAAAGAGATAAAATCGTGTCCAATGCAGAAACTTGAAGATAAGTGGGGATTCGGATGTTAATGGCACGTTTAAAGATATTGCCACCTATGGATAGAGTCCTGTAATGGCGGTTGTATCTGTAATTTAGGAGTTTGTTAAATTGTTAGTTGTAATGGATCTTGTTAGGGATGATATGATGTTTAGATAGAGTTCGAAGTTGTTACGAATATTTGTATTTCGGGTATAAATAGGACCCGAGACCCTGTGTATAAGGACGATTCAATCAATCTAATCTTCGGCGCATCGCCATCCTTTTCCTTTTGGACGAACACCCTGTTTGGCTTTGGGCTACATCGTCTCGATCCCCGGACTCAGGTAGATGTTTGACGTTAGTGGTGAGATTACTTGTTTCTAATGCTTCCATCGCAATGACACATTGGATTCAGTAGTTTTGCTACGCCATATATCATATAGTGCATATGAACCAACCCGGTGTTTAGATCTATCTTGTAGTTGACTCATCCTTTCGAGGATGTGTGGTCAGCGAGGCTAGGTTTAAGGGCTGGTTGATTCGTATGCAGTATCTACCATCTTACGGAGTGTAAATCGAAAGTAATAGATTGAATGCTTCTTTTGATACTTAGTGCTGCATCAAGACTGAACTATTGAGTCGTCTTTAGAATCATTGGCAATTTATTCTTTTGGACTTACATTATCTGGGGATAACGTTGGGGTTTCAGCCGACCTTATCTATCTTAATATGTTTCTTTTAATATGATTGTTATCAGATCTACGGTAGGGCCGTAGTTCGTATCTAGATTGTGTTTACTTACGTACTTAATATAGGAACGTTATGCTTGCGCGAGATTCATTGGAGCATCAGCCGATTTAATGTCAGTTTCCCGGAGTCGGCTGGTTTATTGATCTGTATATTTGTTATTATTCGTCATATTTGGACCGGATGGCTGATGATCGCCTTGGCGTAGTCGATGCGCTTCGGTCGCTTGGTTCAAATATGGCCGGGAATAGCATGTGTACGATCATGGACTTCCTCGGGCGATACCGCGGGGGTTTGACCTAATGCTTAACGGATATTTTCTTGTATTTTCTCTTGTTGATTGGCAGATCAAATCAATTGGCACGCTCTACACACTGTAGGCAGCTAAGAAGGACCTGCACTGGAGTCAAGCAGATCTCCCAGGCCAGCGCATGAGAGAGATTTCTCGTCAAAAACATCACACACAACTCAATACAATCTCGGTGCATCACCAACCTTTTGTTTTTGTTTTCAATCTCTACAAGTTCTTGCCTCGTCTTTGGGCTGCATCGGGTTTTGTCTCCAAACAAGGTAATCTCTTGTTACAAGCGGTCTGTGTTATTGGGGTTAGTGCTTCCATCATTATGACACTCTGATCTTGGTATTGCAAATTGCTTAATTTATCATATACGACATATAATTTAGATCAATGTCTAGGTCAATCTCGCGATCGGCTAGCATCTCGTTGAAGACAATAGCCGATGGAGCAAGATCTAGAGGTTGATTTAGGTTATATGGCGTATCCACCATCTCGATAGATTTTCATTAGCTTATATAGATCTCATGCTTCTTATTGTACTTAATGCTGCATCAAATTTGATCTATTATGTCGCTTTTAGAATCCTCTAGATCTATTTGGTTTAATGACTGTCTTTAGAGATAGTATCGGGGTTTCAGTCGATCTTATCTATTTTAGCCATCTTTTATGTATTATTACTATTAGATGTGTTAAAGCCGCCTTTTATATCAAGATCCTAATCTATTTAAATATGCTAAGCCTGGTATCAATCTGTCAAATAATATTAACACCCGAGTGATCTTGGTTTAGTGTATTTAGTTTAGGTTAATATCTTCATATAAAACATATCGGAGTATTAGCCGATTTATATTAGATCTGCGACATTGGCTAAGCTATAAATATATATAATTATTGTTCTGGTGTGTTTTTAGATATAAGTGATTTATACTGTCTCCGTATACTACCGATCTATCCCAATCACTTAGTCTAATGTGCTTTGGCATAGTAATTATCAGTTATGGATATCTACAGTCGATCGAGTAGGATCTAATTATAATTTAACTGCCTATTCTTTATTTCTTGTTGGTTACAGGATCAAACCAACTGGCACGCCCTACAAATCACCAAAGGCGATCCAATTTGGACCTACACTAGAGTTAAGCAGATCTTTCAGGCCAGTGCGTGGGAAAATTTCTCTTCACACGTTTTTGGCACGCCCGGTGGGACCTCTGCAACTTCTGCGTCCAATATAATGGTTGAAGTCAAGTCTACTGACGTGGATTAGGAAAACATCGTACTCGTCACGATGGACAAGCTTTCTACCAAACAACAGGCTGAGTATCGGTAGATGATAGAACGGTTGCAATCTCACTATTTGTAGTCCTTTACCTAGACTAGGTCTGGGGCAATCTTTCAGAAGAACAAGTTCATGATTCCCGAAGAATTCAACTCTGGAGCCACCTCCAGCAAGAGCAAGGGGAAAGAAAAGGTTGAGGAGGTCAAACGGGAGGAAGATGGCTCAGAACTCCACACGCTATAGGACAGAATCGACTCGGTTGTCCATCACACTCTTGTCAACCAGTCCGGGATACTAGTCAACACTTTGAACAACATGAACAGCACCGTGGTGGATTCCAAAATAGCCAAGCAGCTGCCAAGGGGCCCAACCTTTCTCCCTTACGGCCGATTCCCCAACTACAGGACTCTGTCAACGCACGGGCTGCTGATCCCTCCACTGGGACAGCCGATTCTCCCCGGGGTGGCCTCTATTCAGCCGAATGTGCAATCATCGGCTATAAAACCACCGCCCAAGCTTTTAACCAGACAACAACCTCTGCATCAGCGCCACGGGGCTCAAATACTCTCCCAAGAATAGGTGGAGAACATGTTCGGCGTCAATCGGCAACCTCTCATACACAAAGTGCCGATCGACAACTATACGCCCGATCCGCCTCAAAACTCCGGTAGTATTCGGCCTCCTCCTGAGCAGCAGCCTCCTTTGATGCCTCAGCCGCCTCCTGCCATGAATCAATTCTCACATCAGTATCCAGGGGGCAACTTTGATCAATATTACTAGCCTCATTCACCACAAATGCAGTATCAGCAAGCCCCCATGCAGTATGACCAGTGCGAGCCGATACGACAAGGTCAAGCTCAAGAGGCGTAGCTGAACAAGCCTCGGGCCGATTTGATTGCTGACGTCATGCATGATCAGTTTGGCCTCAAGCCCAAGTACTCTAGCAGCATGTACCAATATCCTTATCCAGAGAACTTTGAGAGGGTCCCACTGCCAAACCGGTACAAGGGGCCGGATTTTTTGAAATTCTCTAAGCAGGACAACATTTCAACATACGAACATGTTAGCCGATTTTTGGCCCAATGTGGAGAGGCATCGGCTACAAACACGCTTAGGGTGCGATTGTTTCCGCTCTCTCTTTCGGATCGACCTTTACATGGTTTTCATCACTACCCCACAACTTCGTACAGAGCTGGGCTGATCCTGAGAAGCAATTCCACAGCTACTTCTACTCTGACATGCATGAAATGAAGCTGTCGGACCTTACCAGCATTAGGCAGAAGCACGAGGAATCGGTTCAAGACCACATTCATCGCTTCAGGGACATTAGGAACCGATGCTATAGCCTGGTGTTATCAGATTCACAGCTAGCCAATTTAGCCTTCCATGGCCTCTTGGCGCCTAACAGGGAGAGGTTTTCGGCTCAAGATTTCGAGAGCCTGGCCCATCTGGCCCAAAAAGTGACGGCCCACGAGCAACGCTTCCAAGAATCCAAGAAGGCCTTCAAGAAAGTCAGCCACGTCACCTACACATCTGACTCGGACTCAAGTGACAGCGACGCAGAGGTAGCAGCAGTCGAATGGACCAAGAATAAGAAGGCGATAACATGTCAGTGGTTGAAAAAATAGGCTAGAGAAGAGAAATATGATTTCGACATCACCAAAATCGGCCGACAAGATTTTTGATCTGCTACTTTGGGAAAAGCAAATCCATCTCCTGGCCAATCATGTCATTCCATCGGCCGAGGAATTGAAGAAAAGGAAATACTGCAAATGGCACAACATCGGCTCTCATAGTACCAACGATTGTAAGGTGTTCTGCTAGCAGATTCAGTCGGCTATAGAAGTAGAAAAAATCAGATTTGGAGATTCGACGAAGCCAATGAAGGTCAACGGCAACCCCTTTCCCATCAACATGGTCTATGCTAGTCCATGCCAAGCTGATCAGCAGCCCAGAATGATGGACAGCTTAGTCGGATCGAGGTAGGGATGTTGAGAAAAAAGGACTGGCGGGGACTACCAGGAGCACCTCAAGAGGCCAACGAAACTTGATTCGTTTCCCGTTAACATGGTTTGTGCCAGCCGTCGATCGGCTGATCCTTGTCCATGAAAGACGGACAGCCTAGTCAGAGTCATGAAAAAACATGAAGAAAAGGAGACCAACAGGGTCTAAAAAGTACATCCGAGGATATACGATCGGCAAGAGGGGGCTCATCGGTAGTAGTTTGATGGCTTCGATCCCCATTGGATCTATGACTTTTTCAAGTATTGCCAGGAACACAGGCTGAGATTGCCTTCAATCCAAGACTACCCGGCATGCAGTGGACACGAGGACCAACCGGCCGAAAACTCCAGCCGATTTATACCCAGGGCAGTTCAGCTCAATCAAAAGAAGGGGTATGTTCATCAACGGCTGGGCCCCATCCATCAAGATTTCTTTCAAGAAGACTCGGGAGACGATGAAGAACAAGCTGCCAACCCTCAATGGTGCCCTTCTGACATTTTCACAAAAACACAAAAGCGGAAGGTGCAACGGCTAAAGAGCGAGGGTCGGCTGAAAGAAGTCCAGGCCAAGATCGACTATCGGCTGAAAAAGAAAAGGGAACAACACCGCCCAAGGAGACAATGGCGCGTAAAAAAGGATGCTGCCCCAGCCGATGAGAGTCCAGCCGACCAGGCCAAGAGGGTGGCTAAAGGGAAAGGAGTAGCTATTGCATCAGTTAACATGGTGTTCATATTGCTAGCCGAGTTTGAGGCTGCCCAAGCCGATGCATATGCAGTAGAGGAGACCTTGGCCAAATTAGTATTATCCCGAGAACAAGCAATATTTGAAAAACCTAAGGGGACTGAGCATCGGCACCTGAAGCCCTGTATGTCAAAGGATTTGGAAATGGGAAGCCGATGTCGAAGATGTTGGTCGATGGAGGAGCTGCCGTCAATTTGATGTCCTATGCTACATTCAGGAATCTAGGCAAAGGAGCCGATGACTTTATCAAGACAAATATGGTGCTCAAGGATTTTGGCGGGAACCCATCAGAGGCCAAGGGAGTTCTCAATGTCGAGCTGACCGTTGGCAGCAAAACCATGCCCACAATGTTCTTTGTCATCGACGGGAAGGGATCATATAGCCTGCTGCTCGGAAGGGATTGGATCCACACCAACTGCTGCATCCCTTCGACAATGCATCAAAACTTAACCCAGTGGCAAGGCGACAAGATCGAACTCGTGCCAGCCGACAGGTCAGTCAACGTAGCCAATGTCGACTTAACTTTATGGGAAGTCGACGACATTGATTGCCTGTCTAGCAAAGTTTGGTAGGACGATTTTCTAAAGGTGTCCGATTCTGATATATAGCCAATTGGAGACGAAGAGCCTCACTTATTACTTTGAGGGCGTCGTGGAGGGCTCGAACGTCTACACCAAGGACACTGTGGACGATCTAGATGGAAAACTTGGGCAAGGTTTTATGTCGGCCGACAAGATCGAAGAGGTTGATATAGGTCCAGGAGATAGGCCTAGGCTGGCATATATTAGTAAAAATCTTTCTTCTCAATTTAGAACCAAGCTTATTGATTTATTGAAGGAATATAAAGATTGCTTTGCTTGGGAGTATTTGAGATGCCTGGCCTTAGCTGATCGATTGTTGAACATCGGCTCCCTATTAAGCCTGGATATCGGCAATACAAACAGCCTCCCCGGAGGTTTAAAGCCAATATGTATGATGCGATTAAAGCCAAAATCACTCGGCTATATGATGCTGGTTTCATTCGGCCCTGCTGATGTGCAGAGTGGGTTTCTAACATAGTCCCAGTAATCAAGAAAAACGTCAAGCTTATGGTGTGCATCGACTTCAAAGATTTAAATAAGGCTACCCCTAAGGACGAATACCCCATGCCTATAGCCGACTTACTAGTGGATGCAGCCTCCGGCCACAAAATCATAAGTTTTATGGATGGCAACGCTGGATATAATCAGATCTTTATGACCGAGGAAGAGATTCATAAGACAGCTTTCAGGTGTCTAGGAGCGATCGGCTTGTATGAATGGGTTGTTATGACTTTTGGGTTGAAGAATGATGGGGCCACATATCAGAGGGCCATGAATTATATTTTTCACGACCTAATGGGCTTCTTGGTGGAAATTTACATTGATGATGTGGTTGCAAATCAAAGGAAGTGAAAGATCACATAGCCGATTTAAGAAAGGTCTTGGAGAGAACCACAAAATACGGTCTGAAGATGAATCCCACAAAGTGCGCATTTGGCATATCGGCTGGCCAATTCCTGGGTTTTCTTGTCCATGAGAGGGGGATTGAGGTGACACAAAGGAGCATCAACGCGATCAAAACTATTCAACCTCCTCAGGATAAGAAACACTTGCAGTCTTTGATCGGCAAAGATAACTTCATAAGGCGCTTCATAGCCAATCTATATGAGAAGATAGAGCCGTTCACACCTTTAATGCGGTTAAAAGCCGATTAAGCATTTACTTGGGGGGCAGAGCAGCAAAAGGCTTTGGACAACATCAAGGATTATCTAAGCTCTCCTCCAATGTTAATCCCTCCACGAAAGGGAGTGCCATTGAAGCTATATTTATCAGCCGATCAGAAGTCTATCGGCTCGATTTTGATTCAGGAGGTCGAAGGAAAGGAGAAACCAATTTTCTATCTTAGTAGAAGACTTCTGGAAGTAGAAACCAGGTACTCTCCTGTGGAGAAGTAGTGCTTGTGCTTATATTTTTCATGTACGATGTTGAGGCATTATTTTTTATCCAACAAGTGCACCATAGTTTGTAAAGCCGACGTAGTCAAATATATGCTATCGGCTCCAGTTCTGAAAGGACGAGTTGGGAAGTAGATATTTGCCTTAACAGAGTTTGATTTGAAGTATCAAGCGCCCAAGGCAGTGAAAGGGCAAGCCATAGCCAATTTTATTGTGGAACACAGAGACGACTCAATCGGCTCGGTTGATATCATGCCTTGAATATTAACTTTCGATGGATCGGTCTGCTCAAACAGATGCGGCATCAGCTTGGTGATAATCTCTCCCAGGGGACAAGCTTTGAGTTCACTTTTACCATCAGGCCCCACGCTACAAACAATCAAGTCAAATATGAAGTCGTTCTCAAAGGTTTACAACTGCTAAAGGAAGTCAAAGCCGATGCAATCGAAATAATGGGTGATTCACTATTGGTCATCAACTAGCTGTCACGGCAATATGATGCAAGAATGGCGCGTTGATGGTCTATTATCAGAAATGCCGAGAGTTGATGGATAGTTGTCAGCTAGTAACCTTAAAGCACATCCCTAGAGAGAAGAATTCGGAAGCAAACGATTTGGCTCAAGGGGCACCGAGCTACAAGCCGATGACAAAAGAGATTGAAGTAGAGATTGCAACCATCTAAGCTGACGACTGGAGGTATGACGTCTACAACTATCTACATAATCCTTCTCAGTCGACTTTAAGGAAATTGTGCTACAAGGCTTTGCGATATGTTTTGCTTGACAATGATTTATACTATCGGATGACAGTACAGCTCATTCAAGGAGCACAGTATAGCTCTTCCCAGATCTGCCGACACCCCCAGTGAATCGGCCGCCTCCCGCTGGCAACCCACTTCAGTATCAGTACCAGGGAGGCCATCAAGACCAGCATTATCGGCCTCAGACGCCACCTCAGTATCAGCAAGCAACCATGCAGTATGATCAGTACGAGCCGATACAACAGGTTCAAGACAACAAGACTTGGGCCGATTTGATTGCCGACGTTATGTGCGATCAATTCGGCCTTAAGCCAAGAGATTCTGCGAACGTGTATCGGTATCCATACCCATAGCACTTTGAGAGGGTACCATTGCCCAACCGGTACAGGGTCCCAGGCTTCTCCAAATTCTCGGGACAGGACACCACTTCAACATACGAGCATGTCAGTTGATTCTTGGCGCAATGCGGAGAGGCATCGGCTATAGACACACTGAGGGTTCGCTTGTTCCCGCTCTCACTATCGGGATCAGCCTTTACATGGTTTTCTTCATTGCCCTTCAATTCCATCCAAAGCTGGGCCAATCTCGAAAAGCAATTTCACAGCTATTTCTACACGGGCAATCACGAGATGAAATTGTCAGAACTGACAAGCATTAGGCAGAAGCATGATGAATCGGTGCAGGACTACATTCAGAGGTTTAGGGAGATGAGGAACCGATGCTATAGCCTGGTGCTATCCGATTCCCAGTTAGCCGATTTGGCTTTCCGTGGACTGCTACCACCGATCCATGAAAGGTTTTCGGCTCAAGACTTTGACAGCCTAGCCCACCTGGCACAGAAGGTGACGGCCCACGAGCAACGATTTCAGGAATCAAGGAAGGCCGTCAAGAAGGTTGCCCACATCATCGTCAGATCTGATTCTGAAGCAAGTGACAATGACGCAGAAGTTGCTGCAGCCGAATGGACCAAAAACAAAAAGGCCATCGTCTACCAATGGCTGCTGAAAACGGCTAAGGAAGATAAGTACGACTTCGACATCATCAAGACCGATAGGATCTTTGATTTATTGTTGAAGGAGAAGCAGATTCAGCTTCCTCCCAACCACACGATCCCATCAACTGAAGAACTCAAAAAGAAGAAGTACTGCAAGTGGCACAACTCCACCTCCCATAGCACTAACGATTGTAAAGTTTTCAGGAAGCAAATCCAATCGGCAATCAAGGCCGGGAAGCTCAAGTTTGTCGATTCACCTCGGCCGATGAAAGTAGATGGAAACCCCTTCCCGGTCAACATGGTTCAAGCCGGCCCTAGGCAAGCTGATCGATGGAACAGAATGGCATACAGCTTAGCCGAAACTCTCAAGGGGATCAAGGCAGAAAAGAGCCCGACTGGAGACTGAGCCGCGCCAATCAACATGGTGTGTCCCGCTGGCCGATCGGCTAACCGACGGCCGATCCGCATGGATAGCCGATGCCGCTTCCAGCCGCGGTTTTTGCAGGAGGAAGAAGCCCGGCGTGACAGGCCTTACATGAGGGAGCCCGAGGTTACAGGCCTCCAATACATTAGGCGTCACAACGACTGCGATCCGTACTGGCGGCGAGTTTTTTTGATTCTGTTGGGAATCGGGGATGATGCTGCCGAGGATAGACAACTGCCCAGCCTACAGTGAATATCGTGAGGACGAGTACAGGGACCCACCAATGCGCAGCCCTAATCGATTCATCCCCAGGGACGTGCAGCTAAACCGACGGCGACAGTCGGTGCACGATCGGCTCAGGCCGATTCATCAGGACTTCTTCGAAGATCACAAAGACAACAATGAAGAATACGACGAAGAAGCAGCCAATGATGAGCAATCGGCTAACCCCCAATTGTGCCCTTCTGACCTGTTCACCAAGACGGAAAAAAGATGAATTCAAAGGCTAAAGAAAGAAGGACAGGAGGAAGAGGTCCGACAATTGATCCAGCATCAGCGCCGTCGGCAGGGCAGGAAACAGTGGAGGCACAAGAAGAAAAACGCCTCAGCTGACGCAAACCTGGCCGATGAGAGCGAAGCCGACCAAGCTAGAAGGGTGGCTAAAGGAAAAGGAAAGGTTTCTGCATCGGTCAATTTGGTTTTCATATTGCCAGCCGAATTCGGTGCTGCTGAGGTCGATGCAGATAATGTCGAAGACGCCTTTGCGAAACTAGCAATTTCCCCGAAGCAAGCCGTTTTTGAAAAACCAGAGGGAAATGACAATCGGCACCTCAAACCACTGTACGTGAAAGGATTTGTTAACGGGAAGCCAATGTCAAAGATGCTAGTCGATGGAGGGGCAGCAGTCAATCTCGTGCCCTATGCCACTTTTCGTAAGCTGGGCAATGGAGCCGAAGATCTAACCAAGATGAACATGATGCTCAAAGACTTCGGCGGCAATCCATCGGAGGCTAAGGGTGTGCTTAACGTCGAGCTAACCATCAGCAGTAAAACTGTGCCCACAACATTCTTTGTCATCGACGGGAAGGGATCTTACAGCCTGCTACTGGGGAGGGACTGGATTCATGCAAACTGCTGCGTCCCTTCCACAATGCACCAAAGTCTGATCCAATGGCAAGGTGACAAATTTGAAATCGTGCCAGCCGACAGGTCCGTGAGCGTTGCTAACATCGATTTGCCACTTTGGGAAATCGACGGTATTGATTGTCTGTCCGGCAAAGTTTGGCAAGCTGATTTTCTAAAGGTGTCCGATTCTGCCATACAGCCTATTGGAGACGAAGAGCCCCAATTATTACTTTGAGGGCGTCGTGGAGGGCTCGAACGTATACGGCGAGGACACCGCAGACGACGATGATGGCAAGCTTGGGCAGGGTTTTATGTCGGCTGACGAACTTGAAGAAATAGGTATCGGCTCTGGAGAGAGGCCTAGGCCGACATATATTAGTAAAAAAATATCTTCTCATTGTAGATCCCAGCTTATTGATTTATTAAAGGAAGATAAAGATTGTTTTGCTTGGGAGTATTTTGAGATGCATGGTCTTAGCCCATCAATTGTTGTGCATCGGCTGCCTATCAAGCCGAGTTATCGGCCGTTCAAACAATCTCCTAGGAGGTTTAAGACCGATATGTACGATGCAATCAAAGCCAAAATCACTCGGCTAAATGACGCTGGATTCATTCGGCCTTGCCGGTAAGCCGAGTGGGTCTCGAATATTGTTCCAGTAATGAAAAAGAACGGCAAACTTAGGGTGTGTATCGATTTCAGGGACTTAAACAAGGCTACCCCTAAGGACGAGTACCCAATGCCCATAGCCGATTTACTAGTGGATGTTGCTTTCGGCCACAAGATAATAAGTTTCATGGATGGTAATGCAGGTTACAATCAATTTTTATGGCCAAAGAAGACATTCACAAGACTGATGCCCAGGAGCAATCGGCTTGTATGAATGGGTCGTCATGACATTTGGGTTGAAAAATGCTGGAGCAACTTATCAAAGGGCCATGAATTACATTTTCCATGATATGATCAGCTCCCTAGTAGAGATTTATATTGATGATGTCGTTGTCAAGTCGAGGGAAGCTGAAAATCACATAGCTGATCTTAGACAGATTTTGGAGTGAACAAGGAAGTATGGCCTCAAGATGAATCCATTGAAGTGCGCATTCGGCGTGTCAGCCGGGAAATTTTTAGGGTTTCTTGTTCATGAGAGAGGGATCGAGGTTACACCAAGGATCATTAATGCTATCAAGACAATACAACCTCCGAAGGACAAGAAGCAACTACAGTATCTGATCGGCAAAATCAACTTCATCAGACGATTCATAGCCAATCTTTCAAAAAAGATGGAGCCGTTCACATCATTGCTTCGGCTGAAGGCCGATCAAGCATTCACTTGGGGGGCAGAGTAGCAGAAAGCATTGGACAACATCAAGAATTATTTAAGCTGACCTCCAGTTCTGATTTCTCCAAAAAAAGGGATACCATTCAAGCTATATCTATTAGCCGATGATAAGTCAATCGGCTCAGTCTTGATCCAAGAGGTTGAAGGGATGGAAAAGGTCATCTTTTATCTCAGCCGACGACTATTGGATGCAGAAACAAGGTATTCACCAGTGGAGAAATTTTGCCTTTGCCTGTATTTTTCATGTAACAAGTTAAGGCATTATTTGTTATCCAATGAGTGCACTATAATATGCAAAGCCGATGTAGTCAGGTATATGCTATTGGCTCCAGTGTTAAAAGGACGTGTTGGAAAATGGATTTTTGCCTTAACAGAGTTTGATTTAAGATACCAAGCACCCAGGGCAGTTAAAGGACAAGCTATAGCTAATTTTATAGTGGAACATAGAAATGATTCAATCAGCTCAGTGGAAATTATGCATTGGACTTTGATGTTTGATGGCTCGGTTTGCACGAGTGGATGCGGTATCGGTTTGGTAATTATATCTCCAAGGGGGGCAAGTTTTGAATTCGCATCCTCAATCAACCCCCACACCACAAACAACCAAGCTGAATACGAAGCAACTCAAAGGATTGCAGCTTCTCAAGGAAGTCGAAGCCGACACCGTCGAGATCATGGGGGATTCACTGTTGGTCATCAGCCAGTTGTCGGGAGAATATGAGTGAAAAAATGACGCGTTGATGGTCTACTATCAACGATGCCAAGAATTGATGGACAACTTTCGGCTAGTTACATTGAAGCATATCCCCAGGGAGCAGAATGCAGAAGCCAATGATTTAGCTCAAGGGGCATCGGGTTACAAGCCGATGACAAAAGATATTGAGAGAGAGATTGCCACCATAACAGCCGACGACTGGAGGTTTGAAGTCTACAGTTATTTACAGAACCCTTCCCAGTCGGCTTCAAGGAAATTGCGCTACAAGGCTTTAAGATATGTCTTGCTCAATGGAGATTTATACTATGAGATGATTGATGGCGTGCTACTCAAGAGTCTCAGTGCCGATCAAGCCAAGGTGGCTCTCGGAGAAGTGCACGAAGGGATCTGTGGCACGCACCAATCGGCTCATAATATGAAGTGGCTACTGCGGAGAGCAGGGTATTTTTGGCCGATGATGCTGGAGGATTGTTTCAAGTACTACAAGGGCGACCAAGATTGTCAGAAATTCGGAGCTATACAAAGGGCACCAGCATCGGCTATGAACCCAATGATAAAGCCTTGGCCATTCAAAGGTTGGGGAATCGAAATGATCGGCCAAATCAATCCACCCTCAAGTAAAGGACATAAATTCTTATTGGTGGCAACCAATTATTTCACAAAATGGGTGGAAGCAATTCCTGTGAAGAAAGTTGATTCAAAGGACGCAATCGAGTTTGTTAAAAAGCATATCATCCACCGATTTGGTGTCCCGAAAACAATAACAACGGATCAGGGATCTATTTTCTTATCGGACGAATTTGTTCAGTTTGCCGACGGCATGGGAATTAAATTACTCAATTCATCGTTGTACTATGCTCAGGCTAACGGACAAGTAGAAGCTTCAAACAAGAGTTTAATCAAGCTGATAAAGAGAAAGATCTAAATATCCTAAGCAGTGGCACAGTCGATTAGCCGAGTCACTATGGGCCTATCGGATGGCTTGCCATGGATCCATCCAAGTCCCTCCATATCAATTAGCCTACGGGCATGAAGCAGTCCTGCCATGGGAAAAAATCATCGGCTCCAGAAGAATTCAGTTACAAGATCAGCTTACAGCCGACGATTACTATAATCCGATGGTAGACGAATCAGAAGACCTAGTTCTGTCATGGATGAGGGCCTTGGAAAAAGTAACTAAGGATAAGGAACGAGTAGCCCGTCATTATAACAAGAAAGTCGTGCCTAAATCGTTTGAAGAGGGCGAACTCGTTTGGAAGCTGATATTGCCGATTGGATCAAGAGACAATAAATTCGACAAGTGGTCGCCAAATTGGGAAGGGCCTTTCAAGATCCACAAATGCGTCTCTAAAGGAGCCTACATGCTGGAAGGATTGGATGGAAAAGTGTTTGGAAGGGCTCTAAACGACAAGTATTTGAAAAAATACTACCCAAGTGTTTGGATCAATTCATGATTCGGCTATGTTTCTGCCGATTCGTGCCAGCCGATGTTTGTGTCTCACAAGCATCGTCTTTAGGACATTTTTACGCTAAGTTTTTCCCCTAAATTTCTACAATCAGCTACATTTGGCCGACATCGACAGAGTTAGTGAATTGAGTAATTTTGTTAATGCTGAAGGACATCATTAACAAAATTAGGGGGCATGTATATACACGAGCCAGGTATCATACATCAAGAAGGCAGACGGCAAGAATTTTTAAAATTTTTGACTATGACAACGACAGGATTAATGAAATCGGCACTCATGCATTACATAAAGACAGTGTAAGCCGATTACAAAAGATTAACCATATAGGCCATTCACAAAAATAGTTGGAATTATAGTTTGTGCCCTAGCAGACTATTACAATCGGCTCATGGCTTAAGGAAATTCGCTATGGCCGACAACGCCTTGCGCCGGATTTCATCAACCCCTTCAATTGCCTTGGCGTCGGCTGCGTCAGTCCCGGCCACCGCTTCATCGCCTTTGTCATGTCTGTGAGATAAGACACGACCGCTTTAAAGCTCGATCGCTTGTCTTCGATTTCCTTGGGCAGACCGGCCATGTATTCCTCTTGTACGTGGATTTTAGTGGTGATTTGGATGAGGTCAGCTATCAATTCATCCCTGTGTGTGCGAAGCCGCTCAAGTTTGGCAGCCGGCTCCATCTTCAAGGCGTCAAATTCGGCCTTCTTCGCCTTGATCACCTCCTGATTGGACTTAATGGCAGCCATCAGCGATTGATTTGCTTGGCGAGTGGCAATGCGCTGCTTGGCTCGCTCATATTTTAGCCAATGCGCCTCAAGGAAAGTTGGCACAATTGCGTCAGCCAGGTCGTTCGGGAGTCTAGTTTGAATTTCTTGAAACCGAGCTCGGACGGGGCCACAATCGGCCACCAATGTATCTAGGGAAGCTTCCAGCCGATTGCCGATATCGGCCAGTGTAGATCGCAGGTCCTCGTCCAGCGGCACCAAAGCTTTGTCGGCTCCTTCGTCCGGCTCCATGAACTCCGACAAGTCGAAGCCTAGTAGATCGGCTACACTCTACACGAAAAGGAATAGGTGGAAGGTTAGCAGGGGTCATCAAGCCGATTGTAAGGGGTAAACAAAACTTACTGGGATCGTTGGAGCCGAAGTGACTTCACCATCGGCATGGCCGCCGCCTGCAGCCGGTGGAGTATGTTCACTTGACACCTAGGGGGCAAGCGTCAGAGTGCGAGGAGGCTGAAAAAAGAAGTTAATTCAAGAATCGACTAAATAAAGGAAAAACATGTGGAGTCAAAAACTTGCCGAACGAAGGGGAGTTATTTTCTTCTTTGTTGCTAGCTTCTTCCTCTCGCCGATATAAAAATACAAGAGAAAATTCCAAATGAAGACATTAGGAGACCAAGTGTTGAAAGTTGCTTACCGGCGTCGGATGGACGGGACGTCTTGGAGGACTTGGAGTTATTTGGAAAGATGCCTCGTCGGCCGATGGGGTCTACGCGTATCTTTCAGAAGAGATTGATTCGGCTGCAGCTTCGTCGACTGCATCTTCGACCTCCTCGTTCTCCACTTCTTCGTCGAGCACCGCGTCAATTGCTGGGTCGATTGGGCACAGGTCGTCGGCTGTGCTCGCTTTTGCTTCTTAGCAGGCTTTTTCTTCGGCGCAGTCGATGCGGTGGTAGCCGATGGCTTGCTTCGCTTCGTCCGACGGAGCGGCTCGCGAGTTTGGCCATGGAGAAGCGTGCCCACTTTCGGCGCATTGAAGCCGATGATCGATGGCGCCAGCCCACAGCCGTTCGGCAATATACCTGGGCCGTAGCTAACAGCTACTCCTGATCGGCTGAGGTGGGGAGGAGAGGAGTCGTTTGTCTGCAATGGTAAAAGCATGAGTAACAAGATGTGCATATAATGAGCTGATAAAGAAAGGAGGAGCTATGAAGGAAAATCTTACCGGTGAAATCATCTCAGGATCGATGGTCGTCAGGTACATGGAAGCCGATTGATGGAAGAGATGTGATTTCCATTTGGCCCACCATCGGCTAAAAGCACTCGTCCTGGTGATTGCCAGCTCAATGACTCTAATGTGGCCGAGAGGAGGACCGGGAAGACTCATCAGCCGATACATCATTATTTTTCCGTAAATGATTCCTCTGGTTTGAATCTTGTCTGAAAAGAACAGCCCAATCGGCAGTTGGCCCAATCCAAGCTGTCTTGCGGCGACCGACGGATGGTAAAATTAGTAGGTCTTCTGGATGTTTCGGCCATGGTGGATGCCAACCGGTAGGATGCATGGGGATATGGCAGTTATGAGGATTTCTCTCGGCTTCTCAAATTTTGGATTGTTGATCTCATCGAGCCGAAGGTCGTCTGGCCACTCAAAATGGCTAAACTTGTCATAGGCAAACCAAATGCTGGAATCGGCTGAGAAACCGTTGTAGAAGTTGCTAAACCAATCTTTGAAGTATTCAGTCGATATAGCTTGGAGCCTGGGAAGGTGGAGGCAGCTTCCCCGTATGATGCGCATCATCGAGTCGTTATTTCTTCATCATCATGCTAAATCGGCTCGGCTCGTGGGAAATCGGCGTCAAGCAAACTCGGCCGATTGGCGACCTTGTGAGTGTATAGATTGAGCCATATCTACAGCAGCCACCAGGGGCCTCCAGTGCCGATGGATTGTTTCAAAGCTAGTTTGGTTGCTACATTGCTAAGCATCTGATACAAATAGCCGAGCAAGTATTTCCCTAAAGGATTTGTTTTTTCTCCACTAACGCCTCGGCTACGTGTTGCCAGTTGGTGGTCAGCCCGCAGCTTGATCCGAAAAATAGAAATTTCTCCAGCCACATCATCAGAAAAGCTGCGTGTTCCCTGCTGGATACTGGGCCGTCCCTCATGTTCATCGAAATATAGTCGCTGCAGCCGCCTATGCTCTTAGTCTTGAAGATATGTTGGCATTTGATGTTCAGATCGGAAGGATCGGCGGCCAATGTTATATCTAAACTAGTTAGCATCACTATATCCATCAGAGTCGGTGTCATCGGCCCTTGCCTGAAGTGGAAAGCATTCATCGTGTCTGACCAGAAATAGCTGGCAGCCGATAGAAGGGGTTCATCCTTAGGCATATCGGCTAGGGTTAGTGCTATGCATTGGCCGGTTCCTATCTCATCCCAGAATGCTTGTTTGCTAGAAGCCATTGAAGGGTTACGCGGAGGCTACGCTAGCCGAAAACAAAAATTTTAACCGCACAAACCAAGAACACCTGCAACTATGGGCCGATAGATCGTTACCGATTGGAGTATGCAGCGGAAATAGCCAATCAGGAGCTATCCGATCTGGAACTGTGCTGGCCGATGACAGCCGATTCCCGCAAGCCGACAGCCGATTCCTGGGGACAGCCGACTCGCCGATGTCAACAGCCGATCTGAGACATCCGACCGCGTCCTCGTCGCCTCGCTCCGATGCGCTCGACCGCAGCCGATCTGTCGCAGCCGCCTTGCTCTGAAGTGCCACAGCCGATGAACAGCGCGCAACGTAGCAGCGCCTCTACCGGTATCCACACGTCCGGCGACAGAACGCCGAACACCCGTGTGCTAGCACGCGATGCAAGGCTAGGGTTTGGCTCGAAAGTGGGGAGGGTTTCCATGGAGGTTGATCTCGTCGACTTCTAAAGCCTTGTGTGATCAGATTGATTTCGGCGCAATCAATTGACGTGTCCTACAGCTCTCCACCCCTCACCCCATTATGTAGAGTTGGCCGACTGGGACTAGTGGCCGATCAGGACTCTATTTTGAATTGGATCCTATCCGAATCTCATAGAGTTGGCCGCCGATACGTCGTAAGGCCATAGGACTCTATCCGATCGGATCCCTATCCGATCGAGCCGTATCCGAGTCCAATTCGAATGCCTGTTCTTACCTCCTTAAGCGTGCGACCCTATAGGTTCAGGTATACTTGGTTTCGGCTATAGTCTAACTTAGCCGATCGTTGGCTCGAGTCCAACTCAGCCGACCTGTCAATAGCGGTGCCTAGCAGCACATATTGACACCATAGTATACAAGAATATTACATCGGCTCTGAACCTGTAATGTGTACACAAATCCCTTTGCCTCACGATACCAATTAAGCTATAGGCAAGATGTGTGCCATCCCTTAAATAGCTTAACCATTCACTCGAACCGTATTGGATTATCTGTCTGTTGATTGACTCCTCAATCAACTTAGCATGGCCATGCATTTCCATAATCCATTACCTCGAGGGGCCCAGAGATATCTCTCCAAAGGAGGGGCAAATTCCATCTTGATCACTCATATCCCACTCCATGTTTCATAGCAAACCCGAAAACTACCTTTATAACTACCCTGTTACGGAATAGCGTTTGGTAGTCCCAAAGTAGGCTACTACACATGTTGGAATCCATGGTGATCTCAGGTCTAAGGACTTTGTACCAACACTACCTGAGACCAACTAATGACACATTAATTCCTATAGTGTCTCATGGTCTGTCTATCCAACAATGTGTTCTCCAACACATATGTCCCTGTTTATTGATTTGGTATCTCCATACCCATGATCTATGAGACATGATCATCAATCAATAAACATGCTGATCTTAGAATCATATTAGTTCCAATAATATGACATATGATCAGGGATCATTTAGAAATAGATTCATACATAAAGAGTCTCATAAATAAGTCACGTACTTATTGATCAGTACAAGATGTCTATTTCATGGAACTGAATAACACTTTATTCATAAATACATAAACATTGACGTGATATCCAACATCTCCATGTTGCCTCTAGGGCATATCACTAACAGCCATCCTAGCATACCAAGATGGCCAGGATTTATCCGTGGATGGCCAGGATTTGAAGTCTCCCGTCCAATAAGCTAGATCTGGAGTTGAAAACCTAAACGGGATCCGATCGGTTTTGGCGTTAATGAACTCAATGGGGTCTACGTTGCCGATCGGCCCTAGCAGCAGTTGGTCGGTTGTGAAGGAGGCCCGGAATCGCGATTTGGTGGGTAAGGTGCTACAGATTGTAGAGAAGAAATGATGAAATCAGAAAAAGGGAAAAAGGAACCAAATTGCGATAAAAGAGCAGGTTTGAGCCGATGGGAACTTACCTCGGGTACTCGGGGGATCGTGTCGGACGGAGCGCTTGAAGAGGCCATCGGTGCCGGGAGGATGTCGCTACGGGGTGCGCGTCGACGGGATTTGGAGCAGTTCCGACGAGGTCGCCGTGAAGTCGCCGGAGAGAGAGGAAGAAGAAGGGTTTCCTAGCTAAGGCTTGAGTGTGGAAAAGTGACAGCGTGGCTTGTTTCGGTGCCGATCGGGCAGTATTTAAAGAGTTTTTGGTAGCCAAAACGGATTTGGGCGAAAAGTGCGTGGGAATTTGAAAAATCGGCAAATCCATGATATTATCTTATCACGGACTTGGGGGGCATGTGTTAACGACCAAATTTGGTAACCAAATCCCTAAGTCCAAGCCGAGATTAAAGCGGAATCGGATCGGGAAAGTGGTCTGCGTGGGAGCTGAGGCCATGTTGGCTACGACTCAATCGGCTGGGAAGCCAATCGGCTAAGGTCGATTCGGACATGGACAGTCGATAGCTGATTCCGAGTCAGAGAGGATGGAACCGTTTCCGATAAAGAAGCTTGAAGAAAAAAGGAAGATTCGGTTCCCAAATGTTCGTTAGGATATTGCCATCTATGCATAAAGTCCTGTAACGACAACTGTCTCTGTAAAATAGGGTTTTGTTAGATATTTCCTTTGTAATGCGACATGGGACTGTATCCCGAGATATTGTCGTATTTTGAATAGTAGATTAGATAGAAACCGTGTTCTATACGGACTTTGTCGTACTTGGGTATAAATAGGACCCGAGACCCCCTGTAAAAGAGATTGAATCACGTCAATACAACTTTGGCGCATCGCCTCCTATTTTCTTTTAGACGAGTTCTTGATCCGGCTTCGGGCTGCATTGATTCGAACCCCGAATAAGGTAAATTCTTGTCATTAATGGTTCATTCCATCAAATCTAGTGCTTACATCATCATGATACTCTAGGTTTGATGTTGTAGACCACGCAAGTTATCATATATGGCACATAATCTAGAACAATGTCTAGATCTATCTCATCGTCGGCTCGTTTCTCTCGGGAGACAGCGGCCGATAGAGATAACTTTCGATGTTGGACTAGGTTATATGTTGTATCTACCGTCTTGAGGGGTTTGCATCGGTCTATATAGATCTAATACTATATTTTTGTACTTAATGTTGCATCATTTGTGATCTGTTAAGTCGCTTTTTGAAGTATTTAGAACTATTCGATTAGATGTCTACTTGTAGAGACAGTGATGGGGTTTCAGCCAGCCTTACCTGTTTTAATAATCTTTTAGCATTATTTACTATTAGATATATTAAAGCTGCATCTTATATTAAGATCTCAATTTGGTTAAATGCCTTAAGTCAGTATCAGTCTGTTGGCATCAGCCGATAGCCAATTGATCTAGGTTTAACACATTTAGGTTACATTGATATCTTTTCATAAGATACATCGGAGTAATAGCCGATACACATTAGATCTGCAACATCGGCTAGGTTATAAATACATATATTTGTTACCTGGATGTATATTTAGATTAAGTGATTTATATTGTCTCGGCATAGCCAATATATGTAAATTGATTCCCTAGGCCGATTTGGTAGGATCTAACTTTAACCTTAACGTATGTATCTGTTTGTTATTTCTTATTGGTTAGCAGATCAAACCAATTGGCACGCCTTGTTCATCACAGGTAGCCAAGGATGGACCTGCATTGGAGCTAAGCAGATCTCCCAGGCCAGCGCGTGAGAGAAATTTCTCATCAACACCATGAAGCAACGTCTTCACCTTCGGCGCATTGAAGCCGATAAAGGATGGAGCATAGCCCCCACCGTTCGGGATGAGGCTCAGGCGATAATCAATGGTGATGCCAAAATTGCTCACCGTGGGGGGATCTGATTCTGTTGTCTGCAAAGGAGAAATTGATTAAGTGCCAAGAGATGACGATAGCCGATTGCTCGAGGAAAAATGTTTAAGGGTGAGAATGCTTACGGAAGGGATTTCTCCAGCAAGAGAGTGGTGAGGTACATCGAGGCGCGTTGATGGAAGACATGTTGCTTGATCTCCACCACCACTTATCATAAGCCGTACTCCTCTTGTGAGCTAGCTCTAGAATCCCAATGCTACCGAGAGGTGGGCTATCCATGTTCATTAGTTGGTTCATCATGAGCTTCGAGTCGATCACTCTTCGGGTCTCGATTTTATCAGCATAGTAACAGCCGATTGGCAGCTGTCCAAGACCAAGTTGTCTGCTAGCCAACACAGGGTAATAGAATTCATAAGACTTCACGACATTTCGGCCCTGATGTATCCCAGTTGGCAGTGTACAAGGAGTAAGCGCCATGGTGAAAATTTCTCTGCACTTGGGATATCTGTCTGAGTTCACATAGTCGAAGTTCAATTCAATCGACAGCTCAAATTCTGCTCGGTCTTCATAACAGAACCAAGTCCGATTTTTTTTACGAAGCCATCATAGAAGGATATGAACCAGTCGGCTAAGAGCTCACTTGATTGCTTGGATCCAGTATGGACGACAGCGGCCTCTCCAAAAGATAGACACCTCCGGGTGGTTATCTCTTTCCACTCGTGGTCTTCAGTTGGCTCCAGCAGGGGGAAGCGTGCATCGGCTAGTCGTGGCCGTCCAGAAACCACGAAGGGCCCCCAGTGCCTATTGATGCATCGGTTGCTATCTTAGCTGATGCTTGGCCCAAGGTCTGGTATAGATAATATTGGTCATTGGGCCTTGCTGAAAGAGAAAGGCATTGAAGGTATTGTTCCAGAAGTAGCAGGCAGCCGATACTAGTGGTTCATCCTTAAGCATGTCGGCTACAGAAAGGGCCAAGCATTGGGCTATGCCTACTTCTTCCGAGTGGCTTTATTTACTGGCTTGCATTCTTTTGTACCAAGAGGGCCAAGATTTATCCGTCGAAGGCCAAGACTTGAAGGTGCCATTCCAGTCGCCGAGGTTGGGGTTTGATATTCTATAGGGTATCCTATTGGTTTCGGCGATGATAATGTCAGTTAGGTCGTTATTGCCGATAGGCCCAAGGTAATATCTCTTGTCATTGATTATACTTGGAATAACTACCTGTGGGCAATATGCTACAAATAAAAAGAAGGGACGAAATCAAGATTCATGAAGTCCAAGATTCAAATCTATGATTAAGGACGGAAAAAGGAAGGATTCAACCGACGAAAGATACCTTAGCGAACTTGGAGGGAGCGGAGCCAGAGGGGGCAGCGGATTCCGGTCGCCGGAAGAGGGGAGTTGCCGAGGTAGAGTTGAGAGAGCCGAGGAGATCGTTGGAGATCTCGAGAGTGGTTTTTGTCTAGGGCTTTGTGGATTGCAAAGATGACGGCGTGAGTTTGTTCGGCGTGGCAGGGGCGTTATTTGAAGAGTTTTTGTAACGGTCAAAACAAACTTGACTTAGGGTTTCTCTGAGGATAAGATTGCACAAATCCGCAACAATACCAATATCGCGGACTTGGGGGCATGTGTTACTGACCAAATTTGGTAAACAAATCCCCGAGTTTGAAGCAGGGATTGAAGCGGAATCGAAGGGAACACGCGATCCTTGGAGACAGAGGTTACATCGGCTGAGTCCGAATCGGCTAAGGAGCCAGTCTGCTGAGTACGAATCAGACTAGGATAGGCGATAGCTGATTTCGATTGGGAACAGAAGGATGGACCAATCCCGAAAGGAAAGCATGAAGGTAATCATTGCGTTCAATTTCCAAATGCTTTGAAGATATTGCCATCTATGGATAACGTTCTACAACGGCAATTGTATATTTAAATTAGGATATTTTGTATAGTTTCCTTTATAGATAATGTCGGTTTGCTTAGAATATTTGTAATCATATCTGTAATAGGAATTGTGTCCGTTACGGACTCGTTGTATATCTGGGTATAAATTTGACCCGAGACTATGTAATTAACAACACACACATTTCAATACAATCTCGACGCATTGCCAACCTTTTGTTTTTGTTTTCAGTCTCGACAAGTTCTTGCCTCGTCTTTGGGCTGCATCGTGTTTCGATCTACAAACAAAGTAATCTCTTTTTACAAGTGGTTTGTGTTACTGGGGTTAGTGCTTCCATCATTATGACACTCTGATCTTGGTATTTCAAATTGCTTAAGTTATCATATATGACATATAATTTAGATCAATGTCTAGATCTATCTCGCGATTGGCTAGCATCTCCTTCAAGACAATAGCCGATGGAGCTAGATCTTGAGGTTTATTTAGGTTATATGGCATATTCACTATCTCGATGGATTTTCATTAGCTTATATAGATCTCATGCATCTTTTTGTACTTAATGCTGCATCAACTTTGATCTATTAAGTCGCTTTTACAATCATCTAGATCTATTTGGTTTAATGACTGTCTTTAGAGATAGTATTGGCGTTTCAGCCGATCTTATCTATTTTAGCGATCTTTTATGTATTATTACTATTCGATGTGTTTAAGCCGCCTTTTATATCAAGATCCTAATCTATTTAAATATGCTAAGCCTGATATCAATATGTTAAATCATATTAACAGCCGATTGATCTTGGTTTAGTGTATTTAGTTTAGGTTAATATCTTCATATAAAACATATCGGAGTATTAGTCGATTTACATTAGATCTACGACATCGGCTAAGCTATAAATATATATATAATTATTGTTCTGGTGTGTTTTTATATATAAGTGATTTATACTGTCACGGTATACTACTGATCTATCCCAATCAATTAGTGTAAATGCGCTTTGGAATAGTAATTATGTATTATGGATATCTATAGCAGATCAAGTAGGATCTAATTATAATTTAACTGTCTATTCTTTGTTTCTTGTTGGTTATAGGATCAAACCAACTGGCACGCCCTACAAATCACCAAAGGCGATCCAATTTGGACCTGCACTAGAGTTAAGCAAATCTCTTAGGCTAGTGCATGGGAAAATTTCTCATCGACAATTACTTAAATATTATAGTGGAGACTATATACATATGATGTCAAGTATGAGACTATGATATTAATATATAATTAAAAGATGACAATGGTGGGTTGTAGGTGCAATGGTTTTGGATAGTAGCGCCCATGGCAATTAAGGACCGGTTCATGAGAAACCCTATCGTGCATACCACAAGCCAGCGTGGGCAACAGTTGTATCTGTAGTATAGCTGTCTCTAGCTGATGTGCCCTAGTGAGGGTGGGCGTAACAAGTGGGTATCAAAGCCAAACTTTGACTGTAGGACAAACCAACTGGAAAAACCCTATGAACCCTCTAAAAACCCTTTCATTGGCATATGTTTTGAAAAGAAAACTTGGTCGCTTTCTCGAAGGGAATGTTTCAAAAGTAAAGTCAGACTAGGGTATTAGGATTTTTTTGGAAAAGGGTCTGAGGTGAATTTGAATCTTATTCGTCAATCACTCGGGATTATTATGGGTTAGGTGTGCCAAGTTAAGTTTTGGTGGAATGGTCACGATTTTTATCTATGCATTAATTTTAAGCATGGATTTATGGCTTAAACAGTGTCAATAGTGTTCTTATTTCGGCTTCATAAAAAATTTTATGCATAAAATTTCTTTTATTCGTTTATTTCACTTGAGTCAGTTACTACTTAGGTCAATTTGGTTTTGAGCATTCTTTGATCCCCACCCTTTGTCTTTTATAGATGGTAGGTTACCCCGCTACGCACCGTCGTCAATGTATGGTGGGCTTTGTGGCAGGGCTAGCTCACATGGCCCTGGCAGTTGGGTATCCCGATGCTCCGGAGTACACTACCCTCGCACCTCTTAATGATGAGCTGCCTGTGTCTGCAAGGGCAAAGCGGAATTGGATCGGCTGGTTTGGTGTGGAAACAGAGGCCGCATCGGCTGAGGAGTGATCGGCTGCGAGGCCAATCGGCTAAGGTTGGATCGGACAATTGCAGCCGATAGCCGATTCCAGGTCTGGAAGAGATAAAACTGTTTGTGATGCAGCAGTTTGAAGATAAATAGAAGATTCGGTTATTAGTTGCACGTTAAACGATATTGCCACCTATGGATAGAGTCCTGTAACAGCAATTGTATCTGTAATTTAGGAGTTTGTTTAAACTGTTAGTTGTAACACGACATGGGTCCTTCTCGGGATAATGTTGTGTTTTAAATAGTAGTTTAGATAGAGTCCAAAGTTTGTACAGATAATTGTATCTTGGGTATAAATAGGACCCGAGACCCCACTGTAAATAAGAATCACAATCAGAATTACAATCGATCAAACCTTCGGCGCATCGCCAACCTTTTTCTTCAGACGAGCACTTTGTTTGGCTACGGGCTGCATCGTTTCGATCCCTAGATCTAGGTAAATGCTTGTCATTAGTGGTATGATCTTTTGTTTCTAGTGCTTCCATCGTAATGACACATTAGATTTAGGAGTTTATACTGCGCTACTTATCATATAGCGCATATAAATTAGACTAATGTTCAGATCTATCCTGTCATTGGTTAGTTATATCAAGAACTTGTAGCCAATAGGCTAGATCTAAAGGTTGGATGGTTTATATGCGGTATCCACCGTCTCGAGAGATATAAATCGGCCGCAATAGATTAGGTTTTTCTTTTTATACTTAATGCTGCATCGAGTTCGAACTATTAAGTCGTTTTTAGAACTATCAATGATCTATTTAGCTAAGATTTATATTGTTTAGAGACAGCGCCGGGGTTTCAGCCGGCCTTATCTGTTCCGATATGTTTCTTTTAATATATTTATTATTAGATTTATATTAGGACCGCCTCTTATGTTAAGATCGCATTCTTGTCGGACGTCGCCAACCGAAATCGGCCCATCATCGACAGCCGACTGCAGATTTCCAGGCTATGCATAGTGATTCAAGAATAATATCTTTCTATAAGATTCATCGGAGTACTAGCCGATTCATTGTTAGCTTTCCAGTATCGGCTAGGTTATCGATTCATATATTTATTATCCTTTACTGTATTTGGGTGAAGCGGATGATGCTGTCTCGGTATAGCCGATCCATTCCAGTCACTTGGTTTAAATATAGTTTAGGATAGCATATATATGTTTATGGATTCCCTCAGCCAATCCTATGGGGATCTAACCTAACACTTAACGCATATTTCTTTGTTTTTCTTGTTGGTTAACAGATCAAACCAACGGCACGCTCGCACAAGACAGTAGCGAGAAGGACATGCACCGGAGTTGCAGATCTCCCAGCCAGCGTGAGAGAAATTTCTCATCAACACGCTTCTTGGCACGCCCGATGGGATTTTCTCTGTCGGCTTGACTCGGACGCATAGATTCAGCCGGCAAGATGGTCGACTCCAAGAGCCCCGGCATTTCCCAGGACAAAATCATGCCTGTGAAGATGGAGCAGTTATCGGCTGAACGGCAAGCCGATTATAAGAAGATGGTGGAAGAACTCCAGGGTAACTACTTGCAATCTTTCACCCAAACAAGATCTGGGGCCGTACATCAAAAATATAAGTTCAGCATGAACGACCTTAAGGCATCCTCCTCTGGTGAGACGAAAGGCAAACAGAAGATGGAGGAGCCAAGCCAGGAACAAGACGATTCGGCTATGTATTCTCTAGAAGACCGGATCGACTCAGCCGTTCATCACGCATTAGTCAATCAAAGTAGCATTCTGGTCAACACTCTCAATAACATGATCGCTACTGTGGTCGACGCCATGATAGCCGATCAGCTGCAACGAGGGCCGACGTACTTCACAGACGACCAATTTACTGGTTACAAGACGCTGGTCACATAGAATCGGCCGATCCCATCGCTAGCACAACAAGGGCCGCCGGGAGGAGTCCTCGGTCAGCCAAATCTAGGTGAATCGGCTATAAGGCCAGCAATTACTATGCTGAACCGACAGCAGCCGCTGCCCCAAGATCGGATTGCCAACATGTTCAATGACAATCGACGGTCAGAACCGATTGATCCAGATAGACGGTACAACGTCAGTGGCCGACAGCTGTTTCCAGGACCACCAACGCCACCACCGGCGCATCGGCCGCCTCCCGCTGATCATCACTACCAGTACCAAGGAGGCCGTCAAGATCATCATTACAGGCCTCAGACGGCACCACCGCTGTATTGGCAAGCACTCGCGCCATATGACCCACACGAGCCGATACAGCAAGACAACCGGACGTGGGCCGATCTGATCGCAGATGTCATGCGCGATCAATTCGGCCTCAAGCCGAAAGACTCAGGGAACATGTATCGGTATCCCTATCCAGAGCACTTCGAGCGAGTCCCATTGCCCAACAGATACAAGATCCCAGATTTTTTGAAGTTCTCAGGACAGGACAACGTTTCAACCTACGAGCATGTTAGCAGATTCTTGGCACAGTGCCGCGAAGCATCGGCTACGGACGCCTTGGGAGTCTGATTGTTCCCTCTTTCTCTTTCAGGATCGGCTTTTACTTGGTTCTCCTCATTGCCCTACAACTCAATTCAGAGCTGGGCCGATCTTGAAAAACAATTCCACAGCTACTTTTACTCTGGCAACTATGAGATGAAGTTGTCGGACCTCACCAGCATCAGGCAAAAACACAACGAATCGGTCCAAGAATACATCCAACGCTTTAGGGAGATCAGGAACCGATACTACAGCCTGGTGCTATCGGACGCCCAACTGGGCGATTTGGCCTTTCATGGTTTGATCGCGCCGATCCGAGAGCGATTCTCTGCGTAGGACTTTGACAGCTTAGCCCACTTGGCGCAGAAGGTGACGACCCACGAGCAGCGATTCCAAGACACCAGGAAGGCCATCAAAAATATAACTCAGGTCGTCGAATCAGACTACGAGTCTGACGACGATGACGCAGAAGTGGCGGCAGCCGAATGGGCCAAGAACAAAAAGGCCATCATCTGCCAATGGCTGCTGAAGACGGCCAAGGAAGAATGATACGATTTCGACATCACTAAGGCCGACAAGATCTTTGACTTACTGCTCAAGGAGAAGCAGATTCAGTTGCCTGAAAATCACGTGATCCCGTCGACCGAAGAGTTAAAGAAAAAGAAATATTGCAAGTGGCACAACTCCACATCCCACGCCACCAACGACTGCAGAGTTTTCAGGCAGCAAATCCAATCGGCAATTGAAGCCGGGAAGCTGAAATTCGCCGATTCAAACCGACCGATGAAAGTAGACGGCAATCCTTTCCCGGTCAACACAGTCCAAGCCGGCCCCAGGCAAGCTGATCGACGGAACAGAATGACGCACGGCTTAGTCAATACATCGATCGGGGCCAAGGCAGAAGGCGAGTGAATTGGATGTCACGCCGTGCCGATTAATATGGTGCGCGCAGTCATTAGATCGGCTGACCGACAGCCAATCCATGAACGTAGCCAACACTGTCATAAGTACCGGCCTCGGCAGGAAGAGGCTTACAATGAAGCACCTCATCGGCGCGAACCGAACACCCAAAGCCGACGATACGAGGTAAACCGCAACAGTGCCGATCCGCATTGGCATTGTGATTTTTTCAGGTACTGCTGGGAATCCGGCATGAGAATGCCAACACTGGACGACTGCCCAGCATGCAACGATCGCCGCGACGATGAGCACAAGAGCTCATCGGCTGCAAGCCCAACTCGGTTCGTCCCCTGAGCCGTTCAGCTAAACTAAAGGCGGCGGGCTGTCCATGATCGGCTCGGCCCGATCCACCAAGACTTCTTCGTCGACGAAAACCACGATGGCAACAACCACAACGATGAAGAGGCCGACGATCAGGAATCGGCCAACCCCCAATGGTGCCCGTCCGATCTCTTCACAAAGACGCAGAAAAGAAGGGTTCAACGGCTCAAGCGTGAAGGGAGAGAAGACGAAGTTCAGCAAATGATCCACGAACAGCGCCGTCGGCTGGGCAAAATCAAAAGGCGATGGGTACCCAAAGAGAAAGCTGCCATAGCTGACGAAGAGCAAGCCGAGGAAAGCTTTGGGATAAGCACTTGGTGTGACAGGCGCTATAGTTCAGAAAAAAAGGGGGCGCTAATCAAGAACGGTTGCATATTATAGTTCAAAGAAAGGAACAGTACTAATCAAGAAAAAACGAAGGAAAGTGCTACTCAAAAATGGTTGAATGTAAGATTGATGCAACATGGTTGGAGAAGTAAATCCGAATGAAAAGGAGTTTTGGATCACGGGAGTACCTCGGAGAACTCAGCAATGACGGCGGGGCGGGCGCAGCGATGGTTGAGGTGACGGCTGCACCGGCGTGGCGGCGTAGCCGCGCGGCGGAGGTGCTTGAATCGATCACGGTGGAAGCCATCGGAGTGCTTGGGGGTGAAGATGGGTCTGGTCCGTGGAACACGACGAGGCTTGACGAACGCCGGTGGGATCGCCGGAGAGGAGAGAGAAGGCAAGAGGCTTGTGTGCGAAGGAGACTGAGTGCGCTTTGAAGGCGTAAGTGTTTCGGCCGAAGAAAGAGGATATATAAAGGGCACTAGGGGAAGCCGAAGCGGTTTAGGTCAAGAAAAGAGCGGGAATTTGAACAGGCAAGCAAATCCGTAACATTTCATATCACGGACTTGGGGGGGCATGTGTTAACACTGAAATTTGGTAATTGAGTCCCTAAGTCTGCAAGGGCGAAGCGGAATCGGATCGGCTGGTTTGGTGTGGAAACAGAGGCCGCATCAGCTGAGGAGTGATCGGCTGCGAGGCCAATCGGCTAAGGTTAGATCGGACAATGGCAGTCGATAGCCGATTCCAGGTCTAGAAGAGATAAAACCATTTCTGATGCAGCAGTTTGAAGATAAATGGAAGATTCGGTTATTAGTTGCGCGTTAAACGATATTGCCACCTATGGATAGACTCCTGTAACGGCAATTGTATTTGTAATTTAGGAGTTTATTTAAACTGTTAGTTGTAACACGGCATGGGTCCTTCTCGGGATAATGTTGTGTTTTAAATAGTAGTTTAGATAGAGTCCAAGGTTTGTAAAGATAATTGTATCTTGGGTATAAATAGGACCCGAGACCCCCTGTAAATAAGAACCACAATCAGAATCACAATCAATCAAACCTTCGGCGCATCGCCAACCTTTTTCTTCAGACAAGCACTTTGTTTGGCTACGGGCTGCATCGTTTTGATCCCAAGATCTAGGTAAATGCTTGGCATTAGTGGTAAGATCTGTTGTTTCTAGTGCTTCCATCGTAATGACACATTAGATTCAGGAGTTTATACTGCGCTACTTATCATATAGCGCATATAAATTAGACTAATGTTTAGATCTATCCTGTCATTAGTTAATTCCATCAAGAACTTGTAGCCAATAGGGCTAGATCTAAAGGTTGGCTGGTTTATATGCGGTACCCACCGTCTCGAGAGATATAAATCGGCTGCAATAGATTAGGTTTTTCTTTTTATACTTAATGCTGCATCGGGTTCAAACTATTAAGTCATTTTTAGAACTATCAATGATCTATTCAGCTAAGATTTATATTGTTTAGAGACAGCGCCGAGGTTTCAGCCGGCGTTATCTGTTCTGATATGTTTCTTTTAATATATTTATTATTAGATTTGTATTAGAACCGCCCCTTATGTTAAGATCGCATTCTTGTCGGACGTCGCCAGCCGAAATCGGCCCATCATCGACAGCCGACGGCAGATTTCCAGGCTATGCATACTGATTCAAGAATGATATCTTTCTATAAGATTTATCGGAGTACTAGCCGATTCATTGTAAGTTTTCCAGTATCGACTAGGTTATCGATTAATATATTTATTATCCTTTACTATATTTGGGTTAAGCGGCTGATGCTGTCTCGGTATAGCCGATCCATTCCAGTCACTTGGTTTAAATATAGTTCAGGATAGCATATATATGTTTATGGATTCCCTCAGCCGATCCAGTGGGGATCTAACCTAACACTTAACGCATATTTCTTTATTTTTCTTATTGGTTAATAGATCAAACCAACTGGCACGCCCTGCACAGCACAGGCAGCCGAGAAGGACATGCACTGGAGTTAAGGAGATCTCCCAGGCCAGCGCGTGAGATAAATTTCTCATCAACACCGCCTCACCATGTCCGTTTGGAGGTTCACGGCTTTCTGGGCTCCAGTCTCCCCCACATGGTGGTCACTGCTTCAAGAGGCACAGATGAGCACGCATGCCAAGAAGCTGCTTATCTGATGCTGGCTAGGATGATGGAGATGCACGACCTCGACCTTCACAGCTCCGCTTATCGCTACCATCCTCGCTACGATAGCTCCTTCAACATCACCTTTCAAGTCTATGGCAGATGAGAACAACACTACTTTTGGTCGCATGTGCACAGTGATCAAGGGACTGGACAAGATGCACTCCGACATACACAAGGAAGCCAAGGCTTTGAATGACCAGAAGATGCAGATGATTGTGAGTCTACAGGATGAGGTGGTCCGTCTCAAAAAGGAGGTCGCTGCCTTGAACGGACTTCCTGCACCAGTTGGCGTCAGGATCCGCACTAGGCCTCGAAAGACCACCACCGCACCTGTGCGCATTTAGCTGGTGCCCAGGATTCCGCCACCAGCCCCTCCTGTGCCTCCACCAAGTCCAGTTTGTCCCGTAGCACCAGTTCCAGCTCTAGCTCCCGCTGCAGGACCTGTCCTCGCTTTCGCCCCGGCTTCGGCATACTAGGGAGGAGGTGGCAGCAATGGGTGGATCACCGTTTCTAGTTCTAGCAGCAGCTCAAGCTCTGAGGACCCAAGTGGAGACATGTTAATGGAAGACTCTCATAGTCATTTCGAGGAGGAGGGAGACACTCAGGAGAGCAGCTACGACTCAACCGACAGCAGGAGCCGTTCAGACTGCTAGAGTCGTTACCCTTAGTTTTACCGTTTTGCTTAATTTGTCTTCTTGGTAGTTGTTGTGTCTTAGGTTTGCTATGTGTGGGGTAGCTGGCAATCTATATCGAGTGTGGTGTGGATGTCCAATTAAGGATGTTGCTTGAGTTTTTTTATTGCTTTAATTAAGACCAGAACAATGAAGTTAATTCAAATAATAAAGTTTAGTTTCTAAGCAGTCTATTTTTCTTGTTTTCTACCCCTGTTCGGTCTGCTTCCTAAGATGGTGAATACCAGGACCAGTGGAGCTAATAGTAACAACGGGCAGTCGGGAAACAACAACAACAATAACCACAACAATGATGCTAATGGCAACGCTCCAACATAGATGATGCTATCGCTCAGGTGCTAGCGTCTCAAACATAGATGATGCCTCCTATGATGCAGCAAAAGCAACAACACCACTAACAGATGCAACATCAGATGTTGCAACAAATGCAGATGCAACAACAGCAGCAAAACAATTAGTTTGCTCCTCCACCCCACCCCAATCCAAGCAACCAGAGTTTCTTCGCGTCCGGCCGCCAACCTTCCCCAGCACCACCAACCCTATGGAAGCCAATGACTGGCTTCACGTTATTGAGAAGAAGCTGAATCTCCTACAATGCACTGACCAGGAGAAAGTCTCTTGTGCCACCCACGAGTTGCAAGGTCCCACATCTGCTTGGTAGGATAATTACTTGGTCACTCGCCCAGCTAGAGTGGAAGTTACTTGGGATGAATTCTGTCATAGTTTCAGGACCGCGCATATTTCTCCTGGAATAGTCGCATAGAAGAAGTAGGAGTTCTGATCTCTTGAGCAGGAGTTTAACCGTCTTGCATGTCGACGTGTGGACAGATGCAGAGATGTAGGAGAAGTTCCTATCTGGCCTTGATGATGAACTCACTAACAAGCTGATCTTGGGGGAATACGCATACTTTGAGAAGTTGGTTGATAAGGCCATCTAGTAGGAAGACCAGCGCAACAAGATGAACAAGAAGAGAAAGGTCGTGTTGTTCAAACCTCCACCGTAGCAGGGGAATCAGTAGATACCGTGCTTCACGCCCGGGCATCTGGGTGGACCTACCACCATGATTGTCCGCCAACATTGGCCCTATCACCCTTGGAACATTCAAGTTGGCAGGAGTGCCAGTGGCAGTAGGCAGCAGCAACGCAATCCAGCTCTGCACCCTCCAACGGCACCACCTCAGCAGCAGTCCAAACCAGCTCCACCCAAGAAGGACTACGGTGGAAAGCTGGGAGTTTGTTTCAACTGTGGTGAGCCCGGGCATTTCGCGGATAAATGTTCGAAGCCAAAGTGCATCGAACCCAGGTTCATCCAGGCACGTGTCAATCATGCATCCGTGGAAGAGCTGTAGGCTGCACCAGAGGTTATACTTGGTACGTTTCCTATGAATTTCATTCCTGCTACAGTACTATTTGATTCTGGTGCAACACATTCATTTATTTCCAAGCATTTTGTTGGGGCACATGGGTTACCAGTAGTGGAACTTAAGATACCTATGTGGGTTCAAACCCCTAGAAACCATTTGGACACCGCTCACTATTGCCCCTCAGTAGCAATTGAAATCCAATGATCCCAATTTCTAGCCAATCTTATCCTTCTTAAATCAAAAGGCCTAGATGTCATTCTTGGGATGAATTGGTTGACAAGACATAAGGGAGTGATTGATTGTGCAAGTCGCACAATCACTTTAACCAATGGAAGCAGGGACAAGATCACTTTCTGTTCTCCAATGCCAGTGAAGACCATAGCACGTCTGAATCAGGTTTCTACCGAGGGATCGTCACAAGTAGGAGTTAAGACCCCTGTGAAATTGGAGGATATTCCCATAGTCAGAGAATAGCATGAAGTCTTTCTGGAAGATCTAACAAAGATGCCACCAAAAAGAGAAATTGAATTTTTGATTGACCTAGTACTAGGAACTGCCCTGATCGACAAGAGGCTGTATAGAATAGGAGCCAACGAGTTGGAAGAAGTCAAGAAGCAAGTTGACGAGGAGTTAAAGAAATGTTACATCCGCCCGAGCACGTCACCTTGGGGTTCTCCGGTGATCTTTGTGGAGAAGAAGGACACGACTAAGAGAATGTGCCTCGACTATCGCACACTTAATGAGGTCACTATAAAGAACAAGTATCCTCTACCCCGAATTGATGACTTGTTCGACGAACTCAAGGGAGCAAAGGCGTTCTCCAACATAGGCCTACGATCAGGCTATCATCAATTAAGGATTTGAGAGGAGGCCATTCCTAAGACCGCGTTCACCACTCGGTATGGATTGTACAAGTGCACGGTCATGTCTTTTTGACTTACCAATGCACCTGCCTTTTTCATGAACTTGATGAACAAGGTGTTGATGGAATTTTTGGATAAGTTTATCGTGGTGTTCATTGATGACATCCTTATCTATTCCAAGACCGAAGAGGAACATGAGTGTGGAGATTATGGCAATCGGGTATCGACATGGCAAGCTTATCCGACTGGAGGTAGGGATAGATTGCGCCTGCCATATCTGTAAACCAAACATGACTTGGGTGTTACGATTGCCGATAGAGATAAGGCATTCGGCCTATAGTCACAGTTTGGTAAGATTGAGGAAACCAACTTAGAGTAAGATAGGGTTTCCGATCTGTAAGCCCTCCTCCCAATACTATATAAGGGGGGTAAGGGGCGTCCCTTGAGGGATATCTGAATCATACGATTTCATAAGCAAGAGCTTTAGACAGACAAGATCAATAAAGACACTCGACGGATCGAATCCACCGAAACAGGAGTAGGATATTACCTCACGAGAGGGCCTGAACCTGTCTAAATCCTCTTCTTCTTCTAACCCATTGTGCTTGGCGATCTCGACTGCGACCCCATAGATTATATTGCCGAAACCAAGTTTCGACAGTTGGCGCGCCAGGTAGGGGTCCGCGCGTCGAGACTTCTTCCACAATCTCGCCGACAAGCGTGATGGGATCTCCTTCAAGATTCGGCAACCGCCGCCTACTTTCGCCGACGATTCCTCCTTCGACTCGGATTCGGACCGCCGGAAGGAGGAATCCACTCGACGCCGTTCGGACTTCCGAACAGCGCAAGGATCTACAACGACGTCTTGAAGCCCAAGATGCAATCTACTTTCTCCGACGACGGACTTCACTCGGCACCATTCGGATTACCGAATACTGCCAAAATCTGCGCCAATCTTCTCACCTCCCCGATGGAGGCAATCTATTCGGACGAAGACATCTCGGTGCCGTTTGGGTTACCAAACGCCACCGAGATCTACAGCAAACTTCTCTCCCCCGAGTCGGCGGCGACCCACTCGAAGGAGCCCACATCCCCAAGCTCTGACTCGGACTGGAACGATCCAGACCCGGCTACCCAGGATCAAGGGAGGTCGCCGTCATCCTCCCATCATTCGGCTCCTGCTCATCTTCGGAGCTCAATGGATACCTTAGCTCCGCCGGCTTCGACGACCTCTATGGCATCCCCTCTGACGAAGCCGACAACTCCGACTGCCGCATGGACTATGAGCCGAAGTGCTTTGATGTCCTCATGGCCGAGCCGGACGAGTCCGACTCAACCATGGCCAAGAGGCTTGCTGGAGAAGAGCGGTCCAAGATTGAGCACAAGCGCAAGATGGCCGAAGAGGAGAAGCAACGCAAGGACGAGGCTGACAAGAGGAAGCAGGACCTACGTGCAGCCGGACGATCTGCCCAGGAGGCCATCCTCCAAACGCGGGTTCGCAACACCAACATTTTTCAAACGCCACAGCAGAACGCTGTTGCCGCGCTCACTCTCTTGGACACCGTCATGGAGACGGCACCCGCCAATGTGACTCCGATACTCGACAAGATCAAGACCATCGTCGCAGCCACAGCTAATGGCCATCCCACCACCTCGACATGAAGGCCGACTGAGTCCGTGGCTGAAACGCCCGACAAAAGTCGACTCCCACCTCTAAGGTCAGGAGACTGTAAGAGGCTCGAGCCAGATCGGTCGACAACAAGGCCAAGAGGCCCACCCCGCGAATCCACGCAGAGGTACCAGGAGCAAACGGCCGACTCCCGCGACAAACGACACGGACGTCCACCCGTCCACCATCGCGTCCGCCGCAACAACAGCTCCAGCTATCCAACCAGCCAACCAAAGACCCCGCCGAGTGATCTGCGGGAAGTCCTCGATCGCCGCTACCAGGAGCGGGACCGACGCACCCGGGAAGATCGGAGGGGATCACCCGATAGCAGCGACGACGGAGTACCGGCCTTCACTCGGGAGCTTCGCCGAGTGCATTGGCCGAGTGGTTTCAAGCCCACAGGAATCGAAAGGTACGAAGGCAAGACTGACCCCGAGTCATGGCTTATCGTCTACACCCTCGCCATCCGCGCAGCAGGTGGCGACACTAAAGCTATGGCCAATTATCTTCCAGTGGCCCTCGCCAACTCCGCCAGAAACTAGCTCACGAGCCTGCCAAGAGGCTCAATCGGCTCTTGGAGCGAGCTGAGGGACCACTTCATCGCCAACTTCCAAGGTACCTTCGAGAGGCCCGGCACACACTTCGACCTATACAACGTCATCCAGAAGCCGGACGAGCCTCTTAAGGATTACATCCGCCGTTTCTCCGAGAAGTACAACAAGATCCCCAACATCACCGATGACATCATCATCGCTGCCTTCCAGAAGGGAGTCCGTGATGAGCTGTTAATCGGGAAGTTCGGGCGCAAGCCACCGAAGACGGTGAAACAAATGTTCGAGATGGCGAACTCCTACGCAAAGTCCAACGACGCCATCAAGGCTGCCCATCAAGACCGGCCCGATAGGAGGGAAGACAAGCAAGCGGGAGGGAGCCGCAATCCTAAGAAGGATGGCGGCAATAGCAGCAACCAGGGCTAGAAAGATAGCAAGCGCCGATCTGAGGACCTAGTGGCCGCAACCTCCAACACTCAGCGCCGTCCCCGAGTCACCGCCTACGATGCCATCATGAACGCCCAGTGCACCCATCATCCAAATCATAAGCACGCGGCGAAGGACTGCTTCATCTACAAACAATTCGCCGAGCAGTACGCGGCGCAGCTCAACAAAAAGCCGACTGATGAGGCTGGTCCGTCAGGCGCCAAGAAAAACAACGCGGCTGAAAACGCCGAACCGTTTCAAGACCCAGTGGGAGAGCTCAACCACATCTTCGGGGGGCCGCTAGCCTATGAATCCAAGAGGAAACAGAAGCTAACCGACCGAGAGGTCAACGCGGCTCAACCCAAAGTCCCTCAGTACCTACGATGGTCGGAGGTGGCCATCACTTTTGACCGCTCGGATCACCCTGACCGAGTGGTTCACCCGGGCACTATCCACTCGTCCCGGATCCCATGGTCCACAACATCGCTTAAGCGCGTCCTCATCGATGGGGGCAGCGCCCTCAACATCCTGTTTGCCAAGACCATGGATGAGATGCAGATCCCGAGGGCCGAACTAAAGGCAAGCTCAGCCCCCTTCCACGGAGTCATCCCAGGGCTATCGTCTACACCACTCGGGCACATTTCCCTCCCAGTCACCTTCAAGGCCCGAGAGAACTTCCGAACGGAGAACGTCACTTTTGAGGTGGCCGACTTCGAAACAGCATACCACGCCATCATTGGAAGACCTACGCTTGCCAAGTTCATGGCGATACCGCACTACACCTACCTTTGCATGAAGATGCCGGGTCCCAACGGCGTCATCACTCTTCGCAGCGATGTGAAGCAAGCCTTCACCTGCGATAAGGAGAGCTGCGACATGGCTCAATCTCACGAGAGATTACGTGGCCAACAAGAAGTCCGATTGGCTGCATCAACTTCGGCAGAGGGCGAAGTCCCCGCGAAGAAGATAGCCAAATCGGGATCCGGCGACGCCAAGACCAAGAAGATCTCCCTTGATCCATCGGATCCCTCGAAAACTGATGTAATCGGCGCTGACCTAGATCCCAAATAGGAAAGCGCGCTCCTCACCTTCCTCCAAAATAATAAAGATGTTTTTGCTTGGAAACCATCTGATATGCCTGGAATTCCTAGGGAGGTGATCGAGCACTCTTTGCACGTCAAAGATGATGCCAAACCGATAAAACAACGATTACGCAGATTCGCGCAGGATCGAAAAGACGCTATCAAGGAAGAACTCACAAAGCTCTTGGCTGCCGGCTTCATTAAAGAAGTCCTTCATCCCGATCGGTTAGCCAACCCGTCTGTCCGCAAGAAGACGGGGCAATGGTGCATGTGCGTTGACTATACCGACCTCAACAAAGCCTGCCCCAAAGATCCGTTCGGGCGCCTCGCATCGACCAAGTCGTTGACTCAACAAGCCAACTCCCGAGTTTCTGGACTGTTACTCGGGCTATCACCGATCGCTTAAAAGAATCCACCGCTGAAGACATCGTTCATCACGCCGTTTGGGGCCTACTGCTACATCACCATGCCTTTCGGCCTAAAGAACGCCGGCGCCACATACCAACGCATGATCCAAAGATGCTTCCAGACGCAGATCGACAAGAATGTAGAAGCTTATGTCGACAACGTCGTCATCAAGACCAAGCGAGAAAGAAGACCCGATCGCTGACCTAGAAGAAACTTTTGCAAACATCCGGCCTTCGAATGAAGTTGAACCCGAGAAGTGCACTTTCGGCGTCCCATCGTGCAAACCGCTCGGCTTCATGGTGTCACATCGCGGCATTGAAGCTAATCCGGAGAAGATCAACGCCATCTTGAGCATGAAGCCCCCGAGTAACCAGAAAGACGTCCAGAAGCTCACTGGCTGCATGGCGGCGCTAAGCCGCTTCATCTCCCGACTCGGCGAACGAGGCATGCCCTTCTTCAGATTGCTAAAAAAGACAGATGACTTCCAGTGGACCGCGGAAGCCAACAAGGCCTTTGAAGATTTCAAAGAGTTCCTTACAACGCTGCCCGTCCTGGCCTCGCCTCAGCCCCAGGAACCTTTGTTGTTGTACGTTTTAGCCACTCACCAAGTGGTCAGTACGGTCCTCGTGGTCGAACGCGAAGAAGAAGGACGGGCTCAGAAGATTCAGAGGCCAATCTACTTTGTTAGCGAAGTGTTGGCAGGAGCCAAAATTCGCTACCCTCAGGTACAAAAATTGCTCTATGGTGTTCTAATAACCGCGAGGAAATTGGCACACTATTTTCAGGGTCACTCGGTCACCGTCGTCACTTCTTTTCCACTCGGCGATGTCATCCACAACCGAGAGGCAACCGGATGCATCGCCAAGTGGGCTTTAGAGCTGATGCCGTTGGACTTGACTTTTAAGGCGAGGACGTCTATAAAGTCACAAGCCTTGGCGGATTTCCTGGCCGAGTGGACTGAGCAACAAGAGAACGTACCTCGGGAAGACCTCGGGAACACTGGACCATGCACTTCGACGGATCCAAGAGGATCACCGGCTTGGGAGCAGGAGTTGTGCTGATCTCCCCGACCGGGGAAAGGCTAAGATACGTACTTCACCTCCACTTCTCCGCCTCGCACAACGTTGCCGAGTACGAAGCCTCGCTACATGGATCGCGCCTCGCAGCCACTCGGGATACGTCGGCTCATCGTGAAAGGCGACTCCCAGCTGGTCGTCAATCAAGTAATGAAGGACTGGTCCTGTCTAAACGACACTATGGAGGCCTACCGGCAAGAGGTCCGTAAGCTTGAAGACAAGTTTGATGGGCTCGAACTCTCACACGTCCTGAGGCATAACAACGAGGCAGCCGATGAGTTGGCACAGTTCGGGTCCAAGCGCGAAGTTGCCCCAACAGACGTCTTTGTCGAACATCTCTATGAACCAACCATCTCGGCAAAGACAACTCCCAACGAGCAAGCTGCGAACGAAGTCGCCATGGCTGACGCCGACTGGAGGACGCCGCTCATCAAATTCTTAACCCAACAAGAGCTGCTGGAGGACCGGGATGAAGCAGAACGCGTCCGGCGTCGTTGCCAAGCATATGCCATGGTTAACTCCGACCTATACAAGAGAAGCCCCTCCGGAATCCTAATGAGATGCATCACACCCGAGGAAGGGAAACAGCTACTCCAAGACATCCACTCGGGCATATGCGGAAGCCACGCGGCAAAGACGCACTGGTCGGCAAAGCTTACAGCAAGGTTTCCTTTGGCTTACCGCGGTCTCCGACGCGGACAAAGTCGTACGAACCTGCAAAGGCTGCCAATTTTTGCCCGACGAGCCATGTCCCGCCAGAGCTACAAACAATCCCACTATCCCGGCCGTTCGCGGTATGGGGCTTGGACATGGTCGGCCCCTTCAAGAAAGCTCCAGGAGGATTCACACACCTCTTCGTCGCAATCGACAAGTTCTCCAAGTGGATTGAAGCCAAGCCGGTTGCCACAATTACGCCGACAAGGCACGGGATTTTTCCTCAACATCGTGCACCGCTTCGGCGTCCCAAACAATCATAACCGACAACGGACTCAATTCACGGGAGGCATCTTCAAGGAATTCTGCGAGGACTTCGGAATCAAGATCTCGCTACGCATCGCTTGCCCATCCCAAAAGCAATGGACAAGCTGAACGAGCCAACGGCATGGTCCTCCAAGGCATCAAGGCCCGCGTTTTCGATCGCCTAAACCCCTACGCGGCAAGTGGGTCCAAGAGCTTCCTCGGTCTTATGGTCGCTGCGGACCACACCCGGTCGGGCTACCGGCCAAACTCCCTTTTTTGGTCTACGGCGCGAAGCCATGTTGCCAAACGAGATGGAGTACGGATCCCTCCGAGTTCGCAGCTTCAATGATGAACGCTACGACCCCGACCGAGTGGATGACCTCACCCGATTGGAAGAGGCCCGGGAGGCAGCCCTCGTCCAGTCGGCCAAATATCTTCAAGGGCTCGAAGATACCACGCCGCAACGTTCGAGCACGAGCTTTCCTCGTTGGCGACCTGGTCCTACGCAAGATCCAGACAGCCAAAGACCGTCACAAGTTATCCCCTTATGGGAGGGACTGCACATAATCGCCGAGGTGACTCGCCTGCATACTCGGCTAAAACGTGAAGACGGGTCTATGGTGGAGAACTCCTGGAACATTGAGCATCTTCGATGATTTTATGCCTAATTTGGCTAAGGCTTCATGTTTTCCTTGACTGCCAACCTCAAGCAAGATGACTTCTTGAGTTAGCAGTCGGGGGCTGTACACATGTCAATAAAGCTTAAGTTTTCCTCATCAACCTCTGTGCATGATTTGGTTTATCATTGTTTAATGTTCTTCGATTCGAGTTCAGTGTCTAAGGACTGAGAGTTTTCCGATGACCTAATCGAACCTAGGCTTGGTGACAGTCAGACGAAAACTACTTAAGAAATTTCACACAAAAACTCAGATCAAGGCATTAACATAAATAAACTAAATATATCACAAGTTCTACATCAGAGCATCACGATCACACGACATTTACAAGACAATGTTTGAAAGATAAATCAAATCCGGAAATTGTTCACTACATCAACGGAGATCTTCTTTGCCGACTCCCGCGCCTCACCCAAAGATATCCAAGGCCTCGCTCATCCGTGGTCCCGCGCCAAGGCTTCTCCCCGACCGAGTGGATATCCACTCTGGGGTAAAGGGACTTGGTCCGTGGAAGAGCCGCACCAGCCCCCATGTTGGCTGCTTCAATGATATTGGCCAGATACTGGTCAGGAGCCCTTCGCAGTTTGTCGAAGACTTCAATTGAGTCCAGTGAGCTAGTCCCGACTCCATGATGGAACAAAGATAGCAAGATCGGCGCAAGAAGATTGGCGACCTCTTCCGGATCTCTCCGCTCGTTTGACCCGCTCAAGCAAGACGTCATATTGAGCTCGGGTCTTAACCTTGTAAGCTGCCAAAAGCATCGATCACGCAAAGCACTCGGAAATGAAGCAGCGCAAGGAATGTTACTTCAAAGAGGCTTACCTTCAAACTCGGCCTCCAGTTCGGCTTTGTCGAGGCTGACTGCCTCCAGCTGGACTTGGAGCGAATGAACCTCCGACGAATTTTCTGCAAGGAAAGAAGATCATCGGTAACCAGGGTTAACATGAGAATCATGAAGAAACTTGGAGTGACGAGCTTACTCCCGATTGATCCTCGGAGGTCGAGGTTCGCCTCCCGAAGCTCTGCGATCTCTCCTTAAAGCCGCCTCCTCGACGCGGCTTCCTCCCGAGTGGTTTTCAGCTTCGCCGAACGTCCTCCAAGGAGCTCGGTGAGGAACCGGCTTCTCCAAGCACCTCGGACTTTGCCATGGAGCGGCGGTACTCTTCCGCGTGAAATCCGAAGAGTGACCGACTGGAAAAGGATGATAACACAATAAAAGAAAAAGACTAAGGCTTATGTTGAGTAGCCGAGTCGCTTCGTTTAAACTATCGACAAGGGCATCCCTTTCTTCTCTCTCAGCTTGCTTGTCCAGGATGATGCCCTGCCTTTGGCCCTCCGAGTCCCGCCGCTCAATCTTAATTGGGGGAACCCAGGTTTCGGAAGACTGCAACCTGGGGGTTTCCTCCACTGTGGCTGGCAGATAAGAAGAACAAATGAAGACATGAAGGGCTCAAACCAAAAGAGCAAAGAGAAGATTCTGATACAAGACTCACCGGCTTCAGTGGCTGCGCACTTAGGTGGACCAGCCCGGCTGGCCCCTTTCGTCTGGCTCTTCGCCGAGTGACCCTCAGTCGGGGCTGGCCGAGCCGTGGCCTGAGGTCTCCCGGCCGTCGACTGGCTTCCCGTCGGGACGTCCCGGCTGGCGGTCGGGGGCTCCTTCCTCGGGGCATCCTTCTCCGGAGGTGAAGGTTCTTTGCCCAGAGCGTTCTCGCTCGTATGCGGGCTCCGGGGTTTCGGCTCTGCAGGCTTCGGCGCCTCGGCAGCAGCGGCAGGGATCGGCACCTCACCCTCCCCGGCAGGATCTATGTCCTGGGGCCTCCTGCAATAATGAACATAGCCGGGGTAAAGATAAAGAGAGCTTTCAGCGAGAAAGTTCGGACTTCGGTCATGAAACATACCTGGATGATCGGCGGATCTTCGGCACCGTCCTCGGCGATCACCTTGGAGGAGGAGTCTTGACTGGAGGAGCCGGGACGTCGTCGTCCGAATCCTCGATGATGAGCCTCCTTTTGCTTGCTCGCTTGTTGGTGTCCTCACTCGGGGCCGCTCGCTTCCCAACTGGATCGCTTTGGATCTTGATCCCGCCAGCCGGCTTCTTGGCGGGGCGACGCGGCGCGTCATCATGGGACACCTTGTAAGGCTTGGAGGTAACGGAAGCATTTTCCTGCAAGAGAAGTTCGCACAACACTAAGGGACAAGATATCAAGATTGCAAGGCATTATGAAACAACCAGTCGGCTTACCGGAGGAGGAGGTCGGTGGATGCTGAAGGGGGGAACCGGCAGAATGAGGGCACGCTCAACTGCAATGCCCGTCGAGAAGATCTTGTACATCCGGATCTTCAGGATCTCGTAGCTGAGTGGATCTGGATCTTCCTGATTGGGGTCCTTCCTGCCTTCGTATTCGAAGGGTGGCTTTGACCTCTCCTTGATTGGAGCCAGTCGGCACCGAATGAAGTGCCGAGTGATCTGCTCGCCGCGAAGACCCTTCTGTTTCATTGCCATGATCTTCGCAAGCAGCTTGTTGGCCTCGTCCCAATATTGGGCTACCGGAACAGTGCTCCAAGTTGGCCTGGGGACAGGGGGAAGACCGATGAAGGCTGGCAGGCTGGGTTCAAGGTTGCTAATATAGAACCAGCCTGCGTGCCATCCCTTATTGGAAGATTTTAAGGGAAGAGAGAAGTATTCCTTGCGGAGAGATCCGTGGAGTTGGAAACCTGCCCCGCCAACGGCGCATGGGTGGTCTTTATTTGGATGTGGCTTAAGATAAAACATGCGGCGGAACAGTTGGAAGTGGGGGAGGATGCCAAGGAATGCTTCGCATACATGAATGAAGAGAGCGATGTGAAGCATCGAGTTGGGGTTCAGATGGTAGAGTTGAAGCCCATAATAATCCAGAAGCCCCCGGAAGAACTCGGAGGTTGGAAGGCTAAACCCGCAATAGAAGAAAGAAGTAAATACAACGAGCTCACCGGTGTTCGGGGTTGGGAAGTCCTCACCCGCCACCGGGCGCCAGCCCACGATCTCCTTTGGGGGAAGCACGCCATGCTTCACCATCTCCTTGAGGGTGGATTCCCTCACATCCGATGTGGCCCATTGATCAAATGGGATCCTCTTTTCCTCCGCCATGAGTGTGGTTTGGATGGGAAGTGGATCTGGTCGGAAAGAGTGGGGATTTTGACAAGGGAACTTGGGAGATTGGCTGCGGAAGCTGATTGTGGCAAGAAGCGAGCTCTTGGATGGATGGATTTGGGACCGCGCGAGTCTAGGGTTCTTCGCAGGAAACTGGTAAACAGTGCTGCGAAAAGAGGAATCTTTTGGAAGATGAAGAGGCGGGGACGACCTCGAGCCTTTATAGAAAGATTTGAGGGTTGCGCTAGGTTTTCTTATGATTGGGACGAGCCCATAAGAAAATGTACGACCCAGATAAGGTGTGGCCCGACGCATGTCCTTAGGGACTTAAGCGGATGAGCTTAAGCAGATTTGCCCTGGCAATATGCACGTGTCCGAATGCCCTGTACCTTTGGAAATCCTTTCATACCGCGGTTTGCTTGACTTCATGAGAAGCAGGCACAATGCAACTTGGAAGGTGACCAACAGCTAAGCTTTTTATAGCTGATGACAAGGGCTTTTTGGTTTTTTAGCATTTGATCAAACGATCATATCAAGGCTATTTTTCCACCTTGTGAAGATCTTTATAGATTAAGACCAGTATTATGGCAAAAGCTATTTAATAACTTGGTCATATTTTTCATACGATTGAAAGAGCTCGTTTTCCCATGAGGGACGATTAAAATATTTGTTCCGGGATGACTCGGGCAGATCCACTCGGATTAGCGTGAGCTTAGTGAGTGCTTTTCACCCGCTAGGGTTGATTGAGTTATTTGTTCTGAGATAACTTGGGCAAATTCACTCGGACAAAGCACAAGCTTGCCGAGTAATGAAGTTGCTTTAGCTTGAGCTAAGCATCTACATAAGAATGATTTTTTATAGTCCTTGACTATATGCTTAGTTTGTTTTTGACAAACCACATAGTCGGGGGCTACACCTAATTAGGTGTATCAGGAGATGCACCTAGGTATTTATTTTTGAGAACTTTTTAGATATTTTCCAGCCCATCACGGTCTTTGGAGCCACTCGGGAAGATTCAGGCAGAGATGATGAAATCACTCGGCGCCAAAAGCACTCGGTCAAAGAAGTTTTTTGGCTGTGTGTTGTTTTGGTTTGAAGTTGAGTTGTCTCGTCGACTGAAAAGGACTCTGGGGCTACTGTGGAGATTATGGCAATTGGGTATCTACATGGCAAGCTTATCCGATTGGAGGTAGGGATAGATTGCGCCTGCCATATCTGTAAACCAAACATGACTTGGGTGTTACGATTACCGATAGAGATAAGGCAATCGGCCTATAGTCACAGTTTGGTAAGATTGAGGAAACCAACTTAGAGTAAGATTGGGTTTCCGATCTGTAAGCCCTCCTCCCAATACTATATAAGGGGGGTAAGGGGCGTCCCTTGAGGGATATCTGAATCATACGATTTCATAAGCAAGAGCTTTAGACACACAAGATCAATAAAGACACTCGACGGATCAAATCCACCGAAACAGGAGTAGGGTATTACCTCACGAGAGGGCCTGAACCTCTCTAAATCCTCTTCTTCTTCAAACCCATTGTGCTTGGCGATCTCGACTGCGACCCCAGAAATTATATTACCGAAACCAAGTTTCGACAATGAGCATCATCTTCGATTAGTGCTCGAGAAGTTAAGGGATCATCAAATCAATGCCAAGTTCAGCAAGTGTGCATTCTGGTTAAAGGAAGTACAGTTCCTCGGTCACATCGTGAATGCTCAAGGAGTAGTGGTGGACCCATCGAATGTGGAGTCAGTTACCAAGTGTACCCCACCAAAGACCGTCACGCAGATTCGAATTTTTCTTGGACTCGCGGCTTATTACTGTCAGTTCATTGAGAATTTCTCCAGAATTGCCAAGCCAATGATGCAATTGTTGAAAAAGATGAGAAATTCAAGTGGTCCATAGAATGTAACAAGAATTTTGAATAACTTAAGAAGAAGTTGGTGTCCGCGCCAATCTTAATACAACTGGATCTGATAGAAGACTTCCAAGTGTATTGTGATGCATCCCGCCAAGGGCTGGGATGTGTGTTGATGCAAGAAGGCAAAGTGGTCGCATATACCTCTCGTCAGTTGCGTCCGCACGAGAACAACTATCCAACCCATGATCTGGAGTTAGCCGCAGTGGTCCATGCTTTGAAGATCTGGCGGCACTACCTGATCGGTAACCGTTGTGAAGTGTGTACGGATCATAAGAGCTTAAAGTATATCTTTACCCAACCGGACTTAAACCTTCGCAAACGAACATGGTTGGAATTGATCAAAGATTATGACTTGGGAATACACTATCACCCTGACAAAGCTAATGTGGTAGCATATGCTTTGGGACAGAAGAGTTACTGCAACACCATCAACACGGGACGAATATGTAGCAAGTTGCAGCAAGATCTAGATCACCTAAACCTAGGAAACATGGAATTTGGGTTTGTAGCCACCCTTGAAACCCAACCCACTCTCATAGACCAGATTCGAGTAGCTCAGACGTCAGATCCCAAGATAGCTGAGCTCAAGAAGAATATGAGAGTAGGAAAAGCTCGTGATTTCACTGAAGATAAACATGGGACAATTTTGATGGGTAAAAGATTGTGTGTACCTAAGGGCAAAGAATTGAAGAATATGATCATCACCGAAGCTCATCAGACCCAATATTCAATCCATCCGGGGAGCATAAAGTTGTACCAAGATCTTAAGGAGAAGTTTTGGTGGGTCAGTATGAAGAGAGAAATAGCTGAATTCGTTGCACTCTGTGATGTATGTCAACAAGTAAAGGTAGAACATCAATGGCCCACAGGACTGTTACAACCTCCCCAAATCCCGGAATGGAAATGGGAGGAAATCGGAATGGACTTCATCAATGGTTTACCTTGAACATCGTCAGGACATGATTCAGTTTGGGTCATCGTGGATCGACTCACGAAGGTGGCTCATTTTATCCCGGTGCATACCACTTATTCGGGAAAGAAGTTAGCAAAACTTTACCTCGCTAGGATCATGTGCTTACATGGGGTGCCTAAGAAGATAGTGTCCGATCAGGGAAGTTAGTTCACCTCCAAGTTCTGGCAGAAATTGCAATAAGAGCTTGGTACTCGTTTGAACTTTAGTACAACTTATCACCCGCAGACTGATTATCAAACTGAGAGAGTACATCAAATTTTGGAAGATATGATGAGAGCATGTGCGTTTGATTTTGGAGGAGCATGGGACAAGAGTTTGCCTTATGCAGAGTTCTCCTACAACAACAGTTACCAAGCCAGTTTGCAAATGGCATCGTTTGAGGCGTTGTACGAACGAAAGTGTCGTACACCACTCTTTTGGGATCAGATGAGTGAACGTTAGTTGTTCGGAACTAAAGTGTTAAGTGAGGCAGAATCAAAAGTTTGAACTATCAGGGAAAGGTTGAGAATTGTGCAGTCTCAGTAGAAGAGCTACGTAGACAACGACCGAAGAGATCTCACTTTTGAAGCAAGGGACTATGTGTACCTCCGTGTCAGACCACTTCAGGGAGTGCACCATTTCCAAACAAAAGGCAAGTTGGCACCATGTTTCGTGGGACCATACAGGATCCGGGAACGTCGAGGAGAAGTTGCTTACCAGCTCAAGCTTCCATCCAACATGGCTGGTATTCATGACATATTCCACGTATCTCAGTTGAAAAAGTGTTTGAGAGTACCAGAAGAGCAGGCGAGTTCAAACCAAATTCAGATTCAAGAGGATTTGACCTACATGGAGAAACCAGCCCGTATCCTTGAGACCCGTGAGAGAAGAACCCAGAACAAGGTTATCAGGTTTTGCAAAGTTCAGTGCACTCATCACTTAGAAGAAGAGGCTACATGGGAACGGAAAGATGAGTTGAAGGCCGCCCAACCGCACCTCTTCGCCATCACCTCCGAATCTCGCGGTCGAGATTCCGTTCAAGGGGGTAGGTTTGTCACACCCGAAGTTTTTCCCATTAAAAATCATTTAAATAATTCCCAAGAAAAAGTTGAATTTTTGAGTTAACCTAGAGAAAATAAGTAACTTTAAAATGATAATTATAAGTGGAAATGGCATGGTAGAATTTTTATTAAATTCTACTTGTAAAAATATATTAACAGGATTTTTTGTGGAATTTTCAAAGCACTAGAAATAATTTTTAACCAATTAGATCAAATATTAGAATTAATTAAGTCCGTAGAAAATCATTTTCCCTTTTTTTTCTTTTTTCCCATCCTTTTTTGGCTCTTTTCCCGCTGTCGGGCCGTCGGACCACCCTCCCGCCGGCCCAGCCCGCTCGTGCTCGCGTCCTCCTCTGTCTCCACCCGTGGGCCGCGGCCCACGAGCCATGCGTGCATCGCCAAAGTCTGTCGCCCCTCCCTCCCGTGCTCAGGCCGCTGACAAGTAGGGCCCACTTGTGAGGTTTGTCCCCTTCCCCGCGCTCGAGCCCACACCACGTTGCGTCATCTCGGTCGCCCACGCCCCGCCACACCACGCAAATCGTGGGCATACTGTGCCAAATCCTAGCGCCGCACAACGCGCCACCCCTCCCCGCTCACGTGCCGCCCTCACCTGCATGTTTCTTGGCAGAATCCAAACCAAACCGCATCACCATTTTCTCTCCCTATCCAAAATGAACGATGAGAAATCCATGGCCATCCATGCGCAATGCGGACTCCAAATCCCCTCTATAAAACACACACGATCGTCCGCGTTGTTTCCCCATTTTCGCCAAGCCAAGAATCGCCCAAAATCGCCGCCGCTGAATCCCGCCGTCGTGCGCCGCCGTCATCTTCCCCGACTCTAGTGAGCCCTATCCCTCTCTGTTGCTCAGTCCCGCAAACCCTAGCACCTCCCCGCAAGTCCTCGCTGCAAAACCCAAACCCTAGCGAAGCTTGTCGCTCGTCGCCGCACCTTGCACCGCCGTCCACAGCCGCCGCACGATCCGCCAGCAAGCCGTCCGACCGCCGCCAATGTAAACCCTAGCATCCCGAGCCGTCTGATCTACCGATTGGTAGATCAGGGCCATCCATCCCCGCGTGCTGGCGTGGCGCCACGTCGGTGCCATGTGTGCCCGCGTGGTACACCTCACCGCTACCCTCCCATGAACCCGGTCCACCATGGACCGATGTCCCGCGCTCTCCTGAGATCAGCCCTCGTCTTGCTGATCTTAGTCCCGCTTGCGTCAGATCTTGCACCATGCCGACGCCAGCCCTACCCGATTGCGTCAACCTCAGACTTAATTAGGCAATAAATTATTAAGGACTTTCCTGTTTTAGTAATAAACACAAATAATCTTCTAGAATTCATATCTTTTTAATACGAGCTCCATTTTAGTTATTCAAATTTCATTAAATCCAGAAAAATGCCAATAATCCATTAAAAATAGTTTTATGTGTTGTTTCAGTAGAATTTTAGCATATTTTGTTGAGTGTATTGTTTGTCATGTAGATTCCGTTTATTTCGAAGTAGCTGCAGAAGTTTCCCAATCTTCAGAGCAAGGCAAGTCATACTTTTCATTGATCATATTGCGCCTATTTTATCCAGATGTCTTATTTTTCCTTAAATATCCAAGATATTTCAGAATGTCATTTTATGGGATTATTTTACCTATTCTACTCAGTCATATTACTTGTTTACCTTATACCATTGATAACTTGGGTTTAATATGATTAGATGTTAGTTTAGGACATGCTTATCTTGCTTAGAACAACTAGTTCATTAAAGGGGATCATATTACTTAATTATTATAGTGGAGACTATATGCATATGATGTCAAGTATGAGACTGTGATATTAACATTCAATTAAAACATGACAATGGTGGGCTGTGGGTGCAATGGTTTTGGATAGTAGTGCCCATGTCAATTAAGGATCGGTTCATGGGAAACCCTACCGTGCGTACCACAAGCGAGCGTGGGCAACGGCTGGATCTCTAGCTGACGTACCCTAGTGAGGGTAAGCGTGACATTGTACAACACTGCAACATTCACAATATACAACCCCAGTATAAAGCAGTCCCATTATACAACATTATGGTCGGCATTCACAACATTATACAACTTTATACTGCACCAACATAACAGCCCCGAAATACAACTTTATATTGCCCCAATATAACAGCCCCAATATACAACTTTATACGGACGGCATATACAAAACCAAATCAACATTATATGACATGTTATTCATATGATATACACAACCAAATATTCGGCACACAACGAATATACATCTAAATCTTCAGCATACAATGAATATACAACCAATATACAACCAAATTTTTGCACACATCAAATATACAAAAGTAATAGCACATGAAGGTCGGGGGAGTTACCTAGAGAACGGCAACTCGAGCTCGGGGACGGCAGCGCTCGGGCTCGAGGGCGGCGGAGCACGGGCTCGGGGATGGCGGCGCTCGGGCTCGGGACGGTGACGGGCGCGAGGGACGACGGCAGGCTCGAGCGCGAGAGACAGCTGTGGCGATAGGGCTCCGAGAGACAGCGGTGCTAGGGTTCTGCTCAGGAGACTTCGAGTGAGGAGTTAGAAATATTTTGAATCGGCACGCTCCATTATAAGATTTCTTAGCACATCCATGACAGGCTTAAGTTTAAGCCCGATAAAGATGCAATCATCTCAATCGGGCTTAAACTAACGCCCATCACGGATGAGGTCAGAATTGGCGCCCTAGGAAAATCTCTATCTGTGACGGGCATAACTTGAAGCCTCATAGAAATGAAATCATCACTGATGGGCTTAAAGTTTAAGCCCGATTAGTATTCGCATCATCTCTATCGGGATGTAATTAAGACCCGTCACCAATGAGGTCATCCGTGATGAGCTTAAATTTAAGCTTGATTAGTATTGACATCATTTCTATCGGTATGTAATTAAGGCATGTCACCGATGAGGTCATCGGTGATAGGCTTAACGTTTAAGCCTGATTGGTACTGTAACACCCTAAAATTCGAAGGCTTAAAAATCAAAATTTATTCAGAACTTATAAAAATCTTTTGAATGATTTCATCATGTCGTATTTATTGCCTCTTATTCGCAAGCCTTTCTTGCCGAGTTATAAATAAAAGAATATTTATTTAAAGGGGAAAAGCCGATAGGGGTTTAAAAACCCTAAAAAGAACACAAAAAACTACAAAATGAATATTAAGAGTAAAATTCCAAAAATATAAATTTGGGGAAAAGCTAAGATTTAATAAAAATGTACCTTTGGACCAAAATGATATTTAAATTCAGGGGTAAAATACAAAAATGGCTAAATATATATCAAAAAGGAAATTATAAAAATAAAGTAGGGAAAAATTTAAAATTTAATTAGATTTATATTTGGGCAAAAATTATATTTAAATTTAGGGTGAAATGAAGGAATGAGTAATAATAATTAAAAATAATAAAAAATAAAATTTAAAATGAGAAAATGGAAAACTGCACTATTCATTTCCCGATAGGTGTTCGATCCGGTCCCCGAGCCCGCGCCGCCTTGCGCCCACGCGTGCCGTGCGCGCATCGTGGCAGCGCCGCGCGCGCCCCTCGCACCCGGCGCCGCATCTGCTCGCGTCGCACTCGTTCCGTCCCCGCGCATCGTGCGTCCCGTCGCCGCGCCACCCCCGAGCCCGCGCGCCGCGCGCTGTCCCATCCCACGCCTGGCCGCGCCGTGCCGTTGCCCCCTCGCGCCGCGCATCGGTCGTCGCCATCACCGCGCGGCGGCCACCTCGTGCCCCGCTGTTGACGAGAAAAATCAACACGTAGGTCTGAGAGATCTGCTTAGCTCTAGTGTAGGTCCTAGAATCGATGAAGCGTGGGTGTGCCAGTCAGTTTGATCCTGCCACTAACAAGATATACAAAGCAGCCAGAAGTAAAGCATATCAGCCAATAGGTCAATAACCAATATAGCCGATCGACCAATCAGCCGATGACGCGATCCCAGACGATACTGACGCTAGCCGATGCAGCTAGGGTTTCAATCCATCGGCAGTATGCTGAGCAAACATCTATGTAAAGGTGATCGGTCGATGATAACATGATGATATTGCAATGTAATATGGCCCAAAGCAATCACATGATAAAATAGATACTAATTTAAAGATTAAAACACACATCGGCTGGAAGTCCGATGTCATCAAATCTAAATGATTAAATATCCAATGAAGGCTCTGTTGCAATCGGCTAGATCCAACTTGTGTACATTCCTTGCAAGCCGATGCGATATCCAAATAACTCATCGGCTGAAACCCCGATGAAACTCTTAGTGGCAACCAACACGCAGGCTAGAGATTATGGTTCTAATCACGACTTAGTAGGTCAAACAGAATTGATGCAACACTAAGTATGAAAAGAAACACAATATCTAGACAATCAAGCCTTTGACCGATTTTTAGGGTGGTAGATGCCTAACCTAATCTAATCTAGCAAACAATTTAGCCGGTCTCAGTAGAAACCTTAAAGTGAGAGACAGCCGATAAAACTAAATTGAAGTAGCAGGACTAGATTAACAGATGCATATTATAAATAGGCAGGCAAACATGTTAACCAAACTCGAATAATCCAAGAGGTCCATGACACGGTAGGAGAGAACTTGGAACTGTTCCCAACGATATGTCTGGAGAAGAGGTCCATGACATGGTCAAAGACATAACTAATGAGTTTGGGAAGAAAAGAAAACATGGCAAGGAAAATGATAAAGCTATGTGGAAGAAGAAATCCATATTTTGGCGGCTACCATACTGGAAAGACCTTGAGGTCCGGCATTGCATTGATCTAATGCACATAGAGAAGAACGTTTGCGACAGTTTGCTTGGGCTGCTGCTTAATATGCGTGGAAAGACAAAGGACGGCTTGAATGCTCGCCTAGATCTGCAGGAATTGAAAATTCGCAGTGAGCTTTAGCCTGTTACGGATGAAAAGATAGGAAAAGTGTACCTCCACCAGCTTGCCACACATTGTCGAAGAATGAAATGATCGCAATGCTATCATGCATGTCTGATATTAAGGTTCCTTCGGGCTATTCAGCAAGGATAAGTAAATACGTTAAATTGAAGGATCTAAAAGTGGTTGGAATGAAGTCTCACGATTGTCACGTGCTGATCACACAAATTTTGCCAGTTGCTATCAGATCTATTCTACCACCCAAAGTGCGTCACACAATCCAACGTCTTTGTGCCTTCTTCAATGCAATCGGCCAGAAGATTATAGACCCCGAATATCTAGATTAGATGCAGGCTGATATTGTCAATACCCTGTGTCACTTGGAGATGTATTTTCCACTATCTTTCTTCGATATCATGGTTCATCTCCCTGTTCATCTAGTGAAGCAAACAAAAATATGTGGCCCAGCTTTTCTAAGGGAGATGTACCCGTTCGAGAGGTATATGGGAGTTCTTAAGTCGTACATTCGAAATAGAGCAAAACCAGAGGGGAGCATCATTGAAGGGTACACAACGGAGGAGGTTCTTGAGTTCTGCATCGACTTTATGGCCAAGACTGATCCTATCGGAGTTCCTGCGTCTCGCAACGAAGGAAGTTAGCAGGCGTTGGCACAATAGGCAGAAAAAAAATTGTTCCCGATCAAGCTACCTATGCGCAGGCTCATTTCGCTGTGCTACAACATATGGCTGAAGTAACTCCATATTTTGAGGAACATCTAGCGAAAGTCCGACAGGACAACATGGGTCGATCAGACATGTGGATCAACAGAGAACATACTACTCGCTTCAATGAATGGTTCAAGAATCGTATCGCACGATCGACCGATGACCCAACTGAGATAATACGGAGGTTGGCAAGGGGCCCAAGCTGGGATGTTGACACATGGCAAGGGTATGATATCAATGGATAAACATTCTACACCGTCATAAAAGATAACAAAAGCACAGTGCAGAATAGTGGTGTCCGTATAGATGCATATCAGGATAAAGCTGGATCGAACACATATTATGGCCGCATAGAGCAGATTTGGGAGATGAACTACAGGAGCTTCAAAGTCCCTTTGTTTCGTTGCAGCTAGGTGAATATTCAAACCGGAGTTAAAGTCGACAAGGAAGGATTCACTTTAGTGGATCTGGCCAAGCTTGGATACACGGACGAACCATTCATCCTAGCCAAGCAGGTCGAGTAGATTTTCTATATAAAAGACCCCGCAAACAAGAAGCTGCACGTTGTTTGGGATGGCAAACGAAGAATTGTTGGGGTTGACAACGTCGTCGATGAAGAAGAATACAACCAGAATCTTCATGTGAGACCTCAGATCGAACTTGACGATGATCCCGAAGACGAAGTGGCATACGCTCGCTCAGACCATTCGGAAGGCATATCCTTGTAAATAAAGTCTTTGTAGTAATATAATTTGTAAATTGATGAATGTGACGAAGTATGTTGTACCGGTGCCTTAATGGTTGCAGAACATACAATGAGTAGTCTCTCTACCATGCACTATAAATACAGGTATTTGTATGGGTTGCATTAGCTACACTTGTTATTGTGTTATGCACTGGTCCTCTCTCTTAAGTGTGATGTTTTCTTGTTTTCCGGTTATTCACTTCTTTTGGTTCCTTAAACAGGATATAATTAACTTTGCCAAGTTTAAGCATTTTTTGCTATTGAAGAAAATTTTGAACAAGCTCTATGATGTGGTATGAATAAAATTTTGAACAAGCTCTACTTCATCTGTTAATTATAATATTTTTTAAAAATACAATCCCAACTGTAAACTAATTTAATAAGATATTGGATGTCGATTACACTTATCCGTATCGGGCCTACTGTCATTGCCCGATGCAGATGATAGTCATCTGTATCGGGCCTTTTGATAATGCCCGATGCGGATGACACTCATCCGTATCGGGCTTACTACAAGGGCCTGTCAGCGATGACTCATCCGTATCAGGCCCTAGTAGTACGCCCGTCAGAGATGACTTTGACTAGGGTTACTTAGTCAATCCCGTAGATCCAGATCCATTCACGCCTCCTCTCAGATCCACGCCGCCGCCTGCTCTCCTCGCCTCCACGCCAACCCCGAGCCCGCCGTCTCCTCGCCTCCATGCCGCCTCTCTCAGTCCACGCGCGCCATCGCCGCCGCCTCCTCTGCTCCTCTCCTCCATGCCGCCACCTCCTCTCCTCCTCCCCTCCGCGCTGCCGCCTCTCAGATCCACGCGTGCCATCGTCGCCGCCGCCTCCTCTCCTCCACGCCGCCGCATCCTCTCCTCCTCTCCTCCACGCCGCTGCCTCCTCTCATCCGCTCCTCCACGCCGCCGTCTCCTCTCATCCTCTCCTCCACGCCGCGTCCTCCTCTCCTCCTCTCCTCCTCCCCTCCACGCCGGCCGCCTCCCCGTCGACCCCGAGCCCGGACGCCTCCTCGCCGAGCCGGGCCCGGACGCCTCCTCGCCGAGCCCGGATGCCTCCTCGCCGAGCCGAGCCCGGACGCCTCCTCGCCGAGCCAAGCCCAGACACCTCCTCGCTGAGCCCGAATGCCTCCTCCTCCACACCGGTTAGTACACACGCCTCCTCCTCCACGCCGCCTTCCTCCATGCTCACCGGTTAGTTGATCTTCCATTGCTCTTTTGTTGCTCTTATGGATGCTCAAGATGATTTACATACATATATTCTTGATGCTTGTGATGATACGGTTAGATTTATCATGCTTGGATGATTATTAACTTTATGGAAAATTTATGCTTGGGATTAAAGTGCTCCAACCCACTTTAGGGGATTAAAGTGGACTTTTTCCTCAATTTCTATGATCTGCACTTTATAAAGAATGCCCGAGTGTGGAGATTATGGCAATCGGGTATCCACATGGCAAGCTTATCCGACTGGAGATTGGGATAGGTTGTGCCTATCAAATATGTAAACCAACTACGACTTGGGTATTACGTTGCCGATTAGATAAGGCAACGGCTCATAGTCAGGTTTGGTAAGATTGAGGAAACCGACTTAGAGTAAGATAGGGTTTCCGATCCGTAAGCCCACCTCCCAAGACTATATAAGAGGGGTAAGGGGCGTCCCTTGAGGGATATGCGATATCAGCTTTAGATCATATGCTTCATGAGAAGTTAGATCAGCTTTCAGCTTTAGATCACGAGATCAATAAAGACACTCGGCGGACCGAATCCACCGAAACAGGAGTAGGGTAATACCTCACGAGAGGGCCTGAACCTGTCTAAATCTTCTTCTCCTTCTAACCTATCGAGCTTGGCGATCTTGACTGCGACCCCAATTTTCTATTGCCGGAACCAGGTTTCGACAGTTGGCTCGCCAGGTAGGGGGCCACGCGTCAAGACTTCTTCGACAATTTCGCCGGCAAGCGCGATGGGATCTTCTTCAAGATTCGACGACTTCGCCGCCAACAACTTCGGCAGGTTCTCCTCCTTCGACTCGGAGTCGAACCAGTCGGAAGAAGAGACCCACTCGGTGCCGTTCGGCCTCTCGAACAGCACCATGATCTTCGACAATGTCTTGGAGTCCAAGATGCGATCCACCCTCTCCGGCGAAGGAATTCACTCGGCACCGTTCGGACTACCGAACGCCGCCAGCATCTACACCGATCTTCTCGTCTCCCCAACGGAGGCGATCTACTAGGAAGAAGACCTCTCGGCGCCGTTTGGATTACCGAACGCCGCCGAGATTTACGGCAAACTCCTCTCCCCCGAGTCAAGGTCGACCCACTCGGAGGAGCCTGCATCACCAAGCTCTGACTCGGACTGGAACGATCCAGACCCGGGCTACCCTGGATCGAGGGAGATCGCTGTCATCCTCCAGCCGTTCGGCTCATGCTCATCTTCGGAGCTCAACGAATATCTCAGCTCCGCCAGCTTTGACGACCTCTATGGCATCCCCTCAGATGAAGCTGACGACTCCGACTGCCACAAGGACTACGAGCCGAAGTGCTTCGATGTCCTCATGGCTGAGCCGGCCGAGTCCGACTCAACCATGGCCCGCAGGCTTGCTGAGGAAGAGCAAGCCAAGATTGAGCAAGAGCGTAAGATGGCTGAAGAAGAGAAGAAACGCAGGGAAGATGCCGACAGAAGGAAGCAGGATCTGAGGGCAGCCGGACAATCCGCTAAGGAGGCTATACTTCAGACGCGGGTCCGCAACACCAATATCTTTCAGACGCCACAGCAGAACGCTGTTGCTGCCCTCACATTCCTGGACACCGTCATCGAGACGGCGCCCCCCGACGTGACTCCAATACTAGACAAGATCAAGACCATCGTAGCAGCTACGGCCAACGGTCATCCCTCCACCTCAGCACGGAGGCCGACTGGGTCTGTGGCTGAAATGCCCGACAAAAGTCGGCTCCCGCCCCTAAGGTCAAGAGACTACAAGAGGCCCGAGCCAGACCGGTCGACAACTAGGCCAAGAGGCCCACGCCACGAGTCCACGCAGAAGCATCAAGAGCAGACGGCCGACTCCCGCGAGAAGCGACATGGACGTCCACCCGTCCACCACCGCGTCCGCCGCAACAACAGCTCCAGCTACCCAACCAGCCAACCGAAGACCCCGCCGAGTGATCTGCGGGAAGTCCTCGATCGCCGCTACCAGGAGTGAGACCGACGCACTCGGGAAGATCGGAGGGGATCACCCGGGAAGATCGGAGGGGATCGCCAGCTTTCACTCGGGAGCTTCGCCGAGTGCATTGGCCGAATGGTTTTAAGCCAACAGGAATAGAGAAATATGACGGCAAGACCGACCCCGAGTCGTGGCTTACCGTGTATACTCTCGCCATCCGCGCAGCAGGCGGCGACAACAAGGCTACGCCAATTATTTGCCCGTGGCCCTCACCAACTCAGCCAGGGACTGGCTCACGAGCCTGCCAAGAGGCTCAATCGGCTCGTGGAGCGAGCTGAGGGACCACTTCATCGCCAACTTCCAGGGCACCTTCGAGAGGCCCAGCACACACTTCGACTTATACAACGTCGTCCAGAAGCCGGACGAGCCTCTGAAGGAGTACATTCGGCGCTTCTCCGAAAAGCGCAATAAGATTCCCAACATCACCGACGACATCATCATCGCCGCCTTCCGGAAGGGAGTCCGTGATGAGCTGTTAATTGGAAAGTTTGGGCGCAAGCCACCGAAGACGGTGAAGCAAATGTTCGAGACGGCGAACTCCTATGCCAAGTCCAACGATGCAATCAAGGCGGCACGCCAAGACCGGCCTGATAAAAGGGATGACGAGCACTCGGAAGGAAGCTGGCATCCGAGGAAGGATAACGGCAGCAGCAATCAGGCCCAGAAAGATCGCAAGCGCCGGCATGAAGACCTGGTTGCCACAACGTTCGATTCTCAACACCGTCACCGAGTTGCGGCTTACGACGCGATCATGAACGATCGTGAACGCTCAGTGCACGCATCATCTACAAGCAATTCGTAGAGCAATATGCGGCACGGCTAAACAAGGAGCCGACTAATGAAACCGGTCCATCGGGAACCAAGAAGAACAACCCGACTGGAAATTCGGAGCTTTTTCAAAACCACGTGGGTGAGCTGAATCACATCTTCGGGGGCCGCAGTCTTATGAGTCCAAGAGAAAGCAAAAGCTGATGGACCGTGAGGTCAACGCGGCACAACCTGAAGTCCTACAACATCTACGATGGTCGGAGTTGGCCATCACGTTTAATCGCTCGGATCATCCTGACCGAGTGGTTCACCCAGGGCAGTATCCCTTGGTACTTGACCTGGTGGTTCAGAACATCAAGCTGAAGCGCGTCCTCATCGATGGGGGCAGCATCCTCAATCTCCTGTTCGTCAAGACCCTGGATGAGATACAAATCCTGAGAACTGAGTTGAAGGCAAGCTCAGCCCCCTTCCACGGAGTGATCCCGGGGCTGTCGCCCACACCACTCGGGCACATCGCCCTTCCAGTCACCTTCGGAGTTCGGGAGAACTTCCGAACGGAGAATACTACCTTCGGGGTGGTCGACTTCAAAGACGGCCTACCACGCGATCATCGAAAGGCCTGCACTCGCCAAATTCATGGCGATACCATACTACACTTACCTCTGCATGAAGACGCCTAGCCCTAACGGCGCCATCGCCCTGCGCAGCGACGTCAAACAAGCCTTCACCTGCGACAAAGAAAGCTGCGATATGGCCCAATCTTGTGAGAGATCACGTGGCCAGGAAGAAATTCGACTGGCTACATCAACATCCGAAGAGGGTGAAATTTCTACAAAGAGGATAGCCAAGTCGGAACAAGGCGACGCCAAAACAAAGAAAATCTTCCTTGATCCAGTCGGCAAGATATCTTCAAGGACTTAGAATATACCATAGTCGCAATGTTCGGGCGCGAGCTCTCATTTTCGATGATTTGGTTCTACGCAAGATCCAGACCATCAAGGATCATTACAAATTATCTCCATTATGAGAAGGACCATACATAATCGCTGAGGTGACTCGACCAAGAGCATTTCAACTAAAGCGCGATGATGGATCTATGGTGAAGAACTCCTGAAATATTGAACATCTTCGACGACACTATGCTTAAATTGCCGTAAGTTTTATGTTGTTCTTGACTGCCAACCTCAAGCAAGATGACTTCTTGAGTTGACAGTCGGGGGCTGCGTACGTGTCAATAAAGCATGGTTTTCTTTGATAACTTGTTTATATTTAGTTTATCATTGTTTATTGTTTTGATTCGAGTTCAATAGATAAGGACTGAGAATTTTTTTGATGACCTAATCAAGCTTAGGCTTGGTGACATTTGGATGAAAATTACTTAAGGAATTTTCTATGAAGACTCGGGTCAAGGCATTAACATAAATAAGCTAGATACCTACAAGTTCACATCGGAGGCATAAAGAGACCAAGATGATTAAACTTCCGACTGAACCTCGGACGACAAGGGAATCTTGGAGGCTGGATGTGGAAGACGGCTTGTGATGGAACAAGAGTTCCCAGATGGATGGATTTGTGCGTGCGTAAGTTTAGGGTTCTCCGTGGAGAGCTTGTGAACAAGTGACGCGAAAGAGGAAATTTTTGGGGAAGACGAAGTGGCGGCGACGACCTCGAGGCTTCGTAAAAAGACTTGAGGGTTTTTGCTAAGTCGTCTCATGATTGGGCCGAGCCCATGAGAGACTTGCGGCCCAGCTAAGGTGTGGCTTGACACGTGTCCTTAGGGACTTAAGTGGATGAACTGAAGCAGATTTGCCCTGGCAATATGCACGTGTCATATAGCCCAATACCTTTAAAATCCTTTCATACCGCGGTTTGCATAACTTCATGAGAAGTTGGCACGATGCAATTTGAAAGGTGACAAATAGTTAAGCTTTTCATGGCTGTCCTGATGACAGGAACTATTTTGTTTTAAAGCATTTGATTAAATGATTATATCAATGCTATTTTTTCCCACCTTGGTGAAGAACTTTTTTAGATTAAGACCAATATTATGGCAGGAGCTATTTAATATTTTGATTGTATTTTTCAGATGACTGAAAAAATTGTTTACCCATGAGGGTTGACTAAATTATTTGTCCCGAGATGACTCGGACAAGTTAACTCGGATGAGCATGAGCTTACCGAGTGTTTTTTACCCACGAGGGTTGATGAGATTATTTGTCCCGAGATGACTCGGACAAGTTAACTCGGATGAGCATGAGCTTGCCGAGTGTTTTTACCCATGAGGGTTGATTAAGCTATTTGTTCCGATATGACTCGGGCAAATCAACTCGGATAAGCATGAGTTTGCCGAGTGAATTGATTTTCTTACCCATGAGGGTCGATAGAATTACTTGTTCTGAGATGACTCGGGCAAGTTAACTCGGATGAGCATGAGCTTGCCGAGTGAATTGATTTCTTACCCATGAGGGCTAAATAAATTATTTGTTCCGAGACGACTCGGGCGAACTACTCGGATAAGCATGAGCTTGCCGAGTGATGTGATTTTTTATGATTGCTTTAGCTTGAGCTAAGCATTTATATGGGAATTATTTGTTTCGAGATGACTCGGGCAAATTTCTGGGTTGACTCGGGAAGATCAGCTCGGATAAGCATGAGCTTACCGAGCGAATTGATTTTTTACCCATGACGGATGATTAAAATATTTGTTCCGAAATGATTCGGGCAGATCCACTCGGATAAGCATGAGCTTACCGAGTGCTTTCCACCTATGAGGGTTGATTGAGTTATTTATCCTGAGACGACTTGGGCAAATTCACTCGGATGAGCGCGAGCTTGCTGAGTGATGATATTTTTTATGATTGCTTTAGCATGAGCTAAGCATTTACATGAGTATGATTCTTTATAGTCCTTGTATGTATGTTTGGTCTGTTTTTGGCTAATCATATAGTCGGGGGCTACACCTAATTAGTTACATCATTAGATGCACCTAGATATTTATTTTGAGAATTTTTTGGATATTTTCCAGCCCTTCACAGTCTTTGGAGCCACTCGGGAAGATTCAGCAGAGATGATGAAATCACTCGGCGCTAGAAGCACTCGGCCAAAAAGATTTTTGGCGTGTACTATTTTTGGTTTGAAGCCGAGCCGTCTCGTCGGACTCGGGGCTATGTGGAATTATGGCACTCGGGGGCAAGCTTATCCGCTGGGGAGATTATGGCATCCATGGGTATCACACATGGCAAGCTTATATAGGGTTTCCGATCCGTAAGCCCACCTCCCAAGACTATATAAGAGGGGGTAAGGGGCGTCCCTTGAGGGATATGCGATATCGGCTTTAGATCATATGCTTCATGAGAAGTTAGATCAGCTTTCAGCTTTAGATCACGAGATCAATAAAGACACTCGGCGGATCGAATCCATCGAAACAGGAGTAGGGTATTACCTCACGAGAGGGCCTGAACCTGTCTAAATCTTCTTCTCCTTCTAACCTATCGAGCTTGGCGATCTTGACTGCGACCCCAATTTTCTATTGCCGGAACCAAGTTTCGACACCGAGGTTGCAGCTAATTACCTGTGAATTGCTCTGATTAGCATTCTTTTGATAACATCGGCCAAGCAGATACACTATGCATTTTCTATTTTATTTCAACTAATGAATTAATTTGTATCCAGCTAGTATTTTGCTAACATCGGCCTATTTTATTTTGATAACATCGGCCTATTTTATTTTGATAACATCGGCCTAGCAAATCTGCTTGACTTTTATCTTGTTTGCTTGAACATTATCATGAGCACTCTCAAGTAAGACTCACTCTTGATAATAGAAGCAGATGTCTACTTAACAATTTAGAAGGCCCTTTTTTTTGTATTTGTGAGAATATGCCCCCTCTGTATGCTGCATTTGTTGGTAAATACCATGTAATTTGTCACGTCTGTGTGGATATTTACGTTTCTGATTACCTTGGTCTCTTGTTTTGTCTGTCCTGATAGTATTTTGCTGATTTTTTAATTTCTAAGATAGGAAACTGCTATGCTGTATACAGTCTACATGCATGTTGTTCTAGGATGAATTAATTTAGCCTTTTTTCTTGGTCTGGATTTACTGCTATGATGCTTGAATGATATGGCTGCTATACTGCTATCTTGCTTAATCCCTATGATGCTTGAATGATATGGCTGCAATACTGCTATCTTGCTATACTGCTATGATGCTTGAATGATATGGGTGAATGATAAGACTGCTATGATACTCTTGGACCTATGATACTCTTGGCCCTAACTTGTTGTTCCTTTCCTCATCTTTCTTCTCTCCACTCTTCTTCCTGGCCAGTGATGAATGCTCAACATTAGCCTTTTTTGGGGGGCAGTACACTGGATCTGTTATTATTACATTAATTTGGGTTTTTTGTAACTACACTTGTTCTTTTCAAGTGTTGTTCCTTTTCTCACCTTTCTTCTATTCACTCCTCGGGATTTCTTCTCTCCTGTTTCTGGCCAATGATGAATGCTCAAGAACAGACCATAAGAACGGACCATCGACACTTGTTCTTTTTTTTGTTTCTACAAATGTTCTTTTTAGCAAAAATACAACCATCTACACTTGTTATTTTGATTTTGGGAACTACACTTATTTTTTTGATAAAAACAGAACATCTAGACTTGTTAATTTGTTTCTTTGGATCTACACTTTTTTTTTGAAAAAAACCAGCCATGGACACTTGTTCTTTTTTTGGGGCACTACACTTCCTCTTTTTTTGAAAAAAAAACAGCCAAGTTGATCCATTCACATATATATTCATCACAGCACAACCAAATTGATCCATTCACATATATATTCTACACTTGTTATTTTGTTTTTGGGAACTACACTTGTTTTCTTATAAGAACAGACCATCTGCACTTGTTCTTTTTTGGGGGCACTACACTTGTTGTTTTTTTATAAGAACAGACTATCTACACTTGTTCCTTTTTTTATCTACACTTGTTCTTTTTTTTTTGATGGCACTACACTTGTTCTTTTTTATAAGAACAGACTATCTACACTTTTTTTTGGATCTACATTTGTTCTTTTTTTTGGATCTACACATGCAAATGATTGTAATTGATGCACAATTTCTGAGCAAAACTGAGGCCACATCTAATACTTTCACCTTCCAATAGTTTAGTTATATGTAAAAGTTTAGTAATGTTATTTTGCTTCGATAGAAAATGTCAACGACTACAAGTGGGACCACAACGAGCCGGGCTCCAAGGTCCCAAAATAAGATCCCTAAGGAAGTGTATAGAATAATGCAGGTGGACGAACAGGGATTTCCTACGGCCCCAGAGAAAGTCGTCAAAAAATTCGCAACAGTCTGCGGAATCCTAGGGAGGCGAAACTTCACAATTTTGGTGGACCACATCGATCGGGTCCCACAGGAAGAAAAAGATGAGGCCTGGAGAGAGTTCAAGGAGAGCTTTGAGTACCCAGAAGAGGCCGAGGAAAGACTGAAGCGGCGGGCTATGCGCAAGATGGGCAACTTGGGAAAAATTTCAAGACCACTCTCGTCACCGACTACGTCCTCAATCCATCCCAGCCAGAACCATTTTGGAAGTACCTATTCATCACCCAGGTTGTGTGGGACGAGTTCCATGCTGACAAATCAACCCCTCAGTCTCGGGCAAAAAGCGAGGCCTATAGGGCGTTGCAGGCAAAAAACCTTCCCCCGCACCGGCTTGGCACAGGAGGATACGCCGGGAAGCAGCAAGAATGGCAGAGGGAGGATCAAGTTGCCGCGGAATCTAACACCCCGCCAATTCTTGGTGATATCCCGACTACCCGAGCAAGAAACTGGGCAAGCGCAAGGGCGAAGAAGAATAGTGATGGAACCCTGACGTTCTCAAACCCCGAAGATCAAGCGGTGTACGATAAACTTGTAAGTTTAACACATAAAACATCTTTCAATAGGTTGTATCGTCCTCTACATTTAATTAATCCTAACTGTACGACAGGTCTAGCTGACTGCTGAGAGACATTCCTCCTCCGAGGTCTGCTCACAAGGGCGCGAGGATGACATCCTCACAAAAGCCTTAGGAAATGAAGAACACCGTGAACGGACAAGGGGCATTGACTCTGCTGTCCCATGAAAGTATGGGTTTCCCCAATTTGCTTGGCAGTACAGGAAGCACAAGCTATCAAAGATGGAGAAACAAGCACGCCTTAAGGAGCAACTTCGGGAGGAGCTTAGAGTCGAGCTCGCCGAAGAATTCAATGAGGAACTGCCACGAGTAGAGGCTCGGGTGGAGACATATGAGAAGTTGATCGCCGTAGCTCCGGCAGCTGCAGCTCCCAGAGTAGAAGTGAGCCCCACGCAAAGGCCTAGCAGCTGCGCGTCAACTGAGGCGGGAGCAGAACAAGCACCAATCAGCGCCGCGGTGGACCACATAACGGTAACAAATTTCAACAAATGTATATTTTGTATTAGCACCAAAGTACACCCTAGTAGTAATGACACGTACGATTCTATTGCAGGAACCCACATCCTGCACCCTAGTCGTTAGGGTGACCCAATCATTTGCAATTCCGCCTGCACAGGGTCTTGCATTCAATCCTACCCCCCAAACCCGGGTTCATGGGGTGCGTGCTAGCCGGATATGCAAAAGTCCAAGTGGACTTACAAGCCTGATTGGGTGGGCTTCACTCTCCAAAGACCCACCGAACGATGAGGTTCTGACCCTTGGAGCTGCACGTGGGACCTTTATCCAATGGCCCAAGCAGAACATTAAGATCAATGTAACTCCAAGGCCAGCATCAAGTTCTCGTCCGGTATCGTCGCGTGCACATACTGATACTGTAGTTGCCCCTCGAGCCAGAGAACTTGAACTTGTAGTTGCCTCTCAAGCCAGAGAACTTGTAGTTGCCCCTCCTGCCGTTGAAGAAGATCTCCAATTACAATATGATACAGATTTTGGGGACGACGGTATGGAGGTGGACAAGAAGCCGCACCAACCCCTCCCGCCAAAAAGTTGAAGAAGCCGAGATCTTCTCTACCCGACATCAGCAGAAAGGGGAGAGGAGTAGGCAAGGTGCAAGGGGCCAAGAAAAATCTTGATCTTGGCAAGGCGTCATCAGCTCCGAATACTTTCACATTAGGCATGCCATTGGTCGGAGACGACACCTTATCAAGGATGGGGCCTGCATGCAATGAGTTGCACGGGTACTACATGGAGAGGACCAACACAAAGAGGAAGCATAGAGAGACCTCCATGTTGGCTACCACGATAGTCAGCCGTTCCTCGGCCCTGCTAGCTTCATTGCCATAGACTTCCAAGATCTATGAGACCTCTACAGGGTGCGAGCAGTCGACAACAACCTCCTTAAGTGCTACTCTTTGTAAGTATTTGTGGGTACGAGATATGATAATAACTGTCCATATCTGACGCTAACCCGGACTTTGGTCTTGCTTGTAGGTTTACTTGGAAGCAGGACCAAAAAAATCACCCTTTGTTGCCTTTCTCGATCCATCTATCGTCAAGGAGACAAATATGCAAAACGATCGAGCTGGCATGGTGGAATATATCAAGGACTGCTTGTATGCCCGTCAAGACAAGGACTTCCTTATGTGTGCCTACAATCAACAGTAAGCGTGTACCCTACTTCGAATCAAATGCGCGACTCGTATAGCTCTAGTATTTACCTTGCAATTTAATAATGTCGCAGGGGTCATTGGATTCTTCTCGTAATAACACCAAAGTGGAGTTTGGTACACTACCTTAACTCCAATATCAAGCCAAAAATATACAACTAGTCCGGCATCAAAGCTGTCTTAAACGAGGCATGGGACCTGTATGTGGCAAAAGTCGGGAGGCATAAGGATTGGCATCCCAAACTCGGTCACAAAAAAGACTTCCCAATTAAACAACAAGTGGGTGACTAGTGTGGGTTCCACGTCTGTCATAACATGTGAATCTTAGCAGACAAGGTGACATTTCCCAACCTTGAGGTGTGTTTACGATTGTTGATATACATAGGACGATAACTTTCCAAGTATGTGGACTAACTTGGCACCTCACATTCAGGTTAAACTATCAAACATTGCGGATAACAACTTCGATATCATTAGAGAGGAGATAACACAATTCATACTAGATGATATATTGTCTCCGAAAGGAATGTTTAGAGTAAGGTCCTAGGTAGCTCGATCGACTCTGAATGGTAGAACATTTGCAATGACAGTGCGACAAACATTTGATTTTTGTATATATTCTTTGTAATACAATTCTGCACGTTGTTTCTGTATATACTTGCTTTTCTTTATAATACATTTTTGCAGGTTTTGATGCATCTGTAACTAAATTATTTTGCTCGATGATGAACTGGAGCCGTTCAGACATGTTGCAAATTGCAACATCCAAAACAGGGTTCAAATTATTTAGGTGTGTTGTAGGTTGGGTGGCTTCCGAAGATGTCCGCATCAAACCTTGTGTCACAGGGCACGGTGGACATCTTTTGGAAGCCACCGACCTACCACAACACCTCATACTATTACATATATAGTCTAGTTGTTCTGAGAGCAAAAAGTAAAGACCATTTTGGAACTATACTTGTTCCTTTTTTTGGAACTACACTTGTTCCTTTTTGGAACAAAACAACCATCTACACTTGTCTTTTTTTTTGAGCAGTACACTTGTTCCTTTTTTGTTTCTTACACATGTTCTTTTTTGCAAAAAATAAATAACCATCTATACTTGTCTTTTTTTCTGTTTTTGGGGTTAGTACACTTGTTATTTTGCTATGGTTGTGGCTGTGGAATATATATGTGATGAATATATATGTGAATGGATATGGCTGTGGCTGTGATGAATATATATGTGAATGGATATGGATATGGCTGCGGTTGTGATGAATATATATGTGAATGGATCAACTTGCTGCTGTGACTGTGATGAATATATATGTGAAAATCGATCAACTTGCTGCTGTGGCTGTGATGAATGGCTGGGGCCGGGCTGTGATGATATCTGTCCATTTTTTGCAGCGGGCATGGCTAGCAAAGGCCTGAGGCTAGCCAAAAAAATAAATTTTATTTTTTGCATAATAAACTCATCCCTGACGGGCATAGTGGAAAAGCCCGATAGACATAGATACGACATCCGTGACAGGCTACTTAAGCCCACTAGAGATATGTTATCCGTGACGGGCAACAAACTGGGATATTATTTGACTCTGTGTTTGGTCAACCCTATCGGTGATGGCCCGGTAACTACGGCCCGTTAGAGATGAGTTGTTATGTGTGATGGGCTTAGAACTAGGCCTGATTAAGATGTGTCATCCATGACGGGCGTTCAATCTCACTGGTTTAACTTTCAAACTCATCCGTGTCGAGCATTTTTTAGGCCCGATTGAGATAATGTGCATCCGTGACGGCCTTGTGCCCGTTAGAGATATTTTCTCCCATCGGTGACCTTTTCACAGTGACGGAGGACCAACCCGATAAAGATGAGGGTTAATGCCCGTTAGAGATAGCCGGTGCCGGCGTAGTGCATGTCTGTGCGAGTATATCTTTATCGGTCTCTTCTTAGGCCCGTTTGAGATGACTTAGTTGTGACGGCCCGCAAATCTAAGTCATATGATGGGCCGTCACAGAGGAGAGGATCTGCACTAGTGCCAGATCTATAATAAAGCGATAGCTCTATCTTATATCTGTGTTGATGGTCTACTTCTGCAATATATTTTACACAACTGGAAGGGCGTGGGTGTTCTATATCTTCTCACGCCTCGACTGTTGTGTAAGAGACAGCAAACAGATCTGGTGATCTGCTAATAGGCACATTAGTTTACAACATGTTATCAGTAGTTCTACCATCATCGGTTTGTCGTTATTACATTGATTTTTTAACGACAGATTAATATCTTAGTATTTTCCTTGGTATTTTCGTTGTTTGCATGTCCTACCGAGGCGCTACCGATGTGATGCTGGTCACGTCGCGCTATGCAAGAGGAGTTGTCGTCCGTTGTCGGCGAACTGTCCGTGGAAAACCTCGCGACTGCCGTGGACGGACGTGGTTGGCAGACGGCGTTCCAGCCTGCAAGACGCGAGCCGTGCGCGCCTGCCTCCGCTGCGGGCGTCGATTCTCGTCGTCGTTTGCAGCCGTGCGATCTCTCTCTGACTCGCGTCCGCCCTGAAGGCCACGGCCGGGCTGCACGTGTGTTACCCTGCCGCACGGAGCGGCCACATGCATGATCAATCTCACGCATGACATGCATTATTGCCCGAGTCGGTCGGGCCTGCACCGGGCGGCCAAAATGCATCCACGAGCCATGCGAGGCTTGATTGCTATACTTGCACCTCAGATCTACTACTGACAGTTAAATACGCGCTTCAATCAAGCACGCAGAATAAGCTAATTAGTAAGATTAATTTTTTTAAAACTAATTTACTAAGTCATCTATACATCCGGACATGGGTCTATTAAGATATGCGGTCTATATATATGTTTTATAGATTAATTATGTTTTCTCGTCTTATATTATAGATGTTTTGCTTACAGTAGATTTGATCCTGCTCTTGATCTAGCCGTAGATTAATTTTCTCCTTTTATCTATTTGCATCTATTTTATTTGATGAAAATTGTTGAAAATTACTAAAAATTAATGGAATACCATGGATTGGAGACTTGCCTACTTTGGCTGGGCCAAATCGGTCGACTCGCCCGTCTCCCTCGTATTTTTCTGTTTCTCTCTTTCTCTGATGATGTCATGCCGGAAACATGACGACATAGTCTAAGTCTATGTAGTCGGACTTGGAGACATGTCGGCCGTCATTCGCCACAGCTGCTGGGCATGTTGTCGGCCTTGTGTCGATGCCGTCGTGGGAAATCGCCGTCTCGGAGAAAGCCCTAAACCCGTGTTGTCGTTATTGCTAGAGTTAATGCCGAAGCAAGGCACCACCGTCGTTGATCACCTATCGATGCTGCAATCAAGTCGTGGTGGGGGGATGATGGGCCATCGACCGACTGCTACCGGATTAACCTTCGCCGAGATGACATGGACGGATGTAATTTTGTCGTTGCTGGGGCCTTGGTTGCCATCATTGAGCTCGCCTTGCCATCGTCTTGAGGATGTGTGGGTCGACGCGGGCCTCCATCGTGCGTCTCTGAGCCGCCCCCGCACCAATTACCACATGGGAGTGATGTCGTCGCTGCCGTCCTATCAATTGGGGCAATGGATGGTCGTCGATGACCTCCTCGCCACTTGCCGCACTAAACCCCTTCAATATCGACAGTCGATGTCCTCCGACGCATAGCCAGCATGCCAGGCATCAGACGCCGCCACGGGTGATGAAAGGAAAATGGGAAACCTTAATTCCTCCTCTCTCTCTCTCTCGGTCACTTAGGCGAACCGATTCGACCAATCTGCCTCCGCTCGACCGAATAAATCCCAACAGTAACAAGACAGCACAAACAAAATTAATAAAAACAATAAACGTGAAAATCCTCATGGGCTTAGAGTTTCAGAAATTCGACTCATTAGGCATTTTGGGGTACATCATGCCTGCTAGCCCAAATAAGATCGTGGCGAGAGCGGTAATTCAGCCCTTTTAATTTTGGTTTATTGACAACTTACGTTTAAGCCCCTAGAGTGTTGGGCTTTTACACTACAGTTCACTATTTAATGGAAGTTTACAGTTCAAACCTTGTAATAACAAGAATTACATTAATTTTGTTTGTGTGGCTTTATCTTGCTACATAGGCTCTATATAGTTTGGTTTTGCATATGGGACCTCAGACACATAAATAACCATGTCATGATGTTTTTAAGCATTTTAATGCTTTTCAAATTGTTGCAATTCCTACTAAATAATCTAGAGATGGTTTCTAGGTTTTGATGCTTCCGTAAATTGTGTTCAAATAGTGTAGAATCCCCTTGGAAGCATTATGCTGGGTTTATTTCCCTGTATTTATCTGTGGTGGCTTTTCTATGGGGTATAAATATTTTAAATATAATGCCAATAAGACCATAACAGAAAATCACCTAATACATGGAAATTCTAGGAAATTAAATATCCATGACTATGGATAAGACCACTCTTCGATACACTCCTTCATACATACATGGTGATATCTATGTGTCTACAACATGAAGCGACGTATACTTGTTGTACAAGATCCATGCTTTTGTTGAATTCATCGTGCATATCATCCATTTGCATGTTGTCTTCTCTGGGAACCACATGAAATGATTTGGATAGATAATGTGGGTGATTTCACGTCGAGGCCTTCAATGACTATTGTATTGTTTTGGGCATTAATGTATATCACTCTATCCCAATGCTTATACTCTAGAATGGGACTCTGAGTCGTTGAAATGTGTGGAATTAGACAATGTGCTTGGAATTAATTATGTCTTTCCCCTAGTGGCTTAACATCTTAATCAGATTATGGTCGGACTAAGGTCGATATTTTTGCTTTCCCCATGGTTGAGAGCATATTTTCCTGATTTGGAGATAAATGATTATACCTCAATTTTCTGGCAGCGTGGAGTTGCGAGGTCTGCTGTCTTACAAGGACATTGGAGAAACGGAGGTAAATCTAGCGGAATAAGCCAGAGGATAGATGTTGTGAATAGGCTGATTCCCACTTCGCTATAGCGTCAACAACCTGACTAGGGTGTTGACCCAGTCTCGGTCCTCGAGTGGATCCAGTGCTAAATGGCCACCTTTTGTTGATGACCAATGGTTGATAGTGTATGTCTAATAAGTTGCATGGCTAGTTAAGAACACGTCCTAGGAGGACATTGGTCAGCTATACTGTTGCCAAGCATTTTATCTTTTGCTCAGTTTGAAACTTTGCATTAGATCGATATTTCTCAAATGAATAAAGTTCTTGGTCTTTCTTGTTCTATTCTAAACCTTATCTTCATCTCCTCTCAGTAGCTTAATGTTAAGGATAATATCAGCCACTCCCAAATCTTTCATCTCAAAGCTTTTGGACAGAAAGTCCTTGACCTACTTAATCACTTTTGAGACTGGTCCCAAAGATCAATATGTCATCGACATATAAACACAAGATCACTCCCTCTCCCTCACCGTAGTGATAGTACACACATTTGTCAGCTTTGTTCACAACGAAGCCAGCAGATGTTAGAGTCTTGTCAATTTCTCATGCCATTGCTTAGGTGCTTGTTTAAGGCCATACAAGAATTTCAACAGCTTGTACACCATTCCCTCTAGACCTTCTAATACATACCCGTCTGCTTGATCCATATAGATTTTCTCTCCAACTCTCTATTAAGGAAAGTTGTCTTGACATCCATCTGATGAACGAGAAGACCATGAGAGGTTGCAAGAGCAAGTAGTACTCGAATCGTAATCAAGTGAGCAACTAGTGAATAAGTGTCAAAAAATCCTCGCCTTTCTTTTGGGTCTAACCCTTGGCCACAAGCCTTGCCTTGTACTCTTTAATTGTACCATCACGCCTAAGTTTTTTCTTAAAAATTCATTTCCATCTATATGAATGCTCGACGATTCCCCAAGTACCATTAGACATAATAGAGTCCATCTCACTGGGAACCGTTTCCTTTCAATAGTCAGCGTCAGGAGATGAATATGCCTCTTCTATGGTTCTTGGAGTGTCATCCACAAGGTATACAATGTAGTCATCACCAAAAGACTTTGCAGTCCTTTATCTCTTACTCTTTCGAGTAGCTACAAAATTATCCTCTTCAGGATTTTCCTCTAGCATTTAATCATTGTGTTCTATCGGCATAAAATACTCAGGGGATAAAATAGGTTATTGATTAGAAGTGCTAGGTGTATTTTTCATGGGAAATTCATTCTCAAAAATTGTAGCATCTCTGGACTCAATAATTGTACCAACATGCATATCAGGTATTCCAAAATCTATATCCCATATTGTGGATAGCGTAACCAAGGAACACATAATCTACCGTATTTGGTCCAAGTTTGTGCTTTTTTGACTAGAGGCACATTGACCTTAGCCAAACATCCCCATCTGTGCAAGTATGAGAGATTTAACTTCTTCTTTTCCCATTCCTCGAATGGTGTTAATTTTTTATTCTTAATAGGAGTTCTATTCAGGACATGACAAGTAGTTGATATAGCCTCACCCCGCCATTCCTTGGAAAGTCCTACGATATCTAACATGGCATTCCCCAACTCAATTAGAGTGTGGTTCTTTCTTTTGTCCACCCCGTTTGACTGAGGGGAATAGAGAAGCGTCCTCTCATGAATAATTCCAAACTCTTCGCGAGAATGAAGTAAACTGGTTTGAAAAATACTGTCCACCTTGGTTAGACCTCAACCGTTTGATTTTTCTTTCAAGTTGGTTTTCTACCTTAGCCTTATATATCTTGAAGTAATGCAATGCTTAATCCTTTGTTTTTTAGTAAATACATATAGTAAAGTCTAGTATAATCATTTATAAGTGTCATGAAGTATTTATTTCCCCTTTGGTCAACACATCGTTCATTTCGCATAGATCAGAATGAACAAGTTCTAGAGGTGCAAAATTTCTCACCTCGGATGCCTTGTGAGGCTTGCAAGATTGTTTCGCTTGAACACAAAGATGACACTTAGAACTTTTGGTCAAAGTGAATTTCAGGATTAAACTCATGTTAGTTAAGAGCATCATACAATCAAAATTCATACGACAAAGCCGTGAATGCCAAACATTGGACTTATCATCATTGCTCACATGGTTCACAACTTCATTGCACATATCGTCTAAGGAAGAGTAGAACAAGCCTCCACTATTATAACCTTTACTAATAAATGTTTAGAATCAAACACAAGTCTAAAACCATCTCTACACAGTAGAGAACCACTAACAGGATTCTTTATTGAGGGGACATGCTGCACGTTCTTTAGCTGCATGGTCTTTCCCGAAGTAAACTTCAGATCGACCGTACCAACACCACGAACAGCTATAAGCGAACCGTTCCCCATCAGTAAGGAGGAACCTCTCCTGACCTGATAAGAAGAAAACAGGGAAATGTCAGCACACATATGAATATTAGCGCCACTATGAACCCACCAGTCATGTGAGTGAAAAACAGAAAGAACTATAGGTAGAAAATTCTCGTACCCCAATGTTCCTCCTCCATCACTAATAACCATGTTTGCAAACTTTTTGTCCTTGTGATCAGGACAATCCTTAGCCCAATGCCTAGGCTTACCGCACACAAAGCAGTCGCCATGTGCCTTTCTCCTTAAAATTGGTTGTAGCCTTGGGTTTGACGTCAGGTTTGACCTTCTTGTTATTATTGTGAGATGCATGAGGGTTCTTCTTCTGAACCAAATTGGTGCTGGAACCTCCCTCGACCTTTTTGCCTCAACACCCAAAGTGCCAATGAGATCACTAACACTAAACTCTTGCCTCTTGTGTTTTAGAGAAGTGGCAAAGTCCAACCAAGAAGATGGCAATTTGGCAATAATATCACCCGCCACTAACTTGTTTGGCAACTCGCAACGGTTGTTCTCGAGTTCCTTTGCCAGCATCTGAATCTCATGAGCTTGTTCTACAAAGAATCAATCATCGACCATCTTGTAGTCATAGAACTCCTCCATGACATATAGCTCACTGCCAGCATCGGGAACTCCGAACTTGGCCTCAAGTACATCCCACATATCATTCCCAGAAGGCATGTGCATGTACACGTCCACTATATTGTCGGCTAGTACACTGATCAATGCTTCATGAAAAAGGTAATCCGTCACCTCAAACTTAGCCTCCTCCTCAGGTGAGAGAGGCGGTTCGGTCGGTTTACCCCATGAAACAAAGAAGCATTGTATAGTCGTCAACCACAGTAGTGCAAGTACTTGCCATATTTTATAGTTTGAACCATCGAAAGCATGTGGTTTTAGTGATGTCGCGAAACCAACTTCCAAATAGACCAATCAAGTTTTTGGATTGTTGTAAATTTCGTCATAATTAAACATATTTTAATACAGAAAATAAATATACTATACATGACAAGTATACAGAAATGTAATCTAGAGATAGTGCTAAAATATGAACATGCTAATAACAAAATAAGAATCATCTTGAAGCATGTTTAAAATTTGACATACGCGGAGTGTCATGCCCGAAAATTTAGCCCAAATTTCTAGACTATTTTATGTATTAAATCCCTGTTCAGAAATCAACCAGGGTACATAAAATGACAAATTAATACACAGATCTAAACATAAAGTTCTAGATTCACATGAGTAAGAGATAAGGATATTCGAGGTGTTGTAGATCTTTAGTCATTTTTGTGAAGTCTCCTGAATGTGTAACACATCTGGTCACCGCCTTCGAGTGGTTGATGGGCACATCTCAGGCTGAAGTTGACTGGCAGGCTAAAGGCCCACCAAATTCTCACGTATCCTTCTCTCGGGACGTCGGATATTTCGCTATGTCTGTTAGTTGATTTGAAGTGATTCTCTTCAACTCGCAAACATAATGCGAGGTTCGGGTCGTCACCGACACAGAGAGTACTTTAGGGCATGGAGAATATTTTAAAAATATTTCCAGCTATGATTTTTAAAGGAAAATTAATTTCATTATTTAATTTACTTGACTACTTTGCTTTTATTTTATTTAATTTTTAGGAAATTATTTATTTAATAATTTTTAATCCCAAACGAAAAAATCGGTGTGACAAATCTATCCCCTTACGGGAATCTCGTCTCGAGATTCGGGGCTAGAAAGAAGAAGGTAGGGTGAGTTTGGGTTGGCTTGCTGACTGCTACGGTTTGCTTTTGGCTCACACTGACTGATTCTGACCAAACATGGACAGCTGAACCTGTCGGCTTTAAGCTTGATGTTCTATTGCTTCCCAAAACTGCACTGGCTAGTTACGAATGTTCCGGCCCGGATCGCTACGAGGGTTGAAAGCTCCTTAGACTACACGCTTAACACTAGCACCTTTGGTGTTCGAGAATTCTTTTCGTGGACTCGAAACTAGTGGCGTTGTTCTTGAACCCTTGAAACTGACTTCCATGAAACCACGGACTCTGAATTTTGCTTCAAACTTCTATTAACCTGAATGACAGGTGTTTCAAGAAGCTGCTTGATCTACTTATACCTAAACTGCGGGTGTCTTGAGTTATCGCTTCTTTTGGCTGAACTGTTGACATGACCGCTTGGGGTGTGCCTTAGATTCGAACCTGTTAACTTGAGATCAATGTAACTCTGTTAATAGCTCATAACTTATTCCATTGGTTGCAACTCAATCTATTTCACAAGGTTTAACCTCCAAGCAAAATGGTTATGGCTTTAACCAAACTTCAAGCTTGCTTTACCAAGGTGGATAGGCTTTCGACCAACTATGACTGATGAGGCTACTACTCTTGAGAGTAATCAATCTCTTTGATTTATAGGCAACTTAATCCGTAGAACTAATTCTTCGGCATTCCATCGAAATGAAGTATTGGCATAGCTCCTTCGTGTGCTAGCTTTGAAAACCGACAAGACACAAACTTCAACGTTGCTTTCCCACAAATGCCGAACTAGAGAGCCATTGGGAACCGCCTTTGAATCAAACAAGGGTTCCTGCTTTTGATCTCACAAGTTTGCTTTGCACCCTTAAGTAAAGGTGGTTCGCCTAGACAATTTCTCCGAATCATACTTGGATGGCTGGATGCTCTAGCTTGACATTTACATCCACTTGCTTCTGAGCAACGTGATGGGGAAATTTTCCACTGACATTTTCTAGGAAACATTGGAGTGGTTTCCAAGAACTGTAGCGGTCGCCTTGAACTAAGGATAACCATTCTTGATCCATGTTCATCGCTAAGGTGCAGTTGCACTTATTATTTTTCGGAGAAACTTCCAAGATTAAGAGTACAGACATTTCTCTCATGATGTTATTACCAATTTTTCGTCATTCTTCTCATTTCCTTGAGGTGCCACTAATTCAGACTTTTAAGGAGATCGTATCATGTCAAATGTTACAGTGGTCTGAACATTATCATTTCCTTGATTCGTGTTCACACCACTAGGGTGCTATTGCCAATTACCACATCCTCATGACTTTCAAGATTAATGGGTTGTTAATCCTTATATACTGTCACATTCCAATAGTTTGTGCATATTCTCATATTATTGAGGTGTCCATTCACTTTTCGTAGTTAGCAATCATTCCTTAGAGTCTAATCAAAGCTGGAATGAGCGGGGAAAATGAAACTGTAGGTTTCTTATAACACCAGCAGTTACAGAAGTTAACATGTTTTTGAATTCTCAAGATGAATGCCAAAAGAAAAGAAACTGTGTATCTCAAACTTTATTCAATATTCCCTTATTATTACATAACTGCCATGAAACTTCTATGTAGAAATAAAGGTACTTGAAGATTAAATAATTGTAAACTGGCGTAGACTTGACTAGCAGACTTCTGGACTGGGCGACTTTTACTCCTGTGATTCTGGCCTGGTTGACTTGCTCTGACCTTGCATACAAGCTAGTGTTCTAACGGGAACACTGCTTCGCATGTAGACTTGATTGATTTCCAAGCATCTGAGCTAAGGTAGCACATGTTGCCTTGTTGGCTTTCATGGTGATCTTGTGGTTGGAGTGGATCACTATTTCTTTGGCATTGCTTGCCCTGCTGTTGCTGGTTCTGTTGCTTGGGGGTTGGTTGGCGGGTGAACCTTAGAACTTTTACTAGTGCCCTTGACGATAATATGCCGTGGAGGAGGTTGCAGGTACGGGCGATGACTATTGACCTTTGGCTTACAGGTGCCTTTTGGCTAAGGCTTGACCACATTGTGCTGAAGCTGGGCAGCTTGCAGAGTACTAGTGTTGCAGATAATGCTGGTGCCTTGAGGATGTTGGCACTTGAGCATTAGGTAACCTTCCATTAAATGATCTGGTTCCCAACAGTTCAAGCAACGACGGGCTTCTTTTGCTAGACTCGGAAGTGGACATTTACTGAGACGATGTCCTAACTTGAGACAATTGTAGCAAATCAGACCTGATTGTTCACACTGTGCTCTTTTCTGGGTCTACAGGCTAGCAGCTGGAACTGAAATGTGCACTGACTCGTGAGTCTTGTTTTCTACGCCTCTATTACCACTGATGGTCTTCACAGAGGTTGGAGCTGGTTGATGATCAGGAACATCATCACCATTAGAGGTACCAACCATGAGTTGACTGACAAGCCGATGGGATGTCCTTTGGTTTTCCTTGTCCTTAGCTAGGACCATAATCAGCTGACAGTCCTTAGGCATGTGATCTGTTCCCTCACACAAGAAGCACGTGACATTTCTCGTGGGACATTCATATGGGTGTCCTCACCATAGTGGCAGGTGTGGATGAACATGTTCATAGTGTGTCCAACTTCTCCACAACGACTACATGCTTTGAGCTCTATTTCTTCTTCACTATCATCTTTCCAGTTCCGCTTCATCATCATCACCAGAGGACATCTCTTCTAATTCGTCAACTTCTGGCTTGGGCGGACCATAAAGCCTAAGATGTCCGGTTAGCTAACGTGCACCACAGAAGGTATTCTTTCTCAATCTTCTCAGCATCTTCAGGAGTAAACAATGTGCCTGTGACGATCATCTTACTAGCACAGCCTGTATTCCCTACTGGTACTTTTCTTTTCTTGGAATTGGATAGTGGCAAACCAAAATCATGGTTGATTAGTTGACTGGAGTCTTCCTTTCTTTTTTAAGCATTGTGTCTCATCTTCGGTCTGTGTTTTGGCATACATGTCCCATGAACGGTTATGACCTTGCTCATTGAAACCATAGCAGGTGTCATGTGTTTCCCTGAAGCATGATGGCGGACTTGGTGTCATTGTCTCCTGGACACTTGACAGTATACTGGCGGGAGTCATCGAGGCTTGCATCGGAACATACTGACATTGCTCTTGATACTGACCCTGAGCTTGCATCTATACTTGTATCTGTTGCTGTTGAAACTGCCGTTGCATCTGTTGCATCATCATGGCCATTAACTCCGTCCAACTGGCCACTACCTAGGCTAGAGTTGGATCCCTAGGAAATGGGAGTGAAATACTCGTGTGGTCCTGAGCTGACCCAAGAGATGGTTGGGGTTCTGATCCACTGCCATTGCCTCTGACTTTAACCATCTGATGCAGAAGGAGAAAGGAGGGGACAAGGGAGGGGTTAAACTAAAGATGAGACCTTAATCCGCTTAATTACTGATATGATGTGAGTGTACTTTTATTGTTCAAGTTGATTAGGAAAACAACCTAGTATGGTCACATCCCCACCACTGATGTAAACCATACACCTGCACACAGAAAACAACACACGACCTAGGAACTACCGATACTACTCTTCCAGGAAGGATTGGGTTTTAGGGGAGCTCCGGAAAAACTTCGCTTGATCCTCGAGAAGCGCTGACTCAGGGCTGCTTGGCTTGGTCTTCTAGCTTGAAGCTTGGGCTGGACTTGACTTCACCGGTTGACGAGTAATTGGGTTTGTCCTCTAGGTTCAACAGCTAAGAGAGGTGGAGGGGGAAGAGAGAAATTTGACAAAACACTTTGCAGAGACTCGAGAGGGATAGAAGAGACATTTTCGCAAATAAGGTTTTTGCAAACTTGTCCTTAGGGTTTGACCATTTGGCTCAACCTACAGTCGAGATGGCTCTGATACCAACTTGTCACGCTCGGAAATTTAGCCCAAACTTCCATACTATTTTATGTATTAAATCCCTGTCCAGGAATCAACCAGGGTAAATAAAATGAAAAATTAACACACAGATCCAAACGTAAAATAAAGCGTAAAATAAAAACACTTACTGAAGGGGCACTTAGCCCTCACACCCAAAAAGGACAGCATCGGAAAAGAAAAACGATCCTAGCGGGGCTTCAGCTTCACTTCACAGGCAAACTCAACTAGGGTCTGAGCCTTGTTTTTCTAACTCTATCTTCAACTCAGAAACACTACACTTCTGAAAGGGCGAAAAATCGCAAGGTTGAGTACAACCACAGTACTCAACAAGCCACACCAAGAAATGAAGACGTGCAAGGGGAGACCACGAGTGGCTTGCGACTATTTTGCAGAATTTGATTTGCAAACATTTATTGTTTAAAAATAGTAAAACGGCTGAGTAATTAAGGCAATATTAAATCTTCACTAAACAATGTTATCCCACATTGAACAGACCAAACCATCCACCTGAACTAAACCAGTTCCATTAAGTCTAATTATTTAGTAGTGTGGGACTTATCATAGTGAATCTGGTCGATCGCCGATAACCGCGGGCACGACTATTCGAATAGTTTTACTCTGATCAGAGGTGCATAACTTTACCCACAAGACACGATTCCACACATGTTACCATGCGCCGAAGTACCACCATGATACTGCAAAGGTAGAAATCGTGACAAGACCTTTCGCATAACTCCCCCTGACCAAACAATACCACACCAAGGTTTCACCCCGACTCCTCGAAAGGTAATGAGCAGCCCCCACCCACCCTTCCCCCCTCCCGCGTACCACGGTGAATCCAGAAGCTGATCAACCAGATACCCCGACCGACCAAACTCCATCACGCCCATCCTCCATAGGGTACGTCAACTGGAAGAAAGCCATCCACTATGACCAAGCAGTGGTGCACAACGACAAAAATCGGTGACGGCGATTTTGGGTGATTTTTGGCTCAGCGAAAAAGGAAAATCGGAGAGGGGAAGCTCCCGGGTCTTATAGGGGGTTTTGAAGACCGCATCACGCACGGATAAGGCTTGATTTCCCGTCGTTCTTCTTGGACTCGGAGAAAGAGAGAGCGGCGGAGGAGTGGTTAGGGTTTGCGGCACGGGCTCGAATATGGGGCGGCCGAGAGGAGGTAAGGGGCGGCGCGGATGCGGTGCGGCGTGCGCGGCTCGGGCGACGCAGATTTCACGCAGGGACGGCAGCGATGCGCGGGCGACACGGCGCGGGCGGCGGACATGGTGGCGCGGGGAAGGGGACGACCCCGACAGGTGGGGCGCACCTGTCGGCGACTCGAGGAGAGAGGAGAGGGGCTGGCAAGCGGGGTCCACTTGTCAGTGGCTCGGGGAATTAGGGACGGAAAATGGACTTTGGCGCGGCGCACAAGGCAAACGGGTCGAGCGCACAAGGAGAGAGAGAGGGAGGCGACGGCTGTCGGGCTATGCCACGAGGGACCAAAAGCAAACTTGGCCGTTTTCGGCCCAAATCGGAGGGGGGAATTTTAATTTGTTTTCCATTGAAATTAATCTATAAATGATCTTTGAATTTCTATAAATGCTTCAAGTGCTCAAATAATTCCAATAAAATTTCTCAAATATATGAACACCGAAAGTATTTAATAAAAATATCACGAGCTCATTTAATAATTAATTTATTTAATTACCGAAGTGTTCTTTGTATTATTCAATTTATTTCTAGAGCTCCAAAATTTCACGAAAAATTTAGAGAGTACTTTAGGGCATGGAGAATATTTCAAAAATATTTCCAGCTATGATTTTTAAAGAAACATTTAATTTCCTTATTTAATTCACTTGATTATTTTGCTTTTATTTTATTTAATATCTAGGAAATGATTTATTTAATGTTTTTATTCCTGAACGAAAATTGGGCTGTGACATGGAGAACGCTCCGGTGTTGGGTGAGGCGGTGTTCTTGTTGTTGCCTCTATTGATGGAGTCGTTCTCGTCTCCTCCGGTGGCGCCGATGTCGCCACCGCTGCCACCTGTTGCATCCACCAGTAGACATGTCGAGTAGAGGAAGTCAATGATGTAGGAAGTCGATGTAGAGCAATCGCACAGAAGCGCTTCCCAGAAACTTGATCGCTCGCCTACCACCAGGGTTCGACAAACCGTATGAGGGAGGGTTACCGCCCTCCCCCCGGTAAGCAGTTACCGTGGTAACCGCGCGGTTACCACGGAAAACTGCACAAAATTCGTGCTCAAAATTCAAAACGGTTACCGCCTGGTTTTGATACGGTTACCACGCGGTAAGCAGTGGTTACCGCGGTTTCCTCGGTGGTAACCGTCGGCTATTCTGTAGACCAAAAAAATCAAGGGAAAATAGAAAAATGCAAAATTATGTGGAGTAATTGGAGATAATTAGAAGAATATGAAGTATAGTTCCAAAAACTTGCAAACATAAATTTTGCTTCTACAATAAAAAAATTCGGCATGACCTTCCCTATTTTATGGACTTCGAAGCAATTCAACAATTCATCAATGCATATCACAATATTTTAGTACTGCAATGCGTCACGAAGTCAACATATAGATGAAAAAGTGTTCACAGCAAGATAGATGATAGTTCATATGGCACCCAATCATAGAAGTTGTTCAAATCGTGCCTGAATCAATCATAGTAGTTGTTGCAATGATAGAGTGCGGTGCTAGCTATTCCACTTATTATATGCCATGTTGTATTCTTCAGTGGACATCAACATCAATCCATGTGAGTGAATCAACCTAGCCTTGTATTCCTGCCAACTTTGACCTGTCCATGATGTCGTTGCTGGCAACTGCTGGTATAGTTGAGCATACAACTCGGGCTCTCGCCACTCATATACCAGGTAGGAGCAGGATACTGAGAAGAGGTGGTACGGTTGTACACGTACGTAGGATAGCCACTGTCAATGTTGTAGGAACTGAATGAGCCATAGCTATCCTGTGGTGTATCGAAATGTTGTTGGTGTCGTCGACCGCCCGGAGTAGTGGTAGTCCACTGAGAACTTGGAGCACCATGATCCGTGTCCTATGTAGCATGAGTGAAATCGGCCTCACCTGCAATAGGAATAGTAGGATGGAAATTAAACAGTCATGAACTACAAGTGTTGAAATAGTAAGTAAACTACATCATACACTGAATTGAATCTAGTTGTGCTCCTATGACTGTGTTGTTTGCCCCCTAGAAGGCACATCAGTTGTCCCTTGGCCGGCTTGAACCCCTTCGCCTCCGTCGTCCGTATCAGTTCTTAAGGAACTGTCATTGGACTCTTGGTACTTCGGACTACCTTTAGCCTCAGAGTCACTGTTGGCTCGCCGCGCCTGTGTTGCTGGACCTTCTTCGGAAGGAGGTTGCAGTGTCATCTGTCTCTTCTTCCTTTTTCCAATGTGAGTGTCTCCTATAGTTCCATCAGCCCACTTAGTAACACTAGAAGCTCCCGTGCTCTTGCGCAAGTCAGTTAAGTCCACCAGGTTGGTTTCTAGTGGGCTTGGCACCGCGACATCACTCTTTGTGGAGTCTTCATCTTAGCAACTGCTTGATGGAGGGTTTGATATAGGTGGCCGAGGAGATACTTTCCCAAAGGGATTTTTCTTTTCTCCACCAAGGCCTCGGCTATGATCTGCCAATTGGCAGTCGGCCCACAGCTCGAGCCGCAGAACAGGAATTTTACTAACCACATCATGAGAAATGCGACGTGTTCCCTGGGGCCGACTGGTCCTTCCATCATGTTCATGGACACATAGCTGCTCCATCCTCCTATGGCTTTTGTTTTGAATTGATGTTGGCTTTTCCTGGACAGTTCTTCAGTGTTGGCCGACGACAGGATATCTAGTCCAGTGGTCATGACTACGTCGGCCAGGGTGACTGTCATTAGGCCTTGTTGAAACATGAAGGCATTGAGGGTGTCATTCCAGAAGTAGGTTGCAGCCGACATCATTGGTTCATCTTTTTGCATATCGGCTATTGACAGAGATAGACATTGAGCTATTCCTACCTCTTCCCAGTGGGTTTGCTTGGCTGATTGCATCCTCTTATACAATTCAAGCCAGGATTTGTCCATGGATGGCCAAGACTTAAAAGTTCCAGACCAGTGGCTCAGAGAAAGTTTCTTCATATTGTAGGGCATCCTATTGGTTTCGGCTATGATTATCTCGGTAGGGTCCTTGTTGCCAATAGGCCCTAGGAAATATCTATTTTGCTGAGCAAGGCTGGGGATGGCTATTTGATGGGACAAGTGCTACAATCGGAAAGAAGAACAGATTTATAAATGAAAAACCCTAGAATTCAAATCTATAAGTTCAGGAGGAAGAGAAAGGGTTTTTGGGCCGATTAGGGCGTACCTCACGGAACTCGGCAGAGGCCGCGGCCGATGCGATGGCAGTGGCAGCGGAGGAAGCCATTGTGTGACTGGAGATTGCCGGAGGAGGGGATCGCCGGCGTGGGTCTTGAGGGATGTACGGGTCGCTGGAGAACTCGAAGGTTGCTGAGGTGGCTGCTTGTTTGTGAAGGCGTGACATGTGTGACAGCCGCGGGGCGGTATTTAAAGAGTGTTGCGAACGGCCGAAACAGAGTCGTGCTAGGATTGCGCCTTGGATTTGAATCGCCTAAAATCCGCAACATTGCATATCGCGGACTTGGGGGGCATGTGTTAACGACCAAATTTGGTAACCTAACTCCCGGGTTTGAAACAAAGATTGAAGTAGAATTGGAGAAGAAACACGATCTGAGAAGAGATGGAATCAGAATCGCCTAAGTCCGGATCGGCTACGGAGCCTATCGATTGAGAACGAGTCGGACTAAGATAGCCGATAGCCGATTCTGGGTCAAGGTGAAGTGGGACCAGTCCCGGCGGAAAGCGTGGAGATGAATAGAAGATTCGGTTCCTAAATTGCGTGTTAAAAGATATTGCCATCTATAGATAGAGTCCTGTAACGACAATTGTATCTGTAAATTAGGAATTTGTTTATATTGTCTATTGTAATGCGGCATGACCATATCCCAGGATATTGTCGTATTTTAAATAGTAGATTAGATAGAGACTGTGGTTTGCACGGATAATGTTATTCTTGGGTATAAATAGGACCCGAGATCCCTGTAATTAAAAATTCACACAATCAATACAACCTTCGGCGCATCGCCTCTTTTTTCTTTAGACGAACAGCTGATCCGGCTTCGGGCTGCATCGTTTCGATCCCTGAATTAAGGTAAATGCTTGTCATTAGTGGTATATCTCATCGAATTTAGTGCTTCCATATCTATGACACGCTAAATTCGATGATTTATGTTGCGCTAGTTATCATATATCACATATAATCTAGAACAATGTTTAGATCTGTCTCGACATCGGCTCGTTTCTGTCAAGAATCAGTAGTCGATAGAGCTAGATCTAAGGGTTGGCCTAGATTATATGTGATATCCACCGCCTCGAGGTATTTACATCAGTTACAGTAGATCTGATTCTTCTTTTTATACTTAATGTTGCATCAATACTGATCTATTAAGTCATTTTTAGAGCTTTTATGATCTACTCGGCTAGATGTATATGTTTAGAGACAGTGCCGGGGTTTCAGCCTATTAACACCGAAATTTGGTAATTGAATCCTTAAGTCCTGGCAAAAGTGAAGCAGAATCGGATCGGCTGGTTTGTCGAAGAAACATGTTTCTTTGTGGGGATCTAACCTAACACTTAACGCATGCTTCTTTGTTTTTCTTGTTGGTTAACAGATCAAACCAACTGGCACGCCCAGCACCGCACAGGCAGCCGAGAAGGACCTACACTGGAGTCAAGCATATCTCCTAGGCCAGCTTCTTGTTAACACCGAAATTTGGTAATTGAATCCTTAAGTCCTGGCAAAGGTGAAGCAGAATCGGGTCGGCTGGTTTGGCGGAGAAACAAAGGCCGCATCGGCTGAGAAGTGATCGGCCGTGAGGCCAATCGGCTAAGGTTGGATCGGACAAGGGCGACCGACAGTCGATTCTAAGATCAGAGAAGATAAAGCCATTTCTGGTGTAGCAGTTTGAAGATAAATAGAAGATTTGGTTATTAAATTGCGCGTTAAATGATATTGCTATCTATGGATAGAGTCCTGTAATGGCAATTGTATCTTTAATTTAGGAGTTTGTTTAAATTGTTCATTGTAATGCGGCGTGGGTCCTTCCCGAGATAACGTTGCATTTTAAATAGTAGTTTAGATAGAGTCCACGGTTTGTACGGATAATGTATCTTGGGTATAAATAGGACCCGAGACCCCCTGTAAAATAGATTCAATACAATCACAATCAATCAACTTTCGGCGCATCGCCACCCTTTTTCTTCAGACGAGCAATTGACTTGTCTACGGGCTGCATCGTTTCGATCCCCAAACCTAGGTAAATGTTTGTCATTAGTGGTATGATTTGCTGTTTCTAGGGCTTCCATCGTAATGACACATTAGATTCAGGAGTTCGTACTGCGCCATTTATCATATAGCGCATATAAATTAGATCAATGTTTAGATCTATCCTGCCATTGGCTAGTTCTATCAAGAATTCACAGCCAATAAGGCTAGATCCAAAGGTTGGCTGGTTTATATGCGGTATCCACCGTTTCGAAGAGATATAAATCGAGTACGATAGATCAGGATTGTTCTTTTTATACTTAATGTTGCATTAGGTTTGAACTATTGAGTCGTTTTTAGAACTGCCAATGATCTATTCTATTAGATTTATATGTTTAAGAGATAGTGTCGGGGTTTCAGCCGGCCTTATCTATCCTAATCTATTTCTTTTAATATATTTATAATTAGATTTATATTAGGACTGTCTCTTATGTTAAGATCTTGTTCTCTTCGGACCTTGTGAGCCAAAATCGGATGGCCATAGACAGCCGACAGCCGATTTCTGAGCTAAGCCTCTGGTTCAAGGATGATATCTTTCATAAGAACCATCGGAGTACTAGCCGATTTATTGTTAGCTTTCCGGTATCGGCTAGGTTATCAGTACATATATCTATTATCCTTTACTGTATTTAGGTAAAACGGCTAATGCTGTCTCGGTATCGCCGATCCATTCTAGTCGCTTGGCTTAAATATATTTTAGGATAGCAGATATATGCTCATGGATTCCCTTAGCCGATTCAGTGGGGATCTAACCTAACACTTAACGCATGTTTCTTTGTTTTTCTTGTTGGTTAACAGATCAAACCAACTAGCATGCCCAGCACCGCACAGGCAGCCGAGAAGGACCTGCACTGGAGTCAAGCAGATCTCCCAGGCCAGCGCGTGAGAGAAATTTCTCGTCAACACGCTTCTTGGCACGCCCGGTGGGACTTTCTCTGTCGGCTCGACTCGGACGCATAGATTTAGCCAGCAAGATGGTCGACTCCAAGAGCCTCAATGTTTCTCATGACAACATCATGCCTGTGAAAATGGAGCAGTTATCGGCTGAACAACAAGCCGATTACTATAAGATGGTGGAAGAGCTCCAAGCCAACTACTTGCAATCTTTCGCCCAAACAAGATCCAGGGCCGTGCATCAGAAGTATAAATTCAGCGTGGACAATCTCAAGGCATCCTCCTCTGGTGAGACAAAAGGCAAACAGAAGGTGGAGGAGCCGATCCAGGAACAGGACGATTCAGCTCTATATTCCCTACAAGACCGGATCGACTCGGCCGTCCATCACGCGCTAGTCAACCAAAGTAGCATCCTGGTCAACACTCTCCACAACATGATCGCTACCGTGGTCGACGCCAAGATAGCCGACCAGCTGCAACGGGGGCCGACGTGCTTCACAGACGGTCAATTTCCTGGTTACAGGACGTTGGTCATGCAGAATCGGCCGATCCCACCACTAGCACAACCAGGGCCACCAAGAGGATCCTCAGCCGGCCAAACCCAACTGAGTCGGCTACAAAACCAATGGTTACCATGCTGAACCGACAGCAACCGCTGCCCCAGGATCAGATTGCTAACATGTTCAACGACAATCGGCAGTCTGAGCCAATTCCCCAGATTGACCCAGACAGACGGTACAACACTGGTGGCCGACAGCTGTTCCCAGGACCACAAACGCCACCACCGGCGCATAGGCCACCTCCCGTTGATCACCACTACCAGTACCAAGGAGGCCATCAAGATCATCACTACAGGCCTCAGACGCCACCACCGCGGTATCGGCAAGCAGCCGCACCGTACGAACCATACGAGCCGATACAGTAGGACAACCGAACTTGGGCCGATCTGATTGCAGATGTTATGCGCGATCAATTCGGCCTCAAGCCGAAAGACTCAGGAAACATGTATCGGTATCCCTATCCAGAGCACATCGAGCGGATTCCATTGCACAACTGATACAAGATCCTAGATTTTTCGAAGTTCTTAGGGCAAGACAACGTTTCAACTTATGAGCATGTTAGCCGATTCTTGGCACAATGCGGCGAAGCATCGGCTACAGACACCTTGAGAGTCCGATTGTTCCCTCTTTCTCTTTCAGGATCGGCTTTTACTTGGTTCTCCTCATTTCCCTACAACTCAATTCAGAGCTGGGGCGATCTTGAAAAACCATTCCACAGCTACTTTTACTCCGGTAACCATGAGATGAAGTTGTCGGACCTTACCAGCATCAGGCAAAAACTCAACGAATCAGTTATGGAATACATCCAATGCTTCAGGGAGATGAGGAACCGATGTTACAGCCTGTTGCTATCGGACGCCCAACTGGCCGATTTGGCCTTTCATGGTCTGATCGCGTCGATCCGAGAGTAATTCTCTGCGCATGACTTCGACAGCCTAGCCCACTTGGCGCAGAAGGTGACGGCACATGAGCAGCGATTCCAAGACACCAGGAAGGCCATCAAAAACATAACTCAGGTTGTCGTCGAATCAGACTGCGAGTCCGACGATGATGACAGAGAAGTGGCAGCAGCCGAATGGGTCAAGAACAAAAAGGCCATCGTCTGCCAATGGCTGCTGAAGACGGCTAAAGAAGAACGATACGACTTCGACATCACCAAGGCCGACATGACTTTTGACTTGCTGCTCAAGGAGAAGCAGATTCAGCTGCCTGAGAATCACGTGATCCCGTCGGTCGAGGAATTAAAGAAGAAGAAATATTGCAAGTGGCACAACTCCACATCCCATGCCACCAACGACCGCAAAGTCTTCAGGCAGCAAATCCAGTCGGCAATTGAGGCCGGGAAGCTGAAGTTCTCTGATTCAAAACGGTCGATGAAGGTAGACGGCAACCCTTACCCAGTCAACACAGTCCAAGCCGGCCCCAGGCAAGCTGATCCACAGAAAAGAATGGCGCACGGCTTAGTCAATACATCGATCGGGGCCGAGGCAGAAGACGAGCCGATTGGATATCACGCCGCACCAATTAATATGGTGCGCCCAGTTATCAGATCGGCTGACCGACGGCTGATCCATGAAGATAGCCGACACCATCCTCAGCACCGGTCTCGGCGGGGAGAGGCTTGTAATGAAGCACCTCGTCGGCGCAAGCCGGAGATCCAAAGCCGCCGATCCGCATTGGCATTGTGATTTTTTCAGGTACTGCTGGGAATCAGGCATGAGACTGCCAACACTGGACGATTGCCCAGCATGCAACTATCGCCACGACGATGAGCACAGGAGCTCATCGGCTGCAAGCCCAGCCCGGTTCATCCCTAGAGCCGTTCAGCTAAACCAACAGCGGCGGTCCATCCATAATCGGCTCGGCCTGATCCACCAAGACTTCTTCATCGACGAAGACCACAATGACAACAACCACAATGATGAAGAGGCCGACGACGAGGAATCGGCCAATCCCCAATGGTGCCCATCCGATCTCTTCACAAAGACGCAAAAAAGAAGAATTCAATGACTTAAGCATGAAGGGAGATAAGACGAAGTTCGGCAAATGATCCACGAACAGCGCCGTCGGCTGGGTAAGATCAAAAGGCGATGGGTTCCCAAAGAGAAAACTACCGCAACCGATGAAGAGCAAGCCAAGGAGAGCCTAGCCAATCAAGCCAGAAGGGCAGCCAAAAGGAAAGGCAAAGTTTCTGCATCGGTTAACATGGTGTTCATACTACCAGCCGAGTTCAGTGCTCCTGAAGCCGATGCAGACACCATCGAGGACGACCTAGTGAAGCTAGCAATCTCACCAGAACAGGCTGTCTTCGACAAACCCGACGGGACCGAAAATCGACACTTGAAGTTTTTGTACGTTAAAGGATTCGTCAACGGCAAGCCGATTTCCAGGATGCTAGTTGATGGGGGAGCTGCAGTCAACCTCATGCCTTACGCAACATTCAGAAAACTATGCAAGGGGGCCGAAGACCTGATAAAGACCAATATGGTGCTCAAAGACTTCGGCGGCAACCCATCAGAAACCAAGGGCGTTCTCATCGTCGAACTGACCATCGGCAATAAGACCGTGCCCATAACAATCTTTGTCATTGACGGGAAGGGGTCTTACAGCCTGCTGCTCGGATGGGACTGGATAGACGCTAACTGCTGCATTCCTTCTACGATGCATCAGAGCTTGATCCAATGGGACGGCGACAAGATTGAGATCGTGCCAGCCAACAGGTCAGTTAGTGTCGTCAGTGCCGATTTGCCGCTTTGGGAAATCGAAGGCATCAATTGTTTGTCTGGGAAAATCTGGCAAGCCGATTTTCTAAATGTGTCCAATTCCACAATACAGCCGATTGGAGACGACGAGCCACAGTTGCTGATTTGAAAAAAAGATGGTGCAGGGCTCAAGCGTCTTCGGCATGGACACCGCGGACGAAGACAAAGGCAAGCTCGGGCAAGGTTACACGTCGACCGACGAATTAGAGGAAATTGACATCGGCTCTGGTGACAGGCCAAGGCCGACGTACATTAGCAAAAATTTGTCTCCTCATTGTAGATCCCAGCTTATTGATTTCTTAAAAGAATATAAAGATTGTTTCGCTTGGGAGTATTTTGAGATGCCCGGCCTCAGCCGATCAATAGTGGTCCATCAACTGCCGATTAAGGCAGGCTATCGGCCGTTCAAACAGCCTCCCAGGAGGTTCAAGGCCGATATGTACGATGCAATTAAAGCCAAAATCACTCGGCTATACGATGCAGGATTCGTTCGGCCTTGCCGATACGCCGAGTGGGTCTCAAACATTGTCCCAGTGTTGAAGAAAAACGGTAAACTTAGGGTGTGCATCAATTTCAGATATTTAAACAAGGCAACCCCTAAGGACGAATAGCCAATGCTGATAGCCAATCTGCTTGTCGATGCTACTTCGGACCACAAATTTATCAGTTTCATGGACAGCAATGCATGGTATAATTAAATATTTATGGCCGACGAGGACATCACAAGACCGCTTTTCGGTGTCCCGGCGCAATCGGCTTGTACGAATGGGTAGTAATGACAGTTGGCTTGAAGAATGTTGGGGCAACATATCAACGGGCCATGAACTATATTCTTCACGACATGATCGGCTCACTAGTAGAAATATACATTGACGATGTAGTTGTTAAGTCCAGGGAGATAGAGGGCCACATAGCCAATCTGAGACAAGTATTAGAGCGGGCGAGGAAGTATGGCCTGAAGATGAATCCGCTTAAGTGCGCGTTCGGCGTATCGGTCGGGCAGTTCCTGGGGTTTCTTGTTCATGAAAGAGGAATTGAGGTTACACCAAGAAGCATAAATTCTATCAGGACAATTCAGCCTCCGATGGACAAGAAACAACTCCAGTCATTGATTGGCAAAATAAATTCCATCAGGCGATTCATAGCCAATCTCTCAGAAAAGATGGAGCCATTCACACCATTGCTTCGGCTAAAAGCCGATCAAGCATTCACATGGGGGGCAGAGCAGCAAGACAACATAAAAGACTGTCCGAGTTCCCCTCCAGTTTTAATGCTTCCACAAAAAGGAATACCGTTTAAGCTGTACCTATCAGCCAATGATAAGTCAATCGGCTCCGTTTTAATCCAAGAGGTTGAGGGCAAAGAAAAAGCCATCTTCTATCTCAGTCGACGATTGCTAGACGCGGAAACAAGGTATTCACCTATGGAGAAGCTATGCCTATGCCTCTATTTTTCATGTACGAAGTTAAGGCATTATCTGCTATCCAACGAGTGCACAATAATGTGCAAAGCTGATGTAGTTAAGTACATGCTATCGGCTCCAGTGCTGAAAGGAAGAATTGGGAAGTGGATTTTTGCGCTAACAGAATTCGATCTAAGGTATCAGGCACCAAGGGCATTCAAGGGACAAGCCATAGCCGATTTCATTGTGGAGCACAGAAATGACTCGATCGGCTCAGTGGAGATTATGCCTTGGACTATGACGTTTGACGGCTCGGTTTGCACCAACGGCTGCGGCATCGGCTTGGTCATCATTTCACCCAGGGCGGCAAGCTTCGAGTTTGCTTTTGCTATCAACCCCCACGCTATAAACAACCAGGCCGAATACGAAGCCGTCCTTAAAGGATTACATCTACTCAAGGAAGTTGAAGCCAACGGCATCGAAATAATGGGAGATTCATTGTTGGTCATCAGCCAATTATACGGAGAATACGAATGCAAAAATGATGCGCTGATGGTCTATAATCAGCAATGCCGGGAATTAATGGACGGTTTTTGGCTAGTTACTTTGAAACACACCCCAGAGAGCAGAACACAGAAGCTAACGATTTAGCTCAAGGGGCATCGGGCTATCGGCCAATGTTGAAAGAGATTGACATAGAAGTTACCGCCATTACAGTCGATGATTGGAGGTTTGAAGTTTACAGCTACCTCAAAAATCCCTCTCAATCGGGTACAAGGAAATTATGATACAGAGCATTAAGATATGTGTTGCTCGATGAAGATCTATACTATCAGATGATTGATGGTGTGCTACTCAAGTGTTTGGGAGCCGATCAGGCCAAAGTGGCCGTCGGAGAAGTCCATGAGGGAATCTGCGGCACATATCAATCGGCACACAAAATGAAGTGGCTGCTTCGTCGAGCAGGGTATTTCTGGCCGACGATGCTGGAGGATTGTTTCAAGTATTACAAGGGCTGCCAGGATTGTCAAAAGTTTGGGGCCATACGACGAGCACCAGCGTCGGCTATGAACCCAATTATTAAGCCTTGGCCGTTCAGAGGATGGGGCATTGATATGATCGGCCAGATCAATCCACCCTCAAGCAAAGGGCATAAATTTATTCTGGTGGTGACAGATTACATCACAAAGTGGGTGGATGCAATCCCCCTGAGGAAAGTGGATTCTAAGGACACAATCGAGTTTGTCAAAGAACATATTATCTACCGATTTGGCGTTCCACAAACGATAACAACAGACTAGGGATCTATCTTCGTATCAGACGAGTTTGTTCAATTTGCCGACGGCATGGGGATCAAGTTGCTTAATTCTTCGCCATACTACGCACAGGCCAACGGACAAGCCGAAGCGTCAAATAAACGTTTGATTAAGTTGATTAAAAGAAAGATCTCTGAGTACCCTAAACAGTGGCACAGTCGATTAGCTGAATCACTGTGGGCGTATCGGATGGCATGCCACGGATCAATTCAAGTCCCTCCGTACAAGCTGGTATACGGGCATGAGGCAGTGCTACCATGGGAGAGTGTTGTCGGCTCAAGGCACATTCAGCTATAGGATCAACTCACAGCCGATGATTATTATCACTTGATGGTGGATGAATCAGAAGACTTGGTTTTATCCAGGATGAGGGCCTTGGGAAAAGTTACAAGAGATAAAGAATGAGTAGCCTGACATTATAACAAAAAGTGGTGCCTAAATCTTTCGAGGAAGGCGAGCTAGTTTTGAAATTGATACTGTCGATTGGATCTAGACATAACAAATTCGACAAGTGGTCACCAAATTAGGAAGGACCTTTCAAGATCCACAAATGTGTCTCTAAAGGAGCTTATGTGCTAGAAGGGCTAGATGGAGAAGTATTTGGAAGGGCTCTTAATAGAAAATACCTGAAGAAATACTACCCAAGTGTATGGATCAACTCATGATTTGGCTCTGGCTGCTTAGCCCATTTATGACAACTGATGTCTTGCTTCAATAAGGCATCGCCTTTAGGCATTTTTATGCAACATTTTTCCCTGGGTTTCCTATGATCGGCTAATGATTGGTCGATAGCGACGGCAATAATACGCGAATGGCTCGAATTCACAATTTTGTTGACACCGAAGCTATCAACAAAACTTGGGGGCATATACACACATGAGCCGATTGCAAAATCGGGTGTCAGGAATTTTTAAACTTTTAAGCTTCGTAATCGGCAGTCCAAATAAAAGCGTTGGAAGTGATTCAGATCGATGGTCGTGATTCAAGTGTTAACATCGACGGTTGTGGTGTGGTCTCGGAATCGGTGAATGTGATGCGATACGGACGGCTAGGGCCGATTTCAGCATGAGCAATTAAAGATACTACATGCGGCCGAAGCCGATCTCATTCACGAGCATAGCTGCAAAAGATTGATAGACTATACTACACAAAAGTTAAAGCCGATTACAAAGTGCGAGCAAGCTGATCAAAGTTCAAGCCCATTACAAAAGTTTGACAAATATATTACAGGAGGCAGTAGCCGATTTTCGAATGTTAAAATATTACAAGCTCATTGTTTCAAGAAGTCGGCTATGGCCAACAACACCGTCCGCCTGATCTGGTCTATCTCCTCAATGGCCCTGACGTCGTCAGCCTCAGACCCAGCCACCGGCCGGATGCCCTTCACCAGGTGCCGTAGATGTGCCACAACCGCCTTGATACTTTGGTGTTGAGCTTCGATTTTGGCTGGCAAGCTGGCCATGTACTCCTTGTGGACATCGATCTCGTTGAACGCTTGGGGGGCAGCCGACGGAGATCGTGGGGGCTGCAAAAGAAGAGTTAGCGGTCGATTCGGCTAATTTCTACAAATCAAGGTGCGAGAGACGATTACCGATGGCATGTGACGTGGAGTGCGGCCGGCAAATTTCTTGACCTGAAAAGAATTTTTTAGTCAGATGCAAGTGATATCATTGTAAAGCCGAATTTGGTGAAGTTAGGGCTTACCGGCCAATTTTTCGCTGGGGGACTTGGGAACGACGGAACGCCGGCTAGAGCGTTGACGGACTCATGGCTCGAGCTCACAGGTTCGGCCGCCGCTCCAACAGCCGCCGACATTTCCTCGCTGCGACGACGTCGAGGTGCGTGACGGCCGAGTCAAGGGGAGGCTATCGGTTTGCGGCTGCAGGTTCCTTCTCTTTCAGCTTTTTGGGGGCAGGCGCGGCCGACGGCTGTATGAGTGGTGCAGCCCTTTTCTTCTGGGCAATCGACTCACGCACTTGCCCTCGTAGAAACGACGCCAGCTTCGGCGCTCCCCAGCCGATGGCCGACGGAGCGAGGCCGCCCCCGTCCAGAACACCTAGACGGTATTCGATTGGGCGCCGGAGTCGCTCACGCTCGGCCGCTCCGTCTCCGTCTCCACGCAAACCGGAGGGCGAATGTTGATCGGCTATATCGCCGATGATAAGAAGAGGAAATTCATTTGCAATTTGCTTACCGAAGGAATTTCTTCGGGCAGGAGCATATCGATGTAATGAGATGACCGCTGCTGAAAGATATGTCATTTGATTTCAGCCCACCATTGGTCGTAGGTCGTGCTTTCGAGTGCCGGGGTCATCACCCGATTTCGCGAGGAAAGGGCCGGCTATATTCAGCGGTGATGCATTATCAAGTCTTGGTTCACCACTCCCCTCGTTTCAATATTCTCGGCATAATAAAAGCCGATGGGCAATTGCCCAAGACCAAACTGTCTCGCCGCCGACACAGGGTAATAGAACTCGTAGCTCTTGGCCACCGATCGGCCGGTGGATCCCGGTCGGCAAGATGCGGGGGACACGAGCGGCGATGAACGGCTCCCTGCACCTTGGATTGTCGGCTGAGTTAATGTCCTCCCGTTGAAATCAACCGGCAACTTGAACAGTCCTCGGTCCGGTAAAAGTACCGAGGCACGATTCTCGCGAGACAGCCTATCGTAGAGGGCAATGAACCATTCGGCCAGCAGGTCGGCCGATTGCCTTGAGCCCGCATGAGCATCTGCTGCTTTTCCGTAGCTCATCCGTCTGGTGGTGGTGATTTGGTTGCCGTCCTCGTCTTCAGTCGGCTCCAGCCTTGGGAAGACGGCCTCGGTCAGGGGCAGCCGACCGGCTATTTTCTGTGTTGCTAGCACCAGCCAGATATGTAAGAACCATCAGGGGCCGCCGGTGTTGATTGGGGCGTTGGCGACTATCTTGCGGTGGCCTGATGCAGCATTTGATACAAGTAGCCGAGGAGCTACTTCCCCAGCGCGAGCTTGCCCCCGTCGGCCAGGATTTCGGCTACGACCTGCCAATTGGCGGTCGGCGCGCAGCTCGATCCACAGAACAAAAATTTTTCGAGCCACATCATCAGAAATGCGGCGTGCTCCCTGTGGCCGATGGGTCCATCTTTCATGTTTTGGGCGATGAAGCCGCTCGACCCGCCGATGGCCTTGGTTTTGAACTGATGCTGCCCCTTTCGGCTCAGGTTGCTGGGGTTAGCCGATGACTCGATGTCCAGCCCGATCGTCATGTACACGTCGGCCAGTGTGACTGTCATCGGTCCTTGTCGGAAGATGAAGACGTTGAAGCTATCATTCTAGAAATATGTTGCAGCCGACAGAAGCGGCTCGTCCTTTTCCATGCTGGCAATGGACAGAGCCAAGCACTGGGCTATCCGGCCTCCTTCCATTGAGTGTATTTGGCCGATTGCATCCTCTTGTACCATTCGACCCAGGCGGCGTCGGTGGTCGGCCATGATTTAAAGGTCTCGTTCCAATGGGCAAGGGATGGCTTGTTGGTATTGAAGGGAATCCTGTTGGTCTCGGCCATGATAACATCGGCTGGATCGGTGTTGCCGATGGGACCGAGAAAGTACCTCTGTGCTTGGGTCAAATTGGGGATGAATACCTGATGTGACAGGTGCTACAGTGTGAAAGAAAGAAACTCTAATCAGGGATGGCTAAACGCTACAGTTTGAAAGGGGAAAAAGTGCTAATCGAAAATGGCTAGAGGCAGGATGAATGCAACGAGGCTGGAGACATAACTAGAGAAATAAATCCGAAGAAAAAGAGTTATGGATCGGCGGGGGTACCTTAGGGAACTCGACGATGGCGGCGGCCAGTACGGCAGCGATGGTCGGTGCAGTGGCAACGGCTGGTGCGGCAGCGGTGGCCGGCGCAACGGAGGTGCTTGACGCAGCGGCGGTGGAGGCCATCTGAGTTGTTGGAGATGAAGCCGGGTTCTGATTTGCAGAGTGCGCTGAGATCTAGCGAAGGATGCCGGTGAATTGCCGGAGAGGAGAGAGAGGAGGCTTGTTTGCGGAGTGTTTTGAGTGGGTTTTGAAAGTGTGATCGTTTTGGTTGAAGCGAAGGGCTATTTAAAGGGCACTCAGGGCAGCCGAAACAGTTTAGGTCAAGAAAAGAGCGGGAATTTGAACAGGCATGCAAATCCGTAACACTTCGTATCACGGACTTGGGGGGCATGTGTTAACAACGAAATTTGGTAATTGAATCCTTAAGTCCCAGCAAAGGTGAAGCAGAATCGGATCGGCTGGTTTGGCGGAGAAACAGAGGCCGCATCGGCTGAGAAGTGATCGGTTGTGAGGCCAATCGGCTAAGGTTGGATCGGACAAGGGTGGCCAATAGCCGATTCTAAGATCGGAGAAGATAAAGTCGTTTCAGGTGTAGCAGTTTGACAGCCGACAGCCGATTTCTGAGCTAAGCCTCTGGTTCAAGGATGATATCTTTTCATAAGAACCATCGGAGTACTAGCCGATTTATTGTTAGCTTTCCGGTATTGGCTAGGTTATCAATACATATATCTATTATCCTTTACTGTATTTAGGATAAACAGCTAATGTTGTCTCGGTATCGCCGATCCATTCTAGTCGCTTGGCTTAAATATATTTTAGGATAGCAGATATGTGCTCATGGATTCCCTTAGCCGATTCATGGGGATCTAACCTAACACTTAACGCATGTTTCTTTGTTTTTCTTATTGGTTAACAGGTCAAACCAACTGGCACGCCCTGCACCGCACAGGCAGCCGAGAAGGACCTGCACTGGAGTTAAGCAGATCTCCCAGACCAGCGCGTGAGAGAAATTTCTCATCAACACAGCCGACCTTATCCGTTGTAATATTCTTTTTAGTATTTACTATCAGGTTTGTTAAAACCACCTCTTATATTAAGATCTTGCTCTAGTCAAATGTCCTAAGCCAGAATCAGTTTGTCAGCCACAACCGACAGCCGACTGATCTAGGTTTAGCTCATTTACCTTAGATCAATATCTTTTCATAAGACGTATTGGAGTACTAGCCGATTCACAGTTAGACTTACAGTATCAGCTAGGCTATCAAAACATATATTTATTATCCTATTGTATTTTTGTATTAAGTGGTTAATATTGTCTCGGCGCAACCGATCTATTAAAGTCACTTAGTTTAAATACACTTCAGGATAGCATATATATGTAAATTGACTCTTACAGCTGATCCAGTAGGATCTAACTTAACACTTAACGCATATATCTGTATTTTTCTTGTTGGTTAACAGATCAAACCAACTGGCATGCCTTGTACAACACAGGTAGCCGAGAAGGACCTGCACTGGAGCTAAGCAGATCTCTCAGGCCAGCGCGCGAGAGAAATTTCTCATCAACAGCATCCTGGCTAAAGCCGGTCGCATCGATGGACTTGTGGAAGAACATTATGCCATTCCAATATATCAAGAAGTTGATGACAACCATACCCGTCGGTCCATTCCATGAATCACACATAAGAGTAACACCATTTTCTTCCCAATCGTGCTTGAAGCGATCAAATTGCTTTTTCACATCCTTCTCTATAGAGTCCAGGTACTTGGTATCTATCTCTCTACCAGTTGGGGAAGGTATGTTTTCACCTACAAACAAAAAGTGCTCAAAATTAGTTCATAATCTTATGTTCGAAAATGAATTCTGTAGTAACTGAATTGAATACATACCCCACTTTTGAGTCTCTCTGACGGCGCTGATGAAGTAAGGATTGTTGGCATTTCTTTCAGGAATGCTGGAGGTGAAGAAGAACCTAGCCCAGGACTCACCAATCATCTCCCTAGCCTGCCTTCCTTTCTTTGTGAAGAAACCTGTGTCGATGCATGTCTGCACAGGAGACCTTGTGCTTGCTAGGTTGTAGTCTCTAACAACAGGTGACTCCCGCTGTGATGTAGCCCTTCGTAGCATTTTTGCTATTGGATTACTTCTACCTCTCCTAGGCTCGGGCTAAGAGGATGCACTGCCACCCCCATGCCCATAAGTGCCACCACATTCTTCCACATCCCTCCTGAATTGTGGCTCTTGCAAAGATGCTTGCATGGCCGCCTCAACTGTTATCTCCCTCTGACCCCTCCGCTTGTTGCCTGACTCTGCAATCCTATCAAGCTCGCGTCTGAAGAAATCACGGACATCGGGAGACACTGAATTGCAATAGGTTGCCCCCTCCCTTTTCCAGCCAAGTGAATTTTAAGTCGGGTTGCCCCACTGTCACCATATTTCTGGTGACAATACTTGCAATGAAACCCTGGGACCAAGTTCTCCCCATGCTCCCACACAATGTCTCTGCTTTCTGCCATCTGCATCATGAATCAAACAACACAAGAAAGGATTACATACAAGTGGTTCTGCTGACCAACAAAATCAGGCTAACAGGAGCAACACTAGAAAATAAATTCACTGATGGCTAGGACAAAACATTATATGTTTATCAGTACAGAAAAATAACAAGACGCGAATACTATATCTATATCTGTTACTTATAACCATATCATTATATAATCCACAAATATATTCACTTCAAAAGTACCCAACTTAACCATGGGAGCATTAATATTGCACAAATAATAATAACTTCAAAAGTTTCAAAATTGATCATCTCAGTATTCATATTACACAAATACAAGCTAAGGGTACATTGATTCAATGGTACAAATATATTACACAAATAAACAAAGCACTAATTAACCACACATCTCGCTGTCTCCTCTCAAACCACGGTTAGTTTGCCCAAAACCACAACAAAACCACAACTATCGCATGATATTAGGCGGTAATCGTGCGGCTCAAGGTTAGGCGCAACACATACCACGATTAGGCACAATAATATCATGGTTACTGAAATAAGCCGAATGGTTACCGCACAAGGGAGGATGGTTACCTCGGTCGTAGAATGCAGGCGGTTACCGCACGTGGTTTTCGCCGCTTACCGCGCGATTTTCACGCTCACCGGCAAGGAGCAAGCGGATCCGGCGCCGCCGCCCACTCCTTTTCGCCGAAACCTTTCCTCCTTAGCTAAGTCATGGGATGCCGAGTGAGAGAGAGGAGGAGAAACTTGGATGAGATATTTTGGTAGGTAATGGGCTGGTTTGGGCCGAATGAATAGTGCCATGAACTGCGCAAAATTTATTAATTTTCATTGGATTAATTTGGTTTTGAGTCAAAAAGTGATCTTATATCATCTATTTTCAAAAAATTTCTTCAGCATTCAGCATAATAATTCAAGGGCTACCTCTACGATTTTTGTGGATTTTTTCATATTTTTTTTCGAAAAAATTGAATTCGTCAAAATTTGGCTAAACCATACCGCCGGTTATCGATACCGTACCCAGCGGTAAGACCGGTTACCAGGTAACCAGCGGTATGGTAAACCCTGCCACCACTGCAGGTATTCAAGCGGACAGAATTCCGGAGACCTGCTCGTCCCGACGACCCGTGCACACAGGTGATCGGAACCTGAGGCACAGAAGCAGCACAGGGACAGAGAGTCGAGGAGATTCAGAGGAAGGAAGATGAACAAAGAATTGGGTGTTCGCTGTCTATTTGGAGGTGGGTTTATGTAGTGTGCGAGAGATTAAAGTTTGGGATTAAGTCAAGATTGAATTCATTTACCCATTACATAATTAATCAGCCGAATCAACATGATTTAATTCCTGTACATTGCAAAACATTAGAGAGAGAGTAGCAGCCAACCACAGAGAGTCGAGGAGAGTCAAAGGGAGGAAGATGAAGAGAGAATTGGGTGCTCTCTGTGTATCCGGAGGTGAGTTTATATAATGCGCATGAGAGTAACGTTCAGGATTAAGTTGGGATTGAATTCATTCACCCGTTATAGGATTAATCAACCAAATCAATATGACTTAATTCCCATACGTTGTAAAACATTAGAGAGAGAGAGCAGCAGTCAGCCAAGCCCTGCCCGATCGGCCCGACGCGCGCGTGTGTGGTAGTCCCACCACCATCTCCATCGCTTAACAGATGTTCTCAAATAGTAACCTATTTAAGTTGAGATCTCTCCATATTGATTTTCAAGGTGGTATTAATCTCTTAACATTGATTATGAGCTTATGAAATTTATTGGGAGTAAGTTAGGACAAACCCATTTAATCTAACAGGTGTTATCAACCGAGACTAAAAACACTACAACAAGAGGGGCTATTTACCTAGTAGTAAAGTTATCTTTACTACTAATTTTTTATATGAGTTCTTATTACAGCTAAGATATTTATGTTTTAAGCCGATTGACGTAGCGAGCATACTAGATATAAAGCATGGTGCGATGGCTAGGGGCAAGCGGAAGAGGAAGACCAACGCTTGCGGAAAAAAGGGATCGGAATCAACGCTTGCGGAAAAAGCGAAAGGAAGAAGTGATCAGAAATCACGAGCAAATCAATGATGTACTGTGTGAACCTGTCACTAGAGGTATTGGACACCAGGAAGCATTCCAATGGTTGACAATGTTGTCGTTGAACGGCACCATGTTGTGGCACATCCATGTCATGTACACAACGCAAAGTATGTACGTGTGCAGCATCGAGTCCATCACACTGGCACGGATGATCATGCTACATTGTGTTGTGCAACCTTGTAGACGCCCAAGAGGAGCACAGTACGTGTCCACGAGCCGATTGAGCCTCTTGGCAGGCTCGTGAGCCAATTTCTGGCTGTGTTTGCGAGGGCCACGGGCAGGTAATTGGCCATAGCCTTGTTGTCGCCACCTGCAGCACGGATGGCGAGGGTGTATACGGTTAGCCAATATTCGGGGTCGGTCTTGCCATCGTACCTTTCAATCCCTGTAGGCTTAAAGCCACTCGGCCAATGCACTCGGCGGAGCTCCCGAGTGAAGGCCGGTACTCCGTCGTCGCCGCTATCGGGTGATCCCCTCCGATCTTCCCGAGTGCGTCGGTCGCGCTCCTGGTAGCGGCAATCGAGGACTTCCCGCAGATCACTCAGCGGGGTCTTCGGTTGGCTGGTTGGGTAGCTGGAACTGTTGTGGCGGACCCGGTGGTGGACGGGTGGACGTCCGTGTCGTTTGTCGCGGGAGTCGGCCGTCTGCTCTTGGTATTTTAGCGTGGACTCGCGAGGTGGGCCTCTTGGCCTGGTTGTCAACCGAGCCGGCTCGGGCCTCCTATAGTCTCCTGACTTTAGAGGTGGAAGCCGGCTCTTGTCTGGCGTTTCGGCCACAGATTCAGTCGGTCTTCGTGCCGAAGTGGTGGGATGGCCGTTCGCCGTGGCAGCGACGATGGTCTTGATCTTGTCGAGTATTGGAGTCACGTTGGCAGGAGCCGTCTCCATGACGGTGTCCAAGAGCGTGAGTGCGGCGACAGCGTTCTGCTGTGGCGTCTGGAAGATGTTGGCGTTGCGGACCCGCGTTTGGAGGATGGCCTCCTGGGCGGATCGTCCGGCTGCACGTAGATCCTGCTTTCTTTTGTCAGCCTCGTCCTTGCGTTGTTTCTCCTCCTCGGTTGTCTTGCGCTCAAGCTCCACCATGGGCGCTCTTCTTCGGCAAGCCTTCTGGCCATAGCTGAGTCGGACTCGTCCGGCTCGGCCATGAGGACGTCGAGGCACTTCGGCTCGTAGTCCATGCGGCAGTCGGAGTTGTCGGCTTCGTCAGAAGGGATGCCGTAGAGGTTGTCGAAGCCAGCGGAGCTGAGGTATCCATTGAGCTCCGAAGATGAGCAGGAGCCGAATGACGGGAGGATGACTGCGACCTCCCTTGATCCGGGTAACCCGGATCCGGATCGTCCAGCCCGAGTCGAGCATGGGGTGTGGGCTCCTCCGAGTGGATCGCCGCCGACTCGGGGAGAGGAGTTTGCTGAAAATCTCGACGGCGTTTGGTAACCCAAAAGGCACCGAGAGGTCTTCATCTGAGTAGATCGCTTCCGTCGGAGATGCGAGAAGATTGGCGCAGATTTCGGCGGTGTTCGTTAATCCGAACGGTGCCGAGTAAAGTCCTTCGATGGAACGAGCAGATCGCATCTTGATCTTGAAAACGTCGTTGAAGATCTCGGCGCTATTGGGGAGCCCGAACGGCGCCGAGTGGGTCTTTCCTTCCGACTAGTTTGAATCCGAGTCGAAAGAGGAGTCGTCGAAGAAGTTGGCGGCGAAGTCGCCGAATCCTGAAGGAGATCCCATCACGCTTGTCGGCGAGATTGTTGAAGAAGTCTCGATGCGCGGACCCCTACCTCGGCGCGCCAACCGCCGAAACTTGGTTTCGGCAATATGATTTCTGGGGTCGCAATCGAGATCGCCAAGCTCAATGGGTTAAAAGAAGAAGAAGATTTAGACAGGTTCAGGCCCTCTCGTGAGGTAATACCCTACTCCTGTTTCGGTGGATTCGATCCGCCGAGTGTTTTTGTATTGATCTTGTGTATCTAAAGCTCTTGCTTATGGAATCGTATCTCAGATCTAGTGTTGGATATCTCTCTAAGGGACGCCCCTTACCCCCCTTATATAGTCTTGGGAGGAGGGTTTACAGATCGGAAACCCTATCTTATTCTAAGTTGGTTTCCTCAATCTTACCAAACTGTGACTATAGGCCGATTGCCTTATCTCTATCAGCAATCGTAATACCCAAGTCAAGTTCGGCTTACAGATATAGCGGGCGCAATCTATCCCTACCTCCAGTCGGATAAGCTTGCGATGTAGATACCCGATTGCCACAATCTCCACAATGGACTATACGGCCGTGCTCTCGTGCACCAGCAAGATCACGTCGGCGACGTATCCGGTGACACATTCATTAATTACTGTAATCCATAAAATAGATTTTAGTCCGTGATATATCAAATGTTAGACATATATTTAAATATAAACTAATTATAAACATAATTATAAAAACAGAGAATAATTTGTAAGACGAATCTATTAAACCTAATTAATCTATAGCATCACATTATCAAATCATGACATAATTAAGCTCATCAAATTTATCTCGTGAATAATTCCCCAATCATAAAAAGATTTTGTAAATGATCTATATTTAATACTCTAAAATAATATATTTTGTAAATAGTCTATATTTAATATTCCGAAATAATATATAAATATTCGATGAAAACTGAGCCTTTATAACGGGTTTGCTAAAATTTTGTCTGATAGTTTTTCCTATAGAGAACTGTAGATTTGTAGAACATTAGATCTACATCAACATGTGTTCTTCACTTCAATTTATTGTACGTCGTTGGGCTTCTCACCGATAAGCCTTCGATACGCGCGTGCGAGTTTCATGCCTTTCCGTCCTGCATCTTCGCAGTAAAAACTAAACGGATTAGTAGAAATTGCAAGATGTGCATAAGCAAAATAGGAAATTTTCGATAGACACGCACGAGGGCGTGGATCCAACCCAACTCAAAAGTGTTGCTGTTGTGATTAATTACAGGTAAGTTATATTTACAACATACAATGTAATATTATAGTTATTTATAATATTTTGAAATAAGATATAAATGTAGACACTTACCACGCACGAACACTTATCCCTATAAACATATACACACATAACCTTCTCCTATAAACATCTTAGAAAGATTGGACCAGCATTGATATTAACAAAGCACGTCTCGCTGCCAATGGATTACATTTGAAAATTTATCAAAAAAAAAATATCGAAAGTTGTATAGCTAGCCCATTTTTATATTAGTAGCAGAATGTCGTGCGATGAATGAAAACAATTTCAAAATGATTGAACAAAATAAAAATATCAACAATGCATATAAATAGTCATTATTTATCACAAGTTGGTGTAGCTACACTACTGAAGAAATAATTTTTTTCACTCGCCAAAATTCACAATAATTCCGGTTATAGTAGGAACCGAGACTAAAAGATTTTTAGTCTCGGTTAAAAATGACAACAGCTCTTTAGGATCTTTAGTCTCGGTTGGTGTTATTAACCAGGACTAAAGATATTCCCAGTTAGATTCTTGTCAGAACCTGTCAAGGCGCCATAGATCTTTAGTCCCATTTGGTCTTACCAACCGGATCTAACTTTAGTCCCAGTTGGTTTTATTAGGCGGGACTAAAGTGAAGATGAGCTCGAGCCAGTTCTTCAAAGGTTTGGAGGAAGAAGCGAGGTGCGCCAAAATTATTTGTGAAATTATTTTGGTGATAATATAAAATCTCAGGGATCAACAAGGTTAGCAACTTCATCTTCTTATGATTTGTGCTTAGCATATTATTTTTATAGGTATATTTCTATACATTTCTATCTCTAAATATGTTCATAAAAATGATTAGAGAGAAAATTTGTTTGGAAAAAATTATTTTACTTCTTAAAATCCACAACTCCATCCTCTACTCTACTATGTATGATTAGCATACTACAATTATAGTTATATTTACATACACTTTTATGTCTAAAAATGTTTATGAAAAATGCACTTTTATCTCTAAAAATGTTTATGAAAAATGATGAGGGAGAAACTTGTGAACAAAAATATTTGATAAAATAGATGACAAAACATATAAAAAATTCGATAGTAGATTAGAAAACTAAAGTAATTTAAAAATCACTAAAATAATTAGAAATAAGCACACTACGTACATTAAAAATATGTTTAGAACTTCAAAAGAAATTTTAAAAATAATTCTAAATTTTATTATTTCTGATTTTATATATAATTATTGTAATATTATTTAAATGGTTTGACTTTCGTGGATTTGTCTTATGATTTTTGTGCATTTCATGTAGATTGATCGACAATGGATATACACCGCGGACCGATGGTCGACAGAGTTTATTCAAGGCGTGCATTATTTTTTTGAGTATGATCAATGCCAACAAGCATAAGGGCTTTATACGTTGTCCATGCAAAAAGTGCAAAAACCAGAAGAAGTATTCTACATCAAGAATTATTCATACCCCCACTTGTTTCAGTCGGGATTCATGCCTCACTACAATTGCTGGACATCGAACAGAGAGGTAGGGGTTGCAATGGAAGAAGATAAAGAGACGATGACAATATTGTGGAATGTAGTCAATACGGTGGGTTTGAAAAGAATACAGTAGGCGAAGTGTGTTAGTGATATGCCCTAGAGGCAACATGGAGATGTTGGATATCACGTCAATGTTTATGTATAAATGAATAAAGTGTTATTCAGTTCCATGAAATAGACATCTTGTATTGATTAATAAGTACGTGACTTATTTATGAGACTCGATATGTATGAATCTATTTGTAAACGATCCCTGATCATATGTCATATTGTTGGAACAAATATGATTCTAAGATCGGCATGTTTATTGATTGATGATCATGTCTCATAGATCATGGGTATGGAGATACCAAATCAATAAACATGGACATATGTGTTAGAGAATACATTGTTGGATAGACCCACCATGAGACACTACAGGAATTAATGTGCCATTAGTTGGTCTCGGGTAGTGTTGGTACAAAGTCCTTAGACCTGAGATCACCATGGATTCCAACATGTGTAGTAGCCTACTTTGGGACTACCAAACGCTATTCCGTAATCGGGTAGTTATAAAGGTAGTTTTCGGGTTTGCTATGAAACATGGAGTGGGATGTGAGTGATCAAGATGGAATTTGCCCCTCCTTTGGAGAGATATCTCTGGGCCCCTCGAGGTAATGGATTATGGAAATGCCCGGCCATGCTAAGTTGATTGAGGAGTCAATTAATGACGGATAATCCAATACGGTTCGAGTGAATGGTTAAGCTATTGAAGGGATGACACACATCTTGCCTATAGCTTAATTGGTATCGTGAGGCAAAGGGATTTGTGTACACATTACAGGTTCGAGCCGATATTATATTCTTGTATACTATGGTGTCAATATGTGCTGCTAGGCGCCGCTATTGACAGTCGGCGAGTTGGACTCGAGCCGACGATCGGCTAAGTTAGACTATAGCCGAAACCGAGTATACCTGAACCTACGGGTCGCACGCTTAAGGGGATAGAATAGATATTCGAGTTGGACTCGGATACGGCTCGATCGGATAGGGATCCGATTGGATAGAGTCCTATGGGCTTACGACGTATGGGCGGCCAACTCTATGAGATACGGATGAGATCCGATTCAAAATAGAGTCCTAATCGGCCACTAGTCCCGCGGCCGACTCTATATAAAGGAGGGAGGGGTGGAGAGCCGTGACACGTCAACGCATCGCGTGCAACGAAGTCGCCGAGATCAATCTCCACGGAAACCCTCCCCACTTTCGAGCCAAACCCTAGCCTTGCATCGCGTGCTAGCACACGGGTGTTCGGCGTTCTATCCCCGGACGTGTGGATACCGGTAGAGGTGCTTGCTACGTTGCGCGCTGTTGATCGGCCGGATCGGCGCAATCGGAGCGATCGGGCGTGGTGGAATCGGCTGCGGTCGGGCGCGTCGAGCGAGGCGTGAGAACGCGGCCGGACGACTCGAATCGGCTGATTGGCGAATCGGCTGTCTTCGGGAATCGGCTACACGCCGGATCGGATTGCCCTGATTGGCTATTCCGCCGCACTCTACTCCAATCCGTAACGATCTATCGGCCCTTACTTGCAAGTGTTCCTGGTTTGCGTGGTAAAAGTTTTGTTTTCGGCTAGCGTAGCCTCCGCGTAACCCTTCGGGTATCGAGCTAATCTTGCTAAGTTCGGGTTTTAGATTGGATCGGAACAAGTTTTGTGCATGGGTTGATTAGATCAATCGGTTTTACGGGATCTGTTGAGGAGAGTACATGGTAATTGCGTTCCTTGATAGTGTATCGGAACGACGTAATGTGATTACGTCGAAGCAATTTCCAAATAACTCGGTTTGAGTTGGGTTCGAGATAGCGTTCCTTGATAGTGTATCGGAACGGTATAATGTGATTATACCGAAGCTATCTCGTAGTCCGACTTTGTTCTGCCTTGCGCCTACGCAAACCATCTCCCTTGATAGTGCATCGGGACGGCATAATATGATTATGCCGACATGATTTCCGTAAGCGATTTCGTAGATTGGATCTATGAATTTCGTGTGGTGTTCGGCGCCGCCCGAAGCCCGCCGTGTGCACCCCCTTATAGGTCGTCTCGATGCCGTTTCTCTGCGATAGGTAGAAAACGTTTCTACGCCTAACTCGTTTTTGCAGAGAATGCTTTTAGATGGTATGGCCCTATTGTATGTATGAGATGTATGATGATGCATGTGATGCATGTAATATTCTTTCATATGTGCAATCCCTGTAATATTCTTTCATACGTGCAATGCTTGTAATATTCTTTCACGACCAGCGAGTCGATGTAATCTTCAATTAGAGCTTCTATAGTAGTAGCTTAGTTTGAAGAAATCAAGCATTCGGCACTCGGAAGAATGGTGATGAAGATGGAGATCCTCAACACCGGCATGGAGATGGAGATCACCATGTGAAGGGGGCCATACTATTTCATGCTATTCTATTTGCTTTCATATGTGATATGTTTGTTTGATAGGATAGCATCCCTCACAAAATTAAGTAGTAATGATGCCCTTCCAAATGTTGCACCGTCACCGTTATGCTCGTCAATGGTGGGTGCCAAAGCGAGTGCCATTCTCTATCATAACACGAGGGGTATATGTCGGACATATACAAAGAGCATTTGGTTTACTTAACAAGGCTATCAAAACAGTTTTGGGCCTTGGGGCATAGGTTGGGGCCGGGGCATGGAGATGCCACACCAACAACAAGAGTCACATAGAGATGTGATCAGCAAGGAGTTGCTTACCGATATTATTAATATTCTAGCAGTGATGCCAAAGCTCACTAGAAAATTAATTAACATGTGGATCTTGACCCAATACGTAACCTAGAGGGAAGGTGGAAAATACGTAATGGGAGTCTTATGTTAAATTATTTAACAAAAGACATAACATAAACATTGTGCTAAACTTTGTTTTTCTGTTGTAGAATAAATGGAGGCTAATACTACACCCAGTACCTTTAATTTGCGATCTATTCTCGAAAAGGAAAAATTAAATGGAACAAACTTTATGGATTGGTATCGCAACTTGAGAATTGTTCTCAAGCAGCGTAAGGAGTACGTTCTTGAAGTACCCTATCCCGAGGATTTGCCAAATAATGCCACTTTGCAACTCGCACGGAGGGCTTATGAGAAGCACACTAATGATGCCCTAGATATAAGCTGTCTCATGCTTGCTACAATGTCCCCGAGCTTCGAAGCAATATGAGAGCAGCGATGCTCACACTATTATTCGGGGACTGCGTGGCATGTTTGAGAACCAAGCTCGGGCGAGAGGTTCAACACCTCAAAGTCCTTGTTTGCGTGCGAGCTTGTTGAGGGAATCCGTCGATCCGCATGTGATAAAGATGATTGGCTATATCGAGAGTCTAGAAAAACTAGGTTTTCCCCTTAGCCAAGAGTTGGCTACGATGTGATTCTCCGGTCGCTCCCTCCGAGCTTCGAGCCATTCATATTAAACTATCACATGAACAATATGGATAGAACCTTGGCTGAATTGCATGGGATGCTAAAGACAGTGAGGAGAGTATCCGAAAAAATGGTCATCATGTGATGATGATGCGAAGGCAAAGCACAAACCACTGTCAAGAAACTTTGCACCAAGAGGAAGTTAACTCCCGATGAGATCGTGAGTGCCTCCAATGCAAAGAAGGGCAAGAAGGGGTCGGCGGCATCGGATGCCGTTTGCTTCTTATTGCAAGGAGACAGCCATTGGAAGAGGAACTGCAAGAAGTACATAGAGGATCTCAAAAAGAAGCAAAGTACGACTTCGCTTCAGGTATTAATGTTATAGACATTAATCTTGCTACTTCACCTACGACTCTTGGGTATTTGATACCGGATCGTAGCTCATATTTGCAAATCGTTGCGGGGAATGAGAAGAAGTAGAGGATTGAGAAGGGGCGAGGTGAACTGCGCGTCGGCAATGGAGCAAGCGTTGCTACGATTCTTGTCGGCACGATACTACTTCATCTACCTTCGATTAGTTTTGGAATTAAATAATTGTTATTATGTTCCAACACTATGTCAAAACGTTATTTTCGCTTCATGTTTGCAAGCGGAAGGATATGATTTTAGATCAATGAACAATGGTTGTTCAATATATCTCGAGATATGTTCTATTTTCATGCTCCATTGGTGAATGGATTATACGTTTTGAATCTTGAAGCGTCTCCCATCTATAACATTAATACGAAAGGCAACTCTCTAATGATATAAACCCCACGTTTATCGGCATTGTCGCTTAGGCCATATAAATAAGAAACGCATGGAGAAGCTCCATAAGGATGGATTGCTTCACTCTTTTGATTTTGAATCATTTGAGACATGTGAGTCTTGTTTACTTGGTAAGATGACAAAGGCACCTTTCACGGGACACGGTGAAAGAGCAAGTGACTTGTTGGCACTCGTACATACCGATGTATGTGGACCAATGAGCTCAACGGCCGAGGTGGTTATCGTACTTCATTACCTTTACCGATGACATTAGTAGATATGGTTATATCTACTTAATGAGGCATAAGTCCGAATCCTTTGAAAAGTTCAAAGAATTCCGAATGAAGTATCTGAGAATCATTTAGGGAAAACAATCAAGTTTCTACGATCGATCGTGGAGGGAATACTTGAGCCAAGAGTTTGGTAATCATCGAAAGATTGTGGAATTGTTCCACGTTGACTCCGCCAGAACTCCACAATGGAACGGAGTGTCCGAACGGAGAAATCGCACCTTGTTGGACATGGTGCGTCGATGATGAGCCAAAGTGATCTTCCGTTATCTTTCGGGGATATGCTCTTGAAACATGCGCTCACACTAAATAGAGTTCCATCTAAGTCGGTTGAAAAGACACCATATGAGATATGGACAGGGCAACCACCTATTTTGTCTTTTCTCAAAATTTGGGGATGCGAAGCTTATGTAAAACGTTTACAATCGACAAGCTCACACCCAAATCGACAAGTGCTTCTTTGTGGGATATCCTAAGGAAACTAAGGGATATTACTTTTATAATCGGGAACAAGGCAAAGTGTTTATCGCCCGACACGGTGTCTTCTTGGAGAAAGAGTTTCTTTCAAGAAGGGTTAGTGGGAGCAGGGTGCATCTTGAAGAAGTTCAAGAAACACCGAAAAATGTTTCATGACCACGGAACCACAACAGAGGTGCAAAGTGTTGCGCCACCGGTTGTAGATACACCAGCCCACGGAGTCGAAAGATCACGTCGTGCACCGACAGTACACAGTGCGGAACAACGTGATATATTGTTGTTGGACAACGATGAACCAAAGACCTATGAGGAAGCGATGGTGGGACCCGATTCCAACAAGTGGCTTGGAGCCATGAAATCCGAAATAGAATCCATGTACGATAATCAAGTTTGGAACTTGGTTGATCCACTGATGGTGTCAAAACCATTGAGTGTAAATGGGTTTTTAAGAAAAGGCCGATATGGATAGAAATGTTCACATCTATAAGGCGCGATTAGTGGCGAAAGGTTTTAAACGATTCAAGGAGTTGATTATGATGAAACCTTCTCGCCCGTCGCAATGCTTAAATCTATTCGGATTATCCTAGCGATTGCTGCATATTTCGATTATGAGATATGGCACATGGATGTCAAAACGGCTTTCCGAATGGAAACCTAAGCGAGGATGTATACATGATACAACCTCGGGGTTTTGTCGATCCAGAATCGCTGGAAAGATATGCAAGCTACGAAAATCCATTTATGGATTGAAGCAAGCATCTCGGAGTTGGAATATTCGTTTTGATGAAGTAATCAAAGGGTTTGGTTTCATCAAAAATGAAGAAGAGGCCTGTGTTTACAAAAAGGTCGTGGGAGCGCAATTGTATTTCTAATCTTATATGTGGATGACATATTGCGATTGGAAATGATATCCCTATGCTAGAATCCGTCAAGTCTTCATTGAAAAATAGTTTTTCCATGAAAGACTTAGGGGAGGCAGATACATATTGGGCATTCGGATCTATAGAGATAGATTCAAGAGGCTAATTGGATTAAGCCAAAGTACATACATTGACAAGGTGTTGAAAAGGTTCAACATGCATGATTCCAAGAAAGGTTTCTTGCCCATGTCACATGGCATTAATCTTAGCAAGAATCGGTGTCCTCGGACACATGATGAGCGGAATAAGATGGGTATGGTTCCATATGCTTCGGCAATTGGATCCATCATGTATGCCATGCTTTGTACACGCCCGATGTCTCGTACGCTTTGAGTGCTACGAGCGATACATCGAGATCCAGTGAAGGTCACTGGTTGCAGTAAAGAATATCCTTAAGTACTTGAGAAGAACTAAGGATATGTTCCTAGTCTATGGAGGTGAAGAAGAGCTCGTTGTAAGTGGTTACACCGATGCTAGCTTCCAAACAAACAAGGATGATTATAGATCGCAATGCGGGTTCGTGTTCTGCCTAAACGGAGGCGCATCACTGGAAGAGTTCCAAGCGGGATACATGTTGCTGATTCTACAACGGAGGCCGAGTACATTGCCGTGCTCGAAGCTGCAAAGGAGGCTGTTTGGATCAAGAAATTCGTTTTTGAGCTTGGTGTGATGACTAGTGCGACGGTCCAATGTCTCTCTATTGTGACAATAGTGGAGCCATTGCGCAAGCCAAGGAGCCGAGGTCACATCGAAGTCCAAACACATACTTCGGCGATATCATCTCATCCGCGAGATAGTGGACAGAGGTGATGTCAAGATATGCAAAGTTCACAATGATCTCAACATAGCCGATCCGCCGACAAAACCTCTCCCTCGCCGAAGCATGAGGTGCACACAAGAGCAATGGGTATTAGATACTTACATGATTGACTCTAGTGCAAGTGGGAGATTGTTAGTGATATGCCCTAGAGGCAACATGGAGATGTTGGATATCACGTCAATGTTTATGTATAAATGAATAAAGTGTTATTCGGTTCCATGAAATAGACATCTTGTATTGATCAATAAGTACGTGACTTATTTATAAGACTCGATATGTATGAATCTATTTCTAAACGATCCCGATCATATGTCATATTGTTGGAACAAATATGATTCTAAGATCGGCATGTTTATTGATTGATGATCATGTCTCATAGATCATGGGTATGGAGATACCAAATCGATAAACATGGACATATGTGTTAGAGAATACATTGTTGGATAGACCCACCATGAGACACTACAGGAATTAATGTGCCATTAGTTGGTCTCGGGTAGTGTTGGTACAAAGTCCTTAGACCCGAGATCACCATGGATTCCAACATGTGTAGTAGCCTACTTTGGGACTACCAAACGCTATTCGTAATGCGGGTAGTTATAAAGGTAGTTTTCGGGTTTGCTATGAAACATGGAGTGGGATGTGAGTGATCAAGATGGAATTTGCCCCTCCTTTGGAGAGATATCTGGGCCCTCGAGGTAATGGATTATGGAAATGCATGGCCATGCTAAGTTGATTGAGGAGTCAATCAACGACGGATAATCCAATACGGTTCGAGTGAATGGTTAAGCTATTGAAGGGATGACACACATCTTGCCTATAGCTTAATTGGTATCGTGAGGCAAAGGGATTTGTGTACACATTACAGGTTCGAGCCGATATTATATTCTTGTATACTATGGTGTCAATATGTGCTGCTAGGCGCCGCTATTGACAATCGGCTGAGTTGGACTCGAGCCGACGATCGGCTAAGTTAGACTATAGCCGAAACCGAGTATACCTGAACCTACGGGTCGCACGCTTAAGGGGATAGAATAGATATTCGAGTTGGACTCGGATACGGCTCGATCGGATAGGGATCCGATTGGATAGAGTCCTATGGGCTTACGACGTATGGGCGGCCAACTCTATGAGATACGGATGAGATCCGATTCAAAATAGAGTCCTAATCGGCCACTAGTCCCGGTCGGCCGACTCTATATAAAGGAGGGAGGGGTGGAGAGCGTGACACGTCAACTGCATCGCGTGCAACGAAGTCGCCGAGATCAATCTCCACGGAAACCCTCCCCACTTTCGAGCCAAACCCTAGCCTTGCATCGCGTGCTAGCACACGGGTGTTCGGCGTTCTGTCCCCGGACGTGTGGATACCGGTAGAGGCGCTGCTACATTGCGCGCTGTTGATCGGCTTCGGATCGGCTGCAAGCGGAGCGATCGGCTGTGGTGGAATCGGCTGCGGTCGGGCGCGTCAGAGCGAGGCGTGAGAACGCAGCCGGACGACTCGAATTGGCTGATTGGCGAATTGGCTGTCTTCGGGAATCGGCTACACAGTTCCAGATCGAATTGCCCTGATTGGCTATTCCGCTGCACTCTACTCTAATCGGTAACGATCTATCGGCCCTTACTTGCAAGTGTTCCTGGTTTGCGTGGTAAAAGTTTTGTTTTCGGCTAGCGTAGCCTCCGCGTAACCCTTCAAAGTGGACGGGGATGTTAAAGAAATGACGGTGCCGATGACCTTGGTTAGATGTTATGCGACGTACACGAAGACTGAGAAGGTGAAAAGGAGGTGCATAAATTGAAGTGTATATTGGCGGACCACAAAATGTCCTTGTACTCAGGTTGCGAATAGGGGCACAACAAGTTGGCCGCAGGCGACCAAAAAACTGATGCCCCTCATGGTGAAGTCGGGCTCCAGGCTCCAGGGTTAGACACGAGGGTACTAGGCCTGCTCGCGCCACGCTACTCGCCCTGCGTTGTGGTGACGGCAAGCGTTGCGATGGGCATCGGACTCCTGAGAGCTCGTTGCCTCATCTTTAGAAACCACATCCGCCATCATGATGAAGTTCGTCGGATAGCTGTTGTCAGGAATGAACACTGGCGCGCACGGCCATTTGGCCAATGCCATGCGAGGAGGAGAAACGCAGCGGGCGATCTTCTTGGAGCTTGTCGCCCTAGGGAGTGTGGGAGTGCGTCTGGCCATGAACGAAGAAGAGGAAGGCACCTCCCATGGCGGGGAAGCTAGACACGTGGAGCGGTGTCCCCCAGCATGCTCGACCTGGTTCCACGCGGAGTCTGCCCTCGAGACTGCCGAGTAGGCAGTCGGGGGCTTGGGCCGCCAAACCTTCATGGTAGGGCGCACCGTTGGAGTCGAGGCTATAGGGCGTGAAGCCGCGCGCCTTGGCCTCCCCATCACGCGTCGTTGCACAATCGCGCGCTCCAGCTCGCCAGAAGCCTCCTGAGAGAGGGTGAGGTGGCTGAAGTCGTCAGCGCGGATGGCCATGCTCCCGAAGACGAACATTGTCCCGACGAGTGCCGTGAAGTAGGTGGAGAAGAAAAACAGCCATCAGATCGCTTGGAACGACAAAGAAATGCCTCCTACCTGTGCGCCAACAGTTGACGGGATGGTCGGCAGTCCTCTGAGGGGGCTACCCAAGGAGGTAAATGAGAGTGGTTGGGGCGTCTCACCGGTGGATCTGATGGTCGACTCAAGTATCAAACGAGCTAAGAGACAAGAGAGTTTATACTGGTTCAGCCCTCCTGAAGGATAATAGGCCTACGTCCAGTGTTCTTTGTTGGGGTAGAGTATGAACAGGGATTACAATGGATAGAGTTCTTTGGGCTCTAGATGGAGAGAATCTAGCCAAGAACTCAGCCAAAAGAAGTCCCAGAAGATTCGATCAGATCCCCTGGCCCATTCTCCCTGCCTTCCCTTTTATAGCTCAAGGGGGACAGTTACAAGAGGACTTGGAGGCCAAGAAAACTAAGACTAAAGGTCTAAAAGCAAGTACAAACAACATCTGAAAAGTACATAGAGATGCTCCGGGTCCTACATGCCATGGGTATCTCGTGCTTTATCTTGCCTTGGGATCCGTCCTTCGCAAGTACCTTCTGTGCAATCTTGTCGGGTGACGTCATTTCCTGCCAGGTTGTCCCCTTCGTGCCTCCTCTGCGATCCTTGCGAAGCAAGCCTTCCTTCCCGAGGAGATCTGAGGTCGGGTCGATGAGCTGAGGTCGAGAAGGAACGCCATGGTCGGCCTTGGGGGGAGGTCGGGGCGGCTGACCTCTAGAGGAGGTCGGGCTTTCGACCTCATCCTAAGGACTCCTGGTCTGACTTCAATTGACCTTAAGTACACTTATTGAGCTACCCCGGGTGACACCACCCACAACACTGGAATTCTTGCAATGGAAAGCCAAAAATGATGTCAGTGATAGGGCATTTGGCGAGTTACTAAAACTCATGAAGAACATTCTTCCGGAGGAAAACGAATTGCCGAAATCACAGTACGAAGCTAAGAAGTTAGTTTGCCCTCTAGGACTGGAGGTATAGAAGATACACGCATGTCCTAACGATTGTATCCTCTATCACGGTGAGGAGTACGAGAACCTGGAAGTATGTCTAGTCTGTAAAGCAGTTAGATACAAGATCAGACTAGATGATCAAGGCAAAATTGACGGACAACCTTTGAAGAAGCATGTTCTTGCTAAGGTGATGTGCTATTTTCCTATAATACCACGGCTCAAGCATCTATTCAGGAACAAAGAGCATGCAGGAATGATACGCTGGCACGTAGAAGAATGCCAACAAGACGACATGCTGAGACACCCTGCCGATGAGTCATAATGGTGAAATATTGACATAACATTTAATGACTTCGGTGAGGATACACAAAACATAAGGTTCGGTCTAAGTATGGACGGCATGAATCTCTTTGGAGAGATGAGTAGCGGCCATAGCACTTGGCCTATAACGATGTGTATCTACAACCTCCTCCCTTGGCTATGCATGAAGCGGATGTACATCCAGCGCCCAAAGCAACCTAGTAACGACATTGATTGTACCTGAGACCATTGGTTGAAGATCAGAAACTACTATAGAAGAAAGAAGGTGTGTCGTCGGCATGAGGACAAACCGGAGCAATTTAACCTACGAGCGTTGCTGTTTGTTATCATCAACGATTGGCCTGCACATGGCAACCTATCTGGTAGTCAAACAAGGGGTACAACGCTTGCACCCACTGTATGGATGAAACCAAAAGTATGTACCTGAATCACTATAAGAAGGTAGTGTAAATGGGCCATTGTCACTTTCTTTTTGCAAGCCACCCTGTCCGGAGAAAAGACAAACATTTTGAACAAAAGGTAGACCATCGTACTAAGCCAAAGCATCGCAACGAAAAGACCATGTTTGCCATGGTGAAAGACCTAGAAGTGGTATTTGGAAAGGGACCTGGCAGCCATGATGTGGAAGAAAAGTCCAATTTTTGGGAGTTACCCTATTAGTAAATCTTGGACGTCTGCCACACAATCGACGTGATGCACCTCACTAAGAACCTTTGCGTCAACCTGTTGGGCTTCCTAGGTGTACATGGAAAATAAAAAGATACACTTGAGGCACGAAATGATCTGAAGCATATGGCACAACACGATGGCCTTCACCCGGAACCAAAGGAGAAAGGAAGCCACTACTTGAGTCCAGCCAGCTACACTCTGAGCAAGGCAGAGAAGGAAAGCATGTTTGAATGTCTGGATAGCATCAAGGTACCGTCTGGATACTCCTCTAATATAAGGGGAATAATAAGCATGAAGGAGAAGAAGTTCATCAACCTAAAGTTTCATGACTGCCACGTGCTGATGACACAGCTGCTTCCTGATATAATTCAGGGTATCCTTCCCGATTATGTTCGGGCAACAATAACAAGGCTATGTGCTTTCCTGAATGTAATTTTGTAGAAGATCATTGAACCAGATAGACCAGAAGCCTTTCAAAATAATGTGGTGCAATGTCTTGTCAGCTCTGAGATGACCTTTTCGCCTTTCTTCTTTAATATCATGACGCCTCTCATATGCCACCTTGTCAAAGAGAGGTACATAACATGTTCCCTTTCAAGAGGTACATGGGCATTCTAAAGAAGTATGTCCGCAACTGTTCTCGTCCAGAGGCCAGCATCGCCAAGGGATATGGAACAGAGGAGGTCATTGAGTTATGCATTGACTTTATTGAAAACCTTTGTCCCATCGGGATGCCCGAATCAAGCCATGAAGGGAGACTACGGGGGAAGGGGACTCTTGAAAGGAAGGCAATAATGACCGTAGACAATGAATTATTCAGGAAAGCACATTGGACAGTTTTGCAACAATCTTCTTTGGAGGCTCCTTACATCGAGGAGCACGTGGCGATTATTCGCTCCGAAAACATCGGTAAGACGGATTCCTCAATTACACGCCATCACATTTGTCACGCCCAGAAATTCAAACCAGAATTTTCAGAGCTATATGTTGATATTTTATAGTTCCACGTCTTAAAAATAATAAAAAAGATTATAAAAGAGCAACAAAAAAAGAAAAGGATCTAAGCCTAATCTTGATGCTTGCAGCGCAGCTTCAACCACTCCACAGGCAACCTCCAGAGCGTAGGGCAAGCCTACTCATCTTCGACTTCTTCTGCTTCAAGCTCAGGTTCTGGTGAAGAGGCAAGGGTGAGTACTTCCACGTACTCAACAAGTCATACTGCGAGAGAGAGGGTGTGAAATGCAAGGGGACACAAGGATTTGGCTAAGGTTTGCTTTTTGCGCAAACAGCTAGAATTTTTCACAATCAGGAGAATTAAAAGAAAAAAATAGTTGAAAACAAGTATTTAAGTAGTATTATTTTCCATCATTACCCAACGTTATCCCCACGTTACGATAGGCTCGAACAGTCCATCTACACCAGTCAAGTCCCATTATGCAGGTTTAGAAGTGTGAACTAATCACGGTAAATCCGGTCAAATGCCCATAACCATTGGCACGGCTATTCAAATAGTTTTACTCTGATCAGAGGTGTACATCTGTACCCACAAGACACAGCCCCACAACATGTTTTCCATGCACCAGAATACCGCCATGGTACCCCGAAAAGGGACTGTGATATGACCTTTCGTATAACCCTCCACTAACCAAGCGAACCACACCAAGGTTTTGCCTCCACTCCCATTCTTGGGCCGTGGGCACACCTTCCGAGTGCCACAGTGAATCCGACAGCCCAACAACCGGAATGCCCCCGGCTGACTGCAACTCCATCACACTCACCCTTGCCAGGGTTCGTCGGCTAGGAAAGGCTACACTACGGGACCCACCGTTGCCCATTCTGGCTTGTGGTTTGTATGGTCATTCTTCCAGGGTTTTCCGTGAACCGGTCCTTAATTTGCCATGGGCGCAACTATCCAAAACCATTGCGTCCACAGCCCACTGTTTGCCATATTTTAGTTATTAGTCTGGTTCACAACGTTTTCCTTCATTTCATGTGTCCAGATTAATGTAGTCTAGATGAAATAACCCATTTAGTGTGCTAGTGAATCTAAGCAGGTCTAAGCACATCCTAGGCCAAAACTAGTTATGTTATTTCCCAGGTTTATCAAGGTTTTCAGGGTGTCAAGACCTATGGCTTAATACTAGTGATAAGGTGTAATATTTCCCATAAAATGACATTATAAAATAAATATAGTTTAATAGAATAAAAGAGGGATTTTAGCAAAAATGGTGCAATATGATCAACAGCGAAGCATGACTTGCCTTGCTCTTCAAATTGGGGAAACTCCGTGACGACATCGAAGTACACGGGGTCGGCGGAACTACCGAGATCTACACGACAAACAAAGCACTCAACAAAACATGCTAAAAATCTACTGAAATAGGGAAGAAAACCATTTTAATGGATTCTTGGCATTTTTCTGAGTTTAATGAAATTTGAATGGACTTAAACGGAGCTCAAATTGAAAAGATATGAAGTTTAGAAGATTAACTGTGTTTTTTACTAAAGCAGGAAAATCTTTAATATTTTATTGCGCAATAAATCCCGAGATTGCGTCAGTGCTAGGGCTGACATCAGCGGATGACATCATCGGCTGCGGGGCACCGGTCCATGGTGGACCGGGTCCATGGTGCTGAGAGTGGGCGGCACACCACGTGTGCACACGTGGCAGTGACGTGGCGACCTCATGGTGTGCCACGCGGGCAGGCGGGGATGGACGGCCCGGATCTGCCGAAGCATATAGGATGGCCGAAAAGCGGGCACGGGCGGTGCGGGGCGGCGGAGTGGTGTGGATTTGCACGTGGGCAGAGCCATATGCACGCGGGACGGCGGCGCAGGGTCGGGCCAAGAAGGAGAGAGGAGGGACGGCTCACCGCGGGGACACCAGAGTTGGGGAAGATGACAACGCATGCGATGAGACGGATGGCAAGAGGCATCAGAGAGGGGTGACCGAGGGAGGTCAGACGCCGGTGATAAGGATGGAGGCGGTGGCAGAATTTGACGTGACTCGCGACGGCGAGGATTGGCAGGTGCGGATCGTGCGTCGCTAGGGCAATGGGGAGCTCGAGAAACTTGAGTGAGAGTGTGGGGAGGATGGGGAGGGTGTTGGTCGGCTTTTAAAGGGTGCAAAGGAGGTCGGTTGCGACCGGGGATGGCAGCAGTTGCTCGCCGAAGTTAACAGGGGAGATATTTGGGGAAATAATGGTCGACGATTAACTCAGGCCATTAGGGGGCATGGGAGCAGCGGACGGGGACGACAACGGCCGGCGGGAGGGGCAGGGAGTGATGGCGGTGTTTTAAGGGCGCGTGGGAGAGGCGGGGACGGCCGGGATTCACACGGGGATGGGGCGGCGTGAGCGGCGGCGGCGCGGCCGGAGGTAGGGGACGGGCCTGATGGGTGGCCCCACCTGTCAGTGTCTTGGGGGTCAGGGAAGACGAAACAGACTTATTCATGGGGCGCAAGGCTTACTGGGCCACGGCCTCTGGCCGACCCGTGAAGGAGAGAGAGAGAGGTGCGGGCGCGGGTAGGATGGGCCGTCGGCCCAAGGCCCACAATGGGTGGGAAAAGGACGGAGGAGAGAGAAGATTTTCCCGAGATTTATTTAATTCCAATTTTGGTTTTAATTGGTTAAAAATTATTTCTAGTCCTATGAAAATTCCACTGAAAATCTTGTTAATATACTTTGACATGCAGAATTTAAGAAAAATCCTACCATGTCATTTATAATTAGAAATTGTATTTTAAAATTATTTCTTTGCTCTAGATTAATTTCCCAATTATTTCTTTTGCAATTTTATTTTTATGACTTTCAAAATGTGGAAACACCTCAGGGTGTGAGAAACCTACTCTTAAACGGAATCACGACCCCAAGATTTTGGAGGTACTCGCGAAGAGATAGGGATGAGCGGCCTTTAGCTCATCTTCCCTTTCCTAGGTGGCCTCTTCCTTAGAGTGATGAGTTCAGTGAACCCGACAGAACCTTATAACCTTGTTATGGGTTCTTCGCTCGCTTATTTCGAGGATACGAGCTGGTCTCTCCACATAGGTCAATTCTTCCTGCATCTCAACCTGATCTGGGCTTGTATGTTCTTCTGGTACTCTCAAACACATTTTGAGTTGTGAGACATGGAATACGTCATGGATACCAGCCATGGTGGATGGTAGCTCGAGCTGATATGCTAGTTCTCCTCGACGTTCCTGGATCTGATATGGTCCCACAAAACGTGGTGTCAACTTGCCCTTAGTTTGGAAACAGTGCACTCCTTGGAGTTGAGCGATGCGAACAGATGACGCTCGCCTGTCTGGTCCCAAAAGTGCGGAGTACGACACTTTCATCCATACAATGCTTCAAAAGGTTCCATCTGAAAACTGGCCTGATAACTATTGTTGTAAGAAAACTCTGCATAGGGTAGACTCTTGTCTCACGCTCCTCCAAAATTAAGGGCACAAGCTCGCAGCATATCTTCCAAGATTTGGTTCACTCGCTCTGTCTGACCATCGGTTTGCGGATGATAGGCCATGCTGAAGTTCAATCGGGTACCTAGTTACTCTTGCAACTTCTACCAAAATTTGGTAGTAAACTGGCTTCCTCGGTCTGATACTATCTTTTTGGGCACCCCATGAAGACACATGATCCTTGCAAAGTACAATTCTACTAACTTCTTTCCCAAGTAGGTGGTATGCACAGGGATAAAGTGGGATACTATAGTGAGTCGATCAATGATAACCCAGATGGAATCATGCCCTGACGATGTCTGAGGTAATCCGGTGATGAAATCCATCCCGATTTCCTCCCATTCCCACTCCGGGATTTGGAGTGGTTGCAATAATTCAGTGGGTCTCTCGTGTTCTGCCTTCACCCGTTTGCATACATCACATAATGCAACAAATTCCACTATTTCTCTCTTCATACTGACCCACCAAAATTTTTCCTTTAAATCCTGGTACATCTTGGTGCTTCCCGGATGGATAGAGTACTGGCTCTGATGGGCTTCGGTAAGGATCAACTTTTTTAGTTCTTTGTCCTCAGGTACACACAGCCTTGCACCCATCTAGATTGTTCCATGCTTGTCTTCTGAAAAGTCACGAGCTTTCCCAACTCTCATGTTTCTCTTGAGCTTAGCTATATCGGGATCTGAGGCCTGAGCTGTCGAATTTGATCTATGAGAGTGGGTTGGGCTTCAAGAGTAGCCACAAAACCATGTTTGACAATTCCTAGGTTTAGGCGTTCCAGGTCCTTGTCAATGCGAAAAACACACACTGGGCTGATAGATCTACTTAACTCTAGTGTAGGTCTATAATCTTGCTTTTGGGGTTTAAGGGCATGCCAGTTGGTTTGATCCTGCAACCAACAAGAAACAAAGAAAGAAAACAAAGTTAAATCCATAAATGATAGCCGATCGGCTATTGGCCGATGAAGTATCATTCAATATTGAGCCGATGCAATATGCACTGGATCGGCAAAGGGAAAATTAGATCTAATCGATCGGCTATAGATATCAATAATATGTAATCTATGTCTCAAAATACATTTAAACCAAGTGACTGGGATAGATCAGTAGCGTGCCGAGACAGTGTAAGTCACTTATGTCTAAAGATACTATAAGACAGAGGTTATACGTATTGATAGCTTAGCTGATGTCATCAATCTAACACATATCGGCTAGTATTCCGATACCACTTTATACTAGGATATCAATATGGATTAAATACATTAAATAGGAACCGATCAAGTGTTAGGATGACCTAATCAGATCGATAACAAGCTTAATACATTTTGTCGTAGTGAGATCTTAATATAAAGGATAGATTTAGCATATCAAGTAAACATGTAAGAAACAAGATAGCTAAACTAGGTAAGATCGGCTGAAACCCCGATACTATCTCTAATAGCAATCATGGGACAAGATAGATATTATTATTCTAGATAATAGTTAGTAGGTCAGACTCGACCAATGCAGCACTAAGCATAAAGAGAAGCATAAGATCTTAACAAGTCGATGAAAGCCTTTCGAGATGGTGGATACACTATATAATCTAGGTCGATGTTGATATCTAAACCTACCGGCTGTTGTTTAGTAACAGATGCTAGCCGATTAGGGTTAGACAGCAATATCGATCTAGATGATATAGCATATATGTTAACTCGATGATTTACGTAAACAGGATTAGAGTGTCATATGATGTAAGCACTAATACCGAGAGTGCAAGCCACCATAACAAGCTTTACCTCTTGTCAGAGATCGAACCCGATGCAGCCCAACTCAAAAGCAAGAACTCGTCGAAACAAACGAAAGTAAAAAGGTGGGGATACGCCGAAGGTGTATTGAACTGATTGTTATTTGATTACATAGTCTTGGGCTATATTTATACCCAAATACAAAATATGTCCTTGTCGAACATGACTCTTATCTCTATTACAACTCAAAATACGGATAAGTCCCTTAGGCGGACTCTTACCGACACAATCTATAAGGAAACTATTTAAAACAACCTAATTACTAGATACAATTGCCTTTTTTGGACTCTATCCACATATGGCAATCCCCATGAAGCGGTTCAACCTGAATCGTCAGTGATTCCAATGTCCTCTTAGCAGAATCGGCTACATTGGCTTACCTTGTCTGATTCGGTATCAGCCGATTGAACACCTTAGTCGATTTGGTATCAACCGATGAACTCCTTAGCTGATTCGGCTTGCGACTGGTGACTAGTTTGTTTCCGAAGATCACGGTCTCCTCCAAATCTGCCTCGGCCTTGATTCCAAATCTGATTCATGACTTGCCAAATTTGGTCGTTAACACATGCCCCCAAAGTCTGCTGAATTTATAATTTTGCAGATTTGCCTAATCTTATCTCCGAGAAAATCTAGGGCTTCGGCCGTTACCGCACCTCTTAAAATAATAACCACCTCCTTGATGTTTTTCATGCCGTCACTTCCGCTTCCACCGCTTTAGCCACAGCCGTCTCCAATCTTCACCGGCGATCTTCTCAGAGTCCTTGGCGAACCCGCAGACGACTCCCTTGCGGCGGCAATTCCATCTTGGATGATGTCAACCTCCGCCAACCCATCTGGCACTCCATCGGCTGAGTTCCCTGAGGTAAGCCCTGTCGGCTATAACTCCTCTTCTTTCTCAGATTGGTGTACTTCTTTTTGATTTGCTTTTCTCTATTGTAGCATCTCCCCAACCAAATTGCAATTCCAGTTTAGCTCATCCCAACCGATTTTTCTTGGGCCCAATCAGCAATATAGACCCCAATGAGTTTATAAATGTCGATACCAATAGGGTTCCTTTTAGATTGACAAACCCTAGTTTGGCTCACTCGGCTGGAACTTTCAAGTCCTGGCCATCCACTAATAAAACCTGGCCGGAATGGTACAACAGAGTATTGGCTAGCAAGCAAAGCCATTGGGAAGAACTTGGAATATCGCAGTGCCTAGCCTTGACCTTAGCCGATATGACCAAAGACGAGCCCATGCTGTCGGCTGCCACTTATTTCTGGTCCAACACTTTGAATGCTTTCCTGTTCAACCAAGGACCAATGACACCAACTCGCCTGGACATGGTCATGATCACGGGGGTTTGTACATTACATCATCGGCTAACCCAGTTAGCTTGAACACCAAGGGCCAATTTTCTTTCAAGACCCGGGCTACCGGCGGCGGCTGGAATGGATTCATCTCGTAGAACATGGGAACTGGCCCAGTAGGTCCTAGGGAACACGTAGCCATCTTGTTGATGTGGTTGGAAAAGTTCTTATTTTGCGGTCCAAGCTGTGGCCCTACCACCAACTGGCAGCATGTGGCTGAAGCCCTAGTATACAAGAAGCGCTTCCTTTTGGCAAATATCTACTAGGATACCTCTACGACTCGCATTGCATCGGCTAAGATTGCCATGGACTCTGCTATCGGCACTGGTGGCTCTTGGTGGCTATTGCAGATTTGGCTCAATTTGCACACTCGCAAGGTTGCTCAGAGGCTAGAATTAGAGGAATCCAACTTCCCATCAACGCAGCCAACCACAGATGAGGATGACAATGAGATCACAACCCACCGATGCATGTCCTTTGGAGAGGCGGCATCTTCTTATGTTGGATCCAAGCTATCGGCTGATCTCTTCGGAGACTGGTTTGACAACTTTTAGGAAGGATTCCCAAGGGACTCAAGAATTTGGTTTGCATATGAAAACTCTGAAGATTTTGAGCTCCCAGGCGACTCTCAGGTTCGATGAGATCAATTCTGAAAAGTTTGAAAAATCCAGAGAAATCTTCACAAAAAGCTATATCTCCCTGCATCCTCCCCGTCGGCATCCACCAGGGCAGAAATGTCCAAGTTTCATATGAGTTCTACCATCCGATGAGTGCTGCCAGACAATTGGGCATGGGTTAGCTGTTGATCGGCTTATACTTTGCGAACAAAATCCAAGCCAGGGGGGAATCACATCAGGCCTCATGATGGACAGACTGCTAAACATTCAAGGCCCTCCACTCGGCAGCATTGACAACATTGAATTGTCTTTAATGAGGAGTGCAACTTTCAACCGATGGTGGATAGAGTGGAAGAAACACATTTTCCATCAATCGACTTCCATGTACTTGACTACTATGTACTCGGAGTCGGTTCCACAAGTAAGCACTTTTTCTTTTGTCAAATTCTTCATTATTGGCTAAAATCTTTCAATATTTGACCACACCTTTCTCTTTGTTTGCAAACCACCGACTCCTCTCCTTCTCAGGCCGGCCAAACTGGGGCAACTATCTATTATGCTGCCAGAATTCTCCCCAATGGTGGTGGACTAGCCCCTTCAAGAATCGACTATGATGCCCCCAAGACGCCCTCCCAACTCCATGGTCAAACTCGCCAGCCGATTCCTTCCGAGAAAAGAAAAAGAGTCAAGCCATCGGCTGCCAATCCATCAGCTACAAAGAAAAAGGCCTCCAAGAAGCAAAAGATTGCTACAGCCGATGATCTGTCTCCTCTAGACGCAGACGTGGAGGAATTTATAAACCAAGAAGAGATTGAATAAGCCATCGATGATGCTGTTGCCGACGTGAGTGAAACCAGAAGAACTACACAAACACCTCCAGCCAACGCGCTAGCCCCTCAAAGGACTCCTCCTTGTCTCGTCCTCCTCCGGTATGTACCTTTCTGGAGTTTACTCCCTTCAAATATTCATATTCCAATCCTAACTAAACTCTTTTACTTGCAGAAAAAGAAGATAGCCACCAAGAAGAAACCAACTCCAGCTCCGTCGGTAACTCTGAACTCAAAGTTTCTTTTAACTTTTCAATCAACCGATGCTTTACTAAACCTGTCTCTTTTCTTTTTGTGAAGCCTCCTCGCTCTCCAGCACCTGCCCACCATGCATCCAGCGAGCACACTCCATCGGCTGTGGGCAGCCATCATGTAGCAGAAGAAGCAGATCCTATCATCCCTGTAAGTTTCTCCTCTAAAACTCCATATCGGTTGTTTTTTGAATCTTTCAACAATTAACAATTTCAACATTCCCTTTTCAGGTCTTGGCTGATATGTTCTCCTTTGACATAAGATAGTTTATGGATGAAGAGAAAGAGATAACAAGCAAAGCCTTAGCTCCCCTTGCCGATGATCTGAACACCAAGCTGTTAGATATTGCTCACCGGCTAGAAAGCTCTTTAGACACTGTTGTTGTTGATTGTGGGCCGATCAGAGCAAGATTTGAAGAAATCCAAGACCAGATCTCGGACGACCTAGCCGATGTCATTTCTCCAACAATTTTCCTTGAGCAATACCGATTCAAGCTGGAGAAGGCAAAGCAGAGGATTATCGATCAATGAGAGAGAAAGGGCCTTGAGGCCGCCATTCAAACCAATCGGCAATCAATCACCGAAGACAAGGCTAAGCTTGATGAGATGATTGTCGGGCCAAGCTCCATTCAAGCCAGCATTGATCGGCTCGAGAATGCAAGGCGTAGCTACTAGCTGAACTGGAGCAATGCATTGCTGACTTAGCATCCGAAAAGCAAAAACTTGCCGATCTCCCTAGGGCCATCGAAGAACAAAAATCCAGGTTGAAGACATCTGTTAAGTATTTGTCAGATCTAACCAAGACCCTGAAGGCGATCCCAGGAAGCGATGCTACCGACGCCCAAGCCATTGAAGAAATAGAGCAAATTAGGCAAAGGGCTATATCGGCTATCAACAAACTTGTGTCTGGATGAACCGATTGTAATAGGAGCTTGTCCTTGATGTGAACTTTTGTGAATTCCTGTAGTATAACTTTTGTGAAATTTGCTTTTAACGTCCACATATTTTTGCATGTATGCATGTATGTCCCCCTAATTTTACAATGCCAACATTGATAAAATTATAACTTGACTAGGGGTGATATCACGAATATCGGCCATCACACATCGGAAGAACACAACCAATTATGATAAGTTAAAAAGACTAAGGGCGATATAACTCATATCGGCCATCTAAAGTCGATGTTAACACATCGGCTACCATGTATCGGCATAACACAGCCGAATCATGTATTGATCCAAACATTTGGATAATATTTCTTCAAGTATTTCCCATTGAAAGCTCATCCAAAAACATCTCCATCAAGTCCTTGCAACATATAAGCTCCCTTAGAAACAGACTTGTATATTTGAAAAGGCCCTTCCAATTCGGTGACCACTTGTTGAATTTATTATCTCGAGCTCCAATCAGCAGAATCAATTTCCAAACCAACTCTCCTTATGAAAAAGATTTTGGCACAACTTTCTTATTGCAATGACGAGCGATTCTGTCCTTATCCCTTGTCACTTTTTCCAAAGCACACATCCTAGACTAAACCAACTCTTCCGATTCATCCACTATGAGATTATGATAATCATCGGCTATCAACTCATCCTATAAATCAATTCTCCTTGAGCCAATGACACTTCCCCACGGTAACACGGTTGATGATTCAATTAATAAAAAGGAAGTGGTTATCCTTCAATATTATCAAAATTTCATTGGGTCGAGAAGCCCTAGGGTTAATAATAATCGAATCTCAAAATATTTGATAAACCTTGAAGCTTAGATGCCAAAATAAATAATTTGGATTTTATTTTTTAGTTTAGAAAATCCACATATTAAAAATAATATTTAGGTGAATAATGGGTTTCACAAAAGATAGGAATTTTTGGAGAGGGAATAGGTTAAGAAGTTTGAATATAAGTTCATAATTATTTGCAAAAGAAATTTTGGAAAAGAATAAATAATAACCTCTTGAAAAGATGTAAAATTCATTGTAAATAGGGGTTAGGAATTCAAAAGAGTTAATATAATTAATTTTTTATGATTGTTACTAGGCTTCTCCTAATTTTAATCCCTAATAGAAATAAAATTAAAAAAATCCAAAAATTTGCTTTAACTAGAAGTCGAACCTACAACCTCCCTCTCTTGGCTCAGCTCTCTTTCCACTAGGCTAGTGAGCCGGTCACGTTTTCTTTTCCCTTTCTTTTCTTTTCTTCCTTCTTTCCTTTCTTCTTCTTCCCCGCGAGGCCGACGGTGGGGCGAGGGTGAACGGCGACGAGGACGGCCGGAGCTCGGGATCTATCGGGCTCTACTCCATCTACGTGATGTGGGGAGTATGTTTCAAGGCGCTGCCAGGCCGGAGAGGCGGTAGATTGGGCCGGCGACGGTGAGGTGGTCACGGCGGCGGAGGCACACGATGCCAGCGTGCTCCGGTCAAGTTTTGGCCGAACTAGTGGGTCTCAGAGCATCTACGGGACACAGGGAAGCTAGCTAGGGGCTTGGATCGGCCGGAAAGGGGTGGTGGTGTTCTCGCGATGTGCGCACGGCGGCGGCCGAAACAGAGGAAATGCGGCGGCTCGCCGGCAATGGGTCTCCGGCGGCTAATCGGCCCGGGAAACTTAGGGGAAACGAAGCTTAGAGCGTGGAGATCATGGAAGTACCTTCAATTTGGACGAAGACCGATTGGAGGCGATCAATTTTGAAGATTGCCTTCGGCGGTCAAATTAGGGTTCATCTGGACTCCTTCCTTGTTTCTCGCAAAATTGTAGAAATATAGGGCACGATTGCTAGGGAGATTTTGGGGAAGTGGAGAGGAGTGATACACGAAGAGATTTGGTATACAAAGTTCGATCTATCGGGGCCGTTTATAGGGGTTCCACGTCGGTTTTGGTTTGGGCGAGGCCGGCGGCCACGGCGCGCGTGCGTGGGGGGCACGGCGATGTGCGACGAGCGCCGGGAGGGGCTGGGGTGAGGAGCGACGCGTGGCGGCTCTCGGAGGGGCCGGGCATGGCGCGAGTCGCGTGGGCGCGAGGGACGGCGGGCGGGCGCGGCAAGCGGCGCGTGGCGCGCTCGGGCGGGGTCCGGGCGCGGCGCGCGCGCGCGAGGACGGTAGGGCGAGGTGGTGGCGTGAGCTCGACGCGGGCACGGTGCGGCGGCGTGGGGCACGGCGCTACGGGCGCGACGCACGGCGCGCGGTGGCGAGGCGGTGCAGGGCCCCGAGTATGGCATCGAACAGTGGCGCGCAATGAATAGTGACATTTCTGATTTTCCTGAATTTAATTTTGTATTTTCCCATTTATTTTTCCTTTCACTTCTAAAATTTAAAATAAATTCTAGCACACCCAAAATTAAGTTGTAAAATATATTTTCACCCCTTTTCATCCACCTTTTTATTATTTATATATATACATATATATATATATATCCATATGTATATTTTGTATGTATATATATTCACATGTACATTTTCCTTCTTAATTCTATTTAGAAATTGTTGGCATTTTATCCTCATGTTTTAATATTGTTCCCAAAAGCAAGTTTTATTAGATCATAGCTCCCCCTAATTTATTTTTCTTAGAATTTTATTTTTAATTATTTTATTCTTTCAACCACTCTTTTCCTTTTTAGGGTTTTAAAATTGCTCCCAACCTTATCCTTTTCAAAACAATTATTTATTTATTTTAACCTAGCATCAAAGACTCGCGAATAAAAGGCAAATAAATACGACAAGAGGCAATCAATCAAAAGATTTTTGCAAGTTCCGATTTTTATGTTTTGATTTTTAAAACTCTGAATTTTCAGGGTGTTACACAGCACAATGTGTCGACTTATGAGGATGTTAGCCGATTTCTGGCCCAGTGTGGGGAAGCATTGGCTACTGACACCCTGAGGGTTAGATTATTCGCTCTGTATTTATCTCGATCGGCCTACACATGGTTTTCATCCTTACCATACAATTCTGTTCAAAGTTGGGCCGATCTGGAGAAGCAGTTTCATAGGTACTTTTACAGTGGTATTCATGAGATGAAACTGTCTCTTCTGACAGCTATCAGGCAGAGGCATGATGAATCTGTTCAAGACTACATTCAGAGGTTTAGAGACATAGGGAATAGATGCTACAGCCTAATTCTATCAGATTCTCAGCTAGCCGATCTTGCTTTCCAAGGCTTGTTGACACCAATCAGGGAAAGATTTTTGGCTCAATATTCTGAAAGCATGGCTCACTTGGCTCGAAAGATTACAACACAAGAACAAAGATTTCAAGAAGCCAAGAAAGCCTTTAAAAAGGTTAGCCATGTTGCATATGCCTCTAAATCCGAAGAAGATGAGGAGGACTCTGAAGTAGCAGCAACCGAATGGGCAAGATACAAGAAGGTTATTACATGCCAATGGGTCAAAAATTTGGCCAAGGAGGAAAAATATGATTTTCATGTCACCAAGGCCGACAAGATTTTTGATCTGCTACTTTGGGAGAAACAAATCCAACTTCCTGCTGGCCATGTCATCCCATCGGCTAAGGAGTTGAGAAAGAGGAAGTATTGCAAGTGGCACAACACTGGATCTCACAGCACCAACAAGTGCAAAGTATTCAGGCGGCAGATCCAATCGGCTATTGAAGCAGGGAAAATTAAATTTGAAGATTCAAAGAAGCCGATGAAAGATGATGGTAATCCTTTTCCTGTCAACATGGTTCACACGAGTGGGAGAACAACAGATAGGAAGGATTATCGGCCGAAGAAGCCTTACTCTGTTAAAATCATCGACAACCACCAGAGGAAACATGACAGACAGGAAGAAAGGTACTATCAGAAGGATGACAGCTTTGATCCCCATTGGAGCTGCAAATTTTTCAGATTTTGCTGTAACTAAGGGATGAGGCTGCTATCAATAGAAAAATGTCCATCATGCAGCTATGATGACGACTATGTCGGAGAATCTAGCCGATCTCGTCATGAGCAAAATCGGCTAAGACAGAGGAAACTCCCTGTTCATCAGAGATTAGGCCCAATTCATTAGAATTTTCTGCAGGAGGATGTTGACGAATATGAAGATGAGACCATGAACCCACAATGGTGCCCTTCTGGTACTTTCGCTAAGAGTCAAAAGAGGATGGTACAGAGGATGAAGAGCAGGGGTCGTTTCCAGGAGGTTCAAGCCAAGGTCGATCATTGACTTAAAAAGAAAAAGCAAGAGCACTAAGGGAAATAGTGGTGTGTTAAGAGCAAGGTGCTTAGCCGGTGAGGTCAAAGCTGACAAGGCAAAAAGGTTGGCTAAGGGAAAGGTTGTTGCTTCTTCATTGGTTAACATGGTCTTTGGGTTACTAGTAGAATACAAGGCTAGCCAAGCCTATGCAGATCTTGTGGAAGAATCCCTGGCCAAGTTGGTTTTGTCCCCGAAACAAGCTATTTTCGAAAACCAGAGGGGACAGGACATCGGCACCATAAGCCACTGTATGTCAAGGGGTTTGTCAATTGCAAGCCGATGTCAAAGATGTTGGTTGATGGTAGGGCTGCCGTGAATTTAATGCCATATGCTACATTCAACAAGTTGGGCAGGAGTTCAGACGATCTCATCAAGACCAACATGATTTTGAATGATTTCGGTGGCAATCCATCGGAGACCAAAGGAGTTTTGAACGTGGAGTTGACAATCGGCAGCAAGACTATTCCTACCGCATTTTTTGTCATCGATGGGAAGGGATCATATAGCCTGTTGCTTGGAAGGGATTGGATTCACGCCAATTGTTGTATTTCCTTCAACCATGCATCAGAGCTTAATCCAATGGCAAGGCGACAAGGTGCAAATCGTGCCAGCCGACAGGTCAGTAAATATTGCTGATGCCGATTTAACCCATTGGGAGATGGATGGAATTAATTGCTTGTCTGGCAAGATTTGGTAAGGAGATTATCTAAAAGTGTCCGATTGTGTCATACAACCAATTGAAGATGAAGAGCACCGACTATTGCTTTGAGGGCGTCGTGGAGGGTTCAAGTTTCTACACCAAAGACACTATAGATGATCTCGATGGCAAATTGGGACAAGACTTCCGATGATTTAGAAGAAGTTGATATAGGTCAAGGAGATATGCCTAGGCCGACATTTATTAGCCAAAAATTGTCTTCTCAATTTAGAACCAAGCTAATAGAACTCTTGAAAGAATACAAAGATTGTTTTGCTTGGGAATATTTTGAGATGCCCGGACTTAGCCGATCGATTGTCAAACATCGGCTTCCTATCAAACCAGCATATCGACCGTTTAAGCAATCACCAAGGATATTCAAAGCCGATATGTATGACTCCATTAAGGCTGAAATCGATAAATTGTATGATGTTGGTTTCATTCCGCCATGCCGATATGCTGAGTGGGTTTCCAATATAGTTCTAGTGATCAAGAAAAACGACAAACTTAGGGTGTGTATTGATTTTCGATATTTGAAGAAAGTTACCCCTTAGGATGAATACCCGATGCCGATGGCCGATCTTTTGATTGATGCTGCTTCAGGGCACCAAATCCTATGTTTTACGAATGGCAACACTGGATACAATCAAATTTTCATGGCAGAAGAAGACATCCATAAGACTGTTTTTAGATGTCCTGGTTCAATCGGCTTATATGAGTGGGTTGTGATGACTTTTGGTTTGAAGAATGCTGAAGCTACATATCAAAGGGTCATGAACTACATATTCCATGATTTAATCGGTTTGTTGGTTGAAATCTACATTGATGATGTGGTTGTGAAATTGAAGGAGGTTGATGACCATATAGCAGATTTGAGGAAAGTGCTTGAGAGAACAAGGAAGTATGGCATGAAGATGAATCCCACGAAGGGTGCTCTTGGCGTATCGGCTGGACAATTTTTGGGCTTTCTTGTTCATGAGAGGGGGATTGAAGTAACACAAAGGAGTATCAATGCGATCAAGAATATTCAACCTCCACAAGACAAGAAGCAGTTGCAGTCACTGGTCCGCAAGGTGAATTTCATCAGGAGGTTTGTTACTAATCTATCTGGGAAGATGGGGCCCTTTACACCTTTGCTCAGGTTGAAAGCCGATCAGCAGTTTACTTGGGAGGCAGAGCAACAAAAGGCCAACATTAAGGAATATTTGAGTTCCCCTCCAGTTTGATTCCTCCACAGAAAGGAGTGTCTTTCAAGTTATACTTGTCAGCCGATGAGAGGTCAATCGGCTCATCTTGATCGAGGAATTCATGGGCAAGGAAAGAGCAATCTTTTATTTGAGCAGAAGGCTTCTGGATGCAGAGACAAGGTATTCTTTGGTGGAGAAGTTGTGTTTATCCCTGTATTTTTCTTGCACAAAGTTAAGGCACTATTTGTTATCCAATGAATGCACCATAGTTTTGCAAAGCGAATGTTGTCAAGTACATGCTATTGGTTTCGGTGATGAAAGACAGAGTTGGAAAGTGAATCTATGCTTTAACTGAATTTGATCTGAGATACCAAGCACCCAAGGCAGTTAAGGGGCAAGCCCTAGCCGATTTCTTTGTCGAGCATCGTGATGACTCAATTGGCTCGGTTGACGTAGTGCCTTGGACTTTGTTTTTCGACGATTCGGTTCGTACTCATGGTTGTTGTATCGGCTTGGTCATCATATCACCTAGGGGGTAAGTTTTGAGTTTGCCTATACCATCAAGCCTTATGCCACTAATAATCAAGCTGAGTATGAGGTAGTTCTCAAAGGATTGCAACTCTTGAAGAAAGTTGAAGCTGATGCCGTGGAAATCATGGGTGATTCCTTGTTGGTCATCAATCAATTAGTTGGAGAATATGAGTGTAAGAATGATACATTGATGATCTATGAAAAGTGCCGAGAATTGATGGAAAGTTTTTGGCTAGTGACTTTCATGCATATTCCTCAAGAGCAGAATATTGAAGCTAATGATTTGGCTCAGGGGTCATCGGGATACAAGCCGATGATGAAAGATATTGAGGTAGAATCGCTACCATCGCAGCCGATGATTGGAGGTATGAAGTTTTTAATTACTTGAAGAATCCTTCTCAATCGACTTCGAGAAAATTGTGATATAAGGCTTTAAGATGTGTCTTGTTGGATGACGAGATGTATTATCGGATGATTGATGGAGTATTGCTAGGATGTTTGAGTGCCGATCAAGCAAAGGTTGTGATGGGCAAAGTGCATGAAGGCATATGTGGTACTCATCAATCGGCTCATAAAATTAAATGGTTGCTCGACGAGCTGGGTATTTTTGGCCGATGATGTTGGAAGATTACTTTAGATATTACAAAGTTTGTCAAGATTGTCAGAAGTTTGGAGCAATTCAAAGAGCAGCAGTATCAGCTATGAACCCTATCATCAAGCCATGGCCGTTTAGAGGTTGGGGAATTGACATGATCGGCCAGATTAATCCACCCTCGAGCAAAGGACATAAGTTTATATTGGTGGCAACCGATTATTTCACGAAGTGGGTGGAGGCGGTTCCGTTGAATAAGGTTGATTCTGGGATGCAATTCAGTTCGTCAAAGATCACATTATATACCGATTTGGTGTTCCTTAGACCATCACAACCGATCAGGGATCTATGTTCGTATCCAATGAGTTTGTCCAATTTGCAGAAAGTATGGGGATTAAATAGCTGAATTCTTCACCACGTTATGCACAAGCCAATGGACAAGCCGAAGCATCCAACAAAAGTTTGATCAAGTTGATCAAGAGGAAGATCTCTGAGTTTCCAAAGCAGTGGCATAGCCGATTGGCCGAAGCATTATGGTCTTATCGGATGGCTTGTCACGGATCAATCAAAGTTTCTCCTTACAAGTTAGTTTATGGGCATGAAGCCGTGTTGCCACGGGAAAGTGTCATTGGTTCAAGGAAAATTGAGTTATAAGATGAATTGACAGCGATGAATATAATAATCTCATGGTAGATGAATCGAAAGACTTCAATCTAGGATGTGGGCTTTGGAGAAGGTGAGAAGAGAAAAGGAAAGAATCGCTCGTCATTATAACAAGAAGGTTGTGCCAAAATCTTTTTCAGAAGGCGAGTTGGTTTGGAAGTTGATCTTGCCGATTGGGGCTCGTGATAATAAATTCGGCAAGTGATCACCAAATTGGGAAGTGCCTTTTCAAATCTACAAGTCCGTTTCTAAAGGGGCTTACATGTTGCAAGGGCTTGATGAAGAAGTTTTTGGAAGGGCTCTCAATGGGAAATATTTGAAAAAATATTATCCAAGTGTTTGGATCAATTCATGATTCGGCTGTGTTATGTTGATACATGGTAGCCGATGTGTTTACATTGCCTATAGATGGCCGATATGAGTTATATCGCCCTTAGTCTCTTCGATTTTATCATAATCGGCTGTGCTTTGCTGATATGTGATGGTCGATATAAGTTATATCGTCCTTAGTATTTTTAATTTATCATAATCGGTTATGTTTTGCCGATGTGTGATTGCCGATATTTTTGTGATGTCCTTGGTCGAGCCATAATTTTATCAATGTTTGACATTGTAAAATTAGGGGGCATACACACGTGCATACAAAAATATGTGGACTTCAAAAAATTTTCGACGCGAGATATATTACAAGAATTAGCGCATGCAAGTTATATCACAAGAGTCATTGTAGGAGTTCACAAAAGTTTGCAGGAATCGACAAAAAAGTTTACAAGTGTTCGCAACGGTTTCTAAGTCCTCCTACATGAATCGGCTCAGCCGGATACAAATTTGTTAATTGCCGATACAACCTTCAGCTTGATTTGTTTGATCTCCTCGATTGCTTGGGCACCGGTTGCATCAGTCCCCGGGATTATCTTCACAGACTTCGTAAGCTCTGACAAGTGTTTGACTGAAGTCTTCAATTTGGACTTTTGTTCTTCAATAGCCCTGGGGAGATCGACAAGTTTCGGCATTTTCGATGCCAAGTCAGCTTTGCACTTCTCCAGCTCAGCTAGTAGTTCTTTCTCCCATTTTTCCAACCGATCGATGCTCGTCTGAATGGAGCTTGGCCCTGCAGTCATCTCATCGAGCTTAATTTTTTCTGCGGTGATTGATTGCTGATTGGCTTCGATGGTGGCTTCAAGAGCTCTTTTTCGCGCCGATCGGCAATCCTTTGTCGTGCTCTCTCCAACTTGTATTGGTGTTGTTCAAGATAGGCTGCTTGGGAGATGACATCGGGTAGATCATCTGCAATTTGGTGTTGTATCTCTTCAAACCTAGCTCTGATCGGCCCACAGTTGGCAACTAAGTAATCGAGGGAGCTCTCCAGCCGATGAGCAATGTCCAATAGCTTGGCCTTCAAATCATCGGCAATGGGGGCCAAGGCCTTGCCTGTGGTCTCTTCCTCCTCATCCATAAACTGTCTGATGTCAAAAGAAAACATTTCGGCTAAGACCTAAAAAGGGAAGGATGAAACTGTTAAGTGTTGAAAGAACTCAGAACAGCCGATATAGTGTATTGAAAATACTTTCAAAGATGATGGGAGTTACTTCTTATGCTTCCACATGATGACTGCCCCTAGCCGATGGAGTGCGTTCACTTGATTCATTGGGGGCAGCCGCTGGAGAGCAAGGGGGCTGTACAAAGAGAAGAGAGACAAGTTAGATTCAGAATCGGCTAACTGAAAATTGAAAAGGTTTGAGTTTAAAGTTACCGATGGAGCTGGAGCCGATTTCTTCCTGGTGGCCAATTTCTTTTGTCTACAAAGTGAAGAGGATTGTTCAATAATAAAATATGAAAAATTCAAAGGAAATGAACTCTAGAAAGATGCATACCGGAACAGGGCGAGGATGGCATTTTGGAGGACTTGGAGTTTTCCGAGGAGTTGGATCGTCGGCTGGTGGCATTGGCATATTTCTTTGTGGTTCACTTGTCTCAGCCACAGCATTGTCGACAGCTTACTCTATCTCTTCTTGATTCAAGAACTCCTCCATGTCTGGGTCTAAGGATGGCAGATCATCGGCCACGGCTTTCTTTTGCTTCATGGGTGTTTTCTTTTGTGTAGCCAATGGATCGGCAGCCGATGGCTTAGTCCTTTTCCTTTTCCCAACTTCGGAGTGGATCGGCTGGCATGTTTGACCATGAAGTGAAGATGTTATCTTGGAGGCATCATAGCCGATCCTTGATGGGGCCAATCCACGACCATTAGGGAGGATGCCGACGGCATAACGATAGTTGCCCCACCGTTGCTGACATGAGGAGGGGAAGAATCGGTAGTCTGCGCACAAAGAGAAAGATACGTTAAATATTGAAGAAGGATAGCCGATAATAAAGAGTTTGACAAAAGAATAAGTGCTTACTTCTGGGATCAATTCCGAGTATATGGTGGTCAGGTGCATTGAAGCCGATTGGTGAAATAGGTGTTTCTTTCATTCAATCCACCATCAGTCGAAGGCTGCACTCCTCATTACTGCCAGTTCAAATATTATCGATGCTGCCAAGTGGGGGGCCTTCAATGCTTAGCAACCTGTCCCCTAGTCTGAATCTCGTCGGCAAAATATAGGCCGATCAGCAGTTGTCCCATGCCTAGTTGTCTTGCAACACTCATTGGGTGATAAAATTCATAGGAAATCTGGACATTTCTTCCTTGGTGGATGCCGACTGGGAGGATGCAAGGAGAGATGGCCGATGTGAAGACTTCCCTAGACTTGTCAAATTTTTCAGAGTTTATCTCTTCAAATCTAAAGTCAATAGGGAGCTCAAAATCTTTAGAATTCTCATATGCAAACCTTATCCTTGAGGCCCTTGGAAATCCATCATAGAAATTGTCAAACCAGTCTTTGAAGAGATTGGCTGAGAGCTTGGATCCGGTGTATGAAGATGTTGCCTCTGCTCAAGACATGCATTAGAGTGTTGTGATCTCATCTCCATCCTCATCCGTTGTCGGCTGAGCTAATGGGAAGTTGGCCTCCACTAGTTCTGGCCTCTAAGCATCCTTGTGTGTATACAGATTAAGCCAAATTTGCACAACCACCATGGGCCACTAGTGCCGATAGCCGAATTTGTTGCAATCTTGGCCAGTGCATTGTTCAGGGTCTGGTAGAGGCATCCTAGCAGGTATTTGCCCAAGGAAATTTGTTTCTTCTCTACCAGGGCTTTGGCTATGTGATGCCACTTGGTTGTAGGGCCACAGCTTAGACTGCAAAATAAGAACGTCTCCAGCCACATCAGGAGGAAAGTTGTGTGTTCCCTAGGGTCTACTGTGTCAGTTCCCATGTTCTGCGATATGAATTTGTTCCAGCCGCCAATGGCACAGGTCTTAAAGGAAAATTGACCCTTAGTGTTCAAACTGACTGGGTTAGCCCATGGTGTGATGTCCAGACCCGTGATCATAACCACATCAAAAGAGTGGGCGTCATTGGCCCTTGGTTGAACAGGAAGGTATTCAAAGGTATTAGACCAAAAATAGGATGCAGCCGATAGCATTGGTTCGTCCTTAGTCATATCGGCTATTGTTAAGGCCAGGCACTGTGCTATCCCAAGCTCTTCTCAGTGACTTTGTTTGCTAGCCGATACTCTGCTATACCAAGCTGGCCAGGTTTTTCGGGTTGATGGCCAAGATTTGAAGGTAACGGCCCAATGTGCCAAACTAGGATTTGTCAGTCTAAATGGAACCCTGTTGGTTATGGCATTTATGAACTATGTGGGGTCTATATTGCCGATTGGCCCTAAGAAGAACCGGTTGGGATGAGCGCGACTGGGGATTGCGATTTGGTTTGAGAGGTGCTATAATGAAAAAAAGGCAAGTTACAAAGAGCAAAAACCAAATTGAAGTAAAGGAGGGAGCTAAGGTCGATGGGGCTTACCTCAGGGAACTCGGCCGACGACGCCGCGGAGGGAGTAGTCGAGGTCGACATCGTTGGGGGTGAAGTTGTTGCCGCGCGGAGGTCGCTTGCAGGTTTGCCGAGGGCTTCGAGGAGGTCGCCGGTGGAGATTAGGGGCGTTTATGGCTAAAGCGGTGAGAGCGCAAGTGACGGCATGAAAAACTTTGAGGTGGTGGTTATTTTTTAAAGAGATGTGATAAACATCCAATGGAAAGCCGTAGATTTTCTTGAAAGATAAGATTCGGAAAATCTGCCACATTATATATATAGCGGACATGGGGGACATGTGTTAACGACTAAATTTGTTAAATCATGCATCGGGCGTAGCCAATTTGGAGGGAATCGGGATTTTTTGAAAACAGAGTGTGCGCCAATTGCAGACCGAATCGGCTAGAGAGTTCATCGACTGACCGAATCGGCTAAGGTGTTTGTCGGCCGACACCGAATCGGACAAGATAAGCCGATGTAGCAAATTCCGATAAGGTAACATTGGAATCATCTTTAGATTTGTTTGAAGTGCTTCATGAGGATTGCCATGCATGGATAGAGTCCAAGAAAGGCAATTGTATCTATTAATTAGGTTATTTTAAACAGTTTCCTTATAGATTATGTCGGTAAGAGTCCGCCTAAGGGACTTATCTGTAACTTTAATTGTAATAGAGACAGGAATCGTGTCCGACAAGAACATGTCTTGTATCTAGGTATAAATACGACCCAAGACCATGTAATTTAAAAACAATCAGTTCAATACAACCTTTGGTGCATCACCACCTTTTTCCTTTCAATTAATTCGACGAGTTGTTGCTTGGAGTTGGGTTGCATAGGGATCAATCTCCGATGAAAGGTAAAGCTTGGTATGGCGGCTTGCACTCTCGGGATTAGTGCTTCCATCATTATGACACTCTAATCCTGTTTATGTATTGTCAAGTTATCATATATGCTATATAATCTAGATTGATATTGCGATCTAACCCTAATCGGCTAGCTTCTGTTACTAGATAACAGCCAATAGGGTTAGGTATCAACGTCAACTTAGATTATATAGTGTAGAAAGGTTTTCATAGACTTGTTATATCTTGTGCTTCTTTTTATGATTAGTGCTGCATCGGTTGAGTCTGACCTACTAATTAATATCTAGAATCGTAATATCTATCATGTCTTATGATTACTATTAGAGATAGTATCGGAGTTTCAGCCAATCTTACCTGTTTTAGCTATCTTGCTTCTTTTATGTTTACTTGATATATTAAATCTGCCCTTTATATTAAGATCTCCCTGCGACTAAATATGTTAAGCTTGTTATCGATCTGTTAGGTTATCTTAACACTTGATCTGTTCCTGTTTAGCGTATTTAATCTGTAGTGATATTTTAGCATAAAGTGATATCAGAGTACTAGCCGATACACATTAGATCTATGACATCAGCTATTCTATAAATATGTATAATCTTCATCTTAAGGTACTTTTAGACATAAGTGATTTATAATGTCCCGGTATGCTACCGATCTATCCCAATCACTTGGTTTAAATGTATTTCGAGATTTAGATTATATATTATGGATATCTAGAGCCGATCGATTAGATTTAATTTCTCTTGGCCAATTCAGTGCATATAACATCGGTTCAATATAAGACGATACGTCATCGGCCATTAGCCGATCAGCTATCATTTATGAACTAACTCTGTTTTCTTTCTTTGTTTCTTGTTGGTTGCAGGATCAAACTAACTGGCACGCCTACAAACCTCAGAAGCAATATTTGGACCTGCACTAGAGTAAAGGAAATATCTCAGGCCAATGCGTGACAATTTTACAGTCAACAAACTCCTTGGTGTGATCTGTTAAGATTAATACCGGTGTAGACACCAGCTTCTTCTTAAGCTCTTCAAAACTTTTGTTGCATTCTGTGGTCCATTTAAATTTCTCATCCTTCTTCAGTAATTGCGTCACTGGCTTCGCTATTTTGGAGAAATTTTCAATGAACCGACGATAATTTCCCGCAAGTCCGAGAAAACTTCTGATTTGGGTGACGGACTTAGGTGGAGTCCACTTGGTTACCGCTTCCACATTGGAGGGGTCAATCGCTACTCTTTGAGTATTCACAATGTGACGAAGAAATTGCACTACCTTTTACCAAAATGCACACTTGCTAAACTTAGCATATAGCTGATGATCTCTTAGCTTCTTGAGAACTTACCGAAGGTGTAGCTCGTGCTCCTCCTCTGAGTTGGAGTAGATCAGTATGTCATCAATGAACACGATGACAAACTTGTCCAAAAAGTCCATGAACACCTTATTCATCAAGTTCATGAAGAAGGCAGGTGCGTTGGTAAGTCCAAAAGACATGACTGTACACTCGTATAAACCATACCGAGTGATGAAAGCAGTCTTGAGAATGACTTCCTCTCGAATCCTTAACTGATGATAGCCTGATCGCAGGTCTATCACGGAGAACACCTTTGCTCCCTTTAGTTGATCAAACAGATCATCTATCCGTGGTAGCGGGTACTTGTTCTTAATTATAACCTCATTGAGTGCATGATAGTCGACACACATCCTCTTAGTCTTATCTTTTTTCTCCACAAATATTACCGGAGCACCCCAATGTGACGTGCTCGGGCGAATGTAAACTTTTCGCAGTTGCTCATCAACTTGCTTCTTGACTTTCGCTAACTCATTGGCTCTCATCCTATAGGGTCTCTTGTGGATTGGAGCGGTTCCAGGGATCAGGTCAATCTGGAACTCTATCTCTTTTTCGGGTGGCATCGTGGTTAGGTCCTCTAGAAAACCGTCCGGGTACTCGCTAAAAATGGGGATATCCTCTAACTTCTTAGGGACCTTTCCTTCCTCTTCAGGTTCTTCCTTGACCGAGATCCGATTCAGGCTTGCTACCAACTCAGATGGTTTTGGGGAGTGGAAGATCACTTCCTTCCCTTCACTATTGGTCAGGGTGATCGTGCGGCTCACACAGTCAATCAATCCCTTATATCGGGTCAACCAGTCCATCGCAAGGATGACATCTAGGCCTTTTGATTCCAGAAGGATAAGGTTGGCTAGAAATGAGGACCCTTGGATTTCTATTGCCACTGAAGGGCAAAAATGGGCAGTGTTCAAATGTTTTCCGGGGGTTTTAACCCGCATGGGTAGCTTAAGTTTCATTATAGATATCTCTTTTGTCCCAACGAAAGCCTTTGATATGAACGAATGTGTTGCACCCGAATCGAACAAGACTGATGCGGTAAAAGAGTTCACAGGGAATATACCTAGTATTACTTCTGGTGCTTCCTGGGCTTCCTCTGCTGAAGCGTGATTCACCCTTACTTGGATGAATCAAGGTGTACGCTTGGGATTTGGACACTTACCCACAAAATGTCCCGGTTCTCCACAGTTGAAGCAGTTGCTCGGTTTGGTTACGAAGTCCTTCTTCGGTGGTGCTGGCTTAGACTGCTGTTGCGGTTGCGCCATTAGAGGGCGCGGGGTAGGATTCCGCTGCTGCTGCCCGTTGCAGCTACCACCGGCTTGGAAATTTCCCGGGTGGTAAGGTTGATGCTGACAGACGATCGGTGGAAGGTCCACCTGACCTCCGAGAGTGAAACGCGGTCGTTAGGGGTTTCCTTGCTAAGGCTAAGGTCTGAACTTAGCAGCCTTTCGCTTCTTGAGCATCTTGTTACGGTGGTCTTCTTGACGGATAGCCTTGTCGACCAACTTCTCAAAATCTGCGTATTCGCCCGAGATGAGTTTGTCCGTTAACTCATCGTCATGTCTTGCTAAGAACTTCTCTTGACGCTCGGTGTCGGTGTGCATGTCCTCGGGAGCATACCGTGCTAACCGATTAAACTCATGAAGGTACTCTGTGACCGATCGTCGAAACTCGGTTTCAGCAATAGAAATTTGGGGGTGCAGTCAAGATTGCCAAACACAATGGGTTAGGTGGAAAACAAGGTTTAGACAGGTTCAGGCCCTCTCGTGAGGTAATACCCTACTCCTGTTTCGGGGATTCGATCCACCGAGTGTTTATTGATCTCAAGATCTGTTGCTCCTAAAATTGCTTGTAAAACATATCCCTCAAGGGACGCCCCTTACCCCCCTTATATAGTCTTGGGAGGCGGGCTTACAAGTCGGAAACCCTATCTTACTCTAAGTCGGTTTCCTCAATCTTACCAAACTATGACTATGAGCCGTTACCTTATCTAACCGACAACGTAACACCCAAGTCATAGTTTGATTTACATATATGGCAGGCGTAACCTATCCCTATCTCCAGTCGGATAAGCTCGCCTTGTGGATATCCGATTGCCACAATCTCCATAGTAGCCCCCGAGTCCTTTGCAGTCGACGAGATAACTCAGCCTCGAACCAAAATAGCACGCAGCCAAACAACTCTTTGGCCGAGTGCTTCCGGCGCCGAGTGATTCCATCACCTCTGCCTGAATCTCCCGAGTGACTCCAAAGACTGTGAAGTGCTGGAAAATATCCAAAAAATAAATACCTAGGTGCATCTCCTGATTCACCTAATTAGGTGTAGCCCCCAACTGTGTGGTTAGTCAAAAACAAACTAAACATATAGTCAAGAACTATATAAAAAATCATTCTTATATAGATGCTTAGCTCAAGCTAAAGCAATCATAAAAAATCTCATCACTCGGCAAGCTCATGCTTACCTGAATGAACTTGCCCGAGTCATCTCAGAACAAGCTGTTCAATCAACCCTCGTAGGTGAAAAACACTCGGTAAGCTCATATTTATCCGAGTGGATCTATCCGAGCTCATGGGTAAACAAGTTTTTCAGTCATCTGAAAAATATGACCAAAATATTAAATAGCTCTTGCCATAATATTGGTCTCAATATAAAAAGATCTTCCCAAGGTGGAAAAACAACATTGATATAATCATCTAATCAAATGCTTAAAAATCAAACAGTCCCTGTCATCAAGGCAGCCATGAAAAGCTTCACTGTTCGTCACCTTTCAAATTGCATCATTCCAACTTCTCATGAAGTTGTGCAAACCTCGGTATGAAACGATTTCCAAAGGTACAGGCCACTCAGACACGTGCATATTGCCAAAGCAAATCTGCTTAAGTTCATCCACTTAAGTCCCTAAGGACACGCGTCAGGCCACACCTTAGCTGGCCGCAAGTTTCTCATGGGCTCGGCCCAATTGCGAGAAAACCTAGCGCAACCCTCAAATCTCTTACAAAGCCTCGAGGTCATCCCCACCACTTCGTCTTCCTAGAAAAAATTCCCCAATCGCAACAGTGTTCATCAGCTTGCAGCGGAGAACCCTAAGCTGTCGCGCGCACCGAATCCACTGATCCAGAAGCTCGTGCTTCGTCACCAGCTAGCCTCCACATCCATCTTCACAGATCCCCAGCCCAAATCTCCATCCTTCAAGCCAGATCCACTCCCCCACAAACCACACTCATGGCAGGAGAGAAGAAGATCCCTTTCGAGCAATGGGCTACCTCGGATGTCAGGGAGTCCACCCTCAAGGAGATGGTGAAGCACGGAGTTCTCCCTCCTAAGGAGATCGCGAACTGGCGCCCGGCGGCCGGTGAGGAGTTCCCCACTCCGAACACTGGTGACCTCGTCGTCTTCACTTCTTTCTTCTATTGCGGTTTCACCCTCCCTTCCTCTGTGTTCCTTAGGGGTCTTCTCGATTATTATGGCCTCCAACTTTATCATTTGAACCCAAACTCCATGCTCCACATAGCCCTTTTCATTCATGTCTGTGAAGCTTTCTTTGGCATCCTCCCCCACTTTCAACTCTTCCCGCGCATGTTCTATCTTAAGCCGCACCCGAACAAGGATCAGCCCTGCGTTGTTGGTGGGGCTGGCTTCCAACTCCGCGGATCCCTTCGCAAAGATTACTTTTCTCTTCCCTTGAAATCGTCCAACAAGGGCTGGCATGCGAGCTGGTTCTGTATTGCCAACCTTGAACCTAGCCTACCAAACTTCGTTGGCCTTCCCCCTGTGCCTAGGCCCAACTGGAGCACCGTGCCAGTGGCCCAAGATTGGGATGAAGCCAACAGGCTGCTAGCGAAGATCTTGGAGATGAAGCAGAAAGGTCTTCGGGGCGAGCAGATCACTCGACACTTCATCAGGAGCCGACTGGCTCCGATCAAGGAGCGGTCTAAGCCTGCCTTTGAATATGAGGGTGAGAGGGACCCCAATCGGGAAGACCGCGACTCCCTCAGCTTCAAGATCTTGAAGATTCTCATGTACAAGATTTTCTTGACTGGAATCGCAGTTGAGCGCAGCCTCGTCCTGTCGGTCCTCCCATACAGCCTTTATCGTCCTCCTCCTCCAGTAAGCTGACTTAGCTCTTTTGTTGCCTTTCAATCTTGATATCGTGCTTATCAGTGTTGAAAGAATCTTTCTTGCAGGAAAATGCATCCATCATCTCAAAGCCGTATAAGATCCATCATGACGACGTGCCGGCTCGGCCTGCTAAGAAGCCAGCCGGTAGTGTGAAGATCCAGAGCGATCCAGCCGGGAAGAGGGCGGCCCCGAGTGAAGACATCAGTAATCGGGCGAACAAGAGGAGGCCGATTATTGATGACTCGGACGACGATGTCCCAGCCCCTCAAGACGATGCGACCCCTCCGAGGCCATCACCGAAGACAGCGCCCAAGATCCACCGATCGACCAGGTAAGCCCTACGACCGAAATCAAGCTCTTTCTTAAGAATCTCTTCATCTTCATCCCGATTATTCTTGTCTTTCTTTTGCAGGAGGCCTCAAAACATTGATCCTACTGGGCAAAGTGAGGGCTCAGCACCAGCTGTAACAACCGAGGCATCGAAGCTTGCGGGGCCAAAGCCCCAGAGCCCTCTCCCAAGCGAGAGTGTCCCGGGTGAAAAGCCTTCACTTCCCAGTGAGGACACACCAAGGACAGAGCCCCTGACCGCCAGCCTGGGTACCCCGACTAGAAACCAATCAGCCGCAGAAGAGCTCCCGGCGGCTACCCAAAAGGCCCCGACTAAAGACCAGTCGGGCAAGAGCCAAGAAGGGAAAAGCAACCGGGAAGTGCCGGTTAAAGATCCAGCCACCAAAACTGGTAAGTCTTGAATCGATCTTTAGCTTTTTGATCTCTAGTCAATTTTTTTGCATCTTCATCTGCTCCTTCTGATCCGATCAGCCAAAGTAGAGGAGATCCCTAGGTTGCAATCTTCTGAAACCTGGGTCCCTCTGATCAAGATCGAGTGGCGTGATTCTGAAGGCCAGAAACAAGGCATCATCCTGAATAAGCAAATGGAGAATGAAGAAAGAGATGCGCTTGTAGACAGCCTAAATGAAGCAACTCGGCTGTTAAACATAAGTCCTTCTCCCTTTTTCTGTTGTATATTTATCATTGTTTTTCAATCGACCAATCTGCAGAACTTGTATGCAGAGGGTGTACTGCCGATCAATGGCGAAATCCGATGCACTCGAGAAGCTGGTCCCACACTTGAACTCCCTGAAGAACATCCAGCAGGAGCTAAAGACCACTCGAGAAGATGTTGCATCAAGGGAAGTGGCTCTGAGGAGAGAGATAGCCGCACTCCGAGAAGAGAACCTCGACCTCCGGGGTTCAGTCGGGAGTAAGCTCTATCTCCTTAATCTTTCATACCTTTAATTGTAATTTATGTTGATCCTGGTTGTTGACATCCTTTCTTGTTGCAGAGAACTCGTCGGAGGTCCACTTGCTCCAAGCCCAGCTGGAAGAAGCCAACACCAGCAAAGCCGAGCTGGAGACCGAGTTTGAAGGTGAGTTCTTTCAAAACAGCGTTCCTTGTGTTGTTTCATCCTTGAATGTTTTGTGTGATCGTATATCTTTGGCAGCTTATAAGATCATGACCCGAGATCAGTACGACGTCTTGATTGAGAGGGTCAAAAAGGCTGAGAGCGCTAGGGAGGATGTTGCTAACGCGGCGACGCCGATGTTGTTGTCGCTGTTCCATAACGGACTCGGGACCAGCTCGTTGGACCCGGTTGAGATCTTTGACAAGCTCCGGAGGGCCCCTGATCAGTACTTAGCCAATATTTCTGAAGCAGCCTTATGGGAGCGGGGTTCTCCCTTGCACAGACCAAGTCGCTCTACCCCCGGGTGGATATTGATTCAATCGGGGAAGGGTTCGCCGACGGTACTTCAGACGAGCAGGCCCTGGACTTGATTAGTGAGGCACAGGAATTGGCCAAAAAGGTGGCCGCCGATGTAGTGAACCACTTCTGACCTTGATTGTATTGCGAACATTTGTATGCTGTAACTTTTAGACATGACTTGTAAATATTCAGCTTATTTATGTTAACGCCTTGATCCGAGTTCTTATGTAAAATTTTTTAAGTAATTTACGTCCGACTGTCACCAAGCCTAGGCTTGATTAGGTCATCAAAAAATTCTCAGTCCTTATACGTTGAACTCGAATCAAGGAATTTTAAACAATGATAAACCGAATATGCATAAGTTGCTGAAGAAAACTATGCTTTATTGACATATGTACAGCCCCCAACTGCTAACTCAAGAAGTCATCTTGCTTGAGGTTGGCAGTCAAGAAGAGCATGAAACTTAAGGCAATTTAAGCGTAGTATCGTCGAAGACGTTCGATGTTCTAGGAGTTTTCCACCATGGACCCGTCTTCACGTCTTAGTCGGTATGCACCTGGCCGAGTCACTTCAGCAATTATATATGGTCCTTCCCATAGGGGAGATAACTTGTGATGGTCCTTGGTGGTCTGAATCTTCCGTAGAACCAGATTGCCAACGATAAAAGCTCGTGCTCGAACGTTGCGACTGTGGTATCGTCTGAGCCCTTGAAGATATTTTGCCGACTCGATGAGGGCTGCCTCACGGGCCTCTTCCAGTCGGGTGAGGTCATCCACTCGGTCTGGGTCATAGCGTTCGTCGTTAAAGCTGCCGACTCGGAGAGATTCGTACTCCATCTCGTTTGGCAACATGGCTTCTACGCCATAGACCAAAAAGAAAGGAGTTTGGCCGGTAGCCCGACTGGGCGTAGTTCGCAGAGACCATAGAACCGAGGGGAGCTCTTGAACCCACTTGTCGGCATAAGGACTAGGCGATCAAACACTCAGGCCTTGATGCCTTGAAGGACCATGCCGTTGGCACGCTCAACCTGTCCATTGCTTTTGGGGTGCACGACCGATGCATAGCAGATTTTTATGCCGAAATCTTCACAGAATTCCTTGAAAATGCCTCCAGTGAATTGAGTCCCATTGTCGGTTATTATTCTATTTGGGACGCCGAACCGGCACACGATGTTGAGGATGAAGTCTCGTGCCTTGTCAACAGTGATTGTAGCAACCGGCTTAGCCTCGATCCACTTGGAAAATTTGTCAATTACGACGAATAAGTGTGTGAATCCTCCTGGAGCCCTCTTGAAAGGGCCGACCATGTCTAAGCCCCATACCGCAAACGGCCAGAATAATGGAATTGTTTGTAGCTCTTGGGCTGGGACATGGCTCTATCGGGCGAACAACTGGCAACCTTCACAAGTTCGTACCACTTTCTCAGCGTCGGAGACCGCCGTGAGCCAGAAGAAACCTTGTCTGTAGGCTTTGCCCACCAAGGTGCGTGCTGCCGCGTGGCTTCCGCATATGCCCGAGTGGATATCTTGGAGTAGCTATCGTCCTTCCTCAGGTGTGATGCATCTCATCAGGACTCCGGAGGGACTTCTCTTGTATAAATCGGAATCAACCATGACATAAGCCTGACAACGACGTCGGACACGTTCTGCCTCATCCCGGTCTTCTGGCAGCTCTTGCTGAGTTAAAAATTTGATGAGTGGTGTCCTCCAGTCGCGTCGATCATGGCGGCTTCGTTTGCAGCTTGCTCGTTGGGAGTTGGTTTGGCTGCAACAGTTGGTGTGGAGATTATGGCAATCGGGTATCTACATAGCAAGCTTATCCGACTGGAGGTAGGGATAGATTGCGCTTGCTATATTTGTAAACCAAACATGACTTGGGTGTTACGTTGTCGATAGAGATAAGGCAACGACCCATAGTCACGGTTTGGTAAGATTGAGGAAACCGACTTAGAGTAAGATAGGGTTTCCGATCTGTAAACCCACCTCCCAAGACTATATAAGGGGGTAACGGGTGTCCCTTGAGGAATATTCCGATAGGAGATCAGATATTGTATGCTTTATGAGCTTTAAGCTTCCAGCCTTAGATCACGAGATCAATAAAGACACTCGGCGAATCGAATCCACCGAAACAGGAGTAGGGTATTACCTCACGAGAGGGCCTGAACCTGTCTAAATCCTCTTTTCCTTCTAACCCATCGTGCTTGGCGATCTTGACTGCGACCCCAAGAAATTATATTGCCGAAACCGAGTTTCGACAGTTGGCGCGCCAGGTAGGGGGCCATGCGTTAAAGACTTCTTCAACAATCTCGCCGACAAGCGTGATGGGATCTTCTTCAGGATTCGGCGACTTCGCCGCCGACAACTTCAACAAGCACTCCTCCTTCGACTCGGATTCGAACCTGTCGAAAGGAGAGACCCACTCGGCGTCGTTCGGGCTCCCGAATAGCGTCGAGATCTTCGAAGACGTCTTGAAGTCCAAGATGCCACCCACCTCCTCCAACGAAGGACTTCACTCGGCATCGTTCGGATTGCCGAACACCGCCGAAATCTGCACCGATCTTCTCGTCTCCCCAACGGAGACGATCTACTCGGAAGAAGACCTCTCGGTGCCGTTTGGATTACCAAACGCCGTCGAGATCTACGGCAAACTCCTCTCTCCCGAGTCGAGGTCGACCCACTCGGAGGAGCCCACATCACCAAGCTCTGACTCGGACTGGAACGGTCCGGACCCGGGCTACCCAGGATCGAGAGAGATCGCTGTCATCCTCCATTCTGCTCATGCTCATCTTCGGAGCTTAACGAATATCTCAGCTCCGCTGGCTCTGACGACCTCTATGGCATCCCCTCAGATGAAGCTGACGACTCCGACTGCCACAAGGACTATGAGCCGAAGTGCTTCGATGTCCTCATGGCTGAGCCGGCCGAGTCTGACTCAACCATGGCCCGCAGGCTTGCGGAGGAAGAGCGAGCCAAGATCGAGCAAGAGCGCAAGCTGGCTGAGGAGGTGAAGAAACGCAAGGAAGATGCCGACAAAAGAAAGCAAGATCTACGGGCAGCCGAACGATCCGCCCAGGAGGCTATCCTTCAAACGTGGTCCGCAACGTCAACATCTTCCAGATGCCACAGCAGAACTTTGTTGCCGCACTCACACTCTTGGACACCGTCATGGAGACGGCACCCACCGACGTGACTCCAATACTTGACAAAATCAAGACCATCGTCGCAACCACTGCCAACGGTCATCCCTCCACCTCGGCACGAAGGCCGACTGAGTCCATGGCCGAAACGCCCGACAAAAGCCGACTCCCGCCTCTAAGGTCAGGAGACTACAAGAGGCCCAAGCCAGACCGATCGACGAATAGGCCAAAGGCCCATGCCACGACTCCACACAGAAGCACCAGGAGCAAACAGCCGACTCCCGCGACAAACGACATGGACGTCCACCCGTCCACCACCGCGTCCGCCGCAACAACAACTCCAGCTACCCAACCAGCCAACCAAGGACCCCGCCGAGTGATCTGCGGGAAGTCCTTGATCGCCGTTACCAGGAGCGAGACCGACGCACTCGGGAAGATCGGAGGGGATCACCTGATAGCAACGACGACGGAGTGCCAGCTTTCACTCGGGAGCTTCGCCGAGTGCACTGGCCGAGTGGTTTCAAGCCCACAGGAATAGAGAAGTACGACCGCAAGACCGACCCTGAGTCGTGGCTTACCGTGTACACTCTCGCCATCCGCGCAGCAGGCGGTGACAACAAGGCTATGGCCAACTATCTGCCCGTGGCCCTAGCCAACTCAGCCAGGAACTGGCTCACGAGCCTGCCAAGAGGCTCAATCGGCTCGTGGAGCGAGCTGAGGGACCACTTCATCGCCAACTTCCAGGGCACCTTCGAGAGGCCCGGCACCCACTTCGACTTGTACAATGTCATCTAGAAGCCGGACGAGCCTCTGAAGGATTACATTCGGCGCTTCTCCGAAAAGCGCAACAAGATCCCCAACATCACCGATGACATCGTCATCGCCGCCTTCCAGAAGGGAGTCCGTGATGAGCTGTTAATCGGCAAGTTCGGGCGCTAGCCACCGAAGACGGTGAAACAAATGTTCAAGACGGCCAATTCCTACGCCAAATCCAATGACGCCATCAAGGCGGCCCGTCAAGACCGACCCGACAGGAGGGAAGACAAGCAGGTGGGAGGAAGCCGGAATCCTAAGAAGGATAACGGCAACAACAACAACCAGGGCCAAAAAGACCGCAAGCGCCGATCCAAAGATCTAGTGGCCGCAACCTCCAATTCTCAATGCCCCCCAAGTCGCCGCCTACGACGCCATCATGAACGCTCAATGCACTCATCATCCTAATCACAAGCACACGGCTAAGGACTGCTTCATCTACAAATAGTTCGCTGAGCAGTACGCGGCGCAACACAACAAGAAGCCGACTGATGAGGCTGGTCCATCGGGCGCCAAGAAAAACAACGCGGCTTAGAATGCCGAACCTTTCCAAGACCCTGTGGGAGAGCTGAATCACATCTTCGGGGGGCCGCTAGCCTATGAATCCAAGAGGAAACAGAAGCTAACCGACCGAGAGGTCAACGCGGCTCAACCCGAAGCCCCTCGCACTGCGATGGTCGGAAGTGGCCATCACTTTTGACCGCTCGGATCACCCCGACCGAGTGCTTCACCCGAGGCGCTATCCACTCGTCCTGGATCACGTGGTTCGCAACATCAGGCTCAAGCGCGTCCTCATCGATGGGGGCAGCGCCCTCAATATTCTGTTCGCCAAGACCATGGATGAGATGCAGATCCCGATGGTCGAATTGAAGGCAAGCTCAGCCCCCTTCCACGGGGTCATCCCGGGGCTATCATCTACACCACTCGGGCACATCGCCCTCCCGGTCACCTTCGGGGCTCGAGAGAACTTCCGAACGGAGAACGTCACTTTCGAGGTGGCCGACTTCGAAACAGCTTACCACGCCATCATCAGAAGGCCTGCGCTTGCCAAATTCATGGCGATCCCACATTACACCTACCTCTGCATGAAGATGCCGGGTCCCAACGGCGTCATCACTCTTCGCAGCGATGTGAAGCAACCCTTCACCTGCGACAAGGAGAGATGTGACATGGCCCAATCTCGCGAGAGATTGCGTGGCCAGCAAGAAATCCGATTGGCTGCATCGACTTCTGCAAAGGGCGAAGTCCCCGCGAAGAAGATAGCTAAATCAGGATCCGGCGACGCCAAGACCAAGAAAATCTCCCTTGATCCATCGGATCCCTCAAAAACTGCTGTAATTGGCGCTGAACTAGATCCCAAATAGGAAAGCGCGCTCGTCACCTTCCTCCAAAATAATAAATATGTTTTTGCTTGGAAACCATCGATATGCCGGAATTCCTAGGGAGGTGATCGAGCACTCTTTGCACGTCAAAGATGACGCCAAACCGATAAAACACGATTACGAGCGCGCGGATCGAAAAGATGCCATCAAGGAAGAGCTCACAAAGCTCTTGGCTGCCGGCTTTATCAAAGAAGTCCTACATCCCGACTGGTTAGCCAACCCAGTTCTGGTCCGCAAGAAGACGGGACAATGGCGCATGTGCGTTGACTATACCAACCTCAACAAAGCCAGTCCGAAAGATCCATTCGGGCTACCTCGCATCAACCAAGTCGTAGACTCAACCTCCGCCAACTCCGAGTTTCTTGGATTGTTACTCGGGCTACCATCGGATCGTTTGAAAGAATCCATTGCTGAAGACATCGTTCATCACGCGTTTGGGGCCTCTGCTACATTACCATGCCTTTCGGCCAGAAGAACGCCGGTGCCACATACCAACGCATATCGGCAAGAACATAGAAGCTTATGTCGACGATGTCGTCATCAAGACCAAGCAAAAAGAAGACCTGATCGCTGACTTAGAAGAAACCTTCGCAAACATCCGGGCCTTCAGAATGAAGTTGAACCCGGAGAAGTGCACTTTGGGCATCCCATCAGGCAAACTGCTCGGCTTCATGGTGTCACATCACGGCATTGAAGCCAATCCAGAGAAGATCAACGCTATCCTGTGCATGAAGCCCCTGACTAACCAGAAGGATGTCCAGAAGCTCACCGGCTGCATGGCGGCGCTAAGCCGCTTCATCTCTTGACTCAGCGAACGAGGCATGCCCTTCTTCAGATTGCTAAAGAAAACGGACGACTTTCAGTAGATCGCGGAAGCCCACAAGGCCTTTGAAGATTTCAAGGAATTCCTTACAACGCCGCCTGTCCTGGCCTCGCCACAGCCCCAGGAGCCCTTGCTGCTGTACGTTTCAGCCACTCACCAAGTGGTTAGTACGGTACTTGTGGTCGAGCGCGAAGAAGAAGGACGGGCCCAGAAGATCCAGAGGCCGATCTACTTTGTTAGCGAAGTATTGGCAGGAGCCAAAACTCGCTACCCCCAGGTACAAAAATTGCTTTATGGTGTCCTGACAACCGCGAGGAAGTTGGCACACTATTTTCAGGGTCACTCGGTCACCGTCGTCACCTCCTTTCCACTCGGCGATGTCATCCACAACCGGGAGGCAACTGGGCACATCGCTAAGTGGGCACTGGAGCTAATGCCACTGGACTTGACTTTTAAGGCGAGGACGTCCATAAAATCACAAGCCCTAGCGGATTTTCTGGCCGAGTGGACTGAGCAACAAGAGAACGTACCTCGGGAAGACCTTCAACACTGGACATGCACTTCGACGGATCCAAGAGGATCACCGGCTTGGGAGCAGGAGTTGTGCTGATCTCCCCAACTGGGGAAAGGCTGAGATACGTCCTTCACGTCCACTTCTCCGCCTCACACAATGTTGCCGAGTACGAAGCCCTGCTACATGGACTGTGGCTCGCAGTTTCACTCAGAGGTCCGCAAACTTGAGGACAAGTTTGACGGACTCGAACTGTCCCATGTCTTGAGACACAACAACGAAGCAGCTGATGAGTTGGCACAATTTGGGTCCAAGCGCGAAGCCGCCCCAACAGACGTTTTTGTCGAGCACCTCTATGAGCCAACCATCACGGCAAAGACAACTTCCAACGAACAAGCTGCAAACCAAGTCGCCATGACTGATGCCGACTTGAGGACGCCACTCATCAAATTCTTAACACAGCAAGAGCTGCCGGAAGACCGGGATGAGGCAGAGCGCGTCCGACGTCGTTGCCAAGCATATGTCATGGTTGATTCCGACTTATACAAGAGAAGCCCCTCTTGAATCCTAATGAGATGTATCACACCCGAGGAAGGGAGACAGCTGCTCCAAGACATTCACTCGGGCATATGCGAAAGCCACGCGACAGCACGCACCTTGGTAGGCAAAGCCTACAGACAGGGTTTTTTCTGGCTTACCGCGGTCTCCGACGCGGACAAAGTGGTACGAACCTGTGAAGGCTGCCAATTTTTCGCCCGACAAAGCCATGTCCCAGCCCAGGAGCTGCAAACAATCCCACTATCCTGGCCGTTCGCGGTATGGGGCTTAGACATGGTCGGCCCCTTTAAGAAAGCTCCAGGAGGTTTTACACACCTATTCGTCGCTATCGACAAGTTCTCCAAGTGGATTGAAGCCAAGCCGGTCGCCACAATTACTGCTGAGAAGGCACGAGATTTCTTCCTCAACATCGTGCACCGCTTTGGCGTCCCAAACAGGATCATAACCGATAACGGGACTCAATTCACGAGAGGCATCTTCAAGGAATTCTGCGAAGACTTCGAATCAAGATCTGTTATGCATCAGTCGCACATCCCAAAAGCAACGGACAAGTCGAACGGGCCAGCGGCATGGTCCTTCAAGGCATCAAGGCCCGCGTGTTCGATCGTCTAAGCCCTTATGCAGACAAGTGGGTTCAAGAGCTTCCCTCGGTTCTATGGTCTCTGCGGACCACACCCAGTCGGGCTACCGGCCAAACTCCTTTCCTTCTGGTCTACGGCGCAGAAGCCATGCTGCCAAATGAGATGGAGTATGAATCCCTCCGAGTCCGCAGCTTCAACGATGAACGCTATGACCCCGACCGAGTGGACGACCTCACCCGACTGGAAGAGGCCCAAGAGGCAGCCCTCATCCAGTCGGTAAAATATCTTCAAGGGCTCAGACGATACCACAGTCGCAACGTTTGAGCACGAGCTTTCATCGTTGGCGACCTGGTTCTACGCAAGATTCAAACCACCAAAGACCGTCACAAGTTATCCCCCTTATGGGAAGGACCATACATAATCGCTGAGGTGACTCAGCCCGGTGCATACCGACTAAAGCGTGAAGACGGATCTATGGTGGAGAACTCCTGGAACATCGAGCATCTTCGATGATTTTTGTCGAAACTTGGTTTCGGCAATAGAAAATTGGGGTCGCAGTCAAGATCGCCAAGCACAATGGGTTAGAAGAAGAAGAAGATTTAGACAGGTTCAGGCCCTCTCGTGAGGTAATACCCTACTCCTGTTTCGGTGGATTCGATCCGCCGAGTGTCTTTATTGATCTCGTGATCTAAGGCTGAAAGCTAAAAGCTGATCTCCTATTGGAATATCCCTCAAGGGACGCCCCTTACCCCCCTTATATAGTCTTGGGAGGAAGGGTTTACAAGTCGGAAACCCTATCTTATTCTAAGTCGGTTTCCTCAATCTTACCAAACTATGACTATGAGCCATTGCCTTATCTAATCGGCAACGTAATACCCAAGTCGTAGTTGGTTTACATATTTGGTAGGCACAACCTATCCCTATCTCCAGTCGGATAAGCTTGCCATGTAGATACCCGATTGCCATAATCTCCACGGTAGCCCCGAGTCCTTTTCGTCGACGAGACAACTCGGCTTCAAACCAACGATCGTAGCCAAAAACCTCTTTGGCCGAGTGCTCCTGGCGCCGAGTGATTCCATCATCTCTGCTGAATCTTCCCGAGTGGCTCCAAAGACTATGAAGGGCTGGAAAATATCTCAAAAATTCTCAAAAATAAATATCTAGGTGCATCTCTGATGCACCAAATTAGGTGTAGCCCCGACTATATGCTTAGTCAAAAATAGACTAAACATATAGTCAAGGACTATAAAAATCATTCTTATATAGGTGCTTAGCTCATGCTAAAGCAATCTCATCACTCGGCAAGCTCGTGCTTATCCGAGTGAATTTGCCCGAGTCATCTCAAAATAACCCAATCAACCCTCGTGGGTGAAAAGCACTCGGTAAGCTCATGCTTATCCAAGTGGATCTGCCCGAGTCATCTCGGAACAAATATTTCAATCATCCCTCATGGGTAAGAAATCAATTCGCTCGGTAAGCTCATGCTTATCCGAGCTGATCTTCCCGAGTCATCCCGGAAATTTGCCCGAGTCATCTCGGAACAAATAATTCTCATATAAATGCTTAGCTCAAGCTAAAGCAATCATAAAAATCACATCACTCGGCAAGCTCATGCTTATCCGAGTAGTTCGCCCGAGTCGTCTCGGAACAAATAATTTATTTAGCCCTCATGGGTAAGAAATCAATTCACTCGGCAAGCTCATGCTCATCCGAGTTAACTTGCCTGAGTCATCTCAGAACAAGTAATTCTATCGACCCTCGTGGGTAAAAATACTCGGCAAGCTCACGCTCATCCGAGTTAACTTGTCCGAGTCATCTCGGAACAAATAATTTAATCGACCCTCGTGGGTAAGAAACACTCGGCAAGCTCATGCTTATCCGAGTTAACTTGTCCGAGTCATCTCGGGACAAATAATTTAGTCAACCCTCATGGGTAAACAAATTTTTCAGTCATCTGAAAAATACGACCAAAATATTAAATAGCTTCTGCCATAATATTGGTCTTAATCTAAAAAGATCTTCACCAAGGTGGGAAAAAATAGCATTGATATAATCATTTAATCAAATGCTTAGAAACCAAACAGTCCCTGTCATCAGGACAGCCATGAAAAACTTAACTGTTTGTCACCTTTCAAATTGCATCGTGCCAACTTCTCATGAAGTTACGCAAACCGCGGTATGAAAGGATTTTAAAGGTATTGGGCTATGTAACACGTGCATATTGCCAGGGCAAATCTGCTTAAGTCCATCCACTTAAGTCCCTAAGGACACGTGTCAAGCCACACCTTAGCTGGGCCGCAAGTCTCTCATGGGCTCGGCCCAATCACGAGACGACTTAGCAAAAACCCTCATGTCTTTTTAGAAGCCTCGAGGTCGTCCCCGCCACTTCATCTAATCATCTTGGTCTCTTTATGCCTCCGATGTGAACTTGTAGGTATCTAGCTTATTTATGTTAATGCCTTGACCCGAGTCTTCATAGAAAATTTCTTAAGTAACTTTCGTCCATGTCACCAAGCCTAAAACTTGATTAGATCATCAAAAATTCTCGAGTCCTTATCTATTGAACTCGAATCAAAACAATAAACAATGATAAACTAAATATAAACAAGTTATCAAAGAAAACCATGCTTTAATGACACGTATGCAGCCCCCGACTGTCAACTCAAGAAGTCATCTTGCTTGAGGTTGACAGTCAAGAACAACATAAAACTTACGGCAATTTAAGCATAGTATCGTCGAAGATGTTCAATATTCCAGGAGTTCTCCACCATAGATCCATCTTCGCGCTTTAGTCGAAATGCTCCTGGCCGAGTCACCTCAGCAATTATGTATGGTCCTTCCCATAGTGGAGATAATTTGTGATGGTCCTTGGTGGTCTGGATCTTGCGTAGAAACAAATCATCGACAATGAAAGCTCGCGCCCGAACATTGCGACGATGGTATCTTCTAAGTCCTTGAAGATATCTTGCCGACTGGATCAAGGAAGATCTTCTTCGTTTTGGCGTCGCCTTGTCGTGTCTTGGCTATCCTCTTTGTAGAAATTTCACCCTCTTCAGATGTTAATGTAGCCAGTCGGATTTCTTCCTGGCCACGTGATCTCTCACAAGATTGGACCATATCGCAGCTTTCTTTGTCGCAGGTGAAGGCTTGCTTGACGTCGCTGCGCAGGGTGATGACGCCGTTAGGGCCGGGCGTCTTCATGCATAAGTAAATGTAGTGTAGTATCGCTATGAACTTGGCGAGTGCAGGCCTTCCGATGATCGCGTGGTAGGCCGTCTTGAAGTCGACCACCCCGAAGGTGGTATTCTCCGTTCAGAAATTCTCGCGAACTCCTGAGGTGACTGGAAGGGCGACGTGCCCGAGTGGTGTGGGCGACAGCCCCGGGATCACTCCGTGGAAGGGGGCTAAGCTTGTCTTCAACTTAGTTCTCAGGATTTGTATCTCATCCAGGGTCTTGACGAATAGGAGATTGAGGACACGCCCCATCGATGAGGACGCGCTTCAGCTCGATGTTACGAACCACCGTGTCAAGTACCAAGGGATACGCCTGGGTGAACCACTCGGTCGGGATGATCCGAGCGATTAAACGTGATGGCCACCTCCGACCATCGTAGATGTTGTGGGACTTCGGGTTGTGCCGCGTCGACCTCACGGTCCATCAGCTTTTGCTTCCTCTTGGACTCATAAACATGCGGCCCCCGAAGATGTGATTCAGCTCACCCACGTGGTCTTGAAAAGGCTCTGAATTCTCAGTCGAGTTGTTCTTCTTGGTTCCCGATGGACCGGCTTCATCAGTCGGCTTCTTGTTTAACTGTGCCGCATATTGCTCGGCGAATTGCTTGTAGATGATGCGTGCACTGAGCGTTCATGATCGTTCATGATCGCGTCGTAGGCCGCAACTCGAGGACGACATTGAGAGTTGGATGTTGTGGCAACCATGTCTTCGTGCCGACGCTTGCGGTCTTTCTGGACCTGATTGCTGCTGCCGTTATCCTTCCTCGGATGCCGGCTTCCTTCCGAATGCTTGCCATCCCTTTTGTCGAGCCGGTCTTGGCGTGCCGCCTTGATTGCATCGTTGGACTTGGCGTAGGCGTTCGCCGTCTCGAACATTTGTTTCACCGTCTTCGGTGGCTTGCGCCCAAACTTTCCAATTAACGCTCATCACGGACTCCCTTCGGAAGGCGGCGATGATGTCGTCGGGTGATGTTGGGAATCTTGTTGCGTTTTCGGAGAAGCGCCGGATGTAGTCCTTCGAGGGTTCGTCCGCTTCGGATGACGTTGTAGAGATCGAAGTGGGTGCCGGGCCTCTCGAAGGTGCCCTGGAAGTTGGCGATGAAGTGGTCCCGCAGCTCGCTCCACGAGCCAATTGAGCCTCTCGGTAGGCTCGTGAGCCAGTTCCTGGCTGAGTTGGCGAGGGCCACGGGTAGGTAATTAGCCATAGCCTTGTTGTCACCGCCTGCTGCGCGGATGGCGAGAGTTATACACGGTAAGCCATGACTCGGGGTCGATCTTGCCGTCATATTTCTCTATTCTGTTGGCTTAAAACCATTCGGCCGGTGCACTCGGCGAAGCTCCCGAGTGAAAGCGGCACTCCGTCGTCGCCGCTATCGGGTGATCCACTCCGATCTTCCCGAGTGCGTCGGTCTCGCTCCTGGTAGCGGCGATCGAGGACTTCCCGCAGATCACTCGGCGGGGTCTTCGGTTGGCTGGTTGGGTAGCTGGAGCTATTGTTGCGGCGGACGCGGTGGTGGACGGGTGGACGTCCATGTCGTTTGTCGCGGAGTCGGCCGTCTGCTCCGGTACTTTGGCGTGGACTCGCGGGGTGGGCCTCTTGGCACGGTCGTCGACGATCGGCTCGGGCCTCTTATAGTCTCCCGACCTTAGAGGCGGAAGCCGGCTCTTGTCTAGCGTTTCGGCCACAGATTCAGTCGGCCTTCGTGCCGAGGTGGCGGGGTGGCCGTTAGCTGTGGCTGCGACGATGGTCTTGATCTTGTCGAGTATCGGGTCACGTCGGGGCGCCGTCTCGATGACGGTGTCCAGAGTGTGAGGGCAGCAACAGCGTTACGCGTGGCGTCCGAAAGATATTGGTGTTGCGGACCCACGTTTGGAGGATGGCCTCCTGGCGATCGTCCGGCGGCGCGATCCCGCTTCCTCTTGTCGCCTCGTCCTTGCGTTGCTTCTCCTCTTCGACCGTCTCGCGCTCGTGCTCAATCTTGGCCCGCTCTTCTTCAGCAAGCCTCCCGGCCATGGCTGAGTCGGACTCGTCCGGCTCGGCCATGAGGACATCAAAGCACTTCGGCTCATAGTCCATGCGGCAATCGGAGTCGTCGGCTTCGTCCGAGGGGATGCCACGAGGTCGTCGAAGCCGGCGGGGCTGAGGTATCCATTGAGCTCCGAAGATGAGCAAGAGCCGAATGATGGGAGGATGACGGCGACCTCCCTTGATCCTGGGTAGCCCGGGTCTAGATCGTTCCAGTCCGAGTCGAGCTTGGTGATGTGGGCTCCTCCGAGTGGGTCGCCGCCGACTCGGGAGAGAAGTTTGCTGTAGATCTCGGTGGCGTTTGGTAACCCAAACGGCACCGAGCGGTCCTCGTCCGAATAGATCACCTCCGTCGGGAGGTGAGAAGATTGGCGCAGATTTCGACGGTATTCGGTGATCCGAATGGTGCCGAGTGAAGTCCGTCATCGGAGAAAGTAGATTGCATCTTGATCTTGAAGATGTCGTCGAAGATCTCGGCGCTATTGGGGAGCCCGAACGGCGCCGAGTGGGTTTTTTCTTCCGACTGGTTTGAATCCAAGTCGAAGGAAGAGTTGTCGAAGGAGTTGGCGGCGAAGTCGCCGAATCTTGAAGGAGATCCCATCACGCTTGTCGGCGAGATTGTTGAAGAAGTCTCGACGCGCGGCCCCCTACCTGGCGCGCCAACTGTCGAAACTTGGTTTCGGCAATAGAAAATTGGGGTCGCAGTCAAGATCGCCAAGCACAATGGGTTAGAAGAAGAAGAAGATTTAGACAGGTTCAGGCCCTCTCGTGAGGTAATACCCTACTCCTGTTTCGGTGGATTTGATCCGCCGAGTGTCTTTATTGATCTCGTGATCTAAGGCTGAAAGCTAAAAGCTGATCTCCTATTGGAATATCCCTCAAGGGACGCCCCTTACCCCCCTTATATAGTCTTGGGAGGAAGGGTTTACAAGTCGGAAACCCTATCTTATTCTAAGTCGGTTTCCTCAATCTTACCAAACTATGACTATGAGCCATTGCCTTATCTAATCGGCAACGTAATACCCAAGTCGTAGTTGGTTTACATATTTGGTAGGCACAACCTATCCCTATCTCCAGTCGGATAAGCTTGCCATGTAGATACCCGATTGCCATAATCTCCACAATTTTATGCTTAAATTGACTAAAGTTTCATGTTTTTCTTGACTGCCAACCTCAAGCAAGATGACTTCTTGAGTTAGCAGTCGGGGGCTGTACATATGTCAATAAAGCATAGTTTTCCTAATCAACTTTTGTGCATTGTTTGGTTTATCATTGTTTAATGTTCCTCAATTTGAGTTCAGTGTTTAAAGACTGAGAGTTTTCTGATGGCCTAATCAAGCTTAGGCTCGGTGACAGTCGGATGAAAATTACTTAAGAAATTTCACACAAAAACTCGGATCAGGGCATTAACATAAATAAACTAAATATTCACAAGTCTACGTCAGAGAATCACAATCATACAATATTTACAAGAAAATGTTCATGAGACAAATTAAAGCCGAAAGTTGTTCACTACATCTATAGCAATCTTCTTCGCCGACTCCTGCGCTTCACTAAGGAAGTCTAGGGCCTGCTCGTCCGAGGTGCCGTCGGCGAAGCCCTCCCCGACTGAGTTGACATCCACTCGGGGATAGAGAGATCTGGTCTGGGCAAGAGCCAGGCCAGCCCATGGTTGCAGCCTCGGTGATATTGGCCAAGTATTGGTCGGGGGCTATCCGCAGCTTGTCGAAGATTTCGACCGGGTCCAGCGAGCTGGTCCCAACTCCATTATGAAACAAGGATAGCAAGATGGGCGTTGCTGAGTTGGCAACCTCTTCCCGGACCTCTCCGGCTCGTTTGACCCTCTCAAGAAGCACGTCGTATTGAGCTCGGGTCTTGACTTTGTAAGCTGCCAAAAGAATCTGATCACGCAAAGCACTCGGAAATAAAACAGCACAAAGAATGTTAATTTGAAGAAGCTCACCTTCAAACTCGGCCTCTAACTCGGTCTTGCCGAGGCTGACTACCTCCAGCTGGACCTGGAGCGAGTGGACCTCCGACGAATTTTCTAGAAACACAGAAGGCTATCAGCGACCGAGATTAGTTCAAGACTTATAAGGAAACTGGGAAGATTGGACTTACTCCCGACTGAACCGCGGAGGTCGAGGTTTTCCTCCCGGAGCTCGGCTATCTCCTTCCTCAGGGCCGCCTCTCTCGACGCGGCCTCCTCCTGAGTGGTCTTTAGTTTCCGCTGGACGTCCTCCAAAGAGTTCAGATGAGGAACCAGTTTCTCCAGCACCTCAGATTTGGCCATGGATCGACAATACTCCTTCTGCACGCGAGATCCGAAGAGTGACCGACTGGAAAGAAATGATAATACAAATAAGAGAAAAAGACTAAGGCTTACGTTAAGTAGCCGAGTCGCTTCGTTTAAGCTGTTGACAAGGGCACCCCTTTCTTTGCTCTCGGCTTGCTTGTCCAAGATGATGCCCTACCTCGGCCCTCCGAGTCTCGCCACTCGATCTTGATCGGGGAACCCAAGTTTCGAAGACTCGTAACCGGGATTCCCTCCACCGTGGCAGATTAAGAGGAACAGATGAAGACACGAAAGATTCGAACTAAAGAGTAAAGACAAGACTTTGATTCAAGACTTACCGCCTTCGCTGGTCGCACTCTTGGGCGGAGCAGCCGCCGGCTTCCTTCTTCAGCTTTTCGCCGATCGGGTCCTCGCCGGGGTTCCTCGAACCGCCGCCTGGGGCTTCTTCACAGCCAACCGGTTCCTGGCCGGACGTCCCGGCCGGCCGGGGCTCTTTCCTGGACATCCTTCTTGGGAGGCGAGGGTCTTCGCCCGAGCACTCTCGCCGGGAGCGGCTCTCGGTCTTGGCTCCGCAGCTTGGATGCCTCGGGAGCAACAGCTGGAGTAGGCCCTTCACTCCTCCCGGCAAGATCTATGTCCTGGGGCCTCCTGCAACAACGAATGCAGTTAGAATGAAGACAAAGAAAATTTTCAACAAATAGATCGGACTTCGCCATGAAGCATACCGACGACGGCGGATCTTCGGCGCGCCTTCGGCGATGGCCTTGGAGGAGGAGTCTTGATCGGAGGAGCCGGGACATCATCGTCCGAGTCATCAATGACGAGCCTCCTCTTGCTTGCCCGCTTGTTGGCGTCCTCACTCGGGGCCGCCTGTTTCCCGACTGGATCGCTCTGAATCTTTATCCTGCCAGTCGGTTTCTTGGCAGGACGAAGCGGCACGTCATCATGAGGCACCTTGTACGGTTTTGAAACTATGGAAGCATTTTTCCTGCAATAGAAATTCCAGCAATACTAAGAGGTATGACATCAAGGTTGCAAGACAATACAAAGAAGACAGTCGGCTTACCGGAGGAGGAGGCCGATGGATGCTGAAGGGAAGAACTGGCAAGATGAGGGCGCGCTCGACTGCAATTCCGAGAAGATCTTGTACATCCGGATCTTCGTGATCTCGTAATCGAGTGGATCTTGATCCTCCCGATTGGGGTCCTTCCCGCCTTCGTACTCGAAGGCGGCCACCGCTCTTTGATTGGAGCCGCCGGCACCCGATGAAGTGCCGAGTGATCTGCTCGCCGCGAAGACCTTTTTTCTTCATTGCCAAGATCTTCTCTAGCAGGTTGTTGGCCTCATCCCAATCTTGAGCCACTCGTACAATGCTCCAAGTATGCTTGGGTACCGGAGGAAGGCCGACAAAGGCTGGCAGGCTGGGTTCGAGATTGTTAATGTAGAACCAGCCCGCGTGCCATCCCTTGTTGGAAGATTTCAAGGGAAGAGAGAAGTACTCCTTGCGGAGAGATCCGTAGAGTTGAAAACCCGCTCCACCGACGACGCATGGGTGGTCCTTATTCGGATGAGGTTTGAGGTAAAACATGTGGCGAAAGAGATGAAAGTGGGGGAGGATGCCAAGGAATGCTTAGCATACGTGGATGAAAAGAGCGATGTGTTGCATAGAGTTGGGATTCAGATGATAGAGCTGGAGACCATAGTAATCCAAAAGCCCCCAGAAGAACTCGGAAGTGGGGAGGTTGAATTCGCAATAAAAGAAAGAGGTGAACACAACAAGCTCACCGGTGTTCGGGGTTGGGAAATCTTCACCCGCTGCCGGGCGCCAGCCCACGATCTCCTTGGGGAGAAGCACGCCGTGCTTCACCATCTCCTTGAGGGTAGATTCCCTCACATCTGATGTGGCCCATTGTTCAAAGGGGATTCTCTTTTCATCCGCCATGCGTGTGGTTTGGGTAGGAAGCGGATCTGGTCAGAAAGGATGGGGTTTGAGCAAGGGATCCTGGGAGTTGGTTGCGGAAGCTAGTTTGTTGCAAGGAGCGAGCTCTTGGATGGATGGATTCGGGTGCACGCGAGTCTAGGGTTTTTCACAGGGAACTGGTGAACAGCGCTGTGAAAAGAGAAATTTTTCAGAAGACGAAGAGGCGGGGATGACCTCGAGGCTTTATATAAAGATTTGAGGGTTGCGCTAGGTTTTCTCGTGATTGGGCCGAGCCCATGAGAGGCCCGCGGCCCGGCCTAAGGTGTGGCCCGACGCGTGTCTTTAGGGACTTAAGCGGATGAGCTTAAGCAGATTTGCCTTGGCAATATGCACGTGTCCGAATGCCCTATACCTTTGGAAATCCTTTCATACCGTGGTTTGCTTGACTTCATGAGAAGCTGGCACGATGCAATTTGGGAGGTGACCAACAGCTAAGCTTTTTATAGCTGCCTTGATGACAAGGGTTGTTTGGTTTTTTCGCATTTTATTAAGAGATTATATCAATGCTACTTTTTCACCTTGGTGAAGATCTTTAATGATTGAGACCAGTATTATAGCAAGAGCTATTTAATAACTTGGTCGTGTTTTTCATACGATTGAAAAACTCGTTTTTCCCATCAGGACGATTGAAATACTTGTTCCGAAATAACTCGGGCAGATCTACTCGGATAAGCATGAGCTTACCGAGTGCTTTCTACCCATGAGGGCTGATTGAATTATTTGTCCTGAGATGATTCGGCCAAATTCACTCGGATTAGTATGAACTTGCCGGGTAATGAGATTTTTATGATTGCTTTAGCGTGAGCTAAGTATTTATATGAGAATGATTTTTTATGGTTCTTGACTATGTGATTAGTTTGATTTTGACTAACCATATAGTCGGGGCTACATTTAATTAGGTGCATCAGAGATGCACCTAGATATTTGTTTTTGAGAATTTTTTAGATATTTTCCAGCCCTTCACGCCTTTGGAGCCACTCGGGAAGATTCAGCAGAGATGATGGAATCACTCGGCGCTAGAAGCACTCGGCCAAAGAGATTTTTGGCCGTCGCATCGTTTTGATTTGAAGCCGAGTTGTCTCGTCGACCGAAAAGGACTCGGGGGCTACTGTGGAGATTATGGCAATCAGGTATCTACATGGCAAGCTTATCCGACTGGAGGTAGGGATAGATTGCGCTTGCTATATCTGTAAACCAAACATGACTTGGGTGTTACGTTGTCGATACAGATAAGGCAACGGTCCATAGTCACGGTTTGGTAAGATTGAGGAAACCGACTTAGAGTAAGATAGGGTTTCTGGATCTATAAACCCACCTCCCAAGACTATATAAGGGGGGTAAGGGGTGTCCCTTGAGGAATATTCCGATAGGAGATCAGATATTGTATGCTTTATGAGCTTTAAGCTTCCAGCCTTAGATCACGAGATCAATAAAGACACTCGACGAATCGAATCCACCGAAACAGGAGTAGGGTATTACCTCACGAGAGGGCCTGAACCTGTCTAAATCCTCTTTTCCTTCTAACCTATCGTGCTTGGCGATCTTGACTGCGACCCCAGGAAATTATATTGCCGAAACCGAGTTTCGACAGTTGGTTCGTAGAGATGCTCTACAAAAACGTCTGTTGGAGCGGCTTCTCGCTTGGACCCGAACTACGCCAACTCGTCAGCCGCCTCGTTATTATGTCTTAGGACATAGGATAGTTCCAGTTCGTCAAACCTGTCTTCAAGTTTGCGAACTTCTTGCCAGTAGGCCTCCATGGTGTCGTTTAGACAGGACCAGTCCTTCATCACTTGGTTCACAACCAGCTGGGAATCCCCTTTCACGACGAGCCGACGTATCCCAAGTGAAACTGCGAGCCGCAGTCCATGTAGCAGGGCTTCATACTCGGCGACGTTGTGTGAGGCGGAGAAGTGAAGGTGGAGAACATATCTTAGCCTTTCCCGAGTCGGGGAGATCAGCACGACTCCTGCTCCCAAGCCGGAGGTCCTCTTGGATCCGTCGAAGTGCATGGTCCAGTATTGAAGGTCTTCCCGAGGTACGTCTTCTTGCTGTTCGGTCCACTTGGCCAAGAAATCCGCCAGGGCTTGTGACTTCACAGACTTCCTCACCTTGAATGTTAAGTCCAGCAGCATCAGTTCCAGGCCCACTTCGCGATGCGCCCAGTCGCCTCCCGGTTGTGGATGACATCGCCGAGTGGAAAGGAAGTGATGACGGTGACCGAGTGATCCTGAAAGTAGTGTGTCAATTTCCTCGCGGTTATTAGAACACCATATAGCAGTTTTTGTACCTGAGGGTAGCGGATTTTGGCTCCTGCGAACACTTCGCTAACGAAGTAGATTGGCCTTTGGATTTTCCGGACTAGTCCTTCTTCTTCGCGCTCGACCGCAAGAACCGCATCGACCACTTGGTGAGTGGCGAGACGCACAGTGCGGGGCTGCCGTGGCCGAGGTGAGGCTAGGATGGGCGGCGTTGTGAGGAATTTAAAATCTTCAAAGGCCTCATGGGCTTCCGGAGTCCACTGGAAGTCGTCTGTTTTCTTTAACAACCTGAAGAAAGGCATGCCTCTTTCGCCAAGTCGAGAGATGAATCGGCTTAGCGCCGCCATGCAGCCAGTGAGCTTCTGGACATCCTTCTGATTACTCGGGGGCTTCATGCTCAGGATAGCATTGATTCTTTTTTGGATTGGCTTCAATGCCGCGATGTGACACCATGAAGCCGAGCAGTTTTCCTGATGGCACGCCGAACGTGCACTTCTCTGGGTTCACCTTCATTCTGAAGGCCCGAATGTTCGCAAAGGTTTCTTCTAGGTTGGCAATCGGTCTTCTTTACGCTTGGTGTTGATGATGACATCGTCGACGTAAGCTTCCACGTTCTTCCCAATCGCGTCGAAAACATCTCTCGGATCATGCGTTGGTATGTGGCTCCGGCGTTCTTCAGGCCGAAAGGCATCGTGATGTAGCAGTAGGCCCCAAACTGCGTGATGAACGATGTTTTTAGGCAGTCGGATTCCTTCAAGTTGATTTGGTGGTAGCCCGAGTAACAGTCCAAAAAGCTTAAGAGTTGGCAGTCGGCTGTTGAGTCCATGACTTGGTCGATGCGAGGTAGTCCGAACGGATCTTTAGGGCAGGCTTTGTTGAGGTCGGTGTAGTCAACGCACATGCGCCATTGCCCCATCTTCTTCCGGACCAGAACCGGATTGGCCAACTAGTTGGGATGTAGGACTTCCTTGATAAAGCCGGCGGCTAAGAGCTTTGTGAGTTCTTCCTTGATGGCATCTTTTCGAACCTGAGCGAACCTGTGCAATCGTTGTTTGATCAGTTTTGCCGTCATCTTTGACGTGTAAAGAGTGCTCGATCACCTCCCTGGGAATTCCAGGCATATCAGATGGTTTCCAAGCAAAAAAATCTTTATTATTTTGGAGGAAGGTGACGAGCGCGCTTTCCTATTTAGGATCTAGTTCAGCACCAATTACAGCGGTTTTGAGGGATCCAATGGATCAAGGGAGATCTTCTTCGTTTTGGCGTCGCCTTGTCCCTATTTGGCTATCTTCTTCGCGGGGATTTCACCCTCTGCCGAAGTTGATGCGGCCAATCGGATTTCTTCCTGGCCACGCGATCTCTCACAAGATTGTGCCACGTTGCAGCTTTCCTTGTCGCAGGTGAAGGCTTGCTTTACGTTGTTGCGTAGGGTGATGATGTCGTTAGGGCCAAGCATCTTCATACAGAGGTAGGTGTAATGGGGTATCCCCATGAATTTGGCAAGTGCAGGCCTTCCGATGATTGCGTGGTAGGCCATCTCGAAGTCGGCCACCTCAAAAGTGATGTTCTCCGTCCGGAAATTCTCTCAAACTCCGAAGGTGACTGGAAGGGCGATGTGCCTGAGTGGCGTAGATGACAGCCCTGGGATAACTCCATGGAAGGGGGCTGAGCTTGCCTTCAGTTCAGTACTCGGGATTTGCATCTTGTCCAAGGTCTTGGCGAACAAAATATTGAGGGTGCTGCCCCCATCAATGAGGACGCGCTTGAGCTTGATGTTGCGGACCACCGAGTCTAACACTAGTGGATAGCGCCCCGGGTGAACCACTCGGTCAGGATGATCCGAGCGGTCAAACGTGATGGCCACCTCTGACCATCGTACGTACTGTGGGACCTCGGGTTGCGTCGCGTTGACCTCGCGGCTAGTTAGCTTCTGTTTCCTCTTGGATTCATAGGCTTGCGGCCCCTCGAAGATGTGATTCAGCTCGCCCACGGGGTCTTGAAAAGGCTCCGTGTTTCTAGCCGGGTTGTTCTTCTTGGTGCCCGATGGACCGGCTTCATCAGTCGGCTTCTTGTCAAGCTGTGCCACATATTGCTCGGCGAACTGTTTATAAATAAAGTAGTCCTTAGCCGCGTGCTTGTGGTTGGGATGATGCGTGCACTGAGCGTTCATGATAGCGTCGTAGGCGCGACTCGGGGCGACGTTGGGAGTTGGACATCGCGGCAACTAGGTCTTCGTCGGTGCTTGTGGTCCTTCCGGGCCTCGGTTGTTATTGCCATTGTCCTTCTTAGGATGTTGGCTTCCTCCCGATTGCTTGTCGTCCCTACTGTCGGGCCGGTCTTGGCGTGCTGCCTTGATCGCGTCGCTGGACTTGGTGTACGAGTTTGCCGTCTCGAACATCTGCTTCACCGTCTTCGGTGGCTTGCGCCCAAATTTCCCGATCAACAACTCATCACGGACTCCCTTCTGGAAGGCGGCGATGATGATGTCGTCGGTGATGTTGGGGATCTTGTTGCGCTTTTCGGAGAAGCACCGGATGTAGTCCTTCAGAGGCTCATCCGGTTTCTGGACGACGTTGTAAAGGTCGAAGTGGGTCCCAGGTCTTTCAAAAGTGCCTTGGAAGTTGGCGATGAAGTGGTCCCTTAACTCGCTCCACGAGCCGATCGAGCCTCTTGGTAGGCTCGTGAGCCAGTTTCTGGTTGAGTTAGCAAGGGCGATGGGCAAGTAGTTGGCCATCGCCTTGTTGTCGCCCCCAGCTGCACGGATGGCGAGGGTGTGCACGGTTAGCCACGACTCAGGGTCGGTCTTCCCGTCGTACTTCTTGATTCTAGTCGGCTTGAAACCATTCGGCCAATGCACTCGGCGAAGGTCTCGAGTGAAAGTGGGTACTCCATCATCATTGCTGTCGGGTGATCCCCTTCGATCTTCCCAGGAGCATTGATCTCATTCTTGATAACGCCGGTCAAGGACTTCCCGCAGATAGCTCGGCGGGGTCCTTGGCAGGCCGCTTCGGTAGTTGGAGTCGTTGCTGAGGCGGATCCGGTGGTGGACGGGTGGTCATCCGTGCCGTTTCTCGCAGGAATCGCCCGATTGCTACTGATGCTTGCGCGTGGTCTCGTGGCGAAGGTCTCTTGACCTAGTGGCCGCCCGGTCTTGCTCGGGCCTCCTGTAATCCTTGGATCTCAGCGGCGGGAGTCGGCTTCTGTCGGGCGTTTCTGCCACGGACTCAGTCGGCCTTCGTGCTGAGGTGGAGGGAGAGCCATTGGCTGTAGCCGTGACGATGGTCTTGATTGTTAGTGATATGCCCTAGAGGCAACATGGAGTTGTTGGATATCATGTCAATGTTTATGTATATATGAATAAAGTGTTATTCAGTTCCATGAAATAGACATCTTGTATTGATCAATAAGTACGTGACTTATTTATTAGACTCGATATGTATGAATCTATTTCTAAACGATCCCTGATCATATGTCATATTGTTGGAACAAATATGATTCTATGATCGGCATGTTTATTGATTGATGATCATGTCTCATAGATCATGGGTATGGAGATACCAAATCAATAAACATGGACACATGTGTTGGAGAACACATTGTTGGATAGACCCACCATGAGACACTATAGGAATTAATGTGCCATTAGTTGGTCTCGTGTAGTGTTGGTACAAAGTCCTTAGACCCGAGATCACCATGGATTCCAACATGTGTAGTAGCCTACTTTGGGACTCCCAAACGCAATTCCGTAACTGGGTAGTTTTCGGGTTTGCTATGAAACATGGAGTGGGATGTGAGTGATCAAGATGGAATTTGCCCTCCTTTGGAGAGATATCTCTGGGCCCCTCGGGGTAATGGATTATGGAAATGCATGGCCATGCTATGTTGATTGAGGAGTCAATCAACAGATGATAATCCAATACAGTTCGAGTGAATGGTTAAGCTATTGAAGGGATGGCACACATCTTGCCTATAGCTTAACCGGTATCGTGAGGCAAAGGGATTTGTGTACACATTAAAGGTTCGAGCCGATATTATTCTTGTATACTATGGTGTCAATATGTGCCGCTAGGCGCCGCTGTTGACGGGTCGGCCGAGTTGGACTCGAGCCGACAATCGGCTAAGTTAGACTATAGCCGAGACCGAGTATACCTGAACCTACATGGTCGCACGCTTAAGGGGATAGAATAGATACTCGAGTTGGACTCTGGATACGGCTCGATCGGATAGAGTCCTATGGTCTTACGACGGGGCGGCCGACTCTATGAGATTCGGATAGGATCCGATTTGAAATAGAGTCCCGATCGGTCACTAGTCCCACCGGCCAACTCTATATAAAGGGCGAGGGTGGAGAGCTGCGACACATCGCTTGGATCGCTTTAAATTGAATCCGCAACAAGTCGCCGAGATCAAACTCCACGGAAACCCTCCCCACTTTCGAGCCAAACCCTAGCCTTGCATCGCGTGCTAGCACACGGGTGTTCGGCGTTCGTCCCCGAACGTGTGGATACCGGTAGAGGCGCTGCTACGTTGCGCGCTGTTGATCGGCTGTGGAGGAATCGGCTGCGGTCGAGCGCATCGGAGCGAGGCACGAGAACACAGTCGGACGACTCGGATCGGCTGCGGCATCTGTGAATCGGCTGATTGGTGAATCGGCTGTCCTCGAATCGGCTGTCATTGGCCAGCACAGTTCCAGAGCAGATAGCCCTGATTGGTGTTTCCGCTGCACTCTCCAATCGGTAACGATCTATCGCCCTTACTTGCAAGTGTTCCTGGTTTGCGCGGTTAAAATTTTTTGTTTTCAGCTAGCGTAGCCTCCGCGTAACCCTTCATTGATCTTGTCTAAGATTGGCGTCACGTCGGAGGGCGCTGTCTCGATCACGTTGTCCAGGAGGGTAAGGGCAGCGACAACGTTCTGCTGAGGCGTCTGGAAGATGTTGGTCTTGTGGATTCGCGTTTGGAGTATGGCCTCCCGAGCGGAGCGTCCGGTCGCCCTCAGATCCTGCTTTCTTCTAGCGGCTTCCTCCTTGCGCTTCTTCTCCTCTTCCACCATCTTGCGCTCAAGTCCGGCTTGTTCTTCCTCCGCAACCCCGGGCCATGGCGAGTCGGTCTCGCCACCTCGGCCATGAGGACGTCGAAGCACTTCGGCTCGTAATCCTTGTCGCAGTCGGAGTCGTTGGCTTCGTCCGAGGGGATGTCGTAAAGGTTGTCAAATCCTAAGGAGCTGAGGTACTCATCGAGCTCCGAGGATGAGCATGACCCGAACGGTTGGAGGATGACGGCAATTTCCCTTGAGCTTGGGTTGCTCGAATCTGGATCATTCTAGTCCGAGTCGTAGCTTGATGACGTGGATCCCTCCGAGTGGGTCGATCTTGGTTCGGGGGAGAGGAACTTGCAGTAGATCTTAGCGGCGTTTGGTAATCCAAGCGGCGCCGAGAGGTTTTCTCTCGAGTAGATTGGTTCCGACGGGAAGGTGAGAAGACCGCTGTAGATCTCAGCGGCGTTCGGTAGCCCGAACGGCGCCGAGTGGATTCCTCCTTCCGAGTGGATTGATTGCATCTTGGAACTCAGGGTTTGATCGCAGATCTTGGCGCTGTTCGGAAGCCCGAACGGCGCCGAGTGGGATTCCCCTCCCGACTGGTCCGAATCCGAGTCAGAGGAGGAAAGCTTGTTGAAGTCGTTGGCGGCGAAGTCGTCGATCCTTGAAGAAGATCCCATCGCGCTTGCCGGCGAGATTGTCGAAGAAGTCTTGACGCGCGGGTCCCTACCTGGCGCGCCAACTAAACTCGGTTTCGACAATAGAAATTTGGGGGTGCAGTCAAGATCGCCAAACACAATGGGTTAGGTGGAAAACAAGGTTTAGACAGGTTCAGGCTCTCTCGTGAGGTAATACCCTACTCCTGTTTCGGGGATTCGATCCGTCGAGTGTTTATTGATCTCAAGATCTGTTGCTCCTAAAATTGATAGCTTGTAAAACATATCCCTCAAGGGACGCACCTTACCCCCCTTATATAGTCTTGGGAGGCGGGCTTACAAGTCGGAAACCCTATCTTACTCTAAGTCGGTTTTCTCAATCTTTCCAAACCATGACTATGAGCCGTTACCTTATCTAACCGGCAACGTAACACCCAAGTCATAGATTGATTTACATATATGGCAGGCGTAACCTATCCCTATCTCCAGTCGGATAAGCTTGTCATGTGGATATCCGATTGCCACAATCTCCACAGGATGCCTTGCTCAAGGGATCTGAACTCCCTCTTCTTCTGTGCCACAATCCCTCCGGGAATGTGCACCTTCCAGAACTGGTGGCAAAACTTTGCCTAAGTGACAGCGGGTGTGTCTGCTCAGCGAGTCACCAATATGTTATCTCACTAGGCGGAGGCGGGGCCTTGCAGTTGATGGGTGGCAAAGGACACACTCTCTTGATCTGTGCACTGAAGTAGGTCCATCTTCTTCTGTATGGCATTGAGCCAATCATTGGCTTCCATAGGATTTGTGGTGCTAGAGTAGGTTGGGGTCGGACACGGAGAAATTCTAACAACTTGTTTGGAGGGGGAGGTGCGGGTGCGAACTGGTTGTTGTTGTTGTTGTTTGTAACATCCTGGCCCATGGCTTAATAGGATTAATAGAATAATCATATCAACAAGTTGCAATTTCTTTCCGGAAGCTCATCTCCTAAGAACTCTAAGGTTAAGCGTGCTTGGCCTGGGGCAATTTCCTAAGAACTCTAAGGTTAAGCGTGCTTGGCCTGGGGCAATTTGGGATGGGTGACTGACCGGGAAGGTGCTCATGAGTGAGCACAAAGTGCGCAGAAAAGACTGCTGTTGGTCTGTGAGGGCAGTCTAAGATCCTAGAGAGCTTCCAGATGTAGGCGGGCCTAGCCCAAGAAGGGTGGGACGTTACATTGTTGTTGTTTTGTTGTTGAAATTGCCGCATCATTTGCATCTGTATCTATTGATGCTGCTGTTGCTTTTGCTGCATCATTGCAGCCATCATGTGGGTCTGGTTGGCTAAGACTTTGTCCAAGGTGATGTTCTCAGGTGGCAGGGGTGGATTGTTGCCATTAGCCCTGGTGTTGTTCTCAACTGACTCGGAGTTGGCATTAGAGCTGCCGTATCGGTGTAAACCATCGATGGAGCGGGTCGAACAAAGAGGGGGAAGGAGTAAAACAGATTGGATTGAAAAGCTGAATTTTATTAATTTATAACTGATTTGATCTGTTTCTTCATTAAAAAACTTAAAACACACTCAACATCCTTAATTGGCAACCCATACCAACACTTGATATAGGCTGACCTCTACCCCACACACAAACACTCCTAGCACACAGCAACTAACAAGCAGGAAAACTAGGAAGACAGTAAACTAAGGGTGGTGACACTCTAGCGGCCGGAGCGGCTTCTGCGATCGGTGGAGTCGAATCCACTCTCCTCGAAGTCTCCAACTTCCTTCTCCTTCGAGCGACTCCGGGAGTCTGCAAACTCCACTTTTCCACCTGGGGTCTTGGAGCTGCCACTGCTACTGCCTTCGCTACTGTTGGACACGGAGATCCAACATCCTCTTCCTCCTCCGCTCTGGGTCGGAGCAAGGGTCGGGGCAGGGGCATGAGCTGGCACCGATACAGAGGCTAGCGCTGGTGCAGGAGCTGGGAAAGGTGGTAGAGCCGAAGGGGTAATCCTGAGCGCTAGTTGCATATGCACAGGGGCCTTGGTGGTCTTCCACGGCGTGATCCTGATCCGGAGGATGTTGGGAACTGGAAGTCCCTTCCGGGTGACGATCTCCGTCTTGAGGTGATCAACCTCATCCTTCAGTCTCTTGATCTTGAGGATCTTCTGGTCATTCAAGGCTTTGGCTGCCCTATGAAGATCCGAATGCATCTTGTCCAACCCTTTAATCACAGTCCTCATGTGAGTAAAGGTGGTGTCGTTCTCCTCTGTGGCCGATTGGAAGGAGCTGACCACCGACGAGCTTCCGCGTTGGGGATTGAAACGGTAGGCAGAGTGGCGGAGATGGTAGTCATGCATCTCCCTTATCCAGGCCAACATCAGGTAAGCAACCTCTTGGCAGGCATGCTCGTCCGTTCCTCTCGAAGCAGTGACCACCATGTTCGGGAGGTTGGTGCTGATGAAACCGTGCACCTCCAAGTGGACCTGACGGGGCAACTCGCTGTCGAACGGTGAGACGGCGGTGTACTCCGGTGCTCTAGGATAGCCCACTGCCAAGGCCATCCTTGCCAGCTCTGCAATGAAACCCTCCAAACCCTGATCGTGGTGGGTAATCGGACGGCCTGCCATCTAGAAAAGACAAGGAAGGGGATCAATGCATGCTAAAGCACAAATTAAATAAATGGTAAAGGACTCAAGTGGAATAAATGTTTAAAGAAGGGTTTTATGCATAAAACATTTTCATGAGGCTAAGTAAAGCTGCGATTGACAGCTTCTCGGTAGTAATGCTTAAAATTAATGCTTAGTTGTAATAGGTAGAAATCTGTGACCATTCCCACCTAGACTTGACTTGGGACTTATTCCCTTTTGAAATCTCGACCGATGGTCTAATAAAATCACGAATGTATTTCAAATGGAGTTCCAAAGTCCTATTACTTAGATTGGCTTGGTTTTCAGAATTTTCCTGTTTTGAAAAACGATCAAGATTTTTCCCACACCTGAGGATACAAAACCCCATTTTCCCAAAACAACTCCAAATGCAAGAGCTGATGCATATGGAAAAATTCAGAAGGCTCCTACGGTTTTCCATTTGGCTTTTCCTATAGTCTGAAATTGGTTGTGATACCAACTTGTTACGCCCATAAATTCAAACCATAATTTTCGAAGATATATGTGTATTAAAATCCCTATCCAGGACCAGTCAGGGTACACATACGACAATTGTTGATATCAGAGTTCCACGTCTTAAAAACAATACAAAAGATTACAAAAGAGCAGTGGAAAAATAAAAGGATATAAGCCAATCAGAGTTAAACTTTTCTTCCATGAGTTTGATAGCCTAGCTCATCTAATACAGAAGGTATCGGCTTATGAGAGCCAGTGTTTAGAACAAGAGAAGAATCAGTTTTGGGAGATCAAGACAAAGATATTTTTGAAGCATGACTTCTCATACTCCAAAACTAGGGGCATGTGTTAACGCCAGAATTTGGTAAGCCCCGGTGTCCCATCGACTGTGTTCATATCGGCTCAAAGCTAGTGTCGGCTTAGAGTTCTATATCAGCAGATAGGGGTCCTCATCGGCTCAAGGATTCATATCGGCTCAAAGCTAGAATTGGCTTAGATTTCTGCAAGCAGCCGATGAGGGTTTTCTCTTATCAACATCTCCAGCAGTCGGATTCTTGTTGAGTTGGATTCGGTTTGGAAAGATCTTATCCAAAAGAGACCGAGTTCAGGAAGGATGTGACTTGTATCTATTAATTAGAAAGAGTTTGTTAGCTTTCTATTTTATCTTTAGGAAAGTGTTTTAGTGTCTGATAAGGACTCGGTTTGTTTTCTTTTATCTTTAGAAAAGTTTGATTTGTAATATGGTAGGATCTTTGTCAGCCTACGGGTATAAATATGTAAGCCCGAGGTTTATGTAATGGATCAATCTCTCGATTAATACATCTACTTTCGACGAGTTCTTGTTTTGAGCATGGGCTGCATCGATTGAGTTCGACCTCCTGCAAGAAGTGAGTTTTGTCATCTTCGCTTGCGCTGGCGTGGCTAGGACTTTCTCGGTTGAGTCCGATATTGTAATCAGGCCAACGCAAGTGTTGCCTATCTAGTATATCATCTCTATCTTTGGTTCCATTACTGTTTATTGTCGCAAGTTAGGACTTTCTCGGTTAGGTCCGATATTCTGATCAAACTGATATTTCTGTAAACATAATGTCGCTTTAGATAGATTTGTTATATCCATCACATTAGATAGATCTATCATCTTACTGAATATTAGATTATCATATACAATCTCGTGTTTCATCGGTTAGGTCTGACCTACTAGATTGTTGTTGATAATCTAAGTTTCGTTGAGTCGATAGGTTCTTGCTAATGTTTCACCGGAGGGTTAGTCGGTCTTATCTGATGTATTAAATTTCTCTTGGATAGTTTTGATGTCTTGGTTAAATTTCACACATGACAACTTTGATCGGTCTCATATCGGCTGATCTAAATATGTCAGGTAGTCATTAACCTCATGCTGCATCGGTTAGGTCCGACCTATGAGGTTGTGGTTGTAAGTTAGATTTATGCAAGTTAGTAGGCATCAATCATTGTTTCATCAGGGTTTCAACCGATGAGTTATCTAGACATTGCATCGACTTACAAAGATTACATACAAGTTGGACTGAGCCGATTGTAGCAAAGGTTTCTAATCACTTGGATCAAATGTCATCAGACTCCAGTCAATGTGTGCTTTAATCTTCAAATCAATGTCTATTTCATCATGTGATTGGTTTATACTATGTTACATTACTATATCATCATGTTATCATCGGCCCATCGCCTTTATATAGATATTTTCTCATCAACATGTTTTTGGCACACGACCGATGGATTAAAACCCTAAGTGCATCAGTCGGCATCAGCATCGGCTGGAATCGCGCCATCGGCTTATCAGTCGATCGGCAGTCAACGGATCGGCTGTTTTGATTATCGATCTATCGGCTGATATGATCTATGCTTTGCTGCTTTGTATATCTTGTTAGTGGCAGGATCAAACTGACTAGCACGCTCGCGCTTCATTGATCTAGGACCTGCTCTGGAGCTAAGCATATCTCCCAGGCTAGCATGTGTTTGGCGTCAACACATCTTTTGTCACGCACGGATTTGGCGTCAACACATTTTTTGCACGCCTGATGGGACAATGTTCTTGATAGAAGATTGTTTTACATAGCTTGTAGGACCTACAATTGCCACAAGATGTCTAATAAAGTCAAGGCCGAGGTAGAACAATCTCTCAAGCCGATGAATGAAGATAGGGAACATTTTACCGAGCCAAGACGATAAGACACTTCAAGAGATGGTTGATGAAGTTGTTCATCGTGTAGTGTTCGATCCATCTGGAGTTTTGATAAGTACATTACGAGGTTTGATCAAGGAGATAGTTCCCACGATGATTGATGAGTCATTTCAACATCATCAGCAACTACAATATTGGCTCGGGGGCAAATTGATATGTATTAGTATGGAGAGCCAAAACAACAGTATCGGCCACAGGAAATTCAAAGGTATCAATCTCAAGAAGATTGGGCTGATATAATTGCGATAGTAATGGAGGAACAATTTGGAATTAAACCCAAAAATCTAACTTCTGTGTATCGGTTGCCATATCCTGAGTGGTTTGATAGAATACCATTTCCAAGCCGATACAAGGTTCCAGACATTTCCAAGTTTTCAGGGAAAGGGAGTGTATCTACAATGGAACATATTAGCCGATTCTTAGCTCAATGTGGGGAGGCATCGGCTGAAGAAGCTCTGAGAGTTAGACTATTTCCATTGTCTTTAACTGGATCGGCCTTCACATGGTTTTCATCATTGCCACCAAACTCTATCAGAGGTTGGACCGATCTTGATAGCCAATTTCACTTGTACTTCTTTGCTGGGGTTGATGAGTTAAAGCTTGCAGATTTACTATCAGTTAAACAGCAAGAAGGGGAATCGGCTACAAAATATAGTCAAAGGTTTTGTAATGTCAGCTGCTGATGTTATAATTTGAATTTAAGTGATTAGCAGCTGGCATAGCTCGCATTCCAAGGGTTATCAATACCAATCAGAGTTAAATTTTTTTTCCATGAGTTTGACAGCCTGGCTCATCTAATACAGAAGGTATCAGCTTATGAGAGCCAATGTCCAGAACAAGAGAAGAATCAGTTTTGGGGCGATCAAGACAAAGATATTTTTGAAGCATGACTTCTCATACTGCAAAACTGGGGGACATGTGTTAACGCCAGAATTTGGTAAGCCCCAGTGTCCCCATCGACTGTGTTCATATCGGCTCAAAGCTGGTGTCGGCTTAGAGTTCTGCATCAGCCAATAGGGGTCCTCATCGGCTCAAGGATTTATATCGGCTGAAAGTTAGAATCGGCTTAGATTTCTACAAGCAGCCGATGAGGGTTTTCTCTTATCAACATCTCCAGCAATCGGATTCTTATTGGATTCGGTTTGGATAGACATTATCCAGAAGAGACAAAGTTCAGGAAGGATGCGGCCTGTCATATCGGCTGATCTAAATCTATCAGGCAGTCATCTACCTCATGTTGCATCGGTTAGGTCCGACCTATGAGGTTGTGGTTGTAAGCTAGATTTATGCAAGTCAGTAGGCATCAATCATTGTTTCATTGGGGTTTCAGCCGATGAGTTATCTAGACATTGCATCGGCTTACAAGTTGGACTGAGCCGATTGCAGCAAAAGTATCTAATCACTTGGATCTAATGTCATCACACCCCAGCCGATGTGTCCGTTAATCTTCAGATCAATGTGTATTTCATTATGTGATTAGTTTATGCTATGTTACATTTCTATATCATCATGTTATCATCGGCCGATCATCTTTACATAGATATTTGCTCATCAACACATTTTTGGCACACAGCCGATGCATTAAAACCCTAAGTGCATCAGTCGACATCGGTATCGGTTGGAATCGCGCATCGACATATTAGCCAATCTGCTCTCAATAGATCGGTTGTTTTGATTATCAGCCTATCGACCGATATGATCTATGCTTTGTTGCTTTGCATATCTTGTCAGTGGCAGGATCAAACTTATTGGCACGCCCGTGCTTCATCGATTCTGGGACTTGCACTGGAGCTAAGCAGATCTCCCAGGCCAGCGTGTGTTTGGCATCAAGACATCTTTTTGCACGCACGGATTTGGCGTCAACAGATGGTCAAGAAGAATATTAGCTCAAATTTGAGAGGTGTGGTATCCGGTGATGAGACGGATCCCGAGAAGAAGGAAGAAGGTGATGGAGGAGTTGCCACCATTGCCATCAAGTCTTCATCACCCACCGAAGAGTGCCTCTTCTCCAACTTGAGTGACGACGACGAGGGCTACACCAACAATTCTTGCTTCATGGCCCAAGGCCACAAGGTAATACACTCATCCAAGCTCTCCATTGATGATGATCTTGAGAGTGATGAGGGAAGTGAGGATGAATTTAATGATGTGCTCAAAAGTTTTAGCAAACCGGCAATGCAACATGTGGCTAAGCTAATGAAGTCATTGGACTAAAAGGATAAATCCCACGAAAGGCAAGAGGACTTGCTCATTGTTGAAAAGAAAAGAAACCTTGCCTTAGAGGAGGATTTGGCTAAGGAGCAGGAGAGGATTGAGAAATTTACCGTTGAGCTCTCTTCGGTCAATGGATCAATGGCTAACCTAAAGGATATCAATGACTCACTTAAAGAAAAGCTTGTGACATTGGACCAAAGTCACAAAGCGCTTGAAGTGCAATTTGATACCCTTTTTGGAATAGCACCTCTCCTCCCGATGAAGCCACTAAGTCGTCCAATGCCTCCACTAGCAACGGTTGTGCTAGGTGCTATAGCTATGATTTGGATTCCTATGCAACTAACCTTGAAGCTATAGCGGCACTCAAGAAGGAAAATGAGAGGTTGGACACCTTGGTGAAATATGGGTGTTTGAAATATGGGCATGGTGTTGGTTTCTCCGAAGAAAGCAAGCCCTCAAGGAGGGTAATTGTGAATGGGAAGCCATGCTTGATGTTCGTCAAGGAAGGAGGCACCCCACAAGCAAGCAAGGTGAGCTATCCCTTGCCTGGTCAGAGTTCCAAAAGTTCCGGACCAGTTGACCGAAAGTTATGGGCAAGGAGATCTCTCGGACACAAAGAAATTACTGGAAGTTCCGGTCCGCCTGACTATAGACCTCCATTATTGTAACAGGAATCATTCGCGATTATAGTATCATTTCCCCGGATCGAGTAGTTTGGTACCCACGATTACATTACTGAATCATCAAGTGTGCATGATACATCAATCGCCTTATGCGAATATTACAATATAGAGCCCGAAGGCAATATCTAGAACATAGGACCAAACGGTCCGGAATACAACCAAAAGCAGAAAATAGGTAAGACAGTGGAGATAAGGCAGCGGCACGCCATTGCCATAGGCAACGACTGGAGTCTAAGACCTACTGAGCGCCATCGTCTTCTAGACCCTCCTGGTAGTATGCGTACGGATCTTCAGGGTCTTCATCGCCCACATCTGAATATTTGTGCGTTATAATAAGGGTGAGTACCAACCGTACTCAGCAAGCCACCATAACAACTATTCATATGATTGGGGATAATCAAGGAGTGGCTAGGGTTCTTTTGCATAAAACCAGTTTTGGAATTCTGTCGAAACTTGGTTTCGGCAATATAATTTCTGGGGTCGCAGTCAAGATCGCCAAGCACAATGGGTTAGATTGGAGAACGAGGTTTAGACAGGTTCAGGCCCTCTCGTGAGGTAATACCCTACTCCTGTTTTGGAAGATTCGATCCGCCGAGTGTCTTCATTGATCTCGTGATCCAAGGCTGAAAGCTAAAAGCTGATCTCCTCTCGGAATATCTGATATCTCTCAAGGGACGCCCCTACCCCCTTTATATAGTCTTGGGAGGCGGGCTTACAGATCGGAAACTCTATCTTAATCTAAGTCGGTTTCCTCAATCTTACCAAACCGTGACTATGGACCGTTGCCTTATCTCAATCGACAATGTAACACCCAAGTCATGTTTGGTTTACAGATATGGCAGGCGCAACCTATCCCTACCTCTAGTCGGATAAGCTTGCCATGTAGATACCCGATTGCCACAATCTCCACAGTAGCCCCCGAGTCCTTTTCAGTCGACGAGACAGCTCAGCTTCAAACCAAAATAGTACGCAGCCAAAAATCTCTTTGGCCGAGTGCTTCTGGCGCCGAGTGATTCCATCATCTCTGCCCGAATCTTCCCGAGTGGCTCCAAAGACTGTGAAGGGCTGGAGAATATCTAAAAAATTCTCAAAAACAAATATCTAGGTGCATCTCCTGATGCACCTAATTAGGTGTAGCCCCCGACTATATGGTTAGTCAAAATTAGACTAAACGTATAGTCAAGAACTATATAAAAAATCATTCTCATGTAGATGCTTAGCTCACGTTAAAGCAACCTCATCACTCGGCAAGCTCATGCTTATCCGAGCGAATTTGCCCGAGCAATCTCAGAACAAATAACCCAATCAACCCTCGTGGGTGAAAAGCACTCGGTAAGCTCATGCTTATCCGAATGGATCTGCCCGAATCATTTCGGGACAAATATTTCAATCGTATGAAAAATATGACCAAGTTATTAAATAGCTCTTGCTGTAATACTGGTCTTAATCTATAAAGATCTTCACCAAGGTGGAAAAATAGCATCGACATAATCACTTAATCAAATGCTAAAAAACCAAACAGCCCATGTCATCAAGGCAGCTATAAAAAGCTTAGCTGTTGGTCACCTCTCAAATTGCATCGTGCCAGCTTCTCATGAAGTCAAGCAAACCGCGGTATGAAAGGATTTCCAAAGGTATAGGGCATTCGGACATGCGCATATTGCCAAGGCAAATCTGCTTAAGCTCATCCGCTTAAGTCCCTAAGGACACGCGTCGGGCCACACCTTAGCTGGGCCGCAGATTCTCTCATGGGCTAAGCCCAATCATAAGAAAACCTAGTGCAACCAACAAATCTTTCTATAAAGCCTCGAGGTCATCCCCGCCTCTTCGTCTTCCAAAAAATTTCCTCTTTTCGCAGCACTGTTCACCAGCTCCCTGCGAAAAACCCTAGACTCGCGCGCACCCAAATCCATCCATCTAGGAGCTTGCTCCTTGCCACAAACCAGCTTGCGCAGCCAATCTCCCAAGATTCCTTGCTCAAATCTCCATCCTTTCCGACCAGATCCACTTCCCATCCATACCACACTCATGGCGGAGGAAAAGAGAATCCCCTTTGACCAATGGGCCACATCGGATGTGAGGGAATCTGTCCTCAAGGAGATGGTGAAGCACGGCGTGCTTCCCCCCAAGGAAATCGTGGGCTGGCGCCCGACGGCGGGTGAAGATTTACCAACCCTGAACACCGGTGAGCTTGTTGTATTCACCTCTTTCTTTTATTGCGGGTTAAGCCTTCCCACCTTCGAGTTCTTCCGAGGGCTTTTGGATTACTATGGTCTCCAACTCTATCATCTGAATCCCAACTCTATGCTTCACATCGCTCTTTTCATCCACGTATGCGAAGCATTCCTTGGCATCCTCCCCCACTTTCACCTCTTCCGGCGCATGTTTTACCTCAAATCGCATCCGAATAAGGACCACCCATGCGTCGTTGGTGGGGTGGGTTTTCAACTCCGCAGATCTCTCCGCAAGGAGTACTTCTCTCTTCCCTTGAAATCTTCCAACAAGGGATGGCATGCGGGCTGGTTCTATATCAGCAATCTCGAACCCAGCCTGCCAGCCTTTGTCGGCCTTCCCCCTGTACCTAGGCAAACTTGGAGCACTGTTCCAGTGGCTCACGATTGGGATGAGGCCAACAAATTGCTAGCGATGATCCTGGCGATGAAGCAGAAAAGTCTTCGCGGCGAGCAAATCACTCGGCACTTCATCAGGTGCCGACTGGCTCCAATCAAAGAGCGGTCGAAGCCGGCCTTCGAGTACGAAGGCGGGAAGGACCCTAATTGGGAAGATCAAGATCCACTCAGTTACCAAATCCTGAAGATCTGAATGTACAAGATCTTCTTGACTGGAATTGCAGTCGAGCGCGCCCTCATACTGCCAGTTCTTCCCTTTAGCATCCATCGGCCTCTCCTCCTGAAGCCGATGACTTCTTCATATTGTCTTGCAACCTTGATGTCATACCTCTTAGTACCGTGAGAATTTCCCTCATAGGAAAATGCTTCGTCGTCCCAAAACCGTACAAGGTGCCTCACGATGACGTGCCGCTTCGCCCTGCCAAGAAGCCGACTGGCGGTATAAAGATTCAAGGCGATCCAGTCGGGAAGCGGGCGGCCCCGAGTGAGGACTCCAACAAGCGGGCGAGCAAAAGGAGGCTCGTCATTGACGATTCGAACGATGACGTCCCGGCTCCTCCGGTCGAGACTCCTCCTCCAAGGCCATCGCCGAAGGCGCGCCAAAGATCCGCCGATCGTCCAGGTACGCTTCACGGCTGAAGTCCGAACTTCTTCCGTTGAAAACTTTCTTTGTCTTCATTCCAGCTATATTCGTTGTTGCAGGAGGCCCCAGGACATAGATCCTGCCGGGAAGGGTGAGGGGCCTACTCCAGCTGCTGCTCCTGAGGCATCCAAGCCTGCGGAGCCAAGACCCCGGGGCCCGCTTCCGAGCGAGAGTGCTCCGGGAAGAAAACCCTCGCCTCCCAAGAAGGATGTCCCGAGGAAAGAGCCCCCGACCGCCGCCGGACGCCCGACCGGGAGCCGGTCGGCGCGGGGAAACCACAGGCTGGCTCGGTCAACCCCGATTGAGGATCGGTCGGCAAAAGCCGAAGAAGGAGGCCAGCGGGCTGCGCGCACCAAGAGTGCACATGGCGGTAGGTCTTGAATCAAAGTCTTGTCTTTACTCTCTAGTTTGAATCTTTCATGTCTTCACTCGTTCTTCCTATCTCGCACCACAAGGGAGGAAATCCCTAGGTTACGCCTCTCGAAACTCGGGTTCCCCGATCAAGATCGAGTGGCGAGACTCGGAAGGCCGAGGCGGGGCATCGTGTTGCACAAGCAAGCCGAAAGCGAAGAAAGGGATGCCCTCGTCAACAGCCTAAATGAGGCGACTCGGCTACTCAATGTAAGCCCGGATCTTCTCTTTGTTTTGTATCATCATTTTTCTTCAGTCGATCAATCCTTGGATTTTTCGTGCAGAAGGAGTATTGCCGCTCCATGGACAAGTCGGAGGCGCTGGAGAAGCTGGTCCCGCACTTAAACTCTCTGGAGGATATCCAGCTGAAGCTGAAGACCACTCGGGAGGAGGCCGCGTCGAGGGAGGCAGCCCTGAGGAGGGAGATAGCGGAACTCCGGGAGGAGAACCTCGACCTCCGGGGATCAGTCGGGAGTAAGCTCATCTCTCCGAGTTTCTTTATGATTTTTATGTTGATCCCAATTACTGATGACCTTCTTTGTTTGTAGAAAATTCATCGGAGGTCCACTCGCTCCAGGTCCAGCTGGAGGCAGTCAGCCTCGACAAGACCGAATTGGAGGCCGAGTTTGAAGGTAAGCTTCTTCGGAGTAACATTCTTTATGCCGCTTTATTTTCAAGTGCACTGTGTGATTGGATTCTTTTTGGCAGCTTAAAAGTCAAGACCCGAGCTCAATATGACGTCTTGCTTGAGCGAGTCAAACGAACCAGAGAAGTCTGGGAAGAGGTTGCCAACGCAGCAACGCCGATCTTGTTGTCCCTATTTCATCAGGGGGTCGGGGCCAGTTCGCTAGAGCCACTGGAAATCTTTGACAAGCTACGGAGGGCCCGACCAATATTTGGCGAACATCACCGAGGCCGCCAACATGGGAGCAGTCCGGCTCTTGCATAGACCAAGTCTCTCTACCCCGAGTGGATATCAACTCGGTGGGAGAGGGCTTCACCGACGGGACCTTGGATGAGCGGCCTTGGACATGCTGAGTGAAGCGCAGGAGTCAGCGAAGAAGATTTCTGTTGACGTAGTGAATAACTTCCGGATTTGATTTGTCTTATGAACATTGTCTTGTAAATGTCGTATGATCGTGATGCTCTGATACAAACTTGGGATATATTTAGTTTATTTATGTTAATGCCTTGATCCGAGTTTTTGTGTGAAATTTCTTAAGTAATTTTCGTCCGACTGTAACCGAGCCTAGGCTCGATTAGGCCATCAGAAAACTCTCAGTCCTTAAACACTGAACTCGAATCGAGGAACATTAAACAATGATAAACCAAATCATGCACAAAAGTTGATGAGGAAAACTTATGCTTTATTGACATATGTACAGCCCCCGACTGCTAACTCAAGAAGTCATCTTGCTTGAGGTTGGCAGTCAAGGAAAACATGAAACTTTAGTCAAATTAAGCATGAAATCGTTGAAGATGCTCGATATTCCAAGAGTTCTCCACCATAGATCCGTCTTCACACTTTAGTCGGTATGCACCGGGCCGAGTCACCTCAGCTATTATGTATGGTCCTTCCCATAAGGGGGATAACTTGTGACGGTCTTTGGTGGTTCGAATCTTGCGCAGGACCAGGTCGCCAACGATGAAAGCTCGTGCTCGAACGTTGCTACTGTGGTATCGTCTGAGCCCTTGAAGATATTTGGCCGACTGGATGAGGGCTACCTCTCGGGCCTCTTCCAGTCGGGTGAGGTCGTCCACTCGATCGGGGTCATAGCGTTCATCATTAAAGCTGCGGACTCGGAGGGATTCGTACTCCATCTCGTTTGGCAGCATGGCTTCTGCGCTGTAGACCAAGAAGAAAGGAGTTTGGCCGGTAGCCCGACAGGGTGTGGTCCGTAGAGACCATAGAACCGAGAGAAGCTCTTGGACCCACTTGCCTGCATAAGGGCTTAGGCGGTCGAACACGCGGGCCTTGATGCCTTGAAGGACCTTGCCGTTGGCCCGTTCGACTTGTCCGTTGCTTTTGGGATGGGCAACTGACGCGTAGCAAATCTTGATTGCGAAGTCTTCGCAGAATTCCTTGAAGATGCCTCCCGTGAATTGAGTCCCGTTGTCGGTTATGATTCTGTTTCGGACGCCGAAGCAGTGCACGATGTTGAGAAAGAAATCCCGTGCCTTGTCACCGGTAATTGTGGCGACCGGCTTGGCTTCAATCCACTTGGAGAACTTGTCGATTGCGACGAAGAGGTGTGTAAATCCTCCTGGAGCTTTCTTGAAAGGGCCGACCATGTCCAAGCCCCATACCGCGAATGGCCGGGATAGTGGGATTGTCCGTAGCTCCTTGGCCGGGACATGGCTTTGTCGGGCGAAAAATTGGAAACCTTCACGGGTTCGTACGACTTTGTCCGCGTCGGAGACCGTGGTAAGCCAGAAAAAACCCTGTCTGTTAGCCTTGCCCACCAGAGTGCGTGCTGCCGCGTGGCTTCCGCATATGCCCGAGTGGATGTCTTGGAGCAACTGTTTCCCTTCTTCGGGTGTAATGCATCTCATTAGGATTCCGGAGGGGCTTCTCTTGTATAATTCAGAGTCAACCATGACATATGCTTGGCAACGACGTCGGATGCGTTCTGCCTCATCCCGGTCTTCCGGCAGCTCTTGCTGAGTTAAAAATTTGATGAGGGGTGCCCTCCAGTCGGCATCAGTCATGGCGACTTCGTTTGCGGCTTGTTCGTTGGAAGTTGTCTTTGCCGTGATAGTTGGCTCATAGAGGTGCTCGACAAAAACGTTTGTTGGGGCAGCTTCGCGCTTGGACTCGAATTGTGCCAACTCATCAGCTGCTTCGTTGTTGTGTCTCAAGACATGTGATAGTTCGAGTCCGTCAAAATTGTCTTCAAGTTTGCGGACCTCTTGTCGGTAGGCCTCCATGGTGTTGTTTAGACAGGACCAGTCCTTCATTACTTGGTTGACGACCAATTGGGAGTCGCCTTTCACGATGAGCCGACGTATCCCGAGTGAGACTGCGAGGCGCAGTCCGTGTAGCAGGTCTTCGTACTCGGCAACGTTGTGTGAGGCGGAGAAGTGGAGATGAAGGACGTATCTTAGCCTTTCCCCAGTCGGGGAGATCAGCACCACTCCTGCTCCCAAGCCGGTGATCCTCTTGGATCCGTCGAAGTGCATGGTCCAGTGTTGGAGGTCTTCCCGGGGTACGTTTTCTTGTTGCTCGGTCCACTCGGCCAGGAAATCCGCCAAGGCTTGTGACTTTGTGGACGTCCTTGCCTTAAAAGTCAAGTCTAGTGGCATCAGCTCCAGAGCCCACTTTGCGATGCGCCCAGTTGCCTCCCGGTTGTAGATGACATCGCTGAGTGGAAAGGAGGTGACGACGGTGACCGAGTGTCCCTGAAAATAGTGTGCCAATTTCCTCGCGGTTATCAGGACACCATAAAGCAATTTTTGTACCTGAGGGTAGCGAATTTTGGCTCCTGCCAACACTTCGCTAACAAAGTAGATCGGCCTCTGGATCTTCTAAGCCCGTCCTTCTTCTTCGCGCTCGACCACGAGGACCGTACTAACCACTTGGTGAGTGGCTGAAACGTACAGCAGCAGAGGTTCCTGGGGCTGAGGCGAGGCCAGGATAGGCGGCGTTGTAAGGAATTCCTTGAAGTCTTCAAAGGCCTTATGGGCTTCCGCGGTCCACTGGAAGTCGTTCGTTTTCTTTAGTAATCTGAAGAAGGGCATGCCTCGTTTGCCGAGTCGAGAGATGAAATGGCTTAGTGCCGCCATGCAGCCAGTGAGCTTCTGGATGTCCTTCTGGTTACTCGGGGGCTTCATGCTCAAGATAGTGTTGATCTTCTCTGGATTGGCTTCAATGCCGCGATGTGACACCATGAAGCCGAGCAGTTTGCCTGAGGGGACGCCGAAAGTGCACTTCTCCAGGTTCAACTTCATTCTGAAGGCCCGGATGTTTGCAAAGGTTTCTTCCAAGTCAGTGATCAGGTCTTCTTTCTGCTTGGTCTTAATGACAACATCGTCGACATAAGCCTCTATGTTCTTGCCGATCTGCGTCTGGAAACACCTCTGGATCATGCGCTGGTATGTGGCGCCGGCGTTCTTCCGGCCGAACGGCATGGTGATGTAGTAGTAGGCCCCAAACGGTGTGATGAACGATGTCTTCAGGCAGTCGGATTCTTTCAAACTAATCTGGTGATAGCCCGAGTAACAATCCAAGAAGATCAGGAGTTGGCAGCCGGCTGTTGAGTCTACGACTTGGTCGATGCGAGGTAGCCCGATTGGATCTTTGGGACAGGCTTTGTTGAGGTCGGTATAGTCAACGCACATGCGCCATTGCCCCGTCTTCTTGTGGACCAGGACTGGGTTGGCTAACCAGTCGGGATGTAGGACTTCTTTGATGAAGCCGGCAGCCAAGAGCTTTGTGAGCTCTTCCATGATAGTGTCTTTTTGGTCCTGCGCGAATCTGCGTAATCGTTGTTTTATCGGTTTGGCGTCATCTTTGACGTGCAAAGAGTGCTCGATCACCTCCCTAGGAATTCCGGGCATATCGATGGTTTTCAAGCAAAAACATCTTTATTATTTTGGAGGAAGGTGACGAGCGCGCTTTCCTATTTGGGGTCTAGTTCGCGCCGATTACGGCGAAGCGAGGGATCCGATGGATCAAGGGAGATCTTCTTGGTCTTGGCGTCGCCGGCTCCCGATTTGGCTATCTTCTTCACGGGGACTTCGCCCTCTGCCGAAGTCGATGCAGCCAATCGAACTTCTTGCTGGCCACGCAATCTCTCCCGAGATTGGGCCATGTCGCAGCTCTCCTTGTCGCAGGTGAAGGCTTGCTTCACATCGCTGCGAAGAGTGATAACGCCGTTGGGACCCGGCATCTTCATGCAGATGTAGGTGTAATGCGGGATCGCCATAAATTTGGCAAGTGCAGGCCTTCCGATGATGGCATGGTATGCTGTCTCGAAGTCGGCCACCTCGAAAGTGACGTTCTCCGTTCGGAAGTTCTCTCGAGCCCCGAAGGTGACCGGGAGGGCGATGTGCCCGAGTGGTGTAGATGATAGCCCCAGGATGACTCCGTGGAAGGGGGCTGAGCTTGCCTTCAATTCGGCCCTCGGGATCTGCATCTCATCCATGGTCCTGGCGAACAGAATATTGAGGGCGCTGCCCCCATCGATGAGGACGCGCTTGAGCCTGATGTTGTGGACCACGGGATCCAGGACGAGTGGATAGCGCCCCGGGTGAACCACTCGGTCAGGATGATCCGAGCGGTCAAAAGTGATGGCCACTTCCGACCATCGCAGGTACTGAGGGACTTCGGGTTGAGCCGCGTTGGCCTCTCGGTGGTTAGCTTTTCCTCTTGGATTCATATGCTAGCGGCCCTCCGAAGATATGATTGAGCTCTCCCACAGGGTCTTGAAAAGGTTCGGCATTCTCAGCCGCATTGTTTTTCTTGCCGCCCGATGGGCCGGCCTCATCAGTCGGCTTCTTGTTGAGTTGCACCGCGTATTGCTCGGCGAACTGTTTGTAGATGAAGCAGTCCTTAGCCGCGTGCTTGTGATTGGGATGATGAGTGCATTGGGCGTTCATGATGGCGTCGTAGGCAGCGACTCGGGGGCGGTGTTGAGTGTTGGAGGTTGCGGCCACTAGATCCTCGGATCGACGCTTGCGGTCTTTTTGGCCCTGGTTGTTGTTGTTGCCGTTATCCTTTTTAGGACTCCGGCTTCCTCCCGCCTGGTTGTTGTTGTCGGGCCGGTCTTGACGGGCTGCCTTGATGGCGTCATTGGATTTGGCATAGGAGTTGGCCGTCTCGAACATCTGTTTCACCGTCTTCGGTGGTTTGCGCCCGAACTTCCCGATTAACAGCTCATCACGGACTCCCTTCTGGAAGGCGACGATGATAATGTCATCGGTGATGTTGGGGATCTTATTGCGTTTCTCGGAGAAACGGCGGATGTAATCCTTCAGAGGCTCGTCCGGCTTCTGGATGACGTTGTATAGATCGAAGTGCGTGCCGGGCCTCTCGAAGGTACCCTAAAAGTTGGCGATGAAGTGGTCCCTCAGCTCGTTCCACAAGCCGATTGAGCCTCTTGGCAGGCTCGTGAGCCAGTTCCTGGCTGAGTTAGCGAGGGCCACGGGAAGGTAATTGGCCATAGCCTTGTTGTCGCCGCCTGCTGCGCGGATGGCGAGAGTGTACACGGTAAGCCATGACTCGGGTCGGTCTTGCCGTCGTACCTTTCTATTCTGTGGGCTTGAATCCACTCGGCCGGCACTCGGCGAAGCTCCCGAGTGAAAGCCGGCACTCCGTCGTCGCCGCTATCGGGTGATCCCCTCCGATCTTCCCGGGTGCATCGGTCTCGCTCCCGTAGCGGCGATCGAGGACTTCCCGCGAATCACTCGACGGGGTCTTCGATTGGCTGGTTGGGTAGCGGAGCCGTTGTTGCGGCGATGCGGTGGTGGACGGGTGGACGTCCGTGTCGTTTGTCGCGGAGTCGGCCGTTTGCTCCCGGTACTTCGTGTGGACTCACGGCGTGGACCTCCGGCCTTGTCGTCGACCGGTCGGCTCGGGCCTCTTATAGTCTCCCGACCTTAGAGGCGGGAGTCGGCTTTTGTCGGGTGTTTCAGCCATGGACTCGCCGGCCTTCGTGCCGAGGTGGTGGGATGGCCGTTGGCTGTGGTTGCGACGATGGTCTTGATTTTTCAAGTATTGGAGTCACGTCGGCGGTGCCGTCTCCATGACGGTGTCCAAGAGTGTGAGCTCGGCAACGCGTTACTCGTGGCGTCCGGAAGATGTTGGCGTTGCGGACCCGCATTTGAAGAATGGCCTCCTGAGCGGATCGACCGGCTGTGTTAGTGATATGCCCTAGAGGCAACATGGAGATGTTGGATATCACGTCAATGTTTATGTATTTATGAATAAAGTGTTATTCAGTTCCATGAAATAGACATCTTGTATTGATCAATAAGTACGTGACTTATTTATGAGACTCTATATGTATGAATCTATTTCTAAATGATCCTCGATCATATGTCATATTGTTGGAACAAATATGATTCTAAGACCGACATGTTTATCGATTGATGATCATGTCTCATAGATCATGGGTATGGAGATACCAAATCAATAAACATGGACATATGTGTTGGAGAACACATTGTTGGATAGACCCACCATGAGACACTACAGAATTAATGTGCCATTAGTTGGTCTCGGGTAGTGTTGGTACAAAGTCCTTAGACCTGAGATCACCATGAATTCCAACATGTGTAGTAGCCTACTTTGGGACTACCAAACGCTATTCCGTAATCGGGTAGTTATAAAGGTAGTTTTCGGGTTTGCTATGAAACATGGAGTGGGATGTGAGTGATCAAGATGGAATTTGCCCCTCCTTTAGAGAGATATCTCTGGGCCCTCGAGGTAATGGATTATGGAAATGCATGGCCATGCTAAGTTGATTGAGGAGTCAATCAACGGACGTGATAATCCAATACAGGTTCGAGTGAATGGTTAAGCTATTGAAGGGATGGCACACATCTTGCCTATAGCTTAACGGTATCGTGAGGCAAAGGGATTTATGTACACATTACAGGTTCGAGCCGATATTATATTCTTGTATACTATGGTGTCGCATGTGCTACTAGGCGTCGCTATTGACAGTCGGCCGAGTTGGACTCGAGCCGACGATCGGCTAAGTTAGACTATAGCCGAAATCGAGTATACCTGAACCTACTGGGTCGCACGCTTAAGGGGATAGAATAGATATTCGAGTTGGACTCGGATACGGCTCGATCGGATAGGGATCCGATCGGATAGAGTCCTATGGGCTTACGACGTGTGGGCGGCCAACTCTATGAGATACGGATGAGATCCGATTCAAAATAGAGTCCTGATCGGTCACTAGTCCCGTCGGCCAACTCTATATAAAGTAGGAAGGGGTGGAGAGCTGTGATACGTCAATTGCATCGCGTGCAACGAAGTCGCCGAGATCAATCTCCACGGAAACCCTCCCCACTTTCGAGCCAAACCCTAGCCTTGCATCGCGTGCTAGCACACGGGTGTTCGGTGTTTTGTCCCCGGACGTGTGGATACCGGTAGAGGTGCTGCTACGTTGCACGCCGTTCATCATGGGTGGAGGAATCGGCGTGGTCGAGCGCATCGGAGCGAGGCGTGAGAACACATCGGACGACTCGGATCGGCTACGGCATCTGCGAATCGGCTGATTGGCGAATCGGCCGTCCCGGGTATCGGCTGTCGGCTTGCGAAAATCGGCTACACTTCCGGATCGGATAGCCCGATTGGCAGCTTCCGCACACACTCCAATCGTAACGATCTATCGGCCCTTACTTGCAAGTGTTCTGGTTTGCGCGGTAAAAAGTTTTTGTTTTCGGCTAGCGTAGCCTCCGCGTAACCCTTCGGTGGTATCGAGCTAATCTTGCTTAGTTCGGGTTTTAGATTGGATCGGAATAAGTTTTGCGCTCGGGTTGATTAGATCAATCGGTTTTACGAGATCTGTGAGGAGAGTTAATGGTAATTGCGTTCCATGATAGTGTATCGGAACGGCGTAATGTGATTACGTCAAAGCAATTTCCATATAACTCGGTTTGAGTCGGCTTTGAGATAGCGTTCCTTGATAGTGTATCGAACGGTATAATGTGATTATGCCGAAGCTATCTCGTAGTCCGATCTTGTTAGCTGCCTCGCGCCTACGCAAACCATCTCCCTTGATAGTGTATCGGGACAGCATAATATGATTATGCCGACATGGTTTCGTAAGCGAATTCATAGATTGGATCTATGAATTTCGTGTGGTGTTCGGCGCTGCACGGAAGCCCGCCGTGTGCGTACCCCTTATAGGTCGTCTCGATGCCGTTTCTCGCGATAGGTAGAAAACGTTTCTACGCCTAACTTGTTTTTTGCAGAGAATGCTTTGAGATGGTATGGCCCTATTGTATGTATGAGATGCATGTGATGCATGTAATATTCTTTCATATGTGCAATCCCTGTAATATTCTTTCATACGTGCAATGCTTGTAATATTCTTTCACGACCTGCGAGTCGATGTAATCTTCAATTAGAGCTTCTATAGTAGTAGCTTAGTTTGAAGATATCAAGCATTCGACACTTGGAAGATGGTGTCGAAGATGGAGATCCTCGGCGCCGACATGGAGATGGAGATCACCATCGAAGGGGGCCATACTATTTAATTATATGCTATTCTTCTTGCTTTCATATGTGATATGTTTGTTTGATAGGATAGCATCCCTCTCAAAATTAAGTAGTAATGATGCCCTTCCAAATGTTGCACCCGTCACCGTTATGCTCGTCAATGGTGGGTCTGCCAAAGCAGAGTGTCATTCTCTATCATAACACGAGGGGTATATGTCGGACATATACATGCGGGAGCATTTGGTTTACTTAACAAGGCTATCAAAACAGTTTTGGGCCTTGGAGCATAGGTTGGCGCCGGGGCATGGAGATGCCACACCAACAACAAGAGTCACATAGAGATGTGATTAGCAAGGAGTTGCTTATCGATGTTACTAATTTTCTAGCAGTGACGCCAAAGCTCACTAGAAAATTAACTAACATGTGGATCTTGACCCAATACGTAACCTAGAGGGAAGGTGGAAAATACGTAATGGGAGTCTTATGTTAAATTGTTTAACAAAAGACAGCATAAACATTGTGCTAAACTTTGCTTTTTCTATTGTAGAATAAATGGCGGCTAATACTACACCCAGTTCTTTTAATTTGCGATCAATTCTCGAAAAGGAAAAATTAAATGGAACAAACTTTATGGATTGGTATCGCAATTTGAGAATTGTTCTCAAGCAAGAGCGTAAGGAGTACGTTCTTGAAGTACCTGTCCCGAGGATTTGCCAAATAATGCCACCGCAAGCGCACGGAGGGCTTATGAGAAGCACACTAATGATGCCCTAGATATAAGCTGTCTCATGCTTGCTACAATGTCCCCGAGCTTCGAAGCAATATGAGAGCAACGATGCTCACACTATTATTCGGGACTGCGTGGTATGTTTGAGAACCAAGCTCGGGCCGAGAGGTTCAACACCTCAAAGTCCTTGTTTGCATGCGAGCTTGTTGAGGGAATCCCGTCGATCCGCATGTGATAAAGATGATTGGCTACATTGAGAGTCCGGAAAAACTAGGTTTTCCCTTAGCCAAGAGTTGGCTACGATGTGATTCTCCGGTCGCTCCCTCCGAGCTTCGAGCCATTCATATTGAATTATCACATGAACAATATGGATAGAACCTTGGCTGAGTTGCATGGGATGCTAAAGACAGTGAGGAGAGTATCCGAAAGAATGGTCATCATGTGATGATGATGCGAAGGCTAAGCGCAAACCACTTCAATAAACTTTGCACCAAGAGGAAGTTAACTCCCGATGAGATCGCGAGTGCCTCCAATGCAAAGAAGGGAAAGAAGGGGTCGGCGGCATCGATGCCGTTTGCTTCTCTTGCAAGGAGACAGAGCCCTGGAAGAGGAACTGCAAGAAGTACATGGAGGATCTCAAAAAGAAGCAAAGTACGACTTCGCTTCGGTATTAATGTTATAGACATTAATCTTGCTACTTCACCTACGACTCTTGGGTATTTGATACCGGATCGTAGCTCATATTTGCAAATCGTTGCGGGGAATGAGAAGAAGTAGAGGATTGAGAAGGGGCGAGGTGAACTGCGCGTCGGCAATGGAGCAAGCGTTGCTACGTTCTTTGTCATGCAGATACCACTTCATCTACCTTCGGGATTAGTTTTGGAATTGAATAATTGTTATTGTATTCCAACACTATGTCAAAACGTTATTTCCGCTTCATGTTTGCAAGCGGAAGGACATGATTTTAGATCAATGAACAATGGTTGTTCAATATATCTCGTAGATATGTTCTATTTTCATGCTCCATTGGTGAATGGATTATACGTTTTGAATCTTGAAGCGTCTCCCATCTATAACATTAATACGAAAGGCAACTCTCTAATGATATAAACCCCACGTTTATCCGGCATTGTCGCTTAGGCCATATAAATAAGAAACGCATGGAGAAGCTCCATAAGGATGGATTGCTTCACTCTTTTGATTTTGAATCATTTGAGACATGTGAGTCTTGTTTACTTGGTAAGATGACAAAGGCACCTTTCACGGACATAGTGAGAGAGCAAGTGACTTATTGGCACTCGTACATACGATGTATGTGGACCAATGAGCTCAACGGCCGAGGTGGTTATCGTACTTCATTACCTTTACCGATGACTTCGAGTAGATATGGTTATATCTACTTAATGAGGCATAAGTCCGAATCCTTTGAAAAGTTCAAAGAATTCCGAATGAAGTACAGAATCATTTGGGGAAAACAATCAAGTTTCTACGATCGGATCGTGGAGGAGAATACTTGAGCCAAGAGTTTGGTAATCATCTCGAAACATTGTGGAATTGTTCCACGCTTGACTCCGCCAGGAACTCCACAATGGAACGGAGTGTCCGAACGAAGAAATCGCACCTTGTTGGACATGGTGCGGTCGATGATGAGCCAAAGTGATCTTCCGTTATCCTTCGGGGATATGCTCTTGAAACAGGCTCACACTAAATAGAGTTCCATCTAAGTCGGTTGAAAAGACACCATATGAGATATGGACAGGGCAACCCCTAGTTTGTCTTTTCTCAAAATTTGGGGATGCGAAGCTTATGTAAAATGTTTATAGTCGACAAGCTCACACCCAAATCGACAAGTGCTTCTTTGTGGGATATCCTAAGGAAAGTAAGGGATATTACTTTTATAATTGGGAACAAGGCAAAATGTTTGTCGCCCGACACGGTGTCTTCTTGGAGAAAGAGTTTCTTTCAAGAAGGGTTAGTGGGAGCAGGGTGTATCTTGAAGAAGTTCAAGAAACACCGAGAAAATGTTTCACGACCACGACGAACCACAACAGAGGAGCAAAGTGTTGCGCCACCGGTTGTAGATACACCAGCCCACGGAGGTCCGAAAGATCACGTCGTGTGCCCGATGTACACAGTGCGGAACAACGTGATATATTGTTGTTGGACAACGATGAACCTAAGACCTATGAGGAAGCGATGGTGGGACCCGATTCCAACAAATGGCTTGGAGCCATGAAATCCGAAATAGAATCCATGCACGACAATCAAGTTTGGAACTTGGTTGATCCACTGATGGTGTCAAAACCATTGAGTGTAAATGGGTTTTTAAGAAAAGGCCGACATGGATGGAAATGTTCACATCTATAAGGCGCGATTGGTGGCGAAAGGTTTTAAACAGATTCAAGGAGTTGATTATGATGAAACCTTCTCGCCCGTCGCAATGCTTAAATCTATTTGGATTATCCTAGCGATTGCTGCATATTTCGACTATGAGATATGGTAGATGGATGTCAAAACGACTTTCTTGAATGAAAACCTAAGCGAGGATGTATACATGATACAACCTCGGGGTTTTGTCGATCCGAATCGCTGGAAAGATATGCAAGCTACGTAAATCCATTTATGGATTGAAGCAAGCATCTCGGAGTTGGAATATTCGTTTTGATGAAGTAATCAAAGGGTTTGGTTTCATCAAAAACGAAGAAGAGGCCTGTGTTTACAAAAAGGTCAGTGGGAGCGCAATTGTATTTCTAATCTTATATGTGGATGACATATTATTGATTGGAAATGATATCCCTATGCTAGAATCCGTCAAGTCTTCATTGAAAAATAGTTTTTCCATGAAAGACTTAGGGAGGCAGCATACATATTAGGTATTCGGATCTATAGAGATAGATCCAAGAGGCTAATTGGATTAAGCAAAAGTACATACATCGACAAGGTGTTGAAAAGGTTCAACATGCATGATTCCAAGAAAGGTTTCTTGCCCATGTCACATGGCATTAATCTTAGCAAGAATCGTGTCCTCGGACATACGATGAGCGGAATAAGATGGGTATGGTTCCATATGCTTCGGCAATTGGATCCATCATGTATGCCATGCTTTGTACACGCCTGCATGTCTCGTACGCTTTGAGTGCTATGAGCAGATACCGCGATCCAGTGAAGGTCACTGGATGCCGTAAAGAATATCCTTAAGTACTTGAGAAGAACTAAGGGTATGTTCCTAGTCTATGGAGGTGAAGAAGAGCTCGTTGTAAGTGGTTACACCGATGCTAGCTTCCAAACAGACAAGGATGATTATAGATCGCAATCTGGGTTCGTGTTTTGCCCGAACGGAGGCGCATCACGGAAGAGTTCCAAGCGGGATACGTTGCGATTCTACAACGGAGGCCGAGTACATTTCGCCTAAGCTGCAAAGGAGGCGTTTGGATCAAGAAATTCGTTTCGAGCTTGGTGTGATGACTAGTACGATCGGTCCAATGTCTCTCTATTGTGATAATAGTGGAGCCATTGCGCAAGCCAAGGAGCCGAGGTCACATCGAAGTCCAAACACATACTTCGGCGATATCATCTCATCCGCGAGATAGTGGACAGAGGTGATGTCAAGATATGCAAAGTGCACACGGATCTCAACATAGCCGATCCGCCGACAAAACCTCTCCCTCACCGAAGCATGAGGCGCACACAAGAGCAATGGGTATTAGATACTTACATGATTGACTCTAGTGCAAGTGGGAGATTGTTACTTGATATGCCCTAGAGGCAACATGGAGATGTTGGATATCACGCCAATGTTTATGTATTTATGAATAAAGTGTTATTCGGTTCCATGAAATAGACATCTTGTATTGATCAATAAGTACGTGACTTATTTATGAGACTCTATATGTATGAATCTATTTCTAAATGATCCACGATCATATGTCATATTGTTGGAACAAATATGATTCTAAGATCGGCATGTTTATTGATTGATGATCATGTCTCTTAGATCATGGGTATGGAGATACCAAATCAATAAACATGGACATATGTGTTGGAGAACACATTGTTGGATAGACCCACCATGAGACACTACAGGAATTAATGTGCCATTAGTTGGTCTCAGGTAGTGTTGGTACAAAGTCCTTAGACCTGAGATTTATGTACACATGAGGCAAAGGGATTTATGTACACATTACAGGTTCAGAGCCGATATTATATTCTTGTATACTATGGTGTCGTATGTGCTGCTAGGCGTCGCTATTGACATGTCGGCTGAGTTGGACTCGAGCCGACGATCGGCTAAGTTAGACTATAGCCGAAACCGAGTATACCTGAACCTGCTGTGGTCGCACGCTTAAGGGGATAGAATAGATATTCGAGTTGGACTCGGATACGGCTCGATCGGATAGGGATCCGATCGGATAGAGTCCTATGGGCTTACGACGTGTGGGCGGCCAACTCTATGAGATACGGATGAGATCCGATTCAAAATAGAGTCCCGATCGGTCACTAGTCCCGCGGCCAACTCTATATAAAGTAGGAAGGGGTGGAGAGCTGTGATACGTCAATTGCATCGCGTGCAACGAAGTCGCCGAGATCAATCTCCACGGAAACCCTCCCCACTTTCGAGCCAAACCCTAGCCTTGCATCGCGTGCTAGCACACGGGTGTTCGGCGTTCTGTCCCCGGACGTGTGGATACCGGTAGAGGCGCTGCTACGTTGCACGCTGTTCATCGGCTGTGGAGGAATCGGCTGCGGTCGAGCGCATCGGAGCGAGGCGCGAGAACACAGTCGGACGACTCGGATCGGCTACGACATCTGCGAATCGGCTGATTGGCGAATCGGCTGTCCCCGGGTATCGGCTGTCGGCTTGCGAAAATCGGCTACACTGTTCCGGATCGGATAGCCCTGATTGGCTATTTCCGCTGCACACTCCAATCGGTAACGATCTATCGGCCCTTACTTGCATGTGTTCCTGGTTTGCGCGGTAAAAAGTTTTATTTTTCGGCTAGCGTAGCCTCCGCGTAACCCTTCAGGCTGCGCGTAGATCTTGCTTTCTCTTGTCAGCCTCTTCCCTGCGTTTCTTCTCATCTTCGGCCATCTTGCGCTCCTGCTCGATCTTGGCTCGCTCTTCCTCAGCAAGCCTGCGGGCCATGGCTGAGTCGGACTCGTCCGACTCAGCCATGAGGACATCGAAGCACTTCGGCCCGTAGTCCTTGTGGCAGTCGGAGTCGTCAGCTTCATCTGAGGGGATGCCATAGAGGTCGTCAAAGCCGGTGGAGCTGAGGTATTCGTTGAGCTCCGAAGATGAGCATGAGCCGAATGACGGGAGGATGACGGCGTCCTCCCTTAGCCCTGGGTAGCCCGGGTCTGGATCGTTCCAGTCCGAGTCAGAGCTTGGTGATGCGGGCTCCTCCGAGTGGGTCGACCTCGACTCGGGAGAGAAGTTTGCTATAGATCTCGGCGGCGTTTGGTAACCCAAACGGCACCGAGAGGTCTTCTTCCGAGTAGATCGTCTCCATTGGGGAGACGAGAAGATCGGTGCAGATTTCGGCGGTGTTCGGCAATCCGAACGGTGCCGAGTGAAGTCCTTCGTTTGAGAGTGTGGATTGCATCTTCGACTTGAAGATGTCGTCGAAGATCTCAGCGCTATTGGGGAGCCCGAACGGCACCGAGTGGGTCTTTCCTTCCGACTGGTTCAAATCCGAGTCGAAGGAGAAGTTGTCGAAGTTGTTGGCGGTGAAGTTGCCGAATCCTGAAGGAGATCCCATCACGCTTGTCGGCGAGATTGTTGAAGAAGTCTCGACGCGCGGGCCCCCACCTGGCATGCCAACTTTCGAAACTTGGTTTCGGCAATGTAATTTCTGGGGTCGCAGTCAAGATCACCAAGCACAATGGGTTAGATTGGAGAACGAGGTTTAGACAGGTTCAGGCCCTCTCGTGAGGTAATACCCTACTCCTGTTTCGGAGGATTCGATCCGCCGAGTGTCTTTATTGATCTCGTGATCTAAGGATGAAAGCTAAAAGCTGATCTCCTCTCGGAATATCTGATATCTCTCAAGGGATGCCCCTACCCCCCTTATATAGTCTTGGGAGGCGGGCTTACAGATCGGAAACCCTATCTTAATCTAAGTCGGTTTCCTCAATCTTACCAAACCGTGACTATGGGCCGTTGCCTTATCTCAACCGGCAACGTAACACCCAAGTCATGTTTGGTTTACAGATATGGCAGGCGCAACCTATCCCTACCTCCAGTCGGATAAGCTTGCCATGTAGATACCCGATTGCCACAATCTCCACAAATTCCTTTCACAAGCCTAAGACCTAAGACTGATCAAGTTTTATTTCCATAGTTCATTTAGTCGGCGACGGTTCTATCCGCCATCCATTGTGATCCCAAGGATAGCATCCCGCCACCAGTTCGTCATGATTTTCTGGGGTCTACCCCTTCTCGCATTCCCGAGAAGTTGATCCACCAGTACATAAAAATCATCATGCATGTCCATCCCATCATTTTAAAATTTAGAGTCTAGCCAAGCGAAAAACTTGTCCCGCCACTCCATATCCGCGAGCACAGCTATTCGAATAGATTGTTTTACTCACACCGCAGTGGATGTACACTTTACTCGTACTCCGTGACTTGCCCAACACATGAGCATAAGTCCCAACGCATGAGACGTGTCATGGCAAAGCCTTTCAATAACCTCACTTTGGCAGTACTCACTCAATGACTTGAGCCCTCATGCACCCTAGCCGTACACAATTTCTAGCAGTGAGAGGAGTTCTGGCGGTCCCGGGACGGGAAAGACTCACTCATTCTTTAAGTTGAAATTAAATCAAATTTCAGTCCAATGTTCCACCTGTAGGCTTCCTGCCTATTCTCACACACAAATGAACCACTATGCAGGGGTACTGCCTCCGTTCGGCTATCTACTCCGTTGGGTCTATACCCATTCGAGAAATACAGTTGTACTAGCTCATTTCAATGTTTATCTCATGGCTCAGTCCTTAATTGACCAGGGACGACACTTGCCTTTACCGAAATCCACCCAAATCATCCAGCCGCCCTAGTCTAAAACATTTGTTTGGTTTTTAGTTTTCATCCAAAAACATTTCATCATTGTCATGACAATGTGGCGCTCATGTCTCCACATGCCGCATGTCAACCACCTATCCCAAGGTAGTTGCCCAGGCATATAGCATTTGATAAATATGAATGTGCATCAATCTAAATTATCATGGCTAAGCATTGTCGAAGATTAACTCCGAACGCACGACATTACAGGGTACAAAGAATATACAAGTATTCAACATCAAGGCATGACATATAACAAGTATAGGAGTTCTCATGTGTATAGCATGCATATTTGATTTTAAAACAACATAAGTTTGCAAAATGGTTGAACATGCTCAAAGGTAGTGATGACTTGCCTTGCTCGCAACCTCGTTGACCTGGGTCTTCGGTGCACTCAACAGCTTCCTCGGACTCTATAAATACGTGCGAAAGATCCGATTGAATTCGATCGAATTCAAATAAAATCACTAAAAGGCCAAACAAATCGCAAAAGTGGCTCCTAAAACTAGTTTGCGATTTTAGACGAATTTAGGTTCAAGTTTCAATAAAATCCGAGTTAAAACGAGCGAGCTACAATAATTTGAAGTTTTGCGATTCACCGATTTAATTTGTTTCGAGGTGGCATTGTTTCAATTTCAATTTAAATTGTTGTGGTTGATACATCAAAAATGTCTCAAGTTAAGTTATTCCAGTTAAAATATATGGTGGTCAATAATTTAAAATTTCATGACACCTGGAAAATTGTAAGCTTCAATTTAATTCCAAATTTTATCGGACCGACAGGCCCGAGGTTTGAAATAATTAAATTCAAAATAATATTACCCTAAAGCTCGACACTATATTAAATAATTTAGATTTTAAATTTAGAAAATCCATATGATAAAACTAGTGTTTAATAACAAACTAAATTAGAATTAAATTCCTAAATCGAATTCATGCGATAATTAAATTCTTAATATTATACTTAATATTTAGCCTATAATTATCCCCTAAAATTTTATTTCAAAAAAATATTTTTATTCTAGATTTCCTAAATATTTTTTTCCAAAATATTTTCCTTTTTCTTTTTTCATTTCTTCCTTTTCTTTTCTTTTTCTTCTCTTTTTTCTTTCTTTTTCTTCTTTTTCTTCTTTTTTTCTTCTTTCTACTCTCGGCTCTGTTTCCTCCCTCTTTTAACCAAAGGTGTTACTTTCTTGAATTTAAAATCAAAAATAAATTAGAAATGAAAAATATATTTTGAATAATAAAAAGAGGGGGAAAAGTTTAAAATATATTTTTAAATTAATTTTGGGAGTACTAGATTTCTATTTTGAATTTTTAGAGTGAAAGAAAATGGAGACTGGAAATTAGAATTGAAAATCGGGAAAAATTAGAAATGGCACTGTTCAATATGTCAGAAGGTGTTCGACGCCATACCGGCCCCGGCCTCGCGCTCGCCGCACGTCGCCCGCCGTACCACGCCCGCGCGCGCACTCACCACGCGCCACGCGCCCGGCCCCGCCGCCCGCAAGCCGCGCACGCCGCGCCCCGCCCGCCCGCGCCGCGCGCCACTCCCGCCACGCGACGAGTTGCGCACGCGCCCGCGCCCGTGCGCCGCGCGTCCCGCACCCGGCCCCGCCCGAGCTCGCGCCACGCGCCGTGCCGCCGTACCCGGCCCGCCCGCGTACGCCGCGCGTCGTCGCGCGCACCCGGCCTCGCCCTAGCTCGTGCCACATGCCGTCGCCGCCATGCCCGACCCCGCTGCGACCTCGCCATGCGCCAACGCCCCACGCCCGGCCCCGCGCGTCGCGGCATTCGCCGCGCTGGCCCCACTCACCCGCGCGCCGCGTGCCCTATCGCCGTACCGTGCGCCGGTCCCCTCCTTTCTCCCCGGTCTCTTCCCCCCCGCCCACGCCTATAAATGAGATGCAACTTCCCCCGTTCTTTCCCCCACCTCACCGCCGTCCCTCACAGTTTCCCCTCGGCGAGCGCCATCGCCACAACCCTAGCCGCCGTGCGCCGCCATCCCCTCCCCGAGCGCCGCCGTCACCGCGAGCCACCGCCATCATGTGCCGGCCCGCCTCCCCTCACCGTCGCCTTCAACACCGGTGAGTCCCCGAGCCATCCCCCTCACGCTTGCGCCGGTCGCCGGCCGGAAACAAAGAAGAAAGGGAGGGAGAGCGCTGGTCGAGCAAGTTGTAGAGGAATGAATAGTAAACAAAGAAAAAGAAAAGAAAAAGAAAAGAAAAAGAGAAGAAAAAGGGAAAGAAAAAAAGGAAAAATAGGGAAAAATTTTGGAAAATTTGGAAAAATATTTAGAAAATATTTGGGCAAAAATATATTGTTTTCTCGTGTATTTTTCTCGGTACAAATTCGGGAGTAGAAATTGGATTTTTCCGAGATTTCGTTTATTTCTTTTCCGCTATTAAAAATGTGTTTCCTTTAGTGCTTGAACCTCCAAAACGTCGAGCACAAAACCCTTGATTAGTATTTCTAAATTTATTTTATTAACTAAATGCGATCGACATTTTTGCGAAAACCCTAGGACATCAAACTCGTTTTTAACTCGGATTTTATCCTAACAACTCTCGTCCGAACTCGAGTAGAATTTTAGGCCAAACGTTTGGAGTCATTTTTATGGTTCTTTCGATCTCTCGGTATTTTATTGAATTCTGATCGAATTCAATTGATCTTTCGCACGTACGGATAGCAACCGAGGAAGCAAGCACTGACTATGTTGAAGACCCCAGCCAACAAGTGTGCGAGCAAGGCAAGTCAACACATCCCTTTGAACATATTGATCCTACTTTGCAAAATGATGTTGATTTTAATTACAAATTGCATGCTATACACAAATGAGTACCTATGCTTGATATACCCTGCCTTGATGTTTGATTACCATTAGAATTATTCTTTGTAACCGTCGATGTGATATGACCGGAGGCAACTTCGGTAAAATGCCTAGCGCTACTGATATTAGATTCGTGCATACTCATGATTTTAAAAAGAAGCTTCGTGCTTGGGCAACTATCTTTGGGAACGTAGTTGGAATACGGCATGTGGAGACATGAGCGCCACATTGCCCTGATCATGATGAATATGGTTTTGATGGAAAAATAAAAAGTACAAAATCAATGTTTTAGACTGGGGCGGATGGTTGGATTTGGGTGGTTTCCGGGGAAGGCTAGTCGCATCCCTGGCCACTTAAGGACCGAGCCATGAGACTAAAACTTAGAGCGAACCAGTATAATCGTACTTCTCGAATGGGTATAGACCTAGCGGAGTAGATAGCCGAGCGGAGGCAGTATCCCTGCATAGTGGTTCAGGTGTAGGTGTTGAGTTGAGGACCTACCAATAGGTAGAATGTCCTGGGCCTACCAATGGTAGAGTGCCCGTGTTTGTGAGAAGACAAAAGGCCTTTATATGAATAATAAACTGAACCTAACGATGACTTAAAGATTAAGTGAGTTTTTCCCTCTTCCCCCGGGAACGCCAGAACTCCTCTCACTGCTAGGAAATGACGGCTAGAGTGCATGAGGACTTAAGTTCATGGAGCGGATACTGCCAAAGTGAGTTTATCGAAAAGCTTTGCCGTGACCATCCCATATAGAGGGATGTAAGCTCATTCAATGAGCAGTTGCGGAGTACGGGTAAAGTGTACATCCACTGCAGTGTGAGTAAATCGATCTATTCGAATAGCCATGCTCGCGGTTAATGAGCGACGTGAAAAGTTTCTCTCGTGGGTAGACTCATAAATTTTAAAATGATGGGTGGAAATGCATAATGATTTTGTGAGCTGGTGGACTCAACTTCTCGACTTGCGAGAAGGGATCGACTCCCCAGAAAGCCATGACGATCCGGAGATGGGAAACCATCCTTGGTATCACGATGGATGACAGACAAAACCGTCACCGAATTAATATATTCTGAAACTAAAACTTGACTGGCTAGATATTAGGTTTGTGAAATGATTTGTGAAAATTGGCTTTGCGCAAATAAACCACAGCCTCCCTTTGAATGGCCCTATCATGTGCATCATTCCGCGTTGGCTTGCTGAGTACGTTGGGTACTCACCCTTGCTATACGCACAAACCTTCAGATGGTGGAAATGAAGAACTGGAGGACCCCTATGCTTACTTCCAGGATGAATGAAGACAATGGAGCGCAATAGGTCTTAGTCCCCAGTCGTTGCCTGTTGGCGATCGACATGCCGTTGCCTTCCGTCTGCTATCTTATCTAATTTCTGCTTTTGGTTGTATCTGGACCAGTAGGTCCTATGTATTGGATATTGCCTTTGGGCCTATTCTTGTAATAATCTTGATGTAAGACTATTCGTGCACTTTGCACCTGGTAATTCAGAACTGTATTCGTGGATACCAAACTACTCGATCCAGGGATATGGTACTATGAACACGAATGATTCCCGTCCTCAAAAACCGAGGTCTACAAAGCTGGTATCAGAGCAGTGCGACTGTAGGATAAGACCAACTGGCGCCCCACCCCTTTATAACTGATTAAAGGGAAATATCCCTACATAGGATTATTTTGAAAATACATACTATTTTTACAAAACTAATATGTTTTTCCTTACACCCTTGACCCCCATTTCTCCACGAACATTTGATTTTACCACTACTTTTCTCTAACCCTAATCTATCTTCAAAAATAGATGTCAGACTATGACCATGTTGGAACTTTGGAGATTGTTTAACCTACTAGGACAATGAGAGTACACAGAATAAGGCCCCATCTATAGTTTAACCTCTACATTTCTCTTTCTCTCTAACGATAGATGGGAAAAGCCAAGGGTAGTAAATCGAGATCCCAGCAGTCTCATTGATTAACCCAGAGCGACCCTGTGGACACTCCATCTCCTTTCCCTATGAACCCGACCTTAGCCCAGGTAGTGGCTAACCAAACACAGTTAATGGTCATGATGATGCAACAGATGCAACTACTGTTCCAACAGCAACAGATGCAAACTCAGGGTTGGTACCCAGAGCAATGTCAGTACGTTCCGTCGCAAACCCTGATGACTCTCGCAAGTATACTGTCAAGCCCACAGAGAGCGGTAACACCAAACCCGCCATTGGGATGGAAGGAAACACTTGACCCACGCTACGGTTCCATGGAACAAGGACATGGAGTAAAGAACAGTACATGGGACAAGCGCACCAGGGCCCCGATCGAGAGAGAGATACAGTGCGGAAGAAAGGATAAAGAATCCAATCAATCAACCAGCCAAGGTTTCAGTTTGCCACAATCTAACCCCAAGAAGAGGAAGTCACCAAGGTGGAATACGGGTGGCACTGGCAAGATGATTGTCACCAGCTCAATGTGTACCCCTAGAGATGCGAAGGAGATTCCTCGACGTCCATGGAGGAATGTGCACTGCTTCAACTGTGGAGAGTTAAGGCACTATGCCAATGACTGTCGTAGCACAACTACTGCGCCGTTTCGCACTCCAACACCTATCCTGGCAGCCCCAAGGAAAAGGAATGTGACTTGCTTCAACTTTGAGGAATTTGGACACTATGCCAACCAATGCCCCAAGCCATGCAGCATCCCTCCTCTTACCGGTGCCAATGCAACAGCCATAGGTGGCAACCCCAGATCGGGCAACAACCCGGTGTTAACACTGAAATTTGGTAATTGAGTTCCTACGTCTGCAATAATTGAGTTCCTAAGTCGGCAAAGATAAAGCAGAGTCGGATCGGCTGGAGACAGGGGTCGCATCGGCTAAGGAGTGATCGGCTGTAAGGCCAATCGGCTAAGGATGAATCGGACAGAGGCAGTCGATAGCCGATTTCAGGTCCGGAAGAGATGAAACCGTTTCTAATGTAGAAGTTTGAGGATAAATAGAAGATTCGGTTGTTAATCACGCGTTAAATGATATTGCCACTTATGGATAGAGTCCTGTAGCTGAAATTGTATCTGTAATCTAGGGGTTTGTTTAGACTGTTAGTCGTAACACGGCATGGGTCCGTTCCGGGATAATGTTGTGTTTTAAATGGTAGTTTAGATAGAGTCCAGGTTTTGTACAGATAATTGTATCTTGGGTATAAATAGGACCCGAGATCCCCTGTAATGGAACACATTCACAATCAATCAAACCTTCGGCGCATTGCCAACCTTTTCTTCAGACGAGTACTTTGTTTGGCTACGGGCTGCATCGTTTCGATCCCCAGATCTAGATAAATGCTTGTCATTAGTAGTATAATCTATTGTTTCTAGTGCTTCCATCGTAATGACACATTAGAATCAGGAGTTTATACTGCGATATTTATCATATAGCGCATATAAATTAGATCAATGGTTAGATCTGTCCTGCCATTGGCCAGTTCTGTCAAGAATTCGCAACCAATAGGGCTAGATCTAAAGGTTGGTTGGTTTATATACGGTATCCACCGTCTCGAGAGATATAAATCAGCTACAACAGATCGGGTTGTTCTTTTTATACTTAATGTTGCATCATGTTTGAACTATTAAGTCCTTCTTAGAGCTATCAATGATCTGTTTGGATGGATTTATATTGTTTAGAGACAGTGCCGGGGTTTCAGCCGGCCTTATCTGCCCTGATATGTTTCTTTTAATATATTTATTATTAGATTTGTATTAGGACTGCCTCTTATGTTAAGATCGCATTCCTGTCGGACGTTGCCAGCCGAAATCGGCCTATCATTGACAGCCGATGGCTGATTTCCAGGCTATGCATTCGATTCAGGAGTGATATCTTTCTATAAGATTCATCGGAGTACTAGCCGATTCCTTGTTAGTTTTCCAGTATCGGCTAGGTTATCGATCCATATATTTATTATTCTTTACTTTATTTGGGTTAAGCGGCTGATGCTGTCTCGGTATAGCCGATCCATTCCAGTCACTTGGCTTAAACATGGTTTAGAATAACATATATATGTCTATGGATTCCCTCAGCCGATCCAATGGGGATCTAACTTAACACTTGATGCCTATTCTTTTGTTTTTCTTGTTGATTAACAGATCAAATCAACTGGCACGCCCTGCACCACACAGGCAGCCGAGAAGGACCTGCACTGGAGTCAAGAAGATCTCTCAAACTAGCACGTGAGAGAGATTTCTCATCAACACGCTTCTTGGCACGCCCGATGGGACATTCTTTGTCGGCTCGACTTGGATGCATAGATTCAGCCAGCAAGATGGTCGACTCCAAGAGCCCCAACATTACACAGGACAACATCATGCCTGTAAAGATTGAACAGTTATCGGCTGAACAGCAAGCCGAGTATAAAAAGATGGTGGAAGAGCTCCAGGCTAACAACTTGCAATCTTTCACCCAAACAAGATCTGGGGCCGTGCATCAGAAATACAAGTTCAGCCTGAACGATTCCAATGCATCCTCCTCTGGTGATGTGAAAGGCAAACAGAAGGCGGAAGAGCCGACCCAGGTACAGGATGATCCAGCTGTATACTCTCTGCAAGACCGGATCGACTCGGCCGTTCATCACACGTTGGTCAACCAAAGTAGCATCTTGGTCAACACTCTCAATAACATGATCGCTACTGTGGTCGACGCCAAGATAGTCGATCAGCTGCAACGGGGGCCAACGTACTTCACAGATGGCCAATTTCCTGGCTACAGGACGTTGGTCACACAAAATCGGCCAATCCAACCACTAGCACAACAAGGACCGCTGGGAGGAGCCCTCGGTCAGCCAAATCCAGGCGACTCGATTATACGACCGGCGATTATTGTGCTGAACCGACAGTAGCCGCTGCCCCAAGATCAACTCGCTGATATGTTCAACGATAATCGGCAGTTGGAGCCAATTGATCCAGACAGACGGCACAACGCCGGTGGCCGGCAGCTGTTTCCAGGACCGCCAACGCCACCACCGGCACCTCGGCCACCTCCCGCTGATCACCACTACCAGTACCAAGGGGGCCGCCAAGATCATCACTATAGGCCTCAGACGCCACCACCGCTGTATCGGCAAGCACCCGCGTCGTATAACCTATACGAGCCGATACAGCAAGACAACAGGACATGGGCCGATCTGATCGCAGATGTTATGCGCGATCAATTCAGCCTCAAGCCAAAAGACTCAGGGAACATGTATCGGAATCCCTATCTGGAGCACTTCGAGCGGATCCCGTTGCCCAATCGATACAAGATCCCAGATTTTTCGAAGTTCTCAGGGCAAGACAGTATTTCAACATACGAACATGTTAGCCGATTCTTGGCACAATGCGATGAAGCATCGACTGCGGACCCCTTGAGAGTTCGATTGTTCCCTCTTTCTCTTTCAGGATCGGCCTTTACTTGGTTCTCCTCATTGCCCTACAACTCGATTCAGAGCTGAGCCGATCTTGAAAAACAATTCCCCAGCTACTTCTACTCCGGCAACCACGAGATGAAGTTGTCGGACCTCACCAGCATCAGGCAAAAACACAACGAATCGGTCCAAGACTACATCCAACGCTTTAGGGAGATGAGGAACCGATGTTACAGCCTGGTGCTATCGGACGCCCAGCTGGCCGATCTGGCCTTTCATGGCTTAATCGCGCCAATCCGAGAGCGATTCTCTGCGCAGGACTTTGACAGCCTAGCCCACTTGGCGCAGAAGGTGACGGCCCACGAGCAGCGATTCCAAGACACCAGGAAGGCCATCAAAAATATAACTCAGGTCGTCGTTGAGTCAGACTACAGGTCCGATGACGATGACGCAGAAGTGGCAGCAGCCGAATGGGCCAAGAACAAAAAGTCCATCGTCTGCCAATGGCTGTTGAAGACGGCTAAAGAAGAAAGATACGATTTCGACATCACCAAGGCCGACAAGATCTTTGATTTGCTGCTCAAGGAGAAGCAGATTCAGTTGCCTGAAAATCACGTGATCCCGTCGGCCAAAGAGTTGAAGAAAAAGAAATATTGCAAGTGGCACAACTCCACATCCCACGCCACCAATGACTGCGCAAGGTCTTCGGACAAATCCAGTCGGCAATCGAGGCCTGGAAGCTAAAGTTCGCCAACTCAAATCAGCCGATGAAGGCAGACGGCAATCCCTTTCCGGTCAACACGATCCAAGCCGACCCCAGGCAAGCCGATCGACAGAACAGAATGGCGCACGGCTTAGTCAATACATTGATCGGGGCCAAAGCAAAAGGCGACCAAATTGGATGTTACGCCGTACTAATTAATATGGTACGCCCAGTCATCAGATCGGCTGACCGACGGCCGATCCATGAACGAAGCCGATACCGTCATCAGTACCAGTCTCGGCATGAAGAAGCTTACGATGAAGAACCTCGTCGGCGCGAGCCGAACACCCAAAGCCGACGATACGAGGTAAACCACAACAATGCCGATCCACATTGGCATTGTGATTTTTTCAGGTATTGTTGGGAATCCGGCATGAGACTGCCAACATTGGATGATTGCCCAGCCTACAACGATCGCTGCAACGACGAGCACAAGAGATCACCATCTACAAGTCCAACCCGATTCGTCCCCAGAGCCGTTCAGCTAAACCATAGGCGACGATCTGTCCATGATCGGCTCGGCCCGATCCACCAAGACTTCTTCGTCAACAAAAACCATGATGGGAACAACCGTGACGATGAAGAGGCCGACGATGAGGAATCTGCCAACCCCTAATGGTGCACGTCCGAGCTCTTCACGAAGACGCAGAAAAGAAGGGTTCAACGGCTTAAGCGCGAAGAGAGAGAAGACGAGGTCCAGCAAGTGATTTACGAACAGTGTCGTTGGCTCGGAAAAATCAAAAGGCGATGGGTGCCCAAAGAGAAAGCTGCCATAGTCGACGAAGAGCATGCCGAGGAAAGCCCAGCCGATCAAGCCAGGAGGGCAGCCAAAGGGAAAGGAAAAATTTCTGCATCGGTTAACATGGTATTCATACTGCCGCCGAGTTCGGTGCTCCCGGCCGATGCGACGCCGTGGAAGGTGAGCTGGCGAAATTAGCAATCTCGCCGACCAAGCTGTCTTCGACAAACCCGAAGGAACCAAAAATCGGCACTTAAAGCCGTTGTACGTTAAAGGATTCGTCAACAAAGCCAATTTCCAAAATGCTGGTTGATGGGGGATCTGCATCAACCTCATGTCTTACGCGACTTTCAGAAAGCTAGGCAAGGGAGCCGAGGATCTAATAAAAACCAACATGGTGCTCAAAGACTTCGGCGGCAACCCATCGGAAACCAAGGGCGTCCTCAATGTTGAGCTGACCATCGGCAACAAGACCGTGCCCACAACATTCTTTGTCATCGATGGGAAGGGGTCTTACAGCCTGCTGCTCGGAAGGGACTGGATACACGCCAACTGCTGCATCCCTTCTACAATGCATCAGAGCCTGATCCAATGGGACGGCGACAAGATCGAGATCGTGCCAGCCGATTTGCCGCTTTGGGAAATTGAAGGCATCGATTGTTTATCCGGGAAAATATGGCAAGCCGATTTTCTCAATGTTTCCAATTCCACAATACAGCCGATTGGAAATGACGAGCCGCAGCTGCTACTTTGAACAAGACATGGTGGAGGGCTCGAGCGTTCTCGGCGTAGCCACTGCGGACGAAGACGATGGCAAGTTAGGGCAAGGTTTTACATCGGCCGACGAATTAGAGGAGATCGACATCGGCTCTGGTGATATGCCGAGACCGACATACATTAGCAAAAATCTGTCTCCTCATTGTAGATCCCAGTTTATTGAATTGTTAAAAGAATATAAAGATTGTTTTGCTTGGGAGACGTACTTCGAGATGCCCGGTCTCAGTCAATCGATCGTGGTCCATCAGCTGCCGATTAAGGCAGGTTATCGACCGTTCAAACAGCCTCCCAGAAGGTTCAAGGCCGATATGTACGATGCAATTAAAGCCGAAATCATGCGGCCTTATCGATACGCCGAATGGGTCTCAAACATCGTCCCAGTGTTAAAGAAAAACAGTAAACTTAGGGTGTGCATTGATTTCAGAGACCTAAACAAAGCAACCCTAAAGACGAATACCCAATGCCAATAGCCGATCTGCTTGTCGATGCTGCTTCAGGCCACAAAATTATCAATTTCATGGATGACAACACAGGGTATAACCAAATATTCATGGCCGACAAGGACATCAACAAGACCGCTTTTTGGTGTCCCGACGCAATCGGCCTGTACGAATGGGTAGTAATGACGTTCGGCTTGAAGAATGTTGGGGCAACATATCAACGGGCCATGAATTACATCTTTCACGATATGATCGGCTCGCTGGTAGAGATATACATCGACGACATGGTGGTCAAGTCAAGGGAGATAGAAGGCCACATAGCTGATCTGAGACAAGTGTTAGAACGGACGAGGAAATACGGTCTAAAGATGAATCCGCTTAAGTGCGCGTTCGGCATATCGGCCAGGCAATTCTTGGGATTTCTCGTCCATGAAAGAGGGATTGAAGTTACACCAAGGAGCGTAAATGCTATCAACACAATTCAACCCCCAAAAGATAAAAAGCAACTCCAGTCATTGGTCGGCAAGATAAACTTCATCAGACGGTTCATAGCCAACCTCTCAGAAAAGATGGAGCCGTTCACACCATTGCTTCGGCTGAAGACCGATCAGACGTTCACATGGGGGGCAGAGCAGCAAAAGGCATTAGACAACATAAAAGATTATCTAAGCTCCCCTCCAGTTTTAATGCCTCCACAAAAGGGGATACCGTTCAAGCTGTACTTGTCAGCCGATGACAAATCAATCGGCTCAGTCCTAATCCAAGAGGTCAACAGCAAAGAAAAAGCCATTTTCTATCTCAGTCGACGGTTGCTAGACGCAGAGACAAGGTATTCACCTGTGGAGAAGTTATGCCTATGCCTCTATTTTTCATGTACAAAGTTAAGACACTATCTGTTGTCCAACGAGTGTACGGTAATTTGCAAAGCCGATGTAGTTAAGTATATGCTATCGGCTCCAGTGCTCTAAGGAAGAATCGGGAAGTGGATCTTCGCACTAACAGAGTTCGACCTGAGGTACCAGGCACCAAGGGCAGTCAAAGGGCAAGCCATAGCCGACTTCATTGTGGAGCACAGGAACAACTCAATCGGCTTAGTGGAAATTATGCCTTGGACCCTGACGTTCAATGGCTCGGTTTGCACCAATGGTTGTGGCATCAGCTTGGTCATTATTTCGCCCAGGGGGCAAGCTTTGAGTTTGCTTTTGCCATCAACCCCCACGTTACAAACAACCAAGCCGAATACGAAGCCGTCCTTAAAGGATTGCATCTACTCAAGGAAGTTGAAGCCGACACCATCGAAATAATGGGGGATTCATTATTCGTCATCAGCCAATTATCAGGAGAATATGAATGCAAAAATGATGCATTGTTGGTCTATTATCGGCAATGCCGGGAATTAATGGATGGTTTTCGGCTAGTCACTTTGAAGCATATGCCCAGAGAGCAGAACACAGAGGCCAATGACTTGGCTCAAGGGGCATCAGGCTATCGGCCGATGCTGAAAGAAGTAGACTTGGACGTGGCTGCCATTACAGCCAATGATTGGAGGTTCGAAGTTTACAACTATCTCAAAAACCCCTCTCAATCAGCCATAAGGAAACTACTATACAAGGCATTACGATACATGTTGCTCGATGAAGACCTATACTATCGGACGATTGACGGTGTGCTACTCAAGTGTTTGGGAGCCGATCAGGCTACAGTGGCCATCGGGGAAGTACATGAAGAAATCTGTGGCACGCACCAATCTGTCCACAAAAATAAGTGGCTACTTTGTCGAGCAGGGTATTTCTGGCCGACGATGCTGGAGGATTGTTTCAGACAAACAATGCGAGAGAGGTACAACTCCGCCAATTTACTCACTTTGGATGTGGAATGGACGGGAAGAAAATGAGCCGACTTGGTGAGTCGATCAACAATTACCCATATGCAATCATGGCCATTTTGTGAGGTGGGTAGACCGGCGATAAAATCATTCCAATTTCTTCCCACTTCCATAGGGGAATAGGGAGTGGTTGAAGAGTGCCCGCTGGTCTTAGGTGTTCGGCTTTCACCCTTCGGCATGTGTCGCACTCGGCAACATACCATGCAACTTCCCGCTTCATACGGGTCCACCATAATTTTTGTTTGAGATCTTGGTACATTTTGGTGCTACCCAGATGGATAGAGAAAGGAGTGTTATGCGCTTCACTAAGGATTAGCTGGCGCAATTCATGGTTCTTGGGTACCACTAATCTTTTTCCAAACCACACAACACCATTTGAGTCTTCGGAAAAACATTTAGTGGCACCATGAGAGATTTTAGCACGGATATGTGCTATCCCCTTGTCATTCTTTTGTGCTTCTTTGATCTGGTCATAGAGGGTATGTTTCACTTCTAGGGCAGCAAGAAAACCATGTGGCACCATCTCTAGTCCAATCCTCTGAATTTTTGGACATAAGGTCTCCGATCGGGGTTTTACCGACAAGCAATTGCATTGCGGTTTTCGGCTCAACGCATCAGCAACAACATTGGCCTTCCCCGGGTGATAATGTAGACCCATGTCATAATCCTTCATGAGTTCTAACCACCTTCTTTGCCTTAGGTTCAGATCTGATTGGGAGAAGATATATTTCAAACTTTTGTGGTCGCTGTATATTTCGCAACGGTTACCGATAAGATAGTGCCGCCATATTTTTAGTGCATGAATAACAGCGGCTAATTCAAGGTCATGGGTTGGATAGTTCACTTCATGAGGTCTCAATTGACGAGATACATATGCCACAACTCGGCCTTCTTTCATAAGAACACAACCGAGTCCTTGACGAGAGGCATCACAATAGATATCGAAGCTTTTGTGGATATCGGGTAGAACGAGAACGGGAGTGGTGGTTAACTTTTCTTTCAAAGTTTGGAAACTTGCTTCACACTCAGCTGACCACACATACCTCTCATTCTTCTTCAATAGTTGGGTCAAAGGCTTACCAATTTTGGAGAAATTCTCAATAAACCGACGGTAGTAGCCGGCTAGACCAAGAAAACTCCGGATGGCGGATGGATTTTTGGGTTGTCCCCAATCTAACACCTTTTGAACATTACTTGGATCTACTGCAACTCCACCTTCAGATAATACATGGCCAAGAAATCCAACTTCTTTTAACCAAAACTCACATTTGCTAAACTTGGCATACAAACGGTGTTCGCGTAATTTTTCCAACACAAGACGGAGGTGCTTCTCATGTTCTTCTTCAGATTTGGAGTATATGAGGATGTCATCAATAAAAATGACCACAAATTGATCAAGATACTCCATGAAAACTGAATTCATCAACCTCATGAAATATGCCGGTGCATTGGTCAAACCAAAGGACATGACGGTATACTCATATAGACCATAACGGGTAGAGAAGGCTGTTTTTGGAATGTCCTCCGATCTGATTTTTATTTGATGGTAACCCAATCTCAAATCAATTTTGGAGAAGACATGAGCACCGGTGAGTTGGTCAAAGAGATCATCAATTCGAGGCAATGGGTACTTGTTCTTGACAGTCACTTCATTCAACGGACGGTAATCAACACACATCCGCAAGCTAAGGTCCTTCTTCTTAACAAAGAGAGCCGGACATCCCCAAGGTGAGGAGCTCGGCCTAATGAACCCTTTTGCTTGCAGCTTCGTGAGTTGCTTTTTCAATTCTTTTAACTCGTTTGGAGGCATACGGTAAGGTCTTTTTGATATTGGAGCCGTTCCGGGCAGCAAGTCTATAACAAACTCAACTTCCCGATCCGGCGGCATTCCTAGGAGTTCCTCGGGGAAGACATCGGGGTACTCACACACCACTGGTACAGTAGCTATGTCAATGGTTTTGACACCCGAAAGATCATGGAGTTGTGGGGATGATCATCAAGAGCAAGAGAAATCGGTACGCCGGTATTATTTTTGAGTGTGATGAGACGACGGCCACAATCGATAACCCCATGATTTTTATGCAGCCAATCCATACCTAGGATGACATCTAAACCCTTTGTGTGGAGGATGATGAGGTTGGCAATGAACTCTACCCCTTGTATAATTATTTTTGTGCCCCGACTAACATATTCGGCTTTCATCTCCGAACCGGGTGATGTAACTATTAGTGGTTGTTGTAACTTGCTATATGGAATGTGATTCTTGGTTATAAAATCCTTAGTGATAAAAGAATGAGTGGCTCCGGAATCAAATAATACGGTAGCAGGATGAGAGTGGACAAGTAGCATACCGACTAGAACATCCGATGCATCATTCGCCTCCTCGGCGGTAACGTGATTCACTCGGCCCCTCCTCTGATTTTGCTGACCCTGAGGTGCTGCCCTGGGAGGTGGATTGGGGCGCGGTGCTGCTGGTCTTGCCCCCTGAAATTGTGCACGACGAGGATACGGGCATTGGTTAAGGAAGTGGCCCGCTTGCCCGCAATTGAAGCAGTTGTTGGAGCGAACGGGTGGGTGAACGGCTTGCTGATTTCCGCCCACAGGAGGCGCGACACGCTGCTGGGGAGGACGTGGCACGAATCCATGCTGACGAGGGGGTGGTGGAGCTTGATAACGCGGAGGGGGCGGCTGCCAACCATGGGGGTTTTGCGAACTATCCGCGGCTGAAATCTGCGCAGCCCTCTTGCACTTGCGCTCGTTCTCGAGGTTCTTCATCTTGCTCTCCACAACCACGGACCTATTGACGAGGTCCTGGAAGTCCGTGAAAGAATGTGCAGCAAGCTCGAATTGCATCTCCGCCGACAACCCGTCCATAAACCGATTTTGCTTGCGAGCATCGGTATTGACGTCGTCGGGAGCATAACGAGCTAAGTGGTTGAACTCGTGGAGATACTCCATGACGGTCTTCTTGTCTTGAGTGAGAGCTAGGAACTCGCATCGCTTGAGGTCCATGATACCCCTCGGAACATGAGCGGCGCGAAAGGCATCGCGAAACTCAGTCCAAGTGACAATGTGACCGGTGGGTTGCATGGCGAGGAAATTATCCCACCAATCACCGGCTGCGCCATGGAGTTGTTCAGACGCCAAGCTGACCTTGTCGGCGTCGGGGCAGCGAATAAGAGCAAGCTTTCACTCAATGGTGCGAAGCCAATCATCAGCATCGAGCGGATCGTCGGAACGAGAGAACACCGGAGGTTGAGCTCGCTGAAATTCAGCAAGTCCCCCGGCGCCATGGTTCCCACCACCGCCGCCCGCACCTTGAGCAATGTGGGCGGCAGTAGCAGCCGCACTATCAGCGATTTGTTGGAGGACAGCGTTCTGAGCCTCACGGTTGCGCTCCACGGCCATGAGAACTTCGGCCATGGTAGGAGGAGGAGGTGGTGACCCCTCTTGGTTGTGACGAGAACCCTTCGGACTATCCCGATCATGGGAGCGAGTATGACGGCGAGACATCCTATGGATCAAGGATATCAACGATGGTTAGTGACAGGAAAATTAAGGAATAACAATGGTCTAAAACTTAGCACGTATCGCACAAGGTACTCTAAGTCTAAAACTACAGACTTAATATGAATGCACAATATAAATGCACAATCCAATTATACACCAATGTGACATGTTATGTTAGCATGATATGATGCACCAAAGAAGAACCATTAACAAGCAAATGGGCTTATCCAAAGCTAAAGCCTGAGCAAGAAGCAATAAACCAACGTAGTTTTCCAAACACGATCAACATAGCGGGTCAAAAGCGTATCAATCGCATGGAACGAGAAAGTCCAAATAAACCAATAGTACAACTTGGCCACTACAGCTGTATGACACATTTTTATCGAGCGTCTCTCAGCTGGGAGTACACTTTTGCAATCTTTTTTTGTCGAATTTTTGAGTTGGTATATTTTACTTCCTCCGAAACAAGGTTCTGAAATTTCTCGGGTTATCCAACAGCAGTCACTTACAATTTTTATTTTTTTTGAAAGAGCTACAGAAGTAATAAAATTCTGAAAATTTGTGTGTGAGTGTCTGGAGTAGTTGCCCAACTCCATAAAAATTATCAGGGTAAAACAGTGAGTAATTTTTCCTATAGACATGTTTAGCTACAAACTGTTCCAAAATTCCAGATTTTAACCAATCGATAGTTTGGAGGTCTAAAACAAGTTTATAATTTTTCAAAATTTGTGGGGACGCTAAGAATAACATAAGTAACAGTAAGACACCATTTTAGAGTAAAAATTGTCCATTTTAGTTGCATTTACAAACTGAAAGTGAATTTCAATTGCCTCAACTTACCGGTTACATCATCGGTCTAATATTTGAGTAAGAGAAGTAATAGATTTATTTTGCAACCCAATTAGATCAAGATGAGTGAAAATCTGAGAATAAGGTGAGAAAGAATTCTAGAATGAGATGAGGAGTAAAAAGGATTCACACAACCTAAGATTTTCACAATCGACTCAATTTGAATATTTTGCAGATCATTTTCAAATTGCTAACTTAGCTCAAGCCTACAGTCGGCATTGCTCTGATACCAACCGCTGGGGACAACCCGAGTATTATACCATCCAGTGTCCAACGTGACCACCACATACAATTGGAGGAGTGGGATCCAACCACGCATAAATAGCCACTCGTCCCAATGTGCCCATGGTCGCGATTGACACCTTTTGCTATAATAACCGGAATGTCGAGTAGTGAGCGCAAGAGATAACCATAAGATAGCTTGCTAGTCCACTCCGTCATATGCTTGTCAAACCACACAAAGGCGGCGACCAAAAACATACCCCAGTGACTCGATCCAAAAACGCTATCCCCAATATCTCAAGCGATCAAAACCCGTTACTCATGCTTAGCTAGTCCCCAGGAATGTGACTAGCCTCACACTTTCATCGCAAGCAATTAATAAACATAGCAAGTACCACAATAGGGATAAAGTGCAGCGAGGTACATGACACATAATAGGGTCCGAGGTCCCAACATACAACACATAAATAAAGCAGCGGAAGTCTCAGATAGAGCCCATAAGCAAAAGATAAAACCGGTGGTGCCACAACCCCACTAGGGCAAACCAACCGGGCAAGAGCCAAGCTGCAAGAGATCACTCATCGCCCTCGCCGCCTTTGGTAGAGCAATGACCACACAAGAAGCATAACTCATAACCGGTATCCTCACCTAAAATAGCGGCGCCGGGTTAAGTACAAGATTGTACTCGCAAGTCTTACCCAAAATTATATATATACATAAGGGAGAGAGAAGTATGCAAGCTTTCTAGCCTATAGTGGGTCTCTAGGTTCAACATTTGCATAAAGTTAATTTTATTGAGCAATTAATGAGTAAAATAAGCAAGGATGAACAAATCTCGCATCATTCTAATTTATGGACAGCAAGTATAAAATTCTGAAATGTATAAGCAAATGAGCCCAAATGGCACTCTCATCATCAACCATGGACTACCAAAGCCCATACCAACATGGCACAGCATGCCAACATCACCATCAAACATAAACCCATCCATAATAACCCACATTTGATGCTAACATAACTGACTAACACATCAAGCATTGTCCATAACCGAGGACGCAGCTATTCGAATAGATTATACTCTGATTAGAGGTGTACAACTGGACCAACATGAGATGAACAAGGATCAAATGCTACCCACCACACAGGTGCGGTCCGCCATGTGATTCGAGCTCATCACACGTCCTTTCCTAGCCCCACCCCAACCACCTAAACCACACCGGGGCTCCCGACAACTTAGTCACATGCGTATGATGTGACCAAGGCGGGGTCCCCACGTGGGAGATACCCCCTGCCGCACTTGGCCAACCGGGCACTCCGCGGATCCCAAATCCTCACGCTTCTCCGATGGGCGTAGATGATCACAGTAAGTCTACTACTCAAACAAGCCATCCCATGCTTGGCATGTGGTAAGTACGAATGGTGCTCGAATAGATGTCAAAATGTTCGGTCCTTAACGACCCGGACGGGGCTACATGCATCAGGGGAAACCAACCTCCCATCATTGCCCTATCACCCGCCCCAAGTCTAGCATATTTCATCAACCATTATTTAGTGTAAGTGCTCAAGTTTTAGGCCCATTAATCCAAGTTGTCTATATATCACAATTAATAATACTGTCCATCACTATAGTTCTAGTAGCACTAAGCATGGCTAAGCACCATTGAATAAAACAACCCAAATATTCCCAACAGTAATAATAAGGTAGGTACAGAAATATAACAAGAACTAAATGCATGTATAGGTTCTACCCATACTCTCAAAACCGAGAATATTATACACTAGACAACGCATGCATATATATTAATAGATTGCAAACAAAACATTTTCAGAGAAAGCATAGGTTCTATATGCTTAGGTGCTTGCCTTGCTGCTGCAATGGATCACTCTCAACCTCATGAAGTTGCTCGTTACTCTCCGGAATCTCCGAATCTATCGAAAAGAAGCAATATGCGAATAAGAGCCAAATAAACATGCACATGCAAAATGATCAATAAATCATAAAATAAATACAGTGGGTAGGATACATTTTAACTTGAATTTAGGTGAAATAATCATCAGATTATCTCATAAGGTTTGGGAGATATGAAAATGACAAGGTCTCAGGTCATATAATGGAAGATTCCGCAATTAATTTAGTACACTTTAGGACATACAAGCAATTGCATTTCAAACAAGGATTCTATACATGTAGATATTTTTAGGTGAAGGTACAGTACTCACAGATGCTAATAAAAATTATTTCACAGCTATATGTGTTGTGTTTATTTATTTATGGATTTTACAAGTTAAACCACCGGTAAGGCAAATAAATTACTAAACATGATTTGAGAGGTAGTTTTGTCAAAACCATTTTCACAGCAGTGAAGAGTACCAAAATACAAGCTCAACAAAATTGGTTTCACATTTTTAGCATTTACCAACAATTTCTTATGCATTTTACAAATCTAGTCTATTAAAAGGATACATGTAAATATTTATCTTTTTACAGAGAAAACCAGTACAAAAGTTAGTTATTTTTATTTCACAACAAAGTAGATCACATTTTTATGAATCCATAGAAATTTAGCTCACCACTTTTGGAGCTCTCAATAATTAGTTATGCATTTTTGAAGCTTAGCATATTTTTCTGTACAGATTTTAAAACAAAAATCGTTTTCTACCGGGATGCGCGTGAGGTTCAGCAGGCAGCAGTGAGCTCCGATGACGGTGACGTCCTGCAGTGGCGGTAGAAACACGACGGTGACTCGGTGACGGCTCGATCTACTGTATGCATGTAAGAATAACGGCTTGACTCATCGATAGGAAGTCACACGGGTGGTGTAAACTCGGGGACTCAACGTGAAACTCACCAGAGCGGCGGGAATTAACGCGTCAACACTCAGCAGCAGTGGAGAGGAACGGCGACGTCAAGCTCACCGGCGCTGTACGGATGGAGACGTGGTTTGGGGCTGCTTCAACCGAAATCAAAAGAGATGAACTCAGGGTGAGTTGCAGCCAACTCCTAGCTGCAACAATGGAGTGGAGGACCTGTAGAATGTTTCTATAGATGTTCAACATGGAGGAAACTCAGAAAGAGGCACCATGGATGGCAAGGAAGCTCACCAAATGGAGGAAGACAAACTTATGCTGCTGCTGCAGCCATGCAGGCTAAAACCACCATTTTCTTGTTCTTTCTCGATCTTTCTCAACTCTCCATGCATGTACAGGATGTTAGTATGGATGGAGAGCTTGGGATTAATTTTGGATTATTGGATGGGATTTGGATGGGATTTGGGGAGGAGATGTGAGCTGGGAGCTCAGCTTGAAGGTAAAAAGAAAGAACAGGCAAAGGAAGTGAAAGGGGAGGAAGAAGAAAGGGCTTTCTCTGCCCACCTTAAGTCCTCGGGGAGGGAAGCACGCCCAAGGGTGGGTTTTGGGGCTAATGAGGCACCCAAGGTCAGTGACAAGTGGGCTCAAGTCATGGGTATCTATAAGGGTGAGAGAGGTGGGTGAAAAACTGAGTACAGAATCATTCTTGCAATTTTCCAGGATTTATTTTCTTCCTCTCTCTTGGTTAATTCGATTTGACCATGCAAAATTTGCTCAAAAGTTCTGAGATTTGGTGTGGTGATAGGTGTTGGTTTCTAGGTTCCATTTTTCAAAGTTTCACATATAAATTCAAAATATTTTATATCTGGTGAAAAGATGAAATTGGTTAGGCTGAAAGTTAGATTGAATTTTTAGGACGTCTAACGAAAGTAAAATTCCAAAATTTATATTTAGTGATTATAAATAATCTAATATTTGAATAAAATATTAAACACCTATACTTCGGTTCAAGTTATTATTCAATTGGACGTTGCTTTGATTTTGCAGATTAAAGTTAATAACTCATCACATGTGATCATTTTGCAACAAAGTAAATATGCAACCTAATGAACAACAAGTGCACATCTAACTACCTGGTTTGTGACCTAGGGCTGTTACATTAAAAATATATTTTTAAATTAATTTTGGGAGTACTAGATTTTTATTTTGAATTTTTAGAGTGAAAGAAAATGGAGATTGGAAATTAGAACTGAAAATCGGGAAAAATCGAAATGGCCCCGCCTCACGCCCGCGCCGTGCCCCTGCCCGGCTCGCCCCGCACGCCGCGCACGCCATGCCCCGCCCCGCCCACGCTGCGTGCCACTCCCGCCACGCGCCGAGCCGTTGTACTAGCCCGCGCCCGCGGCCGCCGCGCGTCACCGCCGTACCTGGCCCCGCCCGAGCTCGCGCCACGCGCCGTAAGCCGCCGCACCCGGCCCCGCCCGCGTACGCCGCGCGTCACCTTGTACCCGGCCCCGCCCGACCTCACGCCACGCGGCGTTGCCGTTGTACCCGACCCCGCCCGCGACCTCGCCACGCGCCAACGCCCCGCGTCTGGCCCCGCCCGTTGCCCGCATTCGCCGCGTCGGCCCGCTCACCCTCGCGCCGCGTGCCCCATCGACGTCGTGCGTCGCCCTCCTTTCTCCCCGTTCTCTTCCCCCGCCGCGTCTATAAATGAGACCCAAGTTCCCCCGTTCTTCCCCCACCTTACCGCCATCCTCGCCGTTTCCCTCGCCGAGCGCCATCGCCACAACCCTAGCCGCCGTGCGCCGCCATCCCGTCCCCGAGCGCTGCCGTCGCCGCGAGCCACCGCCGTCGTGCGCCAGTGCCCCGCCGTCTCCCCTCGCCGTCGCCTTCAACACTGGTGAGTCCCCGAGCCGTCCCCCTCGCACTTGCGCCGGTCGCCGGCCGAAAACAGAGAAGAAAGGGAGGGAGAGCGCCGGTCGAGCAGGTTGTAGAGAAATGAATAGTAAACAGAGAAAAAAGAAAATAAAAAAAGAAAAGAAAAAGAGAAGAAAAAGGGAAAAAAGGAAAAATAGGGAAAATTTTTGGAAAATTTGGAAAAGTATTTAGAAAATATTTGGGAAAATATTTGGGCAAAAATATATTGTTTTCTCGTGTATTTTTCTCGGTACAAATTCGGGAGTAGAAATCGGATTTTTTTCGAAGATTTTGTTTCGCATCGTTTTAATCCGGAGTTTGTTTATTTCTTTTTCGCTATTAAAAATGTGTTTCTTTTAGTGCTTGAACCTCCAAAACCTCGAGCACAAAACCCCTTGATTAGTATTTCTAAATTTATTTTCTTAACTCAATGCGATCGACATTTTTGCGAAAACCCTTGGACATTAAACTCATTTTTAACTCGGATTTTATCCTAACAACTCTCCCCCGAACTCGAGTAGAATTTTAGGCCAAACGTTTGGAGTCGTTTTTATGGTTCTTTCGATCTCTCGGTATTTTATTGAATTCTGATCGAATTCAATTGATCTTTCGCACGTACGGATAGCAACCGAGGATGCAAGCACTGACTATGTTGAAGACCCCGGCCAACAAGTGTGCGAGCAAGGCAAGTCAACACATCCCTTTGAACATATTGATCCTACTTTGTGAAATGATGTTGATTTTAATTACAAATTGCATGCTATACACAAATGAGTACCTATGCTTGATATACCCTGCCTTGATGTTGATTACCATTAGAATTATTCTTTGTAACCTTCGATGTCATATGACCGGAGGCTAACTTCGGTAAAATGCTTAGCCCTGCTGATATTAGATTCGTGCATACTCATGATTTTACAAAGAAGCTTCATGCTTGGGCAACTATCTTTGGGAAGGTAGTTGGAATACGGCATGTGGAGACATGAGCGCCACATTGCCCTGATCATGATGAATATGGTTTTGATGGAAAAATAAAACGTACAAAATCAATGTTTTAGACTAGGGCGGATGGTTGGATATGGGTGGATTCCGGGAAAGGCTAGGACCGTCCCTGGTCACTTAAGGACCGAGCCATGAGACTACAACTTAGAGCGAACCAGTACAACCGTACTTCTTGAATGGGTATAGACCTAGCGGAGTAGATAGCCGAGCGGAGGCAGTATCCCTGCATAGTGGTTCAGGTGTAGGTGTTGAGTTGAGGACCTACCAATAGGTAGAGCGTCCTGGGCCTACCAATGGTAGAGTGCTCGTGTTTGTGATAAGACAGAAGGCCTTTATATGAATAATAAACTGAACCTAACGATGACTTAAAGATTAAGTGAGTTTTTCCCTCTTACCCCGGGAACGACAGAACTCCTCTCACTGCTAGGAAATGATGGCTAGAGTGCATGAGGACTTAAGTTCATGGAGCGGGTACTGCCAAAGTGAGGTTATCGAAAAGCTTTGCCATGACCATGCCATATAGAGGGATGTAAGCTCATTCAATGAGCAGTTGCGGAGTACAGGTAAAGTGTGCATCCACTACAGTGTGAGTAAATCAATCTATTCGAATAGCTGTGCTCGCGGTTAATGAGCAACGTGACAAGTTTCTCCCATGGCTAGACTCATAACTTTTAAAATGATGGGTGGGAATGCATAATGATTTTGTGAGCTGGTGGACTCAACTTCTCGACCTGCGAGAAGGGATAGACTCCCCAGAAAACCATGACAATCCGGAGACGGGAAACCATCCTTGGTATCACGATGGATGGTAGACAGAACCGTCACCGAATTAATATATTCTGAAACTTAAACTTGACTGGCTAGATATTAGGTTTGTGAAATGATTTGTGAAAATTGGCTTTGCGCTACCTCCCTTTGAATGGCCCTATCATGTGCATCATTCCGTGTTGGCTTGCTGAGTACGTTGGGTACTCACCCTTGCTATACGCACAAACCTTCAGATGGTGGAAACGAAGAACTGGAGGACCCCTATGCTTACTACCAGGATGAATGAAGACAATGGAGCGCAATAGGTCTTAGTCCCCAGTCGTTGCCTGTTGGCAATCGACATGCCGCTGCCTTCCGTCTACTATCTTATCTAATTTCTGCTTTTGGTTGTATCTGGACCAGTAGGTCCTATGTATTGGATATTGCCTTTGGGCCTATTCTTGTAATAATCTCGATGTAATACTATTCGTGCACTTTGCACCTGGTAATTCAGAACTGTATTCGTGGGTACCAAACTACTCGATCCAGGGATATGGTACTATTAACATGAATGATTTCCGTCCTCAAAAACGGGGGTCTACAGGCGGCTGGGCCGGCCGGGCATGGGGGAGGAGGCCCGACAGGTGGGGCCCACATGTCGGTACCCACAGGCGTGAGGGAGGCCCGACGGACTTGCGCGGCGGCCCAAGAAGGAATGGGCCGCATGCCCCAAGAGGAAAAGGAGGCCGTTGAGGAGCAGATGGGCCGACAGCCCGACTAGGGAGAAGGGCGGGAAACCGTATGGGCGGTATGGGCGAAAGAAAAAAGAAAGAGGAAAAAGGGGAATTTGGGACTTAATTTAAATGACGGATTTCTTATTTAATTGATTAAAAATAGCTCTAGTCCTCTGAAAATTCTCGTAAAAATCATGTTAGTGTATTTTGTCACGTAGAATTTTAGAAAAATCCTACCATGTCATTTCGCTTTATTAAATGCATTTTAAAATTAATTGTGGACTCCAGATTAATTCCAAAACTTTAGATTATTTTAGGGTAAATTATTTAAATGATTTAGGGGCAAAACTTGGGGTGCGACAAACCTAGCCCCCTTAAACGGAATCTCGACCCCGAGATTCGGAGGCACTGGCGAAGAGGTGTGGGTGCGCGGCCTTTAGCTCATCTTCTCTTTCCCAAGTAGCTTCTTCCTCGAGTGATGAGTCCACCGAACTTTGCAAAATCTGATAACTTTGTTCCGGTCCTTCTCACCGGTCTCGAGAATACAAGCCGGTCTCTCCACGTAGGTCAAGTCCTCTTGGATTTCAATCTGTCCGGACTCGTCTGCTCTTCGGTACCCTTAAACACTTCTTTAATCGAGACACATGAAACATGTCATGAATACCAGCCATGTTGGATGGAAGCTCAAGCTGATAGGCTACTTCTCCTCGACGTTCCCGAATTCTGTATGGTCCCACAAAACATGGTGCCAACATGCCTTTGGTTTGGAAACGGTGTACTCCCCGGAGCGGTGTAACACGAAGATACACAAAATCTCCTACTTCAAAAGTGAGATCTCTTGGACGATTGTCTGCGTAGCTCTTCTGCCAGGACTGCGCAATCCTCAACCTTTCCCGAATCATTCGGACTTTTGCTTCTGCTTCGCTTATCACTTCTGTGCCAAACAACTGACGTTCACCAGTCTGATCCCAGAAAAGGGGTGTGCGGCACTTCCGTCCCTACAACGCCTCATACGGTGCCATTTGAATGCTTACTTGATAACTGTTGTTATAGGAGAATTTTGCATAGGGCAAACTCTTGTCTCACGCTTTACCAAATTCAAGCGCACATGCTCTCAACATGTCTTCCAGAATTTGATTCACTCTCTCAGTTTGACCATCTGTTTGCGGATGATAGGCCGTACTGAAATTCAAACGGGTACCAAGCTCTTCTTGCAACTTCTTCCAGAACTTTGAAGTAAACTGACTTCCTCGGTCAGACACAATCTTCTTAGGCACTCTATGTAAACACATGATTCTAGCAAGATATAGCTCTGTTAGCTTCTTTCCCAAGTAGGTAGTATGCACTGCTATGAAGTGAGCCACTTTCGTGAGTCGGTCCACAATGACCCAAATTGAATCATACCATGACGATGTGCGGGGTAAACCCGTGATAAAATCCATTCCAATTTCTTCCAATTTCCATTCTGGAATTTGGAGGGGTTGCAACAGTCCTGCGGGCCGTTGATGTTCTGCCTTAACCCACTAACAAACATCACAAAGTGCGACAAACTCAGCTATTTCTCTCCTCATACTGACCCACCAAAACTTCTCTTTAAGATCTTGATACATCTTTGTACTGCCTGGATGAATTGAATATTGAGTTTGGTGAGCTTCCGTAAGGATCAGCTTTTTCAAATCCTTATCTTCTGGCACACACAATCTCCTTCCATGCTCGTCTTCTGTAAAGTCACGAGCTTTTTCGACTCTCATGTTCTTCTTGAGTTCAGCCATCTCGGGATCTGATGCCTGAGCAACCCGAATTTGATCAATGAGAGTGGGTTGGGCTTCCAGAGTAGCAACAAAACCAAAATCCACAACCTGTAGATTTAGGTGCTCCAATTCTTGCTGCAACTGGTTGCACATTCTTTCGACGTTGATGGTGTTGTAGTAACTCTTCTGGCTCAAAGCATCTACTACCACATTAGCTTTGTCAGGATGGTAATGTATCCCCAAATCATAATCTTTGATCAGTTCCAACCATCTTCGCTGACGAAGGTTCAAGTCTGGTTGGGTGAAGAATACTTGAGACTCTTATGGTCTGTATACACTTCACAACGGTTGCCAATTAGGTAGTGTCGCCAGATCTTCAAGGCATGAGCCACTGCGGCTAATTCCAGATCTTGAGTTGGATAGTTGTTCTCATGCGAACGCAATTGACGAGAAGCATATGCGACCACTTTGCCTTCTTGCATCAACACACATCCCAACCCTTGGCGAGATGCATCACAATAAACTTGGAAATCTTTTGTTGGATCTGGCAGTATCAATACTAGTGTAGACACCAACTTCCTCTTAAGCTCTTCAAAACTCTTGTTACATTCCGCTGACCACTTAAATTTCTCATCTTTCTTCAACAATTGAGTCATCGGCTTGGCGATTTTGGAGAAATTCTCAATGAAGCGGCGGTAATAACCCGCAAGTCCAAGGAAACTTCGGATCTGCATGACTATTTTTTGCAGAGTCCACTTGGTAACTGATTCCACATTTGACGGATCCACTGCTACTCCTTGAGCATTCACAATGTGGCCAAGGAACCGCACTTCCTTTAACTAGAAAGCACACTTGCTAAACTTGGCATAGAGTTGATGATCCCTCAACTTCTTGAGCACTAATCGGAGATGATGCTCATGTTCTTCCTCAGTCTTAAAGTAGATGAAAATGTCGTCAATGAACACCACAACAAATTTGTCCAAGAATTCCATAAACACCTTGTTCATTAGATTCATAAAAAAGCCGGTGCATTGGTCAATCAAAAGGACATGACCGTACACTCATACAGACCGTACCGGGTGATAAAAGCGGTCTTGGAAATGTTCTCTTCCCGAATTATCAACTGGTGATAGCCTGATCGCAGGTCTATCTTGTAAAACACCTTTGCCCCCTTGAGTTGATCAAATAAATCATCAATCCATGGTAGAGGATACTTGTTCTTGATAGTGACCTCATTGAGTGCACGATAATCGACACACATTCTCTTAGTCTTGTCTTTCTTCTCCACAAATATCACCGGAGCACCCCAAGGCGACGTGCTCGGGCAGATATACCCTTTCTGCAACTGTTCATCCACTTGCTTCTTTATTTCGGCCAACTCGTTGGCTCCCATTCTATACGGCCTCTTGTGAATTGGGGCGGTTCCGGGTACTAGATCAATTCGGAATTCAATTTCTCTTTCTTGTGGCATCTGAGCTAAGTCTTCGGGAAAAACTTGAGGCTATTCTCTCACTATGGGGATATCATCTAATTTAATAGGGATCTTTGCTGCTACTTCAGACGATCCACCAGTAGAAACATGATTCAAACTTGCCACAGTCTTGGCGTGCATGGGAGAATGAAAAACAATCTCTTCTCCTTTCCCATTGATTAAAGTAATTGTGCGACTAGCACAGTCAATTACTCCCTTATGTCTGGACAACCAATCCATCCCAAGAATGACATCTAGGCCTTTGGATTGAAGAAGGATAAGGTTGGCTAGAAATTTAGATTCCGCGATTTCTATTGCCACTGAGGGACAATACTGAGCCATGTCCAAATGGTTTCCAGGGGTTTGAACCCACATAGGTATCTTAAGTTCCACTACTGATAACCCATGTGCCCCAACAAACTGCTTTGAAATAAATGAATGCGTAGCATCAGAATCAAATAGTACTATAGCAGGAGTGAGATTTACAGGAAATGTAGCCAGTATAACTTCAGGAGCGGCTTGCGCTTCCTCTGCGGACGCATGATTGACACGGGCCTGGATGAACCTTGGTCCAGGGCGCCTTGGCTTGGGACACTTGTCTGCAAAATGCCCAGGGTCACCACAGTTGAAGCAGACTCCTGGCTTCCCTCCAGAGTCCTTCCTTGGAGGTGGTGGCTTGGACTGCTGTTGGGGTGGCACTGTTGGAGGACGCTGAGCTGAAGTGCGCTGTTGTTGTCCACATCCACTACTGCCAGCTTAAAAATTCCCTGGGTGATAAGGCCAATGCTGACGAACAATCATGGTGGTAGGTCCACCCTCACTTCCGGTCATGAAACGTGGCCTCTGCTGATTTCCCTGCTGTTGAGGAGGTCTGAACTGGACTGCCTTTCTCTTCTTGATCATCTTGTTGCGCTTGTCTTCCTGCCGAATGGCCTTGTCAACCAGCTTCTCAAAGTTAGCATACTCTCCTGAGATTAGCTTGTCCGTGAGTTCATCATCCAAACAAGCCAAGAACTTTTCTTGCCTTTCTGCAACGGTGCGCACATCTTCTGGGGCGTAACATGCAAGACGGTTGAACTCATGCAGGTACTCAGTAACTGACCTGTTACCCTGCTCAAGAGAACGAAACTCACAGTTCTTTTGCGCAACTATTCCCACAGGAATATGTGCTGTCCTGAAACTGTGACAGAACTCTTCCCATGTAACTGCTGCTCCAGCCGTGCGAGTAACCAAGTAGTTGTCCCACCAAGCAGAAGTAGGGCCTTGGAACTGATGAGTAGCAAACGAGACTTTCTCCTAGTCCATGCACTGCAGAAGATCTAACTTCTTCTCTATAGCATGAAGCCAGTCATTGGCCTCCATAGGATTAGTGGTGCTGGAGAAGGTCCGCGGTCGGACACGAAGAAACTCTGGCAACTTAGACTGGGGTGGTGGTGCAGCAAACTGATTATTTTGCTGCTACTGCTTCTGCATCTGTTGCAACATCTGCTGTTGCATCTCCTGGTGCTGTTGTTGCATCTGCTGCATCATCGCAGCCATAATCTGTGTCTGCGAAGCAAGCACTTGAGCAATAGTGGGATTTTGTTGACGAGAAATTTTTCTCACACGCTGGCCTGGGAGATCTGCTTAATTCCGGTCAGGTCCTTCTTGGCTACCTATGCTGTTCAAGGCATGCCAGTTGGTTTGATCTGTTAACCAACAAGAAAAATAGGTATATGCGTTAAGTATTACGTCAGATCCTACTGGATCGGCTGTAGGAGTCAATTTACATATATTTTCTATTCCGAAGTGTATTTAAGCTAAGTGATTAGAATAGATCGGCTGCTGCCGAGATAGTATTAGCCACTTAACCCAAATATACCACAGAATAATAGATACATGTTTTAACAAACTTAGCCGATGTGATAAGTCCAACGGTGAATCGGCTAATACTCCGATTTATCTTATGAAAAGATATTGATCTGAGCTAAATGTGCTAAACCTAGATCAGTCGGCTGTCGGCTGTAGCTGACAAACTGATTCTGGCTTAGGGCATTTAACTAGAGCAAGATCTTAATATAAGAGGCAGTTTTAATAACCTTGTTGACAAATATATCAAAAGAACATTAAAACAGATAAGGCCGGCTAAAACTCTGGCACTGTCTCTAAGCCAAATATATCTAGCCAAACAGATCATGAAAGCTCCAAAAACAACTTAATAGTTCAACACTAATGCAACATTAAGTATAGAAAGAACAATCTGATCTATTGTAGCTGATGTAAATACCTCGAGACGGTGGATATCGCATATAATCCTGACAACCTTTAGATCTAGCTCTATCGGCTGTCGGTTCCTGACAGAAGTGAGCCGATTACGAGATAGATATAAACATTGTTCTAGATTATATGCGATATATGATAACTAGGGCAGCGTAAATCATCGAATTTAGAGTGTGATGACGATGGAAGCACTAAATTCAACGTGATACACCACTAATGACAAACATTCACCTTAACTTGGGGATCGAAACGATGCAGCCCGAAGTAGGATCAATTATTCGTCTGAAGAAAAAGGGGGCGATGCGCCGAAGGTTGTATTGATTGTGATTGAATTTTTTAATTACAGGGATCTTGGGTCCTATTTATACCCAAGAATAACATTATCTGTACAAACCCTAGAATCTATCTAAACTACTATTTAAAATACGACAATATCCTGGGAAGGACCCATGCCGCATTACAATAGACAGTTTAAACAAATTCCTAATTTACAGATATAATTGCCGTTACAGGATTCTATCCATAGATGGCAATATCTTTTAATGCACAAACTGATAACTGAATTTTCTATTTATCTTCAAGCACTTTCATCAGAAACGGTTTTATCTTCTCCTCTGACTCAGCATCGGCTATCGGTTATCCTTGTCCGATCCAACCTCAGCCGATTGAGCTTGTAGCCGATCGTTACTCAGCCGATTTGAGCATAGCCGATGCAGCCTCTGCTTCTCCGTAGATTATTCTGCCAATCCAATTCTGCTTCAAATTCGACCTTGAACTTAGGGATTTGATTACCAAATTTGGTCGTTAACACATGCCCCCAAGTCCGTGATAAGATAATATCGGGGATTTGCTACTTTCCCGAATTCCCGCTTTCTCCGACCGAAACCGTTTTGGCTGCCCAAAAATATCCTTCAAATACCACCTTCACGGCTACTGCACGTGTCATATTACCACACTCGAAGAGCCACCTCAACAACCCTCGAGCTCTCCGGCGACCTCCTCGGCGAACTCAGCAACCTCGACGGCCTCGACGACCTCAGCGATCTCATCTTCTCCGGCGAACCCCAAGAAGCGGCAACTACCGGCAATGGCTTCCTCCAGCACTCCTTCCGCCGCGCCGCAGCAGCCAGCTTACCCTGAGGTAAACCTATTGGCTTCATTCCTTTTTTCCTTCTGTGATTTGGCTACTACCTCTTTGTAATTCCTTGTTCCTTTCCTCATTCTGTAGCACTAAACCCACCAAATCGCAATCCCCAACCTAGCCCATCAGAACCAATACTTCCTAGGGCCGATCGAAAATTTGGACCCAAGCGAACTAATAAACGCAGAAACCGATCGGATCCCTTTTAGGTTTTCAACCCCAAACTTGTCATACTGGACCAGCGCCTTCAAATCATGGCCATCAACCGACAAGTCCTGGCCAGCCTGGTTTTTAAGAATGTCGGCTAGGAAAAGGACGCACTGGACCGAACTTGGAATAGCTCAGTGTTTGGAACTATCAATAGCCGACATGCCCAAGAACGATTCCCTTCTATCGGCTGCTTACTACTTTTGGTCCGATACGCTCAACGCCTTCTTATTCAGACAAGGGCCGATGACCCCCACCCTGATGGACGTGGCAATGATAACCGGCTAGGATATTACCTCCACAGTCAGCCCAAGTGATCTACAGTGCAAGTGCCAACACAACTTCAAGACCAAAAGCATTGGCGGCTGGAGCGACTTCATCTCTATGAATATGAAAGACGGGCCGATTTCGGACAGGGAACACCCCGCCTTCCTCTTTATGTGGCTAGAGAAGTTTGTATTCTGTGGATCTAGCTGCGGCCCAACTAGTAACTGGCAGCACTTAGCGGAAGCCCTTGTGGAGAAAAAGCGTATCCCCTTAGGTAAGTACCTATTGGGTTATCTATACCAGGTTTTAAGCTCGGCTTCGGCTCGATTGGCAATCAAGCAATCTGTTGGCACTGGGAGCCCATGGTGGTTGCTACAGCTCTGGCTTAGCTTACATTTGTACAAAATAGCCAAACTGCCTTTCCCACTTCAAACTGAGTTCCCATTGATAGAGCCGAGAATCGTGGATGATGAAGAAAAAACCACTCGGCGGCCGACGTCCTTCGGTGAAGCTGCTTCGACCTACCCAGGCTCAAAACTGACAGCCGAAGACTTCACAGAATGGTTTGATCGGCTGTACAGCTGTTTCCCGAATGCCTCCAAAGTCTGGTTTGCATACGAAGACTTTATCGAACTTGAACAGCTAGACAACCTTCGGCTAGATTAACTTGACTCAGAAGAATACACGGCGCCAAGGGAAATTTTTGTCACTGCCATCACTCCTTGCATCCTTCCCGTCGGTATTCACCAAGGCCGCAACGTCACAAAATCTTATGAGTTTTATCACCCCATGGTGGCGGCAAGGCAATTTGGACTAGGCCAACTACCTATCGGCTTATGGTTTGTCGACAAGATCCAGCCGAGGGGAAGAATCGAAGGCAACGTAATGATGCTTCGGCTGCTTCAACTCCCAACTCCTCCTCTCGGCAGCATGAAACAGAATCAACCTGGCTATAAGCAGATCACCAATCTTCAACCAGTGGTGGGGCGAGTGGAAGCAACATTTATTCCATCAATCGGCTACAATGTTCCTGACCATCATCGACCCTGACAGAGTTCCATCGGTAAGCACATTTCCTTGTCCTTTGTTTATTCAACAGTCATTACTCATATCATCGGCTAACCAAAATTTCCTTCTGTTGCAGACAATCGATGACTCCCCTCCCCCAGTCAGCCGAAGAGGGGTGGTGATCAACTACGCGCCCGGCACCCTGCCGAACGGGTGTGGGCTGGCACCATCCCCAATCGGCTTCAACGCGCCGAAGGTGGGCACATTATTCCACGGCCAGACCCATGAGCCGCTTCATCAGACAAAGAGGACCCATCCATTTGCTGCTGCTACTCTGGCTGCCGAAGCAAGAAAAAGGGCAGCCAAGAAGGCGAAGTGAGCCCCAGCCGACGACGACTTGTCCCCCGTCGATCCAGTCGTGGACGCCTTTTTGGCTCAGGAAGTGGAGGATGAAGAGGTTGCAGAAGCTATTGATGAAGCCGCAGCCGATTCCAGCTCGGACAAATACATCGCAACCCCATCGGCCGACGAGAGCAGCATCCAAAGAACTCCAAGCCCTCCAAGGCGTCCTGCTCGGTCGATAACGGTAAATAATTTCACTCCTTTCCCCTCTTTAAAGCACTCATCTGCATTTGCTAACATTTCCCTTGTACCTCTGAATCGGCAGAGAACCAAACGCATCACCATGAAGAAATCGGCTCCCCTGCGATCAGTAAGTCCTTACCCTCATACTCTGTGCATTGCTTAGCCGATCTCCTACTAACCCCCTTCACAGCTGCCACGCCCACCAACACCTGCCCCCCAGGAATCAAGTGAGCGCACCCAATCGGCCGTGGGCAGTGGCCACGCTGATGAAGAAGTCACCTCGGCTGCAGGTGATGATCAAGTCGATGCGGAACCCACTCCGGCTCCGATGCCCATGGTAAGCCCCGCTCAATCTCATGAGCCAATATGATAAGTCCATCACTTTTTTCAAACTGTTATTTTTCTCTTGCAGAATATAGCCGATCTTCTTAACTTCGACCTGTCGGAGTTCGAGGACCCGAGCGAGGAAGGCGAGAAGGCGCTGGTGCCGTTGGACGTGGATCTGAAGGCGGTTCTAGCCGACATCGGCAATCGGCTGGAGGTCCCTCTGGATGTACTGGTAGCCGACTGCGGCCCAATCCGCACTCGGTTCAAAGAAATCCAAGGCCAGTTGCCGGAGGCGATAGCCGACGCCATTGTGCCAGCGACTATCCTGGAGGCGTACCAACTCAAATACGAGCGGGATCAACAGCGGATAGCCGACCGTCGAGAAAACCAAATGCTGTCGGCAGCCATCCAGACCAACAAAGAAAACATCGAGGCACAGAAAGCCGCATTCGACCGCCTGAAGACCGAGCCAAACGCTAAGCTCGAGGAACTCCTCGCGCGCCAAGATCAACTGATGACCGATCTCGTTCAAGTCATGAACGAAATCGATATCCACAAGGAGTACATGGCCAGCCTGCCAGCAGAAATCGACGCCCAACGTCAAAAAATTATGGCGGCTGTGGCTCACCTCAAGGGCTTGGTGAAAGGGATTCGACCGGTGACCGGGTCTGAAGCCGATGATGCCAAGGCCATAGAGGAAGTAGACCAAATTAGGCGGAAGGCACTATCGGTTATAGCCGATTTCTTAAAGGACTGAAATCCAATTCCTTGTAATATTTTTACGATTCTGAAATCAGTTGTCGCTTCTGTAAATGCCGGTCTAACTTTCATAATCGACTTCGGCCTCGCCAATGTTACGACTCGTCAATTCCTGGAACTATGCTTGTAAATGAAACCGGCTCTGGTCTTATGCGTTACATCATGCTTGCCGATTCTGAAATTTTTTATGTTGACCACCGAAAATTTTTTGACATCCACCTTTCTGTAATCGGCATGAATCTTGTGTATGTATTTGCCCCCCTAATTTTGTTGATGTCTCCGATGTCCACAAAATTATGAACTCTGGTCAAATTTCACTTCGTTGTAGTCGCTATCGGCCAATAGCAGTCGATTATAGAAATTAGGGAAAAATGTGCAATAAAATGGCCTAAAGGCGATGCCTGAATTAAACAGGACATCGGCTAGCACGAATCGGCTAAGCAAACAGCCGAATCATGAGTTGATCCACATGCTTGGGTAGTATTTTTTCAGTTATTTCCCATTAAGAGCCCTCCCAAACACTTCTCCATCTAAACCTTCTAGCATATAAGCTCCTTTAGAGACGCATTTGTGGATCTTGAAAGGCCCTTCCCAATTTGGCGACCACTTGCCGAATTTATTGTCTCTGGATCCAATCGGCAGTATCAATTTCCAAACGAGTTTGCCCTCTTCAAAAGATTTAGGCACAACTTTTTTATTATAATGTCTGGCTACTCGTTCTTTATCTCTTGTAACCTTTTCCAAGGCCCTCATCCTAGACAAAACTAAGTCTTCTAATTCGTCCACCATCAAGTGATAATAATCGTCGGCTGTGAGTTGGTCCTCCAGCTGAATGCGCCTTGAGCCGATGACGCTTTCCCATGGTAGCACTGCCTCATGCCCGTAGACTAGCTTGTATGGAGGTACTTGAATTGATCCATGGCATGCCATCGGATATGCCCATAGTGATTTGGCTAATCGCCTGTGCCATTGCTTGGGGTACTCAGAGATTTTTCTTTTAATCAATTTAATCAAACTCTTATTTGAAGCTTTGGCTTGCCCGTTGGCCTGTGCGTAGTACGGCGAAGAATTAAGTAGCTTGATCCCCATGCTATCGACAAACTGAACAAATTTGTCTGATCCGAATATAGATCCCTGGTCCATCATAATTGTTTGTGGGACGCCGAATCGGTAGATAATATGTTCTTTGACAAACTCGATTGCGTCTTTAGAGTCAACTTTCTTTAAGGGGACTACTTCCACCCATTTTGTAAAATAGTCTGTTCCACTAGGATAAACTTGTGCCCTTTGCTTGAGGGTGGATTGATCTTGCCGATCATGTCAGTGCCCCATCCTCTGAACGGCCAAGGCTTGATGATTGGATTCATAGCCGATGCTGGTGCTCTCTGCATGGTGCCGAATTTCTGACAATCCTGGCAGCCCTTATAATACTTGAAATAGTCCTCCAGCATCGTCGACCAAAAATATCCTGCTCTCCGAAGCAACCACTTCATCTTGTGAGCCGATTGATGCATGTCGCATATCCCTTCATGCACTTCTCCGATAGCCACTTTGGCTTGATAGGCACTAAGACACTTGAGCAGCACACCATCAATCGTCCGATAGTAGAGATCTTCGTCGAGCAGAACATATCTTAGAGCTTTGTCTCGTAGTTTTCTTGAAGCCGATTGAGAGGGGTTTTGTAAATAGCTGTAAACCTCAAACCTCCAATCATCGGCTGTCATGGTAGCGACTTCTATCCCAACTTCTTTTATCATCGGCCTGTAGCCTGATGCCCCTTGAGCTAAGTCGTTGGCTTCTGTATTCTGCTCTCTGGGGATGTGTTCCAGCGTAACTAGCCGAAAGCTATCCATCAATTCTCGGCATTGTTGATAGTAGACCATCAGCGCATCATTTCTACATTCATACTCTCCTGACAACTGGCTAATGACCAACAGTGAATCTCCCATTATTTCGATGGTGTCGGCTTCAACTTCCTTGAGCAGATGCAATCCTTTAAGTACGGCTTCGTATTCGGCCTGGTTGGTTGTAGCATGGGGGTTAATAGCGAAAGCAAATTGAAAACTTGCCCCCTAGGTGAAATAATGACCAAGTCAATGCCGCAACCATTGGCGCAAACCAAGCCATCAAATGTCAATGTCCAAGGCATGATTTCTACTGAGCTGATTGAGTCATTCCTGTGCTCCACGATAAAATCGGCTACAGCTTGTCCTTTGACTGCACTGGGTGCCTGATATCTCAAATCAAACTCTGTTAGAGCAAAAATCCACTTCCCAATTCTTCCTTTCAATACTGGAGCCAATAGCATGTACTTAACCACGTCGGCTTTACAGATTATCGTGCACTCATTGATAGTAGATAATGCCTTAACTTGGTACATAAAAAATATAGGCACAGGCATAGCTTCTCCACTGGTGAATACCTTGTTTCTACGCCTAGTAGCCGTCGGCTGAGATAGAAGATGGCCTTTTCCTTGCCTTCAACCTCTTGGATTAAAACTGAGTCGATTGACTTGTCATCGGCTGATAGGTACAGCTTAAATGGTATCCCTTTTTGTGGAGGCATTAAAACTGGAGGGGAGCTTAAATAATCCTTGATATTATCCAAAGCCTTTTGTTGCTCTGCCCCCCATGTGAATGCTTTATCAGCCTTCAGCCGAAGTAATGGTGTGAACGGCTCCATCTTTTCTGAAAGGTTGGCTATGAACCGCCTGATGAAGTTGATTTTGCCGATCAATGATTGACGCTGCTTCTTGTCCTTCGGAGGTTGTATCGTCTTGATAGCATTGATGCTTTTTGGTGTAACCTCAATTCCTCTTTCATGAACAAGAAACCCTAGGAATTGCCCGGCCGATACGCCGAACGCACACTTTAACGGATTCATCTTCAGGCCATATTTTCTTGTTCGCTCCAAAACCTGCCTGAGATCGGCTATATGGCCCTCTATCTCCCTGGACTTGACAACGACATCGTCGATGTAGATCTCCACCAGAGAGCCGATCATATCATGAAAAATGTAATTCATGACCCATTGATATGTTGCCCTAGCATTTTTTAGCCTGAACGTCATAACGACCCATTCATACAAGCCGATTGCCCTAGGACATCGGAAGGCTGTTTTATGGATGTCCTCTTCAGCCATGAAGATTTGATTGTAGCCTGCATTTCCATCATAAAGCTGATAATTTTGTGACATGACGCAGCGTCTACGAGCAAATCGGCTATGGGCATTGGGTATTCATCTTTGGGGGTAGCCTTATTCAGGTCTCTGAAGTCGATGCATACCCTCAGTTTGCCGTTCTTTTTCAACACTGGGACAATGTTTGAGACCCACTTGGCGTATCGGCACGGCCGAATGAATCCAGCATCGTATAGTCAAGTTATTTCGGCTTTAATCGCGTCGTACATATCGGCTTTGAACCACCTGGGAGGTTGTTTGAACGGCCGATAGCCCGCCTTGATTGGCAGCTGATGTACGACAATAGATCGGCTAAGACCGGGCATCTCGAAGTACTCCCAAGCAAAACAGTCTTTATATTCTTTTAATAAATTGATGAGCTGGGATCTACAATGAGGAGATAGATTTTTGCTAATATACGTCGGCCTCGGCTTGTCACCAGAGCCGATGTCAATTTCTTCTAACTCGTCGGCCGACGTGAAACCTTGCCCGAGCTTGCCATCGTCTTCGTATGTGGTGTCCATGCCGAAGACGCTTGAGCCCTCCACCAATCGGCTGTATTGTGAAATTGGACACATTTAGAAAATCGGGTTGCCAGATTTTCCCAGACAAACAATCAATGCCTTCGATTTCCCAAAGCGACAAATCAGCACTGACGACGCTAACTGACCTGTCGGCTGGTACGATCTCCATCTTGTCGCCGTCCCATTGGATCAGGCTCTGATGCATTGTAGAAGGAACGCAACAATTGGCGTGTATCCAGTCCCTTCCGAGTAGCAGGCTGTAAGACCCCTTCCCATCGATGACAAAGAATGTTGTGGGCATGGTCTTATTGCCGATGGTCAGTTTGACGTTCAGGACGGCCTTGGTTTCTGACGGGTTGCCGCCAAAGTCTTTGAGCACCATATTGGTCTTTATCAGGTCTTTTGCCCCTTTGCCTAGTTTTCTGATTGTTGCGCAGGGCATTGACTGCGGCTACCCCATCAACCAGCATCTTGGACATCGGCTCGCCGTTGACGAATCCTTTAATGTACAAAGGCTTCAGGTGCCGATTTTCGGTCCCCTCGGGTTTGTCAAAAATAGCTTGGTCCGGTGAGATTGCTAGTTTTACCAAGTCGTCTTCGATGGTGTCTGCATCGGCTTCAGGAGCACTGAATTCGGCTGGCAATATGAATACCATGTTGACCGATGCAGAAACTTTGCCTTTCCCTTTGGCTGCCCTGTTGGCTTGGTCGGCTGAACTCTCCTGGGCTTGCTCCTCGTCGGGTGTGGTGGTTTTCTCTTTGGGGATCCATCGCTTTTTGATCTTACCCAGCCAACGGCACTGTTCTTTGATCATTTGCCGAACTTCTTCTTCCCTTCCTTCACGCTTTAACCTTTGAATTCTTTGTTTCTGTGTTTTGGTGAAGAGGTCAGAGGGGCACCATTGGGGGTTGGCCGATTCTTCATCATCGGCCTCTTCTTCGTCGTAATAGTCATCGTTTTCGTTTTCGTTGAAGAAGTCTTAATGGATCGGCCCTAGCCGATCGTGAACAGACTGTTGGCGCTGGTTAAGTTGAACGGACCTTGGGACGAACCGAGTTGGACTGGTGATTGGCCAGCTTCTTTGTTCGTCCTCGGGTACTCGCCGCAAGCCGGGCGGTTTCTATCATTGGCGCCTCATCCCGGTCTCCCAGGCGGTGCTCGAAGAATTCACAATGCCAATGGGGATCGGCACCGCCGTGATTCTCATCATACGGCGGCCTCGCATTTCGGCATTTGCCAATAAAACCTTTCAAATCGAGCTTCTTCCCGCCGAGATTGCGTTGGGGGCGGCGTCGGCTGTTCGTGCCGATCGGTCGTTGATCTGCTGATCGGGAAACGAGGCGCACCATGTTGATTGGCACGGCTTGGCTTCCAGTCGGCTCTCCTTTTGCATTGACCCCTTTCAATGTTTCGGCTAAGCTGTACGTCATTCTGCACTGCCGATCAGCTTGCCTAGGGCCGGTTTGAACCATATTGACGGGAAGGGGTGGCCATCTACCTTCCTCGGCTGATTGGAATCGGTGAACTTGAGTTTTTCGGCTTCTATTGCCGACTGGATTTGCTGCCTGAAGACTTTACAATCGTTGGTGGCATGAGACGTGGAGTTGTGCCACTTGCAATATTTTTTCTTCTTGAGTTCTTCGGCCGGTGGGATCACGTGGTTCTCAGGAAGCTGGATCTGTTTTTCCTTGAGAAGTAAGTCAAAAATCCTGTCGGCCTTGGTGATGTCGAAGTCATATCTTTCTTCTTTGGCTGTCTTCAGCATCCATTGGCAGACGATGGCTTTTTTCTTCTTGGCCCATTCGGCTCCCGCCACCTCTGCGTCGTCGTCATTGGAATCAGAGTCTGACTCAACGACGACTTGAGTTATGTTCTTGACGGCCTTCCTAGTGTCTTGAAATCTTTGTTCATGGGCCATCACCTTCTGTGTCAGATGTGCCAGGCTGTCGAAGTCCTGAGTGGAGAAACGTTCACGTATCGGTGCGATCTGGCCATGGAAGGCCAAATCGGCTAGCTTGGCATCCGACAGCACCAAGCTGTAGCATCGGTTCCTCATTTATCTGAAGCGTTGGATGTATTCTTGAACTGACTCGTTGTGCTTCTACCCTATACTGGTGAGGTCCGACAACTTCATTTCATAATTGTCAAAGTAGAAGTAGCTATGAAATTGTTTTTCGAGATCGACCCAGCTCTGAATTGAGTTGTAAGGCAATGAAGAGAACCAGGTAAAAGCCGATCCCGAAAGGGACAGGGGGAACAAACAAACTCTCAAGGCGTCTGTAGCCGATGCTTCGCCGCACTGCGCCAAGAATTGGCTGACATGCTCATAGGTCGAAACGTTGTGTTGCCCTGAGAACTTCGAAAAATCTGGGATCTTGTATCGGTTGGGCAATGGAATCCGTTCAAAATGCTCTGGATAAGGATACCGATACATGTTCCCTGAGTCCTTTGGCTTGAGGCCGAATTGATCGCGCATGATGTCTACAATCAAATCGGCCCAAGTTCGGTTGTCCTGCTGTATCGGCTCATATGGATCATACGGTGCGGGTGCTTGCTGATACAGTGCTGGTGGCGTCTGAGGCCTGTAGTGATGATCTTGGCGGCCTCCTTGATACTGGTAGTGGAGTGGATGATCAGCGGGACCCGACAACAGCTGTCGGCCACCGGCATTGTACTGTCTGTCCAGGCCAATCTGGGTAATCGGCTCTAACTGCCTATTGTCGTTGAACATGTTAGCGATCTGGTCCTGGGGCAGTGGTTGTTGCCGGTTCAGCATAGTGATCACCGGTTTCGCAGCCGATCCTGATGGATTCGGCTGGTTGAGGACCCTCCTGGCGGCCCTAGTTGCGCTGACGATGGGATCGGCCGACTCTGGGTGACCAACGTCCTGTAACCCAAAAACTAGCCGTCTGTGAAGTACGTCGGCCCCCGTTGCAGCTGGTCGGCTATCTTAGCGTCGACCACAGTAGCAATCATGTTGTTAAGGGTGTTGACAAGGATGCTACGCTGGTTGACCAGCGCGTGATGGACGGCCGAATCAATTCGGTCTTGCAAAGTATGCAGGGCCGAATCGTCTTGGTCCTAAATCGGCTCCTCCACCTTCTGTTTGCCCTTTGATCCACTGGAGGAGGATGCCTTGAGTTCGTCCATGCTGAATTTGTACTTTTGATGCACGGCCACGGATCTTGTTCGAGTGAAAGACCGTAGGTAGTTGCCCTGGAGGTCTTCTACAATCTTCTTGTAATCGGCTTGCTGTTCAGCCGATAATTGCTCCATCTTAACAGGCATGATATTGTCCTGAGAAACATTGGGGCTCTTTGAGTCGACCATCTTGTCAGCTGCGTCAATGCGTCCTAGCCGAGCTGACAAAGTCCCACCGGGCATGCCAAGAAGCGTGTTGACGACAAAATTCTCTCACGCGCTGGCCTGGGAAATCTGCTTAACTCCAGTGCAGGTCCTTCTTGGCTACCTATGCTGTTCAAGGCGTGACAGTTGGTTTGATCTGTTAACCAACAAGAAAAATAGATATATGCGTTAAGTATTAAGTCATATCCTGCTGGATCGGCTGCAGGAGTCAATTTACATATATTTGCTATTTCGAAATGTATTTAAGCTAAGTGATTAGAATAGATCGGCTGCTACCGAGACATTGTTCTAGATTATACGCTATATATGATAACTAGCGCAACGTAAATCATCGAATTTAGAGTGTCATGACGATGGAAGCACTAAATTCGATGAGATACACCACTAATGACAAACATTTACCGAAACTTGGGGATCGAAACGATGCAGCCCGAAGCCGGATCAATTATTTGTCTGAAGAAAAAGGTTGTATTGATTGTGATTGAATTTTTTAATTACAGGGATCTCGGGTCCTATTTATACCCAAGAATAACATTATCTGTACAAACCCTGGACTCTATCTAAACTACTATTTAAAATACGATAATATCCTGGGAAGGACCCATGCCGCATTACAATAGACAGTTTAAACAAATTCCTAATTTACAGATACAATTGCCGTTACAGGACTCTATCCATAGATGGCAATATCTTTTAATGCGCAAACTGATAACCGAATCTTCTATTTATCTTCAAGCACTTTCATCAGATATGGTTTTATCTTCTCCTCTGACTCGGCATCGGCTATCGGCTATCCTTCTCTGATCCAACCTCAGCCGATTGACCTCGTAGCCGATCGTTACTCAGCTGATTTGAGCATAGCCGACGCAGCCTCTGCTTCTCCGCAGATTATTCCGCCAATCCAATTCCGCTTCAAATTCGACCTTGAACTTAGGGATTTGGTTACCAAATTTGGTCGTTAACAGATTCTCAGGTGGCGGCGGAGGAGCATTGCCGTTGACATCATGAGTATCGTTGTTGTTGGCACCTGACTGCCCAATGTTGTTGTTTGCTCCGCTGGTCCTGGTGTTCACCATCTTGATAAGACGACCGAACCAAAGAGAGAAAAGAAGAAAAACAGACGAACTTAGAAACTAAAGTTTATTATTGGAATTCAAATGCATTGTTCTGATCTTGATTAAAACAAGAAAAAGCACGAAACATCCTTAATTGGTCAGCCATATCACACTCGGTATCGACTGCCAGCTAGCCCACACACAGCAGCCTAACACACAACAACTATCAAGAAGACAAACTAAGCAAAACGATAAAACTATGAAGGGCAACTAGAATGATCCGAGAGGCGAGGAGTCAAAACTGCTTCCTTCAGAAGATCCCCATTCTTCAGAACGGCTCCTGGAGTCCTCTGGCTTAATCTCAGACTTCGACTCTTCGGAATCGGTGGCCGTAGCCCAACCAATCATGCCTCTTCCCTCAAAAGAACTCAGAGTCTCTTCTGAATCCATGTCTTCAGTTGAATCCTCAGAGCTTGAGTCACTGGAGATGGAGATCCAACCGTTGCTGCCACCTCCGCCATGGTACGCCGAAGCCGGGGCGAAAGCGAGAGCAGAACCTGCAGCAGGAAGAACTAGGACAGGCGCTGGAACTGGAGCTGGTGGAGCGAGAGGAGCTGGAGGAGGTGCAGGAGGAGACGGTGGAGGAATCCGGGGCGCCAGCTGGATACGGACAGTTGCAGTGGTGGTCTTCCGAGGTGTAGTACGAATCCTGACACCACCAGGCGCTGGGAGTCCCTTCAACTCAGCAACTTCCTTCTTGAGACGAACCACTTCGTCCTGCAGTCTCAAAATCCTCAGCATCTTCCGGTCATTCAGCTCCTTGGCTACCTTGTCCAGGTCTGAGTGCATCTTGTCCAGACCCCTGATCACCGTGCACATACGGCCGAAAGGAGAGTCGTTCTCATCTGCTGTAGACTTGAAAGCATTGACGTCGGAGGAACTGCCACGACGAAGGTGCGAAAGTCAGCATCATGCAGCTCCCTCACCCTGGCCAACATCAGGTAAGCAGCTTCTTGACAAGCATGGTCCGACGTGCCTCCTGAAGCTGTGACCTCCATGTTGGGAAGACACGTTCCCACAAACCCGTGAACCTCCAAATGGACATGGTAGGGCAACTCGCCGCTGAGAGGCGCAAGTGTAGTATACTCCGGCGCTCTAGGATACCCGACTGCAAGAGCCATGCGTTCCAGCTCCGCAACAAAGTCCACCATTCCTTTTCCACATTGCGTCACTGGGGAACCTACCATCTATAGAAACAAAGGAGCGAGAATCAAAGCATGCTCAAAACCAACAGCCAAAGACCCATTTTCACAAATTCTAAAACCCTAGACTGACTTCACTTTTTAAAACACTCCTTTTTTTAAACACATGCAAATGAAAAGATTAGAGGGCTCTTAAGGCTTCCAGTTGGCTCGTCCTACAGTCAAAGGCCAGCTCTGATACCAACTTGTCACGCCCAGAAATTCCCATCAGAACTTCCGCAGCTAATTTGTGCATTACATCCTCGTATAGGCATCAGCCGAGGTACACAAATCGACATTATTGATAATACAGAAACCTCGTCTTAGAAACAATATAAAAGAATTACACAAATGCAGCGGAAAGGAAAAAACTGACTTAAGCTAAACTGGACTCGAGCGAAGCGAAACACCAACACCACAGTTAACCCTTGATGGCGAACAAGCCTACACTTCCTCGGAGACCTCGACCTCAACCTCTGGCACTGAAGGGGGAAAAGAAGCAAGACTGAGTACAACCACTGTACTCAACAAGTTATACCGGAAGAGAAGGTATGATGCATGATAAATATCACGGAACGGGATAATAGGCTCAATTTTCATAAATAGCATTGCAGAAATAATAATAATAGTTGAAAGCAGTAAAACAGTAGTAATCATTAAGCAATATTAAATAAACACTGTCCAATGTTAAAACCACGTTGCAACAGGCCCATCCATCCATCTGTACTAATCAAGTTCCAACAGTTCATTTATGTGAATAAGTGAGACTAATCAAGGTGAATCTGGTCGACCACCCGTAACTGTAGGCACGGCTATTCGAATAGTTTTACTCTGATCAGAGGTGTACAACTGTACCCACAAGACACAATTCCACGACACCTTACCGTATGCCGGTGTACCACCACGATACCCCGAAAAGGAACTGTGACATGACCCTTCACATAACTCCCTCTAACCAATCGTACCACACCAAGATTTCGCCCCCAGTCCCATTGGGGTAATGGGCAGTCCCCTCTCATGCCGCGGTGAATCCGGAAGCCGATCAACCCTTAAAACCGGGGTCGACCCAACTCCATCACGCCTACCCTCACTAGGGTATGTCGGCCAGAGACAGCTACGCTACAGACCCAGCCATTACCCATGCTGGCTTGTGGTATGCATGGTAATTCTTCCAGGGTTTCCCAAGAACCGGTCCTTAATTATCATGAGCATGCTAACCAAAACCGACCATGTGCTCACGACCCACCATTGTCATAATTCAGTATTATTAGAGTAGAGTCACAAACTTGACCTCATATGAGAATTAGTCTCCAATATAATACTTGATTAATGTGGTCCCCTTAAGTGAGCTAGTTGAGCTAAGCATGGCTAAGCAAGCCCTAAACTAACATCAAGTCATATTGAACCCAAGTTATCAATGGTATAAGGTAAACAATCCTATGGTTGAGTACAGTAGGTATAATACTCCCCTGAAATGACATTCTAAAACATATGCAGTATTAGAGAGGAAAGAGATATTTAAATAAAATAGGTACAATATGATCAAGGAAAAGTATGAATTGCCTTGCTCTGGAGACTGAGGAACCTCGGCGACTACTTCGAGGAAATCGGACTCGTCGAAAAGCTCGGAATATACGCGACAAACAAAGCACTCAACAAAAGTATTTTTGATGGATTCTTGACATTTTTCTGGATTTAATGAAATTTGAATGGACTAAAACGGAGTTCGGATTAAAAAGATATGAATTTTAGAAGTTTAATTGCGATTTTTAAACTAAATAGAAAAGACTAAATTAATTGTTGCGCAATTAAGTCTTGGGATGTCGCAAGCATTGCGCGGGTGGCAAGGGCTGATGTCATGCTGACGTCAGCATGGAGCGACGCGGGCAGTGCCGAGTTAGCTTGGGCTGACGTCAGCGCCTGTTGACGCAAGCGATGCGGCCGGCTCGGTCCATGGTGGACCGAGTCCACGGCGGGAGGCAAAGCGATGGCGGGGACACGCGGCGCACATCGGCGAGGAGGCGGCGGCGATCAGACGGCGGCGGCTTGCGCACGGGCGAGCGGTCCAGATCCGCTCGATCCGAAAGATCGGACGGTGCGGACGGCAGCTAGGGTTAGGGTTTGGGTGGCGACGGCGGCCGGGCGGATGGATAACATGCGTCCGATCCACCTGATCGAATGGTTCGGGTGAGGCGGCAGCTAGGGTTAGGACGCGGCGACGGTTGCTCGAGCTCGCTCACCGGCCACGGCCGCGCGGCGGCCGACCGAACTCCATCGGCATGGGAAACAGTGACGACAGGCGGCGCGATACACGGGGAATGACGGCGGGGAGCGCCGCGGCTCAGGAAAATGGCTCGGGATGGCTCGGGGCAAACGGCAACACGGGAGACGGCGGTGAACTCACCGGAGACGGGGAAGACGACGATGGCGGCGGCGATTTAGGGCACGAGAAACGACGGCGCAAAATGGAATCAGGCGGCGGAGCTCGCGGGGGATTTTATAGGTGGGATTAGAGATTGGATTGCGCACGGGAAACCCGTGAATTGCTCGCCGTCGGTTTCAGACTCGGTTAGGAGAGAGAAACAAATGACGGCCGTTTCGGGGCGGCGGCGGCCATTGCGACGCACGGAAGAGCGGTGCCGAGTACGGCGACGCGCGCTTGGGACGGCGTGGGCCCGGCGTGGCACGGCGCGCGTGGAGGATGCGGGGCGGCGGCGCGCGGGCCGGGCCGGCGGCGCGAGGAGGAGGCCCGACAGGTGGGGCCCACTCGGTGCCGCGGCGCGAGGAGGCCCGAGGACTTGCACGGCGGCCCGAGAGGAAAAGGAGGTCGTCGGGGAGCAGATGGGCCGACGGCCTGACTAGGGAGAAGGGCGGGAAACCGTACGGGTCGTACAGGGGAAAAGAAAAAAAAGAAAGAGGAAAAAGGGAATTTGGGACTTAATTTAAATTGCGGATTTCTTATTTAATTGATTAAAAATAGCTCCAAGTGCTCAAAAATTCCCGTAAAAGTCCTATTAGCGTATTTTGACACGTAGAATTTTAGAAAAATCCTACCATCTTATTTCCTTTTGTTAAATGCATTTTAAAATTAATTGTGGACTCTAGATTAATTCTAAAATTATGATTATTTCGGGGTAAATTATTTAAATGATTTAGGGGCAAAACTCGGGGTGCGACACTCTCCCTTCTCCCTCTTCTCTCTTCTCTCCCTCTGGCCGAGGCGGCGCACAAGGGCGGCGGCGGGAGAAGAGGGGCTTACGCCGCGGCCGGAGGCGGCACGGGCGCGGCAGCGGCGGCGACGCGGTGGCGCTGGAGGAAAAAGGACGGAAGGGGGCGCGGTAAGAGAAGGGAGAGGCGCAACCTCCATTTTATAGGTGCGCGGCGCGGCAAGGGGAAGGGGCCGGCACGGGCGGTGACGCGCGCGCGGCGCGGGAGGGTCCCGGGGCGCAGGGTGGCGCGGAAGCGCGGCGGCGCACGGCGCGCGTGCAGGGTGGGGGCCCAGTACGGCGTCGAGCAGGTGGCGGACGATGAACAATGTACTTTCCCTTTTTTTCCCATTTTTTTCTTTTCTTTCTCTTGCATCACACCAATAAAATTAAAAATATAACTTGGCCCTAAATATAAATTTAAAATTTCCCCACTTTTATTTATTATTTCATTTATTATATTTTTTATAACTTCCTTTCTTTTAGAGTTTTTAAATCTTATCAGCTTTTTCCAACTTTAAATAAATATTCTCTTATTTGAAACTCGGCAATGAAAACTTGCAAATAAGAAGCCAATAAAATACGACAAGATGCGTAATTCAAAAGTTTTTGTAAGCTTCAATTTTGAATTTTGATTTTGTCTCGATTTCTAGGGTGTTACACAGACCAGAAGTTCCGGACCTCTACCAGACCAAGGGAGCTGGCAGGAAGTTCCGGGCACAGGGCCAGGAAGTTTCGGCCAGAAGGTATACACTATGATTCATTTGTGATCAGCAAGAACCACAATGGTAAGGTGGTTGCTCACTTCAATGGAGGTCACAACGATGAGTATTGTGCTTCTGTGTGGGTGCCCAAGGTGCTTGTGGCTAATATTCAAGGACCCAAACTTTAACAAGTTTGGGTACCTAAAACCCTAGCGTGACTTTCTTTTGTAGGCATACTCCTCCGTGGATCAAGTTGGGTGGTGGACAGCGGATGCACCAACCATATGACGTGGGAGAGGAGTATGTTTACAAGTCATGACGAGGAGGGAGGAAATCATAAGAATATCATCTTTGGACATGACGGCAAAGGAAAGGTAATTGGGTTAGGTAAAATTGCTATCTCAAATGATCAATCCATCTGCAATGTCCTCCTTGTCAAGTCTTTGAGCTATAATCTTCTTTCCGTTTCACAATTGTGCAAAATGGGTTACAATTGCTTTTTCACCGATGAGGTTGTGACCGTTTTTAAAAGAGATGACTCATCCTCGGCCTTTAAGGGAAAGTTTAAGGATCATCTCTATCTTGTTGACTTCGACATAGATAGAGTAAACCCCGAAGCTTGATTAATGGCTAAATCTTCCATGGGTTGGCTATGACATCGAAGGCTATCTCATGTAGGAATGAGAAATTTGTCAACTCTTTTAAAAGGGAAACACATCCTCGGTCTTACTGATGTGACCTTTGCAGAAGATCGTGTGTGTAGCGCTTGTCAAGCCGGGAAGCAAGTTGAAAATCCACATCCTATCAAGAACATCATGACCACCTCAAGACCACTCGAGCTTCTTCACATGGATCTATTTTGCCCCGTGGCCTATCTAAGTATAGGAGGTAATAAGTACGGTTTTGTGTTTGTTGATGATTATTCCCGTTTCACTTGGGTATTCTTTCTCCATGACAAAAGTGAAGCTCAAGAAGTCTTCAAGCACTTTGCTAGACAAGCCCAAAATCAATATGATTTCTCCATAAAGCGGGCGCGAAGCGACAATGGAGAAGAATTCAAGAATACACAAGAGAAGGAATTCCTTGATGAAGAAGGCATCAAACACGAATTCTCCACCCCATATGATCCACCTCAAAATGACATCGTCAAAAGAAAGAACCGCACACTCATTGAAGCGGCATGGACGATGCTTGATAGGTACAAGATCCCCGATGTCTTTTGGGCGGAAGCCATCAGCACCGCATGCCATGACATCAACCGTCTCTACCTCCACAAACTTTTGAAGAAGACATCCTATGAACTCTTGAGTGGTAAAAAGCCTAACGTCTCCTATTTTCGTGTCTTTGGGAGCAAGTGCTTTATTAGGAGTAAGAGACCTCATTCGTCTAAGTTTGCACCTAAGGTGGATGAGGGTTTCTTACTCGGTTATGAATCAAATGTCCATGCCTATCGGGTTTTCAACAGGACCTCCGATACTGTTGAGATTACTAGGGATGTGACATTTGATGAATCTAACAGCTCCCAAGAAGAGCAAATTGTGGTGCATGTTGTAGATGATGTGGATCCAAACAAGGCAATTGCGACAAAGGCTATTGGCGACATACGACCAGTTGAGACACAGGATGATCAAGTGAATGGTGATCAACCTCCATTGTCGATAGCCAATAGTTCTTCGACAAGTCAAGATGGTGATGTCCCGGAAGTTCCAGTGCCCGCAGCTCGGAACCTCTAGACAAATGCTCCGAGTCCTAGGGGTCAGAACATCTGGGCATCAGGACGACCGGAAGTTTCGGGTCCAACAGACCGAAACCTCCAGAATGATGAAAATGAAGGCGTGCCTCTGGCACAAGTGGATGGGCTCGACATCGAGGGCACTCAAGAGCTACCTGATCAGGCTGTAGTCTCCTATGTGCACCATCCAAGGATACACCACACCGTTCAACGAGATCACCCTGTCGATAACATTCTTGGAGATATTCAAAAGGGGGTAACCAATCGGTCTCGTGTTGCTATTTTTTTGAGAATTACTCTTTTGTCTCTACTCTGGAACCAATTAGGGTGGAGGATGCACTTGGTGATCCGAATTGGGTGATGACCCTGCAAGAAGAGTTGAACAACTTCATCGCAATCAAGTGGATCTTTCGCAACAAGCAAGATGAGAATGGAGTAGTCACTCGTAGCAAAGCCTCGTTAGTGGCACAAGGGTTCACTCAAGTCAAGGGCCTCGACTTTGGTGAAACCTTTGCACCAGTTGCTCGTATTGAGTTCATTCGCATTCTTTTAGCCTATGCCGCTAACCATGATTTCAGATTGTATCAAATGGACGTCAAGAGTGTCGTCTTGAATGGACCAATCTCCGAATTGGTGTTTGTTGAGCAACCACCCGGCTTTGAAGATCCCAAATATCCAAATCATGTGTTCAAGCTTCACAAGGCGCTCTACGGGCTCAAGCAAACCCCTAGAGTATGATATGAATGCCTTCGGGATTTTCTCCTCAAAAATGGCTTTGAGATAGGAAAAGCCAACACTACTCTCTTCACTAAGAAATTCAAGAATGATTTGTTTGTGTGCCAAACCAATGTCTCATTTAGTGAAGATTTTAGTAGGATAATGACCAAGAGATTTGAGATGTCGATGATGGGTGAGCTCATGTTCTTCCTCGGGCTTCAAGTGAAGCAACTCAAGGAAGGAACCTTCATCTCCAAAACAAAGTATTTGAAAGACGTACTCAAGAAGTTTGGGATGGAGGATACCAAGCCCATCAAGACGCCGATGCCTATCAATGGTAATTTGGATCTCAACGATTGGATCCTTGCTTTATATTTGTGCATCTAGGCCCGATATCATGCTTAGTGTGTGCATGTGTGCTCGCTTTCAAGCGGCACCCAAAGAATGTCATTTGATTGCCGTTAAGAGAATCATTCGAGCGTCAGTGCGTACGTACCCCTGGAGCGTATCGCGCTAAGCGATTAAACTCGTGCAGATACTCAGTGACAGTTCGAGTGCCTTGCTCTAGGGATCTGAACTCCCTCTTTTTCTAGACTACTATTCCCCCGTGGATGTGCGCCTTTCGGAATTGATGGCAGAACTCTGCCCAAGTAACCGCAGGTGCATCTGCCCGACGGGTAGCCAAGAAGTTGTCCCACCAGGCTGAGGCGGGGCCTTGGAGTTGGTGGGTTGCGAAGGACACCCTTTCTAGGTCCGTGCATTGGAGAAGGTCCAACTTCTTTTCTATGGCGATGATCCAATCATTAGCCTCCATGGGGTTGGTGGTGCTGGAGAAAGTTGGGGGTCGGCCCAAAGAAACTCTGACAGTTTGTTTTGTGGGGGAGGTGGTGGTGTGAAATGGTCGTGCTGATTATGGTTCTGCTATTGAAACTGTTGCATCATTTGCAACTACATCTATTGATGTTGCTGTTGCATTTGCTGCATCATTGCAGCCATCATCTGGGTCTGGTTGGCTAAGACTTGAGCCAAAGTGATGCTCTCGTGTGGAGGAGGTGGGTTGTTGACATTGTTTCTGGTGTTGTTCTCAGCTGACTTAGTGCTGGTGTTGGCACTGCCGTTCCTGGTGTTCACCATCTGAAGGAGCATAACCAACAAGACAGGAGAAAGAGTAAAACAGATTGGACAGGGAAGCTGCCTTTTATTACTTGTTTCGATCTATTCTTTATTTAAAACATTTAAAACACACTCAACATCCTTAATTGGACAACCCATACCCATACTTGATACATGACCACTCCCCACGCACAACACTCCTAGCACACAACAACTAAACAAACATGAAAACTAGAAAAACGGTAAACTAAGGGTGGCGACGCTCTAGGGGTCGGAGCGGCTTCCGCGGTTGGTGGAGTCGAAACCACTCCCTTGGGAAATCCCGTCTTCCTTTTCCTTCGAGCGGCTTCGAGAACTTGCTAACTCTTCTTTTCTTCTGGCGCTCTTGGAGCTGCCGCTGCTGCTGCCTTTGCTGCTGCTGGACTCGGAGATCCATCCTCCTCCTCTGCTCGGGGCAGGGACCAGAGCAGGAGTAGGATCTGGCATTGGGGCGAGAACTGGGGAAGTTGGCGGTGCATGAAGGGGAACCTTGGGCGCTAGCTGCATCCGCACCGGGGCCTTGGTGTTCTTCTGCGGTGTGATTCTGATCCGAAGGATGTTGGGAGGTGGAAGTCCCTTCAAACTGGGGATTTCTCTCTTGAGACGATCCACTTCATCCTTCAAGCTCTTGATCCTTAGGATCTTCTGGTCATTCAGGGCCTTGGCTGCCATGTGATCTTGTTCAGCCCTTCAATCACAGTCCTCATGTGAGAGAAGGTGGTGTCGTTCTCCCCTTCGGCGGATTGGAAGATTTGACCGCTGATGAACTTCCACGCCGGGGATGGTACCGGTAGGTAGAGTGGCGGAGATGATAGTCATGCATCTCCCTCATCTGGGCCAGCATCAGATACGCAGCCTCTTGGCAGGCATGTTCATACGTTCCTCCCGAAGCAGTGACCACCATGTTCGGGATGTTGGTGCCGACAAACCCGTGCATCTCCAGACGGACTTGGTGGGGCAACTCGCTGCCGAACGGTGAGACGACAGTGTACTCGGGAGCATCCGGATAGCCTACTGCCAAGGCCATCCTCGCCAGCTGTGCAACGAAGCCCTTCAAGCCCTAACCGTTGTGGGTGACTGGACGGCCTGCCATCTAGAGAAGACAAGGTAGGGGATCAATGCATGCTCAAATCCAAGTTAGATAAACGGTAAAGGACTCAAGTAAACTAAACGAGGAAAAGAGGGTTTTTGAGAATATTTTTATGAGGCTAAGTAAAACTTCTAATGACATCCCCCTGGATGATGCGATAATGCTCAAAAATAGATGCTTAGTTATAATAAAATCAGTGACCATTCCCTCCTATCTTGACTTAGGGCTCAGCTCCCTTAGAAAAAACCCGACTGATGGTCGAATAAGAGAGCAAATGATTTTTCAAATTTTAGCTTCAAAATCCTATCACTTAGACTAACCTGGTTTTCAAAAATTTTTGGCTTTGAAAGAGACTCAAAATTCTTCCCAATCCCGAGGAAACAAGACCCATTTTCCCAAAACGATTCCAAAAGCGAGGACCTATGCATATGAAAAGGATCAGAGCACTCCTAAGGTTTTTCCATTTGCCTTTTCCTACGGTCTGGAATTTGGCTCTGATACCAACTTGTCACGCCCAAAAGTTCAGACCCGAATTTCTGAAGCTATATGTGTATTAAAATCCCTGTCCAGGACCAGCCAGGGTACACATACGACAATTGTTGATATTACAGTTCCATGTCTTAAAAGCATTACAAAATGATTACAAAAGCAGCGGAATAAGGAAAAAGGGGCCTAAGCCTAAGCTCGATGCTGGCCACGTGGCTTCGACCACTCCACAGGCAACTTCCTGAGTGTAGGACAAAGCCTACTCCACTTCGTCTTCTTCTTTAGCTTCTGGATCAGGCTCTGGTGAAGAGGCAAGGATGAGTACTTCCACGTACTCAGCAAGTCACACAGGAAGGGGGAGAGAAATGAATGCAGGGAAGACAAGGGTTTGGCTATGGTTTGCTTTTGCGCAAACAGCGGGGTTTTCCAAACAATAAGGATTTTGAACACAGTCAAAACAACAGTAATTTAAGTAATTATGGCATTTTGAATCCAACATTGTCCAACGTTATCCCCACGTTGTGACAGGCCCAACACATCCACCTGTACTAGTCATGTTCCATTAATCAGGGTTTCAAAAGTGTGGGACTAATCACGGTGGGCTCGGTCGATCGCCCCATTACTGCGGGCACAGCTATTCGAATAGTTTTACTTTGATCGGAGGGGTGCAACTGTACCCACAAGACATAGCCCCAAGGCACGGTCTCCCGTGCGCGGAAATACCACCATGGTACCCCGGAAAGGAAACGGTGATAGGACCTTTTGTATGACCCCCCCACTAACCAAGCGAACCCCACCAAGGTTTCGCCGCCACTCCCGAACCCAGGGATGTGGGCAGCCCCCCCTCCCCCCCCCCGAGTGCCTCGGTGAATCCGGCAGCCCAACAACCCTTATACTGGGGCCGACCGAAAGTCCATCCCGCTCACCCTTGCCGATGGGTTCGTCAACTAGGAGAGGCTCCACTACGGGACCCACCTTACCCATTTCGGCTTTTAGTTTGCACGGTCATCTCCCGAGGGATCCCGTGAACCGGTTCTTAATTGCCATGGGCGCCCCTAACCAAAACCATAGCGTCCACAGCCCACCATTTGTCATATTTTAGTTATTAATCCGGTTCACCTAAATCTCTAATTATTAATCCTCCGAACAGATGTCCAGGAGAGACATATTGAGTGAGAATGACCCATTTAGTGAGCTAGTGAATCTAAGCCAGGCTAAGCACAACCTAGTCTTGAATCTAATCATAGTATTTTCCCAAGTTTTAACCAAAGGATTTGGAGTGTCAAACCTAAGGCATAAACTAAATATATGTTGTACTATTTCCCATGAAATGACATTATAAAATACATGCAATTTAATAGAGTAAAACATGTGTTTTAGCAAAATCGGAGCAATATGATCAATAATATAGCATGATTTGCCTTGCTCTTCGACTTGAGGGACTTCTGCAATAACCTCGAAGTAAACCGGGACGACGAAACTACCGAGATCCACACGGCAAACAAGCAATTCAACAAAACAAGCTAAAAAGCTACTGAAACAGGGAACAAAACTATTTTTAATGGATTCTTGGCATTTTTATGAATTTAATGAAATTTTAATGGGCTAAAACGAAGGTCGGATTGAAAAGATATGATTTTTAGAAGTTTTCTAGGTTTTTTACTAAAATAGAAAAATCATTAATTGATTTATTGCGCAATAAAACCCGGGGGAAGGCGTCAGTGGCTGCGGCTGACGTCAGCAGCCGAGGGCTGACGTCAACGGTCCGCGGGAGCGCCGGTACGTGGTGGACCGGGTCCACGGGCCGGACGGGCGGTGCACCACGTGGTGCACACGTGGCGCCGAGGTGGCGACCACGTGGTGTGCCACGCGGGCGAGCGGGAACGGACGGTGCTGATCGGCCGAAGCCGATCGGACGGCCGAGAGGAAGGGCGCGGGCGGAGCCGCACGCACCCGAGAGGGCGGCACGAGCGGCCGAAATCGCCGGAGTTGGGAAAGACGCAGCACGGCGGCGGACGGAGACGGTGGGAGCTCATGGGGAAGGGCGGCCGAGGGAGGACGGACGCCGACGACGAAGAGGGGAGGTGGCGGTGAACGCCGGAATGACTCGGGGCGGCGGGAAATCGCGGCCGAAGACCAGCGGTGTGCTCCGAAGCAAGGACGCACGGTGAGGGGGCAAACGAGAGCGAGGGGGTCTTGGGTGAGAGCGTGGGGAGCTCAGGGAGGGTGCGGGGATGATTAAATAGGTCGCGGGGAGGTCGGCGATGACCGGATAAGGGCGAAATTACTCGCCGGAGTGAATAGGGAGAGAGGAATGGGGAATTGATGGCCGACGATCAATTCTGGCCATAAAGGGGCGCGGGAGAGGCGGCTGGGGGCTTTAAAGGTCTGCGGACGTGGAGGGGAGTAAAGGCGGCGAGATCCGGGCGTGCGGGAGGCAACCTTGACTTATTCACGACGCAAGGGTGAAACGGGTCGTGGCCTTCGGCCGGCCCGCGAGCGAGAGAGAGGATATGTGCGCGTCGGCGGGGACGGCCCGGTCGGCTTGGCCGATTGGTTGGGCGCGCGGGAGGGAATGGGCCGTCGGCTCGGGCGGCGGCCCACACTGATTGGGGGAAAAGGACGGAGGAAAGAGAAAAAGGAATTTCCCGGGATTTAGTAATTCCAATTTTGATTTTAATTGGTTAAAAATTATTTCTAGTGCTCTGAAAATTCCACTAAGAATCCTGTTAGGGTATTTTGACATGTAGAATTTAAGAAAAATCCTACCATGCCATTTCCATTTAGAATTTGGCTTTTAAAATTATTTGTTCTCTCCAGTTAATTCCAACGATTTTCTTTTACGATTTTCTTTTAGATTTTTTAAAAAGGAAAAACACCTCAGGGTGTTACACACACAGAGGAGAAGGGAGCTAGCTAAGGCTGAGCAGGGGCGCGACGGCGAGCTCCTCGCCGGCACCAGCGATGAATGGTGGCAGATCTCGGCATCCATCCAAAAGAGAAAAAGTAGAGGGGTTCTTGGCGAAAGTATTGTTGGTCATCTTGTAAGCTATGGCGTCGAAATCAATGGCGAAGGTTGCACGAGCGGTGGAGGTCCTCGGGTTGGCGGTGCATGTTGTTTTGGAGGCTGGATCTACACAATGTGACTTCATGCATGTACTCTACGGGGCTCTTAGAGACTCACAGAAGGTCGCACGAGGGTCGATAAAGGCTGGACGGTGATGGTGACTTGAGAAGAGCTCCGGCGACTGAGGATGATATCGGCTCCACGGTGATGGCTAACTCCAGTCGATATGCTACTAAAAGAAGGCATCCATGAAGTCTCTGTGGTCCCTAGGATGACTCATGTGCAAGGAATTTAAGTGGGGCTCACTGGAGTAGACAAATTTTGAAGATGGAGTCTGGCAGCGGGTTCAGTTCGACGTCGCGGAAGAAAGGGGCGTGTTCTACGCATTTTGTCACTCTCTGCTTGCGGTTCTTGAAGAGTCTTGAAGAGGAGATCGAGGCGTGACTCTTGGCGCAGCGGCTTGCTCCGGAGTGGACGGGGTTGGCTGGACGACGAGGATGTCGAAGTGGCGGTGCTCCGGTGCATGCACTAAGATGTCGTCGGCGAGGTTCGTGTTCCCGGCGACTAGCTGCATGGTTTTGAATGAGATTAGAGGGGATGGAATCGGCATCAAGAGGAGGTAATAGATTGGGAAAGCAATTGAAACTACCGCAGCTTAGTGGCGATGGCGACGACCGTTGTCTCCACGGCCAGCGATGGAGATGGAGGAGAATGGAGTCACTAGTGCTCTCTCCCTTGACTTGGTCTCCACAGGAGAAAGATAGAGGAGAAGGTGATGCAGATAGGGGATGATATGGGCGAGCTCGGCGCCGGACACGTCTTGGCCACGCGTCGAGCACGCCGATGTCAATATCTCCCGCTCTCTCTTTCTCTCTGGGTATCCCTGAGTGGTGGAATGTTTTGCACCAAGTTGGATCGAGTCTGTGCAGCTGCCAGGTGGGTCTAGGCCGTGGTAGGCTAGGTGAGTGAGACTGGTATGGGTAGAAACATGAGCGTACACGGTTTTGGACGAATTTTCAGATTATTTTCTTTTCCCTAACTTTGTTAATATATAGTTTAATACATGGACCAGATAAATTAGTGTAAATTTTACTGGAGGTAGATATTTATACCTAGATTTCATTTTCTTTGGTTGCACTCAAAAACCGTTTGTAGTTTGCTCACAGAAAATAAACAAAGATGGGCTGATTGGAAACTAGTTTGAATTTTTGGGAGACCTAAAAAGAGAAGAAAAATTATATTTATTAATGATAATTAACCTAGCATTTGAATAAATTATTTCCCATGTACACTTATGTGCATTTTAATTCACTTTTGGGTTAGGTATGGTTTTAGCCGATAAAGTATTTTAATTAATACTATCTATGACTGTTTTGTTTAATTTGTTTGAGGCATCAAACTTAGTTATCTAAGTTGTACCAAAATTATATTGAGTTGAATTTAGTGATTGGCACCTGCATGAATTTTTCTATGATTTTACCTTGCATGAATTATTTTAGAGAATTATGATGACCTTTCTTTGTATATGTGTTCCCACTTCGTAAATGCATCTAATATTGTTATAGGGGCTATATTAAACTTCTCTTGAGCTCAGGAGATGATCTTTGAATTTTAATTGTATGTTCACATGTTATCACCTAAGGTTAGCCGTAGGTTTGTTTAGTGGAATACATCTTTTAGGTTCTACTCATGAGACTTATTATGAAATGCGAGACCAAAATCCAAATGCACAAATGTAACCGTCAAACTACCATAACTGCCATTGGGAGAGGCTAGCGAGTCGCCACATGGAAGATGGGCTGGTTTGGCCTTCGTTTTGGTTTGGCCGAACCATGATATCTGGGCCAAACCCCTCCAATTTTCCTTGGTGGCTAACATGTGGGCCCCTAAGGCGGTTCCCGGGTGTTTTGTCCCACGTTAAGGCAGTTTCACCTGAGTTGTGGGCCCTCTGATCCGCGAGAAGCTCACATGGCGATCGCCGATTTGTTGCAGTTGTGTTTCTTTGCCACGAAAGCACACTTTTGCTTCATTTCGATATATTATTCATCTGCATACAAATAATCACCAACACTCGTGAAAAGAGTTCGCAAATAACCCTACTGCTACGTTGATGTGCATAGTGAAGGGTTACGCAGAGGCTACGCTAGCCGAAAAACAAAATTTTCTACCGCGCAAACCAGGAACACTTGCAAGTAAGGGCCGATAGATCGTTACCGATTGGAGTATGCAACGGAAATAGCCAATCAGGGCTATCCGATCCGGAACAGCGTAGCCGATTCCCGCAAGCCGACAGCCGATACCCGAGGACAGTCGATTCGCCAATCAGCCGATTCGCAGATGCCGAAGCCGATCCGAGTCGTCCAACTGTGTTCTCGCGCCTCGCTCCGATGCGCTCGACCACAGCCGATCTGCCGCAGCCGCCTTGCTCCGAAGTACAACAGCCGATGAACAGCGCGCAACGTAGCAGCGCCTCTAACGGTATCCACACGTCCAGGGACAGAACGCCCAACACCCGTGTGCTATCACGCGATGCAAGGCTAGGGTTTGGCTCGAAAGTGGGGAGGGTTTCCGTGGAGATTGATCTCGGCGACTTCTATTGCGGATTCGGTTCAATGCGATCAATTGACGTGTACCAGCTCTCCACCCCTCGCCCCCTTTATATAGAGTTGGCCGACTGGGACTCGTGGCCGATCAGGACTCTATTTTAAATCGGATCCCATCCGAATCTCATAGAGTCGGCCGCCCATACGTCGTAAGACCATAGGACTCTATCCGATCGGATCCCTATCCGATCGAGCCGTATCCGAGTCCAACTTGAATTCCTGTTCTTATCCCCTTAAGCGTGCGACCCTGTAGGTTCAGGTATACTCGGTTTCGGCTATAGTCTAACTTAGCCCACCGTCGGCTTGAGTCCAACTCATCCGACCTGTCAACAGCGGTGCATAGCAGCACATATTGAGACCATAGTATACAAGAATAAAATATCGGCTCTGAACCTGTAATGTGTACACAAATCCCTTTGCCTCACGATACCAGTTAAGCTATAGGCAAGATGTGTGCCATCCCTTCAATAGCTTAACCATTCACTCGAACCGTATTGGATTATCTGTCTGTTGATTGACTCCTCAATCAACTTAGCATGGCCATGCATTTTCATAATCCATTACCTCGAGGGGCCCAGAGATATCTCTCCAAAGGAGGGGCAAATTCCATCTTGATCACTCACATCCCACTCCATGTTTCATAGCAAACCCGAAAACTACCTTTATAACTACCCAGTTACGGAATAGCGTTTGGTAGTCACAAAGTAGGCTACTACACGTGTTGTAATCCATGGTGATCTCAGGTCTAAGGACTTTGTACCAACACTACCTGAGACCAACTAATGACACATTAATTCCTGTAGTGTCTCATGGTGGGTCTATCTAACAATGTGTTCTCTAACACATATGTCCATGTTTATTGATTTGGTATCTCCATACCCATGATCTATGAGACATGATCATCAATCAATAAACATGTCGATCTTAGAATCATATTTGTTCCAACAATATGACATATGATCAGGGATCGTTTAGAAATAGATTCATACATATAGAGTCTCATAAATAAGTCACGTACTTATTCATCAATACAAGATGTCTATTTCATGGAACTGAATATCCAACATCTCCATGTTGCCTCTAGGGCATATCACTAACACATAGTTTGTTCGATTTATGCTGGAGTTGATGGTCCGATTTTAGGTGATAGTGACCGTCAACAAACTCCCCCACACTTAGCCCTTTGCTCGTCCTGGAGTAAAGGTTGAGGTACCAAGGTGGATCATGATACGTTTTTTATATAGTGCTAACATACAAGTTATTCCTAGACCTACTCATAACTGTGAATCTGTAAGTGTCTACCATGATATTCTAAGTTATTGAAAGATGAAACAGTCTAGGTGTAAGCCACTTTTATTTCTTTTGCTTAAATAACTTGGGGTTTTTGAGAGGGTTTTCAAAAATGAAAAACATAACTTTTATTCCTATGATGAATCTCTCAAGTCACTCAAAAGGTGTTTGATTCCTCACCAAGGCAATGCTCGCCTTATTTTCTCCTACTTCTAATAAGGTTTTTGTGGAGCTCAAGGTAGGGAAATCACGCGGCATACTTGCATCAAATATTTTGTACAGTCAAATAAAAGATCCAAGAAGAAAACTAAACATGTAATCAAGATCAAACTTGTGCATATTTATGTGGATAGGAATATGTGGGTGGAAAAATGGAAAAAGAAAAATAATTGTTTTGGCGGCTCCTTGGATTGTATGATACTCCTCCTACTTTATTTTAGAGAACATGGGTATGAAATATATTTTTCCTTTTTTCTTTTTTCTTTTCTTTTTTATCATTCTGCTCGAGAAGATTTTTCTTCTTTTTCATGAGCATCATGAATCTTATTATCCTATATTTCTATAGCTCATGTCTAATTTGGCATGGGTAGGAGGATCACTAATTGATTGGAGCCTTTAATTTGGGATGATTAAAGTGGATGAAAATTCCCGGAGTGAAAATCTGCATATATATGGATGTGGGCAATATGGAAATATTTTTTGGCTAAACCTCTAATATAGAGGGAGAGCAAATTTTTATGAGGTGGATATGCACAAGACTTTGATCAATTAGAACATGAAAAGATTCTACTGAGGGTCTAAATATTTGATCAAACTCAAAATGATGGCAAGTATCATATGTATAAGGTTTAATCATGAATATCGACATATGGCTTTGGTGGGAATAAAACATCATCAAGGAATTCAAAGTTATGGTTTTTAGATTTTTCAAAAACAAAATTCCCAAGCATTTTTATGTAGCGTGAAACAAAGTTGCTTATTACTGGATCATCTCTCATAGATCAATAACTCGAATAGCATGATTTCCCTAAATAATTGATTGCACGGACTATGAGTGGAAGTCATGGAATAAAGTGTATGTAAGCCAACCAACTTGTCTCATGTCTCCTATACTATGTAGGCTCATGCTTATGGTGCAAGCACAATTTATTAGTATGCAAGGTGCAAAAATAAAAGTTGCAAACCAGCGCAACGGGAGAGCATGACGACGTGTGAGACTAATGGAGGTCTTGTTGTGTTGTCTTGCACCACCATTGTGCTAGAGTGTGCAATAATGAGGAAGTGGTCCGAGGGATGTGCGTGTTGAAACGAGGGACACCCTCACACTTATTTTTGTACCTACGACTTTATTTGGACACAACACAAGTGGAGACAAGCAAATAATCCTACCGGTCTAAATAACCAGAGAACTTTTATTTTATTCAATTAAAATGAACCTTACGTGGAAAATTACCTTGAATCCACATAGGGACTTTGTGCGTGAAGGCTGCATCACCCATGGGCCAAACAAAAGGAACAAGAGAAAAAGGAATTCATACCTTTCTTACCTTGGTTTATTATTATAGTTTTTATTTTTATTTGAAATTTTATTTTCACCAAGTTTCTTATACTCAAACAGGGCTAAACTAGAATTGACTCAACATAAACACCAGAGGGTTTTCCGCCTCCTCTGTATGTTATGCATCTTTGTCATATATTCAATGCCATGGGTTATCTCCAGTTGAATCAACATAAATTCCACATTTGTACAACCAAGATCTATACGAGCATTAACTCTAAGGTTCATTAAGCAAACTTGACACCATGTCAAGTTTGATTAAAGAAGACTTTTTAACCTAAGCATCATGCTTAATTTAAAGAGCCTATGAATGGATGGTCAAAATTCATTCAAACCAGAGCATGCAATAATAGATAAAGGAAGCATATGATCAAGTTATATTCACGTGAAGATAAATATGAGTATATGAATGGTGAACTTTGAGTACCTCCCGACAGGGCTTTGTTTAATGTCAAAAGCAGGACATTTTGAACCTTTTTTCAATATTTGTTTCTTAGCAAGGCAAACTAGAACTAGCATCATCTCTAAACCAAGGTGGAGTTTTGGCATGAATGAAATTTGTTGAGAGATACATACCAAACTCCCCAACACTTGGATTTTTGTGTCACGGGACACCAAAAATCAAGTGTGTGGTGTCAAGCCTCATTCAGAACTTATTCCATCACCAGAAACACCAAGGTGCAAAAGTTAGTTGCATGGTCTCAGGTGTTGCATGACCATCGTTATTTTTAATATTAACCTATAATGGTTAGTGACCAAAAATACCCGAGGGTAAACTTATCCTAAAAACATGTTCTTTCTTTTTATTGACGAAGGGAAATGATAATTCGGGCAACCTACCGGCAGTGTAAATTATTACCTTAGCTCCAACTAAGTATGATCTAAACTTATCGATAGCAAAAACAATAGCAAGAAGCTCTTTTTCAGAGGTAGCATAATTAAGTTGAGCTCCTGTTAGAGTTTTGCTAGCATAGGCTATAGCACTAAGTTTCTTGTCCTTGGTCTGACCAAGGACTGCTCCTATCAAAAATTTACTGGCATCACACATTATTTCAAATGACAATGACCAATGGGGCGGTTGAATTATAGGAGCAGAGATGAGTGCTTCTTTAAGGATATTAAAGGAGCACAAACACTCATCATCAAAGTTGAATGGGAGCATCTTTGGCTAATAGGTTGGTGAGGGGTCTAGCGATTTGAGAGAAATCCTTAATGAACCTACGATAGAACCCTGCATGGCCCAGGAAGTTACGGATTCCCTTCACATTGATAGGAGGTGGAAGCTTTTTGATAAAATCGATTTTAGCTTTGTCCACCTCTATCCCTCTTTCGGACACGAGGTGCCCAAGGACTATGACTTCACGGACCACAAAATGACACTTCTCCCAATTAACTACCAGATCCTTCTCCCTACACCTTTGTAAGACCTTATCTATGTTCTCGAGACAATGATCAAAAGTTTTTTCATAGACGAAGAAGTCATCCATGAAAACTTCCTTGATTCGCTCGATCATGTCTGAGAAAATAGACATCATGCACCTTTGGAACGATGCGGGTGCATTACACAACCCGAAAGACATCCTGCGATACGCATACGTTCCATAGGGGCATGTGAATGTGGTCTTACTTTGGTCATCGGAATGGATGGGAATTTGATGATAGCTGAAATACCCATCAAGGAAACAGAAGAAAGAATGATTCGCTAACCGTTCCAACATCTCATCGATGAAAGGAAGTGGAAAGTGATCTTTCTTAGTGGCCTTGTGGAGATTCCGATAATCTATGCACATTCTCCCTTCTTTGGCACTACATGAACTGGCTAACCCACTCACCATAGGGAACAAGATAAATTATCATGGTATGAAAGAGTTTCAAGACCTCCCTTTTCACCACTTCTCTCATCGCATTATTTAACCTCCTTTGAGGCTCTATAGATGGTGTGAGAGTTGGGTCTATAGGGATGCGATGGGTACAGAGAGTGGGACTGATTCCCTTAAGGTCTTGGAGTGAGTAGCCTAGAACAGATCAATGCTTTTCTAAGAGGGAGATGAGTTTGGAAGTTTCATCCTTGGAAAGCTTTTTATTGATGATGATAGGCAATTCAGTATCTTCGTGTAGTAAAGTGTATCGAAGGCCAGAAGGTAGAGGTTTTAGCTCTATCGGAGGTCGTGATGGTGGTTCTATCATGGGAAGCTCAATTGCCTCTCTAGAATCGTCTGTTTCTTGAGTAAAGAAGGGAGCTTCTTTCTCAAGGACGGACTTTGGGGATTCAACTAGGGAAACCTCCAAAACTTCCTCGATAGGCTCATACTCGGGAGAGGACTCAGCTATGGAGTTTGTAGCTCTAGAGATAGGAATTGAAAACAAATCCCTCCCGAGTTTGATGTTGAGGACTCCTAGTGTTGGTGCATCAAAGAAGAGCTTTTCAAGCTGATTCCCGATCAGAATGTTGAAGTCTAAAACTTCGAACACATGAAAATCTAGGATTGCCTCAACATTTTCATGACTCACGATCACGTTCTGCAAAATCCCATAACTTTCTAAAATATCTCCATGAGGAGGATCGTCACCAAGGAGTGCGAATGATAGGTAATCAGAAATGATATTTGCCCCGATGATGGGATTGTAGAGAACCTTAACCATAGTTCCCCTTATGTTGCAATGAATTGTTGATGAAGGTGAACTAATTCGACTTGCTTCGGACGATAGCTCACACTCTTTCAACCATTCATGGCTCATAATGGATGTTGTGGGGGGTGTCACCCCAGGGTAGCACTCGGACTAGAGTTGAAGTCAAGCTGGAGTTGGATTGCGAGTCTTCGGGATATGGTCGGGAGCCCGATCTCCCCCCAGTCCGACCTCGGCACTACTTTCTCGACCTTGACACCTCGACCCGACTTCCGACCTCCTTGGGACAAGACTTGGCTTGCAAGGAAGCAAGGAGGGGACAACCCGGCAAGGAATGACGTCACCCGATAGCACAGTATAGGTGGTATCTGCAGAGGAGGGGTCCCAAGGAAGAATAAGGCACAAGACACCCACGACGCGCAGGGCCCTGAGAGCATCTCCTTTTACCTTTTTCAAATGTTGTTTGTATTCACCTTTTTAGGTCTTTTAGTCTTAGCTTTCTTGGCCCCCAAGTCCCTTGTAACTGCCCTCCTTAAGCTATAAAAGGGAGGGCAGGACGAGCTGAGGGGAGATCCCAAAATCCGAACACTCTTAGTTCCTTGATTGTTCTTGGCCAGCTTGCTCTAAGCCCCAAGAACTCTTTCTTGTAAACCTTGTTCATCATCCACCCCAACAAAGAACACTGGACATAGGCCTTTTATCCTTTGAGAGGGTTAAACCAGTATAAATCTCGTGTTTCTTGTTCCTTGGCTCGTCTTAGTGACTCGAGTCGACCACCAGGTCATCAGAGGAAGCACATTCCCAACCAGTCACTCACTCCTTGGGCACCCCCTCGGAGGAATGCCGACCTACCCGTCGACAGTTGGCGCGCCAGGTAGGGGTGCACGTTTCTTCTTCGTTTCTGGTGAGTTGGTCGAGAATCCCATCTTCATCGTTCTTGCATCGCGTGTCGTGGCGGTTTTTGGTTGTCGGGAGCTTGATGTGCCTTGAAGCACATAGGCACGCGGCATAAGCTCCCGCGGATTCGATCCTCGAACAGATACGTATTCTGCACTCATCTCTTTTTATAAAGCAGCTTCAATACCTTTTCCTTTTGTCGTTTGTTCCTTTCTGCCTTGTCGCCGAGCAGCCTACAACTATTTAACAACTTCCGTGCTTCGCTTATGGCCAGCCCTGAGCTATGTGCCCCGACCCGCTATCGTCGGGGTTCCCTGGTAGGTGGTCTGTTGAGTACACGATAGCTGCCTAGGGGCTTGGCGCTTTCTCCCAATCATCGAGTAACATTCGAATGGCCCGATAACTTTCGCGCCATACTCATGACTAGCTCTGAGCTTCGCAACCAGACCTCTTATGGTCCGGGTTCCCAGGAAGGAAGTTTATCGGATGCGTTTGTGTAACTTGATGGTTCGGCGGCTCTCCCGAGTACTGAGTCATCGCGTCCTAGCCCGATGTAGTGGTCCAACCTCTCACCCACCAGTTAGAGCATGGGAATCCCCTCCAAGGGTCAGCTATAGTTGGGACCCGATACACGATGGTCGAACGCAATGTCGAAATACTCGGGGGTCTCAGTCTTTCGAGACCCTCTAATTCGCCCATATCACTAAGTGAACGACTACTACGCCAAGGCTCGATTTGAAACCTATTGGCGTCCAGTCAGAGATTCCTCCTGGACGCTATGGGCAAGGGTCGTGGTCCAAGGTACGGTAGTCGGGAACGGTGTGAACGGGTGAACCTAAGCTTGTTTCGTGGTTTTCTAATCTACGCTTTCTATCTCGCCTAAGGCCTCGAGTTAAATTACAACAAAAACAAGTTCTTGGGCTTCAACCCATCCTAATCAAAATGTTGTACATGACAGGTTTATTTACAAGAGGCGCATCAAATGTCTATCTCGTTGACTATTTTCTCGGCAGTAGGCACGACCTCGGCGTAGATGCTATCCACGTCCTCCGGCTTCACGCTGATGGGCTAGCCCACGGCATCTCCGCAACCTCCACCCGAGGGTGAAGCCTGCTCACGATGCCAAGGGTGTGCGACACGACAAGCTTCACCGCGTCCCACACGAGGACCTCGAGGCGCCAGGGCCCGTCTTGTAGGCGTTCCATGAAGGCCGCGTTGGACTCCTCGGACGGTGGAAGCTCGTTGTCGGCCTTATCCAGCAATGCACAAGCACCTTCCTGGATTTGAGTCAATCGAGCCTCGGTCGCCTTCAAGAGTTCCTTGATATGGCCAATCTGCTGGTGAGAGGTCGACAGGCGCTCTATGCAAGATAAGGAAGGAGAATTTGGTCAGCACAGGATGGAAGACTGGAGGAGCAAAGGGAGTTGTTGTGTAAACGCTCACCTTCTGCAGAGCCCTTGGCCACCTCGACCACCTTCCGTTTCTTCGCCACATCAGCCATCGACGCCTCGGTGGCCTAAAGCTCGGTGGCCCTGGCCGCCTCGGAGTCGGCCTGCCTTTTTTCGCTTCGGCCTGAGATGCCTCTGCCTTCACCACCCACCCTCCGCCTCGGCTTCGGGGCCTTGCGCGGCCCACCTCGAGCGGTGTCCGAGAGCCTCGAAGCTCTTGAACTTCGTCACGCTCGACCAAAGCACCTCGGCCAACGTGCAAGCCTCGTCGGCACCTGCGTGACAAAGCGGGTTGGTTGGTGATCCCGAAGGAGAAAATGAGGTGGAGAATTGGTGAACTCGGGGTGGCAGCGCCCAAGGCGAGAAGGTTCTCGACTCCTGCCATGGCCGGCTCAGCCCAGTGTCAACGATGTCGCCCCCGTTGATGCAGGAGAGCAGGTCCCAGTTGATCCTAGCAGAGACCTCCTCCTCCGTCGTCGCTTGGATAGGCCCGACCTCCGCGGCCGCCTCGGGGGTTATCTTAGCCATGCCGGCGGCAGCCACCTCGACCCCTTGGATGGTCTTTGTCACCGGCTGCTCTCCCACTTGGTCTGCTGCTGGGGGCACAGCTTCCAAAACCACGGCCGTCAAAACCGTGTCAGACTTCACCGTCTCACTTTGGACATCGTCCTCGGTCGCCCTCACGGGTTCTGCCTGGTGGGACCCGACGCCCCTGGCGGCCTGGATTGAGGCGGTGAGTTAACATGCGAAAACAAAATAAAGGGAATCATGACGGATTTCTCATATTTCACTTACTTGGAGGAGGCTTCCGCCTCCGTACCAAGCATGAGTCGGATGACTCCTCCTCTGACTCCTCTTCCTTGGAAGAGACCACTAGTTTTCGCTTCACGCCAGGGATTTTGAGGCTCCCTGGCGCTGCCTCGCTCGGCCTCGGCTTTCGTCGGGGGAGCTTTGGCTCCTTTCCCTTCTTCTTCCCCTCCGACGTTGGCAAGGGTATCCGGATCAGCTGCAGCCGCCTCGGGATAGGGGCGAGGGACACGACTGCTTCCCTCCCCTGTCAGCACCAACCCCTGGCAGGTGAAGAAGAGCTCGTTGTAAGTGGTTACACCGATGCTAGCTTCCAAACAGACAAGGATGATTATAGATCGCAATCTGGGTTCGTGTTCTGCCTGAACGGAGGCGCATTCAGCTGGAAGAGTTCCAAGCAGGATACTGTTGCTGACTCTACAACGGAGGCCGAGTATGTTGCTGCTTTAGAAGCTGCAAAGGAGGCTGTTTGGATCAAGAAATTCGTTTCTGAGCTTGGTGTGATGACCAGTGCAACTGGTCCAATGTCTCTCTATTGTGATAATAGTGGAGCCATTGCGCAAGCCAAGGAGCCGAGGTCACATCAGAAGTCCAAACATATACTTCGGCGGTATCATCTCATCCGCGAGATAGTGGACAGAGGTGATGTCAAGATATGCAAAGTGCACACGGATCTCAGCATAGCTGATCCATTGACAAAACCTCTCCCTCAACCGAAACATGAGGCGCACACAAGAGCAATGGGTATTAGATACTTACATGATTGACTCTAGTGCAAGTGGGAGAATGTTAATGATATGCCCTAGAGGCAACATGGAGATGTTGGATATCGTGATCAATGTTTATGTATAAATGAATAAAGTGTTATTCAGTTCCATGAAATAGACATCTTGTATTGATCAATAAGTATGTGACTTATTTATGAGACTCTTTATGCATGAATCTATTTCTAAATGATCGCTAATCACATGTCATATTATTGGAACAAATATGACTCTAAGATCGGCATGTTTATTGATTGATGATCATGTCTCATAGATCATGGGTATGGAGATACCAAATCAATAAACATGGACACATGTGTTAGATAACACATGTTGGATAGACCCACCATGAGACACTACATGAATTAATGTGTCATTAGTTGGTCTCAAGTAGTGTTAGTGCAAAGTCCTTAGACCTGAGATCATCACGGATTCCAACATGTGTAGTAGCCTACTTTGGGACTACCAAATGCTATTCCGTAACTGGGTAGTTATAAAGGTAGTTTTCGGGTTTGCTATGAAACATGGAGTGGGATGTGAGTGATCAAGATGGAATTTGCCCCTCCTTTGGAGAGATATCTCTGGGCCCCTTGAGGTAATGGATTATGGAAATGCATGGCCATGCTAAGTTGATTGAGGAGTCAATCAACAGACAGATAATCCAATACGGTTCGAGTGAATGGTTAAGCTATTGAAGGGATGGCACACATCTTGCCTATAGCTTAATTGGTATCGTGAGGCAAAGGGATTTGTGTACACATTACAGGTTCAGAGCTGATATTATATTCTTGTATGCTATGGTGTCAATATGTGCTTCTAGGTGCCGCTATTGACAAGTCGGCTGAGTTGGACTCGAGCTGACAATCAGCTAAGTTAGACTATAGCCGAAACCAATTATACCTAAACCTACAGGGTTGCATGCTTAAGGGGATAAGAACATGCATTCAAGTTGGACTCGGATACGGCTCGATCGGATAGGGATCCGATCGGATAGAGTCCTATGGGCTTACGAAGTCCTGTCGGCCAACTCTATGAGATTCGGATAGGATCCGATTCAAAATAGAGTCCCGATGGGCCTCTAGGCCCAACCGGATACTCTATATAAAGGGGCGAGGGGTGGAGAGTTGCTGCATCGAATTGAACCGAATCAATCTGATTTGGCGCAAGAGAAGTCGGCGAGATCAATCTCCACGGGAACCCTCCCCACCTTCGAGCCAAAACCCTAGCCATGCATCTTGTGCTAGCACACGGGTGTTTGGCGTTCTGTCCCTGGACATGTGGATACCGGTAGAGGCGCTGTTACGTTTCGGTGCTGTTGATCGGCTACAAATCGGCTGCGGTCGAGCGCATCAGAGCGAGGCGTGAGAACACGGTCGAACGACTCGGATCGGCTGCGGCATCGGCGAATCGGCTGATTGGTGAATCGGCTATTGGCAAATCGGCTGTCATCAACCAGCACTGTTTCAGATCGGATAGCCTTGATTGGCTTTTTCCGCTGCATACTCCAATTGGTAATGATCTATCGACCCTTACTTGCAAGTGTTCCTGGTTTGCGCGGTAGAAAAGTTTTTGTTTTCGGCTAGCATAGCCTCCGCGTAACCCTTCACATACCGCGGGGCGTGGGTTATGAATGCTGAAGCTGATCGGCCCCCCTTCGCTGACATTCACTGAGCTCTGGAAGAAGCCCCATAGCCGTTGGCACACGTGCGCAATGGGGACCGACTTCTCCCGAGCTGGGTCGTGGCCGCCCGAGTTCTCATATGTCGGGTGGATACTGTCCTTGCAGGGCTGAAGGCTGCAGATGGCGAATTTCAGCGCCACTTGGCCGCCGGTCAGGCCTCGCCTTTCCAAATCTTTGACCAAGGCGACAAGTTCGTTAACTTGGTCTTGGTCATTGGAGGAGCAAGTGGCCGTCCAGGGAGCCACCGGACTCAGCTCCCGTTCGGTGTCAGAGTTGAGCGGCGGCACATGGTTCCCGATGTAGAACTATTCGGCGTGCCAGCCTTTGTTTGAGGTCGTCAAGTTGAGAGGGATGTAGCTCTACGACATCTTTGTAGGGTCTCCTCAAAGAGGGCAACCCCCACAATATCACATAACTTCCCAGGAGTCTGGTTATGCGTGAGATAGTACAGATACAAGAACTTTATATTTTAAAACAAACTATTAATGTTCAAGTACATCTCATACAATACAAGAAAACCACGACACTTCCAAAGGGATAGCCCGAGTGTAGAGTCGACCTAGAAATCGTACTCATCTTCCCAATCCTCTAGGGTACTTGGGAATTTTTCTTCCGCTTCGGGGTTACCAGAATATGATTTATGCAAGAGCGAGCATCGATGGTACTCAGCAAGCCAAACTCGATATAATTTTATAGAAATATGCATGCTATATCGACAAGAGAAATGAATTATAAAGATATTCCTACCATGACGATATAACCTACTCTTCTTTTAAAACAATCTATATATACATTTGGGAAATATAAAGCATGAAATAAATTCTATATCCCATTCCATTCTAAATGTACTTAAACATGATTATTTAATTTTATAATAGTATTTAAGAAAAGTACTCATGCCATTATTCTGGATTCACCCATGGACATAACTCCATTGACCGGGGGTACGGTGTATTCAAATACAATCACCCCTGCAGTGTTTGCCCATCTTTACCCGAGGATTAACCCTAGGTTGCAAGGCTAAGGATAACATAGCATTTATATAGTTCTAACCTTTTCTGATATGTGAACGAGACCTGAAGGGCTATCTTAATAGGGGCACCAATTCTAACCATTAATTGGTGTCCTCACCCCTATTTAATAGCTGCTCGTCACACACTTGCCCCGGCTTGGTGAAACCTAGAACTATCTTAACAGATGGTACCGATCTGGTTTGTATCGGCGTTGTTATCCCCTATTTATATAGTTGTCCACCAATAAGACTTTACCAACACTATAAATCTCCAATGCTATTATGCGCATTAATAAATCTCCTGAGTCCCAAGGGAGATCGGAGAGAAATATATAAATGCTATGCCGGTATAACCGGTCCATCGAATGGGCGAAACTATGTCTTTATTCTGGCACAAGAGTTTTTATATTTTTCTGGCATATAGCCAAAATCATTTGTGTCATACGAAATGATAGGAATTTCATATACCTATCACATGAAATACTGGATCATTTTCCATTCTATTGTATGAAATAATAATACAATTCCATATGACCATTGCATGAAATATTAATGCATATGATAATGCTCATTTTATTACTCTCATGATTTTATGCTTAATGCAGGCTATCAGAATGTTGTCTAAGGAGAAGGAGAATATATCTAATCATGTGAAATAATAAGCTTCTCCTTTTCTATACATAAAATGATAGGATATTTCTAATGCATGAAATAATAACTTATATGTACTAAAGAATTCCTTATATTCACATGAAATATTGATATAAATAATTTAAATGATATTTAAAACTATATGAAATGATAGTTTATAACTATCTATCTTAACAACCCATCCCACAAAATATTCTAACTAAATATACTATTTATAACATGGTAATTTATTATTTTTAAATTTTATAAATGATCAAGGATAGTTTGACTAGCCTTGAGTGTCAACGGTCTCATATCTTTATTTGGTTGGAGGGCAACAAGAACGTTTACGATGACTTCTTGGTTGAGTTCAGCTTCCTCCACGAACTCGATGTCGCGATCTTTGATTTGGAGTTTGATTGGTCGAGGATGATTAATTTTGAATTTCTCTTTTGCGGCCGAGCTAGGGTTCTTCAGAACTTTTCTCTAATCTCTCGCGAAATTCTCAGAGTATGGACTATGGTAGCTAGGGATTTTTTAGGGGAATTAGAGAAGACAAGATGGCGATCAATTTTGGTACATACGACTTAGGCTCTCATGGTTTATTTATAGCCTTCCTAGGTCGGTTTCTCCATAAGATAAGGCCGGCGGCAATGGCGGTTCAGCGTAGGTCGGTTCGCTGGCGATAAGGGTGACGCCGTGGCTTAACCAATGTAGTGTGGGCATGTAGTAATGACTAAGGTGGTCCCCTTCCATTGGTTCTTGGTGCGGGTGGGTGAGGTCAAGCGTCCTCGGGCGGCAAGCTTCGGCGGCGTGGTTGGATGAAATCAGTCCCGCCGGTGATAAGTGTGCGCCGTGGTCGGGTCGATCGGTTTCTAGCTCATGGGATAGGCTAGGTTGGTTCTCTCGGGTTGATTTGTGGCGCCAGTGGACATGGCCAGCGCCCACAGGGCATCAGCCGCGGGTTGCAGTGGCCATTGGTCGGCCAAAACAGGGAGGAAGGAAGGGAGGGAAGACGATAGGGAAAAGGAGGAAAAAAGAGAAAAAGAAAAAAGAAAAAGAAAAAGAGGAAAAAGAAAAACAGCAAAAATAAATAAATAAAAAGAGGATTGGAAGAAAAACGTAAAATTTGAAAAAGGTTTAATAAAATTTAATTTAGGTTTTAAAATTAATTTAAATTTAATTTGAAAACTAAATTAAGATTTTTCAAAAATAAAAATCAATCATTAATACCATTTGATTTTCTAACTTGAAATTAAAGAAAAATTTATAAATATTTAGGGGATTTAAATACTTCAACACTGAACATATTACAAAACTTATTCGCAAAAAAAGTTTCTTCACCTTTTATTCATTTTTGAGAGTACAATTTTTAGACTGTTACAATCTTCTCCCGGAATTGATTCGGCCTCGCCAACCGCGCCGCGCCCGGTCTCCTGAGGCGTAAGTAATGGCGAAAAAGATTAAAGTGCCGGTCTATTCCAAAAAGGCCTCGCAGAGATGAATAAAGATAGAAATCTAGAGGATGGAGTTAGGATTGAGGTTGCAAAGGGTAATGTCGTAGTAATGGAGCAGGCCCCGAAGAAAGGGGTGGGTCGATATTCCGAACTAACGAAGGAGGAAGGTGGAGAAGACGACCAACTCGCCGGAGTCCAGGGTTGGGAACTGCTCTCCCCACGCTGTCCGCCACATCGCGAGCTCCCGAGCGTGGAGGACGCCGAGCCGCTACAAGTCTACCATCATCTCCTTCCCGGCACGCGAAGGGACGAAGGCCGAGCCAGACTCGACCTCGTCTCCCCAGCTGACGAAGCCTTCCCCGATTTCTTTGACATCTTCTTCGGTGCCATAGGTCTTGATTAGGAAGATCAATGGCCCTCGCGAGTGCGAATGGTGCTTAGGAAGCGCAAGTGGCGAAAGAGCACGACGGAGTAATTAACAGCGTTCGCGGGGTCACCGTTATGCGTCCCGAGGAAGTCGCCGCTGGGTATGCCACTTTTGCCAACTCACCGTTAGTTCCGCATGTCGTTTCACGGAGAATGGAGAACCAAGGGCACGATTAGCCGTTGTGCAGCGTCGGTTTTCATGACCCTGACGAAACATGATTAGCAGATTGTCAGGAGACCTCAGTTGGGAAGCGTGCCCTGAGTTCAGGGGCCCGCCCGGCGCTGAGCTCCGCATAACTCTCTGTTGACTTTGTTGACCACCACTGGCCTCCGTGTCGTGGCTCTAGCGACTCGAGCGATGGCCTCTGGGCCACTGTTGACACGAAAAACACACACACTGGCCTGGAAGATCTGCTGAGCTCCAGTGCAGGTCCTAAAACGATGAAGCATAGGCGTGCCAGTCAGTTTGATCCTGCCACTGACAAGATATACAAAGCAGCAAAGCATAAAGCATATCAGCCGACAGGCCGATAACCAAAACAGTCGATCGGCCGATAGGCCGATAACGCGATTCCAGCCGATTCTGACATCGGCTGATAACCAAAATAGCCGATCGGCCAATAGGTCGATGGCACGGTTCCAGTCGATGCCGATGTCAGTCGATGCAGTTAGGGTTTTAATCCATCGGCTGATCAAATATCTATATAAAGGTGATCGGCTGGCAATAACATGATGATATAGTAATGTAATATAGCAAAAACCAATCACATGATAAAATAAACAATGATCTAAAGATTAAAGAACATATCGACTGGAGGTCCGATGGCTTTAAATCCAAATGATTAGAAACCTTTGCTGCAATCGGCTAAAACCAACTTTGTATATAATCCTTGTAAGCCGATGCAACGTCCAGGTAACTCATCGGCTGAAACCCCGATGAAACAATGATTGATGCCTACTGACTTAAATAAATCTAACTTACAACCATAACCTTATAGGTCAGACCTAACCGATGCAGCATAAGGTTGATGATTGCCTAATAGATTTAAACTAGCCGATATGACACCGATCAAAGTAGTCATGTGCTAAATTTAACCAAGACAACTAAACTATCAATGTGAAATTTAATACATCAGATAAGATCGGCTATCCCTTCGATGAAACATTAGCATAAACCTATCGGCTTAACAAGACTTAGATTATGAATAACAATCTAGTAGGTCAGACCTAACCGATGTAGCACGAGATTGTATATGATAATCTAACACTCAATGAGCTGATAGATCTGTCTAATATGATGGATATAACAAATCTATCTAAAGCGACATTTTGTTTAAAGAAACATCAACTTGATCAGAATATCAGACCTAACCGAGAAAGTCCTAACTAAGCCGATGTGACTATAAACAGTAATGGAACTAAAGATAGAGATGATATACCAGATAGGCAACACTTGCGTCGGCCCGATTAGAATGTCAGACTCAACCAAGGAAGTCCTAGCCACGCCAACGCAAGCAAATATGATGGAACTCACTTCTTTCCGAAGGTCGAACTCAATCGATACAGTTCATGCTCGAAAACAAGAACTCGTAGAAACAAATGAAAGTAAAAGGGTGGTGATGTGCTGAATTGTATTGATCGTGAGATTAGATTTCATGAACCTCAGGCTTACATATTATACCCACAGGCTAACGTAGATCCTAACATATTACAATCCAAACTTTCCTAAAGATAAAAGGAAACAAACCGAATCGTTATTGGACACTAACACAATTTCCTAAAGATAAAAAGTTAAACTAGCAAATTCTTCCTAATTAATAGATACAAGCCGCATCCTTCCTGAACTCGGTTTCTTCTGGATAAGACCTTCCAAACCAAATCTAACAAGAATCCGACTGCTGGAAATGTTGATAACAGAAAACCCCCACCAACCGATGCAAAACTCTAAGCCGATACCAGCTTTGAGCCGCTGTGATCCTTGAGCCAATGGGGACTCCGGGGCTTACCAAATTCCGGCGTTAACACACGCCACCAGTTTTGGAGTATGAGAAGTCATGCTTCGAAATTATCCTTGCCTTGATCGCCCCAAAACTGATTCTTATCTTCTTCTTGACATCGGCTCTCGTAAGCCGATACCTTCTGTATTAGATGAGCTAGGCTGTCAAACTCAGGGAAGAAAAATTTATCTTTGATTGGTATTGACAACCCTTGGAATGCGAGTTCTGCTAGCTGCTCATCACTTAAATTCAAATTATAACATTGGCTGCGGACATTACAAAACCATTGAATATATTCCTTCGCTGATTCCCCTTCTTGTTGTTTAACTGATATCAAGTCTGCAAGCTTCAACTCATCATCCCCAGCAAAGAAGTACAAGTGAAATTGTTTCTCAAGATTAGCCCAACCTTTGATAGAGTTTGGTGGCAATGATGAAAACCATGTGAAGGCTGATACAGTCAAAGACATTGGAAAAAGTCTAACTTTCACAGCTTCTTCAGCCGATGCCTCCCCACATTGAGCTAAGAATCGGGTGATATGTTCTATCGTAGATACACCATCCTGCCCTGAAAACATGAAAAAAATCTAGAGCTTTGTACCGGCTTGGAAGTGGAACCCTATCAAACCACTCAGGATATGGCAGCCGATACACAAAAGTTTGATCTTTGGGTTTAATTCCAAACTGCTTCTCCATTACCCTTGCAATCATATCGGCCCAATATTCTTCAGATTGATACCTTTGAGTTTCCTCTGGTCAATACTGTTGTTGCGGCTCTTCGTGCCAATACAGATCAACTTGCCCCCCGAGCCAATATTGTTGTTGCTGATGATGTTGAGATTGCTCACCAATTTGCTCCCCGTGCTGACTTCTTAAGGCAATTACCCTGGAAACTATCTCCTCGATCAAACCATGTAATGTACTCATCAAAACTCCAGATTGATCGAACATAGCACGATGAACGATCTTATCAACTGTCTCTTGAAGCGCCACATCATTCATCGCCTCAAAAGATTGCCCCTTCTCTTCATTCATCGGCTCAAGAGATCGTTCTTCCTTGGCCTTGACTTCTTTATCAGACATCTTATTGCAATTATGGGTCCCATGAGCCGTGTAAAAAATATTTGTTGTCAAAAACATGGTCCCACCAAGCGTGCCAAAAACGTGTTGATCAAGAAAAGATACGCACTGGCCTGGGAGATCTGCTTACCTCCAGTGCAGGACCTAAAATCGATGAAGCCTAGGCGTCCCCGTCAGTTTGATTCTGCCACTGACAACATATAGAAAGCATCAAAGCATAAAGCATATCAGCCGACAGGCCGATACCAAAATAGTCGATCAGCCGATAGACTGATAGCGCGATTCCAGCCGATGTTGATGTCGGCCGATAACCAAAACAGCCGATAGACCAATAGGCCGATGGCACGATTCCAGCTGATGCCGATGTCAGCTGATGCAGTTAGGGTTTTAATCCATCGGCTGTGTGGTGAGCAAATATCTATATAAAGGCGATCAGCTGGCGTTAACATGATGATATAGTAATGTAACATAGCAAAAACCAATCACATGATAAAATAGACAATGATGTGAAGATTAAAGCACACATCGGCTGGAGGTCCGTTGGATTTAAATCCAAATGATTAGAAACCTTTGCTACAACCGGCTAAAACAAACTTTGTATATAATCCTTTTAAGCCAATGCAACGTCCAAATAACTCATCGGCTGAAACCCCGATGAAACAATGATTGATGCCTACTGACTTAAATAAATCTAACTTACAACCACAACCTCATAGGTTGGACCTAACCGATGTAGCATAAGGTTGATGATTGCTTGATAGATTTAAACCAGCCGATATGGCACCGATCAAAGTGGTCATGTGCTAAATTTAACCAAGATAACAAAACTATCAAAGAGAAATTTAACACATCAGATAAGATCGGCTATCCTTCCGATGAAACATTAGCATAAACCTATCGGCTTAACAAGACTTGGATTATCAATAACAATCTAGTAGGTCAAACCTAACTGATGCATCATGAGATTGTATATGATAATCTAACACTCAATGAGCAGATAGATCGATCTAATGTGATGGATATATACAAATCTATCTAAAGCAACATTCTGTTTAAAGAAACATCAACTTGATCAGAATATTAGAACTAACCGAGAAAGTCCTAACTAAGCCGATGTGACTATAAACCGTAATGGAACTAAATATAGAGATGATATACGAGATAGGCAACACTTGCGTTGGCCCGATTAGAATGTCGGACTCAACTGAGGAAGTCCTAGCCACGCCAACGCAAGCAAAGATGACGGGACTCACTTCTTGCTGGATGTCGAACTCAATCGATGCAGTCCATGCTCAAAAACAAGAACTCATCAAAACAAACAAAAGTAAAAGGGTGGCGATGCGCAGAATTGTATTCATCGTGAGATTAGATTATATGAACCTCGGGCTTACATATTTATACCCAAAGGCTAACAAAGATCCTAACATATATTACAATCCAAACTTTCCTAAAGATAAAAGGAAACAAACCGAGTCCTTATTGGACACTAACACACTTTCCTAAAGATAAAAAGGAAAACTAACAAATTCTTCCTAATTAATAGATACAAGCCGATACCAGCTTGGAGCCTATAGGTGCCGGTTTTAGATGTTTCGGCACCTATAGTGCTGATCTCTATGTGTATTTTTATGGTAGTGGGGGACTCCGAGGCTTACCAAATTCTGGCGTTAACAGCCATCCCCCGGTCGGGGTCGAAACTACCATAAGTCTCCGGGTAGTAGTTCTGACCAACTCGCCGACCACCACTGGCCTGCAAGTCGTGGTTCTACTGACTCGGGCGATGGCTTCAGGCCCATCCCCCGATCGGGGTCGGAACTACCATAAGCCTCCGGGCAGTAGTTCTGACCAACTCGCTAACCACCACTGGCCTCCGGGCCGTGGTTTTGTCGACTCGGGCGATGGCTCCCGGGCCATCCCCCGGTCGAGGGTTGCCTTCGGGCAGTAGTTCTGACCAATTCGCCAACCATCGCTGGCCTCCAGGCCATGTCTTTGCCAACTCGGGCGGTGGCTTTCGGGCCACCCCTCGGTCACGGTCAGGATTACCATAGACCTCCGGGCGGTAGTCCCGATCACTTATCTGACCGCCACTGGCCTCCGGACCGTGGCTTTGCCGACTCGGGCGATGGCTTCCGGACCATCCCCGATCGAGGGCCGGAACTACCATAAGCCTCCGGGCAGTAGTTCTGACCAACTCGCCAGCCACCACTCGCCTTCAGGCCGTGGCTGGCCATCCCCCGGTCGAAGTTGGAATCACCATGACCTTCCAGGCTGCATACCCGTTAAACACAATAATCATCGTAGGACCGTGAGGTACGGTCGGATTGTAGAAGAAAAATAAAAAACAATCCAACAGACTGGACCCTAGGCTTGGAGCATTATAACCGACGATCAAAAATGTATATTTTAACGAAAGGGTAATGAGAGTGTTTACATCGATTTTCTGGTTGAATCCTTAATCCTCCGGTGAGCTTGGTGTCGCGGTCTACCGATAAATGGGTTGGGAAGGATTAAATATAAAACATATATGTATATATATATATATAGGGAAGGGTTGATTAGGAATTATAAAGATAGTTTATAATTCTTTGGAAAATGTTTCTATTTGTTCATATAAAACTACGTGTATAAATGAACTTCTCCAAAGATAATATTGTTGGAAATTGAATAGGTTAAAAAGTTTGAATATAAAAACTTATAGTTATTTGCAAAAGAAACTTTTAGAAGTGAATGAATAATGATCTCTTTAAAAGATGAAAAATCTCTCGTAAATGAAGTTTAGGGAGGTAAAAAGAATTTTAATATTTTTCTAGGATTTTTATTAGGCTTATACTTATTTTTAGTCCCTTAGAAAAATTAAAATAAGAATTTTCAAAAATTTTACTTCGGCCAGGAATCGAACCAGCGCCCTCCCTCTCGCTCGGCTCGGCTCAAACCACTGAGCTAGCAAGCCGATCTCTTCCTCTCTCCCTTTTTTTTCTTTTTCTTCCCTCCTTTCTTCTCCTTATTCTTCCCCCGGCGAGGCCGATGGTGGGTCACGGGCAAATGGCGGCGAGGACGGCCGGAGCTCAGAAACAACAGGGCCCTACACCATCTACGCGACGTGGGGAATCCATTTCGAGCCACGGCTGGGTCGGGGAGGCGACGGGGCGGTTTGGCGACAGCGAGGCGACGCTCCGATGACAATGCGGCCGAACCAAGGGGTCCTAGAGCATCTACGGGACACGGGGTGCTAGCTAGGGGATTGGTTTGGCCGAAAGGGATGGTGGTGGCCGGCAACGTGCGCACGACGGTGGCCGAAACAGAGGGCTCGATGGCGCTCGTCGCCAGCGATTTCCGGCAGCTATTCGGCTCAGGAATCCTAGGGGAAATGAAGCTCTTGACGTGAGGATTGTAATAGTAGCTTTAATTCGAGAAGAAATCGACCGAGGACGACGAATTTTGAGTTTTTCTCTGGGCGGCCGAGTTAGGGTTCCTCCGACCGGGCTCCGATCTTTTGAGAAATTCTAGCGCTGTGGTGATCCGATCTTTTAGGGTTTTCGAAACCCTTTTTGATTTCTCTTTCTTTTAAATGAGTGTATTTTTATTTATAACATGCAATAAAACTTGCAAATAAGTACAACAAGATGCAATGCTTCAAAAAGTTTTGTGGGCTCTGGTTTTTAAGTTGTGATTTTTAAGTTTCGATTTTCAGGATGTTACAGTCGGCTGCAGGAGGTGCAAGCCAAAATCGACCATCGGCTAAGGAAGAAGAAGAAGCAAGAATGCCCAAGGAAAGAGTGGCGTGTGAAGAACAAGATTGCTTCAGCCGACGAAGCTCAAGCCGAGAAGGCAAAAAGATTGGCCAAAGAGAAAGCTGTGACCTCTTGCTGATGAGAAATTTCTCTCACGCGCTGGCCTGGGAGATCTGCTTAGCTCCAGTGCAGGTCTTTCTCGGCTACCTGTGCTGTACAGGGCCTGCGAGGTTGTTTGATCTGTTAACCAACAAGAAAAATAAAGATATATGCGTTAAGTGTCAATTTACATATATATGCTATCCCGAAGTGCATTTAAACTAAGTGACTATAATAGATCGGTTGCGCTGAGATAGTATTAACCACTTAATCCAAATATACCATGGTAGATATATGTTTAAACAGCCTAGCCGATACCGTATGTCCAACTGTGAATCGGCTAATACTCCGACTCATCTTATGAAAAGATATTGATCTAAGCTAAATGCGCTAAACCTAGATCAGTCGGCAGTCAGCTGTGGCTGACAGGCTGATTCTGGCTTAGGGCATTTAACTAGAGGAAGATCTTAATATAAGAGGAACTTTTAATAAACCTGATAGTAAATACCAAAAAGAATATTAAAACAGATAAGGCCGGCTGAAACCCCAGCACTATCTCTAAACATATACATCTAACCGAATAGATCATAAAAGCTCTAAAAACGACTTAATAGATCAATATTGATGCATCATTGTGGAGATTATGGCAATCGGATGTCCACATGGCAAGCTTATCCGACTGGAGATAGGGATAGGTTGCGCCTGCCAATTATGTAAACCAACTACGACTTGTGTATTACGTTGCCGATTAAGATAAGGCAACGGCTCATAGTCACGGTTTGGTAAGATTGAGGAAACCGACTTAGAATAAGATAAGGTTTCCAACTTGTAAACCCGCCTCCCAAGACAATATAAGGGGGGTAAGGGGTGTCCCTTGAGGGATATGCTTTATCAGCTTTCAGCTTTAGATTCAAGAGATCAATAAACACTCGACGGATCGAATCCCCGAAACAGGAGTAGGATTTTACCTCGCGAGAGGGCCTGAACCTGTCTAAACCTTGTTTTCCACCTAATCCATCAACCTTGGCGATCTTGACTGCATCCCCAATATTCTATTGCCGAAACCGAGTTTCGACAGTTGGCGCGCCAGGTGGGGCCCGCGCGTCAAGACTTCTTCGACAATCTCGCCGGCAAGTATGATGGGATCTTCTTCAGGCATCGACGACTTCGCCGCCAACGGCTTCAACAAGCTCTCCTCCCCAACTCGGATTCGGACCAGTCGGGAGGGGGAACCCGCTCGGCGCCGTTCGGGTTACCGAACAATGCGAAGATCTACGACCGAATCCTGAGTTCCAAGATTCAGTCCATCCACACTGAAGGAGGAATCCACTCGACGCCGTTCGGACTACTGAACGCCGCTGAGATCTACAGCTGTCTTCTCACCTCCCCATCGGAATCAATCTACTCAGGGGGAGAAACCCTCTCGACGCCGTTTGGATTACCAAACGCCGCTGAGATCTACTGCAAACTCCTCTCCCCCGAGTCGAGATCAACCCACTCGGAGGGATCCATGTCATCAAGCTACGACTCGGACTGGAACGATCCAGATCCGAGCAACCCAGGCTCGAGGGAAGTCGTAGTCATCCTCCAACCGTTCGGGTCATGCTCATCCTCGGAGCTCGACGAATACCTCAGCTCTTCAGGGTTCGACGACCTCTACGGCATCAACTCAGATGATGCCAACCACTCCGACTGCGACAAGGACTACAAGCCGAAGTGCTTCGACGTCCTCATGGCTGAGGTGGCCGAGACCGACTCAGCCATGGCCCGTAGGGTCACAGAAGAAGAACAAGCCAGACTTGAGCAGGAGCGCAAGCTGGCAGAAGACGAGAGGAGGCGCAAGGAGGACGCCGACAGGAGAAAGCGAGATCTGAGGGCAACTGGACGATCTGCTCGGGAGGCTATACTCCAGACGCGAGTCGACAACGCCAATATATTCCAAACGACCCAGCAGAACGCCGTTGCCGCACTCACCCTCCTCGACACCATGATCGAAACGGCTCCCGCCAGCGTGACACCAATTCTGGACAAGATCAAGACCATTGTCACGACCACAGCCAATTGCTCTCCTTCCACCTCAGCCCGAAGACCGACTGAGTCCGTGGCAGAAACGCCCGACAGAAGCCGACTCCCGCCACTGAGGTCAAAGGATTACAAGAGGCCCGAGCAAGACCGGACAGCCACTAGGTCAAGAGACCTTCACCACGAGACCACGCGCAAGCATCAGGAGCAATCGGCCGACTCCCACGAGAAGCGGCACTGACGACCACCCGTCCAACACCGGGTCCGCCGCAGCAACAACTCCGACTATCGAAGCAGCTTGCCAAGGACCCCACCGAGTGATCTGCGGGAAGTCCACGACCGACGCTATCAAGAACGAGATCAGCGCTCCCACGAAGATCGAAGGGGCTCGCCCGATAGCAATGACGATGGAGTACCCGCTTTCACTCGGGACCTGCGCCGAGTGCATTGGCCGAATGGTTTCAAGCCAACAGGAATCGAGAAGTACGACGGGAAGACCGACCCCGAGTCGTGGCTAACCGTGTACACCCCGAGTCGTGGCTAACCGTGCGGCAGGAGATGACAACAAGGCCATGGCCAATTACCTGCCTATTGCCCTTGCTAACTCAGCCAGGAACTGGCTCACGAGCTTGCCAAGAGGCTCGATCGGCTCGTGGAGTGAGTTAAGGGACCACTTCGTCGCCAACTTCCAGGGCACTTTTGAGAAGCCTTGGACCCACTTCGACCTCTACAATGTCATCCAGAAGCCAGATGAGCCATTGAAGGACTACATCCGGCGCTTCTCCGGAAAGCGCAACGAGATCCCCAACATCACCGACAACATCATCATCGCCGCCTTCCAGAAGGGAGTCTATGATGAACTGTTGATCGGAAAATTTGGGTGCAAGCCACCGAAGACAGTGAAGCAGATGTTCGAGATGGCAAACTCTTACGCCAAGTCCAGCGACGCGATCAAAGCGGCGCGCCAAGACCGGCCTGACAGAAGGGACGACAAGCAGTCGAGAGGAAGCTGACACCCAAAGAAGGATAACAGCAACAACAACCAGGCCCAGAAGGACCGCAAGCGCCGGCCTGAGGACCTTGTTGCCACGACGTCCAACTCCCAACGTCGTCCCCGAGTCGCGGCCTATGACACTATCATGAACGCTCAGTGCATGCATCATCCCAACCACAAGCACGCGGCCAAGGATTGCTTCATTTACAAGCAATTCGCCGAGCAATATGCGGCACAACTCAACAAGAAGCCGACTGACGAAGCCGGTCCATCGGGCACCAAGAAGAACAACCCGGCTGAAAATACGGAGCCCTTTCAAGACCCCGTGGGCGAGCTGAATCACATCTTCGGGGGGCCGCAAGCCTATGAATCCAAGAGGAAACAGAAGCTAACCGACCGCAAGGTCAACGCGGCGCAACTGGAAGTCCCACAATACCTACGATGGTCGGAGGTGGCCATCACGTTCGACCGCTCGGATCACCCTGACCGAGTGGTTCACTCGGGGCGGTATCCCCTAGTCCTAGACCCGGTGGTCCGCAACATCAAGCTGAAGCGCGTCCTCATTGATGGGGGCCGCGCCCTCAATATTTTGTTCGCCATGACCTTGGACGAGATGCAAATCCCAAGAGCCGAACTGAAGGCAAGCTCAGCCCCCTTCCACGGAGTTATCCCGGGGCTGTCGTCCATGCCACTCGGGCACATCGCCCTTCCAGTCACCTCCGGAGTTCGCGAGAACTTCCGAACGAAGAATATCACTTTCGAGGTGGCCGACTTCGAGACGGCCTACCACGCGATCATTGGAAGGCCTGCACTTGCCAAGTTCATGGCGATACCGCACTATACCTACCTCTGCATGAAGATGCCGGGTCCAAACGGCGTCATCACTCTTCGCAGCGACATCAAACAAGCCTTCACTTGCGACAAGGAAAGCTGCGACATGGCCCAATCTCGTGAGAGATTGTGTGGCCAGGAGGAAATCCGATTGGCTGCATCAACTTCTGCAGAGGGTGAAATCCCCATAAAGAAGATAGCCAAGTCGGGAGAAAGCGACGCCAAAACAAAGAAAATCTCCATTGATCCATCGGATCCTTCCAAAACCGCTGTAATCGGCGCTGAGCTAGATCCTAAATAGGAAAGCGCGCTCGTCACCTTCCTCCATATAATAAAGATGTTTTTGCTTGGAAACCATCTGATATGCCTGGAATTCCTAGGGAGGTGATCAAGCACTCTTTACATGTCAAAGAAAACGCGAAACCAATCAAACAACGATTGCGCCGTTTTGCTCAGGATCAAAAAGATGCCATCAAGGAAGAACTCACAAAGCTTTTAGCTGCCGGTTTTATCAAAGAAGTCCTCCATCCTGACTGGCTGGCTAACCCGGTCCTGGTCCAGAAGAAGATAAGGCAGTGGCGCATGTGCGTTGACTACACCGACCTCAACAAAGCCTGCCCCAAAGATCCATTCGCGTTGCCTCGCATCGAGCAAGTCGTGGACTCAACACGGTCGCTCTTAAGCTTTTGGGTTGTTACTCGGGCAACCACCAAATCGCTTGAAGGAATCGACGCCCGAAAACGTCATTCATCACGCCGTTTGGGGCTTATTGCTACATCACGATGCCTTTCGGCCTGAAGAACGCCGGAGCCACATACCAGCGCATGATCCAAAGGTGTTTCCAGACACAGATTGGGAAGAACGTGAAAGCTTGCGTCGACGACGTCGTCATCAAGACCTGATCGCTGACTTAGAAGAAACCTTCGCGAACATCCGGGCCTTCAGAATGAAGTTGAACCCGGAGAAGTGCACGTTCGGCGTGCCATCAGGCAAACTGCTTGGCTTCATGGTGTCACATCGCGGCATTGAAGCTAACCTAGAAAAAATCAATGCTATCCTAAATATGAAGCCCCCGAGTAACCAGAAAGACGTTCAGAAGCTTACTGGCTGCATGGCGGCGCTAAGCCGATTCATCTCCCGACTCGGCGAACGTGTCATGCCTTTCTTTAGGTTACTGAAGAAAACTGACGACTTCTAGTGGACTACGGAAGCCCACAAAGCCTTTGAAGATTTTAAAGAATTTCTCATGACACCGCCCGTCCTAGCATCACCTCAGCCTCAGGAGCCCCTGCTACTGTACGTCTCAGCGACTCACCAAGTGGTCAGCATGGTTCTCGTGGTCGAGCGCGAAGACGAAGGGCGAGTCCAGAAGATTCAGAGGCCAATCTACTTCGTTAGCGAAGTATTGGCAGGAGCCAAAATTCGCTACCCTCAGGTACAAAAATTGCTATGTGGTGTTCTGATAACCGCGAGAAAATTGGCGCACTATTTTCAGAGTCACTCGGTCATAGTCGTCACCTCCTTTCCGCTCGGCGATGTCATCCACAACCGGGAGGCGACTGGCGCATTGCGAAGTGGGCCCTGGAGCTGATGCTGCTGGACTTAACTTTCAAGGCGAGGACGTGTGTAAAGTCACAAGCCCTAGCAGACTTCCTGGCCGAGTGGACCGAACAACAAGAAGATGTACCTCGAGAAGACCTACAGTACTGGACCATACACTTTGACGGATCCAAGAGGATCACCGGCTTGGGAGCAGGAGTCGTGCTGATCTCCCCGACTGGGGAAAGGCTAAGATATGTTCTCCACCTCCACTTCTCCGCCTCGCACAACATCGCCAAGTACGAAGCCCTGCTACATGGACTGCGACTGGCTGTTTCACTCAGGATACAACGGTTAGTCGTGAAAGGAGATTCCCAGCTGGTCGTCAATCAAGTAATGAAAGACTGGTCTTGTCTAAACGACACCATTGAGGCCTACCGGCAAGAAGTTCGCAAACTTGAAGACAGGTTTGACGGATCGGAGCTATCCCATGTCCTAAGACATAATAACGAGGCATGACGAGTTGGCGCAGCTCGGGTCCAAGCGAGAAGCGCTCCAACAGACATTTTCGTAGAGCATCTCTATGAGCCGACTGTCGCAGCAAAACCAACTCCCAACGAGCAAGCTGCAGACCAGGTCGCCATGATTGACGCCGACTGGAGGACACCACTCATCAGATTTTTAACTCAGCAAGAGCTGTCGGAAGACCGGGATGAGGCAGAACGCGTCCGACGCCGCTGTCAAGCTTATGTCATGGTTGATTCTGATTTATACAAGAGGAACCCCTCTGGAGTCCTGATGAGATGCATCACACCTGAGGAAGGACGGCAACTACTCCAAGATATCCACTCGGGCATATGCGGAAGCCACGCGGCAGCACGCACCTTGGTGGGCAAAGCCTACAGACAAGGTTTCTTCTGGCTTACGGCGGTCTTCGACGCTGACAAGGTGGTTCGCACGTGTGAAGGTTGCCAGTTCTTTGCTCGGCAAAGTCATCTCCCAGCCGAAGAACTACAAACGATTCCACTATCCTGGCCATTCGTAGTATGGGGCTTAGACATGGTCGGTCCTTTCAAAAAGGCTCCAGGAGGATTCACACATTTATTCGTCGCAATCGACAAGTTTTCCAACTGGATCGAGGCTAAGCCGGTTGCTACAATCACCGCTGATAAGGCACGAGACTTCATCCTCAACATTGTGCATCGGTTCGGCGTCCCAAACAGAATAATAACCGACAATGGGACTCAATTCACTGGAGGCATTTTTAAGGAATTCTGTGAAGACTTCGGCATCAAAATCTGCTATGCATCAGTCGCACATCCCAAAAGCAATGGACAAGTTGAGCGTGCCAACAGCATGGTTCTTCAAGGCATCAAGGCCCGAGTGTTTGACCGGCTAAACCCTTATGCCGACAAATGGGTCCAAGAACCCCCCTCGGTTCTATGGTCCCTACGGACTATGCCCAGTCGGGCTACCGGCCAAACTCCTTTCTTTTTGGTCTACGGCGCAGAAGCCATGTTGCCAAACGAGATGGAGTACGAATCTCTCCGAGTCCGCAGCTTTAACGACGAACGCTATGACCAAGACCGAGTGGATGACCTCACCCGTCTGGAAGAGGCCCGTGAGGCAGCCCTGATCCAGTCGGCAAGATATCTCCAAGGACTCAGATGATACCACAGCCGCAATATTCAAGAACGAGCTTTTATTGTCGACGATTTGGTTCTACGCAAGATTCAGACCACCAAGGACCGTCACAAGTTATCTCCATTATGGGAAGGACCGTATATAATTGCTGAGGTGACTCGGCCAGGAGCATATCGACTAAAACGTGAAGACGGATCCATGGTGGAGAACTCCTGAAACATCGAGCATCTTTGACGATACTATGCTTAAATTGCCTTAAGTTTCATGTTCTTCTTGACTGCCAACCTCAAGCAAGATGACTTCTTGAGTTAGTAGTCGGGGGCTGTACATATGTCAATAAAGCGTGGTTTTCTTCGGCAACTTATGCATATTTGGTTTATCATTGTTTAATGTTCCTTGATTCGAGTTCAATGTATAAGGACTGAGAATTTTTTGACGACCTAATCAAGCTTAGGCTTGGTGATAGTCGGACGAAAATTACATAAGAAATTTTACATAAAAACTCGGAGCAAGGCATTAACATAAATAAGCTGAATATGTACAAGTCACGTCAGAAAGTCACAAACATACAATGTTCACGAAGCAATCAAGATCAAAAGTGGTTCACTACATCGGCGGCTACTTTCTTGGCGGACTCCTGCGCTTCGCTAATCAATTCCAGGGCCCGCTCATCTGAAGTACCATCGGCGAAGCCCTCCCTGACTGAATCAACGTCTACTCGGGGGTAGAGCAACTTGGTCTGTGCAAGGGCGAAGCCCGCTCCCATGATGGCTGCCTCGGAAATATTAGCCAAATATTGATCAGGGGCTTGCCTAAGCTTATCAAAGACCTCGACGGTGTCCAACGAGCTGGTCCCGAGTCCATTATGGAACAGTGACAACAGGATCGGCGTCACCGTGTTAGCAACATCTTCCCTAACGCCTTCGGCTTTTTTGACCCTCTCAACGAAAACATCGTACTAAGCTCGGGTCTTGATCTTGTAAGCTTCCAAAGATATACGATCACACAAAGCATTCAAAGACGAAGCAACACAAAGAATGCTGTTTTGAAAGAGCTCACCTTCAAACTCACTCTCCAGCTTGGCTCTGCTGGCGTCAGCTTCGTCCAGCCGGGTTTGGAGCGAGTGGACCTCCGACGAGTTCTCTGCGACAAAAGAAGTTGTCAACGACCAAGACCAAAACAGACTGCAATTAGAGGCACAAAAAGACTAAGGAGATCGAGCTTACTCCCGACTGAACCCCGGAGGTCGAGGTTCTCCTCCCGGAGTGCGGCTATTTCTCTCCTCAGAGCCGCTTCTCTCGATGCAGCTTCCTCTCGAGTGGCCTTCACCTCCTGCTGGATGTTTTCCAGGGAGTTCAAGTGCGGGACCATCTTCTCGAGTGCATCGGATTTGGCCATCGACCGGCAATACACCCTCTGCACACAATTTCTGAAGATTGATCGAGTGAAAAGCGATTACAAAGCTACAACCGAAAAGGAGCAAAACTCACGTTTAACAGCCGTGTCGCTTCGTTCAAGCTGTCTACAAGCATGTCTCTTTCTTCATTCTCCATTTGCTTGTTCAGGATGATGCCCTGTCTCTGGCCTTCAGAATCGCGCCACTCAATCTTGATTGGAGGGACCCAGGTCTCAGAAGACTGCAACCTAGGGATCTCCTCTACTTTGGCTGATTGATCCAGAAGGAGCGAATGAAGATTCAGGAAAAATGGACTGGAGATCAAAAAGCTAGAGATTGATTCAAGACTTACCAGTTTCGGTGGCTGAATCTTTAATCGGCACTTCTTGGCTGCTTTTCCCTTCTTGGCTCTTGCCCGACCGGTCTTCAGTCGGGGCCCTGTGAGTAGCAGCCGGGGGCTCTTCTGCGGTCGACTGGTTTCCAGTCGGGGTACCCCAGTTGGCGGTCGGGGGCTTTTCCCTTGGGACATCCTCACTGAGAGGTGAGGGCCTCCCACTCGGAGCGTTCTCACTCGGGAGAGGGCTCTGGGGTTTCGGTTCTGCGGGCTGTGATGCCTCAGCCGCTGCAGTTGGCGTAGGGCCCTCACTTTGCCCAGTGGGATCAATGTTTTGAGGCCTCCTGCAAAGAGAAAGACAGGAGCAATCGGGATGAAGACGGAGAAATTTTCAACAAAGAGCACAGTTTCAGCCGTGAGACGTACCTGGTTGATCGGCGAATCTTGGGCGCCGTTTTCGGTGACGGCCTTGGAGGGGTCACATCAGCTTGAGGGGCTGGGACATCGTCGTCTAAGTCATCAATGATTAGCCTCCTCTTACTCGCCCGCTTGCTGGTGTCTTCACTCGGGGTAGCGCTCTTGCCAATCGGATCGCTCTGGATCTTTATGCTGCCAGCTGGCTTCTTGGCAGGTCATCATGATGTATTTTGTATGGCTTTGAAATAATGGAGACGTTTTCCTGCAAGAGAGATTCTTTGAACACTAAGAAGTGCCACATCAAGATCGAAAGGCAATAAAAGAGTCAAGTCAACTTACCGGAGGAGGTGGGCGATATAGGCTGTACGGGAGAACCGGCAGCATGAGGCTGCGCTTGACTGCAATCCCAGTCGACAAAATCTTATACATACGGATCTTCAAAATCTCGAAGCTGATGGAGTCGTGGTCTTCCCGATAGGGGTCCCTCTCGCTCTCGTACTCAAAGGCAGGCTTGGACCTCTCTTTGATCAGGGCCAGTCGGTTCCTGATGAAATGCCGAGTGATCTGCTCGCCCCGAAGACCCTTCTGCTTCATCTCCAAGATCTTCGCCAGAAGCTTGTTGGCTTCGTCCCAGTCTTGGGCTACTGGCACGGTGCTCTAGTTGGGTCTTGGCATCGGAGGAAGGCCAACAAAGTTTGGCAGACTGGGTTCAAGGTTAGCAATATAGAACCAGTTTGCATGCCAACCCTTGTTGGAGGATTTCAAGGGAAGAGAAAAATAGTCTCGGTGGAGGGATCTGCGGAGCTGGAAGCCGGCCCCACCAACGACGCAGGGCTCATCCTTGTTCGGATGCAGCTTGAGATAGAACATACGCCGAAAGAGTTAGAAGTGGGAAAGATGCCAAGGAAGGCTTCGCAGACATGAATGAAAAGAGCAATATGTAGCATGGAACTGGGGTTCAAATGATAGAGTTGAAGGCCGTAATAGTCAAGAAGACGCCTAAAGAACTCAGAGGTGGGGAGGCCGAAACCACAATAGAAGAAAGAAGTAACGACGACGAGCTCACCAGTGTTCGGAGTGGGGAACTCCTCACCGGCCGCTGGGCGCCAGTAGATGATCTCCTTCGGAGGGAGAACTCCGTGCTTCACCATCTCCTTGAGAGTCGACTCCTTGACATCCGAAGTTGCCCATTGCTCGAAGGGGATCTTTTTCTCTCCCGCCATGGATGTGGTTTGGGGGAAGTGGATCTGGCTCGGTAGATGGGGATTTGGGATGAGGATCTATAGAGATGGGTGCGGAGGCTAGCTTGTGGAGGAACACGAGCTCCTGGATTGAGGGGATTGGTCGCGCGCGCGAGTTTAGGGTTTTCCACTGCAAGCTAGTGAACAGTATTGTGAGTGGGGAAATTTTTATGGAAGACGAAGTGGCGGGGATGACCTCGAGGCTTTGTAAGAGAATTGAGGGTTTCGCGAGGTTTTCTCGCAATAGGGCCGAGCCCATGAGAGACTTGTGGCCCAGCTAAGGTGTGGCCTGACACATGTCCTTAGGGACTTAAGTGGATGAACTTAAGCAGATTTGCTTTGGTAATATGCACGTGTCTGAGTGCCCTATACCTTTGGAAATCCTTTCATACCGCGGTTTGCACAACTTCATGAGAAGTTGGCACGATGCAATTTGAAAGGTGACAAACAGTGAAGCTTTTCATGGCTGCCTTGATGACAGAGATTGTTTGGTTTTTAAGCATTTGATTAAATGATTATATCAATGTTGTTTTTCCACTTTGGTGAAGATCTTTTTAAGATTGAGACCAATATTGTGGCAAGAGCTATTTAATATTTTGGTCATATTTTTCAGATGACTGAAAAACTTGTTTACCCATGAGGGATGATTAAGGTATTTGTTCCAAGATGACTCAGATAGATCCACTCGCATAAACATGAGCTTACCGAGTACTTTTCACCCACGTGGGTTGATTGAACTATTTCTTCTAAGATGACTCGGGCAAATTCACTCGGACAAGCGAGAGCTTACCGAGTGATGAGATTTTTTATGATTGCTTTAGCATGAGCTAAGCATTTATATGAGAACGATTTTTTATAGTTCTTGACTATATGTTTAGTCTGATTTTGACTAACCACATAGTCGGGAGCTACACCTAATTAGATCCATCAGGAGATGCACCTAAATATTTATTTCAAGAATTTTTTGGATATTTTCCAGCCCTTCAGAGTCTTTGGAGACACTTGGGAGATTCAAGCGGAGGTGATGGAATCACTCGGCGCCAGAAGCACTCGGCCAAAGAGTTGTTTGGCTATGTGCTATTTTGGTTTGAGGCTGAGTTATTTTGTCGACTGCAAAGGACTCGGGGGCTACTGTGGAGATTATGGCAATCGGATATCCACATGGCAAGCTTATCCGGCTAGAGATAGGGATAGGTTGCGCCTGCCAATTATGTAAACCAACTACGACTTGGGTATTACATTGCCGATTAAGATAAGGCAACGGCTCATAGTCACGGTTTGGTAAGATTGAGGAAACCGACTTAGAATAAGATAAGGTTTCCAACTTGTAAACCCGCCTCCCAAGACAATATAAGGGGGGTAAGGGGCATCTTTGAGGGATATGCTTTATCAGCTTTCAGCTTTAGATTCAAGTGATCAATAAACACTCGGCGGATCGAATCCCTGAAACAGGAGTAGGGTTTTACCTCACGAGAGGGCCTGAACCTGTCTAAACCTTGTTTTCCACCTAACCCATCGAGCTTGGCGATCTTGACTGCACCCCCAATTTTCTACTGCCGAAATCGAGTTTCGACAAGCATTAAGTATAAAAAGAACGACCAGATCTACTATAGCTAATGTAAATACCTCGAGACGGTGGATATTGCATATAATCTAAGCCAACCCTTAGATCTAACTCTATCGGCTGCTAATTCTTGACAGAAACGAGCCGATGTTGAGAGAAATCTAAACATTGTTCTAGATTATATGTGATAAAGATAACTAGCGCAACATAAATCATAGAATTTAGAGTATCATAGCGATGGAAGCACTAAATTCGACGAGATACACCACTAATGACAAACATTTACCTTAAATCGGGGATCGAAACGATGCAGCCCAAAGTCGGGTCAATTGTTCGTCTGAAGAAAAAAGAGGCGATGCGCCGAAAGTTGTATTGAATGCGTTGATATCAATTTACAGGGATCTCGGGTCCTATTTATACCCAAGAATAACAATATCCGTGCAAACCACGATCTCTATCTAATCTACTATTTAAAATACGACAATATTCCGGGATATGGTCCCATGCCGCATTACAGTAAACAATCTTAACAAACTCCTAATTTACAGATATAACTGCCGTTACAGGACTCTATCCGTAGATGGCAATATCTCTTAATGCTCAATTTGGGAATCAAATCTTCTATTTATCTTTAAGCACTTTCGTCAGAAACAGTCTTATCCTCTCCTCTGACTCAGCATTGGCTATCGGCTATCCTTGCCCGACTCAACCTCAGCCGATTGACTTCGTAGCCGATCGCACCGTAGAAGACTCGACCTCTGTTCTTCCGATCCGATTCTGTTTATATCTCGGCAGAGACTTAGGGATTTGGTTACTAAATTTAGCTGTTAACACATGCCCTCCAAGTCTGTGATAAGATAATATTGCGGATTTGCCGTTTTCCAAATTTCCGCTCTTTTCGACCTAAATCGTGTCGGCTGCCAAAAAATATTCTTTAAATACCACCTTCGCGGCCACCACATGTGTCACATTACCACAAATCAACAGCCACCTCAGCAACCCGTTGAGTTCTCCGGCGACCTCCCCGGCGACCTCCGCGACCTCGGAGCCCCCGTCTTCCCCGGCGCACGCTAAGCGGCAATCACCGACAATGGCTTCCTCAAGCGCCCACGCTGACGCAATCCCCACAGAGTACCCCGAGGTCAGTTTGTCATCGGCTCACATCCTCCGCTTTGCGCAATCTGATTTTTCTTCGTCTTGTTGATTCCATTATTCCTTCTTGCTATTTGTAGCACCTATCCCACAAAATTGCGATCCCTAGTCTTCTTCATCCCGACCAGCTGCTATTAGGGCCGATTGGTAACCTATACCATATTGAGTTCATCAACGCTGAAATCAATCGGATCCCCTTTAGGTTTTCCTCCCCAGACTTATCTTACTGGTCAGGGACCTTTAAGTCCTGGCCTTCAACAGACAAATCTTGGCCATCCTGGTATGCTAGAATGTCATCTAGCAGGCAAGCCATCTGGGATGAGATAGGGATCAGCCAATGCTTAGCTCTGACTTTAGCCGACATGCCGAAGGATGAACCACTGCTATTGGCTGCTAGCTATTTTTGGTCGGACACACTGAACGCGTTCCTCTTTAGGCAAGGATCGATGACACCAACTCTCATGGACATAGTCATGCTAACCGGTCTGGACATAACATCGGCTGTTGCTCACTACGACCTGAATATCAAGTGCCACCACAATTTCAAAACCAAGAGCATCGGCGGCTGGAGCGGTTTTATCTCTATGAACATGAAGGATGGCCTAGTCTCCGACAGGGAACATGTAGCCTTCTTGATGATGTGGCTGGAGAAATTCATTTTCTGTGGATCGAGTTGTGGGCCAACCACCAACTGGCAACATGTAGCCGAAGCATTAGTAGAGAAAATGAAAATCCCCCTGGGAAAATATCTGCTCGGCTACTTGTATCAAATGCTGAGTGGTGTGCCAATGAAGCTAGCTTCAAAACAATCTATCAACATCGGAGGGCCCTGGTGGCTGCTTCAGCTGTGGCTCAACCTGCACACCCATAAAGTTGGAAATCGGCCAAGCCTGTTTGAGGCTGATTTCCCCTAGCCGAGCCGAAGCACCATGACGGCGAAGAGATAACCCCTCGGCATTGCATGTCATATGGAGAAGCTGCTTCCTCTTACTCGGGCTCAAAGCTGTCAGCCGAATACTTCAAAAATTTGTTCAGCAACTTCTACAACGGGTTCTCAGTCGATTCTACTATTTGGTTTGCATATGATAAATTCAGCAAATTCAAACTGCCAGACGATCTTCGGCTAGACGAGATCAACCCTCCGAAGTTTGACAAGCCGAGAGAGAATTTTACCACTGCCATCTCTCCTTGCATCCTACCAATCGGCATCCACCAAGGACGAAACATTCATAAGAGCTATGAGTTCTATCATCCGATGGTAGCTGCAAGGCAACTGGGGCTAGGTCAACTGCCGATTGGGTTGTACTATTCAGACAAAATCCAAACCAGAAGCATTATTAACGGCGAAATCATGATGCTTCGGCTATTAAACCTTCCAAGCCCTCCTCTTGGCAGCTTCGGGGTCATCGAGCTAGCAGTCTCAAGGACAAGTGCCTTCTGCCGATAGTGGGCAGAATGGAAATCACACATATTCCACCAATCGGCTTCTATGTATCTTACCACCGTCGATCCGGACATGATTCCATCGGTAAGCCATTCTTTTCTAGTCCTTTTTTTATCGGCTATAATATACATATCTTATTACTCACGCCTTTGTCCGTGCAGACGAACGATGTTTCTCCTCCCCGGGCTAGCCGATCAAGAGCAGCCATCAGTTATGGGCTCGGCGTGTTGCCAAGCGGCTGTGGGTTGGCGCCATCCATAATCGGCTTCAATGCGCCGAAGGTGTCAACCCTCCTCCATGGTCAAACCCGTGAGCCCCTCCGTCGGCAAAAATAGGACAAGCCGTTGGCTATCGCCACTCCGGTTGTGGCGAAGAAGAAACCTGCCAAGAAGCAGAAACCAAACCCGGCCGACGATCTATCCCCCATCGACTCGGATGTCGACGCCATGCTCAATGAAGAGGTTCAGGATGAGGAGAAGGAAAAAGGCCTTGATGAAGCAGCGGCCGAATCAAGCTCCTCCGACAAGTACGCCCAAACTCCGTCAGCCGGTGAGACCTATGTGCAGAAAACGCCAAGTCCACCAAAACGCTCCGTCCATCCGACACCGGTAAGCGAATTTAAATTCTTTCGGCCCCTTGACTTCTTTATTCATACTCATCTTACTATACCCTTTGAATCGGCAGAGGAAGAAGCTAGCCACCAGGAAGGGAACGACTCCTCTCTGTTTAGTAAGTTATCTTGACTCTGCGTGCTTTCTTTTATTAGCCGATCCTTAACCTTGTAACCTTCTTAGCCTGCTCGCGCACCGACACCTACCCCCCAGGTATCCAGTGAACACACTCCATCGGCTGCAGGTGATAAGAATGCCGATGATTAAGCTACGTCGGTTCCAGTAGTCCAAGTAAGTATTACAACTATCTTCCCCGCAATTGGCTCCATGACCTCTGTCCATGCTGTAACCGTTTTGTGTTTGGCAGAGCGTAGCCGATCTCCTAGGCTTCGACCTGTCGGAGTTCATCGACCCAAATGAGACAATTAACAGGGCCCTGGTGCTGCTTGACGAGGATCTAAGGACCACGCTAGCCGACATTGCTAATCAGCTGGAGGGCTCATTGGATGCGCTGGTAGCCGATTGCGGCTCTGTCCGTAATCGGTTCGAAGAGATCCAAGCCAGGCTTCCAGACGAGTTGGCTGATACGATCGCGCCCGCAACCTTTCTTGAAGCGCCACGGCATAAATACAAGCGGGCAAAGCAGCGCATAGCCGATCGTCGAGAAAAAAAATCACTAGCTACGGCCATCAAATCCAACCAAGAAGAGATCAAGGCGAAGAAGGCCAAGTTTGATGCTGAAGACAGAGCCGATTGCCACACTCGATCGGCTTCGCACACGACGGGACAAACTGGTAGCTAAACTCGTCCAGATTGAGACTGAGATCACGATCCAAGAAGAATACGTGGTCGGCCTGCCAAAGGAGATAGAAGATGAACGATCCAGCATCAAGGCGGTCGTGTCCTATCTGACAGATCTGACGAAGGCAATGAAACCAGTGCATGGGAACGATGCAGCCGATGTTAAGGCGATTGAAAACATCGACGAGATCCGTCATAAAGCGATCTTGGCCATTGCTGAGTTCCTTAGGCGCTGAGTCGGCTGTAACATTTGGGACAAAAACTTGTAAATCTTGTAAACTAACTATTCCTTGTAATCGACTTCATTACCTCTTGTAACGCTTTGAATTATCTCCTATAATCGGCTTGCTTTACTTGGTCCCCACTTAATGCATGCTTGCCGATCACATTAAACTTGCTTGAAGACGTGAAAAATTTTGAAAAATTCTTCCTGTCTCCTCGATATCATATTGTAGTGTATATGCCTCCATAATTTTGTTGATGATGTTCCCAGCATTAATAAAATTATCAAATCACATATCTCTGTCGACTAAGCTGAGCCGATGTAGAGCGATTAGGGGAAAAATTTGGCGTAAAAACGACCTAAAGACGATGTTCGTTTAATTCAGAACATCGGCTAACACGAATCGGCTGAACAAACAGAGCCGAATCACAAGTTGATCCAAACGCTAGGGTAATATTTCTTTAAATATTTGCCATTCAAAGCCCTTCCAAACACTTCTCCATCTAAACCCTCCAGCCTATAAGCTCCTTTAGAGACGCATTTGTGGATCTTGAAAGGCCCTTCCCAATTTGGTGACCACTTGCCGAAATTATTATCTCTTGTTCCAATCGGCAATATCAATTTCCAAACGAGTTCGCCCTCTTAAAAAGACTTAGGTACAACATTCTTATTATAATGACGGGCTACTCGTTCCTTATCCCTTGTTACCTTTTCCAAGGCACTCATCCGTGATAAAACGAGGTCTTCTGATTCATCCACCATCAAGTGATAATAATCATCGGTTGTAAGTTGATCTTGCAACTGAACCCGTCTCGAGCCGATGATATTTTCCCATGGCAGTACTGCCTCGTGTCCATAGACCAACTTTTATGGAGGGACTTGGATAGATCCATGGCATGCCATCCGATAGGCCCATAGTGATTCGGCTAATCGGCTGTGCCATAGCTTAGGGTACTCAGAAATCTTCCTCTTTATTAGTTTGATCAAACTTTTGTTTGAGGCCTCTGCATGCCCGTTGGCCTGTGCATAGTATGGTGAAGAATTAAGTAATTTGATCCTCATGCCATCGGCAAACTGAACAAACTCGTCCGATATGAAGATAGATCCCTGGTCTGTTGTTATTGTTTGTGGGACGCCAAATTGGTAGATGATATGCTCTTTAACAAACTCGATTGCGTCCCTAGAATCAACCTTTTTTAAAGGAATTGCCTCCATCCATTTTGTAAAATAATCTGTTGCCACCAAAATGAATTTATGCCCTTTGCTTGAGGGTGGATTGATCTGGCCGATCATGTCGATACCCCATCCCCTGAACGGCCAAGGCTTTATGATTGGGTTCATAGCCGATGCTGGTGCTCTTTGCATGGTGCCAAATTTCTGACAATCCTGGCAGCCTTTATAATACTTGAAACAGTCCTCCAGCATCGTCGGCCAAAAATATTGTTAGTGATATGCCCTAGAGGCAACATGGAGATGTTGGATATCACGTCAATGTTTATGTATAAATGAATAAAGTGCTATTCAGTTGCATGAAATAGACATCTTGTATTGATCAATAAGCACATGACTTATTTATGAGACTCTTTATGTATGAATCTATTTCTAAACGATCCCCGATCATATGTCATATTGTTGGAACAAATATGATTCTAAGATCGGCATGTTTATTGATTGATGATCATGTCTCATAGATCATTGGTATGGAGATACCAAATCAATAAACATGGACACATGTGTTAGAGAACACATTGTTGGATAGACCCACCGTGAGACACTACAGAATTAATGTGTCATTAGTTGGTCTCGGGTAGTGTTGGTATAAAGTCCTTAGACCTGAGATCACCATGGATTCCAACATGTGTAGTAGCCTACTTTGGGACTACCAAACGCTATTCCGTAATCGGGTAGTTATAAAGGTAGTTTTCGGGTTTGCTATGAAACATGGAGTGGGATGTGAGTGATCAAGATGGAATTTGCCCCTCCTTGGAGAGATATCTCTGGGCCCTCGAGGTAATGGATTATGGAAATGCATGGCCATGCTAAGTTGATTGAGGAGTCAATCAACGCACGATAATCCAATATGGTTCGAGTGAATGGTTAAGCTATTGAAGGGATGGCACACATCTTGCCTATAGCTTAACCGGTATCGTGAGGCAAAGGGATTTGTGTACACATTACAGGTTCGAGCCGATATTATATTCTTGTATACTATGGTGTCAATATGTGCTGCTAGGCGCCGCGTTGACGGGTCGGCTGAGTTGGACTCGAGCCGACGATCGGCCAAGTTAGACTATAGCCGAAACCGAGTATACCTGAACCTACTGTGGTCGCACGCTTAAGGGGATAGAATAGATATTCGAGTTGGACTCGGATACGGCTCGATCGGATAGGGATCCGATCGGATAGAGTCCTGTGGGCTTACGACGTATGGGCGGCCAACTCTATGAGATACGGATGAGATCCGATTCAAAATAGAGTCCTAATCGGCCACTAGTCCCAGTCGGCCAACTCTATATAAAGGAGGGAGGGGTGGAGAGCTGCCACACGTCAATTGCATCGCGTGCAACAGAAGTCGCCGAGATCAATCTCCACGGAAACCCTCCCCACTTTCGAGCCAAACCCTAGCCTTGCATCGCGTGCTAGCACACGGGTGTACGGCGTTCTGTCCCCGGACGTGTGGATACCGGTAGAGGCGCTGCTACGTTGCGCGCTGTTGATCGGCTTCGGATCGGCTGCAATTGAAGTGATCAGCTGTGGTGGAATCGGCTGCGGTCGGGCGCATCGGAGCGAGGCGTGAGAACGCGCCGACGACTCGAATCGGGCTGATTGGCGAACCGCTGTCTCCGGAATCGGCTACACTATTCCGGATCGGATTGCCCCGATTGGCTATTCCGCCGCACTCTACTCCAATCGGTAACGATCTATCGGCCCTTACTTGCAAGTGTTCCTGGTTTGCGCGGTTAAAAGTTTTTGTTTTCGGCTAGCGTAGCCTCCGCGTAACCCTTCAGTGGTATCAGAGCTAATCTTGCTTAGTTCGGGTTTTAGATTGGATCTGGAACAAGTTTTGCGCACGGGTTGATTAGATCAATTGTATTCCTTGATAGTGTATCGGAACGGCGTAATGTGATTATGTCGAAGCAATTTCCATATAACTCGGTTTGAGTCGGCTTCGAGATAGCGTTCCTTGATAGTGTATCGGAACGGTATAATGTGATTATGCCAAAGCTATCTCGTAGTCCGATCTTGTTTGCTGCCTCGCGCCTACGCAAACCATCTCCCTTGATAGTGTGCGTACCCCCTTATAGGTCGTCTCGATGTCGTATCTCTGCGATAGGTAGAAAACGTTTCTACGCCTAACTTGTTTTTGCAGAGAATGCTTTGAGATGGTATGGCCCTATTGTATGTATGAGATGCATGTGATGCATGTAATATTCTTTCATATGTGCAATCCCGTAATATTCTTTCATACGTGCAATGCTTGTAATATTCTTTCACGACCTGCGAGTCGATGTAATCTTCAATTAGAGCTTCTATAGTAGTAGCTTAGTTTGAAGAAATCAAGCATTCGGCACTCTGAAAAATGGTGTTGAAGATGGAGATCCTCTACACCGGCATGGAGATGGAGATCACCATGTGAAGGGGGCCATACTATTTCACTATATGCTATTCTTCTTGCTTTCATATGTGATATGTTTGTTTGATAGGATAGCATCCCTCGCAAAATTAAGTAGTAATGATGCCCTTCCAAATGTTGCACCCCACCGTTATGCTCGTCAATGGTGGGTCCGCAAAGCGAGTGCCATTCTCTATCATAACACGAGGGGTATATGTCGACATATACATGCAGAACATTTGGTTTACTTAACAAGGCTATCAAAACAGTTTTGGGCCTTGGGGCATAGGTTGGGGCCGGGGCATGGAGATGCCACACCAACAACAAGAGTCACATAGAGATGTGATTAGCAAGGAGTTGCTTACCGATGTTATTAATCTTCTAGCAGTGATGCCAAAGCTCACTAGAAAATTAATTAACATGTGGATCTTGACCGAATACGTAACCTAGAGGGAAGGTGGAAAATACGTAATGGGAGTCTTATGTTAAATTGTTTAACAAAAGACATAGCATAAACATTGTGCTAAACTTTGCTTTTTCGTTGTAGAATAAATGGCGGCTAATACTACACCCAAACCTTTAATTTGCGATCTATTCTCAAAAAGGAAAAATTAAATGGAACAAACTTTATGGATTGGTATCGTAACTTGAGAATTGTTCTCAAGCAAGAGCGTAAGGAGTACGTTCTTGAAGTACCCTATCCCGAGGATTTGCCAAATAATGTCACTCGCAACTGCACGGAGGGCTTATGAGAAGCACACTAATGATGCCCTAGATATAAGCGTCTCATGCTTGCTACAATGTCCCCGAGCTTCGAAGCAATATGAGCGCAATGCTCACACTATTATTCGGGGCTGCGTGGCATGTTTGAGAACCAAGCTCGGGCCGAGAGGTTCAACACCTCAAAGTCCTTGTTTGCGTGCAGCTTGTTGAGGGAATCCCGTCGCCCGCATGTGATAAAGATGATTGGCTATATCGAGAGTCCGGAAAAACTAGGTTTTCCCTTAGCCAAGAGTTGGCTACGATGTGATTCTCCGCCGCTCCCTCCGAGCTTCGAGCCATTCATATTAAATTATCACATGAACAATATGGATAGGACCTTGGCTGAATTGCATGGGATGCTAAAGACAAGAGGAGAGTATCCGAAAAACGGTCATCATGTGATGATGATGCGAAGGCTAAGCGCAAACCACTGTCAAGAAGCTTTGCACCAAGAGGAAGTTAACTCCCGATGAGATCGCGAGTGCCTCCAATGCAAAGAGGGCAAGAAGGGGTCGGCGGCATCGATGTCGTTTGCTTCTATTGCAAGGAGACAGCCACTGGAAGAGGAACTGCAAGAAGTACATGGAGGATCTCAAAAAGAAGCAAAGTACGACTTCGCTTCAAGCATTAATGTTATAGACATTAATCTTGCTACTTCACCTACGACTCTTGGGTATTTGATACCGGATCGTAGCTCATATTTGCAAGTCGTTGCGGGGAATGAGAAGAAGTAGATGATTGAGAAGGGCGAGGTGAATCCGCGTCGGCAATGGAGCGAGCGTTGCTACGTTCTGTCGGCACAGTACCACTTCATCTACCTTCGGGATTAGTTTTGGAATTAAATAATTGTTATTGTGTTCCAACACTATGTCAAAATGTTATTTCCGCTTCATGTTTGCAAGCGGAAGGATATGATTTTAGATCAATGGACAATGGTTGTTCAATATATCTTAGAGATATGTTCTATTTTCATGCTCCATTGGTGAATGGATTATACGTTTTGAATCTTGAAGCGTCTCCCATCTATAACATTAATACGAAAGGCAACTCTCTAATGATATAAACCCCACGTTTATCCGGCATTGTCGCTTAGGCCATATAAATAAGAAACGCATGGAGAAGCTCCATAAGGATGGATTGCTTCACTCTTTTGATTTTGAATCATTTGAGGCATGTGAGTCTTGTTTACTTGGTAAGATGACAAAGGCACCTTTCACGGGGCACGGAGAGAGAACAAGTGACTTGTTGGCACTCGTACATACCGATGTATGTGGACCAATGAGCTCAACGGCCGAGGTGGTTATCGACTTCATTACCTTTACGATGACTTTAGTAGATATGGCTATATCTACTTAATGAGGCATAAGTCCGAATCCTTTGAAAAGTTCAAAGAATTCCAGAATGAAGTACGAATCATTTAGGAAAACAATCAAGTTTCTACGATCGGATCGTGGAGGGAATACTTGAGCCAAGAGTTTGGTAATCATCCAAAGATTGTGGAATTGTTCCACGCTGACTCCGCCAGAACTCCACAATGGAACGGAGTGTCCGAACGGAGAAATCGCACCTTGTTGGACATGGTGCGTCGATGATGAGCCAAAGTGATCTTCCGTTATCCTTCGGGGATATGCTCTTGAAACAGCTACGCTCACACTAAATAGAGTTCCATCTAAGTCACTTGAAAAGACACCATATGAGATATGGACAGGGCAACCCCTAGTTTGTCTTTTCTCAAAATTTGGGGATGCGAAGCTTATGTAAAACGTTTACGTCGACAAGCTCACACCCAAATCGACAAGTGCTTCTTTGTGGGATATCCTAAGGAAACTAAGGGATATTACTTTTATAATCGGGAACAAGGCAAAGTGTTTGTCGCCCGACATGGTGTCTTCTTGGAGAAAAAGAGTTTCTTTCAAGAAGGGTTAGTGGGAGCAGGGTGCATCTTGAAGAAGTTCAAGAAACACCGAAAACGTTTCAGCGACCACGGAACCACAACAGAGGAGCAAAGTGTTGCGCCACCGGTTGTAGATACACCAGCCCACGGAGGTCGAAAGATCACGTCGTGCACACAGTACACAGTGCGGAACAACGTGATATATTGTTGTTAGACAACGATGAGCCTAAGACCTATGAGGAAGCGATGGTGGGACCCGATTCCAACAAGTGGCTTGGAGCCATGAAATCCGAAATAGAATCCATGTACGACAATCAAGTTTGGAACTTGGTTGATCCACCGATGGTGTCAAAACCATTGAGTGTAAATGGGTTTTTAAGAAAAGGCCGATATGGATGGAAATGTTCACATCTATAAGGCGCGATTGGTGGCGAAAGGTTTTAAACAGATTCAAGGAGTTGATTATGATGAAACCTTCTTGCCCGTGGCGTGCTTAAATCTATTCGGATTATCCTAGCGATTGCTGCATATTTCGATTATGAGATATGGCAGATGGATGTCAAAACGGCTTTCCTGAATGGAAACCTAAGCGAGGATGTATACATGATACAACCTCGGGGTTTTGTCGATCCGAGAATCGCTGGAAAGATATGCAAGCTACGAAAATCCATTTATGGATTGAAGCAAGCATCTTGGAGTTGGAATATTCGTTTTGATGAAGTAATCAAAGGGTTTGGTTTAATAAAAACGAAGAAGAGGCCTGTGTTTACAAAAAGGTCGTGGGAGCGCAATTGTATTTCTAATCTTATATGTGGATGACATATTACGATTGGAAATGATATCCCTATGCTTGAATCCGTCAAGTCTTCATTGAAAAATAGTTTTTCCATGAAAGACTTAGGGGAGGCAAATACATATTAGGCATTCGGATCTATAGAGATAGATCCAAGAGGCTAATTGGATTAAGCCAAAGTACATACATTGACAAGGTGTTGAAAAGGTTCAACATGCATGATTCCAAGAAAGGTTTCTTGCCAATGTCACATGGCATTAATCTTAGCAAGAATCGGTGTCCTCGGACACATGATGAGCGGAATAAGATGGGTATGGTTCCATATGCTTCGGCAATTGGATCCATCATGTATGCCATGCTTTGTACACGCCCGATGTCTCGTACGCTTTGAGTGCTACGAGCAGATACCGCGATCCGGTGAAGGTCACTGGATCGCCGTAAAGAATATCCTTAAGTACTTGAGAAGAACTAAGGATATGTTCCTAGTCTATGGAGGTGAAGAAGAGCTCGTTGTAAGTGGTTACACCGATGCTAGCTTCCAAACGGACAAGGATGATTATAGATCGCAATGGGTTCGTGTTCTCGCCCGAACGGAGGCGCGATCACGGAAGAGTTCCAAGCGGATACTCGTTGCTGATTCTACAACGGAGGCCGAGTACATTGCGCCGGAGCGCAAAGGAGGCTGTTTGGATCATGAAATTCGTTTCGAGCTTGGTGTGATGACTAGTACGACTGGTCCAATGTCTCTCTATTGTGATAATAGTGGAGCCATTGCGCAAGCCAAGGAGCCAAGGTCACATCAAAAGTCCAAACACATACTTCGGCGATATCATCTCATCCGCGAGATAGTGGACAGAGGTGATGTCAAGATATGCAAAGTGCACACGGATCTCAACATAGCCGATCCGTGACAAAACCTCTCCCTCACCGAAGCATGAGGCGCACACAAGAGCAATGGGTATTAGATACTTACATGATTGACTCTAGTGCAAGTGGGAGATTGTTAGTGATATGCCCTAGAGGCAACATGGAGATGTTGGATATCACGTCAATGTTTATGTATAAAAGAATAAAGTGTTATTCGGATCCATGAAATAGACATCTTGTATTGATCAATAAGCACGTGACTTATTTATGAGACTCTTTATGTATGAATCTATTTCTAAACGATCCTCGATCATATGTCATATTGTTGGAACAAATATGATTCTAAGATCGGCATGTTTATTGATTGATGATCATGTCTCATAGATCATTGGTATGGAGATACCAAATCAATAAACATGGACACATGTGTTGGAGAACACATTGTTGGATAGACCCACCATGAGACACTACAGGAATTAATGTGCCATTAGTTGGTCTCGTAGTGTTGGTACAAAGTCCTTAGACCTGAGATCACCATGGATTCCAACATGTGTAGTAGCCTACTTTGGGACTACCAAACGCTATTCCGTAATCGGGTAGTTATAAAGGTAGTTTTCGGTTTGCTATGAAACATGGAGTGGGATGTGAGTGATCAAGATGGAATTTGCCCCTCCTTGGAGAGATATCTCGCCCCTCGAGGTAATGGATTATGGAAATGCATGGCCATGCTAAGTTGATTGAGGAGTCAATCAACGACGGATAATCCAATACGGTTCGAGTGAATGGTTAAGCTATTGAAGGGATGGCACACATCTTGCCTATAGCTTAACCGGTATCGTGAGGCAAAGGGATTTGTGTACACATTACAGGTTCGAGCCGATATTATATTCTTGTATACTATGGTGTCAATATGTGCTGCTAGGCGCCGTCGTTGACGGGTCGGCTGAGTTGGACTCGAGCCGACGATCGGCCAAGTTAGACTATAGCCGAAACCGAGTATACCTGAACCTACGTGGTCGCACGCTTAAGGGGATAGAATAGATATTCGAGTTGGACTCGGATACGGCTCGATCGGATAGGGATCCGATCGATAGAGTCCTATGGGCTTACGACGTATGGGCGGCCAACTCTATGAGATACGGATGAGATCCGATTCAAAATAGAGTCCTAATCGGCCACTAGTCCCGATCGGCCAACTCTATATAAAGGAGGGAGGGGTGGAGAGCTGTCACACGTCAATTGCATCGCGTGCAACAGAAGTCGTCGAGATCAATCTCCACGGAAACCCTCCCCACTTTCGAGCCAAACCCTAGCCTTGCATCGTGTGCTAGCACACGGGTGTACGGCGTTCTGTCCCCGGACGTGTGGATACCGGTAGAGGCGCTGCTACGTTGCACGCTGTTGATCGGCTTCGGATCGGCTGCAATTGAAGCGATCAGCTGTGGTGGAATCGGCTGCGGTCGGGCGCATCGGAGCGAGGCGTGAGAACGTGGCCAGACGACTCGAATCGGCATATTGGCGAATCGGCCGTCTCCGGGAATTGGCTACACTGCTCCGGATCGGATTGCCCTGATTGGCTGTTCCGCTGCACTCTACTCCAATCGGTAACGATCTATCGGCCCTTACTTGCAAGTGTTCCTGGTTTGCGCGGTTAAAGGTTTTTGTTTTCGGCTAGCGTAGCCACCGCGTAACCCTTCAAATATCCTGCTCTCCGAAGCAACCACTTCATCTTGTGAGCCGATTGATTTGTGCCGCATATCCCTTCATGTACTTCTCCGATAGCCACCTTCGCTTGATCGGCACTAAGACACTTGAGCAACACACCATCAATCGTCCGATAGTAGAGATCTTCGTCGAGCAAAACATATCTTAAAGCCTTGTATCACAACTTCCTTGAAGCCGATTGAGAGGGGTTCTGTAAATAGCTGTAGACCTCAAACCTCCAATCTTCGGCTGTCATGGCAGCGACTTCTATCTCGACTTCTTTTATCATCGGCTTGTAGCCTGATGCCCCTTGAGCTAAATCATTGGCTTCTATATTCTGCTCTCTAGGGATATGTTTCAGTGTAACTAGCCGAAAGCTATCCATCAATTTTCGTCATTGTTGATAGTTGACCATCAGCGCGTCATTCCTGCATTCATACTCCCCTGACAACTGGCTGATGACCAATAGTGAATCCCCCATTATCTCTATGGCGTCGGCTTTGACTTCTTTGAGAAGACGCAATCCCTTGAGCACTGTTTCGTATTCGGCTTGATTGTTTGTAGCATGGGGGTCGATAGAAAAAGCAAATTCAAAGCTTGCCCCCCTAGGCGAAATAATGACCAATCCGATTCCACAGCCGTTGGTGCACACCGAGCCATCAAATGTCAATGTCCAAGGCATAATCTCGATTGATCCGATTGAGTCATCTCTGTGCTCCACGATAAAAATCGGCTATAGCTTGTCCTTTAACTGCCCTGGGTGCTTGATACCTCAGATCAAATTCTGTCAAGGCAAAAATCCACTTTCTAATCCGCCCTTTTAAAACTGGAGTCGATAGCATGTATTTGACGACATCGGCTTTACATATTATTGTGCACTCATTGGATAGTAGATAGTGCCTTAACTTTGTACATAAAAAATATAGGCACAGGCATAGCTTCTCCACTGGTAAATATCTTGTTTCTGCGTCCAACAACCATCGGCTGAGATAGAAGATATCTTTTTCTCTGCCCTCAATCTCTTGGATTAGAACTGAGCCAATTGACTTGTCATCGGCTGACAGGTACAGCTTGAACGGTATTCCCTTCCATGGAGACATTAAAACTGGAGGTGAGCTTAAATAACACTTGATATTATCCAAGGCCTTCTGCTGCTCTGCTCCCCACGTGAATGCTTGATCGGCCTTAAGCCAAAGCAGTGGTGTGAACGGCTCCATCTTCTCTGAAAGATTGGCTATGAACCGCCTGATGAAGTTGATCTTGCCGATCAATGATTGAAGCTGCTTCTTGTCCTTTGGAGGTTGTATCGTCTTGATAGCGTTGATGCTTCTTGGTGTAACCTCAATTCCTCTTTCATGAACAAGAAACCCTAGGTATTGCCCGGCTGACACGCCGAACACGCACTTCAACGGATTCATCTTTAGGCCATACTTTCTTGTCTGCTCCCAAACTGCTTTAGATCGGCTATATGGTCCTCTATCTCCCTGGACTTGACAACGACATCGTCAATGTAGATCTCCACCAGAGAGCCGATCATGTCGTGGAAGATATAATTCATGGCCCGTTGATATGTTGCCCCAGCATTTTTCAGCCCAAACGTCATAACGACCCATTCATATAAGTCGATTGCCCCAGGACACCGAAAAGCAGTTTTGTGAATGTCCTCTTCGGCCATGAAAATTTGATTGTAGCCTGCATTGCCATCCATAAAGCTGATGATTTTGTGGCCTGATGCAGCGTCTACGAGCAAATCGGCTATAGGCATCGGGTATTCATCTTTGGGGGTAGCCTTAGTTATGTCTCTGAAATCGATGCATGTCCTAAGTTTGCCATTCTTTTTTCAATACTGGGACAATGTTTGAGACCCACTCGGTGTATCGGCAAGGCCGAATGAATCCAGCATCATATAGCCGAGTTATTTCGGCTTTGATCGCATCATACATATCGGCTTTGAACCTCCTGGGATGTTGTTTGAATGGCCGATAGCCTGCCTTGATCAGCAGTTGATGAACAACGATAGATTGGCTAAGACCAGGCATCTCAAAGTACTCCCAAGCAAAACAATCTTTATATTCTTTTAACAAATTAATAAGCTGGGATCTACAATGAGAGGACAACTTTTTGCTGATATACGTCGGCCTAGGCCTGTCTCTAGAGCCTATGTCTATTTTTTCTAATTCATCGGCCGACGTAAAACCTTGCCCAAGCTTGCCATCGTCTTCGTCCGCGGTGTCCATGCCCTAGACGTTCGAGCCCTCCACGACGTCTTGCTCAAAGAAGCAGCTGCGGCCCGTCGTCTCCAATCAGCTGTATGGTAGAATCAGACACTTTTAGAAAATCGGCTTGGCAGATTTTCCCGGACAACAATCAATGGCATCGATTTCCCAGCGTGGCAAATCGGCATTGGCGATGCTTACTGACCTGTCGGCTGGTACAACCTCTACCCTGTCGCCGTCCCATTGAAGTAGACACTGGTGCATAGTGGAAGGGACACAACAGTTGGCATGTATCCGTCCCTCCCGAGCAAGGGCGTAAGACCCCTTCCCGTCGATGACAAAAAGGTCCTGGGCACGGTCTTGTTGCCGACGGCGGCTCGACATTCAACACGCCCTTGGTCTCGATGAGTTGCCGCCGAAGTCCTTTAGTACCATGTTAGTCTTGATCAGGTCTTCGGCTCTCTTTCCCAATTTCCTGAATGTTGCATAGGGCATCAGGTTTACTGCGGCTCCCCCATCCACTAGCATTTTTGACATCGGCTTGCCGTTGACGAAACCTTTCACATATAGCGGCTTGAGATGCCGAATTTCGGTCCCCTCTGGCTTGTCAAAAATTGCTTGATCCGGGGACAGTGCTAGTTTGACCAAGGCATCCTCGATATTGTCTGCATTGGCTTCAGGAGCACCGAATTCGGCATGTAATATGAATACCATATTGACCGATGCAGAGACTTTGTCTTTCCCTTTGGCTACCCTTCTGGCTCGATTTGCTGAACTCTCTTTGGTTTATCCTCGTCGGCTGTGGCGATTTTCTTTTTGGGGATCCATCGCCTCTTGATTTTACCCAGCGGACCGCATTGTTCTTCGATCATCTGCCGAACTTCTTCTTCCCTTCTTTCACGCTTTAGCCTTTGAATTCTTTGTTTCTGTGTTTTGGTGAAGAGGTCAGAGGGGCACCATTGGGGGTTGGCCGATTCTTCATCATCGGCCCCTCCTTCGTCGTAGTAGTCGTCGTTCTCGTCTTTGTCGAAGAAGTCTTAATGGATCAGCCCTAGCTGATCGTGAACAGACTGCTGGTGCCTGTTGAGCTGTATGGCCCTCGGGACGAACTGAGTTGGACTGGTGATTGGCTGGCTTCTGTGTTCGTCCTCGCGGTACTCCCTGCAGGCCGGGCAATTATCTAGCGTCGGCAATCTCATCTCGGTTTCCCAGCAGTGCCTAAAAAATTCTCAATGCCAATGAGGATCGACACCGCTGTGATTCCCATCATACCGAGGGCCTCACGTTTCTGGCTCTTGCCGATTAAATCTTTCAAACCGAGCCTCTTCCCGCCAAGATTGCTATTGGAAGCAGCGTCGGCCGTTAGTGTTGATCGGCCGTCGATCAGCCGATCAGGCAACGGGGCGCACCATGTTGATTGGCGCGGCTTGGCTTCCAGTCGGCTTATCCTCTGCCTTGACCCCTTTTAATGTTTCGGCTAAGTTGTACGTCATTCTGTGCTACCGATCAGCTTGCCTGGGACCGGCTTGAACCATATTGACCGGGAAGGGGTTGCCGTCTACCTTCATAGGCCGAGTAGAATCGGCAAACTTGAGTTTCCTGGCCTCTATCGCCGACTGGATCTGCTGCCTGAAGACTTTACAATCGTTGGTGGCATGGGATGTAGAGTTGTGCCACTTGCAGTACTTTTTCTTCTTTCGTTCGTCAGCCGATGGGATCACATGGTTCTCTGGAAGCTGGATCTGCTTCTCCTTGAGTAATAGATCAAAGATCCTATCGGCCTTGGTGATGTCAAAATATTTTTCCTCTTTGGCCATCTTCAGCAGCCACTGACAGACGATGGCCTTTTTATTCTTGGCCCATTCGGCTGCCGCCACCTCTGTGTCATCGTCGCTGGAATCGGAGTCTGATTCAACGATGACGTCAGTTATGTTTTTGACGGTCTTCCTGGTGTCTTGAAACCTTTCCTCATGGGCCATCACCTTCTGCGCCAGATGCACGAGGCTGTCGAAGTGTTGGGCGGAGAAGCGCTCGTGGATCAGCACGATCAGGCCATGGAAGGCCAAATCGGCTAGTTGGGCGTCCGACAGCACCAGGCTATAGCATCGGTTCCTCATCTCTCTGAGGCGTTGAATGTAGTCTTGAACCGACTCGTTGTGCTTCTGCCTGATACTAGTGAGGTCTGACAACTTCATTCCATGGTTGTCGGTGTAGAAATAGCTATGTAATTGTTTTTTGAGATCGGCCCAGCTCTAAATTGAGTTGTAAGGCAATGAAGAGAACCTGGTGAAAGCCCATGCCGAAAGAGACAAGGGGAACAGTCGAACTCTCAAGGCATCTATAGCCGACGCTTCGCCGCACTACGCCAAGAATCGGCTGACATGCTCGTAGGTTGACACGTTCACCTACCCTGAGAATTTCGAGAAGTCTGGGACTTTGTACCGGTTGGGCAATGGAATCCGCTCAAAATGCTCAGATAAGGATACCGATACATGTTTCCTAAGTCCCTTGGCTTGAGGCCGAATTGATCGCGCATGACGTCCGCAATCAAATCGGCCCATGTCCGGTTGTCCTGCTGTATCGGCTCATTTTGATCATATGGTGCGGGTGCTTGCCGATACAGTGGTGGTGGCGTCTGAGGCCTGTAGTGATGATCTTGATGGCCTCCTTGATACTGGTACTGGGGCGGATGGCCAGCGGGACGTGGCCGATTTGCCGGTGGTGGCGTTGGTGGGCTCGGGAACAGCTATCGGCCACCAGAGTTGTATTGTCTATCCATGCCAATCTTGGCAACCGGCTCTAATTGCCGATTATCGTCGAACATGTCGATGATCTGATCTTGTGGAAGTGGTCGTTGCCGGTCCAGCATGATGATCACGGTCTCGCGGCCCGATCCGGACGGATTCGGGTGGGCCGAGACCCTCGGCGGACTGGTTGTGCTAGTGGTGGAATCGGCCGATTACGGGTGGCTAGTGTCCTGTAACCAGGAAACTGGCCGTCTGTGAAGTAAGTTGGCCCCCATTGCAGTTGGTCGGCTATCTTGGCGTCGACCACAGTGGCAATCATATTGTTAAGAGTATTGACGAGAATGCCACTCTGGTTGACCAGCGCATGGTGGACGGCCGAATCAATTCGATCTTGCAAAGTATGCAGGCCCGAATAATCTTGTTCTTGAATCGGCTCCTCCGCCTTCTCTTTGCCCTTTGATCCGCTGGAGGAGGATGCCTTGAGTTCGTCTATTCTGAACTTGTATTTTTGGTGCACGGCCCCACACCTTGTCTGGGCGAACGACTGCAGGTAGTTGGCCTGGAGCTCTTCTACCATCTTTTTGTAGTCGGCTTGTTGTTCAGCCGACAATTGTTCCATCTTCGTAGGCACAACTTTGTCCTGAGAGACACTGGGGCTCTTGAGGTTGACCATCTTGTCAGCCGCGTCGATGCGTCCTAGTCATGTTGACAGAGACAGTCCCACCGGGCGTGCCAAGAAGCGTGTTGATGAGAAATTTCTCTCACGCGCTGGCCTGGGAGATCTGCTTAGCTCCAGTGCAGGTCCTTCTCCGCTACCTGTGCTGTACAGGGCGTGTCAGTTGGTTGATCTGTTAACCAACAAGAAAAATAAAGATATATGCGTTAAGTGTCAAGTTAGATCCTACTGGATCGGCTGTAAGAGTCAATTTACATATATATGCTATCCCGAAGTGCATTTAAACTAAGTGACTAGAATAGATCGGCAGCGCTGAGACAATATTAACCACTTAATCCAAATATACCATGGGATAATAGATATATGTTTTAACAGCCTAGCCGATACCGTAAGTCCAACTGTGAATCGGCTAATACTCCGACTCATCTTATGAAAAGATATTGATCTAAGCTAAATGCGCTAAACCTAGATCGATCGGTGTCGGCTATGGCGACAGGGTGATTCGGCTTAGGGCATTTAACTAGAGCAAGATCTTAATATAAGAGGCAGTTTTAATAATCCTGATAGTAAATACCAAAAAGAATATTAAAACAGATAAGGCCGGCTGAAACCCCGGCACTGTCTCTAAACATATACATCTAACCGAATAGATCATAAAAATTCTAAAAATGACTTAATAGATCAATATTGATGCAGCATTAAGTATAAAAAGAACGACCAGATCTACTATAGCTGATGTAAATACCGCGAGACGGTGGATATTGCATATAATCTAAGCCAACCCTTAGATCTAACTCTATCGGCTGCTAATTCTTCACAGAAACAAGCCGATGTCGAGACAAATCTAAACATTGTTCTAGATTATATGTGATATATGATAACCAGTGCAGCATAAATCATCGAATTTATAGTATCATAGCGATGAAAGCACTAAATTCGACGAGATACACCACTAATAACAAACATTTACCTTAAATCAAGGATCGAAACGATGCAGCCTGAAGCCGGATCAATTGTTCATCTGAAGAAAAAGGAGGCGATGCGCCGAAAGTTGTACTGAATGCGTTCATATCAATTTACAGGGATCTCGGATCCTATTTATACCCAAGAATAACAATATCCGTGCGAACCACGGTCTCTATCTTATATACTATTTAAAATACGACAATATCCTGGGATATGGTCCCATGCCACATTACAATAAACAATCTAAACAAACTCCTGATTTAAAGATACAACTGCCGTTACAGGACTCTATCCGTAGATGGCAATATTTCTTAACGCGCAATTTGGGAACCAAATCTTCTATTTATCTTTAAGCACTTTCATCGGAAACGGTCTTATCCTCTCCCTTGACTCAGCATCGGCTATCGACTATCCTTGCCTGACTCAACCTTAGCCGATTGACTTCGTAGCCGATCACACCGTAGCCGACTCGACCTCTGTTCTTCCGATCCAATTCCGATCTCAGCAGAGACTTAGGGATTTTGTTACCAAATTTAGCTGTTAACACCTCTGCATCGGTCAACATGGTTTTTGTGTTGCCACCGAGTACGAAGCGACTCAGGCCGATGTAGAAATGGTTGAAGAATCCTTGGCAAAATTGGTGTTGTCCCCAAAATAAGCTATTCTTTAAAAACCAGAAGGGACTGTACATCGGCATCTTAAGCCACTTTATGTCAAAGGATATGTCAATGGCAAGCCGATGTCCAAGATGTTGGTCGATGGAGGAGCTGCAGTGAACTTGATGTCCTATGCAACATTCAAAAAAAATTGGGCAAGAGTTCTGATGACCTCATCAAGACCAATATGATCTTGAAAGACTTTGGATGCAATCCATCGGAAACCACAGGAGTCTTAAATGTAGAGCAGACAATCGGTAGCAAGACTGTTGCTGGGAAGGGATTGGATTTATGTCAATTGCTGCATCCCTTCTACCATGCACCAGAGTTTAATCCAATGACAAGGCGACAAAGTTGAAATTGTGCAAGCCGATAGGTCAGTAAACGTTGCCAATGCCAACTTAACCCTTTGGGAAATGGATGGCATTGATTGCTTGTCCGACAAGGTTTGGGAAGCCAATTATCTAAAAGTGTCCGATTCTGAAATATAACCAATTGAAGATGAAGAGCCCCAACTGCTACTTTGAGGGCGTCGTGGAGGGGTCAAGCTTCTACGCAAAGGACACTGTAGATGATCTCGATGGTAAGCTAGGACAAGGCTTCATGTCGGCTGATGACTTAGAAGAAGTCGATATAGGCTCAGGAGATAGGCCTAGGCCGACATTCATTAGTAAAAACTTGTCTTCTCAATTTAGAACCAAGCTTATAGAAGTTTTGAAGGAATACAAAGATTATTTTACTTGAGAGTATTTTGAGATGCTAGGACTTAGCCGATCGGTCGTTGAACATTGGCTTCCTATCAAACCAACATATCGGCCATTTAAGCAAGCACCTAGAAGGTTCAAGGCCGATATGTATGATACTATCAAGGCCGAAATCACTCGTTTGTATGATGCTGGTTTCATTTGGCCTTGCCGATACACTAAATAGGTTTCTAATATAGTTCCAGTGATCAAGAAGAACGACAAACTTAAGGTGCGTATCGACTTTTGAGATCTAAACAAAGCTACCCCTAAGGATGAGTATCCAATGCTAATTGTCGATTTGTTGGTTGATACTGCTTCAGGGCATAAAATCATAAGTTTTATGGATGGCAATGCAGGTTACAATCAAGTTTTCATGGCGGAAGAAGACATCCACGAAACTGCTTTTAGATGTCCTGACGCAATCGGCATGTACGAGTGGGTTGTAATGACCTTTGGTCTGAAAAATGTTGGGGCTACATATTAGAGGGCCATGAATTATATTTTTCATGACTTAATCGGCTTATTTGTTGAGATCTACATTGATGACATGGTTGATGACCATATAGCTAATTTGAGGAAAGTGTTGGAAAGAACAAGGAAATATGGCCTGAAGATGAATCCTACAAAATGTGCTTTTGGCATATCCGCTGGACAGTTTTTGGGCTTTCTTGTCCATGAAAGGGGGATTGAAGTAACACAAAGGAGCACTAATGTGATCAAGAACATTCAGCCTCCACAGGACATGAAACAATTGCAATCCCTAGTCGGCAAGGTGAATTTCATTAGATGATTTATTGCTAATCTATCTGGAAAGATGGAGCCATTTACACCTTTACTAAGATTGAAAGCCGACCAGCAGTTTACTTGGGGGCAGAGCAATAGAAGGCCTTAGACAATATTAAGAAATATTTGGGTTCCCCTCTAGTATTAATTCCTCCAGAGAAAGGGGTGCCTTTCAAGTTATACTTGTCAGCCGATGAGAAGTCAATCGGCTCAGTATTGATCCAGGAGGTCGAAGGTAAAGAGAGAGAAGTTTTCTATTTGTGCAGAAGGCTTCTGGATGCTGAGACTGTTAGTGATATGCCCTAGAGGCAACATGGAGATGTTGGATATCACGTCAATGTTTATGTATAAATGAATAAAGTGTTATTCAGTTCCATGAAATAGACATCTTGTATTGATCAATAAGTACGTGACTTATTTATGAGACTTTATGTATGAATCTATTTCTAAACGATCCCTGATCATATGTCATATTGTTGGAACAAATATGATTCTAAGATCGTCATGTTTATTGATTCATGATCATGTCTCATAGATCATGGGTATGGAGATACCAAATCAATAAACATGGACACATGTGTTGGGGAACACATTGTTGGATAGACCCACCATGAGACACTACAGGAATTAATGTGCCATTAGTTGGTCTCAGGTAGTGTTGGTACAAAGTCCTTAGACCTGAGATCACCATGGATTCCAACATGTGTAGTAGCCTACTTTGGGACTACCAAACGCAATTCCGTAACTGGGTAGTTATAAAGGTAGTTTTCGGGTTTGCTATGAAACATGGAGTGGGATGTGAGTGATCAAGATGGAATTTGCCCCTCCTTTGGAGAGATATCTCTGGGCCCCTCGAGGTAATGGATTATGGAAATGCATGGCCATGCTATGTTGATTGAGGAGTCAATCAACAGACAGATAATCCAATACAGTTCGAGTGAATGGTTAAGCTATTGAAGGGATGGCACACATCTTGCCTATAGCTTAACTGGTATCGTGAGGCAAAGGGATTTGTGTACACATTAAAGGTTCGAGCCGATATTATTCTTGTATACTATGGTGTCAATATGTGCTGCTAGGCGCCGCGTTGACGGGCGGCGAGTTGGACTCGAGCCGACAATCGGCTAAGTTAGACTATAGCCGAGACCGAGTATACCTGAACCTACATGGTCGCACGCTTAAGGGGATAGGATAGATACTCGAGTTGGACTCGGATACGGCTCGATCGGATAGAGTCCTATGGTCTTACGACGGGGCGGCCGACTCTATGAGATTCGGATAGGATCCGATTTGAAATAGAGTCCTGATCGGTCACTAGTCCCAGTCGGCCAACTCTATATAAAGGGGCGAGGGGTGGAGAGCTACGACACATCAGTTGGATCGCTTTAAATTGAATCCGCAACAGAAGTCGCCGAGATCAAACTCCACGGAAACCCTCCCCACTTTCGAGCCAAACCCTAGCCTTGCATCGCGTGCTAGCACACGGGTGTTCGGCGTTCTGTCCCCGAACGTGTGGATACCGGTTTGTGTCTTCTTGAGAATTCTTTGTGTCTTCTTCTTCCTCGGTTTGGCGGCGTATTTCGGATCTGCTAACCGGTCAGACCGCAAACACTACGGCGGTTAGACCGCGCCTTCTTCCCGGTTGTACCGCAAGTTCATTAGCGGTCGACCGGCGGGCATCGGCATTGGCTACATCGTTCAATCGGGCGAGGCGATCGGCTACGGGCGGTCGGACCGAAGGCTATCAGCGGTCGGGCCAGGCTGAACGGCTCGGTCGACCGGTGCGACACCCTCGGTCAGACCGGCGTCAAAAAATAGAGGTAAAGTTTTATTTCCGCTAAAACTTTGTTTTTTGGCGTACTCAACCATTCACCCCCCTCTGGTTGGCTTTTCGTTGGGCATTCGATCCTACAAGTGGTATTAGAGCCACGTTTTTCTGCTTTGGATTTTCTTTGATCTAAAGTCTTTCATCATGTCGGATAAATTTTCAACAAAACCGCATGTTTTTGATGGCACCGATTTTGCATATTGGTGTAGTAAGATGCAATCTTACATCATGGCTCAAGACTATGATGTGTGGCAAAAAGTTGCGCTTCCCTACACCATACCCGATGCCATTAATTCTGATGCTTTGAAAACCGAGTTTAATAACAATTGTAAAGCTCGCAATATTTTGTTGAATGGAATTTCGTGTTCTGATTTTGATCGTGTTTCTCATCTTCAAACCGCTAATGAAATTTGGAACGCTTTGAAAAACTTTCATCAAGGAACTACAAACATAAAAGAACTTCGTCGAGATCTTTTTACAAAGGAATATATAAAATTTGAGATGAAACTCTTGCGAGCTTTGGATGACTATCATGGTAGGTTTAATAAAATCTTGAGCAATCTTAGATCTGTTGATTCTTCTTCGACACTAATTATCCACGATGAGATTTCTCGCCACTTTTTAAATGGTCTTGATATGTCTATTTGGGAGATGAAAGTAACTTCTATTCAAGAATCATTAACATGGCAAATTTGACTTTGGATTCGCTTTATACAAAACTCGAAACTCATGAGATGAATATTCTTTCTCGTAAACGGATTCTAAGTCAAGTGCTTTGATTTCTCCTTCGACTTCTTCAGATGTTGCTTCTTCGTCATCTTCAAATGCTCTTGCTTTGATTAACGCCATGTCCGATGAACAACTTGAGCAATTCGAGGAGGAGAACTTGGCTCTTGCTACTAACAAGCTTTCCGAGCTATGAACGAGTTAGGTTCGGAAGAAAGGAGGACCAATGCGTTGCTTTGAATGCGGCGCCTCGGATCACATCCGCTCCAACTGCCCCAAGCTTGGGAGGAGCAAGAAGGAGGACAAGAGCGCCGAGAAGACAAAGGATGACAAACCCAAGGGTAGGCGCTCCAAGGAGATGATCAAGAAGGTGCTGAGTCAAGTCTATGCCGCTTTTGAGCCACTCGGTGACATAGACTCGACGGTGAGGAGGAGAAGGGCAAAACATCTCCGGCGTTTGTCTCATGACACATGGAGATGAAGATTCTTCGATGAAGAAGATGAGGTAAGTTCACTTGAGGATGCAATTCTTGTTTTAAGTGCTAAGAACAAAAAATGTGAGAAAATGTTTAAAAAACAAGAATTTGTAATTGAATCTTTAAATGCTGAAATTGCTAGATTGAAATCTCTTATTCCCAATGATGATAATTGCAAAAATTGTGAGGTTTTAATGCTGGAAATTTCAAAAATTAGAGATGTCAATAATTCTCAAGTTTTAGCTTCTAAATCTTGTTTAACTTGTGATGCTAATGAATTAAAACTAAAATATGCTTTAGCTCATGTTAAGCACATGGAAGAAATAGTTAAACAAGATGAGGTAGCTTCTTGCTCTAAATGTCGCAAAGGCAAAGATGTTTTAATTGATTGTGAAAATTGTGTTAATCTTGGAAAAGAAGTTTCTTACTTGAAAAGTTCTTTGCAAAAATTTTCCGATGGTAAGAAACAACTCAACATGATTTTGGACAAATCAAAAGTGTGTAGCGACAATAAGGGAATAGGTTTTGATGCTCATGACTATTTCACCAAAAATCCTCCAAATGTTTTAGGAATAACTGAAAACGGTGAAATTTTGACAAAACCTAACACCATGAAAACAGTTTTCAAGTCTGCTGGAAATTTGTCATCTCTTTCTGTTTATTTAAAAGAAAGTAAACCCAATTCTGCAAAACCATCTGTTACTAAAGAAAAGTTTTCTTGCTCTTTTTGTGGTAAGGATGGTCATCTTGTTGGTTTTTGTTTCAGATTAGCACGAAAACAGAAAAAGGAAAGAGAAAATAATTTTGCAAAATCAAAATGGCAAAAATCTGGTTTTTCCTCGGGAAGGCCGGTCGGACGCGATTGGTCCATCGGCACCGGTCGGACCGATGCACTTGCCTCGGTCGGGACCGGCGATGGCGCCCGGTCAGACCGGCAGTACCACAGCGGTCAGACCGGCCCCGAAGGAATTTCTCTGAAAATTCCAAAATATTTTTTCTCGTGGTTTTGTGCCTATTGGATCTATCGGCCGTGTGTCTCGATCTTGGATTCCTAAGTTTCTTTTAACTAACCCCGATGCGAGGCCTCGACATCCTTTGTTTTGTAGGCTTTCGTGGCGAGGAAGGAGAACGTGTGGATCATGGACTCCGGTTGTTCGCGGCACATGACCGGTGATAAGAAGTGGTTCTCCTCCCTCAAGTTGGCATCCAAGACGGAATCAATAATCTTTGGGGATGCTTCAACAAGTGTCGTTATCGCTACCGGATCCGTCAAGGTAAGTGACAAGTTTGAATTAAAAGAGGTAGCTTTGGTAGAAGATTTAAAATACAATTTACTTTCGTTTCACAAATTGTTGATGAAAACTTGAAGTTCATTTCAAGAAAACTGGAAGTAAAATATTTGACTCTTGTGGTGATTCTGTTTTGAACATTTCTCGTTATGGGAGAGTTTTTAAAGCTGATTTTGAAAACCCTGTTTCTCCTATTGTTACTTGTTTAGTTGCAAAATTCAACAAAGATTTGATGTTCGGCATCGAAGACTTGGTCATGTTGGATTTGATCATTTGACTCGTTTAAGTGGTTTGGATCTTGTTCGTGGTTTGCCAAAACTCAAAAAGGATCTTGATTTGGTTTGTGCACCATGTCGTCATGGTAAAATGGTTGCTTCTTCTCACACACCAATTCTTTCGCGATAACGGATGCACGGGACAGCTTTTACACATGGACACTTGTTGGTCCAGCTAGAGTGCAATCTGTTGGAGGAAAATGGTATGTGTTAGTTATTGTTGACAATTTTTCTCGATATGCTTGGGTTTTCTTCATGGCAACTAAGGACGAGGCCTTTGGACACTTTCGAAGTCTGTTCTTTGCTTGAATTGTGAAATTCCCAACTCTTTGAAAACAATTAGAAGTGATAATGGTGGTGAATTAAAAAATGCATTTTTTGAACATTTTTGTGTTGAAAAAGGAATTGAACATCAATTTTCTTCTCCACGTGTTCCTCAACAAAATGGTGTTGTCGAAAGAAAAATTGTTCTTTGGTTGAAATGGCTAGGACAATGCTAGATGAATATCACCCACCTAGAAAATTTTGGGCCGAAGCTATTAACACTTGCTTGCTATGTTTCTAATCGCATTTTCTTGCGTTCTAAACTTAGCAAAACTCCTTATGAGCTTCGTTTTGGTCGTCACCTAAAGTTTCACATTTGCATGTTTTTGGTTGCAAGTGCTTTGTGTTAAAATCTGGAAATTTGGATAAGTTTGAATCACGTTCAATTGATGGTTTATTTCTTGGTTATCCCGCACACACTCGTGGCTATCGTGTACTTCTTTTGGAGACTAACAAAATTGTCGAGACTTGCGAAGTCACTTTTGATGAGGCTAGTCCGGTACTAGACCAGATTTTTCGGGTACACACCACGGGATCGGGGGAGTTTGGTCGAATCTTTGAAGACGAAAGCGACGACGATGACGATGAGGTCGACTGCCGGTCGGACCGGCCAGTGCCGTCGGTCGACCGGAGGAGGCTGCCCGTCGACCGACCGAGACCCGGTCACACCGACAGGGGCCAACCTCTTCAGACTCCGTCGATTCCAATCAAGAAGATTCTTCGGGGACCACGACCAGTGCTGAACCAGAACGTGAATCAACTTCTGAGATCACTGCACCCTTGCACATTCAGCGAGGACATCCGCCGGTACAAATAATAGGTAATTTAAATGAGCGGACAACGAGATCTAAGTTAACTGCGCATGCCTCTGCAAATTCTGCTTTTGTTGCTTCTTTTGAACCCAAAGATGTTACTCATGCATTAACCGATGAATCGTGGATTAACGCCATGCATGAAGAACTTGAAAATTTTGAAAGAAATAAAGTTTGGTCTTTAGTTGAACCTCCTTCGGACATAATATTATTGGAACCAAGTGGGTTTTCAAAAATAAACAAAATGAGGATGGTTTGATAGTTCGCAATAAGGCTAGACTAGTTGCTCGGGGTTATACTCGGGTGGAGGGTTTGGATTTTGATGAAACTTTTGCTCCTGTTGCTAGGATTGAGGCAATTAGACTTTTGCTAGCTTTTGCTGCTTCTAAAGGTTTTAAATTGTTTCAAATGGATGTTAAAAGTGCTTTTCTAAATGGTTTTATACAGGAAGAAGTTTATGTTAAACAACCACCGGGTTTTGAGAATCCTGATTTTCCCAACCATGTTTTTAAACTTTCAAAAGCTTTATATTGTTTAAAACAAGCACCTAGAGCATGGTATGACAGACTTAAGAACTTTTTGCTTGAAAAAGGTTTTCAAATGGGAAAAATTGATAAAACGCTTTTTGTTCTTAAGCATGGTGAAAATCAACTTTTCGTTCAGATATATGTTGATGATATCATCTTTGGTTGTTCGACTCACTCTTTGGTTGTAGAATTTGCTGAGACTATGCGTAGGGAGTTTGAGATGAGTATGATGGGTGAGCTGTCGTATTTCTTGGGTCTACAAATCAAGCAAACACCTCAAGGTACGTTCATTCATCAAACAAAATACACCAAAGATCTTTTGCGCAGGTTCAAGATGGAGAGTTGCAAGCCAATCTCTGCACCCATTGGATCTACTGCTGTTCTTGATCCCGATGAAGATGGTGAAGTTGTGGACCAAAAGGAGTATAGAAGCATGATAGGATCTTTGTTGTATCTAACGCTTCTAGACCGGACATACAATTTGCTTTGTGTGTTTGTGTGCGCGCTTTCAAGCTTCTCCACGTGCGTCTCATCGTCAAGCGGTCAAGCGCATCATGAGGTATTTGAGTCATACACTTGAGTTTGGTATTTGGTATTCAACTTCATCTTCTCTTTGCTTAAGTGGTTATTCAGATGGTGATTTTGCGGGGTGTAGAATTGATAGAAAAAGTACTAGTGGAACATGTCATTTTCTTGGAACTTCATTGATTGCATGGTCTTCTAGGAAACAGTCTAGTGTAGCTCAATCCACTACGAATCTGAATATGTTGCTGCTGCTAGTTGTTGTTCACGATTCTTTGGCTGATTTCTACTTTAAAAGATTATGGACTTGTTTTTGAAAATGTGCCTCTTTATTATGACAATACAAGTGCCATTAACATTGCTAAGAATCTGTTCAACACTCACGCACCAAACACATTGATATTCGTTTTCACTTCTTGCGAGATCATGTTGAGAAGAAAGATGTTGAATTGAAATTTTTGGATACAAAATTGCAACTTGCTGATATTTTTACAAAACCATTGGATTCTTCTCACTTTGCTTTTCTTCGAGGGAATTGGGAATCATTCATCCTTGGCATGTTTTGAGGGGAGTTTTTGTGCTCTTTGTTTTATCAAGCTACAAAATTAAAATAAATTGAAAAAGAGCTTTCTCCATACATATTGTTGATCATGTGCATGCTAGCAATATTATGAAGATTTATTTGTCACTATCATAGCTTACATGTATTCTAGTATTTTTATGTGATCTAGATTTTATATTTAAGAGAAATAATGCATGACACTTTAACACAATACTTGAATTAAAGAAATATGCAATGTTGATACTCGTACTTGTGTTGGATTTTAAATTCTTATATATATATTATGTTGCTTTAATATTCCTCAAATTACTTAAAATTGCTCATTGCGAAAAGAGAATAAAATATTATCTATGAGAGAAAAAATGAATACCGAATCCTTGGAAACAGTCTTGACGACAAGGACGTACTCGGAATAATTGAGAGAAAAATATGAGCAACAAATATGGCTCAAATCAAAATAAAAAGTTTTCTCTTGAATTATATGTGCAAAAAGGTATATTTGAGAAAGAATAAAGATTGCAATAGGTATATATATTTGGGTTTATCTTTCAACCTATGTGATTGTAAAGATGTTGCATTATAAATCATTGAAATTCATGAATTCTTATTGTGTTATTGCTCTTAATTATAAAATATTTGATTCATGATTATATTTTAAGCATATTTGCTATCTAATTGATAAATTTATCTTCTTATTATTGCAACACATGACTTGACTTGCTTTATGTATGGTGCTAAGCTCTTGACAATCAAATAAACATAATTCCTATGCTTGATGAATTCATTGTCAAAAGGGGGAGAACATAATGTTGTTTGGGAGAAAACATTTGCATGGAAGAACATTTGCATACAAAGTGCAAAAAGTGCAAGTTTTTTTTGGGGTCAAAGGATTTTCTTTCTTTTCAAAAGGGGGAGAAATTTTCTTTGATTTTTGAGCTCTCAAATGCTTTTTATCATTTTTGTTTTTAACTTTTCAAACACCAAAACAACTCTTTTGTTTTGTTTGCCAATGTGTTCATCAAGGGGGAGATTGTAAAATCAAAGTGTGTGTTTGATTCTTCTTTGGATGATGAACAATTGGTTATTTGGGTTTTATTGGTTTGAGTGTTTTGTTTTTTAAAGAGTTAAATTTTCGGACGATGAACAGTGTTCGATCGGCTGCCACGGCCGTCGACCGGGCGTGTTCGCCGGTCTGACCGGAGATGTTCGGCGGTCGACCGGGCGGTGCTGCGGTTAGACCGCCGAGCCGATCCGGCGGTTGCCGATTTCGTTTCGGTTTTGGTTTCGGTTTGTTTCCTTATACATACATGGAAGTTTCGTGTTCCTATGCACGTGTCGGTTGTTTATGCTAACAATGAGTCAAGTTTGGATAGCTTGTGCTCGGATATGGTATTCTTTATTTAATTGTGTGCGGGTATTCTTTACGCCTCGGGAAAGTGTTGCCGGTGATCGAGTCGGAGTCAACTTGGAGATAAGGTGACGTTCGAGATGGGGATCATGCGGGATCTTGAAGGGTGGAGATTAGTGCACATGATTGGAAAGTTTCCATATGGCATACAATGGAGATATTGTTGCGTATGGAAAGCGGGATTTCGGTTTTAGGAAACCGGGATTGTAACGGTTGGTTTATGTATAGTTTGTTTCTTGTACGAGAAGGTTTCCTAGTGGATTAGGACTTCTTGTATGAGTTGGATTCGTGGCTCTTGGCTGCGGATTTTGTGTATAAATAGTGAGGGGAGGCGTGGCCTCTTGGTATCGATTTTGAGTTCGAGTTTTAGAGCTTCTCAAGTTTGGGTTTCAAGTTTAGATTGAGATTTTGTGAGGAGTGCTTTGTTTGCACTTTGTAAACACAGAGAGTTTCAATAAAGATTAATCTTCTTGAGAATTCTTTGTGTCTTCTTCTTCCTCGGTTTGGCGGCGTATTTCGGATCTCGCTAACCGGTCGGACCGCAGACACTACGGCGGTCGACCGCGCCTTCTTTCGGTTGGACCGCAAGTTCATTAGCGGTCAGACCGGCGGGCATCGGCATCGGCTACATCGTTCAATCGGCTAAGGCGATCGGCTACGGGCGGTCAGACCGAAGGCTATCAGGCGGTCAGACCGGCTGAATAGCTCGGTCAGACCGGTGCGACACCCTCGGTCAGACCGGCGTCAGAAAACAGAGGTAAAGTTTTATTTCCGCTAAAACTTTGTTTTTGGGGTACTCAACCATTCACCCCTCCCCTCTGGTTGGCTTTTCATTGGGCATTCGATCCTACATTGTCAAGACTGTCAAAAATTCAGAGCAATTCAACGGGCACCAGCGTCGGCTATGAACCCCATAATCTAGCCGTGGCCGTTCAGAGGTTGGGGAATTTACGTGATCGGCCAAATCAATCCACCCTCAAGTAAGGGACATAAATTCATATTGGTGGCAACCGATTACTTCACAAAGCGGGTGGAAGCAATTCCTTTGAAGAAAGTTGACTCTGGGGACGCGATCCAGTTTGTTAAAGAGCACATTATCTACCGATTCGGTGTTCCTCAAACAATCACAACCGATCAGGGATCTATATTGGTATCCGATGAATGTCCGGTTTGCAGAGAGCATGGGGATCAAATTGCTGAATTCTTCACCATATTATGTGCAGGCTAATGGACAAGAAGAGGCATCCAATAAAAGTCTGATCAAATTGATCAAGAGAAAGATCTTTGATTATCCAAAGCAATGGCACAGCCGATTAGCCGAAGCATTATGGTCCTATCGTATGGCTTCCATGGATCGATTCAAGTGCCCCCTTACAAGTTGGTTTTTGGGCATGAAGTCATCCTGCCATGGGAAAGTGTCATCGGCTCGAGAAGAATTGATTTACAAAATGACCTGACAGCCGATGACTATCACAATCTTATGGTAGATGAATCGGAAGACTTGGTCCAATCCAGGCTACGTGCTTTGGAAAAAGTGACTAAAGATAAGGAAAGAATCGCTCGTCTTTACAACAAGAAGGATGTGCTGAAATCTTTTTCAGAAGGCGAGTTGGTTTGGAAGTTGATCTTTCCGATTGGTACTCATGACAATAAATTCGGCATGTGGTCACCAAATTGGGAAGGGCCTTTAAAAATCTACAAGTGTGTTTTCAAAGGAGCTTACATGTTGCAAGGGCTTGATGGAGAAATTTTTGGAAGGGTTCTCAATGGCAAATACTTGAAAAAATATTATCCAAGTGTGTGGATCAATTCATGATTCGGTTGTGTTTAGCCGATATGTGGTAGCCGATGTGTTTACATCGCCCTTAGATGGCCGATATGAGACATGTTGTAACACTCGAAAATCGGGGATTTAAAAATCAAAAACTAAAAATTGGGACTTACAAAAACTTTTGGTATTATCGCATCTCGTCGTGTTTATCGCCTCTTATCTATAAGTTTTGTCGCGTGATATAGATGAAATAAAAATTTATTTAAAGAATGCAAAGCCAAGGGAGTTTCAAAATCCAAAAAGAAAGGAAATTTAAACAAATAAAGATCCGAAATAAACAAAACAAAATTAATTGATTATAAAAATATATATAGGGAAGTCTAGGGTTTTGAATCAAAAATCATATTTTGGAAAAATTAAAATATAGATTTGAGGGAATAATATGTAAGACTTGGGAATCTATAAAAATTGTTTGAAAAGTATATAATTTTGGTATAAACCCTAAAATAGTGATTGAAAAGTAATTAATATCCAAATATGAATAATAAAAATATTTAGAAAATAAAATATGAAGTTGAGAAAGTAATTTTAATAAAAAAATCCTAACTTTTAAATTTAAAAGAAAAGAATAAATTAGGGATGAAAATATATTTTGAATATTGGAAAGTGGGGGAAAATTTGAAAATGTATTCTTAAATAAATTTTGGGAATATTAGAATTTATTTTGAATTTTTAGAATGAAAGGAAAAAGAATTGGGAAAATGGGAAAGTAATTCGGGGAAAATAGGACGGAGCACTGTTCATTGTCGGCCACGTGTTCGACCCGCCTCGCTCGCCACTGCGCGCGCGCCGCGCGCCCGTCGCGCCACGCCGTCCCCCACCCGCGCGCCACGCCGCGCGCCCGTGCGCCTGCCGGCACGCCACGCACGCACCGACCCGCCGCGCGCCCCGTTGCCGCACGCCGCGCTGCGTCCTTGCGCGCCGCCGCAGCCGCCGCGTGCCGCGCCGCCACCGCCGCCCTCGTGTTGCGCGCCGCCGCCCCTCCTCGTGCGCGCGTGCCCACGCCGCGCGCCGACCGGCCCCTCTCCGCACGCGCCACGCGCGACGCGTCCGTGCCCGCGCCGCACGCCGCCGGACCCCTCTCATGCGTGCTCGTGCCGTGCGCCGCCCGGACCCCCATCTTTCCTCCGGCCACGCCTATAAACGGGTGGCCCAAGCCCCCTCTCTCCTCACCACCGATTTCCCCTCCTCCTCTGCAGCAAGCCGCGCCGCCGCCGGAGCTCCGTCGCTACGCCATTGCCGCCGCCGCTTCACGGTGCCGCGTCGCCGCCCACGCCGTTGCGCTCCAACGTAAGCCGCCCTTTTCTTCCCCTTAGCCAACCACCGCCGCGCGCCGTATTCCCACCGTCGCCGGCCGAGCTGAGGGGAGAAAACAGAGAAGAGGGAGAGAAGAGAGTGAACAAAGGGAGGGAAGGAAAAACAGAGGAAGGAAAAAAAAGAAAAGAAAAGAAAAGAGAATATGAAAGGAAAAAAAAAGAGAAAAATAGAAAAAAATAAGAAAAGAGAAATTTTGGAAAAAGAATTAGGAAATTTTTTTAAAGATATTTCATGAAAATCTCTGGGCAAAATGACATATTTTTCTTCAAAACAAACTTGGTTTCCAAAAATAATTCGGGACCAATTATTAAACATGTTTTCCAAATTATTTAATCATAGCATTCATTTATCCTTCAAAGAAAATTATTTATGTCTTAAACTTATCTCCAAAATATTATTCTTGATCTATATTTTTGCTAGACTTAAAACCTAGATTATTAATATAATACTTAGCTGCCTTGATTATTTTTGGGATCGATTACTATTAACCCTAGGTCGTACTATCCGAAACTTATTGATTGTCGCATAAATTATCCGTTTGGGATTTTGTTTACGACTTAGTTCCTCATCACATAATATTTATCATATAGATTTTCTAAAATTCAGAAATCTAACGATATACAAGTCTAGCTTCTATCAATTAATTTCGATTTAGATTATTATAAACCCTAGGACTTCTCGAACCAAGAAGTAATTTGATGAAATTGAAAGATAATCACTTTCTTTTATTAATTGAATCATCAACTCTAGTATTTCTCAAACTTTAAGCATATTAAAATAAATATCGCATCCTTCTTAACAAAAGCGGATTCAATACAAAACTTCGAATCCTTATAATCCTTTCGCTCTAACCCGGATTTCGTCGAAACTCGAGCCTAGGTTCGCATAGAGTCATAGCCTAGTGTTAGGAGCCGCTATTGCGATTTACTTGGTTTTTCTTTTGGATCTTGTTGGATTCTACTTGAATTCTAATCGAATTCAAATTTGATTTCTCGCACGTACGATTAGCGTCCGAGGAAGGCGTTGAGTACACGTAAGACCCCAACCAACAAGTGTGCGAGCAAGGCAAGTCAACACATCCCTTTGAACATATTGATCCTACTTTGTGAAATGATGTTGTTTTCAATTACAAATTGCATGCTATATACAAATGAGTACCTATTTTTGATATATCCGCCTTGATATTGAATACCCTTAGAAATATTCTTTGTAACCTTCGATGTGATACAACCGGAGGTTATCTTCTAAAATGCTTAGCCACGCTTATACTAGATTCTTGCATACTCATGATTTTACAAATAAGCCTCGTGCTTGGGCAACTATCTTGGGAAGATGGTTGAGACACGGCAAGTGGAGACATGAGCGCCACGTTGCCTTGATCATGTTGGAAATGGCTTTGATGAAAAATGAAAATACGAACCAATGTTTTTAGACTCGGGGCGGATGGATGGATTTGGGTGGATTCGGAAAAGGCTAGTACCGTCCCCGGTCGGTTAAGGACCGAGCCATGAGACTACAACTTAGAACGAGCCGACAACCGTACTTCTCGAATGGGTATAGACCTAGCTAATTAAATATCCGAGCGGAGCGGTATCCTTGCATAGTAGGTTCAGGTGTTGGCGTTGAGGTAAGGGCTTGCCGGTGGGGGTGCACCACTGGTGGGTGCCTCGGACGATAGTTAAGGGCCTTCCGGCGAGGGTGTACCGCTGGATGGTACCAGGCGAGAGATCGGGCGGGCGATCAACATGAAGAAATGAAGACATGAAGATGGAAAGTTCAAAGTTAGAGCAATTCCTTCTCTTACCCCGGGAACGCCGAACTCCTCTCACCGCTAGGAAATGACGGCTAGAGTGCATGAGGGCTTAAGTTCATGGAGCGGAGTGCTGCCAAAGCGAGGTTATCGAAAGGCTTTGCCGTGACCGTCCCATATAGAGGGATGTAAGCTCATTCAATGAGTAGTTGCGGAGTACGGGTAAAGTGTACATCCACCGCGGTGTGAGTCAATCAATCTATTCGAATAGCCGTGCTCTCGGTTAATGAGCGACGTGACAAGTGTTTCCCGTGGCTAGACTCATAAATCTTAAAATGATGGGTGGGATTGCATAATGATTTTCATGTGCTTGGGAACCCAACTTCTCTATCTCGGGAGAAGGGGAAGACACCCCTAAAACCATGACGAATCGGAGGCGGAAAGCTATCCTTGGGATCACAATGGATGGTGGACAGAACCGTCGCCGACTTAATATACTATGGACCTAAAACCTGATCTGGCTAGATGTTAGGTTTGTGAAATGATTTGTGAAAATTGGCTTTGCGCAAATAAACCATAGCCATCCTTTGAATGACCCTATCATGTGCATCATTCCGTGTTGGTTTGCTTGAGTACGTTGGGTACTCACCCTTGCTATACGCACAAACCTCCAGATGAAGGAGAGGAGGAAGACCCGTACACATACTACTAGGAGGAATGAAGACAATGGAGCGCAACAGTCTTAGTCCCCGGTCGTTGCTCGTGGCAATCGGCGTGCGCGCACTTCCGTCCGCTATCTTATCTAATTTCTGTTTTTGGTTGTATCCGAACCGGTAGGTCCTTTATGTATTGGATATTGCCTTCGGGCCTATTATTGTAATAATTTCAATGTAAGACTATTCGTGCACTTTGCACTGGTAATTCGAACTGTATTCGTGGGTACCGAACTACTCGATCCAGGGGATAAGGTACTATGAACACGAATGATTCCCGTCCTCAAAAATGGGGGTCTACAGAGCTGGTATCGGAAGCGAGTGCGGCTGTAGGATAAGACCAACCGGCGCCCCACCCTTTATAGCTGGTCAAAGGGAAATATCCCTACATAGGATTATTTTGGAAATACAAACTATTTTCACAAGGCAAACATATTTTCTCTCTCACCCCCAATTTCTCTACAAACATTTGATTTTACCTTTTTCTAAACCCTAAACTATCTTCAAAAATAGATATAGGACTGTGACCCTGTTAAAGCTTGAGAGATTGTTTAGTCCACCCGCTAAAGCAATAAGAGTACACAGGAACAAGGTCCCAACCAGAGCTTAACTGTTCTTTTGATTTTTTTTCTCTCTGACAATAGATGGGAAAGAACAAGGGCAGGAAATCAAGATCTCAACAATCTCATGGATCAACACAGAGCGACCTTATGGACATTCCACCTTCTTTCCCTATGAATCCGACCTTAGCCCAGATAATGGCTAGCCAGACACAATTGATGATCATGATGGTGCAGCAAATGCAACAACACCTTCAAGTTTTGGGTTCATGTCCAGAGCAACGTCGGTATGTTCCGACTCAAGCCCTGATGACTCCTGCGAATATACTGTCAAGCCCACAGAAAGCAGTAACGCCAGACCCACCATTAGGAGGGAAGGAAACGCTTGGCCCCCGCTACGGCTTCATGGAACAAGGATATGGAATAAGGAACAGTGCAGGGGAGAAACACACCGGAACCCCGATCGAGGAGAGATACCGTGCGGAAGGAAGGACAAGGAATTCAATTCAATGACCGGCCAAGGGCTCGCCGCCATCCAACTCCGGGAAGAGGAAGTCACCAAAATGGACCACGGGTGGTACGGCGGGATGATCATCACGAGCACAGTGTGTACCCCTAAAGATGCTGAGAAGATTCCCCGATGTCTAACGAGGAATGTGCACTGCTTCAACTGTGGAGAGTTAGGGCATTATGCCAACGACTGCCCTAGGACAATTGCCGCACCGTTTCGCATTCCAACACCTATCCTGATAGCCTCAAGGAAAAGGAATGTGACTTGCTTCAACTGTGAAGAATTTGGGCACTATGCCAACCAATGCCCCAAGCCACACAGCACCCCTCCTCGTACTGGTGCCAATGCACCCGCCATAGGTGGCAACCCCAGATCGGGCGACAGCTCAAACAACTAGACAAGGAGTCTGCATCAACTCTGGTCTTGCTTTGGATGGAATTAAGACAGCAACGACCATGCCCCTACCCTTATGTATGAAGACCCTAGATCGATATTAGTGTTGTTGTGTTGTGTTGTATGGACTACACATGTCTAATGTATCCCCCTGATGTAACATCTACGAACTAATATGAAGCTCCATGTTATGTCTTAAATGAGTTTATTCCACCATGCTTGTTGTGTGCAAAAGATCATTTGAAACAACTTAACGTAAACAAAAAGAAAGAAACGGGATCGATTAGAATCGTGACCTTAGTAGGCTAATCCCTTACCCCATCTATACTTTTCGGATGGCGCACCGTCGTAGAGCCTCGGCAGCCTACGAGAACCCGTCGGAACCTAACCCTACCACCCTAGCGAGAGGTCATGGCTTCACAAACCCAATTGCTTCAAGCCATTGCCAACAACCAAGGACAACATGGAGGATCAAGCTTAGGTGAGTTTATGAGAGCCAAGCCACCCACCTTCGCTATGGCGAAGAACCTATGGATGCGAAGATTGGCCGAGAGTAATAGAGAAGAAGTTAACCCTCGTCCGAGTACAAGAAGCCGACAGGTCGTTTTCGCCACTAATCGGTGGAAGGTCCCGCAAGTGACTCGGGGGACACCTACAAAGAGACTCGGGCTGAAGATGCGAGAACCGACATGGGAAGAATTCACGGTTGCTTTTCGTGAAAATTTCGTACCAGCGCGGTTATGAGGATGAAGAAAAATGAGTTCCGTAGGCTGCGCCAAGGAAACACCACGGTACAAGAGTACCTTAACAAGTTCACGCAGCTTGCCCGTTACGCCACAAGCGATACGCGGATGAAGAGGAAAAGATGGACAAATTTATTGAAGGATCGAACGATGAGTTAAGAGGACCGATGATCGGTCGGGACCACGCTAGCTTTCGAGCCTCGACACCACTATCCTCCGAGCATCGTCTCCGGCGACGAATCCACCCATCGCCCGAACCGATGAGGAAACATCTCCTCCCACCCTAGAGCTCGCGACCGCAAGCCCTAACCGCCGACGAAGTCCGCCTCCGCAAGAACCCATCGCTCCACTTCGCCTTCGTCATGGAGCCCTCGCTCCATCCCTCCTTCACTCGAGCCGCTTCGCCTCCACTTACTCTCTAATCTGCTAGCGGGACAAGTGTGAGAGACAAGCCACCTCTCTCTCCCTTTCCTTAAAAAAAAAAAAAAAGAAGCAAGGGCACACATCAAAAGATTCCCTATGGGAATATTAGATTAATAGAACCACTAAAGCCTAGAGTACCTAGAGCGGGTTTCTAAAAAAAAAAAAAGAGGAAGATAATATTGTTATCGAAACAAAGAATCGCAAATACACAGGGATCACCTTAAGAACTCGTGATCTATGTTCGCCTTATCATAAACCATCGTCCTATCCATCATTTGTTGGGATGAAGTCCTAAGTGGAACAGTCATATATGAACCAACAGACTTACAACCACAACCCAACCCAAATCTCTGGGACGAGATTTATTTTAAGGGGGTAGGTTTGTAACACTCGAAAATCGGGGATTTAAAAATCAAAAACTAAAAATTGGGACTTACAAAAACTTTTGGTATTATCGCATCTCGTCGTGTTTATCGCCTCTTATCTATAAGTTTTGTCGCGTGATATAGATGAAATAAAAATTTATTTAAAGAATGCAAAGCCAAGGGAGTTTCAAAATCCAAAAAGAAAGGAAATTTAAACAAATAAAGATCCGAAATAAACAAAACAAAATTAATTGATTATAAAAAAATATATATAGGGAAGTCTAGGGTTTTGAATCAAAAATCATATTTTGGAAAAATTAAAATATAGATTTGAGGGAATAATATGTAAGACTTGGGAATCTATAAAAATTGTTTGAAAAGTATATAATTTTGGTATAAACCCTAAAATAGTGATTGAAAAGTAATTAATATCCAAATATGAATAATAAAAATATTTAGAAAATAAAATATGAAGTTGAGAAAGTAATTTTAATAAAAAAATCCTAACTTTTAAATTTAAAAGAAAAGAATAAATTAGGGATGAAAATATATTTTGAATATTGGAAAGTGGGGAAAATTTGAAAATGTATTCTTAAATAAATTTTGGGAATATTAGAATTTATTTTGAATTTTTAGAATGAAAGGAAAAAGAATTGGGAAAATGGGAAAGTAATTCGGGAAAATAGGACAGAGCACCTGTTCATTGTCGGCCACGTGTTCGACCCGGCCCTCGCCATCGCGCGCCGCCGCGCGCCCGGCCGCGCCACGCCGTCCCCACCGCGCGCCACGCCGCGCGCGCTGCGCGCTGTCGGCACGCCACGCACGCACCACCCGCCCGCGCCCCGTTGCCGCACGCCGCGCCGCCGCCCTTGCGCCGCCCGCAGCCGCCGTGCCGCGCGCGCCACCGCCGCCCTCGTGTTGCGCGCCGCCCGCCCCCTCCTCGTGCGCGCGTGCCCACGCCGCGCGCCGACCGGCCCTCTCCGCACGCGCCACGCGCCGACGCGCCGTGCCCGCGCCGCACGCCGCCGGACCCCCTCTCATGCGTGCTCGTGCCGTGCGCCGCCCGGACCCCCATCTTCCTCCGGCCACGCCTATAAACGGGTGGCCCAAGCCCCCTCTCTCCTCACCACCGATTTCCTCCTCCTCGCAGCAAGCCGCGCCGCCGCCGGAGCTCTGTCGCTACGCCATTGCCGCCGCCGCTTCACCGGTGCCGCGTCGCCGCCCACGCCGTTGCGCCTCCAACGGTAAGCCGCCCTTTTCTTCCCCTTAGCCAACCACCGCCGCGCGCCGTATTCCCACCGTCGCCGCCGAGCCGAGGGAGAAAACAGAGAAGAGGGAGAGAAGAGAGTGAACAAAGGGAGGGAAGGAAAACAGAGGAAGGAAAAAAAAAGAAAAAGAAAAGAAAAGAGAATATGAAAGGAAAAAAAGGAGAAAAATAGAAAAAAATAAGAAAAGAGAAATTTTGGAAAAAGAATTAGGAAATTTTTTTAAAGATATTTCATGAAAATCTCTCGGGCAAAATGACATATTTTTCTTCAAAACAAACTTGGTTTCCAAAATAATTGGGACCAATTATTAAACATGTTTTCCAAATTATTTAATCATAGCATTCATTTATCCTTCAAAGAAAATTATTTATGTCTTAAACTTATCTCCAAAATATTATTCTTGATCTATATTTTTGCTAGACTTAAAACCTAGATTATTAATATAATACTTAGCTGCCTTGATTATTTTTGGGATCGATTACTATTAACCCTAGGTCGTACTATCCGAAACTTATTGATTGTCGCATAAATTATCCGTTTGGGATTTTGTTTACGACTTAGTTCCTCATCACATAATATTTATCATATAGATTTTCTAAAATTCAGAAATCTAACGATATACAAGTCTAGCTTCTATCAATTAATTTCGATTTAGATTATTATAAACCCTAGGACTTCTCGAACCAAGAAGTAATTTGATGAAATTGAAAGATAATCACTTTCTTTTATTAATTGAATCATCAACTCTAGTATTTCTCAAACTTTAAGCATATTAAAATAAATATCGCATCCTTCTTAACAAAAGCGGATTCAATACAAAACTTCGAATCCTTATAATCCTTTCGCTCTAACCCGGATTTCGTCGAAACTCGAGCCTAGGTTCGCATAGAGTCATAGCCTAGTGTTAGGAGCCGCTATTGCGATTTACTTGGTTTTTCTTTTGGATCTTGTTGGATTCTACTTGAATTCTAATCGAATTCAAATTTGATTTCTCGCACGTACGATTAGCGTCCGAGGAAGGCGTTGAGTACACGAAGACCCCAACCAACAAGTGTGCGAGCAAGGCAAGTCAACACATCCCTTTGAACATATTGATCCTACTTTGTGAAATGATGTTGTTTTCAATTACAAATTGCATGCTATATACAAATGAGTACCTATTTTTGATATATCCCGCCTTGATATTGAATACCCTTAGAAATATTCTTTGTAACCTTCGATGTGATACAACCGGAGGTTATCTTCAGAAATGCTTAGCCACGCTTATACTAGATTCTTGCATACTCATGATTTTACAAATAAGCCTCGTGCTTGGGCAACTATCTTGGGAAGATGGTTGAGACACGGCAAGTGGAGACATGAGCGCCACGTTGCCTTGATCATGTTGGAAATGGCTTTGATGAAAAATGAAAATACGAACCAATGTTTTTAGACTGGGCGGATGGATGGATTTGGGTGGATTCTCGGAAAAGGCTAGTACCGTCCCCAGTCGGAGTTAAGGACCGAGCCATGAGACTACAACTTAGAACGAGCCAGACAACCGTACTTCTCGAATGGGTATAGACCTAGCTAATTAAATATCCGAGCGGAGGCGGTATCCTTGCATAGTAGGTTCAGGTGTTGGCGTTGAGGTAAGGGCTTGCCGGTGGGGGTGCACCACCGGTGGGTGCCTCGGACGATAGTTAAGGGCCTTCCGGCGAGGGTGTACCGCCGGATGGTACTGGGCGAGAGATCGGGCAGCGATCAACATGAAGAAATGAAGACATGAAGATGGAAAGTTCAAAGTTAGAGCAATTCCTTCTCTTACCCGGAACGCCGTAACTCCTCTCACCGCTAGGAAATGACGGCTAGAGTGCATGAGGGCTTAAGTTCATGGAGCGGGTACGCCAAAGCGAGGTTATCGAAAGGCTTTGCCGTGACCGTCCCATATAGAGGGATGTAAGCTCATTCAATGAGTAGTTGCGGAGTACGGGTAAAGTGTACATCCACCGCAGTGTGAGTCAATCAATCTATTCGAATAGCCGTGCTCGCGGTTAATGAGCGACGTGACAAGTGTTTCCCGTGGCTAGACTCATAAATCTTAAAATGATGGGTGGGATTGCATAATGATTTTCATGTGCTTGGGAACCCAACTTCTCTATCTCGGGAGAAGGGGAAGACACCCGAAAACCATGACGAATCGGAGGCGGAAAGCTATCCTTGGGATCACAATGGATGGTGGACGAACCGTCGCCGACTTAATATACTATGGACCTAAAACCTGATCGGCTAGATGTTAGGTTTGTGAAATGATTTGTGAAAATTGGCTTTGCGCAAATAAACCATAGCCATCCTTTGAATGACCCTATCATGTGCATCATTCCGTGTTGGTTTGCTTGAGTACGTTGGGTACTCACCCTTGCTATACGCACAAACCTCCGATGAAGGAGAGGAGGAAGACCCGTACACATACTACTAGGAGGAATGAAGACAATGGAGCGCAACAGTCTTAGTCCCCGCCGTTGCCCGTGGCAATCGGCGTGCCGCAGCCTTCCGTCCGCTATCTTATCTAATTTCGTTTTTGGTTGTATCCGAACCGGTAGGTCCTTTATGTATTGGATATTGCCTTCGGGCCTATTATTGTAATAATTTCAATGTAAGACTATTCGTGCACTTTGCACCTGGTAATTCAGAACTGTATTCGTGGGTACCGAACTACTCGATCCAGGGATAAGGTACTATGAACACGAATGATTCCCGTCCTCAAAAATGGGGGTCTACACATGTCGACCTTAGTCTTTTCAAGTTTACTATAATCGGTTGTGCTCTACCGATATGTGTTGGCCGATATAAGTTATATCGCCCTTAGACATTTTATTCCTAACATAATCAGTTATGATTTAGCTCATACATGATGGCCGATTTCGTGTGTTGTCCTCGAGCTATAATTTTATCAATGATCGGCTGACATTGTAAAATTAGGGGGGCATATGTACATACGCAAGTGAAATCAAGTGGACTTCAAAATTTTTGTCGACTTCAAAAAGTTTCCAATGCAGAATAGACCACGGGAATCGGTAGATATTATATTACAAGTACTATTGCAGGAGTTCACAAAGATCAGCACAAAAGTTATATTACAGAAGTTGAAGTTCACGAGTGATCAAGTTATATTCTATTACAATCGGCTCAATGGGATAGAAAGTCATTTATTGTCGATATTGTCTTGTGCCAGACTTGGTTGATTTCTTCAATAGCCTTGGCATCGGCTACATCGGTTCCCGGGATTGGCTTCAAAGCTTTTGTTAGATCTACCAAATTCTTCATAGAGGCCTTCAACATTGACTTCTGGTCTTCGATGGCTTTGGGGACATTGGCAATGCATTGGTCTTCTGACGATATGTCAGCATCAAGCTTGGCGAGCATGGCTTCCATTTCTTCCCTCCGCTTTTGCAACCGATCGAGATTGGTGTTGGGATCAGTCGTCATTTCATCCAGCATGGCCTTCTCAGTGATGATTGTTTGCCGATTGGCTTCGATAGTTGCCTCTAGGGCCTTCTTTTCTCGCCGATCGGCTAATCTTTGCATCGCCCTTTCCAACTTCTGCCGATAAAGCTCAAGGTACGCAGCTAGGGAGATGATGTTAGCCAATTGATCTGGGAGCTGGTCTTGGATCTCTTCAAATCTTCCCCTTATTGCTCCGCAGTCGGTGACTAGGAAGGCAAGGGAGCTCTCTAGACGCTTGGCTATATCTGATAAAGTTGCCCTCAGGTCATCGGCTACAGGGACTAAGGTGTTGTTGATATCTTCCTCTTCATCCATGAATTCTCTAATATCAAATGGAAACAGATCGGCTAGAGTCTGCAGAGCAAAAGTCAAGATGGATAAGTGTTAGACAAATATAAACAACCGACTTAGGGTCAAGAAGAAAGAACTTACTGGGATGACGGGAGCCGATGTGACTTCTTCCTCAATGTTGTGGCTGCCCCTAGCCGATTGACTTTTCTCGCTTGACACATGGGGGGGAGGCGTTGGAGCGCGAGGTCACCAATCCATCATGAGGCCTGAGCCGATTTCGCCTCTGGTTTCGATTTTATCAGTAAAGTACAAACCAATCGGCAATGATCCCATGCCTAGTTGTCTGGCGACACTCATAGGATGATAAAATTCATATGTAACTTGTACATTTCTGCCTTGATGGATGCCGACTGGGAGAATACAAGGTGAGATAGCTTGGACTTCTCAAATTTTTCAGAGTTTATTTCATCAAATTTAAGTCACTGGGGAGTTCAAAGTCTTCGGAGTTCTCATAAGCAACCCAAATTCTTGAGGTTCTTGGGAATCCATCATAGAAGTTGTCGAACCAGTTCTTAAAAAGATCGGCTGAGAGTTTAGACCCAGTATACGAAGATGCTACCTCTCCGAATGACATACATCGGCGTGTTGTGATTTCATCGCCATCTTCATCTGTTGCCGGCTGTGCTAATGCGAAGCTGGCGTCTTGCAAGTCTAGCCTCTGAGCGATTTTGTGTGGGTGTAAGTGTAACCATATTTTCAGCAGCCACCAGGGATCTCCAGTGCTGATAACTGAGTTCATGGCAATTTTAGCCGATGCATTATTCAACATCTTATAAAGGTACCCTAGCAGATTTTTTCTAAGGGAATTTGCCTTTTCTCCACTAGGGTTTCAGCTATATGTTGCCAGTTAGTTGTGGGGTCGCAACTTGAACCATAGAATACAAACTTTTCTAGTGACATAAGAAGGAAAATTGTGTGTTCCCTGGGGTCCACTGGGCCAGTTCCCATGTTCAGGCTTATGAATCCGTTCCAACCTCCAATGGCCCTGGTCTTAAAGGAGTACTTGCATTTGGTGTTCAGGTTGACAGGATTAGTCAATGAAGTAATGTGAAGGCCCGTGGTCATGATTATGTCCAAAAGAGTGGCGGTCATCGGTCCTTGGTTGAACAGGAAAGAATTCAACGTGTTGGACCAGAAGTAACTCGCAGCCGATAGCAGGGGCTCGTCTTTAGGCATGTCGGCTATGGTTAGGGCTAAGCACTTTGTTATCCCTAGTTCTTCCCAATGGCACTGTTTGGTAGCCGACACCCTGTTATACCATGTTGGCCAAGTCTTATCGGTTGATGGCCATGATCTAAAAGTTCCATTTCAGTGTGCCAGATTAGGGTTCAATAGCCTAAAGGGGATCCGGTTGGTTTCAGCATTAATGAACTCTGAGGGGTCTAGGTTGCCGATTGGCCCTAAGAGGTACTTGTTGGGATGGATGAAGTTCGGAATTGCAATTTTGGTGTGTAAGGTGCTACAATGAACAAGAAAGAAAAGGGCAAATTACAAAGGGAGAACACCAGATTGCGGTAAAAAAGGAGTTAAAACCGATAGGGCTTACCTCTGGGAATTCGGCCGATGGCGCTGTGGACGGGGTGGTTGAAGTCGACATTGCTTGGGACAAGTTCGCCTCTGCACGGGGATGCCTACGAGTTCGCCAAGAACGTCGGGGAGGTCGCCGATGAAGATTGAAGCTGTTTGGGGCTAAGGCGGTGGAGGCAAAAGTGACGACGTGAAAAACTCTAAGGCGGCGGCTGTTATTTAAAGAAATGTGGTGACGGCCGAAATGGAAAAGCCCTAAAATCTCTCCAAGATAAGATTCAGCAAATCCGCCACATTAACAATATGGCGGACTTGGGGGGCATGTGTTAACGACCAAATTTGGTAAGCAAAATATTAGGTTTGGAGCTAAGGCCGAAGCTGATTTGGAGGGAATTAGTTGGTTTCAGAAATGGAGCGCGCACCAAGTGCGGACCGAATTGGCCGAGGAGTTCGTCGGCAGGGTAATAGAATCGGCTAAAGTCACTGTTGATTGATATCGAATCGGACAAGGATAGCCGATGTAGCCGATTCCAATAAGGATAGCTGGTATGACCAATCTCGAGGAGAAGACGTTGGAATTATCTTCGGATTCGATTAAAGTGCTTCATGGAGATTGTCAATACACGGATAAAGTCCTGAAAAAGCAATTGTATCTGCTAATTAGGATATTTTAAATAGTTTCGTTATAGAGAATGACGATGACAGTTTGTTTTAGGCATATCCGTAATTCAAATTGTAATAGAGATAGGAATCATGTCCGTTACGGACTTATCTTGTATCTCGGTATATATACGACCCAGGACCATGTAAACAAATAACAATCAAGTTCAATACAATCTTCGGCGCACCGCCACCCTTTTTTAGTAGTTTCGACGAGTTCTTAATTCTAGTTGGGTTGTATCGTTTGATCTCCAGCGAAAAGGTAATTCTTATCATGGTGGCTTGTGTTCTCGGGATTAGTGCTTCCATCGTTATGATACTCTAATCCCAGTTATGTAAATCGTCGAGTTATCATACATGTCATATAACCTAAATCGATAATGCGATCTAACCCTAATTGGCTAGTCTCTTAATAGATAACAGCCGATAGGGTTAGATCTCATCATTGATTTAGATTATATGGTATATACACCATCTCGAAGGGTTCTCATAGATTAGTTTAGATCATATGCTTCTTTTTATACTTAATGCTGCATCGGTTAAGTCCGACCTTGTCGAAACTTGGTTTCGGCAATAGAAAATTGGGGGTGCAGTCAAGATCTCTAAGCTCGATGGGTTAGATGGAAAACAAGGGTTTAGACAGGTTCTGGCCCTCTCGTGAGGTAATACCCTACTCCTGTTCGGGGATTCGATCCGCCGAGTGTCTTTATTGATCTCGTGATCTAAAACTGAAGGCTAATAGCTCATGAATCTCATATCCCTCAAGGGACGCTCCTTACCCCCCTTATATAGTCTTAGGAGGCGGGCTTACAAGTCAAAAACCCTATCTTACTCTAAGTCAGTTTCCTCAATCTTACCAAACCGTGACTATGAGCCGTTGCCTTATCTAATCGACAACGTAATACCCAAGTCATAGTTGGTTTACATCTTTGGCAGGCGCAACCTATCCCTATCTCCAGTCAGATAAGCTTGCCATGTGGATACCCGATTGCCATAATCTCCACAGACCTATTAAGTTGTTCTTAGAATCATAAAAGATCTATCTTATTTTAGGATTACCACTAGAGATAGCATCGGGTGTTCAGCTGATCTTATCTGTTTTAACTTTCTTACTTTCTTGTATGTTTTATATTTACTTGATATGTTAAAGCTGCCCTTTATATTAAGATCTCACTATAACTAAATATAATAAGCTTGTTATTGATTTTTTAAGTCATCTTAATACCTGACCAGTTCACGTTTAATATATTTAGTGTGTAATGATATCTTAGTATAAAGTGATATCGGAGTACTAGCCGATACACATTTGATCTATGGCATCGGCTACGCTATAAATATACATAATCTGCATATTGAAGTACTTTTAAATTTAAGTGGTTTATACTGTCTCGATACGGTACCGATCTATCCCAATCACTTAGTTAAAATATATTTTGATATTTAGATTATGTGTTATCAATATCTTCAGCCGATCGATTGGGTTTAATAATCCTAGCTAACAGATGATATGTCATCGGCCACCAGCCGATCGACTATCATTTGCAGATTAATACTTGTTTCTTTGTTTCTTGTTGATTGCAGGATCAAATCAACTGGCACGCCTATGAACCAAAGAAGCAATACTTTGGACCTGCACTAGAGTAAAGCAAATCTCTCAGGCCAGTAAGCGGTTTTCCAAGTCAGCGCACCTTCGGTACGATTTGGGATCAACACTTGCGGGATTGATCTACGGAACAAAACCGAGGGGAAAAAGTGATAGGGAGAGCTCATCGGCGGCGAAGAAGAAGTAGCGGTGCGGCGGTGTAAATTGGGCATCGACGGTTTTGGGGCTAAAATCAATCGGGAAAACGCGAAACAAATAGTGAACGACCTCGGCTTCTTTTATAGAGGAAGAGGAGACCGGATACGGCACGGGTTGGTCGGAAATTTCTCGCCATCGAAACAGACTCGGACTCAGGCTGGCTCGGGCTTGGACTCAGACGACGTTGGGCGCGAAGGGGCGGCGTGGAGTGCGGCGCTAGGTTTCACGCGACGCGGGCGGTGAAGATGTGCAAGAGTCACGTGGCACGGACGGCGAAGATGGCGCAGTGGTGGCGCGGCGGCAGCGCGGGCTTGGGCGCGGGGATGACGGGCTGACAGGTGGGCCCCACCTATTAGCAGCCCGAGCGCGCGAGGGAGGGCCGAGAAACTTCGACGGTGCGGCGGCTTGGCTCGTGGGCCACGGCCCACGGGTGAGCAAGGGAGAAGCGTGTGCGCGGCGGCTTGGGCCGGGGAGGATTGGGCCGACGGCCCAAAAAGGGAAAAGAGCAGGAAAAGGATGGGAATTTAAGGAAAATAGGAAAAAGAAATTCAAGGGACTTAATTTAATTCTGATAGATTGTTTAATTGGTTAAAAATTATTTCTAGTGCTCTAAAAATTCCACTAAAAATCCAGTTAATGTATTTTGTCATGTAGAATCCAAGAAAAATCCTACCATGCCATTGCCACTTATCAAATGTATTTTAAAATTACTTATTTGCTGCAGGTTAAATCCAAAAAAATAATTTTTGAAGGGAATTGTTGAAATGATTTTTAGAGGCAAAACTACAGGATGTGACACCTCCCATTTGGGCTCCACTTGGGCCGGACTCTCGAGATGAAGTTGCAAGCCCATAGGTCTATTATAGGTAAGCAACACTTTGTTTCTGTAATTGCAGCTGATTGGAATAGAATTTGGAGATGAGGTTGGATCTGTTGGAAACTGAACTCCGAGAGCATTCCATCAAGTACTCATGGACCCAAATTGGAGCACATATGCATATTTGGTGGCCGTTTGAATTTAGCGTTGTTAGAGCTAGACGAATTGGATTCAAGAATTTTTTAAGCTCGACCTTGATGTATTCTTGTTGACATATGATGTGACAACAGTTGTATTCATAGTAGCCATGGTCACATCAGATTTCTTTTCACCCAAATCTAACAATAAGAATGCAATTACAATGCCATTAAATAGCATATAATTACAACGTAACTAACATCTAAATAAAAAAGCATGCATCTCAATAGGCGAGGTGCATGCACGTACCTTGAGGTTCGCAAGATCTGAGTACCCATATTAACACGATTTTTGTTCTTCCCACCTTGTACGAATCTTATCAAATGGTTGAATACTATGACAGATGTCTCCTACTCACAAGGATAGAATGAGAAATTACTTTATGCAATGAATCTTTACATTACCAAAAGTGCTTCTACTTCAACATTGTCGAAACTTGGTTTCGGCAATATATTTTTCTGGGGTCGCAGTCGAGATCGCCAAGCACAATGGGTTAGAAGAAGAAGATTTAGACAGGTTCAGGCCCTCTCGTGAGGTAATACCCTACTCCTGTTTCGGTGGATTCGATCCGCCGAGTGTCTTTATTGATCTCGTAATCTAAAGCTCAAAAGCTGATCTCCTATTGGAATTTCTGATCTAGAATCTGAATATCCCTCAAGGGACGCCCCTTACCCCCCTTATATAGTCTTGGGAGGAAGGGTTTACAAGTCGGAAACCCTATCTTATTCTAAGTCGGTTTCCTCAATCTTACCAAACCGTGACTACAGGCCGATTGCCTTATCTTTATCGGCAACCGTAACACTCAAGTCAAGTTCGGCTTACAGATATAGCAGGCGCAATCTATCCCTACCTCCAGTCGGATAAGCTTGCCATGTAGATACCCGATTGCCACAATCTCCACAGTAGCCCCCGAGTCCTTTTCAGTCGACGAGACAACTCAGCTTCAGACCAAATCAGCACTCAACCAAAAAATCTCTTTGTCCGAGTGCTTTTGGCGCCGAGTGATTCCATCATCTCTGCCTGAATCTTCCCGAATGGCTCCAAAGACTGTGAAGGGCTGAAAAAATTTCTTTAAAAATAAATATCTAGGTGCATCTCCTGATGCACCTAATTAGGTGTAGCCCCCGACTATGTGGTTAGTCAAAAATAGACTAAGCATATAGTCAAGAACTATAAAAAATTATTCTCATGTAGATGCCTAGCTCATGCTAAAGCAATCACTGAAATCTCATTACCCGGCAAGTTTATACTCAACCGAGTGAATTTGTCCGAGTCATCTCAGAACAAATAATTCAATCATCCCTCATGGGTAAAAAGCACTCGGTAAGCTCTTGCTCAACCGAGTGGATTTGCCCAAGTAATCTCGGAATAAATATTTCATTCATCCCTCATGGGAAGACAAGTTTTTTCAATCATATGAAAAATATGACCAAGTTATTAAATAGCTTTTGCCATAATACTGGTCTCAATCTCATAAAGATCTTCACCAAGGTGGAAAACAAACAGCATTGGTAAGATTACCCGACCAAATGCCAAAAAACCAAACAGCCCTTGTTCACCAAGGCGGCTATAAAAACTCTGCTGTTGGTCACCTTCCAAATTACATCGTGCCAGCTTCTCATGAAGTCAAGCAAACCGCGGTATGGAAGGATCTTTAAAGGTATAGGGCACTCGGACACGCGCATATTGCCAGGGCAAATCTGCTTAAGCTCATCCGCTTAAGTCCCTAAGGACACGTATCGGACCACACCTTAGCTGGGCCGCAGATTTTCTTATGGGCTCGGCCCACTCACCAGAAAACCAAGCGCAACCCTCAAATCTTTCTATAAAAATGCGAGGTCGTCCCCGCCTCTTCGTCTTCCAAACGATTCCCCTTCTCACGGCACTGTTCAACAGCTCACCGCGGAGAACCCTAGACTTACGCGCTCCCAAATCCGTCCATCTAAGAGCTCGATCTTTGCAACAACCAGCCTCCACACCCAACTCTCCCTCATTCCATCACCAAAGATCCAACTTTTTCCAGCCAGATCCACTTCCCATCAACCCATTCTCATGGCAGAGGAAAAAAGGATTCCCTTCGACCAATGGGCCGCTTCGGAAGTGAGGGAATCTACCCTCAAGGAGATGATGAAGCACGGCGTGCTTCCGCCAAAGGAACTCGTGGGGTGGCGCCCGGCGGCGGGGGAAGACTTCCCGACCCCAAACACCGGTGAGCTCGTTGTCTTCACTTCCTTTTTCTACTGCGGGTTCAGCCTTCCCACCTCCGAGTTCTTCCGGGGGCTTCTTGACTATTATGGTCTTCATCTTTACCATCTGAACCCCAACTCGATGCTTCACATAACTCTCTTCATTCATGTATGTGAAGCCTTTCTTGGCATTCTTCCTCATTTCAATCTATTCCGTCGCATGTTCTATCTGAAACCCCATCCGAACAAGGACCAACCTTGCGTTGTTGGCGGGGCAGGCTTCCAGCTGCGCGGATCTCTCCGCAAAGACTACTTTTCTATCCCTTTGAAATCTTCCAACAAAGGCTGGCACGCAGGCTGGTTCTACATTAACAATCTCGAACCCAGTCTGCCTGCCTTTATCGGTCTTCCTCCTGTTCCCAAGCCGTCTTGGAGCACCGTGCCGGTAGCCCAAGACTGGGATGAGGCCAACGATCTGCTCGCGAAGATCCTGGCGATGAAGAAGAAGAATCTTCACGGGGAACAAATCACTCGGCACTTCATCAGGTGCCGACTAGCGCCGATCAAGGAGCGGTCGAAGCCGGCCTTCGAGTATGAAGGCGGATCGGACCCCAATCGGGAGGACCCGGATCCGCTCACATACGAGATCCTGAAGATCCGGATGTACAAGCTCTTCTCATCCGGGATTGCCGTCGAGCGGGCCCTCATTCTGCCAGTCCTTCCATTCAGCATCCACCGACCTCCTCCTCCGGTAAGCCGATTGGTTGCTTCATAGTATCTTCAATCTTGACGTCTTGTCTCTTAATGTTGCACCTTCTCTCTTCTGCAGGAAAACGCCTCTATCACCTCCAAGCCATATAAGGTGGCTCATGATGACGCGCCGCGTCGCCCCGCCAAGAAGCCGACTGGCGGGATCAAAATCCAAGCTGATCCAGTCGGGAAGCGGCAGCGCCGAGTGAGGACTCGAACAAGCGCGCAAGCAAAAGGCGACTGATCATCGAGGATTCGGATGACGACGTCCCGGCTCCTCCGGTCGAGACCCCGCCTCTAAGGCGATCACCGCGGACGGCGCCGAAGATCCGCCGGTCATCCAGGTATGCTCTGAAACCGAAGTCTTGAACTCTTTCGCGGAAAACTTTTCTTTATCTTCGCTGTATTCACTTTCGCAGGAGGCCCCAGGACATAGATCCTGCCGGAGGGGGTGAAGGGCCGACTCCGGCCGCTGCTCCCGAAGTGCCAAGGCCAGCTGAGCCAAAACCCCGGAGCCCGCAATCGAGTGCGAGCGTTCCGGAGAAACAGCCTTCGCCTCCAAAGGAGGACGCCCCTAGGGAGGAGCCCCCGACTGCCAGTCGGGATATCCCGGCTGGAAAGCGCATCAGCCGGGAGACCGAGGCTGCGGCTCAAGCACCCCGAGTGGGGGTCACTCGGCGCCTAGCCCGAAGAAGAAGAAAACCAGGCCGGCCGCCCCACCTAGGCGGCGACCACCGAAACCGGTAAGGCTTGCTTCAAACATTCCTTCGTTCTTTCAGTCTTGAATCCTTCATGTCTTCATTTGTCTTTCTTGCTTGTTAGCCACGGTAGAAGAGATCCCAGGTTGCAGTCCTTCGAGACACGGCTTCCCGATCGAATCGAGTGGCGGGATTCGGAAGGCGAGAGGCAGGGCATTATCCTAGACCGGCAAGCCGAAAAGGATGAGAGGGATGCCCTTGTCGAGAGCCCGAATGAGGCAACCCGACGCTCAACGTAAGCCTTCATCCTTCTCTTTGATTATATCATCGTTATCTTTCAATCAATCTCTCCACTGCTTTCGTGTGCAGAAAGAATACTGCCGGTCAATGGCAAAATCTGAGGTGCTGGAAAAGCTGGTGCCTCACTTAAACTCCTTGGAGGACGTTCAGCGACAGCTGAAGGTCACTCGGGAGGAGGCCGCATCAAGGGAGGCGGCTTTAAGGAGGGATATCGCGGAGCTGCGGGAAGCGAACCTCGACCTCCGCGGATCAATCGGGAGTAAGCCTGCCTCTCCCGGCTTCATCATGATTCTTATTTTGATCTTGTCTATTGATAATTTTTGTTGTAGAGAATTCTTCGGAGGTCCATTCGCTTCAAGTTCAGCTGGAAGCGGTCAGCCTCGACAAGGCCGAGATGGAGGCCGAGTTTGAAGGTAACCTTCTTTGAAGTCAAATCCCGTGTGCTGCTTCATTTCCGAGTGCTTTGAATGATCCGGGACTTTTTGCAGCTTATAAGACGAAGACCCGAGCCCAATATGACGTCTTGCTTGGGCGGATCAAAACCAGCGACGAGATACGGGAAGAAGTCGCCAACGCCGCCGCGCCGATATTGCTGTCCTTGTTCGATCAAGGAGTTGGGACCAGCTCGCTGGAGCCAATCGAGATCTTCGACAAGCTTCGACTGGCTCCCAAACAATACCTGAAGAATATTGCTGAAGCGGCCAACATGGGGGCTGGTCTGGCTCTTGCACAGACCAAGTCCCTCTACCCCCGAGTGGATATCCATTCAGTCGGGGAGGGCTTCGCTGAGGGAACGACGGACGAGCAAGCCTTAGATATGCTGAGTGAGGCGCAAGAGGCGGCGAAGAAGATATCTCTGGATGTAGTAAACAACTTCAAGCTCTGATCTGTATTCTGACTTTGCTTTGTAAATGTCATGTAACCGTAACATTATGACGTGGAACTTTGTGACTATTTTTAGTTTATTTATGTCAATGCCTTGATTCGAGCTTTTGCGTGAAATTTCTTAAGTAGTTTTCGTCTGGCTGTCATCAAGCCTAGGCTCGATTAGGTCATCGGAAAACTCTCAGTCCTTAGACACTGAGCTCGAGTCAAAGGACATTAAACAATGATAAACCAAATTATGCACAAAAGTTGATGAGGAAAACTTGAGCTTTATCGACATGTGTACAGCCCCCGACTACTAGCTCAAGAAGTCATCTTGCTTGAGGTTGGCAGTCAAGGAAAACATGAGGCCTTAGCCAAATTAGGCATAAAATCATCGAAGGTGCTCGATGTTCCAGGAGTTCTCCACCATGGACCCATCTTCACGCTTTAGCCGGTAGGCACCGGGCCGAGTCACTTCGGCGATTATGTACGGTCCTTCCCATAAGGGAGATAGCTTGTGTCGGTCTTTGGTGGTCTGGATCTTGCATAGAACCTGGTCACCAACAATGAAAGCTCGTGCTCGCACGTTGCGACTGTGGTATCTTCTGAGCCCTTGAAGGTATTTGGCCGACTGGATGAGGGCTGCTTCGCGGGCCTCTTCCAATCGGGTGAGGTCATCCACTCGGTCGGGGTCGTAGCGTTCATCGTTGAAGTTGCGGACCCGAAGGGACTCGTACTCCATCTCGTTTGGCAACATGGCTTCTGCGCCATAGACCAAAAAGAAAGGAGTTTGGCCGGTGGCCCGGCGGGTGTGGTTCGCAGCGACCATAGAACCGAGGGAAGTTCTTGGACCCACTTGCCAGCGTAAGGGCTTAGCCGGTCGAAGACGCGAGCCTTGATGCCTTGAAGGACCATGCCGTTTGCTCGCTCGACTTGCCCATTGCTTTTAGGGTGGGCTACTAACGCGTAGCAGATTTTGATTCCAAAGTCTTCGCAGAATTCCTTGAAGATGCCTCCCGTGAATTGAGTCCCATTATCGGTTATGATTACTGTTTGGGACGCCGAAGCGGTGCACGATGTTGAGAAAAAGTCTCGTGCTTTGTCGGCGGTAATTGTGGCGACGGGTTTGGCCTCAATCCACTTGGAGAACTTGTCAATTGCGATGAAGAGGTGTGTGAAACCTCCTGGAGCTTTCTTGAAGGGCCAACCATGTCCGGCCCCATACCGCGAACGGCCGGGAAAGTGGGATTGTTTGAAGCTCTGGGCCGGACATGGCTTTGTCGGGCAAAAACGGCAGCCTTCGCGGTTCTTACGACTTTATCCGCGTCGGAGACCGCGGTGAGCCGAAGAATCCTTGCCCGTAAGCTTTGCCGACTAGAGTGCGTGCCGCCGCGTGGCTTCCGCATATGCCCGAGTGGATATCTTGGAGTAATTGTTTCCCTTCTTCGGGTGTGATGCACCTCATTAGAATTCCGGAGGGGCTTCTCTTGTATAGATCGGAGTCGACCATGACGTACGCTTGGCAACGACGCCGGACGCGTTTTGCTTCATCCCGGTCATCCGGCAGCTCTTGCTGAGTTAAGAATTTGATGAGCGGCGTCCTCCAGTCGGTGTCGGTCATGGCGACTTCGTTGGCGGTTTGTTCGTTAGGAGTCGTCTTCGCCGTGACGGTTGGTTCGTAGAGATGCTCGACGAAACGTCTCGTTGGAGCGGCTTCACGCTTAGATCCAAACCGTGCTAGCTCATCTGGCTTCATTGTTATGTCTCAGGACATGTGAAAGTTCTAGCCCATCAAACTTGTCCTCAAGCTTGCGGACCTCTTGTCGGTAGGCCTCCATAGTGTCGTTTAAGCAGGACCAGTCTTTCATCACTTGATTGACGACCAGCTGGGAGTCACCTTTCACAATAAGCCGACGAATCCCGAGTGAGACTGCGAGGCGCAGTCCGTGTAAAAGAGCTTCGTATTCGGCGACGTTGTGTGAGGCGGAGAAGTGGAGGTGGAGGGCATATCTTAGCCTTTCCCCAGTCAGGGAGATCAGCACGACTCCTGCTCCCGGCCGGTGATCCTCTTGGATCCGTCGAAGTGCATGGTCCAGTGTTGGAGGTCTTCTCGAGGCACGTGTTCTGCTGTTCGATCCACTCGGCCAGGAAGTCCGCTAAGGCTTGTGACTTAATGGACGTCCTGGGCTTAAAAGTTAAGTCCATGGCATCGGTTCTAGGGCCCACTTGGCGATACGCCCGGTTGCCTCGCGGTTGTGGATGACGTCGCCGAGTGGGAAGGAGGTGATGACGGTGACCGAGTGACCACGAAAGTAGTGTGCCAATTTCCTCGCGGTTATTAGAACACCATAAAGCAATTTTTGTACCTGAGGGTATCGGATTTTGGCTCCTGCCAATACTTCGCTGACAAAGTAAATTGGCCTTTGAATCTTCTGGGCCCGTCCTTCTTCTTCGCGTTCAACCACGAGGACCGTGCTAACCACTTGGTGAGTGGCTGAAACGTGACAGCAACAGGGTTCCGGGCTGAGGTGAAGCCGGGACGGGTGGCGTGGTAAGAAATTCTTTGAAATCTCCAAAGGCCTTGTCGCCTTCGTGGCCAACCGGAAGTCGTCTGTCTCCTTCAGTAGCCTGAAGAAGGGCATGCCTCGCTCGCCGAGTCGGGATATGAAACGGCTTAGCGCCGCCATGCAGCCAGTGAGCTTTTGGACGTCTTTCTGGTTACTCGGGGGCTTCATGTTTAAGATGGCATTGATCTTCTCCGGATTTGCTTCAATGCCGCGATGTGACACCATGAAGCCAAGCAGCTTGCCTGATGGGATGCCGAAGGTGCACTTCTCCGGGTTCAACTTCATTCTGAAGGCCCGGATGTTTGCAAAGGTTTCCTCTAAGTCGGCGATCAGGTCTTCTTTCGCTTGGTCTTGATGACAACGTCGTCGACGTAAGCTTCAACGTTCTTGCCGATCTGCGTTTGAAAACATCTTTGGATCATGCGCTGGTATGTAGCTCCGGCGTTCTTCAGCCGAAAGGCATGGTGATGTAGCGAAGCTCCAAATGGCGTGATGAACGATGTCTTCAAGCGGTCGGATTCTTTCAAGCTGATCTGGTGATAGCCTGAGTAACAATCCAAGAAGCTCAGAAGTTCGCATCCGGCTATTGAGTCGACGACTTGGTCGATGCGAGGCAGCCCGAATGGATCTTTGGGGCGAGGCTTTGTTGAGGTCGGTGTAGTCAACGCACATGCGCCATTGCCCCGTTTTCTTGCGGACCAAGACTGGGTTGGCTAACCAGTCGGGATGAAGGACTTCTTTGATGAAGCCGGCAGCCAAGAGCTTTGCAAGTTCTTCTTTGATCGCGTCTTTTCGATCCTGTGCGAACCTGCGTAATCGTTGTTTTATTGGTTTGGCGTCATCTTTGACGTTCAAAGAGTGCTCGATCACCTCCCTAGGAATTCCGGGCATATCGATGGTTTCCAAGCAAAAACATCTTTATTATTTTGGAGGAAGGTGACGAGCGCGCTTTCCTATTTGGGATCTAGGTCGGCGCCGATTACATGGCGGTTTTGGAGGGATCGGACAAATCAAGGGAGATCTTCTTGGTCTTGGCGTCGCCGGATCCTGATTTGGCTATCTTCTTCGTGGGGACTTCGCCCTCTGCCGAAGTCGATGCAGCCAATCGGACTTCTTGTTGGCCACGTAATCTCTCGCGAGATTGGGCCATGTCGCAGCTCTCCTTGTCGCAGGTGAAGGCTTGCTTCACGTCGCTGCGAAGAGTGATGACGCCGTTGGGGCCCGGCATCTTCATGCGAGGGTAAGTGTAGTGAGGGATCGCCATGAACTTGGCAAGCGCGGGCCTCCCGATGATGGCGTCATCGCCTGTTTCAAGTCGGCCACCTCGAAGGTGACGTTCTCCGTTCGGAAGTTCTCTCGGGCTCCGAAGGTGACTGGGAGGGAGATGTGCCCGAGTGGAGTTGAAGACTGCCCGGGATGACTCCGTGGAAGGGGCTGAGCTTGCTTTCGGTTCGGCTCTCGGGATCTGCATTTCATCCATGGTCTTGGCGAAGGATGTTGAGGGCGCTGCCCCATCAATGAGGACGCGCTTAAGCTCTGATATTGCGACCACGGGGTCGGGACGAGTGGATAGCGCCCGGATGAACCACTCGGTCGGGATGATCCGAGCGGTCAAAGGTGATGGCCACTTCCGACCATCGCAGATACGAGGAACTTCGGGTTGAGCCGCGTTGACCTCCCGGTCGGTTAGCTTTTGTTTCCTCTTGGACTCATAGGCTAGCGGACCCCGAAGATGTGGTTGAGCTCCCCACGGGTCTTGAAATGGTTCGGCATTTTCAGCCGCGTTGTTCTTCTTGGCGCGGACGGGCCAGCCTCGTCGATCGGCTTCTTGTTGAGCGCGCCACGTCTTGCTGGAACCGCTTGTAGATAAAGAGTCCTTCGCCGCGTGCTTGTGATTCGGATGGTGGGTGCACTTGGCGTTCATGATGGCGTCGTAGGCGGCGACTCGGGACGGCGTTGAGTATTGGAGGTCGCGGCCACTAGGTCTTCGATCGACGCTTGCGATCTCTCGGCCTTGGTTGCCGTTGTTGCCGCCATCCTTCTTAGGATTTCGGCTTCCTCCCGCTTGCTTGTCCTCCCTTCGTCGGGCCGGTCTTGACGGGCGGCCTTAATGGCGTCGTTTGATTTGGCGTATGAGTTCGCCGTCTCGAATATTTGTTTCACCGTCCTCGGTGGTTTGCGCCCGAACTTGCCGATAAGCGCTCATCACGGACTCCCTTCTGGAAGGCGGCGATGATGATGTCATCGGTGATGTTCGGAATCTTGTTGCGCTTTTCGGAGAAGCGACGAATATAATCCTTCAGGGGCTCGTCCGGCTTCTGGATGACGTTATAGAGGTCGAAGTGTGTGCCGGGCCTCTCGAAGGTGCCTTGAAAGTCGGCGATGAAGTGGTCCTCGGCTCGCTCCATGAGCCGATTGAGCCTCTTGGCGGGCTCGTGAGCCAATTTCGCGAGTTTGCGAGGGCCACGGGCGAGTAGTTGGCCATGGCTTTGTTGTCGCCACTGCGGCTCGGATGGCAAGAGTATATACGTTAACCAAGATTCAGGGTCGGTCTTGCCATCGTACCTTTCAATCCCTGTAGGCTTAAAGCCACTCGGCCAATGCACTCGGCGGAGCTCCCGAGTGAAGGCCGGTACTCCATCGTCGCCGCTATCGGGTGATCCCCTCCGATCTTCCTGAGTGCGACGGTCGCGCTCTTGGTAGCGACGGTCGAGGACTTCCCGCAGATCACTCGGCGGGGTCTTCTGTTGGTTGGTTGGGTAGCTGGAACTCTTGCGGCGGACTCGGTGGTGGACGGGTGGACGTCCGTGTCGTTTGTCGCGGGAGTCGGCCGTCTGCTCCTGGTACTTCCGCGTGGACTCGCGAGGTGGGCCTCTTGGCCTAGTTGACGACCGAGCCGGCTCGGGCCTCCTGTAGTCTCCTGACTTTAGAGGTGGGAGCCGGCTCTTGTCTGGCGTTTCGGCCACGGATTCAGTCAGCCTTCGCGCCGAAGTGGTGGGATGGCCGTTAGCCGTGGCAGCGACGATGGTCTTGATCTTATCAAGTATAGGAGTCAGGTTGGCCGGAGCCGTCTCCATGACGGTGTCCAAGAGCGTGAGTGCGGCGACAGCGTTCTGCTGTGGCGTCTGGAAGATGTTGGTGTTGCGAACCCGTGTTTGGAGGATGGCCTCCTGGGCAGATCGTCCGGCTGCACGTAGATCCTGCTTCCTTTTGTCAGCCTCGTCCTTGCGTTGTTTCTCCTCCTCGGCTGTCTTGCGCTCAAGCTCTACCCTGGCTCGCTCCTCTTCGGCAAGCCTTCTGGCCATGGCTGAGTCGGACTCATCTGGCTCGGCCATGAGGACGTCGAAGCACTTCGGCTCACAGTCCATGCGGCAGTCGGAGTTGTCGGCTTCGTCAGAAGGGATGCCGTAGAGGTTGTCGAAGCCGGCGGAGCTGAGGTATCCATTGAGCTCTGAAGACGAGCAGGAGCCGAATGATGGGAGGATGACAGCGACCTCCCTTGATCCTGGGAAATCCGGATCTGGATCGTTCCAGTCCGAGTCAGAGCTTGGGGGATTAGGCTCCTCCGAGTGGATCGCCGCCAACTCGGGGGAGAGAAGTTGACTGTAGATCTTGGCGGCGTTTGGTAACCCAAACGGCACCGAGAGGTCTTCATCTGAGTAGATTGCTTCCGTCGGGGAGGCGAGAAGATTGGCGCAGATCTCGGCGGTATCCGGTAATCCGAATGGTGCCGAGTGAAGTCCGTCGTCGGAGAAGGTGGATCGCATCTTGGTCTTCAAGATGTTGTCGAAGATCTCGGCGCTGTTGGGGAGCCCGAATGGCGCCGAGTAGGTCTTTCCCTTCGACTGGTTCGAATCCGAGTCGAAGGAGGAGTCGCCGGCGAAGTTGGCGGCAAAGTCGCCGAGTCTTGAAGGAGATCCCATCACGCTTGTTGGCGAGATTGTTGAAGAAGTCTTGACGCGCTGCCCCTACCTGGCGCGCCAACTGTCGAAACTTGGTTTCGGCAATATATTTTTCTGGGGTCGCAGTCGAGATCGCCAAGCACAATGGGTTAGAAGAAGAAGATTTAGACAGGTTCAGGCCCTCTCGTGAGGTAATACCCTACTCCTGTTTTGGTGGATTCGATCCGCCGAGTGTCTTTATTGATCTCGTAATCTAAAGCTCAAAAGCTGATCTCCTATTGGAATTTCGATCTAGAATCGAATATCCCTCAAGGGACGCCCCTTACCCCCTTATATAGTCTTGGGAGGAAGGGTTTACAAGTCGAAAACCCTATCTTATTCTAAGTCGGTTTCCTCAATCTTACCAAACCGTGACTATAGGCCGATTGCCTTATCTTTATCGGCAACCGTAACACCCAAGTCAAGTTCGGCTTACAGATATAGCAGGCGCAATCTATCCCTACCTCCAGTCGGATAAGCTTGCCATGTAGATACCCGATTGCCACAATCTCCACAAACATCATAAGTAACATTTCTTATGGGCGAAAACTAACCAAATAAATATCCAATCCGATCTTATTTGAATCTGTCTACAATGAGGATATAATATGGGTTTTAAAAAATTTGACGGATATGGATGTAGATGCGGATAGTATGTTGTGGATTCGGATACGGATGTGGTATCTCTAAAATCGAGCTAATGCAGATTATTCAATATTTCTATCGGATTATGTGTGTAGACCCCCGTTTTTTAGGACGGGAATCATTCGTGTTCATAGTACCTTATCCCTGGATCGAGTAGTTTGGTACCCACGAATACAGTTCTGAATTACCAGGTGTAAAGTGCACGAATAGTCTTACATCGAAATTATTACAATAATAGGCCCGAAGGCAATATCCAATACCTATAGGACCTACTGGTCTGGATACAACCAAAAACAGAAATTAGATAAGATAGCAGACGGAAAGCAGCGACATGTCGATTGCCACAGGCAACGACTGGGGACTAAGACCTAGTGCGCTCCATTGTCTTCATTCCTTCTGGTAGTATGTGTACGGGTCTTCCTCATCTCCTTCATCTGGAGGTTTGTGCGTATAGCAAAGGTGAGTACCCAACGTACTCAGCAAGCCAACACGGAATGATGCACATGATAGGGTCATTCAAAGGATGGCTATGGTTTATTTGCGCAAAGCCAATTTTTACAAATCATTTCGCAAACCTAACATCTAGCAAGGTCAAGTTTTAGGTCCATAGTATATTAAGTCGGCGATGGTTCTGTCCACCATCCATTGTGATCCCAAGGATAGCTTCCCGCCTCTGATTCGTCATGGGTTTCTGGGGGTGTCTTTCCCCTTCTCTCATATAGAGAAGTTGGTTTCCCCAGCACATAAAGTTATTATGCAATCCCAATTCCCATCAATTTAAAGTTCAAGAGTCTAGCCACGGGAGAGACTTGTCACGTCGCTTATTAACCGCGAGCACGGCTATTCGAATAGATTGATTTACTCACACTGCAGTGGATGTACACTTTACCCGTACTCTGCAACTACTCATTGAATGAGCTTACATCCCTCTATATGGGACGGTCACGGCAAAGCCTTTTGATAACCTCACTTTGGCAGTAACCGCTCCATGAACTTAGGTCCTCATGCACTCTAGCTGTCATTTCCTAGCAGTGAGAGGAGTTCTGGCGTTCCCGGGGTAAGAGAAAGAATTGCTCTATCCTTGAACTTTCCATCTTCATGTCTTCATTTCTTCATGTTGATCGCATGCCCGATCTCTGCCCAGGTACCAACCAGCGGTACACCCCCTGCCGGTAGGCCCTTAACTTTCTTCCAGGCACCCACCAGTGGTGCACCCCCACCAGCAAGCCCTGACCTCAACACCAACACCTGAACCACTACGAAGGGATACTGCCTCCGCTCGGTTATTTACTCCGCTAGGTCTGTACCCATTCGAGAAGTATGGTTGTACTGGCTCGTTCTAAGTTGTAGTCTCATGGCTCGGTCCTTAATTGACCAGGGACGGTACTAGCCTTTCCCGGAATCCACCCAAATCCAACCATCCGCCCCAGTCTAAAACATTTGTTTGGTATTTTTAGTTTTCATCAAAACTCATTTTATCATTCTCAGGGCAACGTGGCGCTCATGTCTCCACATGCCGTATCTCAACTACCTTTCCCAAAGGTAGTTGCCCAAGCATATAGCTATTTGTAAAAGCATGAGTATGCATGAATCTAATAATAGCATGGCTAAGCATTTTTCCAAAGATATTCTCTGGTTGTATGTATCACATCAAGGGTTACAAGGAATAATTCTAAAGGTAATCAATGGTAATCAATAACACGGCATGGCATAACAAGTATAGGTAATTCTTTGTGTATTGCATGCACGTTTAGAGTTTAAAACAACATCATTTCGCAATTGGGATCAATATGTTCAAAGAGTGTGATGACTTGCCTTGCTCGCACGCTTGTCGAACGGGGTCTTCACTGGAGTCGGTGCCCGCTTCTTCGGGTGCTAACCGTACGTGCGAAAAGAAAGATTGAACTCGTTTAGAATCCAATAAGAACGAATAAAAGATCAAGAAAACCATAAAAGAACTCTTAAATATCTACCCTGCGATTTTATTCGAGTTAGGGAAGAAATTTGAATGAAATTCGATCGAAAAAGTGAGTTAGGGTTGTTTTAGGGTTTTCGCCAAAATACCGATTAAAGATAAGGCGATAAGCCAATAAATGTTGTTTGAAAAGATTTTCCATTTAGATGTGGTGAGTTCGAAAGCCAATCCTATTTTAAAAAGGCAAGAAATAATAAATAAATCCTTCGAAGATTTACTCAAAAAGCGAAGTACCGTAAATCGTATTTTGAAATCCGAATTTTTCTCCGAGGAAAACATATCGAGAAAGCCATATATTTTTGCATAAATATTTCCCAAAATTTCCCAAAAATATTTCCCAATTTTTTTAGAATTTTACCCCATTTTTTTCTAATTTTTCTCTCCTTCTTTTCTTTTCTTTTTCTTCTTTTCCTTTTTCTCCTTTCTTTTTCTTTTCTCCTTTTTTCTCTACCCGCCCCTGTTCCTTTCTCTCTCCTCTACCCCCCCTTCGTCTACCCCCCTGCCGCCCGCTCGGCCGAACCGGCGGCGATGGCGCAGCGGTAGCGCAGGCGACGGCGAGGGCGCGGGCCGAGGCGGAAAATGGGACGGCGAAGGTCTCACCTAGCGGCGACGGATGGTGGCGAGCAACGGCGGACGGTGGGTGGCGGTGAACGGCAGCAGCACACGGCGGCGATGGCTCGGCAACACGGCAACGGCGAGAGAGAAAAGAGGAAGCAAGGGCGACGGCGAAGTTTGGAGAGAAATTGGGCTTTGCCCTTATTTATTGGCGCACACGGAGAGAGATCAGAGAGGGAGAGCTGGGTCCGGCGGGCGACGGCGGCGTGCGCCACGCGGTGGCGCGGGCCTCGGCAAGGTCCGCGCGCGTGGGGAACACGGCGGCGTGGCGCGTCTTCGGCACGAGCGTGCGCGCGGCGGCGGGCGAGCTGCGGCGTCGGCGTGTCGCGCGTGCAACGTCCCGCGGCACGCGGCGGCTGCGGGCGGCGGGCGGGGCGCGACGAAGGGCGGCGGCGGCGTTGGCGTGTCGCGCGGGCGGCGATCGGCGCGGCACGCGAGCGGCTGCGGGCGGCGGGCGCGGGCGACGTGGGCGCGGACCGGGGCGGTGTGGGTACGCGCGGGCGACACGCGGCGTGCGGGAGCGGGACCGGGCGTGGCGCGGTATGTGCGGGCGACACGCGCGCGCGCGGAGCGGGCCGGGCGCGGCGCGGTCCGGGCCCCGGAGTCGGTCGAACACCTGCGACTAATGAAGAGTGTAATTTTTCATTTTTCCCGAATTAAATTCCTAATTTCCCATTTCTATTTTCTTTCACCCTAAAAATTCAAAATAAATTCTAGTATTCCCAAATAAATTTTTAAATTATATTTTCAAACTTTTTCCCCACTTTTTATTATTCAAAATATATTTTTCATATGTATTTCATTTCTTCCTTTAAATTCAATAAATTAAGGTCTTTGATTGAAATAAGCTTTTAAATTCATATTTCCTTTTCAAAAATATTTTTATCCTCCAAATCCAAATATTTATCATTTTTCCTCCACCAATTAGGGTTTAAATCAAAATATATTCTTTTCAAAGAAGCCTTTATAAATCCCCAAAATTATATATATACCCTTTTCCAAATATATATTTTGAATTATTTCTCCCAGTTGGGATTTCAAAGCTTAGGGTTTTTGTCCAACTTCACATCAAAGTAATTCCAAAAGAACTCTTATGCATCTGAGCTTGGCAAATAAGATCGAAAAACACGATAAGAAGCAATAAGCCAAAAAGTTTTTGTATGTTCCAATTTTAAATTTCCGATTTTAAATTCTTCGATTTTTATACAAACCTACCCCCTAACAATAAATCTCGTCCCCGAGATTTGGGTCGGGTCGCGATTGGGAATCGGTCGATATAATCATATAGGATGGATCCATTGGGACTCCTTCTTAACAGGACGATGAATAGATTGGCTGCTCCGGGTGACGCAGGAATCTATCACTGAGTTTCTAAGGGTGGTCCACTTCAATTCTTTGTTTCAGATAACATGATGTTGTCAGCTCTTAATCCTTGGGGCATCCTTCAAGCATACAAGGTTTAGTAGGTCTCTAATTTCCTTAAGTTGTATAATAGACTTGCCGTTCTAAACCTTAGGAACTTCTAGCTTAGAGATGGGTAGTGGCCTCGACATGATTGGGGTTTTAGGGGTTCCTACAGGTGGCAAAAGGCTATCTTAGAGAAGGTTAGTGTCTAATCTGAAGATCAGGGTCATGTTACTCTACCCCCCTAACAATAAGTTAAGCTTAGCTTGTCCTTTTGGTCTATCCATCGGTCTCACAAGCTTACTTTCATTCCTTGGGGTAGGAGTGGTCCACTAGGTCGGGTTTTCCATATAACATCCTTTTGCTTGTATCCTTTCGACCTGTGTCTGAAGTTCCTTCTGGCTCATTGGTCGATATTTGGTAGGGCCTATTTGGGGGTGGTACCAAGTATTAGGCCAATGATACACTTCATATCATGGCCAGGGCATTCTGGGCAAATCCTTAGGGAAGATGTCCGAGTAATTTTGAACTTACTCGTATTTCAAGTCCCGGTAGCAGGGTAAACTTGATACTTTTGAGTCTCGGTCCGTGGTTATGTCTGTTGGTGATAGTCATGGGGTGGTCGTGGTGACTATCTCTTGGTCACAGGTTATAACCCTCCTCATTCTTAGTCAGTCGGTTCATGCTAAAATGATACTGAAGATTTGGGGTGGTATCATGATATTTGAAGAAAACACCATGTCTCTACTTCCAATGGGCATATCAATGCTGGCACGGGGTATGGCTATGTCTCTCCTAGGTGAAGGTATCATTATGGTTCTCTTATGGTCTATCTGACATAGGTTATGTTCTGTGCTTGTCCTCGAGGTTATGAAAGAATGTGAAGTTTTGAAACCAATCAAAACTTTAACTTAGTGCAGAATGGATGGAGAACGTACCCATTAGCATGATCTGGTCCTCCTGGGCCTCTTCAGCATGCACATGGTTCACTTGGCCATGGCGGATTCCAGTGGTGGCCTCCTTCAGCTGGGGCGTTCCAATAGTCTGCGTCCAGGTGCCAGGGCAGGGGTTCCTCTCACACCAATGGCGTTGGCTCCAGTATGGATGGGGGTGTTACGCGGCTTAGGGCAGTGATTTGCGAAGTGTCCAAACTCCCCACAGTTGAAGCAGTTTACATTCTTAAGTCTTGGGGTCGCCAAGGTAGGTGTCGTGGTACGGAAAGGGGTGGCAGGTGGCCTGCTGGCGTTGCCGGGTGCAACGGGGCGATTGGTCATTGTGACGGCTGGCTTCCAACCTGTTGGTATTGCTCCTTTGGGTCGCTGGGGCGTTCCTTGAATCGGGCAGGCTAGAGCAAGTCTTCTCTTCCGGTTGTTTTCAACCGTCCTTTGGTCATGCTCAAGCCTCCCGACCTTGTTGATGAGACTTTGGAAGCTGGTGTGGTCTTGACCGATCATCGGTCCTCTCAGCTCGTCGTTCAGTCCTTCGATAAACTTATCCATCTTCTCTTCTTCGTCTGCCAGGTCGCTTGTGGCGTAACAGGCAAGCTGCGTGAACTTGTTAAGATATTCTTGCACCGAGGTGTTGCCTTGACGCAACCTCCTAAATTCATTCTTCTTCATTCTCATAACCGCAGCGGGTATAAAAGTTTCACGGAAGGCAGCCGCGAATTCCTCCCATGACGTTTCTCCGGCATCTTCAGCCCGAGTCTCATTGTAGGTGTCCCACCAGTCACTTGCGGGACCTTCCAGCTGATTGGTGGCGAAGATGATTCTGTCAGTTTCCCGTAGTCGGACGAGAGTCAACTTCCTATCCATTACCCTCAACCAATCTTCAGCATCCATTGGTTCCTTTTCCGTGGAGAATGTTGGCGGCTTGGCTCACATAAACTCGCCTAAGCTTGATCCTCCGCGTTGTCCTTGGTTGTTGGCGATGGCTTGAAGCAGTTGGGTTTGTGAAGCCATGACCTTTGCTAGGGTGGTAGGGTTAGGCTCCGACGGGTTCTCAGTAGCTGCTGAGGCTCTGCGACGGTGCGCCATCTGAGGAATATAGATGAGGTAAGATATTGGATCGACTAAGGTCATGGTTCCATTCGATTTTTAAGTGATCTTCAAGTTGTTTTTAAGTGATCTTTTGCACACAACAAGCATGGTGCAATAAACTTATTTAAGATATAACCTAGAACTTTATATTAGTTCATAAACGTTACATCATAGGAGGGGTACATCGGACTGCCATGCACAGTCCCACACAACATAATACAATGACAACTAACATCGGTCTAGGCTCTTCATATATAAAGGGGAAAGGGTACGGTCATTGCTGTCTTAACTCCATCCAAAGCAAGACCAGAGTTGATGCAGACTTCTTGTCTAGTTGTTTGGGCTGCCGCCCGATCTGGGGTTGCCACCTATGACTGTTGCATTGGCACCGGTGAGAGGAGGGGTGCTATGTGGCTTGGGGCATTGGTTGGCATAGTGTCCAAATTCTTCACAGTTGAAGCAAGTCACATTCCTTTTCCTTGGGCTGCCAGGATAGGTGTTGGAGTGCGAAACGGTGCGGTAGTTGTCCTAGGGCAGTCATTGGCATAGTGCCCTAACTCTCCACAGTTGAAGCAGTGCACATTCCTCCTTAGACGTCGGGGAATCTCCTCAGCATCTTCAGGGGTACACACTGTGCTCGTGATGATCATCCTGCCAGTACCACCTATGGTCCATTTTGGTGACTTCCTCTTCCTGGAGTTGGATGGCGAACTGAACCCTTGGCCGGTCGTTGGATTGAATTCCTTGTCCTTCCTTCCGCACTGTATCTCTCCCTCGATCGGGGTTCCGGTGTGTTTTTCCCCTGCACTGTTCCTTATTCCATATCCTTGTTCCATGAAACCGTAGCGGGGGCCAAGTGTTTCCTTCCCTCCGAATAGTGGGTTTGGCGTTACTGCTCTTTGTGGGCTTGACAGTATATTCGCAGGAGTCATCAGGGCTTGAGTCGGAACGTACCAACGTTGCTCTGGACACGAACCCAAAACTTGAAGGTGTCGTTGCCTTTGCTGCACCATCATGATCATCAATTGTGTCTGGCTAGCCATCATCTCGGCTAAGGTCGGATTCATAGGGAAAGAGGGTGGAATGTCCATAGGGTCGCTCTGGGTTGATCCATGAGGTTGCTGAGATCTTGATTTCCTGCCCTTGTTCCTTCCCATCTATTGTCAGAGAGAGAAAGAAATCGGAAGAAAGGTTAAGCTCTGGTTGGGACCTTATCCCTGTGTACTCTTATTGCTTTAGCGGGTGGAATAAACAATCTCCCAAGCATTAACAGGGTCATAGTCCTATATCTATTTTTGAAGATAGTTTAGGGTTTAGAGAAAGGTAATTGGTAAAATCAAATGTTTGTAGAGAAATTGGGGTATGAGAGAAAAATACGTTTGTCTTGTGAAAATAGTTTGTGTTTCCAAAATAATCCTATGTAGGGATATTTCCCTTTGACCAGCTATAAAGGGGGTGGGGCACCAGTTGGTCTTATCCTACAGTCGCACTGCTCGGATACCAGCCCTGTAGACCCTCGTATTTGCGGACGGGAATCATTCGTGTTCATAGTACCTTATCCCTGGATCGAGTAGTTTGGTACCCGCGAATACAATTCTGAATTACCAGGTGCAAAGTGCACAAATAGACTTACATCGAAATTATTACAATAAAAGGCCCAAAGGCAATATCCAATACATATAGGACCTACTGGTCTGGATACAACCAAAAACAGAAATTAGATAAGATAGCAGACGGAAAGTAGCGGTATGTCGATTGCCACAGGCAACGACTGGGGACTAAGACCTAGTGCGCTCCATTGTCTTCATTCCTTCTGGTAGTATGTGTATGGGTCTTCCTCATCTCCTTCATCTGGAGGTTTGTGCGTATAGCAAGGGTGAGTACCCAACGTACTCAGCAAGCCAACACGGAATGATGCACATGATAGGGTCATTCAAAGGATGGCTATGGTTTATTTGCGCAAAGCCAATTTTCACAAATAATTTCGCAAACCTAACATCTAGCAAGGTCATTTTTTAGTTCCATAGTATATTAAGTCGGCGACGGTTCTGTCCACCATCCATTGTGATCCCAAGGATAGCTTCCCGCCTATGATTCGTCATGGGTTTCTGTGGGTGTCTTTCCCCTTCTCTCAGATAGAGAAGTTCGTTTCCCCAGCACATAAAGTTATTATGCAATCCCAATTCCCATCAATTTAAAGTTCAAGAGTCTAGCCACGGGATATACTTGTCACGTCGCTCATTAACCACGAGCACGGCTATTCGAATAGATTGATTTACTCACACTGCAGTGGATGTACACTTTACCCGTACTCCGCAACTACTCATTGAATGAGCTTACATCCCTCTATATGGCACGGTCATGGCAAAGCCTTTCGATAACCTCACTTTGGCAGTACCCGCTCCATGAACTTAGGTCCTCATGCACTCTAGCCGTCATTTCCTAGCAGTGAGAGGAGTTCTGGCGTTCCCGGGGTAAGAGAAAGAATTGCTCTATCCTTGAACTTTCCATCTTCATGTCTTCATTTCTTCATGTTGATCGCATGCCCGATCTCTGCCCAGGTACCAACCAGCGGTACACCCCCTGCCGGTACGCCCTTAACTTTCGTCCAGGCACCCACCAGTGGTGCACCCCCACCGGCAAGCCCTTACCTCAACACCAACACATGAACCACTACGTAGGGATACTGCCTCCGCTTGGTTATTTACTCCGCTAGGTCTATACCCATTCGAGAAGTACGGTTGTACTGGCTCGTTCTAAGTTGTAGTCTCATGGCTCGGTCCTTAATTGACCAGGGACGGTACTAGCCTTTCCCGGAATCCACCCAAATCCAACCATCCGCCCCAGTCTAAAACATTTGTTTGGTATTTTTAGTTTTCATCAAAACTCATTTTATCATTCTCACGGCAATGTGCCCCTCATGTCTCCACATGCCGTATCTCAACTACCTTTCCCAAAGGTAGTTGCCCAAGCATATAGCTATTTGTAAAAGCATGAGTATGCATGAATCTAATAATAGCATGCCTAAGCATTTTACCGAAGATATTCTCCGATTGTATGTATCACATCGAGGCTTACAAGGAATAATTCTAAAGGTAATCAATAACACGGCATGGAATAACAAGTATAGGTAATTCTTTGTGTATTGTATGCATGTTTAAAGTTTAAAACAACATCATTTCGCAATTGGGATCAATATGTTCAAAGAGTGTGATGACTTGCCTTGCTCGCACGCTTGTTGAACGGGGTCTTCAATGGAGTCGGTGCCCGCTTCTTCGGGTGCTAACTGTACGTGCGAAAAGAAAGATTGAACTCGTTTAGAATCCAATAAGAACGAATAAAAGATCAAGAAAACCATAAAATAACTCTAAAATATCTACCCTGCGATTTTATTCGAGTTAGGGAAGAAATTTGAATGAAATTCGATCGAAAAAGTGAGTTAGGGTTGTTTTTAGGGTTTTCGCCAAAATACCGATTAAAGATAAGGTGATAAGCCAATAAATGTTGTTTGAAAAGATTTTCCATTTAGATGTGGTGAGTTAGAAAGCCAATCCTGTTTTAAAAAGGCAAGAAATAATAAATAAATCTCAAGAAGATTTACTCGAAAAGCGAAGTACCGAAATCTTATTTCAAAATCCAAATTTTTCTCCGAGGAAAACATATGAGAAAGCCATATATTTTTGCACAAATATTTCCCAAAATTTCCCAAAAATATTTTCAAATTTTTCTAGAATTTTTCCCCATTTTGTTCTAATTTTCTCTCCTCCTTTTCTTTTCTTTTCTTCTTTTCCTTTATCTCCTTTCTTTTTCTTTTCTCCTTTTTTTTCTCTACCCGCCCCTGTTCCTTTTTTATCTCTCCTCTACCCCCCTTCGTCTACCCCCTGCCGCCCGCTCGGCCGAACCGGCGGCGATGGCGCGGCGGTAGCGACGCCGGCACGGCGAGGCGCGCCGAGGCGGAAAATGGGACGGCGAAGGGCTCACTATCGGCGACGGATGGTGGCGAGCAACGGCGGACGGCGGGTGGCGGTGAACGGCGGCAGCACACGGCGGCGATGGCTCGGCAACACGGCAACGGCGAGAGAGAAAAGAGGAAGCAAGGGCGACGACGAAATTTTGGAGAGAAATGGGGCTTTGCCCTTATTTATAGGCGCACACGGGAGAGAGATCGAGAGGGAGAGCGGGGTCCGGCGGGCGACGGCGGCGTGCGCAAGGCGGCGCGGGCCTCGGCGGGGTCCGGCGCGCATGGGGAACACAGCAACATGGCGCGGCTTCGGCACGGCGTGCGCGCGGGAAGGGCGGTGCGGCGTCGGCGAAGTCGCGTGGGCGACGAGCGGCGCGGCACGCGGCACTGCGGGCGGCGGGCGCGGCGAAGGAGGCTGTGGCGTCGGTGTGTCGCGTGGGCGACGGCAGCGCGGCATGCGGCGGCTGCGGCGGCGGGCGCGCGGCGACGCGGCGCGGGACCGGGGTGGCGTGGGTATGCGTGGGCGACACGCGGCGCGCGGGAGCGGGGCGGCGTGACTCGGTCGAACACTGACTAATGAATAGTATAATTTTTCATTTTTCCCAAATTAAATTCCTAATTTCCCATTTCTATTTAATTTCACCCTAAAAATTCAAAATAAATTCTAATATTCCCAATTAAATTTTGAAATTATATTTTCAAACTTTTCCCCCACTTTTTATTATTCAAAATATATTTTTCATATATATTTCATTTCTTCATTTAAATTCAATAAATTAAGGTCTTTGATTAAAATAAGCTTTTAAATTCATATTTCCTTTTCAAAATATTTTTATCCTCCAAATCCAAATATTTATCATTTTTCCTCCACCAATTAGGGTTTAAACCAACATATATTCTTCTCAAAGAAGCCTTTATAAATCCCCAAAATTATATATATATACCATTTTCCAAATATATATTTTGAATTATTTCTCCCATTTGTGATTTCAAAGCTTAGGGTTTTTGTCCAACTTCACGTCAAAGTAATTCCAAAAGAACACTTATGCATCGAGCTTGGCAAATAAGATCGAAAAACACGATAAGAAGCAATAAGCCAAAAAGTTTTTGTATGTTCCGATTTTAAATTTTTTATTTTAAATTCTTAGATTTTTAGGGTGTTACAATGTGATAGGTCATTTGCCGAATAATAAAAAATTATCACCCATATAACAACTATATCTATTGCATATAACATGAGCATGCACGTCCAATGGCCTAATTCATTAATTAACCTAGACTCCTTACTTCGAGGCTCTCACTGTTTCTTCTCATACTTGTGTAGCTACGTTTTTATATTGTAGACTATGTATTCCTGTTGCTTAGTACTTAAACATATAATTATTATGATAGGTCGTTTATTGATTATTGTATTATTATCTCTTGCATTGCTAACTCGATAATATATTGATTACATATACACGTAACATCCAACAAAATTTAATCTGTTTCCACACCGACTTTGCACCATTTCCAACATCCATAACAATATGCTCAGCATCCACATCTGCACACACTATCCGCATCCACTTTAAATCTGCTTAAAAATATGGTTTAGGATATGGTATGACCACTATTGTCCGAATCCGCTCCTTTTTCACCCCATTTCCAAGTTTTCAACTAGGTGGAAATCAAGCACCAAATCCTGACTTACACTTTGTTTGAAAACTAATATACATTAGGGTGTCCCGATTTTTTGGTGGAGATGATAACCTCGATTTAATGGAGGGATGTTCACGGCCAAACTACAAAACTCCACGGAGGAATTGTGCGTTAGCGACCGATAGACTGCTCCACTGGTTGACGCAATCTTGTGGAGCTCTATCAACCGAACCACTAGGGTTATTCCAGCAAGCAACCGAAGAACTCGCAAGAACAAGATGAACATCAACTCAAATTACAAATACTAATTTCAGATCTTATTCACACGAAAAAGTGAGGTTCTGAAACAAATAAAATGGATGGTCTAGCCGACACACGCGTCTATAAGGAAGTAGCGATAGCTAAACTTACATAAACAAAACCCAAATTGTTCTATGGTGGCTACGGGGTATTTATACAGGTGGGAGGACGAGTTGGGGTTGTTCTCCAACCCTAATACGTGTCCGTAATGGACTCAACTTGATACAAGGCCCATCGGCCTAATTTGACGGCGCAGCACCTCAAACAAAAAAGTTAGTTGCACTAATTTGACGATGGTGAACGATTCTGGACAAGTATGATAGTGAGGCTGGATCCGTTGGAAAGTAGACTTTATAAACTTTTCATAAAGTACTTGAACATCCAAACTGGAGTCTGAATGGAGCCGTGACAGCCGTCACAAATTGGTGTTGTCTTGCAGTCCGAATTTAGCCCATGCGAATCCTTCTCACTTTTGATCCTCTCCATCGTTCCTGTGCAAAACAAGAGTGCATGTATCTCCATTGTATAAATATGATGAACAAGAACTAAAAATAAACTTACTTAATGATTCAATTGACGGGCACGAGCATGAGTAATAGGACCAAGTGGGGTTGGGGTAGGAGTGGATATACCGATGGTGTTGATGTCCTCATCATCCTTCCCTTCTTACATTTGAGTTGTCCTCAACTCAAACTCATCCTCTTCTCCCAAATATCGCTTCAAATCTGCAATGTTAAATGGGGGACTAACCCCAAAGTCTGCACACAAATCAAGCTTATATGCATTGTCATTAATTTTCTATAAAACTTTGAAAGGTTCATTAGCTTTAGGCATCAACTTATACTTTCTCAATGTAGGAAATCTGTCTTTTCTCAAATGCAACCAAACTAAATCTCCAGGTTCAAAAGTCAATTGCATTCTTCCTCTATCACCAGCAAGCTTATACTTAGCATTAATGCGCTCTATTTCACCACATATCGGTTGTTCACCATCCTGTAATCATGGAAGCTCTCCATGGTGTATAGTTCACTGCCTGCATCTGATGCGTCATACTTAGTAACCAGTGCATCCCACAACTCTTTGGCATCTGTCATGTGTATGTACACATCGCATAGATGATCAGTGAGCACGCCAAGAATGCAGCCTACGAAGAGATTGTTGGCATCCGAGAACTTCTTCTGATCATCAGCAGAAAGATCTCCTTTAAGTTTACCAAGTCTCGCTTCCCACACATTCATAGCAGTAAGCCAAAGGCTGACCTTTGCTTGCCATCTCTTGAAATACACATCAGAAAATTTTTCTGGCCTCAGTGCATCAGCAAAACCAACCATATAAAATTGAACAGATTGCCTAGAATAAGGTTTTTGGATTGTTAAGTAATCAGGGAATTGTTTAATTAAATTTTAAATTAAATAGATCAAAACTATCACAAGAACTAGCATGAACAGATGTAACATACTAGCATATATCAAAGTAACAACCATGATCACAACAACCAGAGATACTGTTGATGAGAAATTTCTCTCACGCGCTGGCCTGGGAGATCTGCTTAGCTCAGTGCAGGTCCTTCTTGGCTACCTATGTTGTACAGGGCGTGCCAGTTGGTTTGATCTGTTAACCAACAAGAGAATAAAGATATATGCGTTAAGGGTTAAGTTAGATTCTACTAGATCGACTGTGAGAGTCAATTTACATATATATGTTATCTCGAAGTGCACTTAAACTAAGTGACTGGAATAGACCGGCTGCGCCGAGACAGTATTAACCACTTAGTCCAAATATACAATGGGATAATAAATATATGTTTTAAAAGCCTAGCCGATACCGTAAATCTAACTGTGAATCGGCTAATACTCCGACTCATCCTATGAAAAGATATTGATTTAAGCTAAATGTGCTAAACCTAGATCAATTAGCTGTCGGCTGTGGCTGACAGGCTGCATTTAACTAGAGTAAGATCTTAATATGAGAGGCGGTTTTAATAAACCTAATAATAAATATATCAAAAAGAATATTAAAACAGATAAAGCCGGCTAAAACCCCGGCGCTGTCTCTAAACATATACATCTAGCCAAATAGATCATAAAAGCTCTAAAAACGACTTAATAGATCAATATTGATGCAACATTAAGTATAAAAAGAACAATAAGATCTACTGTGGCTGATGTAAATACCTCAAGACGGTGGATATCGCATATAATCTAAGCCAACCCTTAGACCTAACTCTATCAGCTGCTAATTCTTGACAGAAACAAGCCGATGTCAAGACAGATCTAAGCATTGTTGTAGATTATATGTGATATATGATAACTAGCGCAACATAAATCATCGAACTTAGAGTACCATAGCGATGGAAGCACTAAATTAAACGAGATACACCACTAATGACAAACATTTACCTTAAATCGGAGATCAAAACGATGCAGCCCAAAACCGAATCAATTATTCGTCTGAAGAAAAAGGAGGCGATGCACCGAAGGTTGTATTGATTGTGTGTTTTTTTATTTTACAGGGATCTCGGGTCCTATTTATACCCAAGAATAACATTATCCGTGCGAACCACGGTCTCTATCTAATCTACTATTTAAAATATGACAATATCCCAGGATATGGTCCCATGCCATATTACAATAAATAATCTAAACAAACTCCTAATTTACAGATACAATTGTCATTACAGGACTCTAACCGTAGATGGCAATATCTTTTATCGTGCAATTTGAGAACCAAATCTTCTATTTATCTTTAAGCACTTCGGTTTTATCCTATCCTCTGACTCAGCATCGGCTATTGGCTATCCTTATCCGATCGAACCTCAGCCGATTGACCTCGTAGCCAATCACATCGCAGCCGACTTGACCTCTGTTCTTCCAATCCGATCCCGTTTCTATCTCGGCAGGGACTTAGGGATTTGGTTACCAAATTTAGCCGTTAACAGATGCCCCCCAAGTTCGTGATAAGATAATATCACGGATTTGCCGCTTTTCCAAATTCCCCCTCTTTTTGACCTAAACCGTTTCGACTGCCAAAAAATATTCTTTAAATACCGCCTTCGCGGCCACCGCACGTGTCACATTACCACAACCAACAGGCACCTCAGCAATTCCTTGAGTTCTCCGGCGACCTCCCTGGCGACTTTGGCGACCTCGGAGCCCTCGTCTTCCCCGGAGAACCCTAAGAGGCGGCAATCATCAACAATGGCTTCCTCAAGCACCCACTCTGAAGCCACCCAATTGGAATACCCAGAGGTAAGTCCCATCGGCTATCACCCTTTACTTCTCGCAGTTTGGCTTTCACCTTTTGTAATCTCGTTCTTTGATCCTTTAAACCACAGCATCTTTGCCACCAAATTGCAATCTCAGACCTTACCAGTCCCAATCAGTTTTTATTAGGGCCGATTGGCAACATAGACCCTAGTGAGTTCATCAACGCTGAAACGAACTGAGTCCCCTTCAAATTTTCTACTCCCAACATAGATCACTGCTCTAGTGCCTTCAAATCTTGGCCCTCAACAGACAAAACTTGGCCAGCTTGGTACTCACGGATGTCGGCTAGGCAACAGACCCACTGGACTAAGATAGGGATAAATCAATGCCTAGCCCTGACCATAGCCGATGTCTCAAAGGATGAACCCCTCTTATCGGCTGCCACCTACTTCTGGTCGGACACGCTAAATGCGTTCCTTTTTAGGCAAGGGCAATGACACCAACCCTCATGGATATAGTGATGATCACCGGGTTGGATATAACATCAACAGTTGATCCAATCGGCCTCAATATCAAGTGTTCTAACAACTTCAAGACCAAAAGCATAGGGGATTGGAGCGGATTTATCTCCATGAATATGAAAGACGGCCCAATTTCTGAGAGAGAACACACCGCTTTTCTGCTAATGTGGCTAGAGAAGTATGTCTTCTGCGGGTCGAGCTGTGGGTCAACTAGTAACTGGCAGCATGTAGCCGAAGCCCTAGTAAGCAAGAAACAAGTTCATTTGGGGAAATATTTGCTCAGCTACTTATACCAAATGCTAAGTAGTGCATCGGTTCGGCTAGCTTATCAACAAGCTGTCAACACAGGATGGCCCTGGTGGCTGCTACAACTGTGGTTAAACCTTCACCTCCACCGGGTTGCAGAAAAATCATCCCCACTAGATGCCAATTTCCCTTTAATCGATCCGAGATTTGAAGATGATGAAGAAGTGACCACCCACCAATGCTTGTCATACGGGGAGGCGGCAGCAATCTATCCCGGATCCAAACTAACAGCCGAACATTTCAAAAATTGATTTGGTAACCTGTACAGCAGCTTCCCAAGCGCTTCAAGGATATGGTTTGCTTATACAGATTTTGAAAGATTTGAACTTCCAGATGATTTTTGGCTGGACGAACTCAACTCTGAAAGTTATGACAAGCGGAGGGAAATCTATACATCGGCTATCACACCTTGCATACTTCCAGTCGGCATTCACCAGGGACGCAACATTCAAAAGTCTTATGAATTTTATCATCTGATGGTAGCCGTAAGGCAACTTGGTATGGGTCAACTGCCGATCGGCCTGTACTACACAGACAAGATCAAAACCAGAGGCAAGATTGAGAGCGATATCATGATAAACCGGTTGCTTAATATCCCTGGCCCTCCTCTAGGCAGCATCGACAACATTGATCTGGCAGTGAGGAGGACATCAATCTTCAGCCGGTGGTGGAACGAGCGGAAACATCATTTGTTCCATCAATCGGCCTCAATGTACCTCACCATCATCGACCCAGAAATGACTCCATTGGTAAGCACCTTTTCTCGTCTTAGCCCCTGTTTTTCTCTCAGTTACTTCCTACATTATTAGCTGATCATGCTTCAATTCTTTGCAGACTACTGATTCCTCACCTCCGCACATAAGCAACACAAGAGTGGCCATCCACTACGCTCCTGGGGTGTTATCTGGCGGCTGCGGATTGGCCCCGTCCATCATCGGCTGCCATGCATCGAAAGTGAGCACTTTGCTCGACGGCCAGACCCGTGTGCCACTGCATCGGCTGAAAAGGGCGGCACCATCGGCTGTTGCTACTCTAGCTGCAGAGAAAAGGAAACATGCTTCAAAGAAGCCGAGGACAAACCCAACCGATGATTTGCCCCAAGTCGATCCGGACGTGGATGCGGCCCTCGAAGAAGAAGTTAGGGACGAAGAAATGGAGGAGGCCGTCAAAGCTGCCGCAGCCGAAACTTGTTCTTCAGACAAGTATGCTCAAACCCCATCGGCCGAGCAGACCACCGAGCGAACTCCAAGCCCTCCAAAACGCGTCCCTCGTCCTCAGCCAGTAAGCATTTTTTATTGCTCAATCCTGCCATCCCTCTCCTTTTTCATATTGCAACTTATCGGCTTTTGTGTCCATAGGCCAAGAAATTAACCACAAAGAAAAAAACGGTTCGCCCTTCTTCGGTAAACCTTATCTTCATTTCTTTCTTACCAGCACAGCCGAATTTCTAACTTTGCATTTTTCAGCCTCCCTGTGCTCCAACACCTGCCCCCCGTGTATCAAGGGAACCGACGCCGATGGCCATGCGCAATGGTGATGCTGAGGACGTGGCTACCTCAGTTTCAGCTATCCGAGTAAGTCCTGCTTGGCTTTACAAATCGGCTTATTAGTCATGTTGGCTCTCTTACCAACTTCCAACTTGCAATCTGTAGCCGATCTCCTGGACATTGATTTATCAGAATTCCTTTATCCCGACGAGGGCGTTGATAAGGCCGTGGTTGTATCAGACAATGAGCTACAAGCCACTTTGTCGGATATAGCCAAACGGCTGGAGTGCTCTCTAGATTTCTTGGTCACCGACTGCGGTTCCATTCGTAGTCGGTTCGAAGACATCCAAGATCGGCTGCCGGACCAGCTGGCTGACACCATCGCACCGACTACTTTTCTGGAGGCGCACCGGCACAAACTCGAATGAGCTAGACAGAGGATAGCCGATCACCGTGAGAAAAAGGCACTGGAAGCCACCATCAAGGCTAGCCAGCAAGAAATTACTGCCGAAAAGGCCAAATTCGACGCTCTGAAGACCGAGCCGATTGCCGAACTCAATCGGCTTCGCAAACGGTGGGAAGAGCCGACAACTGAGCTTGCCAACATCGATGCCGACATCGTGGTCAAAGAACAACGCGTGGTCGGCCTGCCGAAGGAGAACAAGGACCAGCGAGCAAAGATCAAGGCAGCCGTGTCAAACCTGTCGAACATGGCCAAGGCGATGAAGCCAATCCCAGGAAGCGACGCAGCCGATGCAAAGGCTATCGAAGAAATAGATGGGATCCGCCACTTGTAATCAGCGCCGAGTCGGCGTAATAGTTGGGGTAAAACTTGTAAACCTTGTAATCTAACCGTCGCTTGTAATCGGCTTTCGTCTTCTCTTGTAACCGATTTGAACTATCTTCCTGTAATCGGCTCGCCTTACTTGATTTCCACTTAAGACATGCTTGCCGATCACATTAAACTTGCTTGAAGACGTCAAAAAATTTGAAAAATTCGCTCTGTCTCCTCGATATCACATTGTATTGTATATGCCCCCCTAATTTTGTTGATGATGTTCCCAGCATTAATGAAATTATTAAATCACAACTCTTGTCGCCGCCGACTAAACCGAGTGAAGTAGAGCGATTGGGGGAAAAACTTGGTGTAAAAATATCCTAAAGGAGATGTGTGCGCCACAACGCATCGGCTAACACGAATCGGCTGAACAAACAGAGCCGAATCATGAGTTGATCAATACACTTGGGTAATATTTCTTTAAATATTTGTCATTCAGAGCCCTTCCAAACACTTCTCCATCCAAACCCTCTAGCATATAAGCTCCTTTAGAGACGCATTTGTGGATCTTGAAAGGCCCTTCCCAATTTGGTGACCACTTGCCGAATTTATTGTCTCTTGTTCCAATCGGCAGTATTAATTTCCAAACGAGTTCGCCCTCTTCAAAAGACTTAGGCACAACTTTCTTCGTATAATGACGGGCTACTCGTTCTTTATCCCTTGTTACCTTTTCAAAGGCCCTCATCCGTGATAAAACTAGGTCCTCTGATTCGTCTAGCATCAGGTGATAGTAATCATCGGCTGTGAGCTGATCTTGTAGCTGAACTCATGTCGAGCCGATGATATTTTCCCACGACAGTACTGCCTCGTGTCCATAGACCAACTTGTACGGAGGGACCAGGATAGATCCATGGCATGCCATCCGATATGCCCAAAGTGATTCGGCTAATCGGCTATGCCATTGCTTAGGGTACTCAGAAATCTTCCTCTTTATTAGTTTGATCAAACTTTTGTTTGAAGCCTCTCCTTGCCCGCTGGATTGTGCATAGTATGGTGAAGAATTAAGTAATTTGATCCACATGCCGTCAGCAAACTGAATAAACTCATCCGATATGAAGATAGATCCCTGGTATGTTGTTATTGTTTGCGAGACGCAAATCGGTAGATAATATGCTCTTTAACAAACTCGATTGCGTCCCTAGAATCAACATTTTTCAAAGAAATTGCCTCCACCCATTTTTGTAAAATAATCTGTTGCCACCAGAATGAATTTATGCCCTTTGCTTAAGGGTGGGTTGATCTGGCCGATCATGTCGATACCCCATCCTCTAAACGGCCAAGGCTTTATGATTGGGTTCATAGCCAATGCTAGTGCTCTTTGCACGGTGCTGAATTTCTGACAATCCTGGTAGCCTTTATAATACTTGAAACAGTCCTCCAGCATCGTCGGCCAAAAATATCCTGCTCTCCGAAGCAACCACTTCATCTTGTGAGCCGATTGATGTGTGCCGCATATCCCTTCATGTACTTCTCCGATAGCCACATTAGCTTAATCGACACTAAGGCACTTAAGCAGCACACCATCAATCGTTCGATAGTAGAGGTCTTTGTCAAGCAAAACATATTTTAAAGCCTTGTATCGCAATTTCCTTGAAGCCGATTGAGAGGGGTTTTGTAAATAGCTGTAGACCTCAAACCTCCAATCATCGGCTGTCATGGCAGCGACTTCTATCTCGAATTCTTTTATCATTGGCGTGTAGCCTGATGCCCCTTGAGCTAAATCATTGGCTTCTGTATTATGCTCTCTAGGGATGTGTTTCAGTGTAGCTAGCCGAAAGCTATCCATCAATTCTCGGCATTGTTGATAGTAGACCATCAGCGCGACATTCCTGCATTCATACTCCCCTGACAGCTGCCTGATGACCAATAGCGAATCCCCCATTATTTCTATGGCGTCGGCCTCGACTTCTTTGAGAAGACACAATCCCTTGAGCACTGCTTCGTATTCGGCTTGATTGTTTGTAGCATGGGGGTCGAAAATGCAAATTCAAAGCTTGCCCCCCTAGGCAAAATAATGAACAATCCGGTACCGCAGCCGTTGGTGCACACCAAGCCATCAAATGTCAATGTCCAAGGCATAATCTCGATTGAGCCTATTGAGTCATCTCTGTGCTCCATGATAAAATCGGCTATAGCTTGTCCTTTAACTACTCTGGGTGCTTAATACCTCAGATCAAATTCTGTCAGGGCAAAAATCCACTTTCCAATCCACCCTTTTAAAACTGGGGCCGATAGCATGTATTTGATGACATCGGCTTTACATATTATTATGCACTCATTGGATAGCAGATAATGCCTTAACTTCGTACAAGAAAAATATAGGCAGAGGCATAGCTTCTCCACTGGTAAATATCTTGTTTCTGCATCCAACAGCCGTCGACTGAGATAGAAGATAGCTTTTTCTTTGCCCTCAATCTCTTGGATTAGATCTAAGCCGATTGACTTGTCATCGGCTGACAGGTACAGCTTGAACGATATTCCTTTTCGTGGAGACATTAAAACTGGAGGCGAGCTTAAATAACTCTTGATGTTATCCAAGGCCTTCTGCTGCTCTACCCCCATGTGAATGCTTGATCGGCTTTGAGCCGAAGCAGTGGTGTGAACAGCTCCATCTTTTCTGAAAGATTGGTTATGAATGGCCTGATAAAGTTGATTTTGCCGATCAATGATTGAAGCTGCTTCTTGTCCTTCGGAGGCTGTATCGTTTTGATAGCGTTGATGCTCCTTGGTGTAACCTCAATTCCTCTTTCATGAACAAGAAACCCTAGAAATTGCCTAGCCAACACGCTGAACGCGCACTTCAACGGATTCATCTTCCGGCCATATTTTCTCGTCCGCTCCAAAACCTGCTTCAGATCGGCTATGTGGTTCTCTATCTCCCTGGACTTGACAACGACATCATCGATATAGATCTCCACCAGAGAGCCGATCATGTCATGGAAGATATAATTCATGGCCTGTTGATATGTTGCCTCAGCATTTTTTAGCCCAAACGTCATAACGACCCATTGATATAAGCCGATTGCCCCAGGACATCAAAAAGCAGTTTTGTGAATGTCCTCTTCGGCCATGAAGATTTGATTGTAGCGTGCATTGCCATCCATAAAACTGATGATTTTGTGGCCTGATGCAGCGTCTATGAGCAAATCAGCTATAGGCATCGGGTATTCATCTTTAGGGGTAGCCTTATTTAAGTCTCTGAAATCAATGCACACCCTAAGTTTGCCATTCTTTTTAAATACAGGGACAATGTTTGAGACCCACTCGGCGTATCGGCAAGGCCGAATGAATCCAGCATCATATAGCCAAGTTATTTCGGCTTTGATCGCATCATACATATCGGCTTTGAACCTCCTGGAAGGTTGTTTGAACGGCCGATAGCCTACCTTGATCGGCAGTTGATGAACAACGATAGATTGGCTGAGACCAGGCATCTCGAAGTACTCCCAAGAAAAACAATCTTTATATTCTTTTAACAAATTAATAAGCTGGGATCTACAATGAGAGGACAACTTTTTGTTGATATACGTCGGCCTAGGCCTGTCTCCAGAGCCTATGTCTATTTCTTCTAATTCGTCGGCCGACGTAAAACCTTGCCCAAGCTTGCCATCGTCTTCGTCCGCGGTGTCCATGTCGTAGACGTTCGAGCCCTCCACGACGTCTTGCTCAAAGCAGCAGCTGCGGCTCGTCGTCTCCAATTGGCTGTATGGCAGAATCGGACACTTTTAGAAAATTGGCTTGCCAGATTTTCCCGGACAAACAATCAATGCCATCGATTTCCCAAAGTGGAAAATCGGCATTGGCGACGCTTACTGACCTGTCGGCTGGTATAACCTCTACCTTGTCGCCGTCCCAGTGAAGTAGACACTGGTGCATAGTGGAAGGGACACAACAGTTGGCATGTATCCAGTCCCTCCCAAGCAGCAGGCTGTAAGACCCCTTCCCGTCGATGACAAAAAAGGTCGTGGGCACGGTCTTGTTGCCGACGGTCAAGTCGACATTCAACACGCCCTTGGTCTCTGACGGGTTGCCGCCGAAGTCCTTTAGTACCATGTTACTCTTGATCAGGTCTTCGGCTACCTTTTCCAATTTCCTGAATGCTGCATAGGGCATCAGGTTTACTGCGGCTCCCCCATCCACTAGCATTTTTGACATCGGTGTCCTCGATATTGTCTGCATCGGCTTCAGGAGCACCAAATTCCGCTGGCAATATGAATACCATATTGACCGATCCAGAGACTTTGTCTTTCCCTTTGGCTGCCCTTCTGGCTTGATCGGCTGAACTCTCTCTGGTTTGTTCCTCGTCGGCTGTGGCGATTTTATTTTTGGGGATGCATCGCCTCTTGATTTTATCCAGCCGACGGCGTTGTTCTTCGATCATCTGCCAAACTTCTTCCCTTCCTTCTCACTTTAGCCTTTGAATTATTCGTTTCTGCATTTTGGTGAAGAGGTCAGAGGGGCACCATTGGGGGTTGGCTGATTCTTCATCATCGGCCTCTCCTTCGCCATAGTAGTCATCGCTCTCGTCTTCATCGAAGAAGTATTGATGGATGGGCCCTAGCCGATCGTGAACGGACTGTCGGTGACGGTTGAGCTGTATGGCCCTTGGGACGAACTGAGTTGGACTGGTGATTGGCTGGTTTCTGTGTTCGTCCTCGCGTTATTTGCTGCAGGCCGGGCAATTATATAGCGTCGGCAATCTCATCCCGATTTCCCAGTAGTGCCTGAAAAATTCGCAATGTCAATGAGGATCGGCACCACTATGATTCCCATCGTACCGGCAGCCTCACGTTTCTGGCTCTTGCCGATAAAATCTTTCAAACCAAGCCTCTTCCCGACAAGATTGTTGTTGGAAGCGGCGTCGACTGTTTGTGTCGATCGGCCATCGATCAGCCGATCGGGCACCGGGGCGCACCATGTTGATTGGCGCGGCTTGGCTTCCAGTCGGCTCACCCTCTGTGTTGACCCCTTCTAATGTTTCGGCTAAGCTGTACGTCATTATGCGCTGCCGATCAGATTGCCTGGGGCCGGCTTGATCCATATTGATCGGGAAGGGGTTGCCGTCTACCTTCATCGGCCGAGTAGAATCAGCAAACTTGAGTTTCCCGGCCTCTATTGCCGACTGGATCTGCTGCCTAAAGACTTTGTAGTCGTTAGTGGCATGGGATGTAGAGTTGTGCCACTTGCAGTACTTCTTCTTCTTTAGTTCATCAGCCGATGGGATCACATGGTTTTCGGGAAGCTGGATCTGCTTCTCTTTGAGTAATAGATCGAAGATCCTATCGGTCTTGGTGATGTCCAAATCATATTTCTCCTCTTTGGCCGTCTTCAGCAGCCATTGACAGACGATGAACTTTTTATTCTTGGCCCATTCGGCTACCGCCACTTCTGCATCATCATCACTGGAATCGGAGTCTGATTCAACGATGACTTGAGTTATGTTTTTGACGGTCTTCCTGGTGTCTTGAAACCTCTGCTCATGGGCCGTCACCTTCTGCGCCAAATGCACCAGGCTGTCGAAGTCCTGAGCGGAGAAGCATTCACGGATCGGCGCGATCAGGCCGTGGAAGGCCAAATCAGCTAGCTGGGCGTCGGACAGCACCAGGCTGTAGCATCAGTTCCTCATCTCTCCGAAGCGTTGAATGTAGTCTTGAACCGACTCGTTGTGCTTCTGCCTGATACTGGTGAGGTCCAACAACTTCATTTCATGGCTGTCGGTGTAGAAGTAGCTATGAAATTGTTTTTCGAGATCGGCCCAGCTCTGAATTGAGTTGTAAGGCAATAAAGAGAACCAGGTGAAAGCCGATCCCAAAAGATACAAGGGGAACAGTCGAACTCTCAAGGCATCTGTAGCGGATGCTTTGCCGCACTGCGCCAAGAATCGGCTGACATGCTCGTAGGTTGACACGTTGTCCTGCCCTGAGAATTTCGAGAAGTCTGGGACTTTGTACCGGTTGGGCAATGAAATCCACTCGAAATGCTCCGGATAAGGGTACCGATACATATTTCCCGAGTCCTTCGGCTTGAGGCCGAATTGATCGCGCATGACGTCCGAAATCAAATCGGCCCATGTTCGGTTGTCCTGCTGTATCTGCTCATATTGATCATATGATACAGCGGTGGCAGTCTCTGGGGCCTGTAGTGATGATCTTGATGGACCCCTTGATACTGGTACTGGAGCGGATGGCCAGCGGGAGGCGGCCGATTTGCCACTGGTGGCGTTGGTGGGCCTAGGAATAGCTGTCAGCCACCGACATTGTACTGTCTATCCAGGCCAATCTGGGCAACCGGCTCTAATTGCCGATTATCGTCGAACATGTTGGTGATCTGGTCTTGGGGAAGTGGTCGTTGCCGGTCTAGCATGATGATCACTGGTCTCGCAGCCGATCCGGACAGATTCGGCTGGTTGAGGACCCCTCCTGGCGGCCCTGGTTGTGCTGGTGGTGGAATCGGCCGATTATGGGTGGCCAATGTCCTGTAACCAGGAAACTGGCCGTCTGTGAAGTAAGTCGGCCCCCGCTGCAGTTGGTCGGCTATCTTGGCGTCGACCACAGTGGCAATCATATTGTTAAGGGTGTTGACGAGAATGGTACTCTGGTTGACCAGCGCATGGTGCACAGCCAAATCAATTCAGTCTTGCAAAGTATGCAAAGCCGAGTCATCTTGCTCTTGAATCGGCTCCTCTGCCCTCTGTTTGTCATTTGATCCACTGGAGGAGGACGCCTTGAGTTCGTCCATGCTGAATTTGTACTTTGGTGCACGGCTCCAAACCTTGTCTGGGTGAACCACTGTAGGTAGTTGGCTTGGAGCTCTTCTACCATCTTTCTGTAGTCGCCTTGTTGTTCAGCCGACAATTGTTCCATCTTCACAGGCATGACGTTGTCCTGAGAAACGCTAGGGCTCTTGAGGTCGACCATCTTGTCAGCTGCGTCGATGCGTCCTAGCTGACTCGACAGAAATAGTCCCACCGGGCGTGCCAAGAAGCGTGTTGATGAGAAATTTCTCTCACGCGCTGGCGTGGGAGATCTGCTTAGCTCTAGTGCAGGTCCTTCTCGGCTACCCATGCTGTACAGGGCGTGCCAGTTGGTTTGATCTGTTAACCAACAAGAAAATAAAGATATATGCGTTAAGGGTTAAGTTAGATCCTACTGGATCGGCTATGAGAGTCAATTTACATATATATGTTATCCCAAGTGCATTTAAACTAAGTGACCATAATAGATATGTTTTAACCACTTAATCCAAATATACAATGGGATAATAAATATATGTTTTAATAGCCTAGCCGATACCGTAAGTCTAACTGTGAATCGGCTAATACTCCGACTCATCTTATGAAAAGATATTGATCTAAGCTAAATGTGCTAAAACTAGATCAATCGGCTGTTGGCTGTGGCTGACAGGCTGATTCTGGCTTACGGCATTTAACTAGAGCAAGATCTTAATATAAGAGGCGGTTTTAATAAACCTAATAATAAATATATCAAAAAGAATATTAAAACAGATAAAGCCGGCTAAAACCCCGGCGCTGTCTCTAAACATATACATCTAGCCGAATAGATCATAAAAGCTCTAAAAACGGCTTAATAGATCAATATTGATGCAGCATTAAGTATAAAAAGAACAATGAGATCTACTGTGGCTGATGTAAATACCTCAAGACGGTGGATATCACATATAATCTAGGCCAACCCTTAGACCTAACTCAATCGGCTGCAAATTCTTGACAGAAACAAGCCGATGTCAAGACAGATCTAAGCATTGTTCTAGATTATATGTGATATATGATAACTAGCGCAACATAAATCATCGAATTTAGAGTATCATAGCGATAGAAGTACTAAATTCGACGATATACACCACTAATGACAAACATTTACCTTAAATCGGGGATCGAAATGATGCAGCCCGAAGCCGGATCAATTGTTCGTCTGAAGAAAAAGGAGGTGATGCGCCGAAGGTTGTATTGATTGTGTGTTTTTTATTTTACATGGATCTCAGGTCCTATTTATACCCAAGAATAACATTATCTGTGCGAACCACGGTCTCTATCTAATCTACTATTTAAAATACAACAATATCCCGGGATATGGTCCCATGCCACATTACAATAAACAATCTAAACAAACTCCTAATTTACAGATACAATTGCCGTTACAGGACTCTATCCGTAGATGGCAATATCTTTTAACGTGCAATTTGAGAACCGAATCTTCTATTTATATTTAAGCACTTTCATCAAAAACGGTTTTATCCTATCCTCTGACTCTGCATCGGCTATCGGCTATCCTTATCCGATCCAACCTCAGTCGATTGACCTCGTAGCCGATCACAACGCAGCCGAGTTGACCTCTGTTCTTCCAATCCGATCCCGTTTCTATCTTGGCAGGGACTTAGGGATTTGGTCACCAAATTTTGCTGTTAATAGATACGTACCAAACATTTACAGGCTTAGGGATTACAGGAACTCGCCATGGACGTAGCCGATGAAGATGTTCACGTCGAGCCGATGCACCAGGAAGACACGCCAGATTGAGTTGAGCAGTTGCGCAAACCGCTTCCTAAAAACTTTATTCGTCCTCTCCCAGTGCAGGATCACAAGGATGACGGCTTTGGAGACCTGCTCTCTTGGTCACAGGTGCACACCGGTAGCGGGATAGGGCAGACTAACAATAGCGGCACAACAACAAGAAACATGGCAAAAACTCAGATCAGATTGATTCCAGATGACTGCACGCAAGGGAATATATAGCCTTGGATGACTTGCGTGTAAAGGCAGCACCCGTAACGGATTCGGTTGCGTATCCGGTCAAGATTATCTAACTGAAACTGACTCGTATCCGATTAGGACTCTCCAAAATTTCGTCTGAGAACAATTAAAAATTAAGACACGCGAGTAGGTACGTGAATCGCGAGCATGCGTGGTTTTCACTTCCTCTTCCTCATCTATGGCTTTGGAAGAAAGAGAGAAACCTCACTATATAAGTTGGACAACCTCACTCTAAACTAGTAAGGTGATACTAAAATTTTTTATCTTGTTATGTCATACATGGGCCTTCTTGGGCTTTTGAGATTTATTTCAGGAATTAATCAAAAATCACTTGAGCTTGTCCCATTAATTTCAACAACATTAAAATATGTTTTCTCCCTGATAAACACAAAAAACACACCTCCAAATTGAAATATTTTAAATTTCCATTTAATTTACTAAAACTATTCATCACTATGCAAAGAGTATATTTCGAGATTTTTCTCAAATATGATATATTTTGTAAATCATAGAATTCTAAAGCTTTATATTTTTGAGATAATGGATAAAATTCAACCTTTGCTTTCTAAGGCTTATATACAAAGATTTCTATTTTGGTTGTTGGACAAGTCTTCCTTTACCTACTTATTGTTAATTTAGGTGCCCTAAAATTTTGTAAAAGTAGATCATTAACTTAAATTTGCAACTTCAAAAAGCAAGATAGAGAAAAGGAGAGGTTTTAGAAATTTTATTTTTTAGATCCAACATTATTTTAATTATAAAATAATTCTTAATTTTTAAACCATTCTTAAAAGCAGACCCGAAAACTCCCGACCAATCGCCACAACCATATGAAAGAGGGCAAATAAATTTTTCGAGAGGTCCCGTCAAAATATCCCTTTTTTTAATATATGGCTCCGTTAAATTTTGCATTTACATTTAATAATTTATCTTATTGAAATATTACATAATTATCAGCTTTTTTTAATGTCTAAAGGTATTTTCAGGATGACTTATATTTTTTTGCACAAAACTTTTATTATGGCAAATCGTTAAATGTAAGTCTAAAGGTCAACGCCCTCTGTTAAACTTTTATTCTATGACTATTTATAAAGCGAAACCGAGTAGTGTTTCCACCTAAAATTTCGTTCTGCCTAACTATTTTAGAGAAAACTCCTCGATTTTTTCCGAAATTAACCCGTAGGCCACCTTATTTTGCAGAAAACCCCTTGAGTGTTTATAAAATTAACCCGCAGGTCCAATGCTGAAATATACGACAGGTAAAGACATAAAAAATATAAATTGGAATTACATGAGACTTCAATTTTAGAATAATTATGATAAAATAAAATGACGTTCATTGCAACATACGGGCATATTTAATAGTTTATAACTATCAAGTAGTGTTTTTATCAGAAAACCCCTTGAGTGGTTATAAAATTAACCCACAGTCCTCTTGGCTATTTTGCATAAAAACTCTTGAGTGTTTAGAAAATTAACCCGCAGTCCGTCTAGCTATTTTGCAGAAAACCTCTTGAATGTTTATAAAATTAATCCGTAGTCCCAATGCTGAAATAGGCCTTAGATGAAGACATAAAGAAAAAATATAAATTAAAATTACATGAGAGTTCAGCTTTAAAATAATTATGATAAAATAAAATGACGTACTAGTCTTATATAAAATAAACAAAATTGATAAAAACCTACCACATTTATACCTAAGGAGTAGATATTATCCACGGGCTAATTAGCGGGCGCGCCAACATATACATACGCGTCTATTTTTTAGTTATTTATAAAGTTGGCCCTCTGCATACCTAGTTTCGCCACCAACTGCTGGCCCATACAGCCCACGGCCGGGCTGGCAAGCCAATTATTGATCCTAATCACAGGTACATATTTCCATACTATGCTTTATCCAGATGAAGATAAGTGACTCAGTCTTACGAATTAAGCACTGAACTGAGAGTGAATTGTGTTCCCCGTTTCAATAAATAGTAGCACTCTTGCCAGCCAGATGGATCTCGTAGAACTATTTATGTTCTCCACAAGAGGCGGTATAAAAACATCTTTATGTCTACTGTTTATAATACACCTTATTAACGACTCAGATACATTCGTTTTCTTTTACGCACTCATCATTCAACGGTCCCAATAAACAGTGTCATCTGTTTTCGTCGCGCCATTGTGTCTATCGCGCCCGCGTCATATGTTTTCATCGCCGCGCCATCTGTTTACATCCCCTGCACCGCGCCATGGGCGCCGCTACCCACGCAATCGGTTTCCATCCCCCGCACCACGCCATCATCGCTGCATGCCTCCCTCGTCTGCCGCTCGAACCGTCGCACCACCAGCTCCATCCGCCACCCGCGGCGCCGGCTCCATCCGTCGCGCCCAGCACCATCATCGCCGCCACCCACGCCGCGTGCCTCCCCCGTCTGCCGCCCTAGCAACCGTGCCGCCGACTCCATCCGCCGCCGGCGCAATCCGATGCCCGCGGCGCGCAGCTGTGCCATCCGTTGTCCCGTCCATCGCGCCATAGTTTCCAATCCGCTGCCCACGTCACGCGGTTGCGCCATCCGCCGCCCCGTCCATCGCACCACGGTTTCCATCGCGTCATCGTTCTCGCGTGCCGCCCCGTCCGCCGCCCGATCCGCCACACGCTGGCTAGGTCCGCCGCCCACACTCAAAACCAAGTTAGCATCCATTGATTTTGTATTGTTTATGCCGCCCTGCGCCGCCTCTCTCGCCGCCTCCGTTCGCTCTCGCCCCCTCCATCCGCCACCAAACAGAGAGGCAGAAGGCAAGCTGCAGAGTTGGGGAGGAAGGGAAAGAAAGCTCCAATCTCATTGCTGCTCCTGTCTCCAAGAAATCTTGATACTTGCACATAAATGTAAGCCCCCTACTCTGTTACCATAAATCTTGATGCGAGCTTGGCTTTGTTTGTGCCTGTTCTTGTTTCTAAGGAGCTTCGCTTTGTTTATGTATTTGAGATCCATTGCAAAAGGCATGTACAGATGCATCTATAAGGTTATGGAACCAATGTTCGTGACATGCAGAGATTCAAGTTAGGCCCTTGCATGATAACATGATGTGCAGGGAACAAACACTTGATAATTATTGTGATGTTTCCATCTTATATCAGTAATTTTAGGGTAGGATGCAAGCTTGGCTTTTTTTTGTGCCTGTTCTTGTTTCTGAGAAGCTTGCCTTTGTTTATGTATTTGAGATCCATGGCAATAGGCATGTACAAATGCATCTCTAAGTTAGGCCCTTGCATTTTAACGTCATGTGCAGGGAACAAAGTTCAGTGCTCTGTGATCAATATAACTTGGATTATCGTAACTGTAACTTTGTGATAAACTAACACTTGATAATTATTGTGATGTTTCCATCTTATATCACTAATTTTAGGGTAGGCTATTGAAAAAATATCTGTGGATATACATGATTATACAATGTTATCAATCTTTAAGATGAACGTTACCGATCCCATCAAGTTCTAATTATTGGAGAATTGATGTCTGGAATATATATTGTGTACTTTGGTGGGCTAGAAAGTTCATAGACTCTGAATAAAGTGACTTCAGATGTCAACACTTTAGCTAGATCGATTATCGAAACGAAGTGAAGCTTATTTCCTCATCTATATTTTGTTGAATCATTATAATATAATTTTATGAACTCTTCTGTCTGCACGAGTTCAATTTTCATATCATATTTAATGGCATCATTTTTACAGTCATGTATACGAGGAGATGTTATATGAATGGCTCATATGTTATTCTGGAGGCGAGTAAGGGAACCAATTATTGAGGTTTCTTCTTTCATCCATTTACTTGGAGAATCATGGACATATTTTTTGAAGTTTGACTGCAATCATGGACATATTTTTTGATAGCCTTATTATGCTTTTACCAGCTTACAAATGCAAGAGGCCTTACAATAAAATGCAGCCACTATGTTCCTGCTTTCATTCCAGAGAATACTTCCCTTCCATGTGTGATTTACTGCCATGGAAATAGGTATTTACCTTGCGTGCTCAGCGCTAGCATATGTTCTGAGTCGTGTTTTCTTTAACATTCATATTACTGTATTTTGATATATTAATATGTGCTCCTAAGCCTTTTTAAACCATATTAATATTAAGGTAGTAGCACAAGTTATGAGCTAGCATTTCCTCTTTACTGATGCGATTCATGTCAAGCAATCACCAATATATTTTGGAATCTTTAACAAGCTTTTGCTTTGACTCAATGCAGTGGATGCCGAGCAGATGCACATGAAGCCGCTGTTATACTGCTTCCTGCAAATATCACTGTTTTTACACTTGATTTTTCTAGGTCAGGTCTATCAGGTGGAGGTTATGTAAGCCTTGGTTGGTATGAGGTATATAATCAGTATCATTTTGTTGTTCTACATTTATATCATGGATAATTACATTATTCTGAACTTTTGTAGAAAGAGGACCTAAAATGTGTGGTGTCATATCTACGGACCACTAAAAAGGTTTCCTGTATAGGCCTTTTGGGGTGATCGATGGGTGTTGTTACAAGGTATCTTTTAGAGTGGATATATTGCATGCTCCTTTTACTTCGTGGTGGAGATTTATTTATTTCACTTCACGTGACTTGATTGATATGTTACACCAAACAGAGATCAACATTGAACAAAATTATCTGTACTTAAGTGGCCTCTGATTCTCCTGTTTTTCTCTCTGATAATGTGTTTTAGAATGTTTTTAGGCTTTGGGTTCATGTCATGTATAAGATGTCTTAAATATGTGATCACTACTTAAGGAATCCCCCCAATTCATTCATTGTTTTGTGAACTAATGTAATACAGCCTACTCTATGGAGCAGAAGATTCCTCAATTGTTGGAATGGTATTGGATAGTGCTTTCACTAACTTATATGGCTTGATGATGGAGCTTGTGGAGTTCTACAAAATCCAAGTTCCTAAATTCACGGTATGCACATATTCTGTATAACAAAGATATTGAATGATTTTATGAATTATGACTGGAAGGATGTCGTTGATGACACAGCTTGTACTGAAACTCAACCACAGGTATGACAGTTGTTTCTACCATTCTGGCGGCTGAACTTGGGGAGTAATTCGTCATTAGCTAAGAACTATTCTACTCTTGTTTCGCTAAGCTAAGAACTATTCGTCATTAACCATTGTTTCATGTTGTGTTGTGTTCTTTGTCAATGAGTTTGAGATGAAGCATCATCTTGATTATTGACTTTCTAAAATAATCCTTTGGTTCATTGGGTTGCAACTGAGCTGTGATTTTTTTTAGCTCCTTTATTTTGTTCCTTCTGAAATTTAGCAATTATCTGCAATTTTTTGGTTGAACAGAGTATATTGATACATTTTTCTGAACTGCTTAGTGCCCTGTTGATTAGGTTCTTGATTTTGTTGTATAAATGTTGTCGTTTTGCTCGATGATGGGGACATAATGCAATAGTTCCTGATCTCCTTTTGTTTTTGCAAAGCGGGAGCGGTGCCTCTACATGCTGACGGGATGGGCAGAGCTACGATGGGGGAGGCCAACTCACCGCCGACTAGCTCATGAGGTCACTCCGGGCGTTGCTCACCTTTGGGTCTGTCCATGTCCATAGTCTGCACCATCACCCATGGTCATCATGGATTTGTCCCACAGTCTGCAACGCTTCTTGTTTTCTTGTTGTTGTATCATGTCGTGTTCTTTGGTCATGCTAATGTTAATTCTATGGAGGCCCTTGTTTTCTTGGTGCATTGAATAGAGAACCTTCATTTGGAGAATCTTCATTTGGAAAAATTATATTCATCCCTTAAATGAATTGATTTCTTTCCATGTATAGATAGATTTAAATGTTTCATTTTTTTATATATACCATCCGATGGTATTGCAAATTTTTAGAATTTAGATTGGATAGATTGTTTGTCTTTACCTCAAAGAACCCATCAGGTTGGATAATTCTAAATCTTCAACAAACAAATCGGCCTAGAACTGTTTGAAGTCTATTTCTATCTAAAGTTTGTTTTTCCTCCCTGTTCAAATCGGCCCAGAACTGTTTAGGAAATAAAAGTCTGCTTGACATCCCTGTTGCTACAGTATTATCTTCCCTTCAGGCGGCTGCCTATTGTTCATCCCGACTACATCTTTTTTCCCCTTTCCAAATCCGGCCGAATCCCTTGCCCAAATTGAAAATTGGTTGAGGGATAATCTTTCCCTTTATCTCCTCTTTCCATTCCCCAAAAAATTAACCAAAAACGCAAGGAAATCAATCCCAATTTTCCTTTGCAAAATCAGACTTCGTTTTTTACAAACCATAATTTTTTTTGCCGGCCATCCCCTTTCGATTCCGAGCTGGACTCCCTCTCCTTGGCTTATATAAAGGATGCCTCGGGCTCAACAATGTATAGAGTTGGGTTGCGGGACTCGAGCAGGACCTACGAAGAATTGTAGCAGAAGCTGAGCAAGGTAAAATATGCCAATTTTGCATTCTGTACTCTAACACCCTCAATATTTTCTGCTCATCGATGCATTGTTGTTCTCGATAGGATTAAAGCTTCAATGCTTCACTTAGTACTAGCCTCTTTCTTGCAATTCAATTTTAGGTGTTGCCTGTTGGGTTAAAACGTGACATCCAGCATGCAACTGGTCCAAGATGAACATGAAGTCAGATTATTTTTTATCCTAACAAAAATAGCATAGCTCTTGCATATGAAGTATACTATGATAGGCTAAAAGTTCTCTAGAATTTTCTCTAAAATACCATCTTTAGCTTTATAGACCGTTATTGAAATTATTATGTCATTGTCTTCTATTTACATATTTATACAAATATTTTTCATAAGATAAATGGTTAAATATATATACAAAAGTTAACAAATTATGTATTTAAAAACAAGACGAAGTCCTTTGAAACAAAGATAAAATTAATGGAGTTAGCTTTTAGCATAAAATCAGTCCTATCCCTAGACAAGTGGGAGTTGTGAATTTTGATAGTAGTACAAATTTTATGTGTGGTGAGATATATTTAGGATCATTAGGTTCCAATTTTTAAATTTCACTTCTCCTACTCCATTGAATCGCTAGAACAAGCTTTTTTTTCTCAACTCCGACAAGTATGCGATGGTAATCATGACTATATCAAAGAACTGTATTTCGTGACGATGATATGAAGATGTGTTCTAGACAGTATGGATTTTATTTTTCTATTTAGTATGAAAAAAATATATGTTGAAACGATTCTTTTTGTACTTAGTGTCGGGACGCCTTCGGACCTCTTGGTATAATTAAGAGCTGAATGGAATTCATCCATTCTTCTCCAAAGTATAGCAAGACATCCGATGCTCTGAGAGAGAGATAACTGAGATATCGTTGGGCCTTTAGCCTGCCAGTCAACTTCAGCCTGGATTGTGCCCGTCAAACCACTTGATGGTGGCGACCAGAGGTGTTACACAATCAGGAGACTTGACATCAAACGGCTAAAGATCTACGTTGTCTCAATTATCTTTAACTCATACTCGTGGTTAATACGTTCCTAACAAAAGGAACGGGCTAACCACTTTTATCCAAGCATATGGTATCGATAACTGGTTCAACGACCCATTATGGGTCATATACAACATGATAGGTCTTAGAGATACATATGGCCATCAGGCCTAGTAGTTATATAGATAGCAGTGGTAGCATACGACATTCCCGAGGACCATTCTTCAACCGACTAGGGAGTGTCCTAGTATGAACCGTCCGGGTAGAAAGGTGCATCTTCGACGTACTCTTCCTCCTCGGGGAATGTTTCTCCTGCAATCATATCTATGCACAAAAAAATATGCACGCACATAGCAAGAATCAGTACAAGAATTTGTACTGGCAAGCACCCAATCAAGCCTAGTACTACATGAACGGTATAATCAAGGAGAAGCTCATGTGGGGTTTCATTTTTGCACAAAGCCATCTTTGTTTTAGCAAAGCCCAATTGTAACTACCCAAGATTGAACAATAAATTTCAGCGACCAAGTTGTTCTCTAAATCGGGCATTAATACATAGTATTGCTCATAATTACTTCTCACTTTGTGTTACAGGGCAGCAAAGGAGTATAACGTTCATAAACCATTCATCACTTGCCCTTTCGGGACAGCAAAGAAATAATTTAGAGAGCAAGAAATTTTGAATACTTTTGGTAAAGGAAGTTGTGCAAATATTTATAAACACATGAAAACTATACCCACGACACATTCACACGACACTCGTAACCGTGAGCACGGCTAATCGATTAGTTTTAAACTCTGCAGAGTGTGTACACGTTACGCACATGATGTGACATAATAATCATGCAAAGCATGGCACGCGATACATAAGTTTCCGATTTATTATACACAACAAAGCCCTTCATCTATTCGTGATTTAGCCTTGCATCAGCACGATATGTGTTTCCTCCATCCTATACCATTTTGGAGACACGGTATAGGACCGTTAAGTGCCGGGCCCACGCCTTAAACTTAACGCCGTGGGGGCGGACATGACAGGGAACCGATCCATGGGGCATATTATCGTTGTATTGGACAGGCTTAGTCGCCTAACTACCACGCCGGGGCATTAGGAAGCTCCTCTGGGTTATACGAACCCATACACTTCGGCCTACTGAAATATGAGGCTAAACCACAAATAGGGTACGAAGCTAGGGCTATCCCATACTAGCACATGTGCTTCTACTGTATTCGAGTTGAATTAATCGTGGAGTGAAGTCCTTAGGGTAGTATGGAGACACACTCCCCTTATCGGTATACAACTAAACACCATATGTACACCACTTGCGGCCCAAACTTGAAAACCAAGTTATAGCATATTTTTTTTAGCATAGAGCATAATTGTCATAACATAATTTTTGAAAATGGAAATTTTGCAAATAGAACATCGTTAATTAGCCCGATGATCGTGGGAAAATGTATAGTACTAGCGAACTAAGCATGGGAATAAATAAGTCATAAGACTTCAGTTGGGTTCACTATAATTTTGCTTCTGATTGTTGCTAGGGTTTAGAATTGGCTAATGTGGGAGGTGGAGTGTTCAGGGTATGCAACATCGGTGTAGTATCTAATACGTTTGTATCAAGATTTTAGTTTTATACATCAAACATCATGCAAGTTCCCAACCATTTGAAATAACCTCCATAAAATTTGAATCAATGTGCTCAAAGGGGAGGTGAGACTTGTCTGGTTCTCCTTCTTTCGGTTCGTACGAGTATACGAGATCGTCGAACGATGCCGACGGTTCGTCTATGGTAAATATGCAAAGTCTTAGATTTTAAGTGCTCATGAAAACTATAATGTACTAGGATGAATACACATGAGATGCAAGGGTTTTGGTCTCAGATCGACATATTTAGTGTGGTTTCTATTAAGTCTTTTTCTCTCCTAAAGTGAGAGGCTTATTTGTGGCCTATTTTGTAGTATAAGGAGATAGCGTTGTGTCATTCTAATTTGTTCAGGTCCAAACTATAAGCTTCCTGGTAAGTGTGTTAGTTTTAGTTGGTAGTACACAGTAGAATGGTCCTAACAAAATTTAGTTTTTATTTTTAGGGATTTTATTGGGCCCACTATGATTTTTGAAAATCTGGGTGTTTCTGCCACAGAAAGCATATGATTTCCTATTTTTTTCCTAAAGAACAACTTACATAGTTTCTACAGAATCTTGTTTTACATTTTTCTGAGCTAAGGTGATTTTCTTATGATTTTTAGAAGTTTAACCTGCTTTATGTGACAGTGTTTAGAAAATGGATTTTTCTAGCTAAATTTGCTACTGGGAGTAGTTATTTTTATTCTACAGCTCTAAAGCACATAGCATTTTGGTTCTAACAAAATTTGTTTCAAGTCAAATGGTGTTGTTTTAAACTTTCTACAGATTTTCAAAGTGCAGCTATTTTTGTGTTTGAAATAACCCTAGTGGGATTTAACTTTCTATTTAGCATGGGGCCTACATGTCAGCGGCAGCTAGGTTTAAACAATCCAACAGCGCACCTGTTTGGTGGACCCCGGTTGTCATTGGTTCGGGTGGAGGGAAAACGAACAGCGATGCGGGTGAAGTTTTCGCCGGCGCCGACGGCGAACGGCGGCCGGTGGGAGGTCGCAGTCAACAAAGAAAAGAGAGTAGGGCTCATGGCGAACCTAATGGTGGTTGGCTTGCTAACTACTGTGGTCGGCGACGGCGACGGGGGCGCCATGGGTCGGGTTCGACGTGCATGTGTGATTCTAGTGCTTGCCAGGCCTTGCATGCAATGAAAATAGCATCTAGGTGGGCTGGGGGTGCTTACCGAGCAACAAAGTGGCGCTGGCAAGGTTCGGGTTGCGATGACGCCGTGCGGGTCTCTCGGCGGTGGCATTCCTCTGCTTCGGGTCATCGGAGTCAACGGTTTTGGGTGCTTGGCGGAGAGGGAACGGAGGAAGATTGACGGCAGCGGCCGGAGTTGGGGACGAAAAGGGGCTTTCCTTCCCTGGTGCTTCTCCGGTCGATTCCGTAGATGGCTGGCGACGAGCGGGTGGTTCGGCGGCGGTCGGAGCAGGGTGCACGGTTCACGGTCTCGGCTTGATGGCGTTCCCGATCACCGGCGGAGTTCCGAGGCGATTGGATCTCATTTGGCGACGGAGGGAGCTCACCAGTGATTTCTTGGCGGTTCAAGGGCGGTCAGCTCGGTCTCTCTCGTGGAACGTATGCGGACTGAGGGGAGGAGCAGTGCTGGTCGGGCGGTCGAGTTTTATTTTCAAGCTGACGTTGCGGTGGGATGCCGAGCTCAGGGCGACGCGTGCGCAGCGTGTTCCTCGCGCGCGACGCGTGCGCGTGTGCGTGGCGAGGGCACCAGTGTGAGGGGGATGTGCTAGGACACGGTGTGACGCTGGCAACACGGTCCCACGAGTCAGTATGGCCCACTTGTTAGTGTGCAAGGGATGAGAGATGGGAATCTGAGAATTTTTGTCTGGACATTGTGCTAACTTTCCGACTTTGGGCTCCATTTAGAAATACTTCCAGGCCGATTCAGGGGCGGTGCCCTATGACAAACTTGTAAAGTGTGACTCAATCTACAATATTGCCAAGTTTCACCGCCTGGGGCTGGCTGGATTAATTTTGGCAATGGTTCAAAGTCGGCTCCAGGGTTATGTGTCGGCCAGCTCTAGCACATGGAAAAATTTACAATGGTCAAATCTAGTCTTTGTACAAATTCACCATTTTCAACACTAATGATGTATTCCAACCTTTAGAGTTTATTTGCTGAGGTGCTTTGCAAGTATTTGGGAATTTTACTAAATTTTTCTAGGGCTCCTTTGAACAATATCCCAAAAAAAGAATTTTTCATTACTATGTGTTTGCCTCCTATGCATGTAAACCGTATTTCGCTCTTTACCCATCTGAAAGTTTTTGGGTTCAAAATTTACACTATATAATTATCTTGTTACTTTCATTCCAAGATTTTCCAGGATGTGACACTTAGCCAAATCGTCACTACATATACATATAGTACTTACCCTGATAAGCATGGGGAGCGGCGGGCATGGGGAGCTCTCGGCTATTTTTTACGCGGTATTTAATGATATACTTTTATTATTAATTTACTTCATATATATTATGTTATAAACAACATGTGTGACATGAAAATATTTTAAAATACAAATCTAATGCAGTTAGTATAACATAAAAATATTTTAAATAATAATTTAATTTCGATCAGAGCATGCATTGGTTCCCCCTTTGTCTTCTATAGATGTCAGGCCTTCCCCCGACGCATCGTGGTCAACGCATGGGAGACTTCATGGTAGAGCTCAGCAGGATGACTATTCTGGTCGGGTACCCCAATGACCCGGAGTACACGCAAATCCGCCCACTCAGCGGCGAGTTCCCGCACTGAGTCAGCTTGGAGGTGCATGGCATCCCCACTGTGTTGCCCAATATGGTGGTTACTGCTTCAGGAGGCACGTTTGAGCATGCCTACTAGGAGGCCGCCTACCGGATGATGGTCAGACTCCGGGAGCACCATGACATCGACTTTCGTGACAGCGTGTACCGCTACCACCCCATTCGTGGTGACTTCGACCGCACCAGCACCTTCCGCTCAGCAGTGATGGAGAACGACACGACATTCGGGCGCATGTGCACAGTGCTGCTGGACACTATGCATGCCAACCTGCATAGGGCGTCCAAGGTCCTCAACGATCAGAAGCTGCTAGAGATCCTACGGCTCAAGGATGAGGTGGCTCGCCTCAAAAGGGAGAATGTGTTGACGAGAAATCTTTCCCACGCGCTAGCCTGAAAGATCTGCTTAACTCCAGTGCAGGTCCATTCTTGACTACCTTTGGTGATTAAGGCATACCAGTTGGTTTGATCTACTAACCAACAAAAAACAACCAAATATGCATTAAGGTTAAAATTAGATCCTACTGGATCGGCTCAGGGAACCAATTTACATATAATTGCAATCCCAAAGCACATTTAGAATAAGTGATTAAAATAGATCGGCTGCGCCGAAACAGTATAAACCACTTAGACCAAATATACATTAAGATAATAAATATATGCATTTATAACCTAGCCGATGTTGTAGATCCAATGTGAATCGGCTAATACCCCGATACATGTTATAAAAAGATATTAATCTAACCCAAACACTCTAAACCTAGATCAATCGGCTGTCATTGAAGACTGACAGATTGATACCAGCTTAGGGCATTTAACCAGATTGAGATTTTAATATAAGAGGCGGCTTTAATATATCTAATAGTGAATATAACTATAAAGATAATTAAAACAGATAAAGCCGGCTGAAACCCCGACACTGTCTCTAAAGATAAACATCTAGCCGAATAGATCTTAATAATTCTAAAAGCGACTTAATAGATCAATATGATGCATCATGAAGTATCAGATCCATAAAAACCGATGTAAACCCTTCAAGACGGTGGATGCAACATATAGCCTAGTCCAACATCTAGATCTAGCTCTATCGGCTACTATCTCCCGAGAGAAATCAGCCGATGATGAGATAGATCTAGATATTGCTCTAGATTATACGCCATATATGATAATTTGTGCAGTTCATAACATCAAAACTAGAGCATGACAATGTAAGCACAAATTTTGACGATACAAAATTACCTTGCTCGGAGGTCGAGATCAATGTAGCCCAAAGAAAGATCAAGAACTCGTCTTAAAATAAAAAGAGTTTGGCGATACGTCAAGTTTGTATTGATATGTGTATTTTGATACAGGAGGTCTTGGGTCCTATTTATACCAAGTACAATAAAGTCCGCGTAGAACACGGTTTCTAACTTACTGTACATCGTACGGCAATATCTCGGGATGTGGTCCCATGCCGTGTTACAAAAGGAATATCTAAACAAATCCCTACTTTACAGATACAATTATTGTTACAGGAATTTATCCATAGATGGCAATATCTTTAACACATATTTGGAAACCGAATCTAATATTTATCTTCAGGTTTCCTTGTCGGAAACGGTTCCGCCTTCTTCTCTGAATCGGAATCGGCTATCGGCTGTCCTTGCCCTATTCGGCCTCCGTCGACGGTTTCCCAGCCGATTTGGTCTCAGCCGATACGGCCTCTGTTTCTCCGTCAATCACAATTCTGATCCGATTCTGTTTCAATCTCGGCCTTGAACTTAGGGATTTGGTTACCAAATTTGGTTGTTAACAGAATGCTATTCTCCAAGGCCGCTCGCCGCCCAGGGGAGCCAGGGTCCGCACCACCCTGAGGAAGACAACCACAGCTCCAGTGCGTATCCAGCTCGCGCACTGAAACCCACCGGCAGCACTAGAGCCTCTCCCCGCGTTGCCGCCCCCGCCTCCTCCTTCACCCACCGCGGCGCCAGGGTTGACCTTCGCTCCAGCATCAGCAGCAGTGGGTAGCAGCCGTGGAGGTTGACTGTCAGCGACGACCAGCCCCTCCATCGAGATCGTCAACATCACTAGCAGCAACTCTAGTAGTTGAAAAACTATAAAAAGAATATTACCGTCTAGTTATTTTTAGGTGTATCCCTTAAATGAAACCGTGGTGTTAGCACGGGCACTATACTAGTATATAAAAAGGGAAGCATTATCCGAGTACAGATATCTCCGGTACTCTTTGCGCAGATAGCTTCATAGCGACAGAGTTCTTAACTCAGCCCGTAGCAGAGTCTGGACAGAAGAACTGAATTTTCTAAAATTGGACAAAGTGGCAGTGAATAAAACTGTTACTGCCTTCTATCTGTGAGCACAAGAAGCAACAAATGACACGGCCAAATTAAGCCAATACACGCATAGTGTAGCCAGCCTTATTTTTGGGCGGAACAATTTTATTTTGATTTCCTATTGGCGAGGAAAAGAAACAAGCTTATTTTGGAGGCTACAAACAAAATGACATTGCTCTAATCAAACGAAATCTCACAATGAAACTCAACTGGAGTGTTCGATCTTAAACATGCATCTCATCCAACTTGCCCACACTGATCACATTACAAATCAAGAAGAAATTAAACATGTGGATCATCATACAAGTGTCACATCCTCGCAACAAAAGCTTTCCATCTGAACTAAATCAACAAGATTGACCCTTCACTTCATCCTCACAAGATTCTGACGATCGAGTGACCACCACTTTTATGCGTGTTGCCAGCGGCAAATGGTGCTTAGAACTCGCTGCTGGCGACGGGGGCGTGGTCGCCGCACATGTAGACGTACCGGTAGACGAGCCCGGCGAGGCCGCCGCCGACGAGGGGGCCGACCCAGTAGATCCAGATGTTGGTGTAGTCGCCGCTGGCGACGGCGGGGCCGAAGGAGCGCGCCGGGTTCATGGAGCCGCCGGAGAAGGGGCCGGCGACGAGGATGTTGGCGCCGACGATGAAGCCGATGGCGATGGGCGCGATGGTGCCGAGCGAGCCCTTCTTCGGGTCGGCGGCGGTGGCGTACACGGTGTATACCAGCCCGAAGGTGACGATGATTTCCATCACCACGCCCTCGAACGCGCCCACGCCGGACAGCCCGTGGGTCGGTGTCGCCTGCAACAACGGCGGCGGCGTCGGTGATTGACAGATCAGGCGAGGTCTGGCGAGGGGTACGGTGATAGTAGTTTATTAGTTCAAGAAGACGTACCACGCCGGTGCAGAACTGGACGAGGACTGCGCCGACGATGGCGCCGAGGAGCTGGGCGACCCAGTAGAAGACGCCGGTGAGGATGGTGATCTGGCCGCCGAGGGCGAGGCCGAAGGTGACGGCCGGGTTGACGTGGCCGCCGGAGATGTTGGCGCCGATGGCCACAGCCACGAACAGCCCGAACCCGTGGCACACCGCCACGGCGACCAGCCCGGCCGGGTCAAGCGGGGCGCCGCCTGTCAACTTGGCTGCAGTTCGTAACCAAACGTTCACAGTTAATCTCACTGTTCATCGTTTGCATGCGTCACGGTGCATGCTGCCATCAATTATCGGTGACTACTACTCACTGTAGGCGATGGCGGAGCCGACACCCGCGAAGACGAAGACGAGGGTGGAGATGAACTCGGCGACGTAGGCCTTGAGGGAGGCCGCGGTGAAGGAATCATCGAAGCGGCCGAAGGCGATGTTGCCCGACATGGCGAGGGTGGCGCGCGGGGGAGCCGACTGAGCAGGGGAAGGAGAGGATATGACGATATGTGATGGTGGTGGCCACTAATTATACGGATCAGAGACCCAGGGAGCGCTTCTTATAGGTGGCCTGCCCGGTTTTTGAGAGCTTCGGTCAGTCTAAAAGGAGAAAAAAGAAAACTTATTTTTGGTGAAAGGGATAATAGATTCGGGTTTGCAATTAATTTTGGACCCAAGAGAATTATTTCCAAAATAAATTTATTTTTACCTATCTCAATACTACCAATAAAAAACACGGCTACACCCCTATAGATTGTAGATGGACCATACACTACTGCAAAAAGGCTCATTGGTGTCGCCCAAAAGGTGTCGGCTAAAACAAATCCGGCACCTATAATGCATATAGGTAGCATGTAAAGAATAGGTACCGGTTTTTGTTAATAACCGTCACCTATAGTGCGAAGTAGGTGTCGGGTGAATAGTAAAACCGGCACCTATAGTATAGGTGGCGGTTCTTAAATGAAACCGGCACCTATTTGTCCTAAATAGGTGTCGGTTCAATAGTAACAACCGACACCTATACTTTAGGTGCCGGTTTTGCGCTTCACCCGACACCTATAAGGTTCCTAACGCTGTGTGGACCCCCGTTTTTGGGACGGAAATCTTTCGTGTTCTTAGTACCATTTCCCTGGATCGAGTAGTTGGTACCCACGAATACAGTACTGGATAATCAGGTGCACATACACGAATAGTCTTACGGCGACATTATTACAAGAATAGGCCCGAAGGCAATGTTCAACACACGGGGCCTCATGGTCCGAATACAACACAAAAAGCAGAATTTAAATACGACAGCGGAAAAGAGGCAGCGGCATGTCATTTGCCACAGGCAACGACCGGAGCTAAGATCTAGTATGCGCCATCAGTTCCTTCACCCTCCTGGTAGTACGCCTATGGATCCTCCGGCTCTTTATTCCCATCAGCTGAAGGTTTGTGCATATAGCAAGGGTGAGTACCAACCGTACTCAGCAAGCCAACACGGAATTGATGCATATGATAGGGTTATTCCAGGAATGGCTGGAGTTTCTTTTGCATAAAGCCAATTTTCATAATTCTTTTCACAAGCCTAACAACTAGCCAAATCAAGTTTTAGTTCCATAGTTCATTAATCCGGCGACGGTTCTGTCTACCATCCATCGTGATACCAAGGATGGCTTCCCGCCTCCGATTCGTCATGATTTTCTGGGGAATCCACCCCTTCTCGCATCTCGAGAAGTTGACCCACCAGCGAATGAAATCATCATGCAAACCCATCCCAGTAGTTTTAAGTTTAAAGTCTAGCCAAGCGGAAGTCTTGTCACGATGCTCGATATCCGCGAGCACGGCTATTCGAATAGATTGATTCACTCACACTGCAGTGGATGTACACTTTACCCGTACTCCGCGACAGCCCAACAAATGAGCCTACATCTCAACTCATGAGACGGTCACGGCAAAGCATTTCGATAACCTTGCTTTGGCAGTACCCGCTCCATGAACTTAAGCCCTCATGCACTCTAGCCGTCCTTTTCTAGCAGTGAGAGGAGCTCTGGCGCACCCGGGGTAAGGGAAGACTTGCTCAATCTTTAAGTTTAATTAATATCGATTTAATCCCACCATTCACAACAAAGGCCGCAGCCTCATTCTCATCACATAAGCCACATCATAGAGAACCATCTATGCAAGGATACTGCCTCCGCTCGGCTATCTAGTCGGTTAGGTCTATACCCATTCGAGAAGTACGGTTGTACTGGCTCGTTTCCCGGCTATCTCATGGCTCGGTCCTTAATTGACCAGGGTCGGCACTTGCCTTTTCCGAAATCCACCCAAATCATCCGGCCGCCCCAGTCTAAAACATTTGTATCTCATTTTCACTTTTTGTCAAACTTAGTTCATCATTCTCATGGCCATGTGGCGCTCATGTCTCCACAGGCCGTATTTCAACTACCTTCCCTGAGGTAGTTGCCCGAGCACAAAGCTTTCTTACAAAATCATGAGTATGCAGAGATCTAGTATAAGCAGGGCTAAACATCTTTACCGAAGTCAGCCTCCAGTCATAACACATCGAAGGTTACAAAGAATAATTCTAATGGTGATCAATATCAAAGAAGGGTATATCAAGCATAGGTACTCGTTTGTGTATAGCATGCAATTTATAATTTGAAATCAACATCGTTTCACAAAGTAGGATCAATATGTTCAAAGAGTGTGATGACTTGCCTTGCTCGCACGCTTGAGGGTGGTGTCTTCAACGGGGTCGATGCCGGTTTCTTTAGGTGCTACCCGTACGTGCGAAGATCAATTGAATTCAATTAGAATTCAATAAAATTCCGAGAGATCGAAAAGAACCATAAAAGCCATGAAAACGACTCCAAATGTTTTGCCTAAGATTCTACTTGAGTTAGGACAAGGGTCGCTAGGAAAAATCCGAGTTTTGGAATCGAGTCGATGTCCTAGGGTTTTCGCAAAGACGACGATCGTAATTATTTGAGAAATTAGGTTTGGAAATGTCCGCGGAGGAATTCGTGCTCGAGGTTTTGAAGGTTTGAGCACAAAAGAGAAGCCTATTTAAATGGCGAGAAAGAATTAAACGATGTCCGGATTTAAAAACGACGCGAAACGAAATTCCGGAAAATGTCCGATTTCGATTTTCAACTTTGCACCGAGAAAACATACAAGAAAATAATTTATTTTTGCCCAAAATTTTACTCAAGTCTTCCCAAAATATTTTTCCAAATTTTCTCAAAATTTTCCTAATTTTTCCCTTATTTTTATTTTTCTTTTTTTCTTTTCTTTTTTTCTCTGTCGCACTATTCATTGGCGCCAACCGTTCGACCGGGTCCGGCGAAACGCAGGCGGCGGCGCGATAGAAAAGGGCGGAGCAGGGGCTTACTGGCGACGGCTGCCCCGGGAGGAGCGATGGGATGCGGGGAAGGCTTTGCGCACGGCGGCGCTTGGTTGCGGCGGCGGCTCTCGGCTGCGCGCGCTCGGGACGGAGAGAGAGGCGCGGTGGTGGTGCGGCAAAAGGGCGGGGCGCCGCCCTTTATAGGCGCGGCCGAGGGGGCTCGGCACGAGCACGGGGTGGAGAGGCGAGGGCGGCTCGGCACGAGCGCGGGGTGGAGACACGCGGCGACGCTCGGGGATGGGCGGGTACGTCGGCGCAACGCGGCGGCGAGCGGACGCGGCGGCGGGTCGGCGCGGCGTGCGCGCGCGGCGTGGGGGGTCCCGGGCACGGCACGGCCGCGTGGCGGCGAGGGCGCGGCACGGGGCGCGGGGCGGCGGCGCGGCGGCGAGCGCGCGCGGCGCGGCGGCGCGGGGTCCGGCGCGGCGCAGCACGCGCGCGCGTGGCGCGCGGCACGGCGCGCGCGGGGTAGGGGCCGGTGCGCGCGCGCGCAGCGCGCGCGTGGCGGCGCGCGGCGGGCGGCGTACGCGCGTACGGCGTCGAACACTTGGCGCGCCATGAACAGTGAAATTTCCGATTTTTCCCGATGTTCCATTTTAATTTTCCATTTCTATTTTTCTTTCTTCTAAAAATTCCAATATAAATTCATAAAATTAAAAAATAATTTTTAACACAATATTTTCAACTTTTTCTCCACTTTTATTTTCCCACAATATTTTTCATATTTATTTATTTAAAATCTCTCTTTTCAAATTTCAATATCCTCCCCTTTATTTTTTTCCAAAATTTTCCCGGATTTGAGTACGACTCCCGAGAATTTTTATTATTTATTTTGTGTCCCGATTTATCTTCTCCCAACCATAATTTTTATTTTATATTTCCCAAAACGTGTTTTCATAAATCCGTGTTTTCCCGATTTCTTTCTTTTTAAAATCCCGGATACGGACTTTCGCATTTTTCGTTTCGACAACTCCAAATTATCCAAAAACACCGAAAGGGAAATTGATCACGTCCAAATTTATGCAACCGAGCCGCAAATGTCACGCCCGAAATTCACACAGAATTTCTGCGGCTAATTTGTGCATTTCACCCTCGTCCGGGCATCACCGAGGTACACAAATCGATGTTATTGATAATGCATAATCCTCGTCTTAGAAACAATATAAGAGAGTTACACAAATGCAGCGGAAAGGAAAATAAAACTAACTTAAGCTAAACTTGACACGAGCGAAGCAGAACGCCAACACCACAGCTAAACCTTGACGAGAACAAGCCTACACCTCCTCAGAGACCTCGATCTCAACCTCTAGCACTGAAGGGGAAAAAAGAAGCAAGGGTGAGTACAACCACCGTACTCAACAAGTCACACCGGAAAAGGAGACATGATGCAAGGTAAATAACAAGGAAAGGTTAAGGGCTCAATTTGCATAAACAACATTTACAGAATATAATAACAATATTTGAAGACAGTAAAACAGTAGTAATATTTAAGCAGTATTAAATAAACACTGTCCAACGCTCAAACCACGTTGCAACAGGCCCATCCATCCACCTGCACTAGTCATGCTTGAACATTTCATTCAAATAAATAAGTGAGACTAATCAAGGTGAATCTGGTTGATCGCCCGTAACCGTGGGCACGGCTATTCGAATAGTTTTTACTCTGATCAGAGGTGTACAACTGTACCCACAAGACACAATCCCACAACACGTTACCGTGCGCCGGTGCACCACCATGGTGCCCCGGAAAGGAACTGTGACAGGACCCTTCACATAACCCCCTCTAATCAATCGTACCACACCAAGGTTTCGCCCCCATTCCCATCGGGCAATGGGCAGCCCCTTCTAGTGCCGCGGTGAATCCGGAAGCTGATCAACCCTTAAAACCAGGGCCAACCCAACCCCATCACGCCCACCCTCTCTGGGATACGTTGACTAGAGACAGCTACGCTACAAACCTAGCCATTACCCATGCTGGCTTGTGCTATGCACGGCATTTCTTCCAGGGTTTCCCGAGAACCGGTCCTTAATCGTCATGAGCACGCTAACCAAAGTCCAACCATGTGCTCACGACCCACCTTTTTCATATTCAATATTATTAGAAACAGGGTCACAACTTAACATCATCTGAGGGTTAACTTCGAGTAATATACTTGATTAGTGTGATTCCCTTAAGTGAGCTAGTTGCGCTAAGCAAAACTAAGCAAACCTTAAGCTATCATCTAGTCACATTGAACCCCAGGTTATCAATGGTATATGGTAAACAATCCTATGGTTGAGCACAATAGGTATAATCATCCCATGAAATGACATTCTAAAACATATGCAGTATTTGAAAGAAAAGAGGTATTTACATAAAATAGGTACAACATGGTCAATGTAAGGTATGACTTGCCTTGCTCGGAGACGAGGAACCTCGGCGACTACTTCAAGAGAACGGGCTCGCCGAAAAACTCGGGATCTACACGACAAACAAAGCACTCAACAAAAACCCTAAAAAGTCTACTGAAACAGCACTAAAAAGTATTTTTAATGGGTTCTTGACATTTTTATGGATTTAATGAAATTTGAATGGGCTAAAACGGAGCTCGGATTCAAAAGATATGAATTTTAGAAGTTTAATTGTGATTTTTCAACTAAACTGAAAAGATTAAAATATTTATTGCGCAATTAAGCCCCGGGTGACGCAAGCATGGCGCAAGCGGTAGGGCTGACGCACGGGCGCAAGCGGCGCGGCGCGGTCCACGGTGGACCGAGTCCACGGCGGCGGGAGAGCGGGGCACGTGGCGCGCATCGGTGAGGCGGCGGCAATCGGACGGCGGCGGCTTGCGCGCGAGAACGGTCCGGATCCGCCCGATCCAAGGATCGGACGGTGCGGATCGCGGGTAGGGTTAGGGTTCGGGCGGCGGTCGAGGGCGGACACGCGGCAGCCAACCGGCGTGCGGCGACCGGATCGAACGGCGACGGATCGGGTGCGATCGGACGACGCGGATTCTCCCGATCCGACCGATCGGACGGCCCAGAGGAAGCGGCGCTAGGGTTACGGTTTTGGGCGGCGGCGGCTCGAGCTCGCCTGCCGGCCATGGCCGCGCGGCGGCCGGCCGATTTCCGGCGGCACCGGCGACGGCGGAGGAGGGCGTTGCGGGCGCGGAGGCCGCGGCGGAGAGCGGAAACGATGCGCGCGGGAGCGGCTCGGGAGACAACCCGAAAACCGAAGAGAGAAAGGATCGGCGGCGCACTCACCGGCGTTGGACAAGACGGCGATGGCGACGGCAGATTTAGGGCTAGCGCTAGGGGAAACAAAGGGGAAACGCGAGGCGGCGAAGGGGGAATTTTATAGGGGCACAACGAGACCGGAACGAACATGGAAACGGCGCGGATTTGTCGCCGTTGTTCACGGATTCGGAGAGAGAGAGGGAAACAACGGCAACGGATTTCTCGCGGATAGGGTTTCCATCGGGCGCGAGGGTTGCGGAGATGGATGTGGCGTTGCGAGATTGGGCCCGGCATGGGTCCGACGTGGCTCGGGTTCAAGCGGAATGGAGCGGAGTGGCGACGCGCATGGCGGGGCGGCGGCCGGGCCGACCGGGCGCGGGACGGGGAGCGATGGCGGGACCCACTGCCGGTGCCTCGCGGCGGGGAGGCTCCGCGGACTTGCGCGACAGCGGCTGGCGTCGTGGGCCTCGGCCCACGGCCGAAGGGCGCGCGCGCAGCGGCGCAGGTTGGGCGAGGGGAGCCGGCCGGCGGCCCAAGAGGGGAGCGGGAACACTATGCGGCCTGTACGGAAAAGAAAACAAAAAAAAGGAAAAAGGATTTTTGGGGGCTTAATTAATTCCTAATTTCTTATTTAATTGATTAAAAATACTTAGAGCGCATTTTGACATGCGAAATTCAAGAAAAATCCTACCATGTCGTTTCCATTTATTAATTGAATTTTAAAATTATTGGTTGGCTCCAGGTTAATTTCAGAAATTCCGATTATTTCAGGGTAAATTATTTAAATAAATTAGGGAAAAACCCAGGGTGTGACAACCTACCCCCCTTAAACGGAATCTCGACCCCGAGATTCGGAGGTACTGGCGAAAAGGTGCGGGTGCGCGGCCTTTAGCTCATCTTCTCTTTCCCAAGTAGCTTCTTCCTCGGAGTGATGAGTCCATTGAACCTTGCAAAACCTGATAACCTTGTTCCGAGTCCTTCTCTCGCTGATCTCGAGAATACGTGCTGGTCTCTCTACGTAGGTTAAGTCCTCTTGGATTTCGATCTGTCCGGACTCGCTGCTCTTCGGTACCCTTAAACACTTCTTTAACTGGGACACATGAAACACGTCGTGAATACCGTCATGTTGGAGGAAGCTCAAGGCGATAGGCCACTTCTCCTCGACGTTCCCGAATCTGTATGGTCCCACGAAATGTGGTGCAAACTTGCCTTTGGTTTGGAAACGGTGTACTCCCGGGAGTGGTGTAACGCGAAGACACACAAAATCCCCGCTTCAAAAGCGAGGTCTCTTCGACGATTATCTGCGTAGCTCTTCGTCGGGCGCGCAATCTTCAACCTTTCCCGAATCGTTCGGACCTTTGCCTCTGCTTCACTTATTACTTCGGTACCAAACAACCGGCGTTCACCGTCGATCCCAAAAAGAGGTGTGCGGCATTTCCGTCCATACAGTGCTTCATACGGTGCCATTTGAATGATGGCCTGATAGCTGTTGTTGTAAGAGAATTCTGCATAGGGCAAGCTTTTGTCCCACGCTTTTCCAAAATCGAGCGCGCATGCTCTCAGCATGTCTTCCAAAATCTGATTCACTCTCTCGCTTGACCGTCTGTTTGCGGATGATAGGCCGTACTAAAATTCAAACGGCACCGAGCTCTTCTTGCAACTTCTTCCGAACTTGGAAGTAAACGACTTCCCCTATCGGACACGATCTTCTTAGGCACGCCATGCAAACACATGATCCTTGCGAGATAAAGCTCTGCTAGCTTCTTTCCTGAGTAGGTAGTATGCACTGGTATGAAGTGGGCCACCTTGGTGAGTCGGTCCACCACGACCCAAATTGAGTCATATCCTGACGTTGTGCGGGGTAAACCCGTGATGAAATCCATTCCAATTTCTTCCCATTTCCACTCGGAATGCAGAGTGGTTGCAACAACCGGTGGGCCGTTGATGTTCGCCTTAACCCGCCGACAAACATCACAAAGTGCAACAAACTCAGCTATCTCCTCCTCATACTTGAGCCACCAAAACTTTTCTTTAAGATCTTGATACATCTTTGTATCTGCCGGGTGAATTGAGTATTGGGTTTGGTGAACTTCCGTAAGGATCATTTTTTTCAAATCCTTGTCTTTTGGCACACACAATCTCTTTCCCATCCAGATTGTGCCGTGTTCGTCTTCCGTAAAACCACGAGCTTTTTCGACTCTCATGTTCTTCTTGAGTTCGGCCATCTCGGGATCTGATGCCTGAGCAGCCCGAATTTGATCAATGAGAGTGGGTTGGGCTTCCAGAGCAGCCACAAAACCAAAATCCACCACTCGTAGATTTAGATACTCGAATTAATGCTGCAACTAGTCGCACATTCCTTCGACACTGAGGGTGGTGCAGTAACTCTTTTGGCTTAGTGCATCCGCAACCACATTAGCTTTGCCGGGATGGTAGTGTATCCCTAAATCATAATCTTTGATCGGTTCCAACCATCTTCGTCGGAGGTTTAAATCCGGTTGGGTGAAAATATACTTGAGACTTTTATGATCCGTGTACACTTCACACGGTTACCAATTAGGTAATGTCGCCGATCTTCGGTGCATGAACCACTGCGGATAACTCCAGATCATGAGTGGGGTAGTTGTTTTCGTGTGGGCGCAATTGACGAGATGCATATGCGACCACTTTGCCTTCTTGCATCAACACACATCCCAACCCTTGGCGAGATGCATCGCAATAAACTTGGAAGTCCTTTGCTTGGATCCGGCGGGATCAATACGGTGCGACACCAACTTCCTCTTAAGCTCTTCAAAACTCTTGTTGCATTCTGCCGACCACTTAAATTTCTCATCTTTCTTCAACGGTTGAGTCATCGGCTTGGCGATTTTGGAGAAGTTCTCAATGAAGCGGCGGTAGTAACCTGCAAGTCCAAGGAAACATCGGATCTGCGTAACCGTTTTAGGCGGGGTCCACTTGGTAACTGATTCCACATTTGCTTGGATCCATGGCTACTCCTTGGGCATTCACAATGTGGCCGAGGCTGTACCTCCTTTAACCGTAAAAGCACACTTGCTAAACTTGGCGTAGAGTTGATGATCTCTCAACTTCTCGAGTACTATCCGAAGATGTTGCTCATGTTCTTCCTCCGTTTTAGAGTAGACCAAAATGTCGTCAATGAACACCACCACAAATTTATCCAAGAACTCCATAAACACCTTGTTCATCGATTCATAAAGAAGGCCGGTGCGTTGGTTAACCCAAAAGACATGACCGTACACTCGTACAGGCCATACCGGTGGTGAAAGCGGTCTTGGGAATGTCCTCTTCCCGAATTCTCAACTGGTGATAGCCCGATCGCAGGTCTATCTTGGAAAACACCTTGGCCCCTTTGAGTTGATCGAATAAATCATCAATCCGTGGTAGGGGATACTTGTTCTTGATAGTAACCTCATTGAGTGCACGATAATCGACACACATTCTCTTGGCCTTGTCTTTCTTTTCCACGAAAATCACCGAAGCACCCCAAGGCGACGTGCTCGGGCGAATATACCCTTTTTGCAACTGTTCATCCACTTGCTTCTTTACTTCGCCAATTCGTTGGCTCCCATCCTATACGGCCTCTTGTGTATTGGGGCGGTCCCGGTACTAGATCAATCCGGAATTCAATTTCCCTTTAGCGGCATCGAGTTAAGTCTTCGGGGAAAACTTCGGGTATTCTCGACGATGGGGATATCCTCTAACTTCACAGGGTCTTTGCCGCCATTTTGGACGATTCCCGGTGGAAATATGGTTCAAACTTGCTACGGGCTTGACTTGCATGGGAGAGCGAAAAACAATTCTTTCCCTTTCGTATTGATTAAAGTAATGGTGCGACTAGCGCAGTCAATTACTCCCTTATGTCTGGACAACCAATCCATCCCAAGAATGACATCTATGCCTTTGGACTGAAGGAGGATGAGGTTGGCTAGAAACATAGATCCTTGGATTTCTATGGTCACTGAGGGACAATACTGAGTAGTATCCAAGTGGTTTCCAGGGGTTTGAACCCGCATAGGTATCTTAAGTCCCACTACCGACAACCCATGTGCCCCAACAAATTGCTTTGAGATAAAAGAATGTGTAGCCCCGAATCAAATAATACTGTGGCGGGAGTAAAGTTTACAGCAAACATTCCCGTATAACTTCGGGAGCGGTCGTGCTTCCTCGGCGGACGCATGGTTGACTCGAGCTGGATGAACCTTGGCCCAGCGCGTCTTTGCTTTGGACACTTGTCCGCAAAATGCCCGGGTCACCACGCTTGAAACATATTCTGGCTTGCCCCCGAGTCCTTCCTTGGAGGTGGTGGCTGTGATTGGTGCCGGGATGGCGCCGTTGGAGGGCGCGGGCTGGAGTACGCGTTGTTGACCACCGCCACTCTGCCGCTTGGAAATTCCCGGGTGATAAGGTCGATGCCGACGAACAATCATGGTGGTAGGTCCACTCGACTTCCGGGCATGAAACGCGGCCTCTCGCTGATTTCCCTGCTGTTGAGGAGGTCGGGACGGAATACTTTTCTCTTCTTGATCATCTTGTTGCGCTGATCTTCCCGTGCGAATGGCCTTGTCAACCAGCTTCTCAAAGTTAGCATACTCTCCGGAGATAAGCTTGTCCGTGAGTTCATCATCTAAACCAGCCAAAACTTTTCCCCGCTTTCGCATCGGTGCGCACATCTTCGGGGCATAACGGGCAAGACGATTGAACTCATGCGAATACTCAGAATCGATCCGTTACCCTGCTCAAGAGAACGGAACTCACGCTTTTACGTGCAACTATTCCCGCAGAGGAATGTGTGCGGTCCCAAACTCGACGAAACTCTTCCCAGGTAACTGCTGCTCCCGCTAGGCAAGTAACCAAGTAGTTGTCCCACCAAGCTGAAGCAGGACCCTGTAACTGATGAGTGGCAAACGAGACTTTCTCCTAGTCCGTGCACTGCAGCAGATCTAACTTCTTCTCTATGGCATGAAGCCAATCATTAGCCTCCATGGGATTAGTGGTACTGGAGAAGGTCGGCGGTCGGACACGAAGGAACTCTGGCAACTTGGACTGGGGTGGTGGGGCGGCAAACTGATTGTTCTGCTGCTACTGCTGCATTTGTTGCAGCATCTGCTGTTGTATCTGATGGTGTTGTTGTTGCATCTGCTGCATCATTGCAGCCATCATCTGTGTCTGTGAAGCAAGCACTTGAGCAATGGTGGGGTTCTCGGGTGGCGGTGGAGGAGCATTGCCATTGGCGTCGTGAGCCTCGTTGTTGTTGGCACCTGACTGCCCATTGTTGCTGTTCGCCCCGCTGGTCCAGGTGTTCACCATCTGAAGGAGACGACCGACCGAAGAGAGAGAAAAGAAGAAAAACAGACAGACTTAGAACTAATCTTTATTATTAGAATTCAAATGCATTGTTCTGATCTTGACTAAAAACAAGGAAAAGCACCAAACATCCTTAATTGGTCAGTCATATCACACTTGATATCGACTGCCAGCTATCCCACACACAGCAGCCTAACACACAGCAACTACCAAGAAGACAAACTAAGTTAAACGGTAAAACTAAGGAGGGCAACAAGAATGATCCACGAGATGAGGAGTCGAAACTGCTTCCTTCCGAAGATCCCCATTCTTCCGAACGGCTCCTAGAGTCCTCTGGCGTCACCTCAGACTTGGACTCTTCTGAGTGGGTTGCCGTAGCCCAACCGATCCTGCCTCTTCCCTCCGAGGAATCTCGAGTCTCTTCGGAGTCCATGTCTTCAGCCGAATTCCCTGAGCTTGAGTTACTGGAGACGGAGATCCAACCATTACTGCCACCTCCGCCTTGATTCGCCGAAGCCGGAGCAAAGGTGAGAGCAGAGCCTGCAGCGGGAGGAACTGGAACCGGTGCTGGAACTGGAGCGGGTGGAGCTGGAGAAGGCGGTGGAATCCGAGGTGCCAGCTGGATACGGACAGGCGCGGTGGTGGTCTTCCGAGGCGTAGTGCGGCCTGACACCAACTGGTGGCGGGAGTCCCTTCAACTCAGCTACCTCCTTCTTCAGACGAACCACTTCGTCCTGCAGTCGCACAATCCTTAGCATCTTCTTGTCGTTCAGCTCTTTGGTTGCCTTGTGTAGGTCAGAGTGCATCTGATCCAGTCCTTTGAGCACGGTGCACATGTGGCCGAAGGTAGAGTCATTCTCCTCTGCTGTAGACTTGAATGCACTGACCTCTGAGGAACTACCTCGACGGGGATGGTAGCGGTAGGAGGAGGTGCGAAGGTCAGCATCATGCAACTCCCTCATCCTGGCCAACATCAGGTAGGCGGCTTCTTGACAAGCGTGATCTGACGTGCCTCCGGAAGCTGTGACCTCCATGTTGGGAAGACACGTTCCCACAAACCCGTGAACCTCCAACCGAACCCGGTAGGGCAACTCGCCACTGAGAGGTGCAACTGTTGTATACTCTGGTGCTTCGGGATATCCGATTGCAAGGGCCATACGCGCCAGCTCTGCAACAAAGCCTGTCATCCCTTTTCCGGTGCGTGTTGGGGAACCCGCCATCTATAGAAACAAAGGAGTGGGAAAATCAAAACATGCTCAAAACCCACGACCAACATCCTATTTTCGCAATTCCTAAACCTAGACTGACTCCACTTTTCAAAACACCCTCCCCTTTTTTTTAAAAAAACATATGCACATGAAAAGAATTAGAGGGCTCTTAAGGTTTCCGGTTGGCTTGTCCTACGACCACGGAAGGCTCGATACCAACTTGTCACGCCCGAAATTCACACCAGAATTTCTGCAGCTAATTTGCGCATTTCACCCTCGTCCAGGCATCAGCCGAGGTACACAAATCGACGTTATTGATAATGCAGAATCCTCGTCTTAGAAACAATATAAAAGAGTTACGCAAATGCAGCGGAAAGGAAAATAAAACTGACTTAAGCTAAACTTGACACGAGCGAAGCAAAACGCCAACACCCAAGCTAAACCTTGACGAGAACAAGCCTACACCTCCTTAGAGACCTCGATCTCAATCTCTGGCACTGAAGGGGGAAAAAGAAGCAAGGCTGAGTACAACCACCGTACTCAACAAGTCACACCGGAAAAGGAGACATGATGCAAGGTAAATAACAAGGAAAGGTTAAGGGCTCAATTTGCATAAACAGCATTTGCAGAATATAATAACAATATTTGAAGACAGTAAAACAATAGTAATATTTAAGAAGTATTAAATAAACACTGTCCAACGCTCAAACCACGTTGCAACAGGCCCATCCATCCACATGCACTAGTCATGCTTCAACATTTCATTCAAATAAATAAGTGAGACTAATCAAGGTGAATCTGGTTGATCGCCCGTAACCGTGGGCACGGCTATTCGAATAGTTTTTACTCTGATCAGAGGTGTACAACTGTACCCACAAGACACAATCCCACAACACGTTACCGTGCGCCGGTGCACCACCATGGTGCCCCGGAAAGGAATTGTGACAGGACCCTTCACATAACCCCCTCTAATCAATCGTACCACACCAAGGTTTCGCCCCCATTCCCATCGGGCAATGGGCAGCCCCCTCTAGTGCCGCGGTGAATCCGGAAGCTGATCAACCCTTAAAACCGGGGCCGACCCAACCCCATCACGCCCACCCTCTCTGGGATACGTTGACTAGAGACAGCTACGCTACAAACCCTGCCATTACCCATGCTGGCTTGTGGTATGCGCGGCATTTCTTCCAGGGTTTCCCGAGAACCGGTCCTTAATCGTCATGAGCACACTAACCAAAGTCCAACCATGTGCTCACGACCCACCTTTTTCATAATTCAATATTATTAGAAACAGGGTCACAACTTAACATCATCTGAGGGTTAACTTCCAGTAATATACTTGATTAGTGTGATTCCCTTAAGTGAGCTAGTTGCGCTAAGCAAAACTAAGCAAACCTTAAGCTATCATGTAGACACATTGAACCCCAGGTTATCAATGGTATATGGTAAACAATCCTATGGTTGAGCACAATAGGTATAATCATCCCATGAAATGACATTCTAAAACATATGCAGTATTTGAAAGAAAAGAGGTATTTACATAAAATAGGTACAATATGGTCAATGTAAGGTATGACTTGCCTTGCTCTGGAGACTGAGGAACCTCGGCGACTACTTCGAAGAGAACGGGCTCGCCGGAAAACTCGGGATCTACACGACAAACAAAGCACTCAACAAAAACCCTAAAAAGTCTACTGAAACAGTATTGAAAAGTATTTTTAATGGGTCTTGACATTTTTCTGGGTTTAATGAAATTTGAATGGGCTAAAACGGAGCTCGGATTCAAAAGATATGAATTTTAGAAGTTTAATTACGATTTTTAAACTAAACTGAAAAAATTAAAATATTTATTGCGCAATTAAGCCCCCGGGTGACGCAAGCATGGCGCAAGCGGTAGGGCTGACGTCACCGGCGCAAGCGGCCGGGCGCAAGCGGCGCGGCGCGGTCCACGGTGGACCGAGTCCACGGCGGCGGAGAGAGCGGGGGGCACGTGGCGCGCATCGGTGAGGGCGGCGCGATCGGACGGCGGTGGCTTGCGCGCGAGAGAACGGTCCGGATCCGCCCGATCCGAAGGATCGGACGGTGCGGATCGCGGGTAGGGTTAGGGTTTGGGCGGCGGTCGAGGGCGGAGACGCGGCAGCCATCCGGCGTGCGGTGACCGGATCGAACGGCGACGGATCGGGTGCGATCGGACGGCGCGGATTCTCCCGATCCAGCCGATCGGACGGCCCAGGAAGCGACGCTAGGGTTAGGGTTTTGGGCGGCGGCTCGAGCTCGCTGCAGGCCATGGCCGCGCGCGGCGCGGCCGATTTCCGGCGGCACGGCGACGGCGGAGGAGCGTTGCGGGCGCGGGAGGCCGCGGCGGAGAGCGGAAACGATGCGCGCGGGAGCGGCTCGGGAGACAACCCGGAAAACCGAAGAGAGAAAGGATCGGCGGCACACTCACCGGCGTTGGACAAGACGGCGACGGCGACGGCGGATTTAGGGCTAGCGCTAGGGGAAACAAAGGGGAAACGCGCGGCGGCGAAGGGAATTTTATAGGGGCACAACGAGACCGGAACGAACATGGAAACGGCGCGGATTTGTCGCCGTTGTTCACGGATTCGGAGAGAGAGAGGGAAACAACGACAACGGATTTCTCGCGGATAGGGTTTCCATCGGGCGCGAGGGTTGCGGAGATGGATGCGGCGTTGCGAGATTGGGCCCGGCATGGGTCCGACGTGGCTCGGGTTCAAGCGGAAAGGAGCGGAGTGGCGGCGCGCATGGCGGGGCGGCGGCCGGGCCGACTGGGCGCGGGGACGGGGAAACTGACAGGCGGGACCCACCTATCGGTGCCTCGCGGGCGAGGGAGGCTCCGCGGACTTGCGCGACGCGGCCGGCGTCGCGGGCCTCGGCCCACGACCGAAGGGGCACGCGCGCGAGCGGCTTGGGCGGGAGGGAACCGGCCGGCGGCTCAAGAGGGGAGAGCGGGAACACTGTGCGGCCTGTACGGAAAAGAAAAGAAAAAAAGGAAAAAGGATTTTTGGGGCTTAATTAATTCTGATTTCTTATTTAATTGATTAAAAATACTTAGAGTGCTCTAAAAATTACGGTAAAAATCCCTGTTAGCGCATTTTGACATGCGAATTCAAGAAAAATCCTACCATGTCCTTTCCATTTATTAATTGCATTTTAAAATTATTGGTTGGCTCCAGGTTAATTTCAGAAATTCTGATTATTTCAGGGTAAATTATTTAAATAAATTAGGGGAGAACCCAGGGTGTGACAACAAATAAGAAGCAACAAGCGAAGGTTTTTGAAAGTTCTGATTTTTACGTTCCGATTTCGGTTTCTTCAATTTTCAGGATGTTACAAACCTACCCCCCTAACAATAAGTCTCGTCCCCGAGATTTCTTACCGGTTGCTGAGTAGGTGTGGGTATTCCGTCTTCAGGAACTCCTCGCTCTCCCAGGTAGCCTCTTCTTCCGTGTGATTGCTCCATTGTACTTTGTACATGCGCCATGACTTGGTCCGTGTCTTCTTTTCTGCCTCGTCCAATATCTTGATTGGATGCTCCGGGTAGGTAAGATCACTGTGGACATGGATGGTCTCTAAAGGAGCTTGCTCTTCTGGCACCCGCAAACATTTTTTCAACTGCGACACGTGGAATACTGGGTGGACATCGGAGAGGTTCTCGGGCAGCCCCAACCGGTAGGCCACTTCTCCTCTCCTAGCGTTTATCAAGAATGGGCCCACGTATCTTGGTGCGAGTTTCCCTTTGACCTTGAACCTCCGAGTTCCCCGTAGTGGTGAGACCTTCAAATACACGTAGTCACCTTCTTTAAATTCTAATTCTCTTCGGCGGGTGTCCGCGTAGCTCTTTTGTCGTGATTGAGCAGCTTGTAATCGGTCCCGGATTAGGCGAACCTTTTCCTCGGCTTCTTTGATTATGTCCGGCCCGAATACGGTCCGTTCGCCGGTTTCGACCACATTAATGGGGTTCGGCATCGGCGACCAAATAGAGCTTCGTTTGGTGACATCTTCGACGGCTTGATAGCTATTGTTGTAGGAGAACTCGGCGTACGGCAAACATTTCTCCCAATCCTTGGTGAAATCCAACGCACGAGCTCTCGGCATATCTTCTAGTACTTGATTCGTCCTTTCGTCGTCCGTCGCAGTGGGTGGTAAGCGGTCGAAGGCGAGGTGACTTCCGAGTGCCTCGTGGACTTTGCTCCAAAAATGAGACGTGAATTGGGTACCACGATCCGATATAATCCTCTTCGGTACACCGTGGAGACATACAATCCTACTCATGTATAGTTCCGCTAGCTTGGCACCGTTGTAGTAAGTTTTTACGGGAATAAATCGCGGTCTTGGTGAGCCGATCTACTATTACCCAAATGGAATCGTAACCATCAAAGTTTTGGGTAGTCCCACTATGAAATCCATGCCTATCTCGTCCCATTTCCATTCGGGAATCTTGAGGCATGCAGCAAGCTCTGGTCGTTGATGCTCGCTTTCACCCTTTGGCACACATCACACACGGCTACGTATTCGGCTACGTCTCTCTTCATATTGGGCCACCGTATTCTCCCTTCAAATCTGGTACATTTTCGTGCTTCCGGATGTAACGAATATGCCGATTCGTGAGCTTCTTTTAAGATCAACCCTCTCAAACCACCTCGTTCGTGCACGCAGATTCTTTTCTTGTACCACGATTCCCTTGTCGTCTACGAAAACTCCTTAGCGCGCCCGGCGGCCATGCGTTCCTTGATTTCCTGGGTTTCCTCATTTCCTTTTGGGCTTCTTCTATTTGAGTCCTCAAAAGGGGTTGGATTTCCAGTGAGTTCACTTCTCCATGAGGAATCGGTGCATTAAGTCGAGCCATTTCTTCTTGGAGCTCACGCCATACCTCCCAATCCCATGTGGTTGCATTGGGCTTTGCGGCTTAGCGCATCGGCCACTACATTCTCCTTGCCGGGATGGTAATGGATCCCTAGATCGTAATCCTTGATCAACTCCAACCATCGTCTCGTCGTAGGTTGAGATCAGCCGAGTAAAGAAATATTTCAAGCTCTTGTGATTGGTATACACATCACGGTGGTTCCCGATCGATAGTGTCTCCAGATCTTCAATGCGTGAACAACCGCGGCTAGTTCCAGGTCGTGTGTGGGATAATTCTCCTCGTGGGGTCGTAACTGTCGCGAGGCATACGCTACGACCTTCCCTTCCTGCATTAACACGCCTCCTAGTCCTTGCCGAGACGCATCACAGTACATCACGAAATCCTTCCGATTGTCAGGTAAGGTTAAGATTGGGGCGGTGGTTAACTTTTCTTTTAGTTGGTCAAAAGCTTTTTGACACTTCTCGTTCCACTCAAACTTCTTTTCGTTCTTACGAAGTTGAGTCATAGGTCGGGCTACAGTGGAAAACCCTTCGATGAACCGTCGATAATACCCGGCCAAGCCTAAGAAACTACGAACTTCCGTCACCGACTTGGGTGCCTTCCATTCCGTGACGGCTTCGACCTTGGCGGGGTCTACCGCTACTCCTCCCTGAAACCACGTGGCCAAGAAAAGCGACTTCCTTGAGCCAGAACTCGCATTTGCTGAACTTTGCATACAGCTGGTGCTCTCGTAGTTTTTCCAGTACCAGCCGTAGATGCTTCGCATGTTCCTCATCGTTCTTGGAGTAGATAAGTATATCGTCGATAAATACCACTACAAATTTATCCAGGTATTCCATGAATACCTTGTTCATCAGGTTCATAAAATATGCCGAGGCATTGGTCAATCCAAAGGACATTACTGTGAACTCGTATAAACCGTAACGTGTAGAGAACGCCGTCTTAGGAATATCTCCAGCTCTAATCTTAGATCGATGATATCCCGACCGAAGATCAATCTTTGAGAACACTTGCGCACCCTTAAGTTGATCGAATAGGTCATCGATTCGAGGTAGTGGGTACTTGTTTTTGATAGTCACTTCATTCAACGATCGGTAGTCCACGCACATCCTCATACTCCCATCCTTCTTCTTGACGAAAAGTACTGGGGCTCCCCAGGGAGAAGAACTGGGGCGTACAAATCCCTTCTCTTGTAGTTCTCGGATTTGCTTCTTGAGTTCCTCTAACTCGTTGGCCGGCATTCGATAAGGCCTCTTGGATATGGGGGCAGTACCGGGCATTAGGTCTATGATAAACTCTATGTCGCGATCCGGGGGCATTCCGGGCAATTCTTCGGGAAATACGTCGGGTATTCTTGTACTACTGGCATCCCGCCTAGACGTAGCATGGTGAATACTCCCGCAGCTTGCTCGCATAGCTTCGGGTTTTGATCCATAGTTATGCTCATCGGTGATCCCCATGGGGTGGATACCGTGACTTCCCTTCGACTGCAGTCTATGATTCCATTATTCTTGGTCAACCAATCCATCCCGAGTATGACATCAATGGTTTGGGGTGCTAGCACCATAAGGTTTGAAAGAAACACCACGTCTCTAATCCGTATGGGCACATTGATGCAAGCATGGGGTATGGTTATGTCTCCCCCAGGTGAGTGTACCAACATAGGCCTCTTAAGTGCTACTTGGTGTAGGTGGTGTTGTTTGCTTACTTGGGAAGATATGAATGAATGCGAGGCTCCAGAATCGAATAAAACTTTAACCGGGGTAGAGTTGATAGAGAACATACCCATCGACGCTCCGGTCCTCCCGAGCTTCTTCTGCCCCGCACATGATTCACTCCGGCCACATCGAAACCCTGGTGGCGCCTCGTTGGTAGCGGGGTCCCGAATGCACCGCGTCCCGCAGCAGGGTGGGGTTCCTTGGACGGGCGTTGCATTGGCGCCGGTGCGCACAGGAGTGTTGCATGGTTTGGGGCAGCTATTGGAGTAGTGCCAGTATTCTCCACAATTGAAGCAGCTCACATTCCTCCTTCCTGGAGCGGCTAGGGTTGGCGTTGGTGTACGAAACTGAGGTGTAGCTGGCCTGCTGACATGGTCGGGAGCGGGGGAACGACCGGCTGCCGGAACGTTTGGCTTCCATCCAGACGGGGTGGCTCCCTTGGGACGTTGTGGCGCTCCCTGAAATGGGCGGGCCATAGCGAGCCTCCTTTTGCGGTTATTTTCTACCATCTTTTGGTCGTGTTCAAGCCGAACGACCTTGTTGATGAGGCTTTGGAAACTGGTGTGCTCCTGTCCAATCATCGGTCCTCTCAGCTCATCATTTAGTCCCTCGATGAATTTATCCATCTTCTCTTCCTCGTCTGCCAGATCACTTGTGGCGTAACGGGCAAGCTGGGTAAACTTGTTCAGGTACTCTTGTACTGAGGTGTTTCCTTGACGCAGCCTGCGGAACTCATTTTTCTTCATCCTCATAACTGCAGCTGGCACGAAATTCTCACGGAACGCAGCCGTGAATTCTTCCCATGTCGGTTCTCCGGCATCTTCAGCTCGCGTTTCCTTGTAGGTGTCCCACCAGTCACTTGCGGGACCCTCTAGCTGGTTAGTGGCGAAGACAACTCTATCGCTTCTCGAACTCGGACGAGAGTTAGCTTTTTCTCGATCACCCTCAACCAGTCCTCGCATCCATGGGTTCTTCGGCCGTGGAGAAGGTTGGTGGCTTAGCTCGCATGAACTCTCCTAAACTTGATCCTCCTCGACTTCCCTGGTTGTTGGCAATTGCTTGGAGCAGCTGGGTTTGTAAGGCCATAACCTCCACCGAGTGGAGGGGTTGGGTCCGGCGGGTTCTCGTTGGTTGTTGCGGCTCGCAGCCGATGCGCCATCTGAAGAAGATAGATGAATTAAGAGATCGGACCTGTTAAGGTCATGGTTCCTAGGGGATTTTTCTTCAAGTTGTTTTTAAATGATCTTCAATCAACAAGTATGGTAAAATAATAATAAGCTCATTAATTAGGATACCACAAAGCGATACTTAGGTCCATCATATTACATCAAAGGGGTACATGGACTGTACATGCACAGTCCTTCATGCCATGATAACAATAACTACATCGTCTTACTGCATTAACTAGTTAAGGGGGAATAGAGTCTGGTCCTTGCTGCCGAGCCGTCCAGAGCGAGATCAAGCTGGGGTGGTCCTCTCGCCTAGTCGTCCAACCATCCGCAAGAGCCAGGTGCGGGAAGTGGGTGGTCCGCTGCTGAAGCAAATCGGAGGCCCCATGGCTCGGAGGTGGTGGCCTCGGAGTCATGCCGAATCTTTCTGCTCGGTGGCCGCGTACTCTTGCGAGCGGTCTGGCGGGTGAGGGGGCCTCCAGTGTGAGTCAGCCGACGAGGGGGAGCTTCCTCCTCCATTGGATCGGTGTCGCTGGACTCCCATTTGACCTCCATAGGTTCCGCCTCAGACTCCGAGTCGGTGTGGATCTGGATGGGGTTCTCCTCTCCCGATCCAGGCTCGGATGGCACTGCTACGGAGCTCGAGGTGGGTCCCATGGATGTGGCAAGCAAGGGGGGTCTATCGTGCACGGCGCAGCTCGTGCTCAACATAAAGCTTGCTCCATCATGGCTTGAAAGGTATCCAAGCATGCTGGAGTCATAAGGTAATAGTGGTCGGGCACGGGAGCGGAGGTGTTGGTACAATCTCGGTGGAAGTACCCGGCGTGGACGGGCGGGTGCGCATGCTCCTCCACTGGTCAACTTGTCGCTTGCTCTTCCCGAGCTGCTCCTCCAGCCCACACGGGCTTCCCCACGGGCCATGTAGCGGTCCGAGAGTTGCTCGTATTGGGCACCATTGGCTTGCGCTTAGTCTCGCATGTTGATCTCGATCCCCACGCCCGGTGGCTCTCGACCGCATCATTGAGGCGTGTCTCGCGGTCGTTGATCTCAAGCAAGGCCTCTTCGTAGCGTCATCTCGCCGTCTTCGCCCGCCGTGATAGACGTGTGACCATCGGGTTGTAGCAGCAGGGGGTGGCCTCCACGGTGCAAACTGGGTTGCCTTCCTCGCGATAGGGATGGTGCACGAACTCTGTCACCGTGAGTTCAGCACGATGTATTGCATTAAGGCGAAGAAATGCTACGCGGGCCGCATCCTGGATGGCTGCTTCTGCTAAATACCGGTGATAGCGGGTGTGAAAGCAGAAAGATGTTTCACTTCCCATGCGGGCTTCCACGGAAACGGCCGCCTCCCATGCTGGATATCCTTCGGAGCCATGCCTTTTGATTTGGTAGGTGGGTGGTTCCGGTATCTTAAACACCACAGGGGATCGAAGCTATGCCACAAACCCCTCGTCTCGTGGGATAGTGATCTCCTGTGCTCCGTCATGGTTCGACATCTGCTTTTGAAGGCAACTTAGGGTTAGAGGGAGAGAGCTATCATTATAATCATTTGGTAAATAAAAGGAAATACAGATGTAGAAAAGGTATATTAGTATTTTTGGAAATAATAGTTTGAAAATGATCCTATGTAGGGATATTTCCCTTTAGCCAACTAGTCAGGGGTAGGGCGCCATTTGGTCTTAGCCTACGGTCACATGGCTCTGATACCAGCTCTGTGGACCCCCCGTTTTGGGACGGGAATCTTTCGTGTTCTTAGTACCATTTCCCTGGATCGAGTAGTTGGTACCCACGAATACAGTGCTGGATAATCAGGTGCACATGCACGAATAGTCTTACGGCGACATTATTACAACAATAGGCCCGAAGGCAATGTTCAACACACGGGACCTCATGGTCCGAATACAACACAAAAAGCAAAATTTAAATACGGCAACGGAAAAGAGGCAGCGGCATGTCATTTGCCACAGGCAACGACCGGAGCTAAGATATAGTATGCGCCATCAGTTCCTTCACCCTCCTGGTAGTACGCGTATGGATCCTCCGGCTCTTCATTCCCATCAGCTGAAGGTTTGTGCGTATAGCAAGGGTGAGTACCAACCGTACTCAGCAAGCCAACACGGAATTGATGCATATGATAGGGTTATTCCAGGAATGGCTGGAGTTTCTTTTGCATAAAGCCAATTTTCACAATTCTTTTCACAAGCCTAACAACTAGCCAAATCAAGTTTTAGTTCCATAGTTCATTAATCCGGCGACGGTTCTGTCTACCATCCATCGTGATACCAAGGATGGCTTCCCGCCTCCGATTCGTCATGATTTTCTGGGGAATCCACCCCTTCTCGCATCTCGAGAAGTTGATCCACCAGCGAATGAAATCATCATACAAACCCATCCCAGTAGTTTTAAGTTTAAAGTCTAGCCAAGCGGAAGTCTTGTCACGATGCTCGATATCCGCGAGCACGGCTATTCGAATAGATTGATTCACTCACACTGCAGTGGATGTACACTTTACCCGTACTCCGCGACAGCCCAACAAATGAGCCTACGTCTCAACTCATGAGACGGTCACGGCAAAGCCTTTCGATAACCTTGCTTTGGCAGTACCCACTCCATGAACTTAAGCCCTCATGCACTCTAGCCGTCCTTTTCTAGCAGTGAGAGGAGTTCTGGCGCACCCGGGGTAAGGGAAGACTTCCTCAATCTTTATGTTTAATTAATATCGATTTAATCCCACCATTCACAACAAAGGCCGTAGCCTCATTCTCATCACATAAGCCACATCATAGAGAACCATCTATGCAAGGATACTGCCTCCGCTCGGCTATCTAGTCGGCTAGGTCTATACCCATTCGAGAAGTACGGTTGTACTGGCTCGTTTCCCGGCTATCTCATGGCTACCAGGGTCGGCACTTGCCTTTTCCGGAATCCACCAAATCATCCGGCCGCCCCAGTCTAAAACATTTGTATCTCATTTTCACTTTTTGTCAAACTTAGTTCATCATTCTCATGGCCATGTGGCGCTCATGTCTCCACAGGCCGTATTTCAACTACCTTCCCTGAGGTAGTTGCCCGAGCACAAAGCTTTCTTACAAAATCATGAGTATGCAGAGATCTAGTATAAGCAGGGCTAAGCATCTTTACCGAAGTCAGCCTCCAGTCATAACACATCGAAGGTTACAAAGAATAATTCTAATGGTGATCAATATCAAAGCAGGGTATATCAAGCATAGGTACTCGTTTGTGTATAGCATGCAATTTGTAATTTGAAATCAACATCGTTTCACAAAGCAGGATCAATATGTTCAAAGAGTGTGATGACTTGCCTTGCTCGCACGCTTGAGGGGTGGTGTCTTCAACGGGGTCGATGCCGGTTTCTTCAGGTGCTACCCGTACGTACGAAGATCAATTGAATTCAATTAGAATTCAATAAAATTCCGAGAGATCGAAAAGAACCATAAAAGCCATGAAAACGACTCCAAATGTTTTGCCTAAGATTCTACTTGAGTTAGGACAATGGTCGCTAGGAAAAATCCGAGTTTTGGGATCGAGTCGATGTCCTAGGGTTTTCGCAAAGACGACGATCGTAATTATTTGAGAAATTAGGTTTGGAAATGTCCGCGGAGGAATTCGTGCTCGAGGTTTTTAAGGTTTGAGCACAAAAGAGAAGCCTATTTAAATGGCGAGAAAGAATTAAACGAAGTCCGGATTTAAAAACGACGCGAAACGAAATTCGGAAAAAGTCCGATTTCGATTTTCAACTTTGCACCGAGAAAACATACAAGAAAATAATTTATTTTTGCCCAAAATTTTACTCAAGTCTTCCCAAAATATTTTTCCAAATTTTCTAAAATTTTTCCTAATTTTTCCTTTATTTTTCTTTTTCTTTTTTTTTTTCTTTTTTCTCTCGTCGCACTATTCATTGGCCGCAACCGTTCGACCGGGTCCGCCGAAACAGGCGGCGGCAAGGCGACGAAAGGGCGGAGCAGGGGGCTTATTGGCGACGGCGGCCTGGGAGGAGCGATGGGACGCGGGGAAGGCTTTGCGCACGGCGGCGCTTGGTTGCGGCGGCGCTCTGCGCGCGCGCTCGGGAACGGAGAGGGCGCGGTGGTGGTGCGGCAAAGGGCGGGCGCGCCTTTATAGGCGCGGCCGACGGGCTCGCGCGGCGCGGGGTGGAGAGGGGAGGGGCCGGCTCGGCGTGAGCGCGGGGAGACACGCGGCGACGCTCGGATGGGTCGGGACGGCGGCGCAACGCGGCGGCGGCGCGCGGCGTGGCCGGGTCCGACGCGGCGTGCGCGTGCGGCGTGGGGTCCCGGGCGTGGCACGGCCGCGCGGCGCGGCGCGGCGCGGCGCGTGGGGTCCGGCGGGTCCGGCGAGGAGGAAGAGCTGTTGGAAAAGGGGATCGAGATTGAGACAAAGGACTGGTGCGAACGAGGAAAGAATTACCAATACGCCCGAGGGGCATCACTCTCATACAGGGCGAGTTGGTACACAAGTGTCCAACTTCACAAGAAGTGTCCCGAAGGCTACATGATGCGCATCATCGGCTTCGAGGGCTCTTTTGTTCCAAGTAGGGAGAAAGATGAGCTCACACTTGCATTACGTAACGCCGAGCATCCGGACGCACAAGGGAGTAGGCCTCGTACCATGGAGGGAAGGTTTTCCCGAGGACGACATAGATACCGGTCTCGAAGTAATAAAAATTCCGACCAATTAGAACAGATGAGAGTCCTAATGGAAAAAGTTCGAAGATGGAGGCACCGCTACTCCAGCGGGATTGGCGGCGATGCTGGCCTTTAGCCACCCAACAGGGGAAAAAGCGCTTGCGCTTCAACCGAGGTGCCTCAAGAACCGGAGACGACTCGTCACCCCGTGGACGCAATCACGTAACGTATCGCATGTAGGTTGCATGTGCCACCGCAGAGTCAAAACCTCACTATAGAGGTGGTACGCGGTATGGCACATCCTGTAGTGGAGGGGGAAGGATACACGGTAATCCAATACCAACCGGCTACTCAAGGGTTGAAGTGGAGGACGTGTCGAGCGATATAGGGCCATCCAGCTTGAATTTCCTCTAAAGGAAGGGGTGAACACTCTTGGAGAAGCTATCCACAACGTCATCGTGTGGCGCAAGAGGTTCATTGTCTTTCCTTCAGAGATGGTGATGACGAGCCAAGCGATGGCGGGTCGAGCTCTAGCGAGCCCGCTGTCTCCCCCGCAGAATGCCAACTCCACCACCGTTGCCACGTAAGAGCCCGTCTCCTCCGCCGGCACAAAGAGCTCCCGATGACCAGCCCAAAAAGAGGGGTCGACTGTGCAAATCTACGATATGTCTGAACCATCTACCCTTAAGAAGGCCAAGAAAGCAACTATTTCTACAAAGTCGGAGCCATCCCCGAAAGTGTCGCTAAAGTACAGACCACTTCATTCGCATGGCAAGGCCACCAGCCCCGAAGCAACCTATTTCGGACTTTCAACGCACGAAAAGAAATTGCAAGATTTTTCCAAGGCTCAATTCACAAAAGACACCAAGAAGAATGAGAAAGAATTTCTCCAAAGTGTAGGGCTGAAGAGTTTGTCTGATGTGGAGAATATTCCGAAGGCACCTTTGGCGCTAAGTTCAAGTTAGGTGGTCCTTTGACCACCGACGAATATCGCAACGTCATTGCAAATTGCACTCGATGAGAAGGGTAGAAGAGTGGTACCTACAGATGGCAAAGGAGGGTAAGGAGACGTTCGGTGTCTTTTACAAGAACGAGGACTTTCATCACGACGATGGTGTAATCTAGGTCCCATTTGAAGAACTATTTTAGCTATACAATCTAAGGGAGCTAGACGTATCTATACTTCAAATATGGGCATTGTAAGCATACTCGAATCCCTAGCTAGTATTTCTAAGTTCATACCCTTATTAGCCTTTGTAAGTTGTCTAACTTGTTTCCTTATGCAGAATGGGGGCGCTTGAATGTAGAGCGACTTGTAACAAACTAGCATTCCTCGATCCAGCGATTGTCAATTCAAATCAGATTGATGGAGGCCCAACGTCCCAAAAAATGGTGTTGGACTACCTGTACAGCTCCTTTGTGAAGCTTCAGGACATGAATACGATTCTTCTGCCCTACAACTTTAAGTAAGTGAGGCAGTTATCGTTCCACCTACCATTTGTCTTTACTCGGTGTTAATTGCCATGTCCCTTTGTATGTAGGAACCACCGGATCCTTCTTGTGATCCATTTAAATGATTCCAAAATCCTCGTTCGGATGGATTGAGGAAACCGCGAGAAGATTTCCAATCCGTAATTGACATCCTCAATAAGGCACTAGTGAAGTATAAGAAGAAGTGCATTCGACACGCTCCTGTTCAAATACATTCCGGTAACCCGCCACCCTTGGTGCCAACGTCAAGATCAAGGAACGAGCACATGTGGGTTCTACACGATGAAATTTATGTGGACTTTCATGGAGATCGACAACTGGAACATTACGGATGCGGAGGTTCGTCTATTTTTTTTAAGACGGAAATACACGTTTCTAAACTCATACTCGTGTTTTCACTTATTCAATCATTTCATTTGCGTAAACTTAAGCTCCCAACAAGTAAGTTGTTGCCACATGGTTGCTTCGCCCTCGCTGAACAACTCTGCGGGTTCATCTTCGAACATGTCATCCCAGACTCGGCGCATATCACGTTTCATGAGTGGGTTTCCTTGAGGCTAGCGGCCCTAGTGTTAGCTAAGATCAAACAGAACAGACAAATGTAGTATTAGCTAAGAACTTATGCTTGTGATCCATGATATTATTGTAGCTAGCTGCAAGATGTTAAATTTTGAGGGTTTGTTTGGTTCATAGCCATTCATAGCCTTGTCTTTTTTTCTAATGGCGAGAATTGGCCATCGGTATTTTTTAAAAAATGGGTAGGCATTTTTTTGCTTTGCTACCAAAGTTTTATTTAGCATTCAACTAAGCCAAAATAATTTGGCAATGTCAATTTTTTAAGTACAAACCAAACACGTGACTAAATTTTGGTATTACCAAAATAAATTTTGGCTTGATTAAGTTTGATTAAAACCAAATATACCATCTTTTACTATTTTTTCTTGTTTCTATGTTTTCACAATCCCGCGTTTAGAGGGGCCCTATATAGTCTACTTCTTAACGAGGGGAATCTGGTTTTCACTCTCATTCCTATAGTTTTTTTTATCTTAGAAGCAAGAGAAAAATGCAAACTCGATAGTTCTCAAGGTGCAAGAATTTCTAACTGTTTGACTCGTATGCGACTAAAAACAGGAAGTAAACATGGAGATGCAAGATACATGGTTACCATCGATAGCAACATAGTTACGATCGGAAGGGCACAAACAACAAATTGTGGATTTTGGGTTCGGACAAAGGGATGGGGAGGTAGTTCCAAGAGAAAATAGCCACCGCATGTATTGTGATATGAAATTAAGCATTCGACCGGTCTAGGTGATTTGATATGAAACAATTTCTAATTAAGTTCTTTTTGTAGCTACAAGAGTACAAAGACCACAAATTTTTAGTACTCCAGCTTGTGTACCTCGGTCTTTTAGCTTGGCAAATACTCCTCATTGTCTCCAGATGTTGGCAACCTGATCTCGTGTACCCGAGATCATGTATGTGTTGTATGTGTAATGTGCAAAGTTGAAAACATGATTATCTCGTAAGTTGAAAACATGTGCAAAGTTTGCATGGATCGACTCAATGCTTGTCAAGAATGTTTTTGTATGAGCTGTGATAATGTTTGATGTATGAACCATTGCAAAATGTGACCTGCTATGGGAATTCAAATGTTTTGTGACTCGCTTGTTGTGTGGCGTATGGAGGAATATTTATGCTAAATATAATTTTTTTGTACGTTCAAGAAAATAGGTACCGGTTTTTAACAAAAACCGGCACCTATTACGACCAATAGGTATCGGTCTCAAACAAAACCGACACCTATTATCCCAAATAAGTGTCGGTCTCAAACAAAAACCGGCACATCCCAAATAGGTGTCGGTTGGAAACTAGACCCGACACCTATTAGTCCAAATAAGTGCCGGTTTGCAATTGAGAACCGATACCTATTATATCATAATACGTGCCGGTTTTCAATAGTCGTCGGCACTTATTACTCCGAATAGGTGTCGGTTCTCAATACAAAACCGGCACCTTTTTCGCCCAATAGGTGTCGGGTGAAGAACCGGCACCAATAACTCTTATCATTGGTGTCGACCAATAGGTGTCGGGTACAAAACCGATACCTATTGGGGGTTCCGAACCGCCACCTATTACACATTCTGTACTAGTGATAGCTGATCTCACTTGCAAAAATCGCTCCCCTAAGGACGATTTAAAGACCACATGCAAAAATGTATTTTCACAGGAGGTCCACTGTTGACGTGAAATTTTTCACGACACATGAAGGCATGAGAGATCTACTTAACTTCAATGGAGATCCTACCAGTCAGGTCTAAGGCGTATAAGTTAGTTTGATCATGTAACTAACCAGATCGTAAAAGATCAAGAAACCGATCGATCAGTACACCGATAAGATGTAGCGAGGCTAGCCGATATAAATAGGGTTTAATCAATTGGTATAGATCCAATGTAGATTCAAATAATCAGATGAATAAAGAGATTTATGTTATCTCGGCTAGAACTAAAACTATACCTAATCAGCTCTTTATCAAAGATAATCTTGATAGATCGGACCAAACTGAGACAGATAAGATTGAAGTTAATAAAGATAGATTTATAAAGATTATATAAGTTTGAATATGAGCCGATATAGCTCAAAAATTACAAGATAATATAATATGAACCAATCAGGCAAAATTGATATAGCATGATAGATAAAGTCCGATGGACATCGACTGGAGACCCGATGCAAGTAAATTAAAATATGTATCGGCTAAGTAAATGATACATCTGATAGCTGAAGCCTACAATAATGATAATTCACTAGCTAGAACTTCGATGAACATTACATAAAAATCTATCGGCTTACTAGAATTAAACTTATTAACAACAATCTAATAGATCGACCTAACAGAGATAATATAAGATTGAAGATAATAAGAAAAACCTATTTAGCCGATAGATATATACAAACATGATGGATATAATAAATCTATCTAAACAACATTACGATTAGAGAAATATCAACTTAGCCGAAATATCGGACCTAACCGAGAAAGTCCTAACCGAGGACAGGGACGGAGTGGGGCGATAGATGAGAGCAAGAACGGAGTCGGTTGGGTCGTGATGGGCTGAGGCGGCATTGCGACCCTGCTGATGGGTGGCAGAATGATAAAGTGGTGAAGTGAGAAGAGAGGATGGATAGGAGTCGAGTTGGAGATAGAATGGAACATCAGCACAATTGACATACAGACTAAGGTTGGAGTTGAGGTTTTATCTTGTTGGTTTGTTGTGCTGGCCACTGATTGCTTGGGTTATTTGACTCATGAGTAGCATGATCTGGCTCGTTCTTTCTAACAGGCTAAAATGTGAGCTTAGCTCACTACGAGAGCACAACGAGCCAAGCTGAGCCAAGCCACGAGTGGAATGAGCTAATGACCTACGAGCTTTTTCATCCATCCAGCCATACTTTAGGATGAGTTGACTCAAACAATCTATCCTAGTGTTTTTATACAATACATGGCTAGTCCTTATACTTGGTCCGAGGTATCACTTAGGTCTATCAACTTGTAAATTGTTTATCTAGGTCTGTAATCCTAGTTTAATGTATTGCCCGAGGTCCAAAATACATTTGACTAGTTATGACTATTGATGTGGCTATCGACCAAAATTTTACATGTAGCCCTTTCCGACCTAGCATAGCAACATATTTATGTTTAGCCCCTCCGCTTCAGATTTTTTTACCTAACCCAACCCACTCTCCTCTATCTCTTCTCATCTCTCAAATTATGGAGGAGTAAGCGATGACGGCTAGGACGATACAAAGTGTTGCTAGGTAGGATGTCCGAGAGGGCAGGGAAGCGATGAAGTGCGGAGAGGGTAGTGTGGCCTATTTTCATTGTCATCATTGCCTTCTCCAGGAATCTCGCCATCTTCAAGTCGCCAGAGCAGAAGACCAAGAATACCACCGATGCAGTGCACTTCATGCGGACAATATAGCCCTAATCCCTGCCTCTTTGGCTTGGGGAGCACAGTGGGTACTATAGGAGGGGTCTAGATGTAAAATGTGTGTCACTATGGACAACCACGTCAATATCCAAGACATGTCTAAGGCTTTTCAAACCTCATATGACATATTAAACCATAATTACGGATCTAGATGAGCAATTTATAAGTTGATAGACCTAGGGAACACCCTCATCTATCTTTAAGTATCAGTTGTATATTTCACTCAAAAGTATTTTAAGAAATGACCTTGAGGCATGGAATATATGGAGCAACCATGGATTTTTTTTATATTTTAGATTTTTTGAAAACTTTACAAATAGACCTCTAAAAAAACTTATCCTGAAAATGAATTCTTGTCATGGCGCCATGGTACAATATGGTGTCATCCTTTCGAAAAAGCTAAGTCACTTAAATACAGTGGGATGGCACCAATGTCATTCACGTTTTTTTGACTGAAAACACTGTGGGGGGAGATCCCCACAGTCGTGACCAAAAGTGAATATATTAAAAGGGGTGGATTAAGAAACTTACAGTAATGCGTTACCGGGGGGTAGCAGATCAATAAAGACAAAAAAACAAACACAGGCATCTAACCAGAAAGCCCTGTAACCGTAAGAACAAGACAATCAGCTAAAGGCATCGAGCCAGGCACAGAAGGAAGTTTTGATGTCTTCTCTAAACCTATTTGATTGAAGGTAACCCTGGCTTTTGAAGTTCAATTTCCAAAGCCTCAGATTTGGCACATTTCTGTTGAAGACCTTGTCGCTCCAAAGTTTCCATAACTCCCAGGCCGCTATGAGAACCACCTCAGTGAAGAAAGGCATGGAGCTTGCGTTATGGGCTTGTATAAACCTATCCACGCATTGGAGGTCGATGTCCCATTTGACTTGAATGGTACACCAGCACTGAGTAGCAAAGGGGCAAGAAAAAAACGGATGATCAATGATCTCCTCTGCCCCTCTGTCACACATACCATAGATGGCATCATCTTGAACATTAAGATTTCTTCTTTGGATCATCGACTTCGTATTTAGTCTGTCCACTAAGAGTAACCATGTGAAGAATTTAATGTGAGGCGTGCAGCCAGACTTCCAAAGCTTGAGAAAAATCGGGTGCGAGTCAAAGCTGCTGAAGACATGCTGATAGAATCTTCCAGATGTGTATCTGCCACCCCAAACTGGCGTCCAACAATCATCAATCTCCTCCTCATACACAAGGCTTTGCAAATAGGCTTGGAGTTGCTCCAGTTCGTGAAAGGCCTATTGCGACAAAGGAAGATAAAAGATGGAATCCAAATCGTCTGCTTGCATAATCACCACCACGGAGGCATTACTGTTTCTGACAAAAGAAGCCAAGTGAGGGTAAGTCTCAGAAAGATTATTGTTATTCCAGTGATCTTCCCAGAAGCATATTGTCTCCCCTTTTCCCATGTGGCATCTAGAGACCGCTTTGAAAATTGTATTCAGCCTTAGAATGTCCTTCCACCAGAAGAAACCCATCTCTCTAACAGCATGGGGCACTTTGTTAGAGTAATATCTATACCATACCAGGCTTACCCATGGAACATCCACTTTATTATAAAATTTGTTTAGTTCCTTCATCAAGGCATCATTTTGTAGCCTTAGGTTTAGAACTCCAAGCCCTCCTTTTAAATTAGGTTGTTGAACTCTGTGCCAAGCTACCAAATTGCCCCCTTTTTTCTCCCTGTCACTTTCTCTCCAAAGACATTGTTTTCTTGCTCTATCTATATTCTCGATTACACCTTTAGGGATCTTGATTGTGCACATCGCATATGTTATGATCGGAGTGATGGCTGAGTTTATCATCTCAAGACAACCAAAATAAGAAAGCCAGGTTGCACATGCCGAAATTTTCCTCTCAATTCTATCCATCATTGGAGTTAGATCTTCAAGCTTCGGTTTTGTTGTGCCCATTGGAAGGCCCAGATAAGTGAACAGCATTGTACCCACATCACATCCCAAAGTATTAGCTAGTACATTGAGTTTCTCCGCATTGACATTAATAGGATACATGTGGCTTTTCCTATAATTGACTTTCAGGCCAGTGGAGATTTGGAAGTTGTGCAAGAGAAATTTGAGGAAGAAAAGTTGCCTGGCCTCAGCTTGAATGAACAACAGGGTGTCATCTGCATATTGGACTATGGAAAGTCCTCTGATGGCTGAGGAATTGGCAGATTAATTAATCCTTTACCTCTTGCTTCATTAATAAGGACTTGGAGAAGATCAGCAGCCAAGACAAACAGAAGTGGTGAAAGGGGATCACCCTGCCGAACACCCCTTTCACAGTGAAATTTTTTTCCTAGTACCCCATTCAGAAGAACCTCCGAGGATCCCGAGGATAGGATAGAAGTGACCCAGACTACCCACTTCTCAGGGACCCCATGGCAAGACATCGACTGCATAATCGTTGAATGCTCAATCGTGTCAAAAGCTTTTTCAAAATCAAGCTTTAAGATTAAGGTTTCCTTTCTGATTGATGACATTGGTGAATATATTCATAGGACCAGGCTAGGCAATCTTGAATGGTTCTTGGGCGGATGAAGCCATATTGATTCCTGTGAATCATTGAAAGAATAACATTCTGAAGCCTATCCGCCAAGATTTTAGTTGTAACTTTGAGAGAGATGTTCATCAGAGATATTGGCCGGTAGTCATTAACTGTTTCCGGGTTGTCTTTCTTTGGTATCAAGGCTATGTAGGAGTTGTTGATTGGGCCAAGACCAATTGTGCCATCCTGGAAAGCTTCACATAAAGCATAAAAGTCTGCTTTAATCAGATGCCAGCATTTCTTCATAAAAAGCCCATTAAAACCATCCGGTCCAGGAGCCTTGTCACTGGGCATTTTTTTAATGATTGAATCAATCTCTTGGTGAGTTATCGGATCTGAAAGATGGCCCAGGTCTTGTACTGGTGAAATCAAGGTAGGTAGGTCAAAGAGCATGGTCGGGTTTGAGGAGGTACCCATACGATCTCTGAAGGCATTCCAGATGATGCATGCCTTTCCAACATGATCCTGCATCCAGACACCTTCTTCGTTCTTTATTTGAGATTGAATTCCTGCGGTATCCAATGGTTGCCATTCCATGAAAGTACTTGGTGCATTCATCTCCAAGTTTAACTCTGTTGATTGTGTGCCTATTTCGCGAGTATAGGTTTTTGTAATGTAACCAGGTCTGGAGCTGTTTTTTTACTATCACTCTCAGATTGAATTCAGTATTATAAAGCCCCCTTCTATCCTCAAGGAGATCCAAATGGCTAATAACCGTGTTGTAGTTATTGATCATAATCGATAAGTTAGAGATACCTCTGCTCCATCTTTTGAGGATTGCTCTTAGCATTTTGAATTTTTTAGAGATACTCTTCGCTGCATCAGGTAGACTTGGAGTGGAAGACCAACACTTCGAGACCATTTCAAGGAAGTCAGCCTACTCTGCCCAGTAGTTCTCAAAGCGAAAGATATTAGCTTTGGGGATGTTGGATCCAATAGAAATTTTACAGGGGACATGATCAGAGGTGATCTTTGCTAGAGGTATCACTGAGGTATTGGGGAATTCAATTGTCCAATTTGTGGAAGTGAAGAACCAATCTAGTTGTTCAAGCAATGGATCCGACTGTATATTACTCCAAGTAAAAGCTCTTCCTTTTAAAGGCAGCTCAATGAGGCCAAGATGCCTAATAGCGTCATTGAAAATGAAAGTGTCCTAGATGTTTCCACCCGGCTTGTTTCTGTTGCCTATTGATCTATAAAATTTGAAGTCTCCAAGAAAGATCCAGTTGTCTGAAGGCTGGATATCATGACTTCTGAACCAAGTTATAAATTCACTCCGAGCCACCTCGTCACAAGGACCGTAAACATTTGTTAATTTCCAGGAGTCATGGCTATGAACAGACTTGAAGTTAACTGTAATTCCAAAACTCTGTTTTTCTAATACCTGACCAGAGAAGACGCTGCTATTCCACAAGACAAGAATACCTCCTGAGGCCCCAACTGAGGGAACAAAGTCAAAGGTTTCAAAGCGTCGAGGGGCAAGATTCTGGATGAAACATTTATCAAAGTGCTTTTTCTTAGTTTTCTACAGGCAGACAACCGCACATGCACTCTCCTCTATCTTATTTTTGATTGCTTCCAACTTAGCAGTAGCATTAAGCCCACGCACATTCCACCAGAGGATAAACCAGTCACGATTCAACATAATAAATAGGGATTGGAATGCAGGAATTCCCGAGCTTGGCTAGCCAGCTCAAGCTAGACACAGGAGGAAACGGGCCCAAGAGATGATAAAGCCCTAATTGGATAGAAGATTGCAAGTAAAGCAAATCAAGTAGGTGCACCAGGCCAACAACCAAGTAACAGAGGAATCAAAGTAGGATAAACAGCCTTCCATGACCACATAGCATAAGATAGGGCCCATGTCCAAGCAGCCATAATTACATATCATAGTGTTCAAATAACATCAAAACCAAGAGCAAAAGATAATAAAGATCCAGTTACAAATAATCTGAGCATATGAAGTGACAGAATCAAAATGATAGGAAGTTAGGATGGGACAGTTAGAGTGATTAGATCGGGTCGACTGCTTGGGAGTTCTGTGTTTGTAGATCATCATTAACATCAGGCGTTTGCATCAGAATGTCTTCAGTGATCTCCCCAGGAGCCACTCCATAGTCGATCCCCCATCCTTGCAACACCGAGAGCTGTACAGGACCTTCTCTCCCATTGTTCTCATCGATTTGTACCACAACAATCTTCCTCTTATTGGAGGGGTTGGCATCTAGCTTCACTGTGGGACAGAAGAAGCCACTTGCATTAACATGCCTTCTTGAATTACGTCTCACACTATTTTGAACCATAGGAATGAGTTTACTGTTAACTGAGACTTTGGAACGCAAAGCAAGAGATATTTTACCCGGCTGGAGCTTGTTCTTCTGACCTATCTGGGAGGAGGAGCAGACATTATCTTGAGGCTTGACGGGGGGCAGTGTCCTCCTTGCTCGACCTGGCCGCCTAAGAGCGTTGTCCACCATGGGCCAGAGTTGCAATGCAATGGCATCAGGGACAGGGCTCCAAGGTACCAGCTGAAGCTTAGGCTCTTTCCTAGCCAGTTGTTCCTCAGTGCTTTGGAGCAGGCTTGAGTTTAGAAGAACAGGGGCATTTGAGGACTCACTAATCTCAAACCTGTTGTTGGGGATGTCCCTTCGGCCATAAAAAACCAGATTGGTGCATCTAGCCCGCCCTGCTTCAAAACGCGTCTGCTCCTCATTCATTGCTGGGGAGGTGATCTCACTGGACGAGGAACTGTCCTGTTCGCCATTCAAAGCTTTTATGAGATACTAAAAAGGAATGTCTAGTCATTGAGCTCTGAGGCATCGTATTGAAGATGACAAGTTCTCAATGTCGATATAGTGCTGGGGGATATGGGTGTGTTCCGGGATCTGGGGGTCCCAAGCTGGCCAATCTGTGCCAGCCACATCAGCATCCATGTCCATGGCATCCTGCGGCTAGGGTTGCTGCTGCTCATTCTGTTGTTGAGGCCATTGATGCTGGTGATGTTGGCCCTCTCCTTGGTGGGGATCCCCGCCCACAAACACTAAATGGTCACCTCCTCCTAGCTGCTCCTGTTGCCATTCCGGGACCGGCGGTGTCACGCTCAGAAATTCAAGCCAGAATTTCCGCAGCTAATTTGTGCATTCATTCCTGATCCAGGCATCAGCCGAGGTACACAAATCGACAGTTATTGATATTACAGAATCTACGTCTTAGAAACAATATAAATGATTACATAAATGCAGCGAAAAAGAAAAAGACTGACTAAACTGAAACTCTAACACTATGATGGAACTCCAACACACCACAGGCAACCTTGACGTCCAACGCAAGCCTAAACCTCGTCGAAACTTTCTTCTTCTGCAACCTCTCGCTCTGGAGGGGGGAAAATTAAGCAAGACTAAGTACTCCCACCGTACTCAACAAGTCATACCGGAAGAGAAGGTATGATGCAGGATAGTCCACACAAAGGAAGGAATATAGTCTCATTTGCATAAACAACATTTCAGAAGTAATAATAGTTGAAAGCAGTAAAATAGTAATAATAATTAAGCAATATTAAACAAACATTGTCCAACATTAAACACACATTGCAACAGGCCCAACCATCCACCTAAACTAGTCAAGTTCCATTGGTCAAACATTCCTTAAATCAGACTAATAACGGTGAATCTGGTAGATCGCCCATAACCGTGGGCACGGCTATTCGAATAGTTTTAACTCTGATCAGAGGTGCACAACTGTACCCACAAGACATAGTCCCACAACACGTAACCGTGTGCCGGTGTACCACCATGATACCCCAGAAAGGAATTAATTGTGACAAGACCCTTCACATAACCCCCTCTAATCAATCGTACCACACCAAGGTTTCGTCCCCACTCTCCTCGGGGTAATGGGTAGCCCCCTCTCGTGCCGCGGTGAATCCGAAAGCCGATCAACCCTTAAAACCGGGGCCGACCCACCTCCATCACTCCCATCCCCATTAGGATACGTCGGCTAGAGGCAGCTACACTACAGATCTAGCCATTACCCATGTTGGCTTGTAGTATGCACGGTAATTCTTCCACGGTTTTGTGGGGTCTCCTCCGGAGAGGTCAACTCCCATAATACCACATACCAACCAGAAGTCCGGTTATGCATGAGATAGTATAGATACAAGAACTTTGTTTATTGATATAAACCAGCAATGTTCAAATACAAACTATACAATACAAGAAAGCCGCGACACTTCCACGAGGATAGCCCGAGTGTAGAGTCGACCTAGAAATCATACTCGTCTTCCCCGTTCTCTAGGGTACTTGGGAGTTCTTCATCTGCTTCGGGGTTTCCTAAAAATGTTATATGCAAGGGTGAGTACCAATGGTACTCAGCAAGCCAAACTGGATCCAATTCTATTTAAATATGGATGTTACATTGACAAGAGAAGTAAATTGTAAATATGTCCTAGCATGATAACATATCCTATTCTTGTGTAAAACATTATGAACGTTTAAGTATATGAAATATAAACTTAACTATATATTCCATCCCAACCTAAAATTACTTAAATGTGGATATTCCAATTTTATAATAATATTTAAGAAAAGTACTCATGTCATTGTACTAGATTCACCCATAAACACAACTCCATTGACCGGGAGTACGGCGTATTCAAATACAATCAACCCTGTAGTGTTTGCCCAGCTTTACCCGAGGATTAACCCTAGGTTGCAAGGCTAAGGATAACATAGCATTTATATAGTTCTAATCTTTTCTGATGTGTGAACGAGACCTGTGGCATCTCTTAATAGGGGCACCAATTCTAACCAGTAATTGGTGTCTTCACCCCTATTTAATAGTTGTTCGTCACACAACTTCCCCGGCTTGGTGAAACATGGGGCTATCTTAACAGATGGTACCGATCTGGATAGTATCTAGATACTGTTCACTAATGAGACTTCAACAACACTAAAAATCTCCCATGCATAGAATCACATGAATAAAACTCCTAAGTCCCAGGGAGATGAGAGAGAAATATATAAATGTCATGTCGGTATAACCGGTCCATCGGATGGGCGAAAACATGCCTTTATTCTGGCATAAGAGTTTTTAAGTTTTCTGACATACAGCCAAAAGCATTCTCATATCACATGAGATGATAGGACTTATATTTGCCTATCACATAAAATAATAGATCATTTTTCTATTTTGCCATATGAAATAACTTCTTATGAGCATGAATGAAATACTAGTACATGTAATAATGCTTATTCTATCATGGTGATAGTTTTATCCCTAGTCCAAGTTATCATGGTATTTTCTAAGGAGAATGAAAATATATCTAATTATATGAAATAATAATCTTCTCCTTTCCTATACATGTAAGGTGTCTTTAATGCATAAAACAATAATATGTTTCTAATGCATGAAATAATAACCTATATGAACTAAAAATATTCCTTAAATTTACATGAAATAATGATGTATAAATCTATGGAATATCTAACATTTTATTAAGTAACAAGTTATGTCTACCTAACCCATCCCGCGAAAGTATTTTTATCCATGTTATTTAAATCATAACAATTTATCACTTTTTAAACTAAATGATCAAGAACAGTTTGACTTGCCTTGAGTGTCAATGGTCTCAAAAATTTTATTTGGCTGGAGGGTAACGAAGGCATTTACGTCGATTTCCTGGTTGAGTTCTAATTCTTCCGCGAACTCAATGTCGTGATATATCAATAAATAAATAGAAGAAAATTATTGAACAGACTCAAATAAATATCAAAATCATCATATAAATAAAGGAATTTAAAAAGGTTTTAAAAAAGATGATTTGTGGAATTTTTAAAAGGTTCTATTTTTAGGTTTAAAAGTTTAAGTTTGAATAAATGAAAATATAAAAGAGTTTTAAAACAAAAAATTTTAAAGAGTTTAGAAGGGTAAATAAATGAATTTAAAAAGAATAAAAATTTTAAATGAGATTTTAAAGGAGGTTAAATGAATCAATCTATTTTTCTAGGGTTCTTCCTATATTTTTCTTTGTATTCTTTCTTTCTTCTCTATCTCTATCTTTTAAAGAAAATAAAATAAAAGAAATTGAAAAAAATGGACTAAGGCCAAATTCGAACCCAGAATCTCTCTCTTTCACCTTAACTTCCTAACCACTATGCTAACCTTACTTCATGTCTTCTTCTTTCTTTTTATCCCTTTTCTTCCCTCTTCTTTCTCTCTCTTTTTCTTTTTCTCTAATTCCCTCCTTCTATAGCTTCTCTATTTTCTCCCTCTTCTCTCTTCCTTCTCTAGGACCGGCCGCTGGTGAGGGTAAGCTGAACGGCGGCGAGGGGCGGCCGGACTTCGGGGCAAGGAGGTCCGACCCCATCTACATCATACGGAAAACCCGTTTTTGGGCTCGGCCGGGCTGGAGAGGCGGCGAAGTGAGCTGGCGGCGGCGAGCTAACAGCAGCGACGGCGGTACTCGTCGCGGTGGCGATCTGTCGACGGCATGGCCAAGGCGACAGGTCTAGGAGTATCTACGATGTGTGGGGAGGCTAACTAAGGCAATGGCTTGGCCAGAATGTCGTCGAGGAAGGCTGGCGACGTGCGCACGATGGCGCCCGAAGCAGAAGAAGTACGGCGGCTTGCCGGCGGCGGATTTCTGGCAAAATTTGGTTAAGGAAAATTAGGGGAATTGAAGCTCTCAACATGTAGAATGTATATTACCTTTAATTTGGTAAGAAATCAATCAAAGACGATGAATTTCGAAGATTGGTCTCGGGCGGCTAGAATTAGGGTTCTTCGGGGGTTCTTCGGATTTCAAGCTTTGCGACAGTGATTTGAGGTGTGAAAAATGGGGAAAACCCTAGGGGAAGGTAGATGAAGATGTGAGGAAGAAATTTTGTATGGATATTTGGCTCGGGGTGCTCAATTTATAGGAGATTTGAGTCGGTTGTGCACGGGATAGAGGCGGCGGCTTCAAGTCGGTTCGGCAAGGATATGCACGCGACGAAGAATTCGTTCCAATTGTGTGATGGAACGTGTGCAAAAGGATGACGACGGATTGAAGTCGGTTGTTGCTCCGATAGGCGAGGGCCGGCGCCCATAGCACTGTGGCTTGTGTAGGATCGAACAAGACCAAACAAACCTACCAGAGGGGGGTGAATGGTAGGAAAAACAAAAAACCTAATCTTTTGCGGAATTAAAAGATTTACCTCTTACCGATGAAACCAATCTACAAAGCGACAATGAAGAGGAACTGTTGAAGCCACCGCCGGTCACACCGCCTTACCTGCCATGGTCAGACCGCCCCTCCTGGCCGGTCAGACCGCCGCCTAGCCTCTGGTTGGACCGCCGCTGCTACCCGCCGGTCAGACCGCGCGCACACCTGCGGTCAGACCGTCGAGATCCAAAAACACCGAAAGATGAACTCTCGAAGAAGTAGATCAAATTATTTCAACTTTATTTCATTTAAAAGTGTTTACAAAGTGCAACAATAGCACTTCTCACCAACATCTCGACCTAACTCAAAACCCTAGCTATTCTCTCAAGTTTCGCTCTTGAAAATCGATGTCTAGGAGGCACACCCTCCCTCTCAATTTATACCACAAAATCCTCCTACTCAAAGTAGTAGTAGAACTCCTATTCACAATAGGACTCAACCTCCTACTCATAGTAGAAGTAGAACTCCTATTCCTAATAGGACAATTTCAATCTAACTTTCCGAATTTAGACTCCCTTCCAAATTCGACTCCGCATACGATCCCTCTAGTATGCCATATGGATTCTCAGTCTTCCATGTGCATTATCCTTTAGCCTTTTAGTATCCCGCGTGTTGGACGTCTACTTCTCCCAAGTCGACTCCGATCCGATACCGGTAATACTATCTGAGGCCTCAAGCGATACCTCCACACATACAACAACGAAACAATATACCAAGCACAAGTTTGTCCAAACATGACTCACATTAGCTTTTCAACAGTAACCATAAGTCTAGAAATCATCTAGAAAATAAATCCACAAAGAAACAATCCAAAAACGAGAAATCAGAGACGGCCGGTCAGACCGCGCCGGTCTGACCGACTGAGAGTCGGAGTACGACCGCGAGTCGAAGTCGGTCTAACCGACTGTGAATCGGACTCGCCCGGTCAGACCGCCCACACACCTCCGGTCAGACCGTGCGCATACACTGGTCTGACCGGTCATGTCTGGCCGGTCTAACCGCTACACAAAAAATCACACATTCAATTCAAAGCACAAATCCAATCGCAAATTCAACGTTTCATCACATAAACTATAAATCAAACTCATTTGATTCTTCTTGGAGTTGTGTCTTGAAATGAAGTGAAGACCTCCTTAAATAGCCCTCCAAGTCAGTTGTATGGTGGTTAGTAACCGCCATACCAACCTAACCGTCATTGGGGACGAAGAGGTGTAGGATCGAACAAGACCAAACAAACCTACCAGAGGGGGGTGAATGGTAGGGAAAACAAAAAACCCAAATCTTTTGCAGAATTAAAAATACCGATGAAATCGATCTACATAACAAAAACGAACCAAACCTGTTGAAGCCGCCGCCGGTCACACCGTAGTATACCGACCGGTCAGACCGCCCCTCCTAGCCGGTCAGACCGCTGCCTAGCCTCCTGTTAGACCGCCGCTACAACCCACCGGTCAGACCGCACACACACCTACGGTCAGACCGTCGGGATCCAGAAAACACCGGTAGATGAACTCTCGAAGAAGTAGATCAAACTATTTCAACTTTATTGCATCTAAAAGTGTTTACAAAGTGCAACAACAGCACTCCTCATCAAAATCTCAAACTAAACTCGAAACCCTAACTCTCTCTCAACTTTCTCTCTTGCAAAATCGATATCTAGGAGGCACACCCTCCCTCTCTATTTATACATGCAGTAGGTCCATGAATTCCTCACCAATTAGGACTCCGAATCCACATAGGAAACCCTCTCTCGACAGCTACAAACTCATCTCTTTCCTTATCTCAATCAAACTTCCCAAATTCGGACTCTTTTCCAAATTCGACTCCTCTTTCCATATGCATATGATTCCTCTCGTATACCATATAGATTCTCTACCTTCCATATGACTTATCATCTATCCTTTTAGTATTCCAGGTGATCTCTTGATCCCTGGACGTCCACTTCTCCCAAGTCGACTCCGATTCATCACCGGCAATACTATCCGAGGCCTCAAGCGATACCTACACATATACGACACAAAACCCATATTCCGAGCACAAGTTTTTCCAAACCTGACTCACATTAGCTTTTCAATAGTAACCATAGGCATATGAACCATCTAAAAGTAAAATCCACAAAGAAACAATCCGAAACCGAGAAATCAAATCGCAACCAAAGTCTGTCGGTCAGACCGTGCCGGTCTGACCGACGGTGATTCGGAGTCCGATCGCGAACCGAAATCGGTCTGACTGACTATGAGTCGGACTTGACCGGTCTAACCGCAAACACACCTCCGGTCAGACCGTTCGCATACACCGGTCTAACTGGTGTGTCTAGCCGGTCTCACCGCCACACAAAATATCATAGAGAGAATATCAAAGCACAAATCCAATGTTTCATTACATAAAATATAAATCAAACACATTTGATTCAACAATCTCCCCCATGATGACACCATTGGCAAACCCAACAAAATCAATTGGTTTTGTGATGTTTTGTGAAGCAACCCAAAAAGCATTTCGAATGCAAGAAAAATTCTTTGAAAATTCTTCTTTAAAAATTCATCTTTGAATATGAAAAATTCAATATGAAAATGATGCGATGCACAATTTCCTTCTTCTCCCCCTTTTGACAATGAGTTTATCAATTATCAAAAGCACGGAAGAGCTTTGTATTATATCAAAGGTATCTCAAGTACATGTTTTGCAATAACAAGGTAGAAAAAGTGACTAGCTAATTAACAAGCATACACTAGAGTAAAGACATGAACCTAAAATATTACAATTAAGATCAAGTCAACATTAATGATTTATGATTTCAATGATTTAAAATGCAACATATTCACAAGTGCAAAGACTGAAAGAAAAACTCAAGTATATATACTTATGACATTGATACTCTTTCTCAAATTAATGCCTTCTCCAAAAAATAACCGAGAGAACTTTTGGCTCATTCTATTTGAACATCTTTTTTTATACTTTTCTCTCAATTATTGCGGGTACGTCCTTGTCGTCAAGACTGTTTCCAAGGATTCGGTACCCCTTTTTTTATCTCACCACGAATATGTCCTTGTCGTCAAGACTGTTTCCAAGGATTCGGTATTCATTTTTTTTCTCTCATATAAATAAGCATTTATGCTCTCTTGCGGTGACTGGAACAAAAGGATTAATATGAGGAATAACAACTCATAAAGCATATACAAAAGCATTAATCATTCAACCTAAGCACTTGCTTCAATATTGCATATTTTATTAATTCAAGTAAAAGAATTATGTGTCGTGTATCATATCTCTTAAAAGCAATATAAAAGTTCAAGTTATTAATAAAATGCACACAAGCTAATATAGTAATCAATTTATCTAACAAGCATTGCTAGCAAGCACTAGAATATACTAAAGATATAAGACATAGCTCATCCACCTTTTATTTTGTTTTCCTTTTTCTCTCTTTTTTTTATCACACCATGCATGAATTAAAACATGAATGCAAAAGAAGAAAGAAGGGATGCATACAACAAAAAGCCAACAACTCTTCCCCTCAATTGATACCAAAAGGATGAATAACACCTAATTCTCCCCTAAGAAAAGCAAAGCGAGAAGAATCCAAAGGTTTGGTGAAAATATCTGCAAGTTGCAACTTTGTATCCACAAATTTCAATTCAATGTCCCCCTTTTCAACATGATACCTCAGAAAAAAACATAAACTCCCCTCAAATTAACCTCCAATTTTCTCAAAAGAAAAATCAGGAAGAAATCAAGGATTTTTGAAGAAACCATCCAATTGCCAAAGGTATCACCAAGGTTCTCATAAATTGACATGTATCCACTTGTACTAACAAAAACTACTACCTGTAACACTAGCATATAAAAAGCTAATAATCAAGAGAGTAGAACAAAAATTATGTCAATCCAAGATTACCTTGATGTTACCGTGAAAAGCAATTGTTGTCTTCACGTTGCACACACATGGGGAGTATGCCATCAAAATACCTATGAATAAAAAGATGTCGAGGCCTCCGTGTTGGGGTTAGAAATAAGAAATTTTGGAATCCAGCACTGAGTCACACGACCAGTAGAACCAGTAGGTAAATATGCACATATAAAATCAGAATCAGACTTACCTAAAAACTTACCTTGTCGCTTCACAAAAGTCTGATTTGAATTATGCACAAAACTGCCCCGTGGCTGGGCCCGACATTTGTTGTACCTACGGTCTAACCGAGCACTTAGTGTCGGTCGGCCTGGCCGGTCGGTCCAGGCGATCGGTCGATGTCTGGCTCCCAGACCGTGCTCCTTGAACCAAAACCCGATTTTTGCCATAGTCGTTTTCCAAAAGCAATTTCACTTTCCTTTTTCTATTTACGGGCAAGTCTAAAACAAAATCCAACCAAATATCCATCTTTTCCACAAAACGAACAAGTGTATTTCTCACGATGATTAGAAGCACAAGTAGAAATAGATGGTTTAGCAACAAGAGGTTTTGCAATCACAGCATTGGTTTTGGAAGATGATGCATTCAAAGAAGTCATGATGACAGAGATTTAAAACCAATGGGTTTAGGATCCGGTTTAGTCAAAATTTCACCTCTCTCGAGTTATACTCAAAACAAAGCAGGGGGATGCCTAGAAAATTGAATATAGGGATCAAAACCTAACCCACATTGTCTGTGCTAACCTTTGATTGATCCAAAATCATGTTGAGATTCTTTTTACCATCAGAAAAACGTTGCAAAGAACGTTTTAAGTAATAAATCTCTTGAGTCAAAGTACCACAATTTTTGCAAGCATCCAAAAGACCTTTCTGTTTTCTACAAGTTTGACAAGAAAACACTTCATCTTGCTTAACAGTTTCTTTCATATGCCTAACATGACCTAAGGCATCCTTTAATTTCAATTCATTAGCAAGACATGATGAGCAATGTTTTGCACTAGATTGTTTTAACCTTTTAGCGCTAATTGCATTAAATATAGAGCTAGCAAACAAGGCAACTTGATATTTCTTTAAAGCTCCTTTTGTTAAAAACAATTCATCGGTCAATCTAGTGTTCATGGCAAAGCTAAGAGCAAGACAAGATTCAAATTTTTGAGTTCTCTTAGATTCAATATCAAGCTTCTTGGCATAAACATCTCTAATTGACTTAATTTCAGCAAATAAAATCTCACAAGATTTGCAGTCATCATCATTAGAAGCAAGAGATCTTAATCTATTATTTTCAGCTTTAAGAGAACCAATAACTACTTCTTGTTGATTAATCTTCTTTTCAAATTTAGAAATCTTGTAACCAAGTCTAGCAATAACATCCTGAAGATATTCAACACTAGGAGCAGGAGTTACCTCATTATCATCTTCAGAATATTCATCAATGCTGCTGGCCATGAAACAAACTCCAGCAATGTTCTTCTCCTCGTCATCATCTTCATCACTTTCAAAATCAACATCACTTGATTCTCGAACCGCTTCATATGCTGCATCAATTGCCTTTTGATAGAACTTCTTCATCTTCATATTTTTTGCCTGCTTCTTGCTCTGCTTAGCTTCCTTAGATCCATCTTGAGCTTTTTCCTCCTGTGTACCTTTTTCAGCCTTGGGACATTGGGAGCGGATGTGTCCTGGTTGACCACAGCCAAAACACTGGATTGGTCCTCCTCTTCTCCTGGACCTGACATTATTCACAGCTTGAGAAATTCGATTAGCAAGCGATACCAAGTCCTCCTCACTGATTTCTTCTAGTTGATCATTGGACATGGCAGAGAAAGAAGCAAACATCGACTGTGAAGAAGAATCAGAAGATGCAGAAGTAGACACTAAGGCAGAAGATTTCGAATCAGTCCTTTTAGAAAGAATGTTCAACTCATAGGTTTTTAATTTAGTATAAAGAACATCCCAAACTTTCATATCAACAGATTCTTGAATTGAGGTAACCTTGACTTCCCAAACTTTCATATCAAGACTATTCATAAAATGATGAGCAACCTTAGATTGAGAATAATTATCATTATAAGAAGAATCAACAGATCTAAGATTACTCAAAATTTTGTTAAAACGGCCTAGATAGTCATCCAATGACTCTCCATGTGTCATCTCAAATTTGATGTACTCTTTTTTGAAAACATCTTTTCGCAACTCTTTAATGTTTGAAGAATCCAGTATGAAAATCATTCAAAGCTTTCCAAATCTCATTTGCAGTGGTAAGATGCGAAACACGATCAAAATCGGAGCGAGAAATTGCATTAAGAATAATGTTCTGAGCTTTGCAATTATTTTCAAAATCCAATTTGAGAGTAGGAGTATCAATGCGATCAGGGATGTCATAAGATTCTGAAACTTTTAACCAAATGTCATAACCTTGAGATGTTATGTAAGATTCCATCTTTTTCTTCCAATAGTCAAAATCGGTTCCATTGAAAACATGAGGTTTGTTTGAAAACCTTTCAGCCATGGCAAAAGATTAGAAAAGAAAATCAAGAACGAGCTCTGATACCACTTGTAGGATCAAACAAGACCAAACAAACCTACCAGAGGGGGGAGTGAATGGTAGGAAAAACCAAAAACCAAATCTTTTGCGGAATTAAAAGATTTACCTCTTACCGATGAAACCAATCTACAAAGCGACAATGAAGAGGAACTGTTGAAGCCGCCGCGGTCACACCACCTTACCTGCCCTGGTCAGACCGCCCCTCCTGGCCGGTCAGAACGCAGCCTAGCCTCCGGTTGGACCGTCGCCGCAACCCGCCGGTCAGATCACGCGCACACCTGCGGTCAGACCGTCGAGATCCAGAAAACATCGAAAGATGAACTCTCGAAGAAGTAGATCAAACTATTTCAACTTTATTGCATCTAAAAGTGTTTACAAAGTGCAACAACAGCACTCCTCACCAAAATCTCAACCTAACTCAAAACCCTAGCTATTCTCTCAAGTTTCGCTCTTGAAAATCGATGTCTAGGAGGCACACCCTCCCTCTAAATTTCTACCACAAAATCCTCCTACTCAAAGTAGGAGTAGACCTCCTATTCAGAATAGGACTCAACCTCCTACTCATAGTAGAAGTAGAACTCCTATTCCTAATAGGACAATTTCAATCTAACTTTTAGAATTTAGCCTCCCTTCCAAATTTGACTCCGCATACGATCCATCTCGTATGCCATATGAATTCTCCATCTTCCATGTGCATTATCCTTTAGCCTTTTAGTATCCCGCGTGCTGGACGTCTACTTCTCCCAAGTCGACTTCGATTCGACACCGGCAATACTATCCGAGGCCTCAAGCGATACCTGCACACATAGAACAAAGAAACGATATACCGAGCACAAGTTTGTCCAAACTTGACTCACATTAGCTTTTCAACAAAGAAATCATCTAGAAAATAAATCCACAAAGAGACAATCCAAAACCGAGAAATCAGAGACGGTCGGTCAAACCGCTGCCGGTCCGACCGACCGAGAGTCGGAGTCGACCGCGAGTCGAAGTCGGTCCGACCGACCGTGAGTCGGACTCGCCGGCCGACCGCCCACACACCTCCAGGGCCGACCGTGCACATACACCTGGTCTCGACTGGGCCATGTCCGGCCTGGTCTAACCGCCACACAAAAAATCACACATTCAATTCAAAGCATAAATCCAATCGCAAATCCAATGTTTCATCACATAAACTATAAATCAAACTCATTTGATTCAACAGCTTGAACCAAAGGCGGCCACTGTTCGGCCTGGGCAACGGAAGAAGAAAGGAGGGAAAGAAGGAAAGGGGAACAGAAAAAGAAGAAGAAAGAGGAAAAGAAAGGAAAATAAAATAAAAATTTGGAGAAAAAGTAAAAGGAAATTGATCTAAGGTTGAAGAGTGATCATGCTCAATTTTTGGAAATTTCCTTTGAATAAAAGTTAAATTGGGATTTTTAAAAAAGATAGAAAATAAGGATTTAATGGATGTTTGATTTTTAAATTAGAATTAGGGAAAATTTAGAAAGAATTTAATTGACCGTTTGAAATTAATTTAAATTCAATTTTTAGGAATTTCCTTGAATTAAGGATTAAGTTGAGTTTTTTCCAAAATAAGGGCAAGAATTAATAAATTTGGGATTTTTAAATTAAAATAAGGAGAATAAATAAAGAATATAAACAAATATTAGGAAATTTTAAATGTTTTAAAATAGAACACACAATAATTCTATTTACAAAAAATTTCTATGTTTATTTGAGTATTTTTAAAAATATGAATTTTTGGGATGTTACGAGATCTACCCTCCTTAAAAGAATCTCGTCCCCAAGATTCGGCTGAGTCTCGAACAATTGTGGGAACTTCTTTTCTAGCTCTGATTTTATTTTCCAAGTTGCTTCTTGCTCTGTGTAATTTTTCCATTGGACCCATTAAAATTTTATATTGTGGTTCCGTAGTTTCTGTTCAGATACTTCTAATATTTTCTCAGGCTCTTATGCATAGGTTAAATCAGGTTGTAACCTCTTCGGTTGGCTGTTTCAAGCATTTCTTAAGTTGTGAAACATGGACTATCGGGTGTACTTCACATTATTCAAATGGTAAATGTAACTGATAGGAAACTTCTCCTCTTTTCTTCAGAATCCGGTATGGCCCAGTATACCTTGGAGATGGTTTCCTTTTCATCTGAAACTTACGTACACCCTTAAACGGTGTCACCTTCAGGTAGACAAAATCTCTGATTTTAAAACTCAAATATTTTCTTCGGTTATCACTATAATTTTTCTTCCTTACTTGGGCAGCTCTCAATTTCTCACTTATAATCATGATATGGGCCTCTGCATTATGTGTTAATTGTGGCCCTATAACCTGTCTTTCCCCAACTTTTGTCCAATTAAGGGGAGTTCTGCACTTTCGGCCACACAGTGCTTCAAAAGGTGTCATTCCTTAAACTGGATTGATAATTGTTATTGTATGAGAACTGTGTGAAGGGTAGGCAGATATTCCATACAGGTACATATACTAACACACAAGCTCTCAACATATATTCGAGGATTTGGTTTACTCTTTCCATCTGTCCTCCAGCTGCGGGTGATAGGCTGAATTGAACCCACATTTGGTACCCATGAGTTCCTAAATTGTCCTCTAGACCCTAGATGTAAATTGTGATTCTCGATCTGATACAATCCTCAGGGGTACTCCATGTTATATGACTATTCTTGTCAAATATATCTCGGCCAATTGATCCCTTCCATAAATCTGTTTAATAAGGATAAAACAGGCCACTTCGTTAGCCTATCAACAATAACCCAGATGGCATCATATCCTTCTTTTGTTTTTGGTGGACTTGTAATAAAGTCCATCCCGATCTCATCCCATTTCTATTTAGGACAAGGGAGTGGTTGCATTAACCTTGCAGGTATTTGATGATCTGCTTTCACCTTTTCTGGGTCTACTTTTACTCCTTTAATATTATAATATGTCCAAGAAATTGTACTTCCTTCATCCAAAACTCATATTTTGAGGACTTAGCATACAGTTGGTTCTTTCTTAATTTCTCCAGAGCCAATCTCAAATGCTCCCCATGTTCTTCTGTACTGGTAATAAATGTTATTTTTGGTATATCTTCCTTTTTGATTCTAAATTGATGGACCCTGACCTCAAATCTATCTTTGAAAATACCCTGTCTCCTCTTAACTGATCAAATAGATCATTAATTTTTGACAATGGGTACTTATTCTTAATTATGACCTCATTCAATGTCCTATAGTCTATGCACATTCTTAATGTCCCATCCTTCTTGTTTGCAAATAGTACTGGGGCTGCCTACTCTAAAACACTTGGCCTTATAAATCTTTTTTCCTCCAATTCATCTATTTGCCTTTTCAACTATGCTAACTCTGGTGCAGCCATCCTATACATGGCTTTAGCTATTGGTTTAGTACCGGGTCTCAGCTCAATTGAAAACTCAATGTCTCTTTCCGGTGGCATTCCAGGAAAATCTGTTGGGAATACATCCGGAAATTCTCTGACGATCGGTATTTTCTCAACTCCTTCTGCTACAACGACATTCAAAGCTGTCGGTAATACTAATAATAGGGGTTTCTTAGCTCTGTACTTCACTTCTTTACCACCTATACTTGTTAAACGAATAATCTTATCCTCACAATCCATTCCCCCTTATGCTTATGCAACCAATCCATTCTCAAAATCACATCCAACCCTCGCATTTCTATGAGGATAAGGTCTGCTGTGAACATGACCCCTTCAATCTGGATCTCTACTTTTCGACATTTAAATTGGGACTTCATATCGGATCCAGGGGCATAAATCACATGAGTATTATTTAGAGCTACTAGGCTTAATTTTATTTTCTTTACCATAACCAAAGAGATAAATGAATGTGTAGCACCCGGATCAAATAAAACCAAAGCATGCTCTGATTTAACAGGGAACATACCGATCATTATATCCGTAGCTCCTTTAGCACTCTAGGTGGTCACATTTGTTACCTTCCTTGAACAGCTCCAGGATTAGGCCATCCACGCCCTGCTGCTGCTCCTTTGGCTTGTATTCCATGGTATGGCACCGTGGGTCCATGGTTTGGAGACCTTACCCCACGTCATACCACGCCCTGAGTTAGTGGTACGAGACGCGGTGGTAGATCGGACGACCGGCAACGCGAGAGGGTTAGGGTTCATGGCGGCGGCGGTGCGTGAGCTCGGTTCACCGACCATGGCCGTGCGGCGGCCGGCCGACTCACCGACGACATGGGAAAATGGTGACGGGTCGCGACGCAAACGGCGGTGGGTGCGGGACGGCACGACGATGACGCCGCGAGCAGTGGTGGCACGGATTTGCACACAGAATTGAAGAAGGGAGGGAGAGGAGGCCTCACCGGCGATGGAGATGACGACGGTGGCCGATGGCGGCAAAAAAAGGGCGTCGGCGATTTAGGGCTTAGATTCAAGCGTCACAAACGGAAAATGACGGCGGGATCCGTGCGAATTTTATAGGGGCGGCAAGGCAACAAAATTGCGCATGGATTCACGCGGATTTCTCTCACCGTTGCAAACGGATTCGGAGAAAGAGAGAGTTTGGCACCGGATTTTGCTAGGGTTTGGGCAAGCACGGCCTCGGACTCGGTGGCGCTGGGGTGCGATCGTGTGCGGCGTGGCACGGCGCGGGGTGGGTGCGGTGCGGCGTGAAGCGGCATGCTCGGCCACAAGCGGCATGGGCGGTGCGAAGCGGCGTGCTCGGCCACGAGCGGCATGGGCGGCACGAATGACGTGCGGTGGCACGGCTAGGTCGGGCGCAGAAAGGACAGGTCTGACAGGTGAGCTCCACCTGTCGGTGGCCCGAGGGAGCGGGGGAGGGGAGGCGGACTTGGGCGTGGCGTGGCTTGGCTCGTGGGCAGGGGTCCACGGCCAATGAATTGAATATTGGGTTTGATGAGCTTCCATAAGAATCAGCTTCTTCAATTATTTATCTTCTAGCACACACAATCTCTTTCCCATCCAGATCGTTCCATGCTCGTCTTCTGTAAAGTCGCGAGCTTTTCCGACTCTCATGTTCTTCTTGAGTTCAGCTATCTCGGGATCTGACGCCTAAGCAGCCCGAATTTGATCTATGAGAGTGGGTTGAGCTTTAAGAGCGGCCACAAATCCAAAATCCACAACCTACAGGTTCAGGCGCTCAAATTCTTACTGCAACTGGTTACACATTCTCTCTACGTTAATGGTGTTGCAGTAACTCTTCCGGCTCAAAGCATCTGCTACCACATTAGCTTTGCCAGGATGATAGTGTATTCTCAAATCATAATCTTTGATCAATTCTAACCATCTTCGTTGACGAAGGTTCAAGTCTGGTTGGGTGAAGATATACTTGAGACTTTTATGATCCGTGTACACTTCACAGCGATTGCCGATTAGGTAGTGTCACCAGATTTTCAAGGCATGGACCACTGCGGCTAACTCCAGATCATGGGTCAGATAGTTGTTCTCATGTGGGCGCAACTAACGAGAGACGTATGCGACCACTTTGCCTTCTTGCATCAACACACATCCCAGCCCTTGGCAGGACACATCACAATACACTTGAAATTCTTTTGCTGGATCCGGCAGTATCAAGACTGACGCAGACACCAACTTCTTAAGCTCTTCAAAACTCTTGTTACATTCTACTGACCACTTGAATTTCTCATCTTTCTTCAACAATTGTGTCATTGGCTTGGCAATTCTGAAGAAATTCTCAATGAACCGACGGTAATAACCCGCAAGTCCAAGGAAACTTCAAATCTGAGTGACTGTCTTTGGTGAGGTCCACTTGGTAACTGACTCCACATTCGACGGATCCACGGCCACTCCTTGGGCATTCACAATGTGGTCGAGGAACTGCACTTCCTTTAACCAGAAGGCACACTTGCTAAACTTGGCGTAGAGTTGATGATCCCTCAACTTCTCGAGCACTAACCGAAGATGATGCTCGTGTTCCTCCTCGGTCTTGGAGTAGATCAAAATGTCATCAATGAACACCATGACAAATTTGTCCAAGAATTCCATAAACACCTTGTTCATCAGGTTCATGAAAAAGCTGGTGCATTGGTTAGTCCAAAAGACATGACCGTACACTCGTACAGACCGTACCGAGTGATGAAGGCGGTCTTGGGGATATCCTCTTCCCGGATTCCCAATTGATGGTAGTCTGATCTTAGGTCTATCTTGGAGAATACATTTGCCCCCTTGAGTTGATCAAACAAATCATCAATCCACGGTAGAGGATACTTATTCTTAATAGTAACCTCATTGAGTGCGTGATAATCGACATACATTCTCTTGGTCTTGTCTTCCTTCTCTACAAATATCACCGGAGCACCCCAAGGTGACGTGCTCGGGCAGATATAACCTTTCGGCAACTATTCATCAACCTGCTTCTTGACTTATGCCAACTCGTTGGCCCCCATTCTATATGATCTCTTATGAATTGGGGTGGTCCGAGGTACTAAATCAATCTAGAATTCAATTTCTCTTTCTGGTGGCATCTTGGTTAAATCTTTCGAAAAAACTTCAAGATATTCCCCGACTATGGGGATGTCCTCTAACTTCATTGGGGTCTTTGCTGCTAATTCAGACGATTCCCCGGTAGAAACATGATTCAAACTTGCAACAGTCTTTGCTGGCATGGGAGAATGAAAAAAATCTCTTCTCCTTTTCCATTGATTAAAGTGATCGTGCGACTAGCACAGTCAATCACTCCCTTATGACTTGACAACCAATCCATCCCAAGAATGACATCTAGGTCTTTGGATTTAAGAAGGATAAGATTGGCTAGAATTTGGGATCCTTGGATTTCTATTGCCACCGAGGGACAGTAGTGAGTGGTGTCCAAATGATTTCCAGGGGTTTGAACCCACATAGGTATCTTAAGTTCCACTACTGATAACTCATGTGCCCCAACAAACTGCTTGGAAATAAATGAATGCATAGCACCAAAATCAAATAATATTGTAGCAGGAGTGAGATTCATAGTAAACGTACCCAGTGTAACTTCGGAAGCTGCTTGCGCCTCTTCTACGGATGCATGATTGACATGAGCATGGATGAATCTAGGTCCGGTGCGCTTCGGCTTCAGACACTTGTCTACAAAGTGCCCAGCTTCACCACAATTGAAACAGACTCCTGGTTTCCCTCCGAAGTCCTTTCTTGGAGGTGGTGGCTTGGACTGCTGCTAGGGTGGCGCTGTTGGAGGACGCGGAGTGGGATTGCGTTGTTGCTATCCACTGCCACTACTGCCAACTTGAAAGTTCCCTGGGTGGTAAGGCCGATGCTGATGAACGGTCATGGTGGTAGGTCCACCATGACCTCCGGGCATGAAGCGTGGTCTCTGCTGATTTCCTTGCTGTTGAGGAGGCCTGAACTACACTGCCTTTCTTTTCTTGACCATCTTGTTGCGCTGGTCTTCCTGCCGAATAGCCTTGTCAACCAGCTTCTCAAAGCTAACATATTCCCCTGAGATCAGCTTGTCAGTGAGTTCATCATCCAAACCAGCCAAGAATTTCTCTTGTCTTTCTGTATCAGTGTGCATGTCGTCTAGGGCGTAACGTGCAAGACGGTTGAACTCATGCAGGTACTCAGTGACTGACTTGTTGCCCTGCTCAAGAGAACGAAACTCACGCTTCTTCTGTGCGACTATTCCTACAGGAATATGTGCTGTCCTAAAGCTGCGACAAAACTCTTCCCATGTGACTGCTGCTCCAGCTGGGCGAGTGACCAAGTAATTGTCCCACCAAGCAGAAGTGGGACCTTGCAACTGATGTGTAGCAAAAAAAAATTCTCCTAGTCTGTGCATTGCAGTAGATCCAGCTTCTTGTCAATAGCATGAAGCCAGTCATTGACCTCCTTAGGGTTAGTAGTGCTGGAGAAAGTTGGCGACCGGACACGAAGAAACTCTAGCAACTTGGATTGAGGTGGTGGAGGAGCAAATTGGTTGTTCTGCTGCTGCTGCTGCATCTGTTGCAACATTTGTTGTTGCATCTGCTGGTGCTGTTGTTGCATCTACTACATCATCACAGCCATCATCTGCGTCTGCGAGGCAAGCACTTGAGCAATAGTGAGATTCTTAGGTGGTGGTGGAGGAGCGTTGCCATTCACATCGTGGTTGTCGTTGTTGTTGCCTGACTGCCCATTGTTGTTGTTCGCTCCGCTGGTCCTGGTGTTCACCATCTGGAGAAGACGACCGAACAAAAAGAGAAAAGAAGAAAAACATGCTGACCTAGAAAATAAACTTTATTATTGGAATTCAAATGCATTGTTCTGGTCTTGATTAAAACAAGGGAAAATCACGCAACATCCTTAATTGGATAGCCATACCACACTCGATATAGATTGCCAGCTACCCCACATACAACAAACCTAACACACAATAACTACCAAGCAGACAAACTATGCAAATCGGTAAAAACTAAGAGTGGCGACTAGAACGATCTGAGAGCCTCCGGCGAGCAGTGGAGTTGGCACTGCTCCCTTCAGAGAGTTCCCATGCCCTGGGATGACTTCTAAAGTTCTCCGTCTTCGTGTCTGTCTTCGATTCTTCGCTTGGCTATTCAGAGCTCGAGCTGCTACCAGAATCAGAGACAGTGACCCATCCAAAACTGCCACCTCTGCCCTTCTCCTCAGAGCTTTCCAGATCCATGTCTTCAGTTGAATGCTAAGAGATTGAATCACTGGAGATGGAGGTCCAACCGTTGTTGCCACCTCCGCCCTGGTATGTCGAAGCCAGGGCGAAAGCGAGAGCGGGTCCTGCAGCGGGAGCCAGAGCTGGAACTGGAGGAGCTGGTGGAGCTGATGGAGACGCAGGAGGGGTTGGAGGAGGAATCCGGGGTGCCAACTGGATACGCACGGGTGCAGTGGTCTTTCGGGGCGTAGTGCGGATCCGGATGCCACCAGGTGCTGGGAGTGCTTTCAACTCAGCGACCACCTCGTCTTGCAAACTGACAATCCTCATCATCTTCCTGTCATTCAGAGCCTTGGCTGCCTTGTGCAAGTCAAAGTGCATCTTGTTCAGTCCCCTGATCACCATGCACATGCGGCCGAAAGTAGAGTCATTCTCATCTACCGTACACTTGAAAGTGCTGACGTTGGAGGAACTGTCACAACGGGGATGGTAGCGATAAGCGAAGGTGCGAAGGTCGTCGTCGTGCAACTCCCTCATCCTAGCCATCATCAGATACGCGGCTTCTTGATAGTCATGCTCAGCTGTGCCTCCCAAAGCTATGACCTCCATGTTGGGAATACAAGTTCCCACAAAACCGTAAACCTCCACACGAACACGGTGAGGCAACTCGCCACTGAGAGGTGTGAGGGTAGTGTACTCCGGCGCTCCAGGGTACCCAACTGCGAGGGCCATGCGAGCCAGCTCTGCGACAAAACCCACCATACCTTTTCCACAGTGCGTAGCTGGGGAACCTGCCATCTATAGAAGACAAAGGAATGAGAATCAATGCATGCTCAAAACCAAAAGACCTCAGACCCATTTTCACAAATTCTAAAACCCTAGACTGACTTTACTCTTTTTAAAACCTTCCTTTTAAGGAAAAGCCAAGATTTTTTTCAAACTTATGCAAATGAAAGGATTTTAGAGGCCTCTTAGGGTTTCCAGTGGGCTTGTCCTACAGTCAAAGGAAGGCTCTGATACCAACTTGTCATGCCCAGAAATTCAAGCCAGAATTTCCGCACCTAATTTATGCATTCATTTCTCGTCCAGGCATCAGCCGAGGTACACAAATTGAAAATTATTGATATTATAGAATCCTCGTCTTAGAAACAATATAAATGATTACATAAATGCAGCGGAAAAGAAAAAGACTACGACGAAACTCCAACACACCACAGACAACCTTGACGTCAGACGCAAGCCTAAACCTCGTCGAAACTTTCTTCTTCTGCTACTTCTGGCTCTGGAGGGGGGAAAAATTGAGCAAGGCTGAGTACTCCCACTATACACAACAGGTCATACCGGAAGAGAAGGTATGATGCAGGATAGTCCACAAAGAAGGAATATAGTCTCATTTGCATAAACAACATTTCAGAAATAATAATAGTTGAAAGCAGTAAAACAGTAATAATAATTAAGCAATATTAAACAAACATTGTCCAATGTTAAACCCACGTTGCAACAGGCCCAACCATCCACCTAAACTAGTCAAGTTCCATTGGTCAAATCATTCCTTAAATGAGACTAATCACGATGAATCTGGTTGATCGCCTATAACCGCGGGCACGGCTACTCGAATAGTTCTAACTCTGATTAGAGGTATACAAATTTACCCACAAGACAGAGTCCCATGACACGTAACCATGTGTCGGTGTACCACCATGATACCCCAGAAAGGAACTGTGACAAGACCCTTCACATAACCCCCTCTAACCAATCGTACCACACCAAGGTTTCGCCCCCACTCCCCTCGGGGTAATGGGCAGCCCCCTCTCGTGCCGTGGTGAATCCGAAAGCCGATCAACCCTTAAAACCGGGGCCGACCCAACTCCATCACGCCCACCCTCACTAAGGTACGTCGGCTGGAGGCAGCTACACTACAGATCCAGCCATTACCCATGCTGGCTTGTGGTATGCATGGTAATTCTTCCAGGGTTTCCGAAGAACTGGTCCTTAATTGTCATGAGCACCCTAAACACACATCCAACCATGTGCTCAACACCCGCTGTTATCATATTTCAGTATTATTAGAACAATATCACATACTTGACATCATCTAAGCATTAGTCTCTACTGAAATATTTGATTAATGTGACTCCCGTTGTGAGCTAATTGATCTAAGCCAGGATAAGCATTTTCCTAAACCAATATCTAGTCATATTGAACCCAAGTTATCAATGATATGAGGTATTCAATCCCAATGGCTGAGTACAATAGGTATAAAAGCCCCATGAAATGACATTCTAAAACAAGTGCAATATTTGAGAGAAAAGATATATTTAAATAAAATAGATATAATATGATCAATGTAAAGTATTACTTGCCTTGCTCTGAATATTGGGAAAAATCGGCGACTACTTCAAAGTAAACGGGATCACCGTAATTATCGAATCTACATGACAAACAAAGCACTCAATAAAACATGCTAAAAGTCTATTTAAACAGACAAGAAACTATTTTTAATGGATTTTTGACATTTTTTGGATTTAATGAAATTTGAATGGACTAAAACGGAGCTCGGATTAAAAAGATATGAATTTTAGAAGTTTAATTGCGATTTTTAAACTAAACAGAAAAGACTAATTAATTTATTACGCAATTAAGTCCCTTGCTGACGTAAGCACTGGCGCGGGCGACGGGTAGGGCTGACGTCATGATTACGCAAGCGGCGGGCCCGGCCTAGGGCTGACGCAAGTGGGGCCCGGGCTCGGTCTACCGTGGACCGAGTCCACGGGTGTGGGCGGCGACGGGACACATGGCGCAATCCGACAGCATGGCGGCGGCGATCAGACGGTGGGGCGTGCGAGCGGGATCGGACGGCCCCGATCTACCCACGCGGTAGATCGGACGGCCCGCAACGCGTGAGGGTTAGGGTTCGCGGCGACAGTGGCGCAAGCGGCGGCGGGTGCAGGACGCCACGGCGACGACGCTGTGAGCGGTGGCGGCACGGGCTTGCGCACGGAATTGAAGAAGGGAGGGAGAGGGAGGCCTCACCGGCGATGGAGACGACGACGGCGGCCGATGGGGCGAAAAAGGGCGTTGGCAATTTAGGGCTTAGATTCAAGCGGCGTAAACGGAAAACGACGGCGGGGATCCGTGCGGATTTTATAGGGCGGCTAGGCAACGAATTGCGCACAGATTTGCCGTGGATTTCTCGTCGTTGCAAATGGATTCGGAGAGAGAGAGAGAGAGTCTGGCGCCGGATTTTGCTAGGGTTTGGGCCGGTGCGGGCTTGGACTAGGCGGCGCGGGGTGGGTGCGGTGCGGCGCGAAGCGGCCCGGCTCAGGCGCGAGCGACGCGAACGACATGCGGCGGCTCGACTTGGTCGGGCGTGGAAAGGATGGGGCCGACAAGTGGGCTCCACCTGTCGGTTGCCCGGTGGCACGGGGAAGGGGAGGCAGACTTGGACGCGGCGTGGCTTGGCTCGTGGGCCACGGCCCACAGCCGAAGGGAGGAGGAGGCGCACGCGGCGGCTACGGCTTAGGCCGAAGAAGGTGGGCCGGCGGCCCAAGGAGGAAATGGGCGGGAATCCGTATGGGTGGATAGGAAAAAAAGGAAAATGAATTTCTGGGACTTAACTTAACCGCAGTTATTCACTTAAATTGATTAAAAATATTTCTAGTTCTCTGAAAATTCCACTAAAAATTCAGTTAATGTATGTTGACACGTAGAATTTAAGAAAAATCCTACCATGTCATTTCCACTTATTAAATGTATTTTAAAATTAATTGTTTGCTCCAGAATAATTCCAAAAATTCCTAATTGTTTTAGGGCGAAATACTTAAATGATTTTGGGGCAAAACTTAGGGTGCGACAGGCGAGGCAGGGTCCGGTAGAGGAGGGTCCGGTAGAGGAGGGTCCGGCTGAAAGTGTGGCTGCCCATCCTGGGGGACCGGGTCCTCGTCGGTCGGAAATTGGTCCAGGAACTGTCCATTGAGGATAAAGACAGGCACCGTCCAGGATCTCCCCGTGCCGTCAAACAGTGAGCCCGTCGAGAGCACAATGCTACGCGGCACTCTGTTTGTGCTCAGAATGAGCATGCGGACAAGGATCCTTGACCTATTGGCATCCCGGTGCCAATCCAACAAGCGTCCAAAGGAGGCTACTGCCACTTGAATGTAGGTGTCATTTTGGTAGTCCAGCGGAAAGGCCAATAGCATAATCCCACAAAGCCTAGTGTAGCTGCAAGATCTGGTATTGATGCCATCATCATGCTTTACTACCCTGATAACGTGATCTTGGACTGGGTGGAAGGGAGAGTTACGCACCAACCTATCACGTTGTATCACCGAGCAAAGCTTGATTAGCCCCAACCCTAGGGGAGAAAGGTGTGCTTCCACAATGCGTACTTGTTGGTCCTCTTCTAGGAAGTTGCACACATTAGTTAGCTTGGAGAAGGAGGTTTTCATCTTGTGGCATCGGCTCAAGAGAAACGATTGCATATTCTTCATATCCTCTTGGGGGTTCCCCTCCCAAAGCAACTCGGGCTATCGCCGGCCGAGCCCACCCATGGTCGACTTAGAGGTCGCCGATGAAGAAGGGCGTCGGGTTCACTGGGAAGTTGGCCATTGGAGTAGTATGGCGGTGGAGAGCAGTGCAAGGAACTGGAACGACTGAGAGGCCGATTTGAGATTTGGATGAGGAAGAAGAAATTTGGGGGTGATGAAGCGGAGAGGCAGAATGATCAGCAGATGGGAAGTATGGGGTAGTTTTTGCTCTTGTTCGTGAGAGAGAGGGGTGCGAGAATCGAGGGCGGCGTCCGATGGTTTCCAAGAACCAACTTTTGGACTCCAGGATACGCTGGGGATGACACGAGTCAAACCACCAAGTTCACCGTTCCGGTCTCAAGCCACAGACTTTTTCGGACGCCACATGAGATGTGAGGTATGCCGCAGGCGTGCCGAGCAACGCTTAGAGGTGTGGCCGAAATTTTTGCACCGCTTGCACCGGGTTCTCCCTGGGTAGTTAATGCTGACATGACGTGGATTGAGACATGAGGTACAAAGCCTTGAAACAAGGGATACGATGGTGAGAGATTGTGTAGGCAAAGATTTCGAAACCACCAGATTGGCGCTTGGACTAGCTTCATGAATACGAGTACGATGCCGAAGAACAATCGACCGTTTCAAGGAAGAACGAAGAGCAGACCCAATAATCTCTTTCAAAAGACGAGGAGCTGAGTTCCCAAAAACCAGCTTGCCAGGGAATAAGCAAGAATCACCATCAATAGGGACCAAGAAGGAACCGAAGGAAATTGAACTCGATCTTGTAGAGGCCTTAGAGGGAGAAGAGATTAGATTTTTGGCAAAAGAGACCCTCTTCTCCATCTTACGAGCAAGCTTTTTTATCTCTTAGAGACCACTTTGGTCCATTCTTTCTCCTGTTCAATTTCCCACAGCCTCTTCTCACGCTCCCAGTTGGGGGTACCATTACTCCACAAATGAAAAGAGCAGTCAAAGCACTCCGTGATAACACGACGAAGTTTGTAAATATGAAATCCAACTTGCTTAGAGAACATGGAGAAGAGAAAATGGTTGTTGCGCAAGAAGAGAACATGAAAATCACTTGTCTTACCCCCCAGACAAGCTTGGAGGCAAGGACAACTGATTCCTTGGACAGACAAAAGAGGTGATGCCGAAAAGTAACAAGCAGGAAGAACAAACCCAAAGCAGAAGGAAAAGGGTGGTGGACCGGGGACCTAAAAAGCTGACGAACTTCATCTTGGAAAGCAAGCCCTTGATCAAAATCCATCTTGCTGGCCAACGCTGAAGGATATCCCATGTCTCGCTTCTCGGTGGAGGACAATCAACCTTTGACAGCAGATCGGATTCGAGGTTGGCGATGGCTAGGTGGAGCGAGGGCGAGTAGCAAGAGAGCCATCTGTTTCCAATATCATTCACTATCAACCTATTTATAAAAACATTAACAAAACCTATTTGTAATTTTGTTAGCGCCGGAAAAAGGATATATTTTCGTTTTCATAAGGACAACAAGTGAAAAATCCAGTGGTTGTTAGTGGATTAATACGACCCGGCCCGCTAGCAACAACCGGATGGGAGAAGCGGCTCACGGCCGACGTGGCGCGCGGCACCCGTCGTTGTCCAATTCCGTGATGCCAGCTGTGCAATATTCGCCGAAGCGTCTGGATCGATCGATCGGCCGCCGCGCGCGCCCCCGTCACTCGCTCGCTTCTCCGCGCACCATTTCCAAATCAATCATTCATCCGCTCGTGGCCTCGCGGGCCCACCCACTCCAAGGTTTTGGATCAAGCCGATTGGTCTATTCATCCATGGTATTGTTAACATCTTCAAAACAATTAATCTTAATATAATCACTCATTAGTTGGCGAACACTTGGCGAGTAATTATCCGTGATTATTGAGAAGGTTATCTACTTCTCTGCCCAGATAAGATGGGGCCATGTGAGTAGGAGAAACAATGAAAGTTGCATTCATGTTTTTTGCATTAATTAGTGGGGCTCTGTTCAGGGAAATGTTCTTTCTTTCCGATGATGATCAGATTGTTGTTGGGTTTTGCACAGATGGATATGTTCAGGGATGTTAAAATTGTCTCGTTTGGTCATTCTTGGGTTTGTTCGTAGGATAATTTTGGGCTAGTTGTTAGTTTGTTATTGATCAGTTCGAATAGACTGTGTAACCAGAACTTCTCTGAGTATCAGGAGCTAAATTCGGGAGATCTTTCTCATTTTTTTGAAAAAGGAAAACACCTCCTGAAAAATGATCGAACCTCACAGCTCGTCATTTCGCTTATGCATACGCTCATAAGCATAATTTTAAATTTCAAGATTTTATGGTTATTTTCATCATAGTTTATTTATAGTATTTTTTAAATCGCTAAGAAATCGTATGGATAAGTAGGGACCGTCAGTTTGCAGCTCACACAAATGTAGCAGGCGTCATGTCTTACTAGTTGTTTTCGTTTAAGCTAGCCTCTAAGTCCTACTATTTATCTTACTTTTCAAAGTCATAATAATGCTGGGAGAACTTTTCGTACGTCAATTTGCGGGCTGCATGATCGATCAGCAGCTCTGTTTACTGTGGAACTCTGTATTGCATCAGACGAAACTATGATATCACAGGAGAAGATGGTCCATTTTGTTCATCACATACACAACATCCAAGGGCATAATTCCAACAACTACTTGATTCCTCCCAATCCCAAAGGACAGCTATGACAATAAAGATGACTTTCTCCTCACAAAAATCAAAGTAATTTTCTTCAACACATGCGTGAAATTATAGTACCATCTGATCAGGACTAAAACTAATGAAATGATCCACTCCAATTCTTATAAAAACAACTGGAGTTGCATACCTTGATCATTACGGTTGATCCATTCTGGATCTGATATCATTTCCATGTACGTAAAACCACATGACAGCCACTGATCAAGTCTAATTCCCTCCTACTTAGCTAGCTAACTAGCATTGGTTATCTAAAGGGGAAAAATGCTAATCTACGGAGTGGCATTTCGCCTTGCCTTCTAGGATTGTCAGAGGGACCATTACCATGCACATGGAGCATTGGGTTTTCCAACTAAAAATCCTGTTATATGATTGAACCAAATGCCGTTTTGTTCTTGGGTAACAAGAACTTCATCCAAATTTTCTATCAGATGATAAATGAAAACAGTTAGTTTTTATGAGGTTCAGGAATCAGTGGGTGTGTGACGATTAGCAAATAATATAGAGCTCTCTTCCATTAACGAATTGTTTCAGATAGAAAAACGAATGAATGAATGCGTCCATCCAAAGAATCGCTGGAAGTACGTGTGCTGTAGGCTGGAGCACAGTGCCTTGGGATCTGAAATGATGAACAGGAGACAAACTGGATGAGCACGACGACGACGATCCTGCGTGGCAATGGCAGACAGCAACATGTGTGAGAGACTGCAGCAGCGGATTGAATGGAATCTATTTATCTGTACTAGCTACTGGCTAATTTAACCATGCAAGGGAAGGGAGCGTGCTGAATTGCTGATGGTCCATGAACAGCCTAGCAACAGCATGAATTCAGTCAGGGACCAGTTAGCGGAATGCTGAAATATTGCTGAACAAATCTTTTTGTGTTTGTCACTACGCGATCACACTGATAAAATCATGCAGACACAGCTAGCTAGCAATGCTATCCGGAGATATTATTGTCCTTGAAAGAGAAAATAAAGATCTTGATTTTGATGAATCGATGACAGGGATGGAATCGGATCGGGTGTGTGGATATTCTGAATGGTTTTGTTCTTTGGAAGAAATGCATATTATTTTGTGGGAAATGTTCTTTGTGCCTTGTGCAAATTAATCGTGATTGAATTAATTATGCAGCCGTGTACTACTGTTAAGATTATCTAAAAGATGTACTGCTGATAAGGATGGAATGGGTATAAAATGAATTTTACTCTACTCAGGGAACTCCGTGAACCTTTCCCGAATGCATCCAAGAAGCAGAGTTGTTAACATTGACTTGTTTCTTCAGGAAGATTTTACAGGTTTTGACAAACTTTTGATTTGGGTATTTGGTAAAAGGAAATTTTGAGAACTGGTATTTTGTAATTCGTAGTCCTTTCCGAAACCAGAGAACGCATATTTTGTAAATCAATTAATTTCAGAAGCTAGGAAAAACAAAAGGGACTATTTAGAATGCCGCAATTTTTTAATGAAAAACTTTCAAATATAATAATTTCACCATAAGCTACAATAACACATATATAAGTATTAAAAATTATATGTAATTTTATATCTAAATTATATTAGAGATTACCATATATATATATTATAGTTACACTATAATCATAATAATGTATAATCATACTATAGTTATAATGTGCTATAGTACAATTATATTATAATTATATTATAGTTATAGCTTTTGGCCTGATAATATCGTCTAACTAAAAATCTGTCGCAAGATTTTTCAAGGAAAAAACTTTCAATGCAACTATAGTATTAATATAATTATAGTATAGTACACTACTACAACTATATAGTGTAACTATATGTTACGTAAATATATATAGCTGGTAACTAATCAGAAAGTAGTTCGTGGGGTAGCACGGGCGCAGTGTGAAAAAGATGTTCTCTGTTAGATCCCCAGGCCCAGCCCCTTGCGCGAGGCTGCGAATTTTTTCTCTCAGCCCAGCACGAATCTTCAAGTGTATCAAACGGTTAATAAAATCGAAAGTTTCAACCACAAAAAACTGTCGCCAATTTTTTTAGCAAAACCAAAACAAAATGCTCCATACGTACTCTTTTTTACCTCAACCTTGAATCTGAACCGTTCGACTTTGACAATATTATGATATTATTAAGGTAAGTTGGTGTAAAAATTACAAACAGACTGCCAACATTTCTTCAAACTAATCAAAGCCTAGTACACCAATTCGTTGTACTTAAGCTCAACAACGTCACTGACTCTGCCACTAACTCCAATACCAACCGGAGAATAGGAATCGCTAATCTGCTGACTGTACAGATAATTAAACAGGTGAAAGTAGCCTCACACCCACGTACATCACGCCCATCTAGAGCTTAATTCCCCGATCGTGAATTATTTATTTTTTGCATGACAGCTCCTCTCATCCGTGCAGGATAACAAGGCAAATAAAACAAGCTGCTAAACTAGTTGTAGCTCACAAATGATTTTGTCAGCCGATGCATAACAGCAGAGGAAGAGACAGGATAACAAAAATGATTGGAGGATATGCTCTTGGGTGAGGGAAATATGCTGCTCAGCTCAAGGAAGGTTCTGGCAGGACGGAGATATCTTTAGGCTGTGTTATTTCTCGTCTTTCCAACTCATTTCTCTCATGTTTTTTATGCACACTATTCAAAATATTAAACTAATTTATTTTTAAAAATATTTATATAGAAAAGTTATTTAAAAATCACATTATTTTTTTTAAATAAATTAATAATTAATTAATTATATGTTAGTAAATTGTTCTGTTTTGTGTGTCAAAAGAATCAGCTACCAAAGAAATGCCGAATACAGCCATGGGATCGAGATGCACAGCGTTGAGTAGCATGTGTAACTGATGGAGATGGACTGGTTATTTGGTGGTAGCACTCTCCCTCCTATAGTCATTTAGGCTGTGTTCTTTTAGAGCAATTAGGAACCATTTCTCTCCGCACGAAAACAAAACGACATATTAGTATATAATTAGTTAAATGTTAGTTTACAAAAATTAAAAATAAATTAATATACTTTTTAAAGTAACTCTTTTATAATTTTTTTAAAATGTAAAAAACGTATCGTTTAGCAGCTTTTAGAAGCGTGTGTAAAAGAAAAAGAAAAATGTGAGGTTGAAAACTTGAAGAAAAAAAGCCTTATACTTCCTCCGTTCTCGGACAATAATAAACATTTTAGTTTATATAAAGAATATTGATTTAACTATTTATACTTTCTCTATTCTCGAATAACACAGAGTAATACACATTTTTAACCGTGAACGAGAGAGTTCAAAATTTATAACCAATTTATCCTTAACAATTGTTAGGAAATGAAATTAAGAAAAAAAAGTGCGGTGGCGAAAGGAATAATCCAAACAAAAAGAACCTTAATAAGGACAAATTTGAAATTTAACTAATTAAAATGTGGTGCTAACAAGTATATTTTAGAACAAATTATTTAATTAAATTTAGCAGCTATATATTTGAGAGCGAATAGATTTTAATATTAGGATAGAATTAGCGGTAATTTTTATTTAGTTGGATCAGTCAAAATTCAAAGTCGAGAACAATAGCTAGCGACGCTGATGATATCAAAAGTGACATGCACGTATGGTTCACATCATTAACCAAAAAGATGTATGACTTCACCTAAAAGGTTAAGGGAGAGCCAAAATAGAAATTAAGAGTTACAGTTCAGAAGGGCGCGCGAGCCGAAGTTCACGGGGGATCGAAGCGTGGATCGGGCGACAGCGTGAAACATTTGCATGGCAGCCACATGCTCCCAACTTATCCTGTCTGGTTGAATCATCGATCGAATCCTGCATGTGTCCCGCGCCGATCTTGTCTCGTGGAGGTGGTTATATATATATATATATATATATATATATATATATATATATATATATATATATATATATATATATATATATATATATATATAGTATATATATATGGAATATTGCACAATTTGAGCGTCTATAAAACTCAATTGAAAATAAACGTTCAAATTGTTTACATATTAATATTGCCTTATATACCAAATTTTATATTTTTTAATTTTTTACTATTTTATCAGATAGGTCAAAAATGCAATAATCCAACGATTTCTGGAGTATCTATTTTATTGCATTTTTGACCTATCTGATAAAATAGTAATAAAATTCAAAAAATGTAAAATTTGGTATACAAGGCAATATTAATATGTAGAACAATTTGAACGGTTCGGATTTTCAATTTGAGTTTTCAAATTAGAGATTCGCCACGCCACACGGATGAGGCAGCGCGCGCGCGCCACACATTAGCCCATCTATATATATATATAACTATCTATAAAGCAAGTAGTGTTTTCATCTAAATTTTGTTTTACCTGGCTATTTTGCAGAAAACCTCTTGAGTTTTTTGAAATTAACCCGCAGTCCGACTGACTATTTTAAAAAACCCAGTTAAAGAAGAAAAAAGGTTATTTTGCAGAAAATCGTTTGAGTGTTATAAAATTAACCCGTAGTCCCAATGTTGAAAAAAAGGGAGGGCTCGGATAAAAAAAGACCTCTCGCATCCCTCTCTTCAGTCCTCATCCGCGCCGCGCCCCGCGCTGCGCCTGCGCCCCTCCCTCCCATCGCCGCTCGGAGCTCCCGTGCCGCCACCTGAACCTTCGCCCTCCGTTTGCTTCCCTCCCTACGTCGTCGTCCCGTTACAACGCACGGGTATTTTGCTAGTATATATATTACTATTTATAAAGCAAATAGTGTTTCTATCTAAAATTTTGTTTTGCCTGACTATTTTGTAGAAAACCCCTTGAGTTTTTTCGAAATTACCCGTAGTGCCAATGCTGAAAAGAAAAGGAGGACTTTGATGGAAAAAAAGACCTCCCGCGCCCTCCCCCGTCCCCATCCGTGCCGCACCCGCGCCGCGCTCCGCGCTCCTCCCACCCATCATCGCCGGAGCTCCCGCGTCGTGCTCGCGGTCCTCCTCCCGTCCCTATCCGCGCCGCGTCTCGACTTCACCCGTTGCAATGCAAGCAAGTAGTGTTTCTACCCAAATTTTGTTTTGCCTGGCTATTTTGCAGAAAAACCCGTGAATGTTTATAAAATTAACCCGTAGTCCCAATGCTGAAAAAGAAAGAGAGGGTTTGGATGGAAAAAAAAGACCTCCGCCATCCCTCCCGCGTCCTCTCTCCCGTCCTCATCAACGCCGCGCCACGCCCGCGCCCCTCTCTCCCCGTCGCTCGGAGCTCCCGCGCCGTGCCTGCGCCCCTACCTCCCGTCCCCATCCGCGCCGCGCCTCGACTTCACTCGTTGCAACGCGGCATAGTTGCTAAGCATATATATATAATTAATATAGTATGGTATGTAAGATTATTTGATAACATGACATAAAACTAAATAAGAAAAAATAAAATCAGTTTTATCCAAATAAAATATGTTTTATGAGTTATAAAATTAAATATATTTTTATAAATGATGGTTTCAAATAACATTTTATTTTATTATATTTGTATGATTGTCTTATAAAATATTAATATAAAAATTTTTATTGGGATTAGTCTGATGTCTCCTGCCGGCCTAGTATCTACCAGAATTAATACACCCGGTGTGCTTTGATTATCTCAATGCAACCAAGTTGAGAGTAGCTGATTATTAAGAAGAAATCTGTGAGCTGCACGGAAGGTGATGATTGGCAAAAGCCTCATGTGTTCTCGACACTACCTTGACAACTTCTACTCATTTATTTTACACATGTCCAAACGATCAAAATATCATATTTTATTTTTAAATTCATATTCAATACCTAATTAATTATATTTTTATGTTTATAGTCAATATTTAATTAATTATATGTCAATTTGTTGTTTTGTTTTATGTGGAAAGGGTTTTCAACGTCACAAACGAACATAGCGGATCGCCATATCGATATAGAATATGTTTTTTTACCAAATAAAACGAATAAACTATAAATCTATTCTTGTCGTTAATTTTCAACTAATATCAATTAAACTGTAGGAAAAATTCTTTTGTTTTTAAAACCTTATTTAAAAATTAACCCTCCACAGTTTAACTTTGCAAATCAGAGGTGCCAAACAAATTAAACCATTTCTAAAAAACAAATTAAACCAGCATTGGCAATTAAGCTTGCTATGACACATGTCAATTGTCAATGGCGTGTCAAGAAATGGCTGTGTCAGATTTACAAAGGTGGTCCAAAGTGAACCATGGCCCATCCAAAAAGATCTCAGCCCAAGGCCGCCCAGGTATGGCAAACAAAAAAAAGACTCCCTTTTATGTCAAATTCATATTTAATTATTTATTTTAAGACGCATGTAAAATACGTTATTAATATATTATGATATATTTTTTGGTTATACGTATATTACATGTTATAAACGAACATATTTTCAGTTAAATGTTACTGCAGATCATATATATATATAGAAGAACAAATCCAGCATTTCCAAATTGGCCTGGTAAATAATCTGCAGATCGGTCTGTGATCACTCTTCAAATAAACGAATTTTTAGTATTTTTAATTTTTTTAAAGTTTTACCAAACTAATTTTTATTTTGAAAAATTGTAAATCTAATATCCTCCCGCCCTTGGGAGGACGAGATTCAAAAAGCTCCCACTGGTTCAGAGGACGTTTTTGCTGACGTGGCACACGGACGTTCGCCGCCGTCTGCCGCGCTATTGAAGATTTTGTGATTAGGCCCTTCCACCCTTGCCAAGGGTGTTTTTGCCCTATAGCACTAGGGGGTCGCCTGCAAAAGGGCGACCGCCCTGGTTTTTTTGCAGGCGGCCCCCTTCCCGCCTTCCGAAGGGCGTTTTTTGCCCCTTCCTGCCCTTTGGAATGACGTTTTTTCGGCCGGACAGTATATAACCCGAGTCAAACGATTTTCACCTCATTTGCAGCCTCCCAAATTCAGAAAAAAGAAGAGAGAGGGGTGAGGAAGAGGAAGGAGAGCGGCGAAGCCCTGCCGGACTGCGTACTCCATCCGAGGTAAATGCAATATCCCGTCGTACTTTTTTTGTTAGTTAGTTTGTAAATATAATATTAGGGAAAATAATTTTTTTAATATTTGAATAGTTATTTAATATTTAGTTTTAGATTTATAAAATAGATGATTTAATTTAGATCAACTTAGATGATTTAATTTAGATTAACTTAGATGATTTAATTTAGATCAACTTAGGTAGAATATTTAGATCAACTTAGGTAGAATATATTCGGATCTATGTATATATTATGTGAATAGATGTTAAGCACTATGATGTAGATGTTAAAATGAGGACATGATTTATTTTAGCCAATGTGATCTAGGACAAACCGATTTGGATAATCGTGCGTACAATTTTGTTGATAATCTAAATATGTTTATGTATAAAGTACGATTTAATTTAGTTTAGAAAATTTGTTAGATTTGGATGGCCATATGTAAAAAAGAGGTACGATGGGCGGTAGATTAAATGAACAAACCGATTCGAGATATTTTAAGATGTAGAACAGAGAACATATTGTTAAAGAAATTAACTTAGGCACAGAATCATCTAGGTAACATATTTGTAGTATGGAATAAACTCAGTTTCAATTTGTTTGTTAGGCACTATGGCAAGTAAGGTCATATTTCAGATAGTTCACGGTGAAGACAACGTTAGATATGGTCCAGAAGATGTCGATCTGTCAGAATTTAGGATGAAATCGAAGGGCATCGATAGGCCAACCGATAAAACATTTGAGTCAGTCTATAGTTGGTTGCTACGTGGATTTAAAGTTGATACAAGAGTGAACACAATGTCTCTATTCATTGTAGTAAGTCGTGCAACAGAAGGATATTATTGGGAACTTATGCCTATAGATAACATGGAGTCGCGGAGACGTTATGTGGACATGGCACTTGAAAGGTCCTAGCACCTTGTTACTTTTGTGGCATTGCACGAAATCGATAACAGTAATACAATGCAAATAGGGTATGGTGAAGGTCCAAGCAATGAAGCAAGCTTGGAGGAGGCGATTGGGGTGGCGGACGAGGGGGAGAGAATCGAAGCAATTGTTGAAGAAATGGAGAGGGAGGATTCTGAAAGTGAGCAGGCGAAGGGAGATGAATCATCGGACGAGGAAGAAGATGTCATGCCCGTGGATTGGGAACAAGCTGATTTCTCTCAGCTTGTTATTTCGGAGGGACAGCAGGTTTCATTTGAATACAAGGATAACGAGGTCTCAGCTTGTTATTTCGGAGGGACAATAGGTTTCGTTTGAATACAAGGATAACGAGGTAATCCAGGGTGCTAGATATGCTCATAAGGAAGACATGAAAGAGACGGTGAAGCATTAGACGGTCTCTTTGCATAGAGAGTTTAGGGTGGTGAAGTCTACAAACTATGTTTATGATGTGAAGTGCATGAAGGATGATTGTCCGTGGCGCGTTCATGCATACAAGGGGAAATGGATTGACTATTGGAAAGTGAGCATTGTTGGTGAGCACACATGTCTGTTGCCGGGGGTAGATAAATACCACCGCAACATCACCTCGGCGTTTGTTGTCGGTGAGATGTACAGGGATGTTGTTAAAAACACGGACTTTGAACCAGGCTCCATTATTAGGCACATTGAAAACAAATTCAAATATACTATCAGCTATAAGGCTTGGAGGGCGAAACAAAAGATATTGGAGATGAGGTATGGCACATTTGAAGCATCCTATGATAATTTACCTCGTCTTTTAGCCACTATTGCTCAGAGAAACCCCAATACCTACTACGAAATTCTGACTTTTCCATCATCTACTGAATCGAGCAAGAGCGTGCTGCAAAGAGCCTTTTTCTCGCTTGGTGCTTGCATCAACGCATTTGTGCACTGTCGCCCTATGCTGTGCATAGATGGAACCTTTCTGACAGGCAAATACAGAGGTCAGATACTGACGACGATTGGAGCAGATGGGAACAACCAAGTGTTACCTATGGCGTTTGCATTTGTCAAGAGTGAGAACACCGAAAGCTGGTATTGGTTCTTGGAGAGAGTTCGATGCCAAGTCGTTCGTATGAGGCCCAATGTTTGTCTCATTCATGATCGTCATGCGGGCATGCTGAAGGCAATCGACTATCTTCAGAATGGTTGGCCGGAGAGGGAACTTCTAGCTAGGTGGCATGATGTTCGGAGTAGGTGGTGCATGCAGCATATGGGAGCCAATTTCTACAAACAATTCAAGAACAAGCACCTGATGGATCTTTTCAAGAGGCTATGTGGTCAGAATCAAGAGAAAAAAATTCAATGAGTTGTGGAGAAGGTTGGATGAGCTGACAACGAAGCAAACCGACGAGCAATCTTGTCGGCCACAAGATGGTGAGCCTGTAGTACCTCTTGATACATTGCATAATGACCCGCCAACAATGAGAAGGAGGTCCGCACCATCAATACGTAATTTCTCCCACTGGATAGAGAATGAACCGAAAGAAAAGTGGTCTCTGTTGTATGACACTGACGGAGCTCAATATGGTATAATGACAACCAACCTGGCTAAGGTCTACAACTGGGTGATGCGAGGAGTTCAGGGGCTCCCATTGGTGGGTATTGTGGAATTTATCCTTCATGGCACTCAGGCATACTTTAGGGACATATTTAAGAAAATTTCCCCTTTGATGGCCGATAACAACATTGTATTTGGCAATGTGGTGATGAAATATATGCAAGACAAAATTGTAAAGCCTATGAAGCACAGAGTAATCCCACAAGGAACCCAAGTTCATAGGTACGAGATCATGTGTGTCGACAGGAGAAGACGTGGCATCAACCGCGTTCAAGCTCTGCAGGAATGTGTGCTTCACGCGAAGGGCGGTTGTAGTTGCAGCTGTATGAAGCCGAAGCTTAGACATCTACCTTGCTCACACATCCTTGCCGCAGCTGGGGATTGTGGTATAGTTCCCGATATTTATGTGTCACCATACTACAGGAAAGAAGCAATTTTTCATACATGGAAGGAGGAGATATATGGTTTTGGGATATCTGGATCGTACACAACACTGAGGCCACAAGTGTTCTACATTCCAGATCCGTCAAAGTTAAGGCTGAAAAACGGACGGCGCCAGTCGAGACGCATCAAAAACGACATGGGCGAGTCGGAGGCCGGGGGAAGGACCCTACGTTGCAGAAAATGCGATGAGCGCGGACATACATACAAGAAATGCCCAAACAATTCAGAAACTCCAACCGTCGCAGGTGTGGGTCTATCCGGACAGGCCACCGATGGCAGCCGTCCATCGGGAGAAGGAACAACAACGAGGCGACCACGTCCTAGACGTTCTCGTGCGGCGACTACATCATCTGCCGGTGATGCAATGGCTTGATTATTTTCTTTGCTCCTTTCACTCTAGTGGTGATCCGATAGTTGTAATATTTGTTATGTTGTTGTCATCTGTCGTGCGTGTAATATTTATCATTGTGAGACATGAACTATTTTAATGTTGTGATATTTGTATGTTGTGTTTGGTAGTTTGAATTAAGACGTGCAATTTTCGTAATGTTGAGATATAATGGACCATTTATATCATGTATTTATGTTGTTTTGTTTTTTTCTTGTCAATTGCTTATTAATAATCGTACGTATGGTATGGCGGACGATACACCAGCTCTTTTCAGCAGATTGGTGGACAGGGAGCACAGGTCGTACTTGTCGACGGTGCAGGGTGCTCATCTTACCACCTTTCGTCCACGCCCGTCGCGCGAGTTGTTGCATGTCGATCCGCGACACGTCCAGTGGTACGATTATACTCTTTTGATTTACGACACTAATATTATACTTGATGGTATGCAGGTTGCGTGAGCTAGGCCTGATCACGATATGCAGGCTTGTTGAGGTGCGTGCGGACGAGCACGACCAGGCGAGATGGTGGGATGCGGACCGGTCCCTGATAGCTGCTTTGCTGGATCGGTGGCATCCTGAGACGCACACCTTCCATCTTCCTTGTGGGGAGATGGCATCGACTCTGCAGGATGTCTCGTACCTGCTAGGGCTGCCACTGGCCGGAGAGGCTGTTGGCCCTGTGGATGCTATTGGTGGATGGAGGGAGGACATCACTGTGCGATTCGCACACGTGATGAGGCTACCGAAGCTCCCGACTGTTCAGACGATCTACCCTTACGCCACCACCGGGCCTACGAAGACTTGGATCATGCAGTTCACAGTAAATTCACTTGAAGACTTCGTTATTTTTCATTACAATTATGATTGTTAACATGGTTTTCTCCTGTTGTAGGCCGAAAAGCTCCACCCCGACGCCGACGAGTACTCCTTGAGACGCTCGTTGGAGGCCTACCTGCTCTGGATTTTCGGGTGGGTGATGTTCACCAACTCGTCTGGCAACACAGTAGAGAGGCGCTTATCCACTATGCCCGGTCGATAGCGGATGCGGAGATAGGCTTCGTGCCTTAGTGGAGCTGGGGTTCAGCAGTACTCGCAGCCACTTATCATGCGCTGTGCGACGCGTGCACGAAGACGGATCCTGGAGCGATCTTCACGGGCTGCCCTCTGCTTTTACAGCTTTGGGTTGCGGAGCGGTTCGCGATTGGCCGACCGATCGCCGACACCGCTACTTACGACTCAGCACCCGCATTCGAGAACCCAGCCGACGGGCCTACGATGGGCACGTACTGGTTTTGCCGCAACATAAGTAGAAATTGTTTTTTGTTTCAAATTTTCAGATTGTGTTCAATGCAACTTCCAACCACTTGATTATTTCATTTTCGCAGCGTCGTTACGCCCACGCTCAGGTGAGACGGAGCTACCCGGACTTCGTGTTTGAGTTGGACTGTCTCCAACCTTCAGACGTTGTCTGGGAGCCGTACACGTAGGAGGCGGTCGCAGCTAGAGCGCCACTAGGCCTCTTGTCGTTGTGCACGCGTGACTTGCCTTACTGGATGACGTTGATCCCGATGGTGTACAACATATGCGTCGAGCCTCACTGCCCAGGCCGAGTTATGAGGCAGTTCGGATCGCGGCAGGGATTCCTGGTAGACGTACCGGTTGTCGTTCCCCACCAGGACCACCAGAGAGTACTTCTCTTTGAACTTTACTATTGTTATGTCAAATGAAATGGAACAATAGTTAACCATTACTGTGTATGCAGGTTGACTCGACGGGGACAGCAGGCAGGCACCCTCTGGGAACCACGTATGCAGCAATACGTGGTGGGCTGGCTGATAGCCATAGAGGAGGTGATTGGAAAGATCTATGCCCACTCAGAGGAGAACTACACTGCCTATCTTCGGTGGTACCTACCGCGGACGCATCCGCGCGTGAACATCACACCGGCCGCACGGCAGCAGCACCAGGCAGCGGTCACAGACACCTACACCAGGCACCGAGACCAGGACTACTTCATGGGGTTACATCATGCTTTCTTGGGTTTAATACCTTCGTAACATGATTTTCCTGTATATTTGAGCGACGAACCTAATTTGTTTGGATTTTCGTAGGCCGACGCCGCATGGGCATTGAATGCCGAAATCGACTCGGTGAAGCTGAGGTTGGACGCAGGCATTCACCTGAACGAGGTGGAACAGAAGATGACGTTCCAGCGGATGCAGACGATGGCGCGTTCGATCTTCCGCATCTTCTCGTGCCGTTCAACCGTCGATGCGGTACCTCCGCCGGCTGCTGCAGTTCCACGTCCACACGGTCCGATACCAGGATGGTTACCACACGGCGCTGGTGCCTCCACAGGTTAGTTCCGTTCATTTTCATTGTGGCAACCCTACAACGTGATATAACAAACCGAATGTCGTGTATGTCCGACGCTTCCGACTGGGGATACGGTTGGCGCGAGTGGATCGTCGATCCCTCGGCCTTTCGTGACTCGGCCCACCACTACGGGCTTTGCTGGAGCGAGTGGATCCTCCTTTCCTCGTCCCTTCACTCAGCTAGGAGGTGAGCAAGCGTCGTCCGACGAGCACTAGAGACTTATTAGTTTTAATGACTGATGCTTCACATTGCTTATATACAGGAGGATTCTACTCGGCAGGGATTTTCTGCTCGGGGGCATCATCGTCGCAGGGGAGCGGGTTCGGGGCGGGCGACGAGGGGGGGTCAGGTACCGGCGACGAGTTCGATGACCTGGAGGACCCAGATCAGGACGTTATCGCCGCCTATCAGCTTGGTGGAGAACCTCTACCACAGAGCCAGGACCAGCCACAGGAGATGCCCATGTCGGATGTCCGTGCTGGTCGTGCCGTGCCCCCAGACAGGCTGACGTACTCTCAGGGGTGAAGGGTTACGCGGAGGCTACGCTAGCCGAAAACAAAAACTTTTCTATCGCGCAAACCAGGAAAACTTGCAAGTAAGGGCCGATAGATCATTACCGATATGAGTAGAGTGCAGCGGACTAGCCAATCAGGGCTATCCGATCTAGAATAGTGCTGGCTGATGACAGCCGATTTGCCGACAGCCGATTCCTGGGGACAGCCGATTCACCAATCAGCCGATTCGCCGATGCCGCAGCCGATCCGAGTCGTCTGACCGCGTTCTCGCGCCTTGCTCCGATGCGCTCGACCGCAGCCGATTCCATTACAGCCGATTCGTAGCCGATGAACAGCACCGCAACGTAGCAGCGCCTCTACCGATATCCACACGTCCGGGAACAGAACGCCGAACATCCGTGTGCTAGCACGCGATGCAAGGCTAGGGTTTGGCTCGAAAGTGGGGAGGGTTTCCATGGAGATTGATCTCGGCGCAATTTAATTCGATACAGCAACTCTCTACCCCTCGTCCCTTTATATATAGTTGGCCGACTGGGACTAGTGGCCAATCAGGACTCTATTTTGAATCGGATCCCATCCGAATCTCATAGAGTTGGCCGCCCATACGTCGTAAGACCATAGGACTCTATCCAATCGGATCCCTATCCGATCGAGCCGTATCCGAGTCCAACTTAAATGCCTGTTTTTATCCCCTTAAGCGTGCGACCCTGTAGGTTCAGGTATGCTTGGTTTTGGCTCGAGTCTAACTCAGCCGATTTGGCGCCTAGCAGCATATATTGACACCATAGAATACAAGAATATAATATCGGCTCTGAACCTGTAACGTGTACATAAATCCCTTTGCCTCACGATACCAATTAAGCTATAGCCAAGATGTGTGCCATCTCTTCAATAGCTTAAACATTCACTCAAACCGTATTGGATTATCTGTCTGTTGATTGACTCCTCAATCAACTTAGCATGGCCATGCATTTCCATAATCTATTACCTCGAGGGGCCCAGAGATATCTCTCCAAAGGAGGGACAAATTCCATCTTGATCACTCACATCCCACTCCATGTTTCATTGCAAACCCGAAAACTACTTTTATAACTACCCAATTACGGAATATCGTTTGGTAGTCCCAAAGTAGGCTACTACACATGTTGGAATCCATGATGATCTCAGGTCTAACGATTTTGCACCAACACTACTAGAGACCAACTAATGGCACATTAATTCTTGTAGTGTCTCATGGTGGGTCTATCCAACAATGTGTTCTCCAACACATGTGTCCATGTTTATTAATTTGGTATCTCCATACCCATGATCTATGAGACATGATCATCAATCAATAAACATGCCGATCTTAGAATCATATTTGTTCCAATAATATGACATGTGATCAGGAATCATTTAGAAATAGATTCATTCTCATAAATAAGTCACGTACTTATTGATCAATACAAGATGTCTATTTCATGAAACTGAATAACACTTTATTCATTTATACATAAACATTGACCATGATATCCAACATCTCCATGTTGCCTCTAGGGCATATCACTAACAATCTCCCACTTGCACTAGAGTCAATCATGTAAGTATCTAATACCCATTGCTCTTGTGTGCGCCTCATGTTTCGGCTGAGGGAGAGGTTTTGTCAGCGGATCGGCTATGTTGAGATCCGTGTGCACTTTGCATATCTTGACATCACCTCTGTCCACTATTTCGCGGATGAGATGATATCGCCGAAGTATGTGTTTGGACTTCTGATGTGACCTCGACTCCTTGGCTTGTGCAATGGCTCCACTATTATCACAATAGAGAGACATTGGACCAGTCTCACTAGTCATCACACCAAGCTCAGAAACGAATTCCTTGATCCAAACGGCCTCCTTTGCGGATTACGAAGCGGCAATGCACTCGGCCTCCGTTGTAGAGTCGGCAACGGTATCCTGCTTGGAACTCTTCCAGCTGACTGCGCCTCCGTTTAGGCAGAACACGAACCCAGATTGCGATCTATAATCATCCTTGTCTGTTTGGAAGCTAGCATCGGTGTAACCACTTACAACGAGCTCTTCTTCACCTCCATAGACTAGGAACATATCCTTAGTTCTTCTTAAGTACTTAAGGATATTCTTTACGGCAGTTGAGTCACCTTCACCTGGATCTGACTGGTATCTGCTCGTAGCACTCAAAGCGTACGAGGAATCGGACGTGTACAAAGCATGACATACATGATGGATCCAATTGCCGAAGCATATGGAACCATACCCATTTTATTCCGCTCATCATGTATCCGAGGACACCGATTCTTGCTAAGATTAATGCCATGTGACATGGGCAAGAAATCTTTCTTGGAATCATGCATGTTGAACCTTTTCAACACCTTGTCAATGTATGTACTTTGGCTTAATCCAATTAGCCTCTTGGATCTATCTCTATAGATCCGAATGCCAAATATGTATGCTGCCTCCCCTAAGTCTTTCATGGAAAAACTATTTTTCAATGAAGACTTTACGGATTCTAGCATAGGGATATCATTTCCAATCAACAATATGTCATCCACATATAAAATTAGAAATACTATTACGCTCCCACGACCTTTTTGTAAACACAGGCCTCCTCTTCGTTTTTAATGAAACCGAACCCTTTGATTACTTCATCAAAACGAATATTCTAACTCCGAGATGCTTGCTTCAATCCATAAATGGATTTCTGTAGCTTGCATATCTTTCCGAGCGATTGTCGATCGACAAAACCCTCGGTTGTATCATGTATACACCCTTCGCTTAGGTTTCCATTTAGGAAAGATTTTGACATCTATCTGTCATATCTCATAATCGAAATATGCAGCAATCGCTAGGATAATCCGAATAGATTTAAGCATTGCAACGGGCGAGAAGGTTTCATCATAATCAACTCCTTGAATCTGTTTAAAACCTTTCGCCACCAATCGCGCCTTATAGATGTGAACATTTCCATTCATATCGGCCTTTTCTTAAAAACCCATTTGCACTCAATGGTTTTGACACCATCGATGGATCAACCAAGTTTCAAACTTGATTGTCGTACATGGATTCTATTTCGGATTTCATGGCTCCAAGCCACTTGTTGGAATCGGGTCCCACCATCGCTTCCTCATTGGTCTTAGGTTCATCGTTGTTTAACAACAATATATCACGTTGTTCCGCACTGTGTACTGTCGGGGCATGACGTGATCTTTCGGACCTCCGTGGGGCTGGTGTATCTAGAACCGGGGCGCAACACTTTGCTCCTCCCGTTGTGGTTCGTGGTCGCGATACATTTTCTCGGTGTTTCTTGAACTTCTTCAAGATGCACCTGCTCCCACTAACCCTTCTTGAAAGAAACTATTTCTCCAAGAAAACACCGTGTCGGGCGACAAACACTTTGCCTTGTTCCCGATTATAAAAGTAATATCCCTTAATTTCCTTAGGATATCCCACAAAGAAGCACTTGTCGATTTGGGTGTGAGCTTGTCGACGTAAACGTTTTACATAAGCTTCGCATCCCCAAATTTTGAAAAAGGCAAACTAGGGGTTGCCCTATCCATATCTCATATGGTGTCTTTTCAACTGATTTAGATGGAACTCTATTTAGTGTGAGCGTAGCTGTTTCAAGAGCATATCCCCGAAAGGACAACGAAAGATCACTTTGGCTCATCATCGACCGCACCATGTCCAACAAGGTGCGATTTCTCCATTTCATTGTGGAGTTCTGGCGAGTCAACTGTGGAACAATTTCACAATCTTTCGGATGATTACCAAACTCTTGGCTCAAGTATTCCCTCCACGATCGATCGTAGAAACTTGATTGTTTTTCATAAATGATTCGTACTTCATTCTGGAATTCTTTGAACTTTTCAAAGGATTCGGACTTATGCCTCATTAAGTAGATATAACCATATCTACTAAAGTCATCGGTAAAGGTAATGAAGTACGATAACCACCTCGGCCGTTGAGCTCATTGGTCCACATACATCGGTATGTACGAGTGCCAACAAGTCACTTGCTCTCTCGGTGTGTCCCGTGAAAGGTGCCTTTGTCATCTTACCAAGCAAACAAGATTCACATGTCTCAAATGATTCAAAATCAAAAGAGTGAAGCAATCCATCTTTATGGAGCTTCTCCATGCGTTTCTGATTTATATGGCCTAAGCGACAATGCCGGATAAATGTGGGGTTTGTATCATTTGGGAGTTGCCTCTCTATATTAATGGTATAGATGGGAGACGCTTCAAGATTCAAAATGTATAATCATTCACCAATGGAGTATGAAAATAGAACATATCTCGAGATAAACCGAACAACCATTGTCCATTGATCTAAAATCTTATCCTTCCGCTTGCAAACATGAAGCGGAAATAATGTTTTGACATAGTGTTGGAACACAATAACAATTATTTAATTCCAAAACTAATCCGAAGGTAAATGAAGTGGTACTGTGCCGACAACAACCGTAGCAATGCTTGCTCCATTGCGGACACGCAGTTCACCTCGCCCCTTCGTAAGCCTCTACTTCTTCTTATTTCCGCAACGATTTGCAAATATGAGCTACGATCCGTATCAAATACCCAAGAGTCGTAGTTGAAGTAGCAAGATTAATGTCCATAACATTAATACCTGAAGCGAAGTCGTACTTTGCTTCTTTTTGAGATCTTCCATGTACTTCTTGCTGTTCCTTTTCCAGTGGCCTATCTCCTTGCAATAGAAGCAAACGATATCTGATACCGCCGACCCCTTTTTGCCCTTCTTTGCATTAGAGGCACTCGCGATCTCATCGGGAGTTACTCTTGGTGCAAAGTTTCTTGCAGGTGGTTTGCGCTTAGCCTTTTGCATCATCATCACATGATGACCGTTTTTCTGGATACTTTCCTCAGCTGTCTTTAGCATCCCATGCAATTCAGCCAAGGTTCTATCCATATTGTTCATGTGATAATTTAATATGAATTGCTCGAAGCTCGGAGGGAGCGACTGGAGAATCACGTCTATATGCAACTCTTGGCTAAGAGGGAAACCTAGTTTCTCAAGACTCTCGATATAGCCAATCATCTTTTTCACATGCAGACTGATGGGATTCCCCTCAACAAGTCTGCACGCAAACAAGGACTTCGAGGTGTTGAACCTCTCGGCCCTTGCTTGGTTCTCAAACATGCCACGCAGTCCCTGAATAATAATGTGAGCATCGCTGCTCTCATATTGCTTCTGAAGCTCAGGGGACATTGTAGCAAGCATGAGACAGCTTATATCTAGGGCATCATTAGTGTGCTTCTCGTAAGCCCTCCGTGCAGTTGCAGTAGCATTGTTAGGCAAATCATCCGGATAAGGTACTTCAAGAACGTACTCCTTACGCTCTTGCTTGAGAACAATTCTCAAGTTGCGATACCAATCCATAAATTTTGTTCTGTTTAATTTTTATTTCTGGAGAATAGATCGCAAACTAAAAGCACTGGGTGTAGTATTAGCTGCCATTTATTCTACAACAAAAAAAAGTTTAGCACAATGTTTATGCTATGTCTTTTGTTAAACCATTTAACATTAGACTCCCATTACGTATTTTACACCTTTCCTCTAGGTTACGTATTGGGTCAAGATCCACATGTTAGTTAATTTCTAGTGAGCTTTGGCATCACTGCTAGAAAATTAATAACATCGGTAAGCAACACCTTGCTAATCACATATCTATGTGACTGTTGTTGTTGGTGTGACATCTTCATGCCCCGGCGCCAACCTATGCCCCAAGGCCCAAAACTATTTTGATAGCCTTGTTAAGTCAACCAAATATTTCTGTTGTATATGTCCGACATATACCCCCTCGTGTTATGATAGAGAATGACACTCTGCTTTGGCAGACCCACCATTGACGAGCATAACGGTGACGGGTGCAACATTTGGAAGGGCATCATTACTACTTAATTTTGTGAGGCATGCTATCCTATCAAATAAACATATCACATATATGTAGAGGATCTCCATCTTCATCACCGTTCTTCCGAGTGCCGAATGCTTGATTTCTTCAAACTAAGCTACTACTATAGAATCTATAATTTAAGATTACATCGACTCGTTGGTCGTGAAAGAATATTACAGGGATTGCAAATATGAAAGAATATTACATGTATCACATGCATCTCATACATACAATAGGGCCATACCATCTCAAAGCATTCTCTGCAAAAACAAGTTAGGCGTAGAACGTTTTCTACCTATCGCAGAGATACGGCATCGAGACGACCTATAAGGGGTACGCACACTATCAAGGAACGCTATCTCGAACCCAACTCAAACCGAGTTCTATGGATATTGCTTCGACGTAATCACATTACGCCGTTCCAATACATTATCAAGGAACACAATTACCATCTACTCTCCTCTACAGATCCCGTAAAACCGATTGATCTAATTAATCCGTGTGCCAAACTTGTTCCAGATCCAATCTAAAACCCGAACTAAGCATGATTAGCTCTGATACCACTGAAGGGTTACGCGGAGGCTACACTAGCCGAAAACAAAAACTTTTCTACCGCGCAAACAAAGAACACTCGCAAGTAAGGGCCGATAGATTGTTACCGATTGGAGTAGAGTGCAGCGGACTAGCCAATCAGGGCTTTCTGATCTGGAACAGTGCTGGCCGATGAGAGCCGATTCCCGGGGATATCCGATTCACCAATCAGCCAATTCGCCGATGCCGCAGCCGATCCGAGTCGTCTGACCGCGTTCTCGCGCCTCGCTCCGATGCGCTCGACCACAGCCGATTCCACCACAGCCGATTCGTAGCCGACGAACATCACCACAACGTAGCAGCGCCTCTACCGGTATCCACACGTCCAGGAAAAGAACGCCAAACACCCGTGTGCTAGCACGCGATGCAAGGCTAGGGTTTGGCTTGAAAGTGGGGAGGGTTTTCGTGGAGATTGATCTCGGCGCAATGTAATTCAATACAGCAACTCTCCACCCCTCGCCCCTTTATATAGAGTTGGCCGACTGGGACTAGTGGCCGATCAGGACTCTATTTTGAATCGGATCCCATCCGAATCTCATAGAGTTGGCCGCCCATACGTCGTAAGACCATAGGACTCTATCCGATCGGATCCCTATCCGATCGAGCCGTATCCGAGTCCAACTCGAATGCCTGTAGGTTCAGGTATGCTTGGTTTTGGCTCGAGTCTAACTTAACCGATTTGTCAACAGTGGTGCCTAGCAGCACATATTGACACCATAGCATACAAAAATATAATATCGGCTCTGAACCTGTAATGTGTACACAAATCCCTTTGCCTCACGATACCAATTAAGCTATTAAGCAAGATGTGTGCCATCCCTTCAATAGCTTAACCATTCACTCGAACCGTATTGAATTATCTGTCTGTTGATTGACTCCTCAATCAACTTAGCATGGCCATGCATTTCCATAATCCATTACCTCGAGGGGCCCAGAGATATCTCTCCAAAGGAGGGACAAATTCCATCTTGATCACTCACATCCCACTCCATGTTTCATAGCAAACCCGAAAACTACTTTTATAACTACCCAGTTACGGAATAGCGTTTGGTAGTTCCAAAGTAGGCTACTACACATGTTGGAATCCATGATGATCTCAGGTCTAAGGATTTTGCACCAACACTACTTGAGACCAACTAATGGCACATTAATTCCTGTAGTGTCTCATGGTGAGTCTATCCAACAATGTGTTCTCTAACACATGTGTCCATGTTTATTGATTTGGTATCTCCATACCCATGATCTATGAGACATGATCATCAATCAATAAACATGCCGATCTTAGAATCATATTTGTTCCAATAATATGACATATGATCAGGGATCATTTAGAAATAGATTCATGCATAAAGAGTCTCATAAATAAGTCACGTACTTATTGATCAATACAAGATGTCTATTTAATGGAACTGAATAATACTTTATTCATTTGTACATAAACATTGACCATGATATCCAACATCTCCATATTGCCTCTAGGGCATATCACTAACAAGGGGCACGTTAGAGCACAGGCTAGGAGGGCTAGGGGTAAGAAGGCTCGCCAGTAGGTTCTGCATGCTACAGTGTGTAAAAATGATAATTATTTATTTTGTGTTGGATGTTTGTATATAACTCTGTCCGTTCGTCGCACTCACATGTCACGAGATCCTTCCGTGTCGTTCGCTGCACGATACTCTTACTAATGACAAAAAAACATTCTGTGCTGTCAAACTTGCATGAGATGTCGCTATCAACTTTTGCCTCGTGACAAACCTACACGATACGTCGCTGTCAACTTTGACCTCCCTCTACAATATATTGCTTCGATCCGAATACGAGCTCTTCAAATCTGCATTTTGTTTTCTACACTTCCACATACAATGAGATCTTCATATCATCCATTCGTTGAGCGTCTCCACTGGCGACTCCATCCTTTGAGCGGTTTGATTCCACCATGGTGTGACCGTCCGTTATGCCATTGTGGAGATTGCTGCATACTTACGTTGTTCCTCCTCACGGAAACCCGGGGATACGATTTTTCCAATGCGCCAATATTGATTGGGTATGGCTTATCTGCAATGCTTTCTGCTACAAAATCTTCACACAGAAAATGCTAACTTGATCGTACATCGTGTTAACACCTCATGCAGGCAAATCGTTGGGTCTTCCAACTTCGTTGAGTGGATAGATATGGAGAACCCATGAACCGGTGGAACATGCTCCTATCCACTAAGCGAACAAGGTCAGACTACCTTCGGCGGAAGGCTGAGTACCAACGTCGAGTTGGTGTTGAAGCTTTGGACTGGCCTATGGATCAGCTAGCACTACCCACATGGCGGGAACGTCCAGAATGCCACTGTGGTCTTCGTTGCCAGGTGGTAAGATCCATAAGACAAGCAACTAGAGGACAAAGATGCTTTGTGTGTCCCGAGATTGTGGATGACGATTTTATCGTGAGTATCATTTTTCCTTGTTTAACCTATTCGCTTGTTCCATTTTCCAAACCCGAACATCACAAATGTACAACCAGGAGGATGTACGTCAGTGTCCATACGAAGAGTGGATCGATACGGTTAGACCTGCTTCGATTGGTTGGATGGTAACACAACCTGAGTCGACCGAACAATTCATTCAGGCATGGATGGAGTACGAACGGCGCATCGAAATCACAAGCTTAGATTGGAGGAACAACCCACTAGGTTTCCCTAACTGGGTCGGAGTGTCCCATGTGCGGTTGTAGGGATCGTTGCAAGATGGCTACCTCCTTTGAACCACGAACATATGACCGAATATATTTCATTTGCCCCAACTTAGACAACGACTTTGTTGTACGTCTTTTGTTTTATCAATCCCGCAAACGTATTCACTCTAGTGGCTCTCTAACTGATTACATGTGTTTCTTTACCAGGGCATTCAAAGGAGGTGTGGATTCACTAGGTGGACCGACAATGTCATTCCCCAATATAATGGCCTAAAAGTAATTGAATGTGAAACACAAAAGGAGTACAACGCCGAGAAGAAAAGAGAAAATTGATGACAAGCTTAACGCCCTAGAACGGTTCCGTAGGATAGCCGAGCCTCGACTCGTCGGGGATGAGTAAGTTGTATCATGTATGTATATGACATATGACATGTATTGTATCATCCATACCTAATGGGTTATGCAACAATGTGGCACACAGCTGCTTAACCATTGCTAGTAAGTTAACTTGGTTAAAACAGTATGTTATGATAACAGGTAATACAACCAACATACGTACGATACCTCGAATATTAGGGTTTATTACACAACACGATAACATTTAGATTTGCAACAATACATATGGACGAATTATGGGACAAATCGATCCGTTGAGGCCAACTAGGGTTAGAGTTAATATTGCATGTAGGAGAAAAACGCCCTTCCAGAGGGCGGAAAGGGCAAAAAACGCCCTCTAGAAGGACGGGAAGGGGGCCGCCTGCAAAAAACCAGGGCGGCCAACCTTTTGCAGGCGGCCCCCCGAATCCACAGTGCAAAAACGCCTTCCGAAAGGGCGGGAAGGGGGCCGCTGCAAAAATGCCAGGGCGGCCACCCTTTTGGAGGCGGCCCCTGGTGCTACAGGGCAAAAACGCCCTTGGCAAGGGCGGGAAGAGCCTACTCGCAAAATCTCCAACAGCGTGGCGGACGGCGCGAACACCCGTCCGCCACGTCGCAAACACCCTCTGGGAGCGCGTTTTTAAATCTCGCCTCCCGGAAGGCGGGAGGAGACTAGATTTGTAATTTTTCAAAATGGAAAATTAATTTTGTAAAACTTTAAAAAATTTAAAAATGCTAAAAATTTCAAATAAACACATACTTGGGCCACGATAAATTGGGCTACTTTCATAGGCCCAAACCATGAAGGGACCCAATTCTTCACGCACTCGACTTTCTAACAATTCTCCCTGTGTCTATAGGAAATTTTGGTTGGGGCTAGTATCCATTAAAACTATGAAATGAATAAAAACCCATAAAAATCAAATTTAAAAGTTTTGTAAATTTATAAACAAATTATTAGATATAGTTGTAGGCATAAAATACATTCTCACCAAATTTCACCAAATTTCAAGTTTAAACTCCATTTTATTATAGAGTAAAAAAATTCGAATGAATAATAACATGACACTATTCCTTTAAAATTTGTTTTTTTATCTCAAATAAGGTTGAGTTTGGAGTTAAGATTTAGTATAAATATATTTTTTCCCTATAACTATCTTAATTTTTTCATAAATTTAAAAACTTTTAATATTGTTTTCACAAATTTTTATTTATTTGATGGTTTTGACCATATATGTCCCGTCTATAAAAAACAATCTTGTGTACTCAATTGAACAGCTAGATATGCAAAGGCACATATAGATTGCCTTCATAATACATATCACAAAATAATTAAGACTGCAGTGCATAGCTATGATTGATAATTATAACACCCCATTAACCCCGAACAAGAAGAACACATAATGTATTCATCGCACAAAATAGAAAACAACAAAATGTGTGTACACGAACAAATCAATTAATCATGTTCATAATAATACAAAGAAAACAATGTATAGAGATTTACTTTTCCAAGAAGCGATTAATCGAACATGCCATGAAAAATCATGTGAAAACCACGATCATGCATGTCAGTACTGCGGCATGCCGCACTCGGGCGGCACCGGGCGTCCCTTGGCCTTGGCGTCGGCGCAGTAGTCATAGATGGTGTAGCCGAGCTGCACCGCCCTCATCTGCCGCAGCTGCTTGTCGCTCAGCTTGCACAGCCCCGCCGCCGCGTACCAGTGGTCCGACGTCGCGCACCGCTGCGCGCACGACGGGTCCTCGGTGTTGCCAGCTGAGCTAGGGCTAGAGCCTGAGCTGGAGTTAGAGCTGGAGTCAGGACACTCGCAGACGTCGAGGCCGATGTCGCGGTACTCGGCGACGAAGGGAGCCTTGGTCCAGTCTGTCTTGACGCGGCCACCCTGCGTGGCCCAATCCTCCGCCGCCCAGATGCTGGAGAAGGCGTACATCGGCCGCTTGGTCGGAAACGGCACTCCTTCCTTCTCATGGTTTCGGAACACCCTGATTGGGATGCTGTCCACAAACCACCTGAAACAAAAATAATTGTGTGTCAATTGAGTCTTCGATCTGATGAAATATGATAGGTAACGGAATATTACTCTCTCCGTCTCAAAATAAAAAGGTACATCTATTTTGGACGAAGGAAGTATTGATTGTTTCCGTCTCAAAATAAAAAGGTACATCTTAATTTAGATCGACGGTGTAAGGGCTGACGTCGACACCAATAACTTTCGATAAAATTGTTAAACTGTTTATATATATTATAGCATATAGCATTATGATTCAACTATAACTAACTAATGTATTAATACGTTGTAATAGACATATTAATGTATTAATACGTTGTAATAGACATATTATGATATCAATGAACCAATGTTTTTATCCATCACTGGGTTACGTATGTAAATGGTAGCTAGCTTAGATTGTTTACGTACACGATCATGCAGGGGTTCCAGAAGATTGTGTAGTTGTGATAACCGTCGGTGGGGTCGAACCAGGGGCGAAACTGCATCTCGCGGCTGCCGACGCCGTCGGCGAAGACGTTGGTGTGGAATGTGTAGGGCAGGCCGGTGGAGTTGCCCAGGAACTCGAAGTCGATCTCGTCGTGCTTCTCGCCGACGGACGAAGTCTGCAACCACGTATCGATCGGTATTTGTATTTATGAGGGATCGCTTCAGTTGAGAGCTGATGATCAATTTTTTGATAGAAAATTGATGTCATGTACGCACGTAGTAGGTGGTGACGGTGCCGGCCGAGTTGCCCTTCACCAGCTGGATGCGAGTCGACACGCTGCCGTAGATGAACTGCTTCTTGGTCCGGAGCATACAACCTGCCCAGTGCATGTCACGCACGATCGACAGATTAATTAATATATGTCTGTTGTGTCATTTCTGGTTTAGTTTATGATCTCACTAGCTAGTTCATTTCGGATTCTGGTCGCAGAAAGCGGATCGATCATTTCAGAATGCATTTAATCATGTCATTGAAGATGATACTATGACTAATCTTAATGAAAAATTTTATATTAATATTTTTAAAACAGCCATATAAATATAAATAAAATAAAATGGTATTTAAAGCTACTCTTTCTAATACATTAATTTATGGTATAATTTCATACGATCAAAATTACATTTAATTTTAATTTCATGACTTATAGAGATAGTTGGTAGTTTTTAATTTTAATTTCATGACTTATAGAGATAGTTGGTAGTTGTGCACACAGTATTTTATCCATATGAGACTAATTCCTTCTCTTTTTTTAATTTCATGTCATATCATTAAATAAATTACACGATATACTAATTAAATGTATATGAAACCTCGTAAAACTTTTCATTAAAATTAGCAAAAAAAGACGAATATACACAACACACTCGTGTGTTCTTTACCTATCTTTTTCCAACCTCTGTGCAGCCAATTATGTAAGAATCATTTAGATATACTATTTTCTTTTCAGAATGTATGATGTCATTTACTTGATCGTTTGTTTTATTTATAAATTTCATATAAATTTATAAAGTTATATTTTATATGATGATAAAACAAGTCAAAACAAAATAAATAATATTTATATAATTTTTAAAATAAAAAGAATGATCAAATATTTTAAAAAAATCAAGTATTTTGAATTTTTTTGTTTTTTGTTTTTCTTTGTTTGCAGGGCACATGTATGCAAGTTATTTGCCTGTTTGTATTAAGCCCATTTCCCCATTTTCCTTTACAACTGATTCTAATGGATTGGACAATTTGCTATTTGGGCCGATTTGTTTGACCCAACTGATTGGGCCATAGTTATATCCAATTAACTAATAGTTCGGTAATTATTTTGGGCTGAAATATGGCTACCCAAACCAGGGCTAATTAAACCAACAAATTGAGGAATTAACGATGCAAAAATTGAAGTGAGCTAAACATGACTAGCATGCGATGTACAATCATATATATGCAATGAATTAGGCCTAACTGAACTGATCAAAAGTAAAACAAAATTCTTTTGATGGAAACAAAGTGTGATAATGCACAATCAGTACCATTAATTATATTGCTCCCAATTGAATGTGAAAAAGAAAGTACCCATAAGATAAATGTACACAGTATTGATGATTGATCAGACATGCTATTGATCAGTAATGTAAAACTGTAAATTGATCAGATGATAATTAATTACCAGAGGAGTTGCTGACAAGGGAGAGCGTGAGGTGGTTTCCTCCCTCCGTCATCTTGGCGTTTTGTGCCTCCCACGTGATGTCACACTGGTCCTGGAAGTTGGCTCCGACGAGCCCGAGCTCGAGCACCGCCGCCACCGCGAGGACGACGGCGATGAGAGCCTTCGCCATCTTCCTCGATCAACGATATCCCCCCCTAAAACCTCGCCACCAATGCGATAGCTTCTTCCTGCTCCTTTGTTTTTTTTGGATGGATTGGTGACTTTCAATAATTCAGAGGAATTTATACACATTCAACAAGTTGAGACCTACTTCATAATTTCAGGTTGAACTGGCGAGTTTTTGGTACGCATGTAGTCGTGACAGAATAATGTTTCTGGTTTGAGCATCCGATCCCTGAAGAGATTTTGCCAGATTGACGGGTTTGAATAATGGCATTCTTTGATTGGGTTAGTCGTGTACTAATGGTTTTCTTGGCAAGCTTAGTGCTTGGCATGAACGATATTATGCTGTTTATTTTTTTCCCCTCTTCCTGGACAGACAGAAACAGCCAAACTGGCAATATATTGCAGCGTGCATGTCTGCGACTACTGCTACCGCTGTGTGCTTGCCATCGTGCACCTGTGCTAGGATGGAAATTAATTTGGTGTTTGGTCTGATTAACTATGGGCATTCAATATCCTGTATACTAGAAAAACGACTTTTGTAGATTAGACCTATTTCACTAAGCTGGCGGGCCAAAATTTTCACTCCAAATAACCGCAAAAAGCAGGGGACTACATGGCCGTCCGCTTGCAAAAATATATCTTTATATATCTTTTTAGCCGGAGGCTTATGTCCGGATATAAAGATAGCATATTATCTCAGACAGCCACCTTAAAAGCTCCGCTTATAAAGAGTGACATCTTAAGCCCTCCGCCTAAGATAATCACCCTATATAGTTTCTTCCTTAGTTTCTTCCTTTCTCGACTCATGTTTCGTTCATCCAAAGTTTCTCTCTTAAAAAAATATAGGAGGAGGTTTTAAACTTGAAATGTTTGATGGATTTTTCTACGGTGGTTAGATCCAAGCATTCGCTCTTGTTATGTTTTTCTTCTTTTTTAGATCTTAATTGTGATGAATCTATGCATGCAAAATTGATAAAGCACCATGTGTATTTTTTTGCTTTTTATGCTTTCTATGGTATAATTATAATGGATCTATGTATACACACCATATTATCCTCTCAACCCCTATATTATTAAAGAGATGATTTTTGCTTCACTTGTCAAAATTCAGAATAGTCCCGGTTGCAATAGGAACTGAGGCTAGAAAAGTTTTTTAGTCCCGATTAAAAAGACAACGGCTCTCTAGGATCTTTAGTCCTGGTTGGTGTCACCAATCAGGACTAAAGATCATCTTTAGTCCCGGTTAGATTTCTGTCAGAGGATGTTAGGGCGCCGAGGATCTTTAGTCCTGGTTGGTGACACCAACCGGGACTAAAGATCCTATCTTTGTCCTGGTTGGTGTCACCAACCAGGACTAAAGATTATTTTGATCTTTAGTGCCGGCTGGTAATACCAACAGGACTAAAGTGAAGGGGCTTTTTATACTTCTTCCTCCTCCAGCCCGAGCTAGTGTCTTCAAACTTTTGCTCTAGAAGGGAGATGTTGCCAAATTTTTTTGTGAATTGTTTTGGTGATAATACATAAATCTTTGCTATCTATAAGGTTAGCAACTTCATCCTTTTATGATCTATGCTTAGCATATTGTTTTTTATGGCTTATGTCTATACATTTTTGTCTCTAGATAGGTTAATGGAAAATGAATAGAGAGAAAATTTGTTTGGGAAAATTATTTTACTAAGCACATTACTTTTGTTTGAGAAAATTGTTTGGGAAAATGAAGAGAGAGAAAAGTATCCTTAACACATTACATTTGTAGGTATATTTTACGTACATTTTTATCTCTAAAAATGTTTATGGAAAATAATGAGCGAGAAATTTTTGGACAAAAAATGTTATAAAATAGATGACAAAGAAAAAATATAGAAAATTTGTTAGTAGATTAGAAAACTAAGGTAATTTAAATATTGTTAAAATATTTAGAAATAAGTACACTATGTACATTTAAAATATGTTTATAACTTTTAAAAACTTTTAAAAAATTCTAAATTTTTAAATACAACACATTAAGTATGTTGGATTATTATATAATTATTGTCCGATTATATATAATTATTGTAATATTATTTAAATTGTTTGCCTTTTGTTGATTTTTCTTACGAGTTGTGTGCATTTCATGTAGATGGATCGACAATGGATGTACACCGTGGACCGATGGTCGATAGAGTTTATTCAAGGCGTGCATTATTTTTTGAGTGTAGCCAATGCCAACAAACATAACGGATTTATACATTGTCCATGCAAAAATTGCAAAAACGAGAAGAAGTATTTTACATCAAGAATTATTCATGCCCACTTGTTTCAGTCGAGATTCATGCCGCACCATAATTGATGGACATCGCACGGAGATGTAGGGGTTGCAATGGAAGAAGATGAAGAAGACGACGACAACATTCCAGACTATGGACAATACAGTGGTGTTGACGAGAAATTTCTCTCACGCGCTGGCTTGGGAGATCTGCTTAGCTCCAGTGCAGGTCCTTCTCGGTAGCCTGTGGAGTACAGGGCGTGCCAGTTGGTTTGATCTGTTAACCAACAAGAAAAATAAAGACATATGCGTCAAGGGTTAAGTTAGATCCTACTGGATTGGCTGAGAAAATTAATTCACATATATATGCCATCCCAAAGTACATTTAAACTAAGTGACTAGGATAGATCGGCTACGCCGAGACAGTATTAACCACTTAATCCAAATATATAATGGAATAATAAATATATGTATTAATAGCCTAGCCGATATCGTAAGATTAACTATGAATAGGCTATATAGAAAGATATTGATCTAGGTTAAATGCACTAAACCTAGATCAGTCGGCTGTCGGCTAAGCTAACAGGCTGATTCTGGCTTAGGGAATTTAACCAGAGCAATATCTTAATATAAGAGGCGGCTTTAATAAATTTAATAGTAAATATACTAAAAGAATATTAAAACAGATAAGGCCGGTTGAAACCCTGGCACTGTCTCTAAGCATCTACATCTAGCCGAACAGATCATAAGAGCTCTAAGAACGACTTAATAGGTCAAACTGATGCAACATTAAGTATAAAAAGAACAATCAGATCTATTCTAGCTGATGTAAATCCATCGAGACAGCGGATATCGCATATAATCTAGGCCAACCCCTAGATCTAGCTCTATCGGCTGCTGGTTCTTGACAAAAACAAGCCGATGTCGAGAAAGATCTAGACATTGTTCTAGATTATATGTGATATATGATAACTAGCGCAACATAAATCATCGAATTTAGAGTATCATAACGATGGAAGCACTAAATTCGACGAGATATACCACTAATGACAAACATTTACCTTAATCGGGGATCGAATTGATACAGCCCGAAGCCGGATCAAGTGTTCGTCTGAAGAAAAAAGGAGGCGATGCGTCGAAAGTTATATTAATTGTGTGTGTAATAATGTTTACAGGAGTCTCGGGTCCTATTTATACCCAAGAATAACATTATTCGTATGAACCATGGTTTCTATCTAACCTACTATTTAAAATACGACAATATCCCAGGATATGGTTCCATGCCGCATTACAATAGGAAATCTAAACAAATTCCTAATTTACAGATACAATTGCCATTACAGGACCCTATCCATAGATGGCAATATCTTTTAATGCGCAATTTGGGAACCGAAACTCCTATTTATCCTTAAGCACCTTTATCGGAAACAGTCATATCTTCTTCTCTGACTCAGCATCGGCTATCGACTATCCTTGTCCGACTCAACCTCAGCCGATTGACCTCATAGCCGATTGCATCGTAGCCGACTTGACCTCTGTTCTTTTGATCCGATTCCGTTTCTATCTCGGCAGGGACTTAGGGATTTGGTTACCAAATTTAGCCGTTAACACATGCCCCCCAAATCCCTGATAAGATAATATTGCGGATTTGCTGCTTTTCCAAATTCCCGCTTTTTTGACCTAAACCGTTTCGGCTGCCAAAAAAATTCTTTAAATACCGCCCCCGCGGCCACCATACGTGTCACATTGCCACAACAAACAGCCACCTCAGCAATCCTCGACCTCTCCGGCGACCTCCCCGGCGACCTCGGTACCTCGAAGCCCTCATCTTCCTCGGTGAACCCTAAGAGGCGACAATCACCAGCAATGGCTTCCTCAAGCGCCCACTTCGAAGCAACCCAAACGGAATAACCAGAGGTAAGTCTCATCGGCTGTCACCCTTTACTTCTCGCAATTTGGCTTTCATCTTTTGTAATCTTGTTTTTTTATCCTTTAAATCACAACACCTTGGCCACCAAATTGCCATTCTAGACCTCACCAGTCCCAATCAGTTCTTATTAGGGCTGATTGGCAACATAGACCCCAGCGAGCTCATTAACGCTGAAACGAACCGAGTCCCCTTTAGGTTTTCCACTCCTAACCTAGCCCACTGGTCCAGTACCTTCAAGTCTTGGCCCTCAACGGATAAAACTTGGCCAGCTTGGTACTCACGGATGTCAGCTAGGCTACAAACCAACTGGACTGAGATAGGAATAAGTCAATGCCTATCCTGACCATAGCCGATGTCTCAAAGGACGAACGCCTCTTATCGGCTGCCACCTACTTCTGGTCGGACACGCTAAATGCGTTCCTTTTCAGGCAAGGGCCAATGACACCAACCCTTATGGATATAATGATGATCACAGGTTGGATATAACATCAACAGCTGACCCAATCGGTCTCAACATCAAGTGTTCTCACAACTTCAAGACCAAAAGCATAGGGGGTTGGAGCGGATTCATTTCCATGAATATGAAAGACGGCCCAATTTCTGAGAGAGAACACACTGCTTTCCTGCTAATGTGGTTAGAGAAATATGTCTTCTGCGGGTCAAGCTGTGGGCCGACTAGCAACTGGCAGCATGTAGCCGAAGCCTTAGTAAGCAAAAAACAAGTTCCTTTGGGGAAATATTTGCTCGGCTACTTATACCAAATGCTAAGTAGTGCATCGGCTCGGCTAGCTTCTCAACAAGCTATCAACACAGGAGGGCCCTGGTGGCTGCTACAACTGTGGCTAAACTTACACCTCCACCGGGTTGCAGAAAGGCCATCCCCATTAGAGGCCGATTTCCCCTCAATCGAGCCAAGATTTGAAGATGATGAAGAAATGACCACCCACCGATGCTTGTCATATGGGGAAGCAGCAGCAACCTATCCCGGATCCAAACTAATAGCCAAACATTTCAAAAATTGGTTTGGCAACCTATATAGCGGCTTCCCAAGCACTTCAAGGATATGGTTTGCTTTACAAATTTTGAAAGATTCGAACTCCCAGATGATTTTCGGCTGGATGAACTCAACTCTGAGAGTTATGACAAACCGAGGGAAATCTATACATCGGCTATCACACCTTGCATACTCCCTGTCGGCATTCACCAAGGGCGCAATATTCAAATGTCTTATGAATTCTATCATCCGATGGTAGCCGCAAGACAACTTGGTATGGGTCAGCTGCCGATCGGCCTCTATTACGTAGACAAGATCCAAACCAGAGGCAAGATTGAGGGCGATATCATGAAGAATCGGCTGCTTAATATCCCTGGCCCCCTCTAGGCAGCATCGACAACAACGATCTGGCAGTGAGGAGGACATCAATCTTCAGCCGATGGTAAAACAAATGGAAACGAAACTTGTTCCATGAGTCGGCCTCAATGTATCTGACCATCATCGACCCAGAATTGACTCCATCGATAAGCATCTTTTTCTTGTCTTAGCCCCTATTTTTCTTTCAGCCCCTCCCTATATTATTGGCTGATCATGCTTCATTTCTTTGCAGACAACTTACTCCTTACCTCCGCACACAAGCAACACAGGAGTGGCCATCCACTATGCCCCTAGGGTGCTATCTAGCAGCTGCGGATTGGCCCCATCCATCATCGGCTGCCATGCGTCGAAGGTGGGCACTTTGCTTCACGACCAGACCCATGCGCCGCTGCATCAACTAAAAAGGGCGGCACCATCGGCTGCTGCTACTCTGGCTGCAGAGAAAAGAAAACGTGCTTCAAAGAAGCCGAGGACAACCCCAGCCGATGATTTGCCCCCAGTCGATCTGAACGTGGATGCGGCCCTTGAAGAAGAAGTTAGGGACGAGGAAATGGAGGAGGCCGTCAACGCCGCCGCAGCCAAAACAAGCTCTTTAGACAAGTACGCTCAAACTCAATCGGTCGAGCAGACCACCGAGCGAACTCCAAGCCCTCCGAAACGCGTCCCTCGTCCTCAGCCGGTAATCATTTTTTATTTCTCAACCCTGTCATTTTTCTCCCTTTTTATATTGCAACTTATCAGCTTTCTGTGTCCATAGGCAAAGAAATTAGCCACCAAGAAGAAAATGGCTCCCCCTCCTTCGGTAAACCCTATCTTCATTTATTTCTTACTAGCATAGCCGAATTTCTAACTTGCATTTTTTTAGCCTCCTCATGCTCCAACACCTGCCCCCCGTGTATCAAGGGAGCCGACGTCGATGAACGCACTTGATGGTGACGCTGAGGATGTAGCTACCTCAGTTCCAGCTATCTGAGGAAGTTCTGCTTAGCTTCACAAATCTGCTTATTAGTCTTGTCAGCTCTCTTACCAACTTCCAACTTGCAGTCTGTAGCCGATCTCTTGGATTTTGATTTATCGGAATTCCTTGATCCCGACGGGGGTGTTGATAAGGCCATGGTTGTATCAGACGACGAGCTACAAGCAACTTTGTCGGATATAGCCAAACGGCTGGAGTGCTCTCTCGATTTCTTGGTCACCGACTATGGTTCCATCTGTAGTCGGTTCGATGACATTCAAGATCAGTTGCCGGACCAGCTGGCTGACACCATCACACCGACTACTTTTCTTGAGGCGCATCGGCACAAACTCGAACGAGCTAAGCAGAGGATAGCCGATCACCGTGAAAACCAGGCACTGGAGGCCACCATCAAGGCTAGCCAGCAAGAGATCACTGCCGAAAAGGTCAAGTTCGACGCTTTGAAGACCAAGCCGATTGCCGAACTTGATCGGCTTCGCAAACGTAGGGAAGAGTTGATAGCCGAACTCGCCAACATCGACACCGACATCGTGGTCAAGGATGTTAGTGATATGCCCTAGAGGCAACATGGAGATGTTGGATATCACGTCAATGTTTATGTATAAATGAATAAAGTGTTATTCAGTTCCATGAAATAGACATCTTGTATTGATCAATAAGTACGTGACTTATTTATGAGACTCTTTATGTATGAATCTATTTCTAAACGATCCTCGATCATATGTCATATTGTTGGAACAAATATGATTCTAAGATCGGCATGTTTATTGATTGATGATCATGTCTCATAGATCATGGGTATGGAGATACCAAATCAATAAACATGGACACATGTGTTGGAGAACACATTGTTGGATAGACCCACCATGAGACACTACAGGAATTAATGTGCCATTAGTTGGTCTCAGGTAGTGTTGGTCACAAAGTCCTTAGACTCGAGATCACCATGGATTTCAACATGTGTAGTATCCTACTTTGGGACTACCAAACGCTATTCCGTAACTGGGTAGTTATAAAGGTAGTTTTCGGGTTTGCTATGAAACATGGAGTGGGATGTGAGTGATCAAGATGGGATTTGCCCCTCCTTTGGAGAGATATCTCTAGGCCCTCGAGGTAATGGATTATGGAAATGCATGGCCATGCTAAGTTGATTTAGGAGTCAATCAACGGACGATAATCCAATACGGTTCGAGTGAATGGTTAAGCTATTGAAGGGATGGCACACATCTTGCCTATAGCTTAACTGGTATCGTGAGGCAAAGGGATTTGTGTACGCATTACAGGTTCAGAGCCGATATTATTCTTGTATACTATGGTGTCAATATGTGCTGCTAGGCGCCGCTGTTGACGGGTCGACTGAGTTGGACTCGAGCGGACGATCGGCTAAGTTAGACTATAGCCGAAACCGAGTATACCTGAACCTACAGGGTCGCACGCTTAAGGGGATAGAATAGATATTCGAGTTGGACTCGGATACGGCTCGATCGGATAGGGATCTGATCGGATAGAGTCCTATGGGCTTACGACGTGTGGGCGGCCAACTCTATGAGATACAGATGAGATCCGATTCAAAATAGAGTCCTTATCGGCCACTAGTCCCAGTCGGCCAACTCTATATAAAGGGGCGAGGGGTGGAGAGCTGCGACATATCAGTTGGATCGCGTTGAACCGAATCCGCAACAAAAGTCGCCGAGATCAATCTCCACGGAAACCCTCCCCACTTTCGAGCCAAACCATAGCCTTGCATCGCGTGCTAGCACACGGGTGTACGGCGTTTTATCCCCGGACGTGTGGATACCGGTAGAGGCGTTGCTACGTTGCACGCTGTTGATCGGCTTCGAATCGGCTGCGGTCGGGCGCATCGGAGCGAGGCGCGAGAACGCGATCGGACGACTCAAATCGGCTGATTGGTGAATCGGCTGTCCCCAGGAATCGGCTGTCATCGGCTACACTGTTCCGGATCGGATAGCCCTGATTGGCTGTTTCCGCTGCACACTCCAATCAGTAATGATCTATCGGCCCTTACTTGCAAGTGTTTCTGGTTTGCGCGGTAAAAAGTTTTTGTTTTCGGATAGTGTAGCCTCCGCGTAACCCTTCAAAGGAACAACGCGTGGCCGGCCTGTCGAAGGAGATCGAGGACCAGCGAGCAAAGATCAAGGCGGCCGTGTCAAACCTGTCGGATATGGCCAAGGCGATGAAGCCGATCCCGGGGAACGACGCAGCCGATGCAAAGGCCATCGAAGAAATAGATGGGATCCGCCGCTGGGCAATATCGGCTATTAAGGATTTCCTTTCATGTTGAACTTGCTTGTAATAGTTGGCTAGGTACTCTTGTACTCAACCTTTTGCACGTTTTGTGACTGGTCAGGACATCTTCTGTAATTGACTAAGACATTTCTGTAATCGGCTAATCGCAACTCATTCCCTGTTTAATGTACGCTTGTCGATTATTTCAAACTCACTCGATTGCTGGTTCTCAAAGCTTTAACATGCGTTAAAAACTTGAAGATTTTGCTGATGTCTGATGTTTGCTTTCTTGATCACAATTGTTGTATATATATGCCCCCCTAATTTTGTTTATGTCTTCGATGTCGAAAAAATTATGAACTTAACACAATTGCGCTTCGTTATCGTCGCTGTCGGCTAAGACTGGCCGATTGCAGGAAACTAGGAAAAAACTTTGTGTAAAAATGACCTAAAGGCGATGCTTGCTTAATGAAGAACATCGACTAACACGAATTGGCTGAACAAACAGAGCCGAATCATGAGTTGATCCAAACGCTTGGGTAGTATTTTTTTAAATATTTTCCGTTTAGAGCCCTTCCAAATACTTCTCCATCCAACCCTTCTAACATGTAGGCCCCTTTAGAGACGAATTTGTGGATCTTGAAAGGCCCTTCCCAATTAGGTGACCACTTGCCGAATTTATTATCTCTTGATCCAATCGGCAATATCAATTTCCAAACGAGTTCGCCCTCTTCAAAAGACTTAGGCACAACTTTCTTGTTATAATGACGGGCTACTCGTTCCTTATCCCTTGTTACCTTTTCCAAGGCCCTCATCCGTGATAAAATGAGGTCTTCTAATTCATCCACCATCAAGTGATAATAATCATCAGCTGTGAGTTGATCTTGCAGTTGAATCCGTCTTGAGCCGATGATATTTTCCCATGGCAGTACTGCTTCGTGCCCATAGGCCAACTTGTATGGAGGGACCTGGATAGACCCATGGCATGCCACCCGATATGCCCAAAGTGATTCGGCTAATCGGCTATGCCATTGCTTTGGGTGCTCAGAAATCTTCCTTTTAATCAGCTTGATCAGACTTTTGTTTGAAGCCTCTGCTTGCCCGTTGGCCTGTGCGTAGTACGGCGAAGAATTAAGTAATTTGATCCCCATGCAGTCAGCAAACTGAACAAACTCATCTGATATGAAGATATATCCCTGGTCTGTTGCAATTGTTTGTGGGATGCCGAATCGGTAGATGATATGTTCTTTTACAAACTCGATCGTGTGCTGGGTCTCGACTTTCTTTCAAAGGAATTGCCTCCACCCACTTAGTAAAATAATTTGTTGCTACCAGAATAAATTTATGCCCTTTGCTTGAGGGTGGATTAATCTGGCCGATCATGTCGATGCCCCATCCTTTGAACGACCAAGGCTTTATGATTGGGGTCATAGCCGATGCTGGTTCTCTTTGCACGGCGCTGAATTTTTGACAATCCTGGCAGCCTTTATAATATTTGAAACAGTCCTCCAGCATTGTCGGCCAGAAATACCCTGCTCTCCGAAGTAGCCACTTCATCTTATGGGCCGATTGATGCGTGCCGCAAATCCCTTAATGAACTTCTCCGATAGCCACTTTGGCTTGATCGGCTCCGAGGCATTTCAGCAGCACTCCATCGATTGTCCAATAATAAAGATCTTCGTCGAGCAAAACATATCTTAACACCTTGTATCGTAATTTCCTTGAGGCTGATTGAGATGGATTCTGTAGATAGTTGTAGATTTCAAACCTCCAATCATCGGCTGTGATGACAGCAACTTCCACTTCAACGTTTCTTGTCATCAGCCTGTTGCCCGATGCCCTTTGAGCTAAATCATTGGCTTCTGTATTCTGCTCCCTGGGATATGTTTTAGAGTAACCAGCCGAAAACCATCTATCAATTCTCGGCATTGTTGATAGTAGACCATCAGCGCATCATTTTTGCATTCGTATTCTCCTGACAACTGGCTGATGACCAACAATGAATCTCCCATTATTTCGATGGCGTCGGCTTCAACTTCCTTGAGCAGATATAGCCCTTTGAGCACAGCCTCGTACTCGGCTTGGTTGTTTGTAGCATGGGAGTCGATAGAAAAAGCAAATTCAAAGCTTGCCCCCTAGGCGAAATAATGACCAACCCAATACCGCAGTCGTTGGTGCACATTGAGCCATCAAATGTCAATGTCCAAGGCATAATTTCGACTGAGCCGATTGAGTCATCTCTGTGTTCCACGATAAAATCGGCTATAGCTTGTCCTTTAACTGCCCTGGGTGCCTCGTACCTCAGATCGAATTCTATCAGGGCAAAAATCCATTTTCCAATTTGCCCTTTTAACACTGGAGCCGATAGCATGTATTTGACTACGTCGGCTTTACATATTATTGTGCACTCATTGGATAGGAGATAATGCCTTAACTTCGTACATGAAAAATATAGGCACAAACATAGCTTCTCCACTGGTAAATATCTTGTTTCTACGTCCAACAGCCGTCGGCTGAGATAGAAGATAGCTTTTTCTTTGCCCTCAATCTTTTGGATTAGGACTGAGCCGATTGACTTGTCGTCGGTGGACAGGTACAACTTGAACGGTATTCCTTTTCGTGGAGACATTAAAACTGGAGGCGAGCTTAAGTAATTCTTGATATCGTTCAAGGCCTTCTGCTGCTCTTCCCCCCATGTGAATGCTTGATCAGCTTTAAGTCGAAGTAGTGGTGTGAACAGCTCCATCTTCTCTGAAAGATTGGCTATGAACCGCCTGATGAAGTTGATTTTGCCGATCAATGATTGAAGCTGCCTCTTGTCCTTCGGAGGCTGTATCGTCTTGATAGCGTTGATGCTCCTTGGTGTGACCTTAATTCCTCTTTCATGAACGAGAAACCCCAGAAATTGCCCACCCGACACGCCGAACGCACACTTTAACGGATTCATTTTCAGGCCATATTTTCTTGTCCGCTCCAAAACCTGTTTCAGATCAGCTATGTGGTTCTCTACCTCCCTGGATTTGACAACAACATCATCAATGTAGATCTCTACCAGGGAGCCGATCATGTCATGGAAAATATAATTCATGGCCCGCTTATATGTTGCCCCAGCATTTTTTAGCCCAAATGTCATAACAACCCATTCATATAAGCCGATCGCTCCAGGACATCGAAAAGTAGTCTTGCGAATGTCTTCTTCGGCCATGAAGATTTGATTGTAACCTGCATTTCCATCCATAAAACTGATGACTTTGTGGCCTGATGCAGCGTCTACGAGCAAATCGGCTATAGGCATCGGATATTCATCTTTGGGGGTAGCCTTATTTAAGTCTCTGAATCGATGCACACCCTAAGTTTGCCATTCTTTTTCAATACTGGGACATTGTTTGAGACCCACTCGGCATATCGACAAGGCCAAATGAATCCAACATTGTATAGCCGAGTTATTTCGGCTTTGATCACATCATACATATCGACTTTGAACCTCCTGGGAGGCTGTTTGAACGGCCGATAGCCTGCCTTGATTGGCAGTTGGTGAACAACGATAGATTGGCTAAGACCAGGCATCTCGAAGTACTCCCAAGCAAAACAATTTTTATATTCTTTTAATAACTTAATAAGCTGGGATCTACAATGAAAAGACAAATTTTTGCTGATATACGTCGGCCTGGGCCTGTCTCCCGAGCCTATGTCTATTTCCTCTAATTCGTCGGCCAACGTAAAACCATGCCCAAGCTTGCCATCGTGTTCGTCCGCGGTGTCCATGCCATAGACGTTCGAGCCCTCCACGACGTCCTGCTCAAAGCAGCAGCTGTGGTTCGTCATCTCCAATGAGCTGTATGGCAAAATCGGACACTTTTAGAAAATTGTCTTACCAGATTTTCCTGGACAAACAATCAATGCCATCGATTTCCCAGAGTGGCAAATCGGCATTGGTGACGCTTACTAACCTGTTGGCTGGTACAATCTCTATCTTGTCACCGTCCCATTGAAGCAGACACTGGTGCATAGTGGAAGGGACACAACAGTTGGCATGTATCCAGTCCCTCCCCAGCAACAGGCTGTAAGACCCCTTCCTGTTGATGACAAAAAAGGTTGTGGGCACGGTCTTGTTGCTGACGGTCAGCTCGACATTCAACATGCCCTTGGTGTATGATGGGTTGCCGCCGAAGTCCTTTAGTACCATGTTAGTCTTGATCAGGTCTTCGGCTCCCTTTCCCAATTTTCTGAATGTTACATAGGGCATAAGGTTTACTGCAGCTCCGCCATCCACTAGCATCTTTGACATCTGCTTGTCGTTGACGAAGCCTTTTACGTACAACGGCTTGAGATGCTGATTTTCGGTCCTCTCTAGCTTGTCAAAAATTGCTTGATCCGGGGACAGTGCTAGTCCGGCCAAGGCATCCTTGATATTGTCTGCATCGGCCTCAGGAGCACCGAATTTGGCTGGCAATATGAATATCATATTGACCGATGCAGAGAGTTTACCTTTCCCATTGGCTGCCCTTCTGGCTTGATCGACCGAACTCTCTCTGGTCTGTTCTTCGTCGGCCGTGGCGATCTTCTTTTTGGGGATCCATCGCCTTTTGATTTTACCCAGCCGACGGCGTTGTTCTTCGATCATCTGCCGAACTTCTTCTTTCCTTCCTTCGCGCTTCAGCCTCTGAATTCTTCTTTTCTGTGTTTTGGTGAAGAGCACAGAGGGGCACCATTGGGGGTTGGCCGATTCTTTATCATCGGCTTCTTCCTCGTCGTAGTAGTCATCGTTTTCATCTTCTTCATCGAAGAAGTCTTGGTGGATCGGCCCTAGCCGATAGTGAACAGACTGCCAGTGTTGGTTGAGCTGTATGGCCCTTGGGACGAACTGAGTTGGGTCGGTGATTGGCAGGCTTCTGTGTTCGTCCTCGCGGTAATCGCTGCAGGCCGGGCAATTATCCATTGTCGGCAGCCTCATCCTGGTTTCCCAGCAGTGCCTGAAAAATTAACAATGCCAATGAGAGTCGACACCGCTGTGATTCCCGTCGTATTGGCGGCCCCGCGTCTCTGGCTATTGCCGATGAAATTTTTCCAACCGAGCCTCTTCTTCCTGCCAAGATTGCAGTTGGGAGCGACGTCGGCTGTTCGTGTTGATCGGCCGTCGATCAGCCGATCGGGCAACGGGGCGCACCATGTTGATTGGCGTGGCTTGGCTTCCAGTCGGCTTGTCCTCTGCCTTGACCCCTTTTAATGTCTCGGCTAAGCTGTACGTCATTCTGCGCTGCCGATCAGCTTGCCTGGGGCTGGCTTGAACCACATTGACCGGGAAGGGGTTGCCGTCTACTTTCATCGGCCGAGTAGAATCGGCAAACTTGAGTTTCCCGGCCTCTATTGCCGACTAGATCTGCTGCCTGAAGACTTTACAATCGTTAGTGGCATGGGATGTGGAGTTGTGCCACTTGCAGTACTTTTTCTTCTTTAGTTCATCAGCCGATGGGATCACATGGTTCTCGGGAAGCTGGGTCTGCTTCTCCTTGAGCAATAAATCAATGATCCTATCGGCCTTGGTGATGTCGAAATCATATTTGTCCACTTTGGCCGTCTTTAGCAGCCATTGATAGACGATGACCTTTTTATTCTTGGCCCAGTCGGCTGCCGCCACCTCCGTGTCATCGTCACTGGGATTGGAGTCTGATTCAATGATGACTTGAGTTATGTTCTTGACGGCCTTCCTGGCATCTTGAAACCTCTGCTTATGGGCCATCACCTTCTGCGTTAGATGCGCCAAGCTCTCGAAGTCTTGAGCGGAGAAGCGTTCACGGATCGGCGTGATCAGGCCGTGGAAGGCCAAATCGGCTAGCTGGGCATCTGACAGCACCAGGCTGTAGCATCGGTTCCTCATCTCTCTGAAGCATTGAATGTAGTCCTGAACCGATTCGTTATTCTTCTGCCTAATACTTGTGAGGTTCAACAACTTCATTTCATGGTTGCCGATGTAGAAGTAGCTATGAAATGTTTTTTCGAGATCGGCCCAGCTCTGAATTGAGTTGTAAGGCAATGAAGAGAACCAGGTGAAGGCCGATCCCGAAAGAGATAAGGGGAACAATCGAACTCTCAAGGCATCTGTAGTCGATGCTTCGGCTCACTGCGTCAAAAATCGGCTGACATGCTTGTAGGTTGACACGTTGTCCTGCCCTAAGAATTTTTAAAAGTCTGGGACTTTGTACCGGTTGGGCAGTGGAACCCGCTCAAAATGTTCTGGGTTGGGGTACCGATACATGTTTCCCGAGTCCTTTGGCTTGAGGCCAAATTGATCACGCATGACATCCACAATCAAATCGGCCCATGTCCGGTTGTCCTGCTGTACCAGCTCATATTGATCATACAGCGCGGGTGCTTGCTGATACAGCGGTGTCGGTGTCTAGGGCCTGTAGTGATGATCTTTATGGCCTCCCCGATACTAGTACAGGAGCGGATGGCCAGCGGGAGGCAGCCGATTTTCCGATGGCGGCGTTGGTGGATCTGGGAACAGCTGTTGGCCACTGGCATTGTACTGTCCTTCTAGGCCGATCTGGGCAACCGGCTCTAATTGCCGATTGTTGTTGAACATGTTGGTGATCTGGTCCTGGGGAAGTGGTTGTTGTCGGTTCAGCATGGTGACCATCGGTCTCGCAGCCGATCTAGACGGATTCGGCTGGTTGAGGACCCCTCCTGGCGCCCTGGTTGTACTGGTGGTGGGATTGGCTGATTCTGGGTGGTCAATGTCCTGTAACCAGGAAACTGACCGTCTGTGAAGTAAGTCGGCCCCCGCTGCAGTTGGTCGGTTATCTTGGCGTCGACCACAGTGGCAATCATATTGTTGAGGGTGTTGACAAGAATGCTACTCTGGTTGACCAATGCATGGTGCATGGCCGAATCAATTCGGTCTTGCAAAGTATGCAGACCCGAATTATCTTGTTCTCGAGTCGGCTCCTCCGCCTTCTGTTTGTCCTTTGATCCGCTGGAGGAGGACGCCTTGAGTTCGTCCATGCTGAATTTGTACTTTTGGTGCACGGCCCCGAATCTTGTCTGGGTGAATGACTGTAGGTAGTTGGCTTGGAGCTCTTCTACCATCCTTTTGTAATCGGCCTGTTGTTCAGCCGACAATTGTTCCATCTTCACAGACACGATGTTTTCCTGAGAAACGCTGGGGCTCTTGATGTCGACCATCTTGTCAGCTGCGTCGATGCGTCCTAGCCGAGTTGACAGAGATGGTCCCACCGGGCGTGCCAAGAAGCGTGTTGACGAGAAATTTCTCTCACGCGCTGGCCTGGGAGATCTGCTTAGCTCCAGTGCAGGTCCTTCTCGGCTGCCTGTGCATTACAGGGCATGCCAGTTGGTTTGATCTGTTAACCAACAAGAAAAGTAAAGACATATACGTCAAGGGTTAAGTTAGATCCTACTGGAGCGGCTGAGAGAATTAATTCACATATGTATCCTATCCCAAAGTACATTTAAACTAAGTGACTAGGATAGATCGGATACGCCGAGACAGTATTAACCACTTAATCCAAATATACAATGGAATAATAAATATATGTATTAATAGCCTAGCCGATATCGTAAGATTAACTATCAATCGGCTAGTACTCCGATACATCTAATAGAAAGATATTGATCTAGGTTAAATGCACTAAACCTAGATCAGTCGGCTGCCGGCTAAGGTAACATGCTGATTCTGGCTTAGAGAATTTAACCAGAGCAAGATCTTAATATAAGAGGCGGCTTTAATAAATCTAATAGTAAATATACTAAAAGAATATTAAAACAGATAAGGCCGGCTGAAACCCCGGCACTGTCTCTAAGCATCTACATCTAGCCGAACTGATCATAAGAGCTCTAAGAACTACTTAATAGGTCAAACTGATGCAACATTAAGTATAAAAAGAACAATCAGATCTATTCTAGATGATGTAAATCCATCGAGACGGCGGATATCGCATATAATCTAGGCCAACCCCTAGATCTAGCTCTATCGGCTGCTGGTTCTTGACAAAAACAAGCCAATGTCGAGAAAGATCTAGACATTGTTCTAGATTATATATGATATATGATAACTAGCGCAGCATAAATTATCGAATTTAGAGTATCATAACAATGGAAGCACTAAATTCGACGAGATATACCACTAATGACAAATATTTACCTTAATCGAGGATCGAAACGATACAGCCCGAAGCCGGATCAAGTGTTCGTCTGAAGAAAAAAGGAGGCGATGCGCTGAAAAGTTATATTGAGTGTGTGTGTAATAATGTTTATAGGGGTCTCGGGTCCTATTTATACCCAAGAATAACATTATTCGTATGAACCATGGTTTCTATCTAACCTAATATTTAAAATACGACAATATCCCAGGATATGGTCCCATGCTGCATTACAATAGGAAATCTAAACAAATTCCTAATATATAGATACAATTGCCGTTACAGGACCCTATCCATAGATGGCAATATCTTTTAACGCACAATTTGGGAACCGAATCTCCTATTTATCCTTAAGCACCTTTATCAGAAACAGTCCTATCTTCTCCTCTCACTCAGTATCGGTTATCGGCTATCCTTGTCCGACTCAATCTCAGCTGATTGGCCTCGTAGCCGATTGCATCGCAGCCGACTTGACCTCTGTTCTTCCGATCCAATTCTGTTTCTATCTTGGCAGGGACATAGGGATTTGGTTATCAAATTTAGCCGTTAACAGGTGGGTTTGAAGAGAATATAACAGGCGAGGCAGACGGGGATGCTGAAGAAAATGACGGTGCCGATGACCTTGGTCAGATGTTATGCAATGTACAGGAGGACTACGAAGGTGAAAAGGAGGTGCAGAAATTGGAGCGTATGTTGGCGGACCACAAAACGTCCTTGTACCGCGGTTGTTAACAGGGGCAAAATAGTTGGGTCCTACGCTAGAATTCTTGCAATGGAAGGCCAAAAATGACATCAGTGACAAGGCAGTTGGCAAGAATATTCTTCCAGAGGGAAACGAATTGCCAGAATCAACGTATAAGGCTAAGAAGTTAGTTTGTCCTCTAGGACTGGAGGTATAGAAGATACACACATGTCCTAACGATTGTGTCGACGGGATGGTCCGCAATCCTCTAAGGTGCTACCCGAGGAGATAGATGAGAGCGGTCGGGGCGTCTCACCGATGGATCCGATGGTCGGCTCAAGTATCAAACGAGCCAAAGACAAGAAGATTTCTACTGGTTCAGCCCTCCCGAGGGATAATAGACCTACGTCCAATGTGTGGTGTCCTTTGATGGGGTGAACTATGAACTAGGATTACAATGGTGAGTGTTCTTGGGGCTTAGAAAGAAACTGGCCAAGAACAGACTAAGAGATGATCGATCCTTCTCTCGGCCCATCCTGCCCTCCCTTTTATAGTCCAAGGGGACAGTTACAAGAGGACTTGAGGGCCAAGAAAGCTAAGACTAAATATCTAAGAAGTAAGTATAAACAACATTTGAAAAGGTACATAGAGATCCCTCCGGGTCTTGTGCGTCGTGGGTGTCTGGTGCCTTATCCTGCCTTGGGATCCATCCTCCGTAGGTACCACCTGTCTAGCCTTGTCGTGTGACATCATCTTCTACCGGGTTGTCCCCTCCTTGCCTCCTCTACGAGCCTTGCAAAGCAAGCCTTCCTTCTCGAGGAGGCCTGACGTCGGGCCGATGAGTTGAGGTCGAGAAAAAGGACGCCAAGGTCGGACCTGGGGGGAGGTCGGGGCATTTGACCCCAGGATGAGGTCAGACTGCTATCCCCGTCCGAGGACTTCCGGTCCGACTTCAGTTACCCTTAAGCCCGCTCTGTGAGGTACCTCGGGGTGACACCCCCACAGATTGTATCCTCTATCGCGGTGAGGAGTACGAGAACCTAGAAGCATGTCCAATTTTTAAAGCACTTCGATACAAGATCAGACGAGATGATCCAGGCGAAGTTGACGGATGGCCTTCGAAGAGAGTTCCTGCTAAGGTGATGTGGTATTTTCCTATAATACCATGGCTGAAGTGTCTGTTCAGAAACAAAGAGCATGCATATTGCATATATATATATGTATGTGTAAAATATGTATGCATATATATATATATATAAATATAATTAACAAGCAGCAAGCTAGTAGTAGAGCAAAATTTAAAAAAAGGAAAAAAAACCTTTAGTCCCAGTTGGTGTTACCAACCAGGACTAAAGATGCATTGGGAAAAAACCCTTTAGTCCCGGTTGGTGTTACTAACCAAGACTAAAGATGTATCTTTAGTCTCGGTTATTTCACCCGGGACTAAAGATAGACATCTTTAGTCCCTCTTTCGTAGTCCTGGTTTAAAACTCGAAACTAAAGGGGGTTACAAACTGAGACTGAAGTCCCTTTTTCCAGTAGTGCTATTGGTTAAATGTGATGCTTTTATTGCCCACATTATGTATTTTCCTCACTTCCCAGATAGGAGAGAGAAAAAATGCATTTTGTTTATGTCAAATTTATACATCGCATCCGCTAGTTGTTTTTATTTATCTTTCCCGTAACGAAAAAAATTAAGTTTTTCATAAACAAGTATTTTTGTGCAATTTAAATATGTACCGATTAATTTGTTAATATAATTATCTATGAAATATTTTCAAAGATATGGATAGGTAATGGATGTATAATACACCAAGATATATGCCGTTATATATGAATGAAGTATCTAAATTTATTCATATTGCCAAGATGCACGCTTCCAGTAATAATACAACATAGATACATTGTTCAGGTGCTGATTATAAGAATAAAAAAATATGGGCAGATGCTAGGAGAATAATGAGCCACTTAGCGATATGTGGATTTATGGAGGACTACACGATATGGACCTATCACGGTGAGCAAAACATGTCACAGAGAAGCGAACAACAAGTGGATCCCAATAACAAAGAAGATCGATGAGTGTTGATCACATAGACGCTATTTATGGTGATAGTTGTGATGATAATATTATTGAGTTGGAGGAAATGCTACGTCATGCAGAACCTGAGATGCTAATGGGGTCGGCTAGTGGTTTAGATAATTTGAAGCCTTACAGAAGACATCGAAGGATCTTTTGTATGACGAGTCAAAGGGGTGTGACAGGGAGTTCTCAACATTACATTCAGTGCTTGAACTTATGAGGTCGAAGGCTAGATATGGTTGGTCTGATAGTAGTTTTGATAGCTTATTAGAACTTTTGAAAAGCGTGCCACCGAAGCCTAACTCATTACCTTCCAACACATATCAAGCGAAGAAACTAATATGTCTCCTTTCTCTTAGTGTGCAAAAGAATCATGCATGCGTGCGCCACTGCATCCTATGCAGGAAAGAGGATGCTACTGCATCCTATACATGAAAGAGTATGCTTCGTTGGATAAATGCCCAACATGCGGTTCTAGCCGGTAGAAATCAGCTAACAAGACTTCCCCAGATGTTGATTTTGTTGGCAAAGAAGAGGCTAACGCATTCATGGAAAATAATACAAAAATCCCTCAACTGGTGATTGATACCTTCCTATGAAAGGTCACACGAAGCATTTGTACTCAAACCCGCGTGATGCGAAACTATTGCGTTGGCATCAAAAAGAGCGCAAGAAAGATGGCATGCTTCCAAAACCAACGGATGCACGTTAGTGGTGAAACTTTGATGCATTATATCTAGAATTTGCTAAAGACCGACGAAACATTAGATTTGCACTAAGGACTGATGGAGTATATCCTTTTGTAGACATGAGCAGCTCACGTAGCACTTGACTGGTGCTTCTGATCATGTACAATCTTCCTACCTGACTTTGTCAAAAGCAAAAATATGTATTACTATGTGTCCTTATGCAAGGCTCGTGGCAAGCTGGTATAGATATTGATGTATTTCTTGAACCATTCATGGAAGATATGGAAGATTTATGGAAAACTAGGATGAAGGTATGTGACGAGTATTTAAGACAATACTTCACAGTGAAGGCAATCATTTTCATTACTATTAATGATTACCCCGCCATGTTTTTAGTTTCGAGGTAGATTAAAGGAAAAACATGATGAGTTATTTGCTTGAATGGAACCTATTATAGGTATGTCGAAGCATAGGACCCCGACAACGGGGAAGCAAGGGAACCCCCTTGAAGATTCCACCAGGGGACGAGTCAAGCCTGAGTCACCCAGAGGGAGCTAATAAACACAAGGGGTTATACAAGTTTAGGCCGCATGGATGCGTAATAACCTACTCCTGTGTGCTGTGGGTTATTTGTGAGGAACTTGAGTTACAATAAGATATGTGATTTGTGTGAGTTCTAAATATTATAAATATTATATGTACAACCCCTTACTCAGTGGCATGGATCCTCCTTTTTATAGGCCAAGAAAAGTCCACGGAGCCAACATATGAATGCAGGAGCGGGCCTCGCTCCAAAGAGTTGGGTATGTTTAGTCTTGTCGATGTCCCCTATGGCGATCCGGCCGGATGTGACAGCCTTGCTCTCTGGTTGACACATGGCGCAAGATTTGGGTGATCTCCATGTAGTCACCATGGGGTCTACCAGCCAGTTCTTGCGAGGTGGTAAGATGAAATGCCCTGGGGCGTTGCGGGCGCAATACATCGCACATCTCCTATTCTTCTGGCGAACACAAGCATGTAGGAAGTTGCATGTTGCGCCACGTCCTTAATATGAGGGTAGGTGAGCTGTTATCCAACTGTCTCCCTCCTGCAACAGAAACCATTATGTTCGGAAGGAGTTAGGCCCCTCGGGCCCACCTAGCAGAGCGGAGAGACCCCAACGTAAGCCCAGGGTAATAGGGTGTGCGCAAGCCATCGGTGCCCTATGTTCCTGGAGGACTAGGGGCCCTGGTTCCCCTTTTTCCAACAAGGTACCTCCCAAGTTCCAACAAGCTTGTTTACATGAGGCACCGGTGTTTCTTACGCATAAATCATAAATACCGCAAGATGATGTTAGAATTCGATGGTACGAAAGAGAATGATCCTCCACCAAAACCTAAAACCAGAAAAGATGTCTATGCCATGACAGAGAAAATACAGACCGTGTTCGGAAAAGGGCCCAAGAAGTGTTCGAAGGGAACAAAAAGCGTAATAAAAAAGATGATGAGCTCCCTCTCCATTCAAGAAGCATTCGATTTTTTTAAGTACCTATCGTACTGGAAATATCTGGAGGTTCGCCATGCCTTAGATGCCATGCACCTAGAAAAGGATGTGTTCGGTAACATCATTAGAACATTACTAGACATACCAAGCAAGACAAAGGATGGTCTGCAATCACGTATCGACCTAGTAAATATGAAAATCAGGGAAAAGTTACACCTGAAAGAAGGAGACAAGAATGGAAAAGAAACCTCCTTTCAACATGTTTTAGACTAACACTTGAGGAGAAGGCATTTTGAAAGTGGCTTCACGGTGTTAGAGCGCCAATAGATTTCTCATCAAATATCAAGTGACTAGTCTCTATGAAAGATTTGTCGATGTTTGGTTATAATTCACACGACTATCATGTCACCCTCACTGTGTTTCTCGCCATTGCTTTAAGGGTCATTAAACCAGAACATGTAAAAGTTGCTATCACAAAGAGGTGTTACTTTTTTAATGTACTATCACAGAAGGTCATTATCCTGAAGAGTTAGCACTTCTTCATTCATTTTCACAGAAGACCGTATACGAACTTGAGATGTGTTCCCCTCCATCATGTTTTAATATAATGGAGCACCTCATGGTTCATATAGTGCCTCAGATAATTGCACTTGACCTATTGTATCTACATCAAATATGATCGTACGAGTGTTACATGGCTGTTTTGAAGGGCTATGTACGAAATCATGTGCACCCTGTGTAACAACCCGAAAATTTAATTACTAGTTTAAGATGTCACAAACTGTGTCCATGATAAAATATAGGAGTTTCAAAAACTTTTCGTGGATAAAATTCTTTCTTTTCCAAACGAGTCTTTATGTGTAAAATGAGTACACTTTAAAACTTTTCATCAAAAATCTTGGTGCAAAGGTAGGGAAAATCCTAGCTATTGTTTTATACGAGCCTCTTTGAACCCTAGTAGTGATGCCTGTCCTCAGATAAGGATAAAGATTTAATATCGTTAATACTGAGTCACAATGGTTTGGATAGATGAGATAGGTTAGCCTAAGTAAAATAAGACCAAATGAATGTGGCCCTTATGAATTCAAATAATGCTCTTAGTGCCTGTCCTAAATACTGATATGAGTAATCTTAGCAGTTCTCTGGAAAACTACCTTAAATAAATATTAATTTCGATTAATTTAGAGAGCACACAATCACCCCAAATAAAATATGATAATAGATCTTTTCGCCTCCCTGTAGTTCTGGTAAAAGAGTAGAAAATTTAATAAAATGCACCAAATGGTTTCCTAGGTTTGTGCTGACACTTTTTAGTCAACTTTGTAGACCAAATATCCGTAGTTCACTACTACATAAGAGGTCAAAGGTGCCGGTTGAAAAACCCGCTTAGGTACCGGTTTTCCCAACCGGCACCTATTGGTCGGCACCAATGACCAAAGTCATTGGTGTCGGTTCTTCAACCGGCACCTATTCAGGCGAATAGGTGTCGGTTCGTGTAGAACCGGCATCTATTTATCTGATACCTATGGACTGAACCCCATTCAACGAGGTGCTCTCAATTTCTTCTTATGGGCCCACTCCTTTAGCCGGACCCACCATATTTACCGGACCCATCAAATTTTTCCACGCAACTACGTACCTTGATGGCGGGCCCTCTTTCGCGCCCGCGAGTTAGAGTTACAGGCACAAGCGATTGAGTCCAGGTGGCCATGCGCATGAGAGATGCATATTTAAGCTGGTTTTGGTCTTGTTCGGCAAGCGGTATGGTACTAATCGAGGAAATAGTATTTTTCTGAGAATAGGTGGCGGTTCTTATTACGAACCGGCACCTATAGTATAGGTGTCGGTTCTACTATTCATCCGACACCTATTCGCGAAGAATAGGTGTCGGTTCTTATTATGAACCGCCACCTATTCTTCGCGAATAGGTGTCGGGTGAATAGTAGAACTGGCACCTATAGTATAGTATAGGTGCCGGTTCTACTATTCACCCGACACCTATTCGCGAAGAATAGGTGACGGTTCGTAATAAGAACCGCCACCTATAGTATAGGTGTCGGTTTTATTATTCATCCGACACCTATAGATATAATAGGTGCCGGATTTAATTGAACCAATACCTTTTGGACCGATACCTATGAACTTTTTTGTAGCAGTGGTTGTTTTTCAATGTATGCATGGCGTCGCAGGAACTAAATCATAAAAAACAGCAAAACTAATGCTAGGACAATCGAATGTAATGTGTGCCATTATGTGCTATAATTATTCTTGGCTTGATTGTTTTGCATGATTAATATTTTTGCATTATATCATTTTCGTGCAAATAAAAATTGAAACAAAATAGAACCTTAATCGGCAAAATCAAACAACTTGTAAATGTGCATTCAATTGAACAGAGAAGTATAGGTTTCACATTTTTATTCAAATACTACACTACTGGAGAAACCATCATTGGTTGAAGTGGAAAAAAACACAGTAGTCCCGGTTTGAGTTGCACCCGGGACTAGAGATCATCTCTAGTCCCGGTTAAAAAATTCGACGGCCCTCTAGGAACATTAGTCCCGGTTCATGTCACGAACCGGGACTAAAGATCACCTCTAGTCCCGATTCAAATGTTGTCAGCGCGTGTCAGAGCGCTGGGGACCTTTAGTCTGGTTGGTAACACCAACCGGGACTAGATATGCTACCTCTAGTCCTGATTCGTGTTACCAACCGGGACTAAAGGTCCCCGGCGCTCTGACACGCGCCGACAAAATTTGAACCATCATCTCTAGTCCCGGTTCTTGAAACGAACCGGAACTAAAGGTCCTACAGAGCCGTTGAAATTTTTTATACCGTTGCCTCGGGGCTAAAGATGGCATCTCTAGTCCCGGTTGGTGTTACCAACCGGGACTAGAGATTTTCTTTATATACTCCTTCCTCCTCCATCCCGAGCCAGCCACACTTGTACATCTTCAAAATTTTTCTCAGCTAGAGGTCCGGTGCTGCCGAGGTTAGCACGGTGATAATACACATATATTTGCTCTATAAGGTTAGCAACTTCTTACTCTTATTTGCGGATGTTTTTTATACATTTTGCTATGTACATGTCATGTGCTATCTACAATCTTAGCACTTCGTATTTTACGGTTATTTTATTTTTCATCTCTAGATTTGTTTGCAAACATGAGAAGATGTTTTCCCGTCCGCTGAAATTCACCTCTAGTCCTGGCTGGTTTGAAAAACCGAGACTAATTATTACCGTGCCCAATTATATTGTGTTATATTCATATATAATTATAATTAACATATGTTCATATATTCATATATAATTAACATATGTTCATATAATTAACATAAAATATTATAAATTAAAATATAACATATAATTAACATATGTCATATTCCAAACTATTTAAAATTTAAATAGTAATATATATTTAACAAATGGCCTATTTGAAAAAAATTAAATTAAAATAAAATATATAATTAACATTTGTCGTATTTAAAACTATTTTAAACCATAAACCCTAAACCTAAACCCTAAACCTTAAACCTAAACCCTTTTACCATTAACCCTCAACCTAAACCCAAAACCCTATTTTAAACCCTAAACCCTCGTGCGGCTGCGTGATTGACATGTAGAAGGACTGCGACACGAGCGGAACGTCAATGCCTTCTCCTCCGATCTAACATCGTCTCTCATGCTCTTGGAGGTTGCTCCGTTCTCATCACCGTAATAGAGCGGTGGCAATCTCTTCTCACTTTGTTCTACCTTGTTCTCCGATTGCTTCATCTCATCCCAATACTTGACACATCATCTTCAAAGATGACACCAAGCTCGTCTGCATGGCAAGAAACAAGTGTCTAAGCAACACAAATCCAGAAAGCATCATTCCTTTTCGATTAGAAAAAAGAGAGCATCATTCTTGCGTTGATCTGAGTAGAAAGAAAAGAATCATACCTTGTAAAACGTTGCTTTGCATGACGGAGAGCGAATGGTGGGGATGGAAGCTCGGGAAGGAGATAGGAAAAGAGAGCTTCCTCCTCAAGCGGTAACTATCGGTCAAAGGTTAGTGCAATAAGGCCATCAGCTAGTTCATGAAAAAAAGTTAGATCAATAACAGATAAACAGATAAACAAAGACAGTTTTACAGCCAAAAGAAGCTACTGCTACAAAATTTTCTCAACGATGAGCATGGTTAACCATATGCATGATGCAAGGCAAAACTGCATTTACCTATGTTTTTGGTTGGGCTCCATTATTTCGAGAGACATGAATCAAATCTCACACTCCAATGACTCGGGATCAATGAAATAGCTTATCTTAGTCGTCTCGTCCACATCCGTATCCAGTTGCTCCTGATGATCCGTGAAGAGGCCCCGACGTTTTTTTCCTTTCTTCTTCACCGATCTTGGTCTCTTCAACATGTCATGATCCATCGTAGTAGCCTTCGTCACCGTCTTGGTCTCTTCAATATTTAATGATCCGGATCACGGTCTTTTGTCTTGCTTTTCTCTCTTTGCTTCATAATCTTTCTATCTTGCTATTTCTTCGAGTACGATGTAGCAGTACTCGTGTATCTCCATCAAACTATGAATAGCGAGATATATGGCAATCATTGGATAGTGCGGCTATATATGGCAATGATGGCTTGCCTCTCCTGTTCCCGTCTCAATGTCTCGGCGGCGCCATGGAAGCCGCCGGTGGCCAGCGCACGACGGCGGACTACCTCTATCCGCTGCCGTGATCGATGGGTACTACCGCCGCCACCACCCAGTCTTGGGCTGCGGCCGCCACCGCCGTCGGTCTCCTTGATTTAGAGGTGTGCTTTCTCTGTGTTTCAGCGGCAATATTAAAGTTCTCGTTGCTAATGTCTTCTGCCTTATTCTCGTGAATTGCCACATAAGCATTAGCCGTTAGAGAATTATTGTCCGACCACAAGTTAGGATCTTCGTGAGTATGGAGCATGTCGACGACCATCCTCCTCCTCCTCTTGTAATTCTCCCGAGGACTTTTCGTCGACCTCGGTCTCACCCTTTTACCATTTTTATTCATAGCTCCCTGCAATTGTAATATGATCTAGGGAATTGACTATGAATTCGGTGGATGGTGTTGGTGCCTCCTCAACGTGGTTCCCCTTGTTCACTGTCCGAGGGACTGTTCAGTGCCTCCTCCTCCAACGCTTGTAATTCTGGAATACAACGGTTGGTGGCTCAAACCGGTTGGTGGCTTGTAATTCTGTAATACAACCGTTGAAGGAGGAGGCACTGAACAGTCCCTCGGACAGTGAACAAGGGGAACCACGTTGGAGGAGGCACCAACACCATCCCTCGGATGTTGGATATCACGTCAATGTTTATGTATAAATGAATAAAGTGTTATTCAGTTCCATGAAATAGACATCTTGTATTGATCAATAAGTACGTGATTTATTTATGAGACTCTATATGTATGAATCTATTTCTAAACGATCCCTGATCATATGTCATATTGTTGGAACAAATATGATTCTAAGATCGACATGTTTATTGATTGATGATCATGTCTCATAGATCATGGGTATGGAGATACCAAATCAATAAACATGGACACATGTGTTGGAGAACACATTGTTGGATAGACCCACCATGAGACACTATAGGAATTAATGTGCCATTAGTTGGTCTCAGGTAGTGTTGGTACAAAGTCCTTAAACCTGAGATCACCATGGATTCCAACATGTGTAGTAGCCTACTTTGGGACTACCAAACGCTATTCCGTAACTGGGTAGTTATAAAGGTAGTTTTCGGGTTTGCTATGAAACATGGAGTGGGATGTGAGTGATCAAGATGGAATTTGCCCCTCCTTTGGAGAGATATCTCTGGGCTCCTCGAGGTAATGGATTATGGAAATGCATGGCCATGCTAAGTTGATTGAGGAGTCAATCAACAGACAGATAATCCAATACGGTTCGAGTGAATGGTTAAGCTATTGAAGGGATGGCACACATCTTGCCTATAGCTTAACTGGTATCGTGAGGCAAAGGGATTTGTGTACACATTACAGGTTCAGAGCCGATGTTATTCTTGTATACTATGGTGTCAATATGTGCTGCTAGGCGCCGCTGTTGACAGGTCGGCTGAGTTAGACTCGAGCCGACGATCGGCTAAGTTAGACTATAGCCGAAACCGAGTATACCTGAACCTACAGGGTCGCACGCTTAAGGGGATAAGAACAGGCATTCGAGTTGGACTCGGATACGGCTCGATCGGATAGGGATCCGATCGGATAGAGTCCTATGGGCTTACGACGTGTGGGCGGCCAACTCTATGAGATACGGATGAGATCCGATTCAAAATAGAGTCCTAATCGGCCACTAGTCCCAGTCGGCCAACTCTATATAAAGGAGGGAGGGGTGGAGAGCTGCGGCATGTCAATTGCATCGCGTGCAACAGAAGTCGTCGAGATCAATCTCCACGGAAACCCTCCCCACTTTCGAGCCAAACCCTAGCCTTGCATCGCGTGCTAGCACACGGGTGTACGGCGTTCTGTCCCCGGACGTGTGGATACCGGTAGAGGAGCTGCTACGTTGTGCGCTGTTGATCGGCTTCGGATCGGCTGCAATCGAAGCGATCGGCTGTGGTGGAATCGACTGCGGTCGGGCGCATCGGAGCGAGGCATGAGAACGCGGCCGACGACTCGAATCGGGCGATTGGCGAATCGGTGTCTCGGGAATTGGCTACACTTGTTCCGGATCGGATTGCCCCGATTGGCTATTCCGCTGCACTCTACTCCAATCGGTAACGATCTATCGGCCCTTACTTGCAAGTGTTCCTGGTTTGCGCGGTAAAAAGTTTTTGTTTTCGGCTAGCGTAGCCTCCGCGTAACCCTTCACCGGGACTATATCATCTCTATTCCCAGTTGGTAGCTTCAACCGGGACAATAGAGCAGGTACCTATATATAGCAAGGGCTTCACTGGGATCCAAACACTTAGCCGTTTTCGCACAACTCCATCGTCTTCTTCGCCATCGCCGAGCACAAGGACGCCGCCGCATCACGCCGTTTCCGCCGTCTTCGTCGCCGTCGTCGTCGCCAAGGGACTGCCGCGCCAAGGTCTTCGTCGCTGTCGCCACCGCTGCCGGAGGTTAGCCGCCGCCGCCCCCTTTTTTCTCCGTGATGCGCGCTAGGGTTAGCTGCCGCCGTCGATGCCATCGCCATCGCCACCATTGTCGTCTCCGCCGTCGCCGCCGCCGCTGCCGTGCCGTGCTATATGTTTAATGAATATGAATGTGAATGAATTTTGTGAATTTTCTGAATTTTGTGAATGTGAATGAATGAGGAGGTTTTGAATATGATTTCGATGTGTATGTGTAAATTTGTGAATCTGATTTCGATGCATGTGTATGTGTAAATTTGTATGGACTTTATATGTAAATGGACTGTTTATTTAAATTTTAATGCATGAATATTGTGAATTTAGAATTTTGAATGTGTATTTCAATTTAAATGCATGAATAGATTTAAATTTGAATGTGTATGTGACTTGTGAAGTTTGTATTTTTCAACGAACGAGAACGATAAAATCAACAAACGGATGTGGACGGACGAACGGACGGACAACCGTATGGACGTGGACGAACGGACGGACGCACGAATGAACACTCGTTCGGTCGGTCGGTTGGTCGTGCATTCGTTCGGTTAGTCGGTCGGTCGTTCTTTCGGTCGTTCGTTCGGTCGGTCGGTCGGTCGGTCGTTCGGTCGTTACAACGTACATAGGCATGCAACGTCCTCTCTGTCCTCTCCTCTCCACTTCCTCTCCTCTCGACCTTATCTCCCTCACATACATGATCATCTCTTTCTCTCCTCTCCTCCAGGATGATCGTACTCACGAGACGTGAACGAATGGACGTGAACGAACGATAGGTTAGGGTTCGGTCGGTCGTTTGGTCGTTCGGTCGTTCATTCGGTCGTTCGGTGTAGATGTAATCCAGGAAGTGACTTCTAAAAAATATCACCATTGTGGATGTGCACAATTGGATCGGTGTCTATCGGATTTCATCTATTTTTCCATCTTCTTCTTTTCGACTATGTTTTTTACGTACACATACATGATATTCGTAAATAATTGGTACATGTATTAACCGACAATAATTTTTTCAGAATTCTTTGATTAAGTCCTCAACCCACATCAATCAAATGGCGGATCGTGACGAGGAACAGTTTCTCCTTGATGAGATCACACGAGGAACGAGTTTTACAACGAGGAGGGACACGAAGATCCGGATCGGTACACGACGAGGAGGGGAACGAGGGCGAGAGCGAGCGGAGGAACGAGGAGAGGAATGAGGGCTCCGCCTCCGCCTCCACGAAGAGGCCACGTGGCCCGAGCAAGAAAATAGAGGGTCGACATGTCATAACGGAGGTGGCACTGACGGTCGACCAATTGCCCCGAGGACGCCGCAAGGAAGTTTGTGGCGCACGTAGATGGGTGGTGAGGGATGACGTGCCCATAAGCGTTGCCAACGGAGGCGTTCTACCAAAGGAGGAGAGGAGCGAGCTATCTCCCGGACTCGAAGAAAGAGATGTTGTGGACGACAATGCGCGACGTTCACCATCCGACTCGAGATCGAGGCAAGGGTCAAGGAATGGACGTTGAAGAAAATGCCGAGCTCTTCAGGAACTACAAGAAACGATTACACAAGAAATATATCTGAAGGGCCGGACACCGATTCTCGACAAGTTCCCAAAGCTCGAGAGATCATTGGGATGCTTTTGTTGAGCACAAGACCGTGAAGAAGCGCAATCAATCATAGAAAAGAACAAGGCCAACGCAGCAAAAAGAAATACCATCACGGGCTTGGGTCGGGCGGCTATAAAAAGCAATGGAGAAATGGGAAAAAATGGAAGCTGACCTAGAAGCACGGGATATCGTTCCGAGCACGACAAACGGCGGAACGATCAAAGAACTGGTTCTATGCTCACGGCGGCTCACTAAATCCCGTCGATGGCACAGTGATCTTTGGTGATGAAATTCTAGAAGCCGGACGGAGGTTAGAGGAGGCGGTGCAGGCCAGTTCCTCGGGCTCCTTCAGGCCCGATAGAGAGAAGGATGAGCTAATGCTCGGCCTCCAAAACCCAGAGCACTCAGGGCGTACGCGAGGAAAAGGCGTCGTCCCTTGGAAATACGGGTTCCAAGCTGACATCGCCACATACAGGAGCCGAATGAGGTCAAAGCGAGAGAATGATGCTAGATTCGCAGAGATGGAAATGAAGCTCTCGCAGATCGATCAGATTGTCGACGAAAGGGTGGCCGTAAGGTTGGCGGAGGAGCGGAGCCGGAGGGTTAGCCAACGGCGGATCCAGCAACAACCGCACAACTCCAACAACAAAGCGGCAGGCCGCGTCTACGGAAATGAAGGCGAGCTGGCCCCACAAGCTCAACCGGGTCCACCATGCCCCGTGGATGACATCACACAGTGGACCCCGTGTGATCTGCACATCCCGCTGAAAAACATAACAATAAAGGTATGTTCGTACTTTTATGTTGTACGTATATTTTCTTGAATAACTTGTCAATCAACGTTCATTATTAACTAATAAGCAATCTTCTCAACAGTCGCGTCGGGCATGGCTATTCCAGTAGCAGAGACGGCACCTACCACTCCCGCCCGTTCCACCTTCGTACTCGAAGGTTGAAATTGAACAGGTGGAACGCAGCTATGAAGATCTGGAGCTGGATATCCCCGGAGGAGACGAGGAGACGACGCTAGGAGAAACGGCTCATGGAATATTTCTCTGGAGGAAGATCTACATAAAATTCCCCGGACGAACAGCGTCTCCTATCGTTCCACCGTCCTCACCTCCACGTGGGCCGTCTCCTCCGCCTACTTCGCCGCCTCCGCCTCCTCCGCCTCCTGCGTCGCCTCCACGAGCACCGACTCCTAAACGGCCGTCTCCAACTCCACCGCCTTCCAGCCCTCTTCCGTCGCCACAACGAGCACCGACTCCTAAATGGTCATCATCCAAGAGCGCGTCGTCAATATCAAGCGGTCATCCAAGAAAGACTTAGAGAATTGAGAAGACGCCGCCACCCGCACCAAAGCGGTCGGCCTCAAGCAGGGGGAAGAAAGCGGGCAAAGATGTACCCCAGCTTGGCATGCAGCCACAGAAGCCTATGGAGTTCAGCATGATCCCAAATATTAGACTTGATTTAAGACAATTCATTCAAGAAGCTGGAATTAATATGGATCAATTACAAGGGCGTGCACCCCTGGCGAAGGCTCCGCTTAAATACAAGTTCAACCTTGGAAAGCCTCTCGTCAAGCCGGATCTCGTGAAAAGGCTTCCAACTCAGATGTACCGCTTCCATCAGTGATACATGCAACAATCCAGCAAGGGTGAAGACATGATAACATGCAAATATTCAACTGACTACTTCTTCGATGGAGATGACTACCTTTATATCCGATTCGAAGATATATTCGACCTGTACCAACGTGATGCCCTTGACGTCTCACTTCTAACCGCGCGGGTTTTGTAAGTATCGCCCGGTTATTACGTTTCTTATGTCCTTGAATGTAGTTGACTAAAATTCTTTTTAACCGTTGTAGAATGGCGATCCAATACTGCAACAAGCACGAATGCACAAAGCATGGATTCATGGATCCACGGAAAATCAACGGCCCATTGGTTGATCAATTTCCTAATGACACAGTGGACAACATATACAACGCGCTTGTGAAGCAACCCTTTCGGTCCTTCATCCTTACGCCCTATAATCTGCGTAAGTTTTTCTTTCTTTCGAACCAATTTCAATCCCGTGCATATATAAAGTTTCATATGTGTCATCTAAACCAATTTACAGATTCCAATAGATTCTATTAGTACTTGACATGGGTCAGTCAAAGATCCGTATCTTTGACTCAATGGATAAACCAGAGTCCACGTACTCCCATATATTTGAACTGTTTAACAGGTAATGCCATCTTACTTTCTATTGCATATATGCGGTTCTCGGATAATTACGTGCTAACTTTCAACTGCACGTAGGGCATAGGAACGATTTCGGGGTAATGTTCGCGGAAATTGGAAAGATAAGCTCTCTGTGCGGATGAAGTTTCTAGTGAGTAACATGCCTCCTCCTAAGTTGAGTTGAAACATTATTATGTTCGAAAATATGATATGCATATTAAATATGTCGTCGTTTCTCTTTTAGTGTGCAAAACAGTCGCAGGGCACCAACCTATGTGGATATTACGTCTGCGACTACATTCACCGCTTTGTGACCGAAGTTAAAACTGTCGATGATCTAGATGTACGTATAACACCAATTCATACATTACGTCTCGAGTTCTTATTCACTTCATATATTTATTTCTCATTTATTGTAATTAATGACAGCTTATACGAGTAAGAGACGACCTCCCCCACGAGACTTTCATACAAGCCGCTCAGGAAGATTTGATTGGGATTTATTAACGAGCAGGTAGTTGATCCTGCGGGGGAGTTCTTCATTAGTTTGAGTAGCTAAACCACAGCAAAGTAGATTAGAGACAATTTTTTATAAGCTATCTAGGAAACATGTATGAATACTGTACATATTTTGGTAATATATGTATATTTCCTTTCTTAAGTTCGTTTAAATGTGTGTAAATTATATATTTATGTGTATTATAATATATGTGTAATATATATAGTAGTACTCTGTAGAAATGGCAAATTAAAAAAATTAATCTTTAGTCCGGTTTAAGCCACCAACCGGGACTAAAGATCGAGAGCGGCCACGTGACTCCGCCACCTTTAGTCCCTATTCGTGGCTTAAACCGAGACTAAAGATGCATCTCTAGTCCTGGTTATTTAACCGGGACTAGAGATAGTCCACCTCTAGTCCCGGATTCGTAATCCCGGTTTGACAACCGGGACTACTGAAGGTTACGAACCTGGACTAGTGTGGCTTTCTCCAGTAGTGCTAGAATATTTATCTTGAATTAACATAATTTTTTCAGAATTTATTTCACTAGTTTTAGCCTCCTGTGGAGATTGTGGCAATCGGGTATCTACATGGCAAGCTTATCCGACTGGAGGTAGGGATAGGTTGCGCCTGCCATATCTGTAAACCAAACATGACTTGGGTGTTATGTTGCCGATTGAGATAAGGCAACGGCCCATAGTCACGGTTTGGTAAGATTGAGGAAACCGACTTAGATTAAGATAGGGTTTTCGATCTGTAAGCCCGTCCCCAAGACTATATAAGGGGGGTAGGGGGCGTCCCTTGAGAGATATCAGATATTCCGAGAGGAGATCAGCTTTTAGCTTTCAGCCTTACATCACGAGATCAATAAAGACACTCGGCGGATCGAATCCTCCGAAACAGGAGTAGGGTATTACCTCACGAGAGGGCCTGAACCTGTCTAAACCTCGTTCTCCAATCTAACCCATTGTGCTTGGCGATCTTGACTGTGACCCTAGAAATTACATTGCCAAAACCAAGTTTTGACAGTTGGCGCGCCAGGTAGGGGACCGCGCGTCGAGACTTCTTCAACAATCTCGCCGACAAGCGTGATGGGATCTCCTTCAGGATTCGGCAACTTCGCCGCCAACAACTTCGACAACTTCTCCTTCGACTCGGATTCGAACCAGTCGGAAGGAAAGACCCACTCGGCGCCGTTCGGGCTCCCCAATAGCGCCGAGATATTCGACGACATCTTCAAGTCCAAGATGCAATCCACCCTCTCAAACAAAGGACTTCACTCGGCACCGTTCGGATTGCCGAACACCGCCGAAATCTGCACCGATCTTGTCGTCTCGGAAGAAGACCTCTCGGTGCCGTTTGGGTTACCAAACGCCGCCGAGATCTACGGCAAACTTCTCTCCCCCGAGTCGAGGTCGACCCACTCGGAGGAGCCCGCATCACCAAGCTCTCACTCGGACTGGAACGATCCAGACCCGGGCTACCCAGGGCTAAGGGAGGTCGCCGTCATCCTCCCGTCATTCGGCTCATGCTCATCTTCGGAGCTCAATGAATACCTCAGCTCCGCCGGCTTTCACGACCTCTATGGCATCCCCTCAGATGAAGCAGACGACTCCGACTGCCACAAGGACTATGGGCCGAAGTGCTTCGATGTCCTCATGGCTGAGCCGGACGAGTCCGACTCAGCCATGGCCCGCAGGCTTGCTGAGGAAGAGCGAGCCAAGATTGAGCAGGAGTGCAAGATGGCCGAAGATGAGAAGAAACGCAGGGAAGAGGCTGACAAGAGAAAGCAAGATCTACGCGCAGTCGGACGATCCGCTCAGGAGGCCATTCTTCAAACGCGGGTCCGCAATGCCAACATCTTCCAGACGCCACAGCAGAACGCTGTTGCCGCGCTCACACTCTTGGACACCGTCATGGAGACGGCACCCGCCGACGTGACTCCAATACTTGACAAAATCAAGACCATCGTCACAGCCACAGCCAACGACCATCCCACCACCTCGGCACGAAGGCTGACTGAGTCCGTGGCTGAAACGCCCGACAAAAGCCGACTCCCGCCTTTAAGGTCAGGAGACTATAAGAGGCCCGAGCCAGACCGGTCGACGACAAGGCCAGGAGGCCCACGTCGCGAGTCCACACAGAAGTACCAGGAGCAAACGGCCGACTCCCGCGACAAACGACACGGACGTCCACCCGTCCACCACCGCGTCCGCCGCAACATAAGCTCCAGCTACCCAACCAGCCAACCGAAGACTCCACCGAGTGATCTGCGGGAAGTCCTCGATCGCCGCTACCAGGAGCGAGACCGACGCATCCGGGAAGATCGGAGGGGATCACCCAATAGCGGCGACGACGGAGTGCCGGCTTTCACTTGGGAGCTTCGCCGAGTGCACTGGCTGAGTGGATTCAAGCCCACAGGAATAGAAAGGTACGACGGCAAGACCGACCCCGAGTTATGGCTTATCGTGTACACTCTCGCCATCCGCGCAGCAGGCGGCGACAACAAGGCTATGGCCAATTACCTTCCCGTGGCCCTCGCTAACTCAGCCAGGAACTGGCTCACGAGCCTGCCAAGAGGCTCAATCGGCTCGTGGAGCGAGCTGAGGGACCACTTCATCGCCTACTTTCAGGGTACCTTCGAGAGGCCCGGCACGCACTTCGATCTATACAACGTCATCCAGAAGCCGGACGAGCCTCTGAAGGATTACATCCGCCGTTTCTCCGAGAAACGCAATAAGATCCCCAACATCATCGATGACATTATCATCGCCGCCTTCCAGAAGGGAGTCCGTGATGAGCTGTTAATTGGGAAGTTCGGGCGCAAACCACCGAAGACGGTGAAACAGATGTTCGAGATGGCCAACTCCTATGCCAAATCCAATGACGCCATCAAGGCAGCCCGTCAAGACCGGCCCGACAGGAGGGAAGACAAGCAGGCAGGAGGAAGCCAGAATCCTAAGAAGGATAACGGCAACAACAACAACCAGCGCCAAAAAGACCGCAAGCGCCGATCCGAGGATCTAGTGGCCGCAACCTCCAACACTCAACGCCGCCCCCGACTCGCTGCCTACGACGCCATCATGAACGCCCAATGCACTCATCATCCCAATCACAAGCACGCGGCTAAGGACTGCTTCATCTACAAACAGTTCACCGAGCAATACGCGGCGCAACTCAATAAGAAGTCGACTGATGAGGCCGGCCCATCTGGCGCCAAGAAAAAGAACGTGGCTGAGAATGCCGAACCTTTTCAAGACCCTGTGGGAGAGCTCAATCATATCTTCGGAGGGCCGCTAGCATATGAATCCAAGAGGAAACAGAAGCTAACCGACCGAGAGGTCAACGCGGCTCAACCCGAAGTCCCTCAGTACCTGCGATGGTCGGAAGTGGCCATCACTTTTGACCGCTCGGATCATCCTGACCGAGTGGTTCACCCGGGGCGCTATCCACTCGTCCTGGATCCCGTGGTCCGCAACATCAGGCTCAAGCGCGTCCTCATCGATGGGGGCAGCGCCCTCAATATTCTGTTCGCCAGCACCATGGATGAGATGCAGATCCCGAGGGCCGAATTGAAGGCAAGCTCAGCCCCCTTCCACGGAGTCATCCCGGGGCTATCATCTACACCACTCGGGCACATCGCCTTCCCGGTCACCTTCGGGGCTCGAGAGAACTTCCGAACGGAGAACATCATTTTCGAGGTGGCCGACTTCGAGACGGCATACCATGCCATCATCGGAAGGCACGCACTTGCCAAATTTATGGCGATCCCGCATTACACCTACCTGCATGAAGATGCCGGGTCCCAACGGCGTCATCACTCTTCTCGGCGATGTGAAGCAAGCCTTCACTGCGACAAGGAGAGCTGCGACATGGCCCAATCTCGCGAGAGATTGCGTGGCCGGCAAGAAGTCCAATTGGCTGCATCGACTTCGGCGAGAGGGCTAAGTCCCGCGAAGAAGATAGCCAAATCGGGAGCCGGCGACGCCAAGACCAAGAAGATCTCCCTTGATCCATCAGATCCCTCGAAAACTGCTGTAATCGGCGCTAAACTAGACCCCAAATAGGAAAGCGCGCTCGTCACCTTCCTCCAAAATAATAAAGATGTTTTTGCTTGGAAACCATCTGATATGCCTGGAATTCCTAGGGAGGTGATCGAGCACTCTTTCCACGTCAAAGATGACACCAAACCGATAAAACAACGATTACGCAGATTCGCGCAGGACCGAAAAGACGCTATCAAGGAAGAGCTCACAAAGCTCTTGGCTGCCGGCTTCATCAAAGAAGTCCTACATCCCGACTGGTTAGCCAACCTAGTCCTGGTCCGCAAGAAGACGGGGCAATGGCGCATGTGCGTTGACTATACCGACCTCAACAAAGCCTGTCCCAAAGATCCATTCGGGCTACCTCGCATCGACCAAGTCGTAGACTCAACAGCCGGCTGCCAATTCCTGAGCTTCTTGGATTGTTACTCGGGCTATCACCGGATCGGTTTGAAAGAATCCATTGCTGAAGACATCGTTCATCACGCCGTTTGAGGCCTCTTCTACATCACCATGCCGTTCGGCCTAAAGAACGCTGGCGCCACATACCAGCGCATGATCCAGAAGTGTTTCTAGACGCAGATCGGCAAGAACGTAGAGGCTTATGTCGACGATGTTGTCATCAAGACCAAGCAGAAAGAAGACCTGATCGCTGACTTGGAAGAAACCTTTGCAAACATCCGGGCCTTCAGAATGAAGTTGAACCCGGAGAAGTGCACTTTTGGCGTCCCCTCAGGCAAATTGCTCGGCTTCATGGTGTCACATCGCGGCATTGAAGCCAATCCAGAGAAGATCAACGCTATCTTGAGCATGAAGCCCCCGAGTAACCAGAAGGACATCCAGAAGCTCACTGGCTGCATGGCGGCACTAAGCCGTTTCATCTCTCGACTCAGCGAACGAGGCATGCCCTTCTTTAGATTACTAAAGAAAACGGACGACTTCCAGTGGACCGCGGAAGCCCACAAGGCCTTTGAAGACTTCAAGGAATTCCTTACAACGCCGCCTGTCCTGGCCTCGCCTCAGCCCCAGGAACCTCTGCTGCTGTACGTTTCAGCCACTCACCAAGTGGTTAGTACGGTCCTCGTGGTTGAGCGCGAAGAAGAAGGACGGGCTCAGAAGATCCAGAGGCCGATCTACTTTGTTAGCGAAGTGTTGGCAGGAGCCAAAATTCGCTACCCTCAGGTACAAAAATTGCTTTATGGTGTCCTGATAACCGCGAGGAAATTGGCACAGTATTTTCAGGGACACTCGGTCACCGTCGTCACCTCCTTTCCACTCGACGATGTCATCCACAACCGAGAGGCAACTGGGCGCATCGCAAAGTGGGCTCTGGAGCTGATGCCACTAGACTTGACTTTTAAGGCGAGGACGTCCATAAAGTCACAAGCCTTGGCGGATTTCCTGGCCGAGTGGACCGAGCAACAAGAGAACGTACCCGAGGAAGACCTCCAACACTGGACCATGCACTTCGATGGATCCAAGAGGATCACCGGCTTGGGAGCAGGAGTGGTGCTGATCTCCCCGACTGGGGAAAGGCTAGGATACGTCCTTCATCTCCACTTCTCCGCCTCACACAACGTTGCCGAGTACGAAGCCCTGCTAGACGGACTGCGCCTCGCAGTCTCACTCGGGATACGTCGGCTCATCGTGAAAGGCGACTCCCAATTGGTCGTCAACAAAGTAATGAAGGACTGGTCCTGTCTAAACGACACCATGGAGGCCTACTGACAAGAGGTCCGCAGACTTGAAGACAAGTTTGACGGACTCGAACTATCACATGTCTTGAGACACAACAACGAAGCAGCTGATGAGTTGGCACAATTTGGGTCCAAGCGCGAAGCTGCCCCAACAGACGTTTTTGTCGAGCACCTCTATGAGCCAACTATCACGGCAAAGACAACTTCCAACGAACAAGCCGCAAACGAAGTCGCCATGACTGATGCCGACTGGAGGACACCCCTCATCAAATTCTTAACTCAGCAAGAGCTGCCGGAAGACCGGAATGAGGCAGAACGCATCCGACGTCGTTGCCAAGCATATGTCATGGTTGACTCCGAATTATACAAGAGAAGCCCCTCCGGAATCCTAATGAGATGCATTACACCGGAAGAAGGGAAACAGTTGCTCCAAGACATCCACTCAGGCATATGCGGAAGCCACGCGGCAGCACGTACTCTGGTGGGCAAGGCTTACAGACAGGGTTTTTTCTGGCTTACCACGGTCTCCGACGCGGACAAAGTCGTACGAACCTGTGAAGGTTGCCAATTTTTCGCCCGACAAAGCCATGTCCCAGCCCAGGAGCTACAGACAATCCCACTATCCGGGCTGTTCGCGGTATGGGGCTTGGACATCGTCGGCCCTTTCAAGAAAACTCCAGGAGGATTTACACACCTCTTCATCGCAATCGACAAGTTCTCCAAGTGGATTGAAGCCAAGCCGGTCGCCACAATTACCGCTGACAAGGCATGGGATTTCTTCCTCAACATCGTGCACCGCCTCAGCGTCCCAAACAGAATCATAACCGACAACGGGACTCAACTCACGGGAGGCATCTTCAAGGAATTCTGCGAAGACTTCGGAATCAAGATTTGCTACGCGTCAGTTGCCCATCCCAAAAGCAACGGACAAGTCGAACGGGCCAACGGTATGGTACTTGAAGGCATCAAGGCCCGTGTGTTCGACCGCCTAAGCCCTTACGCAGGCAAGTGGATCCAAGAGCTTCCCTCGGTTCTATGGTCTCTGTGGACCACACCCAGTCGGGCTACCGGCCAAACTCCTTTCTTCTTGGTCTACGGCGCAGAAGCCATGCTGCCAAACGAGATGGAGTATGAATCCCTCCGAGTCCGCAGCTTTAATGATGAACGCTATGACCCCGGACCGAGTGCACGACCTCACCCGACTGGAAGAGGCCCGAGAGGCAGCCCTCATCCAGTAGGCCAAATATCTTCAAGGGCTCAGACGAAACCACAGTCGCAACGTTTGAGCACGAGCTTTCATCGTTGGCGACCTGGTCCTGCGCAAGATTCAAACCACCAAAGACCGTCACAAGTTATCCCCCTTATGGGAAGGACCATACATAATAGCTGAGGTGACTCGGCCCGGTGCATACCGACTAAAGCGTGAAGACGGATCTATGGTGGAGAACTCTTGGAATATCGAGCATCTTCGATGATTTCATGCTTAATTTGACTAAAGTTTCATGTTTTCCTTGACTGCCAACCTCAAGCAAGATGACTTCTTGAGTTAGCAGTCGGGGGCTGTACATATGTCAATAAAGCATAAGTTTTCCTCATCAACTTTTGTGCATGATTTGGTTTATCATTGTTTAATGTTCCTCGATTCGAGTTCAGTGTTTAAGGACTGAGAGTTTTCTGATTGCCTAATCGAGCCTAGGCTCGGTGATAGTCGGACAAAAATTACTTAAGAAATTTCACACAAAAACTCGGATCAAGGCATTAACATAAATAAACTAAATATATCACAAGTCTGTATCGAGCATCACGATCATACGACATTCACAAGACAATGTTCATAAGACAAATCAAATCCGGAAGTTATTCACTACGTCGACGAAATCTTCTTCGCCGACTCCTACGCTTCACTCAGCATGTCCAAGGCCCCTCATCCGAGGTCCCGTCGGCGGAGCCCTCTCCCACCGAGTTGATATCCACTCGGGGTAGAGACAGTACTGTCCGCAAGAGCCGGACTGCTCCCATGTTGGCGGCCTCGGTGATGTTCGCCAAATATTGGTCAGGGGCCCTCCGCAGCTTGTCAAAGATTTCTAGTGGCTCTAGCGAACTGGCCCCGACCCCCTGATGAAATAGGGACAACAAGATCGGCGTTGCTGCGTTGGCAACCTCTTCTCGGACTTCTCCGGCTCGTTTGACCCGCTCAAGCAAGACGTCATATTGAGCTCGGGTCTTGACTTTGTAAGCTGCCAAAAAGAATCCAATCACACAGAGCACTCGGAAATAAAGCGGCATAAAGAATGTTACTCCGAAGAAGCTTACCTTCAAACTCTGCCTCCAATTCGGCCTTGTCGAGGCTGAATGCCTCCAGCTGGACCTGGAGCGAGTGGACCTCCGACGATTTTTCTACAAACAAAGAAGGTCATCAGTAATCGGGATTAACATAAAAATCATAAAGAAACTCAGAGAGATGAGCTTACTCCCGACTGATCCCCGGAGGTCGAGGTTCTCCTCCTGGAGTTCCGCTATCTCCCTCCTCAGGGCTGCCTCCCTCGACGCGGCCTCCTCCCGAGTGGTCTTCAGCTTCAGCTGGATATCCTCCAGAGAGTTTAAGTGCGGGACCAACTTCTCCAGCGCCTCTGACATGGCCATGGAGCGGCAATACTCCTTCTACACGAAAAATCCAAGGATTGATCGACTGAAGAAAAATGATGATACCAGACAAAGAGAAGATCTGGGCTTACATTGAGTAGCCGAGTTGCCTCATTTAGGCATTGACGAGGCATCCCTTTCTTCGCTTTCGGCTTGCTTGTCCAACACGATGCCCGCCTCGGCCTTCCGAGTCTCGCCACTCGATCTTGATCGGGGAACCCAGGTTTCGGAAGACTGTAACCTGGGGATTTCCTCCACTGTGGCTGGCAGATAGGAAGAGCGAGTGAAGACATGAAAGATTCAAACTAGAGAGTAAAGACAAGACTTTGATTCAAGACCTACCGGCTTCAGCGGCTGCACTCTTGGGTGGCGCAACCGGTGGCCTCCTTCTTCGGCTTTTTGCCGCGATCCTCAATCGGGCGCCGAGCCGCAGCCTACGGTTTCCCAGGCTGGCCGGCTCCCGGTCGGGCGTCCGGTTGGCGGTCGGGGGCTCTTTCCTCGGGACATCCTTCTTGGGAGCACTCTCCCTTGGGAGCGGGCCCCGGGGTCTTGGCTCCGCAGGCTTGGATGCCTCAGGAGCAGCAGCTGGAGTAGGCCCCTCACCCTTCCCGGCAGGATCTATGTCCTGGGGCCTCCTGCAACAACGAATACAGTGGAATGAAGACAAAGAAAGTTTTCAACGGGAAAAGTTCGGACTTCAGCCGTGAAGCGTACGACGACCGGCGGATCTTTGGCGCCGCCTTCGGCGATGGCCTTGGAGGAGGAGTCTCGGCGGAGGAGCCGGGACGTCATCGTCCGAATCGTCAATGACGAGCCTCCTTTTCTCGCCCGCTTGTTGGAGTCCTCACTCGAGGCCGCTTGCTTCCCGACTGGATCGCCTTGAATCTTTATACCGCCAGTCGGCTTCTTGGCAGGGCGAAGCGGCACGTCTTCGTGAGGCACCTTGTACGGTTTTGCGACGACAGAAGCATTTTCCTGTGTGGGAAATTCTCACGGTACTAAGAGGTATGACATCAAGGTTGCAAGACAATATGAAGAAGTCGGTCGGCTTACGGAGGAGGAGGCCGATGGATGCTGAAGGGAAGAAGCGCGTATGAGGGCGCGCTCGACGCAATTCCGGTCGAGAAGATCTTGTACATTCGGATCTTCGGGATTTCGTGCGAGTATATCTTGATCTTCCCGATTGGGGTCCTTCCCGCCTTCGTACTCGAAGGCCGGCTTCGACCGCTCTTTGATTGGAGCCGGTCGGCACCTGATGAAGTGCCGAGTGATTTGCTCGCCGCGAAGACCTTTCTGCTTCATCGCCAGGATCTTCGCTAGCAATTTGTTGGCCTCATCCCAATCGTGAGCCACTGGAACAGTGCTCCAAGTTTGCCCAGGTACAGGGGGAAGGCCGACAAAGGCTGGCAGGCTGAGTTCGAGATTGCTGATATAGAACCAGCCCGCATGCCATCCCTTGTTGGAAGATTTCAAGGGAAGAGAGAAGTACTCCTTGCGGAGAGATCCGCGGAGTTGAAAACCCGCCCCACCAACGACGCATGGGTGGTCCTTATTCGGATGCAGTTTGAGGTAAAACATGCGCCGGAAGAGGTGAAAGTGGGGGAGGATGCCAAGGAATGCTTCGCATACGTGGATGAAAAGAGCGATGTGAAGCATAGAGTTGGGATTCAGATGATAGAGCTGGAGACCATAGTAATCCAAAAGCCCTCGGAAGAACTCGGAGGTGGGAAGGCTGAACCCGCAATAAAAGAAAGAGGTTAATACAACAAGCTCACCGGTGTTCGGGGTTGGGAAACCTTCACCCGCCGCCGGGCGCCAGCCCACAATTTCCTTGCGGGAAGCACGCCGTGCTTCACCATCTCCTTGAAGGTAGATTCCCTCACATCCGATGTGGCCCATTGGTCAAAGGGGATTCTCTTTTCCTCCGCCATGAGTGTGGTTTGGATGGGAAGTGGATTTGGTCGGAAAGGATGGAGATTTGAGCAAGGAATCTTGGGAGATTGGCTGCGCAAGCTGGTTTGTGGCAAGGAGCAAGCTCCTGGATGGATGGATTTGGGTGCGCGCGAGTCTAGGGTTTTTCGCAGGGAGCTGGTGAACAGTGCTGCGAAAAGAGGAAATTTTTTGGAACACGAAGAGGCGGGGACGACCTCGAGGCTTTATAGAAAGATTTGAGGGTTGCGCTAGGTTTTCTTATGATTGGGCCGAACCCATGAGAGAATCTGCGGCCCAGCTAAGGTGTGGCCCGACGCGTGTCCTTAGGGACTTAAGCGGATGAGCTTAAGCAGATTTGCCTTGGCAATATGCGCGTGTCCGAATGCCCTATACCTTTGAAAATTCTTTCATACCGCGGTTTGCTTGACTTCATGAGAAGCTGGCACGATGCAATTTGAGAGGTGACCAACAGCTAAGCTTTTTATAGCTGCCTTGATGACAAGGGCTGTTTGGTTTTTTAGCATTTGATTAAGTGATTATGTCGATGCTATTTTTTCACCTTGGTGAAGATCTTTATAGATTAAGACCAGTATTATGGCAAGAGCTATTAACATGGTCTTATTTTTCATACGATTGAAATATTTGTCCCGAAATGATTCGGGCAGATCCATTCGGATAAGCATGAGCTTACCGAGTGCTTTTCACCCACGAGGGTTGATTGGGTTATTTGTTCTGAGATTACTCGGGCAAATTCACTCGGATAAGCACGAGCTTGCCGAGTGATGAGGTTGCTTTAGCGTGAGCTAAGCATCTATATGAGAGTGATTTTTTATAGTTCTTGACTATACGTTTAGTCTAATTTTGACTAACCATATAGTCGGGGGCTACACCTAATTAGGTGTATCAGGAGATGCACCTATATATTTGTTTTTGAGAATTTTTTAGATATTCTCCAGCCCTTCACAGTCTTTGGAGCCACTCGGGAAGATTCCGACAGAGATGATGGAATCACTCGGCGCCGAAGCACTCGGCCAAAGAGATTTTTGGCGCGCATCGTTTTGGTTTGAAGCCGAGCGTCTCGTCGGCGAAAAGGACTCGGGGCTACTGTGGAGATTGTGGCAATCGGGTATCTACATGGCAAGCTTATCCGACTGGAGGTAGGGATAGGTTGTGCCTGTGTTGATGAGAAATCTCTCTCATGCGCTGACCTGGGAGATCTGCTTAACTCCAGTGCAGGTCCTTCCTAGCTGCCTACAATGTGTAGAGTGTGCCAGTTGATTTGATCTGCCAATCAACAAGAGAAAATACAAGAAAATATCCGTTAAGCGTTAGGTCAAACCCCCGCGGTATCGGCCGAGGAAATCCATGATCGTACACATGCTATTCCCGGCCATATTTGAACCAAGCAACCGAAGCGCATCGGCTACGCCCAGGCAATCATCAGCCATCCGGTCCAAATATGACGAAGAATAACGAATATACAGATCAATAAACCAGCCGACTCCGGGAAACTGACATTAAATCGGCTGATGCTCCAATGATTCTCGCGCAAACATAACGTTCCCAGATTAAGGGCGTAAGTAAACACAATATAGATACAAACTACAGCCCTACGGTAGATCGATAACAATCATATTAAAAGAAACATATAAAAACGAGATAAGGTCGGCGAAACCCCGACGCTATCCCCGAATAATGTAAGTCCAAAAGAATAAATTGCCAACGACTCTAAAGACGACTCAATAGTTCGTCTTGATGCAGCATTGAGTATCAAAAGAAGCATTCAATCTATTACTTTCGATTTACACTCAGTAAGATGGTAGATACGCATACGAATCAACCAGCCTTTAGACCTAGCATCGCCGACCACACATCCTCGACAAGATGAGTCAACCGCAAGATAGATCTAAACACCGGGTTGGTTCATATGCACTATATGATATATGGCGTAGCAAAACTACTGACTCCAATGTGTCATTGCGATGGAAGCATTAGAAACGAGTAATCTCTCCACTAACGACAAACATCTACCTGAGTCCGGGGATCGAGACGATGCAGCCCGAAGCCAAACAGGGTGTTCGTCCAAAAGGAAAAGGATGGCGATGCGCCGAAGATTAGATTGATTGAATCGTCTTCATACACAGGGTCTCGGGTCCTATTTATACCCGAAATACAAATATCTGCAACAACTTCGGACTCTATCTAAACATCATACCATCCCTAACAAGATCCATTACAACTAACAATTTAACAAACTCCTAAATTACAGATACAACTGCCATTACAGGACTTTATCCATAGGTGGCAATATCTTTAAACGCGCCATTAACATTCGAATCCCCACTTATCTTCAAGTTTCTACATTGGATACGGTCTTATCTCTTTTAAACTTGGAATCGGCTGTCGGCTGTTCCATTCAACCCATTCCCAAAGCCGACCGCCCGATTACTCTTTTAGCCGATACAACCCCGACCTCGGCCAATTCGATTCCACCTTGCTTCCTTAGGACTTAGGGACCTCATTACCAAATTCCAGTGTTAACACATGCCCCCCAAGTCCGTAACATAAAGTGTTGCGGATTTGTTTATCTACTCAAACTCCTATTCCCTTCTTGGCCCGAATCGTGTCGGCTTCCCCCACGAGCTCTTTAAATATCCACTTTCCTCGGGCGAGCCACCCACGCTCCCATCGTGCACTCGGCTTCCTTCTCAAACAAACCTCCTGCCCTTCTCTCTCTCCTCCGGCGACTCCATTGGCATTCGACATTTTCCACATCCTTCGAGCCCCATCTTCGTCTCCGACCTCCCCGATGGCCTCCGCTGCGACCTCAAGCACCTCCAACTCACCGGTCACCGTCGTACCTACTGCAACCGCAACTTCGCCCGCCGCCGCCACTGGAACTGCCTCAACCACCGCCATGAATGAATTTCCTCAGGTATTTCCCTTCTCTTTTTTTTACTTTGTAATCTTACGCTCAACTCGCTCCTCCACACGCCTTTATACCAAAAGTTTGCTTGGTAATTTTCAATATCACCTCAGCCTGCATTCTTACTAATTAATGCTTTTCTTATTCCAAACTATAAACACCATCACCTCTGATCAGTACTTTTCCCCCCCTCCTTCGAATTGCAGCACCTCTCTCACCAAGTACTCATCCCCAATTTAACACAAGAGGGAAAATACTTCCTTGGGCCTATCGGCGATACAGACCCAACTGACGTGATCATAGCCGAAACCAACCGCATGCCCTTCAACACTGCCAAACCATCTCTTTCCCACTGGAACGGGACTTTCAAGGCTTGGCCGTCTACCGATACGGCCTGGACCGAATGGTACAAGAGAATACAATCGGCCAAGTACACCCAATGGGAAGAAAGAAAGCTTGCCCAATGCTTAGAACTGTCCATAGCCAACATGGAAAAAGACGAACCCCTCCTATCGGCTACAGCTTACTTTTGGAACGATAGTTTCAATGCTTTCCTCTTCAGGCAGGGGCCGATGACCATCACACTAGTCGATGTGCATATGACAACTGGGCTGGACATTGAATCATCGGCTAATCCATGCGTCTTGAACCGAAAAGGCCAACACCAGTTTAAAAGCAAAGCAATCAGTGGATGGAGTGGCTTCATTGCCCAAAATATGAAAGATGGAACAGTCAGCCACCGAGAATACACTGCCTTTCTGATGATGTGGTTAGAAAAATTCGTGTTCTGCGGATCGAGCTGTGGGCCGACCGCTAATTGGCAAATAATGGCCGAAATCCTAGCCGACGGGACAGAGTTCGCATTGGGAAAATACCTCCTCGGCTACGCGTATCAAATGCTGCATCAAGCCGCCACAAAAATAGCCGCCAATGCCCCAGTCAACACCGGTGGACCCTGGTGGTTCCTCCAAATCTGGTTGGTGTTGGCCAACCAAAACGTAGCCGGTCGGCCCCGCCTGGCAGACGCCGGATTCCCAAGGTTGGAGCCAATCAAAGATGAAGAAGGTGACCAAATCACCACCAGGCGATGCACCAACTATGGGGAAGCGCGCCGCCCATGCGGTTCAAGGCAATTGGCGAGGTTGCCGATTGGTTCGTGGCTTTTTACGATGGGTTATCCCGCGACAACCGCACTGGTACTTCTACTCCGACCAAGGATCTTTCGAGCGCCGATCGATTTCAAATGGGACGACCTCAATTCAGCCGACGTCTTGGTGTAGAAAATTGTTCTTCATCTGTTTATCTCCCGCATTCGCCGACGGGGTTCATCAAGGCCGATCAACGGCTTGGAGTTATGAATTTTACTACCCGGCATCGGCCGCAAGGCAATTTGGCCTCGGGCAGCTTCCCATCGGCTTCTTTTACACCGATAAGATCGAGACCAGAGGAGCGGTCGGCCAAGATCTGATGATGAACTCACTGCTGAACATAGTTGGTCCCTCCTTCGGCGACGTCGGCAGAATCACCCTGTCGACAAGAAGAAGCGCCGCTTACAACCGATGGTGGTTGGAACTTAGACGCCACATTTTTCACCAACGGCCGTCTTGCTACATTGACTTGCTCTGCCGAACGAGATCCCCTCGGTATGTTTCTACTCACGCCGATTATTCCCTTCCTACGATTCATTCACCGACCGTGTCAGCCGATTTAACATTTGTGCTTTGACTTTGCAGGAAACAGAAACGGAGCGGCCGACGGTAAGCGACTCTGGGCGCCCCATCGAATACAAAACAGGCGTTTTGGACACGGGGGGCCTTGCTCCATCGGCCATCGGCTGGGGGGCGCCCAAGCTCTCGTCTCTATTGCGAGGGCAGGTGCGCCATCCGATCGCACCGAAAAGGAAAACGGCGCCACCGCCGCGTTCATCGGCTGCGCCTGCCCCCAAAAGGGCGAAAAAGATAGAACCGATCGCCTTGGCCGACAGTCCTCCTCCTCTAGATCCGGCCGTCGAGCGGTTCCTCAGCGCTGCTGCCGACGAAGAGGCGCCAATAGCCATCCAGCGGCGCCGAAACCGGGGCTTCGAGTCCTGAATCGGTGAACGCCCCAACCGATGCTCCGCCAGCCCCAAGCCCGCCGATGAGACGTCCTCCCGTAAGTTTTTACTTCATTGTTCCTGGTCTTGCGATGTTTACTTGTATCTGATTTGTCCGTTCCTTGTAGTTCAAGAACGGCCGATCGTGCCCCTCGCCTTGCTCTGCCGGTAACCGGCTCTTACCCTTTCGTTCGTAATAATCAATTAGTTCGTCTGCTAATCTCGTTTCCCTTTTTGCAGCTTCCGCGATCCCCTCCGGCCGCTCCCCCGGCGCTGAGGGAATGCACCGTGCCTGTTGGGGGCAGCGACGATGATGCGGTAGGAAAAGCCGGACGGCCGTGGGGAACGATCCAGCCGAACCGGTAATCCGACGACGCCACCGACGGTAAGCGACCGGCCCCGGCCATTGATTTTGCCATGCCTCGACCCTTTCTTTCTTCGCAACGCGTGGCCGATCTCCTCAACTTCGACTTGTCGGAGTTCGAGAACCCGGCAATGCTTGCGAGGAAGCGCTTGCGCGTCGGTGAGAACCCGAAGGCCACCTTGGCTGACATCGGCAACCGACTGGACGCCTTGTTAGATGCGCTGGTGGCCGATTGCGGCTCCATACGCGCACGATTCCGGGATATCCAAGACCAACTGCCGGATGCTGTAGCCAAAGCCATCGTGCCGGCGACCTTCATGGAAGCTTACCAGCTAAAATACGAACGAGCCCGGCAGCGAGTCATTGATCGGCATGAGAGTCAGGCGCGGGCGGCTGCCATCCAATCGACTAAAGACGCCATTGAAGCCCGAAAAACTGCCTTCGACCGCCTAAAAACCGAGCCGGCCGCCAAGCTTGAACAACTTCGTGCCCGTCGGGATCAGCTGGTAGCCGATCTCGTTCAGATTACCAACGAGATTGATGTCCATGAAGAGTATATGGCCGACTTGCCGGCCAGGGTTGAAGCTGAACGTAGAAGCATCGGGGCGACCGTTGCGCATTTACGGGGCTTGGTGCAAAGCGCTCGATCGGTGGCGGGGTCCGAGGCCGATGACCTCAGGGCAATCGGCGAGATCGACTAGGTTAGGCTGACAGCTCTATCGGCGATAGCCGATTTTCTAAAGGAATGAAGATTGTAAAATGTCCGACCCTGCGAGGTCAGCTCATGTTTCTTTGACATGTGCTTTGTGATGTAACCGGACAGCTTGTATCAAACGTGCTCGTATCGTTTAGTTAGAACTTGCCCCGAAATGGCGCCCAATCGCTTAGCGTCCGTCTTTTGGTTATTCGATTCTCTAGCCATCGGCTGATAATATCCGATTACGTCGTCGCCCTGTTTTCGTAGGCCGATCCTCTCGAATCTGTACCCCGGGAACCCGTGAGCCCCGGGTGACAGGCATCCATTCCTGCACAATCGCTGGTTTTCAACGATTTCCCACGCCCTTAATAATGACCTCTTTGACTCTCGGGTTGGCAGCGACCTTTCATATCCATGAATCGTATCTTTTCTTTCTATAAATGGGCTTCCCCGGCTCTTCTGAATAGCTCACGGCCAAAAGCGACGAACTTCCAATAGTGAAACACCTAGTCCTTTGATTCTGCGGCCAGGCTTCTCATGGCGTCTTCTAGCTCGTCGGTGAACCAGGTGGTACCTCAACTCTTCTACTTTTATCGATTTCTAGTTGCGAAAACTCAGGGACGGAATCCATTGCAGCCGCCACACCCGCTTCGGGTGATCCAGGGAATCATGGAGACGTCGTACGAGCTGTCGGTCAACCAGGACCGACGGGTGAGGGCGCAGCTGAAGCGCTTTAGGGAGTTGGAGGCTCGCCACCCGGCGGCCAGGCCGGCTTTCCACCTTGGTGGCATTCTGGCTGCTGCCCCCATGGCGTACCCGATGCTTGCGCACCTCGACCCGCTGGAGGGGAGGCAGGCCCAACTTGCCAATGAGTTGTTGATCATCACTACCGACATCAAGGTCACTCGGTTGGAGCACCTGATCTTGGATGCTCTGGAAATGGAAATCGCAGAGCCCTTTGAGCGAGCCCTGGCGGCCATTAGGGATTTCCTGGCAAACATGTAGTCCAAGACGGCCTTGCGCCGGCTCTGAATAAAACGCGTTTTAATGTTCCTGGGTTCCTTGTGACTTGAGGTTTCTTCAACTCCATGGCTTGATTGGTCCAAAGTTGGCTTTTCCAGCCATGCGCATTGTCTGATTGTCTCACGCATGTGTAGCATAGGTGTATGCCCCCCAAGTTTTGGTGATAGCATCGATGTCGACGAAACTTGTTGATAGTAGTCATGTTGATCGCTGCCGGGGGCATGGGGCGTGGGAGGGAAAGCGAATGCCTAAAGGCGATGCCCCATAAGGCATCGGCTGTCGTGGGTCGGCCCATTGTGGCGATAGCCGACTCACGCCTTGATCCACACGCTCGGGTAGTACTTCTTCAGATATTTTCCGTTGAGGGCCCTTCCGAAGACCTCCCCATCTAGCCCTTTCAGCATGTAGGCTCCCTTGGATACGCATTTGTGGACCTTGAAAGGCCCCTCCCAATTCGGCGACCATTTGCCGAATTTGTTATCTCTGGATCCGATTGGGAGTATGAGCTTCCAAATGAGCTCGCCTTCCTCAAATGATTTAGGGACGACCTTTTTATTGTAATGCCTGGCTACCCGTTCCTTATCTCTTGTTACTTTTTCTAAGGCTCTCATTCTTGATAAGGCAAGATCCTCCGATTCGTCTATCATGAGATTGTAATAGTCATCGGCTGTGAGTTGGTCTTGCAACTGAATGTGTCTTGAGCCGATTACGCTTTCCCATGGAAGTACCGCTTCGTGTCCATAGACCAGTTTGTATGGCGGAACTTGGATGGACCCATGACATGCCATCCGATAGGCCCACAAAGCTTCGGCCAATCGGGTGTGCCATTGTTTGGGATGCTCGGATATCTTTCTTTTGATCAGCTTGATTAAGCTTTTGTTTGACGCTTCGGCCTGACCATTGGCTTGTGCGTAATACGTCAAAGAGTTAAGCAGCTTGATCCCCATGCCGTCGGCGAACTAGATGAATTCGTCGGAAACAAAGATGGACCCTTGGTCGGTCGTTATCGTTTGCGGAATGCCGAACCTGTAGATGATGTGTTCCTTGACGAACTCGATTGCGTCTTTAGAATCCACTTTTCGGAGGGGAATTGCTTCTACCCATTTTGTGAAATAATATGTGGCCGCTAGTATAAACTTGTGCCCCTTGCTTGAAGGTGGATTGATTTGGCCGATCATGTCCATGCCCCACCCTCTGAAAGGCCATGGTTTAATGATCGGGTTCATGGCCGACGCCGGAGCTCGTTGCACCGTGCCAAATTTTTGCGATCTTGGCATCCTTTATAGTATTTAAAACAATCTTCTAGCATCGTTGGCCGAAATACCCGGCTCGGCGAAGTAGCCACTTCATTTTGTGTGCCGGCCGATGTGTACCGCAGATTCCTTCGTGTACCTCTCCGATGGCCACGTGGCTTGATCGGCGCTCAAACACTTGAGCAGATGCCATCGATTGTCGATAGTATAAATCTTCGTCGAGCAACACATATCGCAACGCCTTGTACCGTAACTTTCTTGTGGCCGATTGAGAAGGGTTTTTGAGGTAATTGTAGACGTCGAATCTCCAATCGTCGGTCGTGATGGTGGCGATGCCTATGTCGACATCTCTTAGCATCGGCCGGTAGCTCCGATGCCCTTTGAGCCAGGTCATTGGCCTCCGTGTTCTCGCTCCCGGAATACGCTTCAAAGTGACTAGCCGAAATCCTTCCATTAATTCCTGGCACCGTTGATGATAGATTATTAGTGCGTCATTTTTGCACTCATACTCTCCGACAATTGACTAATGACGAGCAACGAGTCCCCCATTATCTCGACCGCATCGGCCTCCATCTCTCGAGTAGGAGTAGCCCTTTGAGGACGGCTTCATACTCGGCTTGGTTATTCGTAACGTGGGGGTCGATGGCGAAGGCGACCGAAGCTTGCCCCCTTGGGTGAGATAAGAACTAAGCCGATTCCACGGCCGCTTGTACATACGAGCCGTCGAAAGTCGGGGTCCAAGGCGTGATCTCTACGGAGCCGGCGAGTCGTTTCTATGTTCCACAATGAGATCGACCAGGGCCTGTCCTTTTACTGCCCTTGGGGCCTGATACCTCAGATCGAATTCGGTCCGCGCAAGTATCCACTTTTCGATCCTCCCTTTGAGCACTGGAGCCGATAGCATGTACTTGACTACGTCGGCTTTGCAAGTTATGGTGCATTCATTGGACAGCAGATAGTGCCTTAATTTTGTGCATGAGAAATAGAGGCACGAGACATAGCTTTTCGACAGGTGAATATCTAGTCTCGCATCTAGCACCGGCTAAGATAGAAAATGGCCCTTTCCTTGCCATCGACTTCTTGGATCGGGCGGAGCCAATGGATTTGTCGTCGGCGGTGGTCAGCTTGAACGGCTTTCCTTTCTGCGGGGGCATTAGAACTGGGGGAGAGCTTAAATAATTTTTTATGTCGTCTAACGCCTTCTGTTGCTCTGCCCCGCATGTGAATATCTGATCGGCCTTAAGCCGAAGCAATGGTGTGAACGGTTTCATTTTCTCTGAGAGGTTAGCTATGAACCGTCTAAGAAGTTTATCTTTCCGATCAATGATTGGAGTTGTCTTTTATCCTTAGGGGGTTGAATTGTCTTAATTGCGTTGATGCTCCTTGGTGTTACTTCGATTCCTCTTTCATGAACGAGGAATCCTAAGAACTGCCCGGCCGACACGCCAAACGCACACTTGAGCGGATTCATCTTCAATCCATACTTCCTCGTCCGTTCAAGCACCTGCCTTAGATCTGCAATGTGGCTTTCTATCTCTCTTGATTTGACGACGACATCGTCGATGTATATCTCTACTAGTGCTCCGATCATGTCGTGAAAAATGTAGTTCATTGCTCTTTGATATGTTGCCCCGGCATTCTTTAGGCCGAACGTCATCACCACCCACTCGTAGCGGCCGATCGCGCCTGGGCATCGAAAAGCTGTTTTATGGACGTCCTCTTCGGCCATGAATATCTGGTTGTACCCTGCATTACCGTCCATGAAGCTGATGATTTTGTGACCTGAGGCGGCGTCGACAAGCAGGTCGGCTATTGGCATTGGGTATTCGTCTTTTGGAGTTGCCTTGTTTAGGTCTCTGAAATCGATGCATACTCGAAGTTTGCCGTTCTTCTTTAATACCGGGATGATATTAGAGACCCATTCGGCATATCGGCAAGGCCGAATGAACCCTGCGTCGTATAGCCGAGTGATTTCGGCCTTAATTGTGTCGTACATGTCGGCTTTGAACCTCCTAGGAGGTTGTTTGAATGGCCGATATCCTGCCTTGATTGGCAGCTGATGGACCACTATCAATCGGCTTAGACCGGGCATTTCTAAGTATTCCCACGCGAAGCAATCTTTATATTCTTTTAATAATTCAATAAGTTGGGATCTACAAAGAGGAGATAAATTTTTACTAATGTACGTCGGCCTTGGCTTGTCGCCAGATCCGATGTCGATCTCTTCTAACTCGTCGGCCGACGTGAAGCCCTGTCCTAACTTGCCATCGTCTTCATCCGCGGTGGCCACGCCGAGCACGCTAGATCCCTCCACCATGTCTTGTTCAAAGCAGCAGCTGCGGCTCATCGCTTCTGATGGGCTGTATCGTTGAATTGGACACGTTTAGAAAATCGGCTTGCCAGACTTTCCGAGATAAACATTCGATGCCTTCGATTTCCCAAAGTGGCAAATCGGCACTGACGATACTAACTGACCTGTCGGCTGGCATGATCTCGATCTTGTCGCCGTCCCACTGGATGAGGCTCTGGTGCATTGTAGAAGGGATGCAGCAGTTAGCGTGGATCCAGTCCCTTCCGAGCAGCAGGCTGTAAGACCCCTTCCCATCGATGACAAAAAATGTCATGGGCACAGTTTTGTTGCCGATGGTCAGCTCGACGTTGAGAACGCCTTTGGTCTCTGATGGGTTGCCGCCGAAGTCCTTGAGTACCATGTTGGTTTTGATCAGGTCTTCGGCTCCTTTTCCAAGCTTTCGAAAGTTGCGTAAGGCATGAGGTGGACCCGCTCCTCCATCGACTAGCATTTTGGAAATCGGCTTGCCGTTGACGAACCCTTTAACGTACAACGGCTTCGATGTCGATTTTCGGTTCCTTCCGGCTTGTCGAAAATGGCCTGGTCTGGGGAGATCATTAGTTTTGCCGGGTCATCTTCAATAGTATCTGCGTCGGCTTTGGGGGCACTGAATTCGACGGGCAACACGAAGACCATGTTGACCGATGCGGTAGCTTTACCTTTCCCTTTGGCTGCCCTTCTGGCTCGGTCGGCGGGGCTTTCTCCGCCTTGCTCTTCGACGGCCGTAGTGTTCTCCTGCTTGGGTACCCACCGTCTCTTGATCTTGCCCAGCTGACGGCATTGTTCGTATATCATTTGTGCCACCTCGTCCTCTCTCCCTTCACGCTTAAGCCGCTGAATTCTCCTTTTCTGAGTCTTCGTAAATAGATCGGACGGGTACCACTGGGGATTGGCCGGTCCCTCCTCGTCAGCCTCCTCGTTGTTGCGATCGTCCCCATCTTGATTTTCATCGACGAAGAAGTCTTGATGGACCGGGCCGAGCCGATCGTGGACCGGTCGCCGTCTCTGGTTTAGTTGGACGGCTCTGGGAATGAAACGGACTGGACTTGCCGATGACGAGCTCCTGTGTTCGTCATGACTGTGATGGTCGTTACATGCCGGGCAGTCTTCCAGTGTTGGTAGTCTCATGCCGGATTCCCAGCAATGCCTGAAGAAGCCGCAATGCCAATGTGGATCGTCATGGCTTGCTATGTTTCGCCGGCTTTGGACTCTTGGATCATGCCGGCGAGGTACTTCGTCGTAGCTTTCTTCACGCCGAAGCCGGTATTGACAGATGGTATACGCCGTTCGTGGATCGGCGTTGGCGGCCGATCGATAACTGGGCGCACCATGTTGATTTGTGCAGAGGGGTTTCCTATCTGGCCCTCTCCTGTTTCGGCCTTGATCGCCGTATCGGCTAAGCCGCACGTTGTTCTGCCCTGCCGATTAATTCGTCCGAGGCCGGCATGGACTGTGTTGACCGGGAATGGATTGCCGTCTACTTTCATGGGCCGACTTGAGTAAGCAAACTTCAACTTCCCGGCCTCGATGGCCGATTGAATCTGCTGTCTGAAGACTTTGCAATCGTTCGTGGCGTGAGATTTAGAGTTGTGCCACTTGTAGTATTTCTTCTTTTTCAACTCTTCGGCCGACGGGATCACATGATTTTCAGGCAACTGAATTTGTTTTTCTTTGAGTAGTAGATCGAAGATCTTGTCGGCTTTAGTGATGTTAAAATCGTATTTCTCTTCTTTAGCTGTCTTGAGGAGCCACTGGCAGACGATGGCCTTCTTGTTCTTAGCCCATTTGGCTGCCGCCACTTCTGTTTCGTCGTCGTCGGATCCATAATCTGAGTCGACAACGACTTGTGTTATGGTCTTGACAGCCTTCCTGGTTTCTTGGAAACGTTGTTCATGGGCCGTTACCCTCTGCGCCAGGTGGGCTAGACTTTCGAAGTCCTGCGCAGAGAATCTTTCCTTGATTGGCGCGATCAGACAATGGAAGGCTAAATCGGCCAGCTGAGCGTCCGATAGCACCAGGCTGTAGCATCGGTTTCTCATTTCTCTGAAGCGCTGAATGTAGTCCTGGACCGATTCATTATGTTTTTGCACGATCTTTGGTGAGGTCTGACAACTTCATTTCATGGTTGCCAGAATAAAAATAGCTATGGAACTGTTTCTCAAGATCGGCCCAACTCTGAATCGAGTTGTAAGGCAACGATGAGAACCAAGTGAAGGCCGATCTGAAAGAGAAAGGGGAAATAGCCGAACTCTCAAAGGGTCGTAGCCAATGCTTCACCACATTGTGCTAAGAATCGGGATATATGCTCGTAAGTAGATACATTGTCCTGTCCTGAGAACTTAGAGAAATCCGGGATTTTGTACCGGTTGGGTAATGGAATTCTTTCGAAATGCTCCGGGTAAGGGTACCGGTACATATTCCCTGAGTCTTTTGGTTTGAGGCCGAACTGATCTCGCATGACGTCTGCGATTAGCTCGGCCCAGGTCCTATTATCTTGCTGTATCGGCTCGTATGGGTCATACGGCATACATGCCTGCCGATACAGCTGTGGAGGTGTCTGAGGTCGGTAATGATGATCCTGACGACCCCCTTGGTATTGGTAATGATGATCAGCGGGTGGCGGCCGGGATTCCGTTGTGGCGTTGGCGGGTCTAGAAACAGCTGTCGTCCCCCGATATTTTGCTGTCTGCCATGACCAATCGGCTCTGGCTGCCGATTATGGTGAAACATGTCGAATTGACCTTGGGGCAGTGGCTGTTGTCGGTTTAAAATAGTGACCGCTGGTTTCACAGCCGTCCCGCTTGGGCTCAAGTGGCTGACTCCTCCTGGCGAGTTGGGCTGCGCTATTAACGGAAGCGGTCGGTCTTGGGTGACTAGTGTCCTGTAGTCAGGAAACTTGCCATCTGTGAAATATGTAGGACCCCTTTGCAGCTGCTCCGGCCACCTTGGCATCAACCACATGAGAAATCATATTGTTGAGGGTGTTGACCAGATGCTGCTCGGTTGACCAACGCGTGATGGACGAACGGGTCGATCCGATCTTGCAAAGAGTACACGGCCGATCATCCCGCACTTGAGTTGGTTCTTCCACTTTCTGCTTGCCCTTCGCATCACTCGACGAGGATGCTATGGTATCGTTGAGGCTAACTTGTACTTTTGGTGGACCGTTCCAGGACCTTGTTTGGGTGAAGGATTGAAGGTAATTGTTCGGAGTTCCTCCACCATCCTCTTATACTCGGCTTGCTGTTCACCGATAGTTGATCCATTTTTACAGTACGACATTGTCTGTGTGATGCCGGGATCTTGGAGTCGACCATCTTGCCGTGAGTCTATTCGTCCGAGTCGAGCCGACAAAGATAGTCCCACTGGGCGTGCCAAGAAGCGTGTTGACGAGAAATCTCTCTCACGCGCTGGCCTGGGAGATCTGCTTGACTCCAGTGCAGGTCCTTCCTAGCTGCCTACAATGTGTAGAGCGTGCCAGTTGATTTGATCTGCCAATCAACAAGAGAAAATACAAGAAAATATCCGTTAAGCGTTAGGTCAAACCCCCGCGGTATCGGCCGAGGAAATCCATGATCATACACATGCTATTCCCGACCATATTTGAACCAAGCGACCGAAGCGCATCGGCTACGCCAAGGCAATCATCAGCCATCCGGTCCAAATATGACGAAGAATAACGAATATACAGATCAATAAACCAGCCGACTCCGGGAAACTGACATTAAATCGGCTGATGCTCCAATGATTCTCGCGCAAACATAACGTTCCCAGATTAAGGGCGTAAGTAAACACAATATAGATACAAACTACAGCCCTACAGTAGATCTGATAACAATCATATTAAAAGAAACATATAAAAATAGATAAGGTCGGCTGAAACCCCGACGCTATCCCCAGATAATGTATGTCCAAAAGAATAAATTGCCAACGACTCTAAAGACGACTCAATAGTTCAGTCTTGATGCAGCATTGAGTATCAAAAGAAGCATTCAATCTATTACTTTCGATTTACACTCCGTAAGATGGTAGATACTGCATACGAATCAACCAGCCTTTAGACCTAGCATCGCTGACCACACATCCTCGACAAGATGAGTCAACCGCAAGATAGATCTAAACACCGGGTTGGTTCATATGCACTATATGATATATGGGCGTAGCAAAACTACGACTCCAATGTGTCATTGCGATGGAAGCATTAGAAACGAGTAATCTCACCACTAACGACAAACATCTACTCGAGTCCGGGGATCGAGACGATGCAGCCCGAAGCCAAACAGGGTGTTCGTCCAAAAGGAAAAGGATGGCGATGCGCCGAAGATTAGATTGATTGAATCGTCTTCATACACAGGGTCTCGGGTCCTATTTATACCCGAAATACAAATATCTGCAACAACTTCGGACTCTATCTAAACATCATATCATCCCTAACAAGATCCATTACAACTAACAATTTAACAAACTCCTAAATTACAGATACAATTGCCATTACAGGACTTTATCCATAGGTGGCAATATCTTTAAACGCGCCATTAACATCCGAATCCCCGCTTATCTTCAAGTTTCTGCATTGGATACGGTCTTATCTCTTTTAAACTTGGAATCGGCTGTCGGCTGTTCCATTCAACCCATTCCCAGCCGACCAGCCCTGCAGCCGATTACTCTTTTAGCCGATACAACCCCTAACCTCAGCCAATTCTGATTCCACCTTGCTTCCTTAGGACTTAGGGACCTCATTACCAAATTCCAGTGTTAACAGCCTGCCATATCTGTAAACCAAACATGACTTGGGTGTTACGTTGCCGATTGAGATAAGGCAACGGCCCATAGTCACGGTTTGGTAAGATTGAGGAAACTGACTTAGATTAAGATAGGGTTTCCAATCTGTAAGCCCGCCTCCCAAGACTATATAAGGGGGGTAGGGGACGTTCCTTGAGAGATATCAGATATTCCGAGAGGAGATCAGCTTTAGCTTTCAGCCTTAGATCACGAGATCAATAAAGACACTCGGCGGATCGAATCCTCCGAAACAGGAGTAGGGTATTACCTCACGAGAGGGTCTGAACCTGTCTAAACCTCGTTCTCCAATCTAACCCATTGTGCTTGGCGATCTTGACTGCGACCCCAGAAATTACATTGCCGAAACCAAGTTTCGACACCTCCTAAAAATTCAAACAATCTTCGGTCTTGCCTCTTTTGCTTATTTTTCTGATAGTAAAATAATTGAATTTCTGAATGCAACTCTAAAAAAAGGAAAGTAGATACCTCTGTCTAACAGCACACAAATCCACAACTTTTTATCATTCTTATAAAGTATTCAAATGACTTGCAAAGGGAGATGGAGAGAAATAATTTTGAAATTCATAAAAATCAACTAAATTCAGTGTTTCATCTTGTTTTTACCCTTCCTACTCACCACTACCTAGTCTATCATGACCTGGACCCACTCAGAAGTGACCTGGGGTTGCTCAGCCCTCTGTCCATCTCAGCCCACGCGAGGAAGAGCGCCAGGCTGACTCAGAACGCAAGCAATGGGTGTGCACTGCATGTCCGCATGTCAAACTCCTCCTCTTGCCCTCCAACTCTTGCAACCGTGTCACCCAGCCCTCCACTCCACCCTAGTGCTGAGAAACCGAGGGAGGACAGATCCAGTGGCTCTCTTTCCATTTTTTCTCGCCGTTGGCCGTGGAGAAGCCGTCGTCGCGCTGCTCCGTGAACTCCCTATGTTTTTCACATTCTCCACTCTTCTTATAGCATGCCATAGCTGTTGTATTGATTTTGTTCCCACTGCCAATCTCTGGGAACGCTGACCTCACCACAGGAGCTCTGGAGCACGACCACGCTATCATTGTCGTGTAGCCGCGAGGTCACGTTGCCGTTCCTGTTATGGTTGCCTTTTTGGTCTTTACGTAACCTTATGGTTGAAGTGGTTCACTATCTCCTTAGCATGGCTTGTCCTGCTGTTCCTGGTTCTATTGCTTGTGGGTAGGTCGACGGGTGAACCTTAGAACTTTCGCTGGTGCCCTTGATGATAATATACCGTGGTGGAGGTTGCACGTACGAGCGGTGACTAGTATCCTTTGCCTTATGGGTACCTTTTGGTTGGATTTGGCCGCATTGTGCTGAAGCTGGGGTAGCTTGCAAAATACTGGTGTTGCCGACAACGCTGGTATCTTGCGGATGTTAGCGCTTGGGCATTGGACAATTCTGGGTACATGACCTGTTTCCCCACAGTTGAAACAACGACGAGCTTCTTTTGCTGGTCTTGGAAGCGAACGCTGTCGACGGGTAGGTCGACAGTCCTCCAAGGGGGGTGCCCAAGGAGGTGAGTAAGTGGTAGGAAATGCGCTTCCTCTCAGGATCTGATGGTCGACCCGAGTCACTAAGATGAGCCAAGGAACAAGAGACACAAGATTTATACTGGTTCAACCCTCTCGAAGGATAATAGGTCTATGTCCAGTGTTCTTTGTTGGGATGGATGATGAACAAGGTTTATAAGAGAGAGTCCTCGGGGCTTAGATCAAGTTGGCCAAGAACTAGCTAAGAACTGAATGATCGATCCCCTCTCTCGGCCTGTCCTGTCTTCCTTTTATAGCTCAAGGAGGGCAGTTAGAAGGGACTTGGGAGCCAAGAAAGCTAAGTCTAAAGATCTAAAAAGGTAAGGACAAACAACATTTGAAAAAGGGGTACATGGAGACGCTCCTTGGGCCCTGCGTGCCATGGGTGTCTTGTGCCTTATATTGCCTTGGGATTCCTCCTCTGCAGATACCACCTGTACTGTGCTATTGGGTGACGTCATTCCTTATCGGGTTGTCCCCTCCTCGCCTCCTTGCAAGCCAAGTCTTGTCCCGAGGAGGCCGGAAGTCGGGTCGAGGAGTCAATGTCAAGAGAGGAGTGCCGAGGTCGATCGGGCGGAGGTCGGGCGGCCGACCCCGGGGAGGTTGAGCTCCCGACCGTATCCCGAAGACCCACAATCCGACTCCGCCTTGACTTCAACTCTAGTCGCAGTGCTACCCCGGGGTGACACCGCCCACAGACACCTACTGAAATAGTGTCCTGGCTTGTGACAGTTGAAACAAATCTCACCCGATAGATCACGAGATGCACTCTTTTGGGTCTGCAGCACGCCTCTGTTACCACTGGTGGTCTTCACTGAGGTTGGAGCTAGTTGATGATCAGAAACATCTTCACCGTTGGTAGTACCAACCATGAGTTGACTAATAGGCCGTCGGGATGTCCTTTGGTTTTCCTTGTCTCTGACTATGACTGAATTCAATTGACAGCTCTTGGGCACATGATCTGTTTCCTCACACAAGAAACATGTGATGGTTCTCATGGGGCATTCTCCTGGCATATGGGTGTCCTCACCGTAGTGGCAGGTGTGGATGCACATGCTCGTAGTGTGTCCAATTTCTCCACAATGAGTATATGCTTTGAGCTCCATTTCTTCTTCACTAACATCTTCAAAATTTGCTTAATCATCATCATCATCAGAGGACATATCTTCTAATTTCATCATCTTCTGGCTTGGGCGGACCGTAAAGCTTGAGATGTCGGGTTAGCTGGCTTGCACCACGGAAGGTATTCTTTCTCAGGCTTAGGGGAATCTTCTCAGCATCTTCAAGAGTAAACTCTATGCCTGTGACGAACATCTTGCTGGCACATCTTATATTCCATTCTAGTGCCTTTCTCTTCTTATGGTTGGACGGTGGCGTACCAACATCTTGGTTGCTTAATTGACCGGACTTTTCCTTCTTTCTTGTGCACTACACCTCATCTTCTGTCGGGGTCCTGGTGTACATGTCCCTTGAATTGTTTCTTGTATCACGACCTTGCTCATTGAAACCATAGCAGGTGTCATATGTTTCTCTCCAGCATGATGGCGGGGTTGGTGCCATCGTCTCCTGGAAACTTGACGGCATACTGGGAACATACTGGCGTTGCTCTTGATATTGACCCTAAGCTTGCATCTAAACTTGTATCTGCTGCTGCTGATACTGCCGTTGCATCTGTTGCATCATCATGGCTATTAACTGCGTCTGATTGGCCACTACCTAGGCTAGAGTTGGATCCCCGGGAGATGGAAGTGGAGTACTCATGGTGTTGCTTTCTGTTGACCCATGGGACTACTGGCGTCCTGATCCACTAACATTACCTATGACTTTACCCATCTGCTGCAGAAGGAGAAAGGAGGGGACCAGGGAGAGGTTAAACTAAAGATGAGACCTTAATTGACTTACAACTGATCTGATGTGAGTGTACTCTTATTGTTCAAGTTGATTTGACAAACAACTTAGTATGGTCACATCCCCACCACTGATCTAAACCATACACCTACACATAGCAAACAATACATGACCCAAGAACTACCAATACTACTCTTCCGGGAAAGATTGGGTTTTAGGTAAGCTCCGGGAAAACTTTGCTTGATCCACGGGAAGCACTGACTCGGGGCTACTTGACTAGATCTTCTTGCTTGAAGCTTGGGCTGGACTTGACTTCCACTGACTGACGAGCAACTGGGTTTGACCTCCAAGTTCAACAACTAGAAGAGATGAAGGGGAAAGAGAGAAATTTTGGCAAATCGCTTTGCAAAGACTCCAGAGGAATAGAAGAGATATTTTCACAAATAAAATTTTCACAAACTTGTCCTTAGGGTTTGACCATTTGGCTCAACCTACAGTCGAGATGGCTCTGATACCAACTTGTCACGCCTGGAAATTTATCCCAAATTTTCAGACTATTTTGCATATTAAATCCCTGTCCAAAAATCAACAGGGTACACAAAATGACAAATTAATACACAGATCCAAACATAAAATAATGCGTAAAATAAAATACTTACAGAAAAGGCACTTAGTCCTCACACCCAAAGAAAATAGCAGTGGAAAAGAAAGACGATCCTAATGACTTCAACTCCATTCCATAGGCAAACTGAAGTGGGGTCTAAGCCTTGGACCTCTAACACCATCTTCAACTCAGAAGCACTATACTTCTAAAAGGGGGAAAATAGCAAGGCTGAGTACAACCACCGTACTCAACAAGCCACACCGAAGAAATGCAGATGTGCAAGGGAAGACAAAGGGAGGCTTGCAACTATTTTGCATAAAAGCAGTTGTAAACATTTATAGTTTAAAAATAGTATAACAATTGAGTATTTAAATCAATATTGAATCTTCACTGAACAACGTTGTCCCACGTTGAACAGGCCCAACCATTCCTCGTGAACTAACCAATATCATCAAGTCCATTCATTAAAGATGAAACTAATCACGGTGAATCTGGTTGATCGCCCATAACCACGGGCACGACTATTCGAATAGTTTTACTCTGTTCTGAGGTGTGCATCTTTACCCACAAGACACGATTTCACACATGTTACCATGCCTCGAAGTACCACCATGATACTGCCAAAGGAGAAATCGTGACAACACCTTTCGCATAACCTTCCCCTAACCAATCATACCACACCAAGGTTTCGCCCCCAGCCCTTGAAATGCAGTGGGCAACCCCCATCCCCACCCGCGTGCCGCGGTGAATCACCAGAAGCTGATCAACCGAGCGTCCCGGCCGATCGAACTCCATCACGCTCAGCCTCACTAGGGTAGTCCTTAGGGTTTGACCATTTGGCTCAACCTACAGTCGAGATGGCTCTGATACCAACTTGTCACGCCTGGAAATTTATCCCAAATTTTCAGACTATTTTGCATATTAAATCCCTGTCCAAAAATCAACAGGGTACACAAAATGACAAATTAATACACAGATCCAAACGTAAAATAATGCGTAAAATAAAATACTTACAGAAAAGGCACTTAGTCCTCACACCCAAAGAAAATAGCAGTGGAAAAGAAAGACGATCCTAATGACTTCAACTCCATTCCATACGCAAACTCAAGTGGGGTCTAAGCCTTGGACCTCTAACACCATCTTCAACTCAGAAGCACTATACTTCTAAAAGGGGGAAAATAGCAAGGCTGAGTACAACCACCGTACTCAACAAGCCACACCGAAGAAATGCAGACGTGCAACAGCAGTTGTCCATTCTTGCTTGTGGTAAGCGCTGTATGTCTTCTAGGGTTTTTCATAAACCGGTCTTTAATTGCCATGGGTGTGACCATCAAAACCATGCACCCACAGCTCACCATTAAGTCATATTTTAGTTGAGATAATTATGACCAATAATACATGATCAGGTGGCTCGAGCTTACAGCTCATGAGAGACTAGAGTAAATAGTATAATTATCCTATTTAGTGAGCTAGTGGTAATTAAGCATGGTTAAGCATATAATTCTAGCTAAAATTCAACATCAGTGACTAAAGCTAGTGAAATTATCACCCAAGGTTAACAAAGGAATGGATAATAAGTAAATATGGCACAAGCAAAACAGATAGGTAATCCCCATCATTTCATGTAATTAGCAAAACATTGTTGGTATTTCTTACGACCACAGATAAAATCCACAAGCGCACAAAATACCGTTGTAGCACTTCACCCAAGACGTATTCCAAGGGATATCGAATCCAAGGAACGGTAGGCATTATCTAAGAGTTAGGATAATCCAAGGACATCCAAGATTAAGCAGGCTAAGGTATAGAGAGGATTTCTATGGTTGTGGCTCTAAGAAGCTGGTAAAATTACTTTACTTTCTTTACTTACTTCAGGCGCCGGCTTACACTCGGTCAGTCGAGTGACTCCAGCCTATAGCTCTACGTCGTACCCAACGTGGAGGCATACAAAGGACGGACAGGGATATCACCACCTACCGCCTACCTCTCACCCGTGGAGTACGAGGCAAACAAGGTAAACTCTAGCCTAGACACCACGTCTAAACTATTGAATACTACTCTAGCCTTGCGCAAGAACACCCGTCTTCATTAGGGGTCTTAGTACTAGTGCAGTTAAATTAATGGACGATGAACCCATAAGTAAATGCGATATAGTAAATTACTCAAAGTAAAAGTATAACAACAATAGTAAATCACGAACACTTACTTTATTGAAGAAAGTATTCGTTGAGGTACAAGGCTGGAGGTTCGTGTCGGGACTCCCGGCACTCCTCCGAACTACCCCTCGGAGATAATTCCGACATTTGGGGCACTCCTTTCGAAGCTTCCCCTCACTCTCTAACTTATTTTCTAAGTACTAGAGACCTAGCACTAAGCCTTTGGAGTGAAGCTTTATTCTTCTTGGAGTTGTGTCTTGAAATGAAGTGAAGACCTCCTTAAATAGCCCTCCAAGTCAGTTGTATGGTGGTTAGTAACCGCCATACCAACCTAACCGTCATTGGGGACGAAGAGGTGTAGGATCGAACAAGACCAAACAAACCTACCAGAGCGGGGTGAATGGTAGGGAAAACAAAAAACCCAAATCTTTTGCAGAATTAAAAATACCGATGAAATCGATCTACATAACAAAAACGAACCAAACCTGTTGAAGCCGCCGCCGGTCACACCGTAGTATACCGACCGGTCAGACCGCCCCTCCTAGCCGGTCAGACCGCTGCCTAGCCTCCTGTTAGACCGCCGCTACAACCCACCGGTCAGACCGCACACACACCTACGGTCAGACCGTCGGGATCCAGAAAACACCGGTAGATGAACTCTCGAAAAAGTAGATCAAACTATTTCAACTTTATTGCATCTAAAAGTGTTTACAAAGTGCAACAACAGCACTCCTCATCAAAATCTCAAACTAAACTCGAAACCCTAACTCTCTCTCAACTTTCTCTCTTGCAAAATCGATATCTAGGAGGCACACCCTCCCTCTCTATTTATACATGCAGTAGGTCCATGAATTCCTCACCAATTAGGACTCCGAATCCACATAGGAAACCCTCTCTCGACAGCTACAAACTCATCTCTTTCCTTATCTCAATCAAACTTCCCAAATTCGGACTCTTTTCCAAATTCGACTCCTCTTTCCATATGCATATGATTCCTCTCGTATACCATATAGATTCTCTACCTTCCATATGACTTATCATCTATCCTTTTAGTATTCCAGGTGATCTCTTGATCCCTGGACGTCCACTTCTCCCAAGTCGACTCCGATTCATCACCGGCAATACTATCCGAGGCCTCAAGCGATACCTACACATATACGACACAAAACCCATATTCCGAGCACAAGTTTTTCCAAACCTGACTCACATTAGCTTTTCAATAGTAACCATACGCATATGAACCATCTAAAAGTAAAATCCACAAAGAAACAATCCAAACCGAGAAATCAAATCGCAACCAAAGTCCGGTCGGCCGTGCCGCTCGACCGATCGTGATTCGGAGTCCGATCGCGAACCGAAATCGGTCTGACTGACTATGAGTCGGACTTGACCGGTCTAACCGCAAACACACCTCCGGTCAGACCGTTCGCATACACCGGTCTAACTGGTGTGTCTAGCCGGTCTCACCGCCACACAAAATATCATAGAGAGAATATCAAAGCACAAATCCAATGTTTCATTACATAAAATATAAATCAAACACATTTGATTCAACAATCTCCCCCTTGATGAAACCATTGGCAAACCCAACAAAATCAATTGGTTTGTGATGTTTTGTGAAGCAACCCAAAAAGCATGTTTTGTGAAGCAACCCAAAAAGCATTTCTAATGCAAGAAAATTCTTTGAATATGAAAATGATGCACAATTTTGTTTCCTTGTTCTCCCCCTTTTGACAATGAGTTCATCAAAGTATCGGAAGCATGGAAGAGCTTTGCATTATATCAAAAGTAACTCAAGTACGTGTTTTGCAATAACAAGGAAGAAAAAGTGACTCGCTAATTAACAAGCATGCACTAGAGTAAAAACATGAACCTAAAATATTACAACTAAGATCAATTCAACATTAATGATTCATGATTTCAATGATTTAAAATGCAACATATTCACAAGTGCAAAGACTGAAAGAAAAACCAAAGTATATATACTTATGACATTGATACTCTTTCTCAAATAAATTCCTTCTCCAAAAATAACCAGGAGAACTTTTAGCTCTTTCTTTTTGAACCTTTTTTGATACTTTTCTCTCAATTATTGCAGGTACGTCTTTGTCGTCAAGATTGTTTCCAAGGATTCGACACTCTTTTTTTATCTCACCGCAAATACGTCCTTATCGTCAAGACTATTTCCAAGGATTCGGTATTCATTTTTTTCTCTCATATGAAAAGCATTTATGTACTCTTGTGGCGATTGGAACAAAAGGATTAATACAAGGAATAACAACTCATAAAGCATATATAAAATCATTAATCATTCAAACTAAGCACTTGCTTCAATATTGCATATTTCATTAATTAAAGTAAAAGTATTATGTGTCATGTATCATATCCCTTAAAAGCAATATTAAAAGCTCATATAACTACTAAAATGCACACAAGCTAATATAGTAATCAATTTATCTAACAAGCATTGCTAGCAAGCACTAGAATATACTAAAGATATAAAACACAACTCTTCCACCTTTTATTTTCTTTTCCTTTTTCTCCTTTTTTCGTTTTTTTATCACACCATGCATGAATTAAAAACATGAATGCAAAAGAAGAAGGAAAATATGTGTACAACAAAGAGCCAACAACTCTCCCCCTCAGTTGATGCCAAAAGGATGAATAACACCTAATTCTCCCCTAAGAAAAGCAAAGCGAGAAGAATCCAATGGTTTGGTGAAAATATCTGCGAGTTGCAAGTTTATATCCACAACTTTCAATTCAATATCCCCCTTTTCAACATGATCTCTCAAAAAGTGAAAGCGAATGTCAATGTGCTTGGTGCGTGAGTGTTGTACAGGATTCTTAGCAATATTTATAGCACTAGTATTATCACAAAAGAGAGGAACTTTATCAAAAGTGAGACTATAATCTCTAAAGGTTGAAACAAGCCAAAGAATCTGAGAACAACAACTAGCAGCAACAACATATTCAGACTCAGCAGATGATTGAGCAACATTTGATTGTTTTCGAGAACATGAAATCAAAGAAGTACTACGAAAAAGACATGTACCACTAGTACTCTTTCTATCAATTCTACAACCTCCAAAATCCGCATCAGAATAACCACTCAAGCATATAGAAGAAGAGGTAGAATACCAAATCCAAATTCAAGAGTATGTTTCAAATACCTCATGATGCGTTTCACAGCTTGACGATGTGAGGCCCTTGGAGAAGCTTAAAATCGAGCACACAAGCAGAGCAAATTGTATGTCTGGCCTCGAAGCAGTGAGGGAGAGTAATGAACCAATCATGATCCTGTATTCCTTTTGGTTCACAGCTTCACCACCTTCATCAGGATCCAAAATAGTAGTAGTCCCGAATGGCGTAGTCAACGGCTTGCAGTCGTCCATTTTGAAGCGCTGTACAAGATCCTTGGTGTACTTTGTTTGATGAACAAACGTACCTTGAGGTGTTTGCTTAATTTGCCATCCCAAAAGTAAGTTAATTCACCTATCATGCTCATCTCAAATTCCCTACGCATAGTCTCAGCAAACTCCACAACCAAAGCGTGAGATGAACAACCAAAGATGATATCATCCACATAAATCTGAACAAACAGTAGATCATCACCATGCTTAAGAACAAAGAGAGTTTTATCAATTTTTCCCATTGTAAAGCCTCTTGCAAGTAAAAATTTTTTAAGTCTATCATACCATGCTCTAGGTGCTTGTTTCAAACCATACAAAGCTTTTGACAAACGAAAAACATGGTTGGTAAAATCAGGATTTTCAAAACCTGGTGGTTGTTTTACAAAAACTTCCTCCTATATGTAACCATTAAGAAAAACACTTTTAACATCCATTTGAAATAACTTAAAACCTTTCGAAGCAACAAAAGCCAACAAAAGTCTAATTGCTTCAATTCTAGCAACAGGAGCAAAAGTTTCATCATAATCCAACCCTTCCATTTGAGTAAAACCCTGAGCAACAAGTCTAGCTTTGTTTCTAACAATTAAACCATCCTCATTCTGTTTATTCTTGAAAACCCATTTAGTTCCAATAATATTATGACCAAATGGAGGTTCAACTAAAAACCAGACACTGTTTCTTTCAAAATTCTCAAGTTTTTTATGCATGGCGTTAATGCACGATTCATCAGTTAGTGCATGAGTAACATCTTTGGGTACAAAATTAGAAATAAAAGCATAATTTGCATGAAAATCATGATTTGTTACATTGGACGTTGTAGTACGTTCACTCAAATTACCTATTATCTGTTTCGGAGGATGTCATCGTTGAATATGAAGTGGAGCACTTACATCTAAGTTTGTTCATCTTCTGTAGCTTGTTCTGACCAAGTTGAAGCTTCTGGAGGTCTATTAGCATCATTACCCGAAGCTCCCGAAGAACCACTCGGCCGGTCTGACCGCTCCTCTGCCTGCGGTCTGACCGCCGATGTGCCACCGGTCTGACCGGCGCCATGCCCGGTCTAACCGGCCGATGCATCCTCGTCGTCTTCGTCATCGCTTTCCCCAAAAATATCCTCCCCCTAAACCTGTGATAGTGTACCTAAAATTTTGGGTCTAGTCCCTGGACTAGCCTCATCAAAAGTGACTTCGCAAGTCTTAACAATTTTATTAGTTTTCAAAATAAGTACGTGGTAACCTCGTGAATGCGCAGAGTATCCCAACATAAGTCCATCAACAAAGCGAGATTCAAATTTATCCAAATTTCCAGATTTGAGCACAAAACATTTACATCCAAAAACATGCAAGTGAGAAATCTTCGGTGAGTGTCCAAAGAAGCTCATAAGAAGTTTTTCCAAGTTTAGGTCTCAAGAAAACACGATTGGAAATATAACAAGCAGTGTTAATAGCTTCAGCCCAAAATTTTCTAGGAGTAGAGTATTTATCAAGCATAGTCCTAGCCATTTCAACCAAGGAACGATTTTTCCTTTCAACAACACCGTTTTGTTTAGGGACCCTAGGAGATGAAAATTGATGTTCAAGTCATTTTTCATCACAAAACTTTTCAAAAGAAGCATTTTGAACTCACCACTTCGAATAGTTCTCAAAAATTTTGGAAATTCAAGAGCCAAAAGAAGATACAAACTTTTAAATTGATCGAAAGCTTCATCGTTAGTTGCCATAAAATAAACCCAAGAATATCGAGAAAAATCGTTAACAACAACCAAAACATACCACTTTCCTCCAACGGATTGCACTCTAGCTGGACCAACAGTATCCATGTGTAACAGCTATCCTGGTGCATCCGTCATCACAAAAAATATGGGAGTATGCGAAGAAGCAACCATCTTAGCATGGCGACATGACAAACAAACCAATTTAAGATCTTTCTTAAGTTTGGGCAAACCTTAAACAAGATCCGAACCACTAATTCTAGTGAGATGATTAAAGCCAACATGTCCAAGTCTACGATGCCAAAACATCACATCTTTTGAAAATTTTGCAACAAGACATGTAACTTCAGAGGAAATGCTATTTTCAAAATCCGCTTTAAAAACTCTTCTGTATAGAGAAACATTAAGCACAACATCACCAGACGAATCAAAAACTTTACTTCCACTTTTCTTAAAAAGCACATCAAAGTCTTCATCCACAATTTGAGAAACAGAGAGCAAGTTGTACTTCAAATTTTCAACCAAAGCGACATTATTCAATGTAAACTTGTCACTTACCTTGACAGATCCAGTTGCAGTGATTGTGCTAGTAGAAGCATCGCCAAAGATGATTGAATCCTTCCTTGACGCCTTTACGAGGGAGGAGAACCAACTTTTATCACCGGTCGTATGTCGCGAACAACCGGAATCAACAATCCACATGTTCTCCCTCCTCGCCAAAAGAGCCTACACACAAGCAGATGTCGAAGCCTCAGTACTGGGGTTAGATAATAAAAATTTGGGAATCCAATACTGAGACACACAACCAGAACCAATAGGAATATAACCAGTAGAAAATTCAACACGTTTTCCATTAGAAAAGTTTGCCCGAGGCCGGTCTGACTGCTGTTGTACCTGCGTTCTGACCAAAGGCTTCACACCGATCTGACATGTGGTATAGCGCCGGTCTGACCGGGTATAGCTCCTGTCTGACCGGGTATGGCACCGGTCTGACCGACGGTCTATCTGCGGTCTAACCGCCTACCTCGAGGGAAAAGCCGATTTTTGCCACCTTAGTTTTGCAAAAGCTACCTCCTGTTCCTTTTTCTGTTTTCTAGCAAGTCTAAAACAGAAACCAATAATATGTCCATCTTTTCCACAAAATGAATAAGTGCATTTCTCACGATGATTAGAAGCACAAGTAGAACCAGATGGTTTAGCAACAGAAGTAGCAACAAGAGGTTTTGCAATCACAGCATTGGTTTTGGAAGATGATGCATTCAAAGAAGTCATGATGCCAACAGATTTAAAAACAATGGGTTTAGGATCTGGTTTAGTAAAAATTTCACCTCTCTTAGTTATACTCAAAACAGCAGGGGGATGCCTAGAAAAGTGAGTATAGGGATCAAAACCTAAACCACGGTTGTTTGTGCTAACCTTTGATTGATCCAAAATCATGTTGAGATTCTTTTACCACCGAAAAACGTTGCAAGGAACTTTTAAGTAAGAAATCTCTTGAGTCAAAGTAGCACAATTTTTGCAAGCATCCAAAAGAACTTTCGTTTTCTACAAGTTTGACAAAAAACACTTTATCTTGCTTAACTGTTTCTTCCATATGCCTAACACGACCTAAGGCATCTTTTAATTTCAATTCATTAGCAAGATATGATGAGAAAGATTTTGCACTAGATTGTTTCAACCTTTTAGCGCTAATTGCATTAAATATAGAGCTAGCAAACAAGGCAACTTGACATTTCTCTAAAGCTCCTTTTGTTAAAAACAATTCATCATTCAATCTAGTGTTCATGGCAAAGCTAAGAGCAAGACATGATTCAAGCTTTCTAGATTTCTTAGATTCAGCATCAAGCTTTTTGCAAGTAGTTAAATTAACTTCTCTAACAAAATTAATCTCAGCAAATAAACTTCACATGATTTGCAATCATCATTAGAAGCAAGAGATTTTAGTCTATTATTTTTAGTTTTAAGAGAATCAATAACTATTTCATGTTGATTAATCTACTTTTCGAATTTAGAAATCTTGTAACTATGTCTAGCAATCACATCTTGAAGATATTCAACACTAGGAGCATTTATTACCTTATTTTCTTCATTAGACTCTTCAGTACTCTTTGCCATGAGACAAATTCCAGCGATGCTCTTCCCTTTGTCTTCATCATCATCATCTGAGTACTCAACATCGCTGGATCCCTGCACAGTTACAAAAGCTTCATCCGAGGCCTTATGGTAGTACTTCCTCATCTTCATGTTCTTGGCCTGCTTCTTGTTTTGCTTACCGTCCTTAGATCCATCTTGAGTTTTTTCTTCCTGCATACCTTTTCTAGCCCTGGGACATTGGGAGCGGATGTGTCCTGGTTGTCCACAGCCAAAACACCGGATTGGTCCTCCTCTTCTCCTGGACCTGACATTATTCATAGCTCGAGAGATTTGATTAGCAAGCGATACCAAGTCCTCCTCACTAATTTCCTCCAGTTGATCATCGGACATGGCAGAGAAAGAAGGAAACATCGAATGTGAAGTAGAATCAGAAGAAGCAGAAAAAGACACCAAAGCGGAAGATTTTGAATCAGTCCTTTTAGAAAGAATGTTCATCTCATAAGTTTTCAATTTAGTATTCATATCAACAGATTACTGAATTGAAGTAACCTTAACATCTCAAATCTTCATATCAAGACCGTTCATAAAATGACAAGCAACCTCAGACTGAGAATAATTAGCATTATAAGAAGAATCAACAGATCTAAGATTACTCAAAATTTTGTTAAAGCGGCCCAGATAATCAACCAAACACTCCCCATGTATCATCTCAAATTTGATGTACTCCTTTTTGAAAACGTATTTTTGCAACTCTTTAATGTTTGAAGATCCAGTGGGAAAATCATTCAGAGCTTTCCAAATCTCATTAGCAGTAGCAAGATGCGAAACACGATCAAAGTCGGAGCAAGAAATTGCATTAAAAATAATATTCCGAGCTTTGCAATTATTTTCAAAATCTAATTTGAGAGCAGGAGTATCAATGCGTTCAGGGATGTCATAAGATTATGAAACTTTTAGCCAAATGTCATATCCTTGAGATGTTATGTAAGATTCCATCTTTTTCTTCCAATAGTCAAAATTGGTTCCATTGAAAACATGAGGTTTGTTTGAAAACATTTCAGCAATGGCAAAAGATCGAAAAGCAAATCAAGAACAAGGCTCTAATACCACTTCTAGGATCGAACAAGACCAAACAAATCTTTTGCAGAATTAAAAATACCAATGAAACCGATCAACAAAACAAAAATGAACCGAACTCGTTGGAGCCGCCGCCGGTTACACCGCAGTATACAGGCCAGTCAGACCGCCGCCTAGCCTCCGATTAGATAGCCGCTACAACCCGCCGGTCAGACCGCGTCCACACCTATGGTTAGACCGTCAGGAGCCAGAAAACACCGGTAGATGAATTCGCGAAGAAGTAGATCAATCTATTTCAACTTTATTGCATCTAAAAGTGTTTACAAAGTGCAACAACAGCAGTCCTCACCAAAATCTTGAATTAAACTCGAAACCCTAACTCTCTCTCAGCTTTTTCTCTTGCAAAATCGATATATAGGAGGCACACCCTCCATCTCTATTTATACATGCAGTAGGTCCACGAATTCCTCACCAATTAGGACTCCTAATCCACATTGGAAACCCTCTCTTGCCAGCTACAAACTCATCTCTTTCCTTATCTCATCAAACTTCCTGAATTTGGACTTTTTTCCAAATTCGACTCCTCTTTCCATATGCATACGATTCCTCTCGTATACCATATAGATTCTTCACCTTTCATGTGCATTATCCTCTAGCCCTTTAGTATTCAACGTGATCTCTAGATCCCTGGACGTCCACTTCTCCCAAGTCGACTCCGATCCATCACCGGCAATTCTATCCTAGGCCTCAAGCGATACTTGCACATATATGATACAGAACCCATATTCCGAGCACAAGTTTGTCCAAACTTGACTCACATTAGCTTGTCAATAGTAACCATACACATATGAACCATCTAGAAGTCGAATCCACAAAGAAACAATCAGAAACCCAAAAATCAAATCGCAACCAAAGTGTGCCGGTCAGACCATGCCGGTCTGACCGGCTGTGATTCGGAGTCTGACCGCGAACCAAAATTGGTCTGACCGACTGTGAGTCGGAGAACCGGTCTGACCGGAAACACACCTCTGGTCAGACCGTGCGCATACACCGGTCTGACCGGCGTGTTTAGCCGGTCTAATATCGGAGACGACCGGACATAACGTTTTACTTGCAGGATGGAGTGATACGCTTCAGCTCATCCGACAAGCATAACGGAATATCCGAAGTCCCGAGAGAGGGATAAGTGAGATATCGCTGGGCCTTTAGCCTACCAGTCAACTCCAGCCTAAAGTGTGCCCGTCAAACCACTCGAAGGTGGCGACCAGATGTGTTACACACTCAGGGGACTTGACAAATTTGGCTAAAAATCTACAACATCTCAAATATTCCTAACTCGTACTCATGTGAATCTAACTCCCAGGATGTGTTTTAGACTCACACTTTTGTCACAAGCATGAATATACATCACGATTACACTTAAGTTGGGTAAAACATAAAGGAATTACAACAAAAGATAATTACATAGGCCGACCGACCAAATAAATATATCAGAGAGCAGCGAACAGCAGTGGCTTACTACCCATTCCACAAGCACACTGACTAGGGTTTTACCCCGTTAAGTTTTCATCCTAAAAGAAACAGTCGATTACCCGCATCACTCAAAAGACTAAGTCTACACCTGCAAGCAAAGTGGATATTCCAGTGACAAGAGTTAGTACATTAAACAAGTTAATGTACTGGCAAGCACCGAGGCAAGCCTAACACTCTACATGTACGGCATATAATCAAGGATGGCATAATATGGTTCATTTTAGCGTAAAGCAAGTTTTGTTTGCATAAAACACTTCCAAATCAGATTTGCTTTCAAATGAAATTCCAGCAAGCAAGATCTAAGCATATGGGCATCAAAGTAATCATTAATCATGTATAACTATACACCTCATTACCCTCCATGGCAGCGATGAGATCATTCACAAGAATCAACATAATTTGAAGGAAATTTCAGCCTTTAGAAGGGAAAACACAAGTCTATACTCAATACACATTCACATGTTGCTCATGACTGTAAGCACGGCTAATCGATTAGTTTAGACTCTGCAGAGTTGGTACACTTTACCCACATGATGTGAATCGCTCATATAGAGTGAAGCGCTCTAGTTTGTTCGGTACCCGTTGGTACCACCATACTCTGCATGTGGAGTACGAACTAGAGGTCACAACGAAGCCTTTACACTACTTAGTTTCTAGCCTTGCACCAGCACGATACGTGTTCTCCCATCCTGGGCATACTAGAAATATGACCCAGAACTGTTAAGTGGCGGGCCCATGCCTTAACTTAACACCGTGGTGGTGGACACAACGGAAACCCACCCACGTGTCACGATACCGTTGTATTAGATAGACTTAGTCGCCAAAACTACCACGACGGGGTAAATAGGAAGTTCCTATGGGTTATTCCGAACCCATACACACCAGCCTACCAGAGTGCAAGGCTAGTCGCTAGGTAGCTTATTCGGCTTAGGTCATCCCATACTGACCCATGTGGTTGTACTGTATATGAAATGAACATACGTTGAGTGAAGTCCTTATGTCGGTCTGGGTACACCCTCCCCCTATCGGTGCACAACTAATCACCATATGTGCACCACTTGTGACCCAAACCTAAAATCCATGTTGTTCATCATTTTATTTGTCAAAATACTAAGAATACAAGTTCTGTCCAGATTATTTAAAAATAAATCTTTCATGTTTGTGATGAGCCCATAATATCGAGGAAAACATTTTGAGCATGTCTAAGCATTGTAGTAATCTACTGACACCAAAGCTTATGTTATAGGGTGTTTGAAACATATTTTTCCTAAGGTTAGGAATGAAGGTTATGGTCATATGTGGGGTTAAGGTAATATGCAAGTATTAAGAGTTGGTCTAGCAAGTTTAGCAAGATTTTAATTCATTAGTGTACAATCGACATGCAAGATTTGCAAACATTTTTAATAACCTCCAAAGCATGGGATCAACGAGATCAAAGAGAGGGAGGTGGGACTTGCCTGGAAATGTTAGCGTCCTAATCTCTTCTTCACCGCTCATACAAAATATACGTTATGCAATTAAACACCGAAATACGCAAAAAATCCAAAATGATCTAAAATGCATGATTTTTACGCATTAGGTAGGTACTGGTCTAAAATGATTTTTGGTGAAAGAATTTCAATTTTATCATATCGCATTTAGCAGTTATGATTTTTTTAGAAGTTTTATCGGGTCGTAGCGGCATAGGGTCAGGTGCTGTTTGGACAGTGTTTCTATAATTTTATTTTTATTAATTTGACTTCAAAGAGGTGAAGAGATGTGTTTTCTAAGGCCAACACATTTGGTTTCATAATTTTTAGAGTTAACATGAATTTTCTATGCATTAAACAAGTGATTGCGTGTTCTAGGTACATAGTCTCTTACCTATATGGCTTTAGAGGTTTTATTTGCTAAGGATGAAACGAAATGATTGATTTGGTTAACCTATTTGGTCTTAGTTCATAATTTTAGTATTTAGATTACTCTACCATGTATTGTGTAGGCTAGAGATGTCTCTAAGCTAATCTCCTTTACCATTTTAACCTAGGGATTGTTATTTGTGCTATGTGTGATATGTGTTGTTTATTAGTGATGGTTCCTAAGGTCTCACTGGCCCATCATCTTTTATCTTGATTTATTGGTGCTAGAGTACATTTTATACATACATCTATGCGTATGTACATATAGTGCCTATTCTATTAATTAGGATTAGCACCTAAGTTAGCTACTTAGGTTCTTCCTACATTTTAGTACATGAGTTGCCATGTTTTATTTTGCCTAGTTGGAGTTCACCACTTGCTGATTTATTAGAAGCTTAGTTTACTAAAAAAGGAATTAAATTGGATTTACTACAAATTTTTTACAAGTTATGGTGCACTTTTGAGTTGTGTATTCCTTATATAAATTTTTAAGGGATAATGTTGTACATGGGGCCCATGTTTTTATTTTATATTCTGAAAATGCGTATGTTGATGGTCCTAGAGAGCTTGGGTTTTCTCACAAAGGATCTAGGATGAATTTTATACAAATTCCTAAAGTTAAGCCTACATATAGTCCATCATTTTAACATAATTAATTTTTAAGAGTATTTGGTGCAAAGTAACTATACGTTTTTGTTTTTCCTAAATAGAGGGTGTGAGTTGAGGAATCTACAGAATTTGAGTTTACCCAAAAATAAGTTAAATTAAATTCTCTATGAATTTTATAAGTTGGTGCTAGTCCAATGTATGACTTTCCTTATTTATATTTTAGGGGAAAAATTTGTACAGTGAGGGGCATGTTTTATGCTTCCAAATTAAAGTTCATCTTGTTAGGAGTTCACAGAAATTTGTCCCACTCCAAAATATGTTGTAGTTTATTTTATATAGATTTTGTAAGTTTAACCATTTCTCTATTGAAGGAATATTGCTATGGCCGTTTTCTGTTAAAATTTAAATCCAGAAAATCTTGGGTCCCACAGTCGATCCTTGGTCATTTTACGAAAAACCCCACAGTCTATGGAAAACAACCAAGAGTCCATAGCACGTGGCCACTTGATTTCTATTAAGAGTTCACAAGTTTTAGGATATTTACAAATGGGTCCATGTCCCCACACGTCATACAGGGACACCTTGCAAACTAAACCTTACAAGTTTTAAATTCTCACTAATTGGTTTTCTGGCGCTAATCATGTGGGCCCCGCTTGTCATGCGCACAAGGAAGGAAGAAGGCCGGCCGGGGCAGAGCAGGGGTGCGCCGGTGAGCTTTGGGGCGACGTCGACGATGAGCTGCTGGGTTTCGCGTGCAGCTACCAAAAGCAAAAACATGGAGGGGTTGACGACAAAGCCGACGGTGGTCTCCTTGCAAGCTGCAACGGTCGGGATAGCGCTGGCGGCGAGTCCGAGCGACGGTGAGGTTCGGGTGGTCGGTGCACAACGAGTTGCATCCTAGTTTAGCTCAAAGTAGAGCATGCTTGAGGTCGCATGCGTGCTGGCGAAGGTTGGACGTTGGCGGCGATGTGTGGAAGGGCCCGATGGCGGTGGAAAACCGTCGGGTCAACGGCGCCAGCCTGCTCCGGCTAAGGTGCTTCAGAACCAAAGCATGCATAGGGTTAGACTCTGCGAGGGGATGGTTCATGCGCGTGGAATCGAGTTCTAACTCACCGGAGAGAGTAGAATCGGAGATGGCGGCTGTCGACTGGAGTTGAGGAAGACGAAGGTTGATCTCCCTCTTCGGTGCTTCATTTCTTGGGGTTTTTGAGGGGAAACGATGAGGGAGTCGCGGGGAAGATGTGTTAATGCCTAAATTTGATAATTGAATCCCTAAGTCCTAGCAAGGATGAAGCAGAATCAGATCGGCTGGCTTGGCAGAGAAACAGAGGCCGCGTCGACTGAGAAGCGATCGGCTGCGAGGCCAGTCGGCTAAGGTTGAATCGGACAAGAGCGGCCGATAGCCGATTCCAAGTTCAGAAGAGGTAAAGTTGTTTCTAGTGCAGCAATTTGAAGATAAATAGAAGATTCGGTTATTAGATTGCGCGTTAAATGATGTTGTCATCTATGGATAGAGTCCTGTAACGGCAATTGTATCTGTAATTTAGGAGTTTGTTTAAGCTGTTTATTGTTATACGGTGTGAGTCCTCTCTGGGATAGCGTTGTGTTTTAAAAAGTGGTTTAGATAGAATCCAAGGTTTGTACAGATAATTTTATCTTGGGTATAAATAGGACCCGAGACCCCCTGTAAATTCATTCAACACAATCACAATCAATCAAACCTTCGGCGCATCGCCAACCTTTTTCTTCAGACGAGCAATTTGTTTGGCTACGGGCTGCATCGTTTCGATCCCCTAAGCTAGGTAAATGCTTGTCATTAGTGGTATGATCTATTGTTTCTAGTGCTTCCATCGTAATGACACATTAGATTCAGGAGTTTATACTACGCTATTTATCATAGAGTTTGAGGGTAAGGAAAGAGCAATATTTTATTTAAGAAGAAGGCTTCTGGATGGAGAGAAAAGGTATTCTCCGGTGGAGAATTTATGCTTATGCCTGTATTTTTCTTGCACGAAGTTAAGGCACTATTTATTATCCAATGAATGCACCATAGTCTGCAAAGCCGATGTTGTCAAGTATATGCTATCGGCTCCAGTGCTGAAAGGGCGAGTTGGGAAATGGATATATGCCTTAACAGAATTTGATCTTCGGTATGAGTCACCTAAAGCAGTCAAAGGATAGGCCATAGCCGATTTCATTGTTGAGCATTGTGATGACTCAATCGGCTCGGTTGATATAGTGCCTTGGACTTTCTTCTTTGATGGATCAGTTTGTACCCATGGCTGTGGTATCGGCTTGGTCATCATGTCACCTAGAGGGGCAAGTTTTGAGTTTGCCTATACTATTAAGCCCTATGCTACCAATAACCAAGCCGAGTACGAAGCAGTTCTCAAAGGATTGCAACTTTTGAAGGAAGTTGAAGCCAATGCCGTGGAGATCATGAGTGATTCTTTGTTGGTCACCAATTAATTAGCTGGAGAATGTGAGTGCAAGAATGATGCATTGATGATCTACTACGAAAAATGTCAAGAATTGATGGAAAGTTTTCGGCTAGTGACTTTGACACATATTCCTCAAGAGCAAAACATCGAAGCTAATGATTTAGCTTAGGGGGCATCGGAATACAAGCCGATAATGAAAAATGTCATAATAGAAATTGCTACAATCGCAGCCGATGATTGGAGGTATGATGTTTTCAATTATTTGAAGAATCCTTCTCAATCGGCTTTAAGAAAATTACGTTACAAAGCTTTGAGATATGTTTTGCTCGATGATGATCTATATTGTCAGATGATTGATGGAGTATTGCTAAGATGTTTAAGTGTCGATCAAGCCAAGGTGGTGATGAGCGAAGTGCATGAAGGCATATGTGGTACTCATCAATCGGCTCACAAGATGAAATTGTTGCTTCGACGAGCTGGGTATTTTTGGCCGACGATGTTGGAAGATTGCTTCAGATATTATAAAGGTTGTCAAGATTGTCAGAAGTTTGGAGCAATTCAAAGAGCACTAGTGTCGGCTATGAATCCCATCATTAAGCCATGATCGTTTAGAGGTTGGGGAATTGACATGATCAGCCAAATCAATCCACCCTCGAGTAAAGGACATATGTTTATATTGGTGGCAATCGATTATTTTACAAAGTGGGTGGAGGCAATTCCGCTAAAGAAAGTTGATTCTGGGGATGCAATTCAGTTCGTCAAAGAGCACATCATATACCGATTTGGTGTTCCTCAGATCATTACAACCAATCAGGGATCTATTTTTATATCTGATGAGTTTGTCCAGTTTGCAGAAAGCATGGGGATCAAGTTGTTGAATTCTTCACCATATTATGCACAAGACAATGGACAAGCAGTAGCATCCAACAAAAGTCTGACTAAATTGATCAAAAGAAAGATATCTGAATTTTCAAAGCAATGGCATAGTCGATTGGCAGAAGCATTGTGGTCCTATCAGATGGCTTGTCATGGATCAATCCAAGTTCCTCCCTACAAGTTAGTTTATGGACATGAAGCTGTGTTGCCATGGGAAAATATCATCGGCTCAAGAAGAATTGATTTGCAAGATGAGTTGACAGCCGATGATTATCACAATCTCATGGTAGATGAATCGGAGGAATTGGTTCAATCCAGAATGCGTGCTTTGGAAAAAGTGACAAGGGATAAGGAGAGAATTGCTCGTCATTACAACAAGAAGGTTGTACCAAAATCTTTTTAAGAAGATGAGTTGGTTTGGAAGCTAATCTTGCCAATTGGGACTCGAGATAATAAATTCGGCAAGTTGTCACCAAATTGGGAAGGGCCTTTTTGAATCTACAAGTCCATTTCTAAAGGAGCTTACATGTTGCAAGGGCTTGATGGAGAAGTTTTTGGAGGGGCTCTCAACGGAAAGTATTTGAAAAAAAATTACCCTAGTGTTTGGATCAATTCATGATTCGGTTGTGTTATGCCAATACATGGTAGCCGAAGTGTTCACATCGCCTTTAGACGGCCGATATAAGTTATATCGCCTTTAGTTTCTTCAAATTTATCATAAGTGGCTGTGCTCTGCCGATATATGGTGGCCGATATGAGTTGAGCCATAATTTTATCAATGTTCGACATTGTAAAATTAGGAGGGCATACATACATGCATACAAAAATAGGTGGACTTCAAAAAATTTCAACATAAGCAAGTCATGTTACAGCAATTCACAGGAGTTCACAAGGATTACAAAAATCGGCATAAGTTATATTGCAGAAGTTTTCACAAGTGACAAGTGATCAAATTCTAATTCCTATTACAGTCGGCTTAGCTAGATAGCAATTCATTGATTGCCGATATTTCTCTTCGCCGAATTTGATCAATCTCTTCAATGGCTTTGGCGTTGTCTGCATCAATCCCAAGGATCATTTTTAAGGCCTTCGTGAGATCTGACAAATTCCTCATCGAGGCCTTCAACTTGGATTTTTGTTCTGATATTGCCCTGGGAAGATCGGCAATCCTTTTCTCTTCTGATGCTATGTCAACATCACACTTTGCAAGCTCGGCCAGCAGCTCCTCGTTCTGTTTGCGTAGCCGATCAAGGTTGGAGGTGGGATCAGTGGTCATTTTGTCAAGCCTGGCCTTGTCTTCAAGTATGGATTGCCGATTGGCTTCAATTGTGGCTTCAAGGGCCGTCCTCTCTCGCCGATCGGCTAACCGTTGTTTGGCCCTCTCAAACTTGTGTCGATGCTGTTTGAGCTATACAGCTGGAGAAATGACATCAGCTATATGATCTGGGAGCTGATCGTGAATCTCTTCAAATCTTGCTCTGACCACTCCACAAGTAACCAAGAAATCCAGGGAGCTTTCTAGCCGTTTAGCCATGTCCAAAAGTTTAGCCTTCAAATCATCAGCGAGAGGGGCTAGGGCTTTGTTGTTGGTATCCTCCTCGTCATCCATTAATTCTTTGATGTCAAAGGGAAAGATGTTGGCTAGAACCTGAAAAGGAGAACATTGAAGTTGTTAAATACTGAAAACTTTGAAGATAGTCGATATGGAGTCAAGAGAAAAGACTTACAGGGATGACGGGAGCCGATGTTGTGTCTGCCTCAACATTATGGCTGCCCCTAGCCGATGGAGTTCGTTCACTTGATGCCTGGGGAGCAGTCGTTGGAGAGCGAGGAGGCTGCACACAAAGAAAGACAAGATTGATTAAGCATCGGTTAGTTGAAAATTGAGAAGAGTTTAGAGTCAAGATTACCGATGGAGCTGGAGCCGATTTCTTCCTTGAGGCCAACTTCTTCTTCTACAAGATAAAGAACTTAATGAAGAAATGAATGTGAGGATTTAAGGGAATAGGATTTCGGGAGAGTGCATACTGGCTGAGGTCGGGGTTGAGGTTGACGTCTTGGAGGACCTCGTGTTTTCTGAGCCTGATTATCGGCTGGCAGCGTTGGCATGGTTTTTCATGGCTCACTTGTTTCGGCCACCGCTTCATAAATAGCTTCCTCCATTTCCGCTTGATCCAAGAATGCCTCCAAGTCTAGATCCAGGCCTGGTAGATCATCGACTGTGGTTGTCTTCTGTTTCTTTGAAGTTTTCTTCTGCACAGCCGATGGATCAGCAGCCGATGGCTTGGCTCGTTTCTTTCATTGGAGTGGCTCACAGGTTTGGCCATGGAGTAAAGATGATGTCTTTGGGGCATTATAGCCAATGCTTGATGGGGCCAATCCACCACTGTTGGGAAGGATGCCAATGGCATAATTGATAGCAACCCCGGTATTGCTGACGTGAGGAGGAGATGAATTGGTAGTCTACAAGCAAGGAAAAAGAGTTAGTTAAATATTGAAGAAACATAGCTGATAATAAATGATGAAAATAGAAGAAGTACTTACTTGTGGGATCAAGTCTGGGTACATGATGGTCAGGTACATTGAAGCCGATTGGTGAAATAAGTGTTTCTTCCATTCATTCCACCATCGGCTAAAGGCTGCACTCGTCGTTATTGCTAGTTCAATGTTATCTATGCTGCCGAGTGGGGGGCCTTCGATATTTATTAACCTGTCCATCATGAGCCCTGAGCCGATTTCACCTTTGGTTTGAATCTTGTTGGAGAAATACAGACCAATCGACAGCTGTCCCATGCCCAGTTGTCTACCAGCGCTCATGGGATGATAGAACTTGTATGAGACTTGCATATTTCTTCCTTGATGAATGCCGACTGGTAGGATGCAAGGAGAAATGCCCGATGTGAAGACTTCCCTAGACTTATCAAACTTTTCAGAGTTTATTTTATCAAATCTGAAGTCACTAGGGAGCTCAAAGTCCTCAGAATTTTCATATGCAAACCAGATCCTCGAAGCTCTTGGGAATCCGTCATAAAAATTGTCGAACATTTCCTTTAAGAGATCGGCTGAGAGCTTAGATCTAGAGTATGAAGACACTGCCTCTCCGAAGGACATGCATCGGTGTGTTGTGATTTTATCTCCATCATCATTCGTGGTCGGTTGTGCTAATGGGAAGTTGGCTACGATTAATTCTAGCCTTTGAGCAACTTTATGTGTGTGCAAGTTCAGCCGTATCTGCAGTAGCCACCAGGGACCTCCAGTGCCGATAGCCGAATTTGTGGCAATTTTAGCCGATGCATTATTCAACATCTGATAGTGATACCCTAGCAGATATTTTCCCAAAGGAATCTGCCTTTTCTCCACTAGGGCTTCGGCTATATGTTGCTAGTTGGTTGTGGGGCTGCAGCTTGAACCACAAAACAGAAATTTCTCTAGCCACATAAGGAGGAAGGCTGCATGTTACTTGGGGTCTACTGGGCCAGTCCCCATGTTCTGGCTAATGAATCCGTTCTAGCCACCGATGACCCGGGTATTGAAGGAAAATTGACCTTTGGTGTTCAGACTGATTGGGTTAGCCGATGATATGATGTCTAGACCCGTGATCATGATTGTATCCAGAAGGGTGGGTGTCATCGGTCCTTGGTTGGACAGAAAGGCATTCAGAGTGTTGGACAAAAAATAGCTGGCAGCCCATAGCAAGGGTTCATCTTTTTGCATGTTGGCTATGGTTAGGGCTAAGCACTGTGATATCCCTAGTTCTTCCCAATGGCTCTGTTTGCTAGCCGACACCCTATTGTACCATATTGTAACACCCTGAAAATTGAAGAATTTAAAATCGGGAATTAAAAAAATCGGAACTTACAAAAACTTTTGGCTCCTTGCTTCTCATCGTGTTTATTGCTTCTTATTTGCCAGCTTTGTTGCATAAAATTTATAAAGTGAGTGATTCATCTCAATGTTTGAGAAAATTCAAAAGATTTGGATTTCCAATAGGGAGAAAAATTTCAAAGTATTGAGTTGGTAATTTTAATATAAAATAGAAAAGGGTTGCGGATTTATAAAAAAATATATACTTTGGTTCGAAACATTATTTTGTGGTAGCGTAATATTAATTAGTGAGCAAAATGAGTGATAAAATATTTTTGAAGGATATATACGAAGTCTAGAAATTATTTCGAATCAAGATCGCATTTTCTGGAATTTAGAAAAAGAATTAAATTAAATATGTAAAATATATTTTTGAAATAATAAAAGTGCGTGAAAAGGGTGAAAACATATTTTACAACCTAATTTTGGGTGTGATATATTTTATTTTAAATTTTAGAGGTGAAAGGAAAAAGAAATGGGAAATTAGGAAATTAAATCGGGAAATTGCAAAATGTCACTGTTCATCGCGCGCCACGTGCTCGACGCCGTACCGCCGCCCGCGCGCCCGCGCCCGTGCTTGCCCGCGCCAGGAACCCGCTGCCCCGCACGCGCCACGCGTCGCCACGCCGCGCGCCGCGCCATACCGGCCCCCGCGCCTCGCGCGTGCGCGCCGCCCGCGCCCGCGCCGGACCGCCCTCTCCTTCTCTCCCTCTCCGGCCATCTATAAAAGGGCGAGCCCCTCTCCGTTATTCCCCTACCTCGCCTCCCTCTTTTCCTCTCTTTTCCCTCCCGTACTCGTCGGTTTTCTCCCCGCCGCAAGCCGTCGCTGCCGTCGTCCGCCGTGCGCCGAAGCCGCCGCTGTCGTGCGTCGTGCGCCGGAGCCGCCTCCGTCGTCCACTTTGCGCCGAGTTCCGCCACCTCCCTCGCCGTCACCGTCGCCCGCCGGTAAGCCAGGGCCGCCGCCCCTTGCGCCTTGCACGCCCCGGCCAGAAACAGAGAGAGGGAGGGAGTGCGGGCAAAATAGAGGAAGGGGAAGGAAAGAAAAAAAGAAAAGGGAAAGAAAGAAAGAAATAGGAAAAGAGAAAAATAGGGAAAAAATTCAGAAAAATTAGGAAAAATATTTGGGAAATATTTGGGCAAAAATATAATGTTTTCTCGTGAATTTTCTTTGAGCAAATTCGGAATTCAAAAATAGGATTTTTGGAGATTTTGTTCTCGCGTCGTTTTTACTCGGAGTTTGTCTATTTTCTTTCCGCCATTAAAATTAAGAATATGTTCTTTGGTATTCGGACCTCCAAAACTTTGAATACCAATTCTTTTGATCAATGCTTTTTAAGTTTATTCCCTTAATCAATTAGACCGGTATTTTGCGAAAACCCTAAATATTCCAAACTCGCTTTTTAATCGGATTTCATCCCAAAACTCTCGCCCAAACTCGATTGAAATTTTAGGCTAAATATTCGGAGTCATTTTTATGGTTCTTTTCAATCATTGGTATTTTTATTGAATTCGATCGAATTCAATTGATTTTTCGCACGTACGGATAGCAACCGAGGAAGCGGCACCGACTACGGAGAAGACCCCGTCCAACAAGCGTGCAAGCAAGGCAAGTCAACACTCCCCTTTGAACATATTGATCCTATTTTGCGAAATGATGTTGATTTAAACTTCAAACATGCATGCTATACACAATGAATACCTATGCTTGATATACCATGCCTTGATATTGATTACCCTTAGAATTATTCTTTGTAACCTTCGATGTGATATAACCGGAGGATATCTTCGGTAAAATGCTTAGCCATGCTTATATTAGATTCGTGCATACTCATGATTTTACAAAGAAGCTTCATGCTTGTGCAACTATCTTAGGGAAGGTATTTGGAATATGGCATGTGGAGACATGAGCACCACGTTGCCTTGATCATGATGAAAATAGTTTTGATGGAAAAATAAAAAGTACAAAACCAATGTTTTTAGACTGGGGTGAATGGATGGATTTGGGTGGATTCCGGTAAAGGCAAGAACCGTCCCTGGTCAATTAAGGACCGAGCCATGAAACTTATAACCTGGAACGAGCCAGTACAACCATACTTCTCGAATGGGTATAGACCTAGTGGAGTAGATAGCCGAGCGGAGGCAGTATCCCTGCATAGTGGTTCTTGAGTGAAGAGGTGGTTCTGGTTATCGAGATATGGCTGCGGCCTAAGTGTTGAGTAATGAATGAGAATGTTGCAAAGTTTTCCCTTACCCCGGGAGCGCCAGAACTCCTCTCACTGCTAGGAAAGGACGGCTAGAGTGCAAGAGGATTTAAGTTCATGAAGCGGGTACTGCCAAAGTGAAGTTATCGAAAGGCTTTGCCGTGACCATCCCATATGAAGGGATGAAAGCTCATTCAATGAGCAGTTGCGGAGTACGGGTAAAGTGTACATCCACTGCAGTGTGAGTAAATCAATCTATTCGAATATCTGTGCTCGCGGTTAATGAGCGACGTGACAAGTTTCTCCCGTGGCTAGACTCATAAATTTTAAAATGGTGGGTGGAAATGCATAATGATTTTGTGTGCTGGTGGACTCAACTTCTCGAACTGCGAGAAGGGGTGGACTCCCCAGAAAACCATGACGAACCGGAGGCGGGAAGCCATCCTTGGAATCACGATGGATGGTAGACAGAACCGTCGCCGACTTAATATACTATGGAACTAAAACCTGATCAGGCTAGATGATTAGGTTTGTGAAATGATTTGTGAAAATTGGCTTTGTGCAAATAAACCATAGCCATCCTTTGAATGACCCTATCATCTGCATCATTCCGTGTCGGCTTGCTGAGTACGTTGGGTACTCACCCTTGCTATACGCACAAACCTTCAGATGATGGAAACGAAGAACTGGAGGACCCCTATGCTTACTGCCAGGTGGGCAAAGATGGAGAAGGCGTCTACTAGGTCTTAGTCCCCAGTCGTTGCCAGTGGCAATCGACATGCCGCTGCCTTCCGACTGCTATCTTATCAAAATTCTGCTTTTGGTTGTATCCGGACCAGTAGGTCCTATATGTATTCGATATTGCCTTCGGGCCTAATATTGTAATACTTTTGATGTAAGACTATGCGTGCACTTTGCACCTGGTAATTCAGTACTGTATTCGTGGGTACCAAACTACTCGATCCAGGGATATGGTACTATGAACACGAATGATTCCCGCCTCAAAAAACGGGGGTTGACACATGTTGGCCAGGACTTATCAGTTGATGGCCACGATTTAAAGGTCCCAATCCAATGTGCCAGATTAGGGTTTGATAGCCTAAAGGGGATCCTGTTGGTTTCAACATTAATGAATTCTAAGCGGTATAGGTTGTCGATCGGCCCTAAGAGGAATTGGTTTGGATGGATGAGATTGGGGATCGCAATTTGGTGCGAGAGGTGCTACAATGAAGAAGAAAGAGAAAGGGCAAATTACAAAGAGCAAACGCCAAATTGCGGTAAAAGAAGGGAGATAAAGCCGATGGAGCTTACCTCTGGGAACTCGGTCGACGGTGCCGTAGAGAGGGTAGTCGAGGTTGACATCGCTGAGAGTGAGGTCGTCGCCACGCGGAGGTTGCTTGCGAGATCGCCGAGGGCTCCGGGGAGGTCGTCGGTGAAGATTGAAGATGTTTTGTGGCTAAGGCGGTAAAAGAAAGAGTGGCGGCATGAAGCGGTGGTTGTTATTTAAGGAAGAGCGATGATGGCCGAAACGGAAATGCCCTAATTTTCTCGGAGATAAGATCGTGCAAATCTGCAACATTAACAATATAGCGGACTTGGGGGGCATGTGTTGATGACCAAATTTGGTAAGCAAATTATCAGGTTTAGGACTAAAGCTAAAGCAGATTCGGAGGAGAATGTGATCGATGGAAACAGAGTGCACAGCAAGTCACAAGTAGAATCGGCTGGGGTGTTCATCGGCTGAGACCGAATCGGACAAGGATAGCCGATGCAGTCGATTTCGATAAGAATAGCTGATATAGCCGATCTCAGTGAAAAGACGTTGGAATTAGCATTTGATTTAGTTTAAAGTGCTTCATGAGGATTGCCCTACATGGATAGAGTCCAGGAAAGGCAGTAGTATCTGTTAATTAGGATATTTTAAATAGTTTTATTATAGATAATGTCGGTAAGAGTTTGTTTTAGGCATTTATCTATAATTTTTAATAGAGATAGGAGTCATCTTCGTCAAGGACTTATCTTTTATCTGGGTATAAATACAACCCAGAACCTTGTAAATAAAAATACAACAATCAAGTTCAATACAATCTCGGCGCGTCGCCACCTTTTCCTTTATTTGTTTCGATGAGTTCTTGCTTCTAGTTGGGCTGCATCGAGTTCGATCTCCAACGAAAGGTAAAAGCTTGTTATGGCGGCTTGCGCTCTCGGGATTAGTGCTTCAATCATTATGATACTCTAATCCTGTTTACGTGAATCGTCGAATTATCATATATGTTATATAATCTAGATTGATGTTGCGATCTAACCCTAATCGGCTAGTCTCTGTTACTAGACTACAATCGATAGTGTTAGATATCATTGTTGACTCGGATTACATAATGTATCCACCATCTCGAAAGGTTTTCATAGATTTGTTTAGATCTTATGCTTCTTACGCTTAATGTTGCATCGGTTAAGTCCGACCTATTAAGTAATACTTAGAATCATAATATCTATCTTATCTCATGATCACTGTTAGAGATAGTATCGGGGTTTCAGCCGATCTTACCTATTTTAGTTGTTTTATTTATTTTATGTTTACTTGATATGTTAAAACTGCCCTTTATATTAAGATCCCACTGTAAGTAAATATGTTAAGCTTGTTATCGATCTATTAGGCTATCTTAACACTTGGTTGGTTCATGTTTAATGTATTTAGTTTGCAGTGATATCCTAGTATAAAGTGGTATCGGAGTACTTGCCGATACACAATAGATCTATGACATCGGCTATGCTATAAATATATATAATCTGCATATTAAGGTACTTTTAGATTTAAGTGGTTTATACTGTCTCGGTATGCTACCGATCTATCCCAATCACTTAATTTAAACATATTTTGATATTTAGATTATGTATTATAAATATCTCTAGTCGATCGATTAGTGTCGACCGATGGGTCGACAGTCCTCCAAGGGGGATCCCCATGGAGGTAGAAGAGAGAGTATGGTGGAGAAGCTGTCCTCTGTGGATCCGATGGTCGACTCGAATCTAACGTTAAGCCAAAAACGAGACATAAGGAATTATACTGGTTCAGCCCTCCCGAAGGATAATAGGCCTACGTCCAGTGTGTGGTGTTCTTCCTTGGGGTGGATGATGAACAAGAGTTATAAGGGAGTGTGCTAGAGTTCTCCTCCTGGGATCGGATCTCTCATCCCCCTTGGCCCCGTCGCCCTGCCCTCCCTTTTATAGTTCAATGGGGCAAGGAACAGATGAGCTTGGGGGCCAAGAAAGCTAAGACTGGGAGAGACAAAAGGTGGGGTACAAAGAATATCTGATAAAGTACATGTTGGTCTGCTAGGTCCTATACACCGTGGGTATCTTGTACTCCAGTTAGCTTTGGGATCCTGCTTCTGTGCCGCCAAGTGGTGTCAGACGCTGTCGGGCTGTCTCCTCCCTCTTCCTCCGTGCCTGCCAAGTTTCCTCCCGAGGATGCTCGATGTCGGGCGACAATTCGAGGTCGAGAGAAGGGACCGAGGTCGGACTCGGGGGAAGGCCAGAATGCCCGACTCTTGGGACGGTCGGGCTCTAGGTCACATTCCAAGGACTCTCGGTTTGACTTCTGTCGGGTTTCGATCCGAGTTTTTGAGGCACCCCGGGGTGACACCTCCCACAGCAGTCCCGAGCCTAAGGCGGGATGAAGCATCCATCCATAGGGCCAGAGTTCTTTTGGACTGTTGTCTTCAATGGATCCTCAGAGCCTTGAGCCAAGGTTTTGGCAAGTGCACCGCCTAGGTGCACCTGTCAGGTGTAGCCCCCGAGCCTAAGGGTGAATGGAACATTCGGCCTTAGGGTCAAGCTTTCTTCCGAGGCATCGATCCCTAGCAGTTTTTGTGAGTTTGAGAATTTGCAGGTGCACCTGGCAGGTGTAGCCCCCGAGCGTAGGGTCGGATGGCACATCCGAGCCTAGGGTGAAATCACCAAGAGCGCTTTGCCAATCTCCCGATGATCCGAGCAATGCTCGAGATCCACCAAAAGGGGTTAGCTGAGATGAACAGGTCTGCCGCCCAGAGGCGTTTGGCACTCCCTGCTTCGACCGAGGGGCAGGCAACTTGGCCTTCAACCCCCGAGTCGGAAAGTCCACTGCCCGAGGGCGGTGAGGATGGGTGAGGTGTCTAGGGTTAAAGGCCCTGGGGCTCGAGGTAGCCCCGACCTCATTTGTGGACTAGCTTGGAAGCTCACATTCGAGTCGTCGAGGTCATCGCCCTGGGCAGCGAAGAACATGGTTATGGTCGAGACTACTGTCCGAGGGCATATGGTAGTCCCGACCTCGACCAGGGGCAGGTTCGGAAGCCTGCTCCAAGTCAAGAAGAACCCGACGCAAAGGCCGGTGGGGTTTTGCTAATGAAAAAGCAAAGTTCTCTGACATCCTCTGCTACTTCTTGTTTATGGCGCGAGGATTGGGAGCATCGCTGCATCACATCAAATCTTTTGGCATCCCACCCTTTCTCAAGTGTCAGGTGGCACTCTCAGTTGAGATGGGAAAGGTGGTGTGACCTTACGGCGGGTTCTTCAGAGTGGATGACGGAAGTTGTGTAGACGTCACTCGCCCTTCCGAAGATTCGATGACCCAGATTTTACCCGATGTCGACGTGTCAAGCAGATAAGTTGGATGGGCGAGAGGCGCTTCGGATATTCTGCGCTGGTCATAAATGACGCTGCACGTTTTCCAAAAACCATGCCAGCGTGCCCATCGGCATCTCCCTATTTAAACTCCATTGCAGCGGGCTCTTCTCCTTACACCATCTTACTTCTCCACTTTGAGGAAGAGAAAGTTTGTCAGTTCTTCCGCCTCCATTGTGCAACCTTCTTCTTCCTCCAGGCAGTCTTACGCTCATGGCCTCATCGCCGAGTTTCAGTGAAGGTTGGAATTCGATTGGTAGCCTTGATAATCGACAGTGGCAGGTAGGCTTAACCTCTCTCCCTTGCCTGAATGTTTTCTCCATTCCTCTAGTAGAGCTTCACCAGCCAGGTGCTGATGCCGTCGCAAGAATTTGGTGTTATCCGAAGTTGGAGATTGCGGAGATACACCTTCCTGTTACAACGACCGAGCTGAAAGGAAAGCAGAAGCTGACTGCTTTCGTAGAGGTGGGGCCGAGCATCCACGGGGAGGCGGGCGGGCAAGCATCATGACCTGCTCCCAAGATTGCTCACCGGGGTGTTGTGAAGTTCACAGGGTCCACCAGGTGAGTGCCATGGTTGCGTTTTATTGGCACTGCCAACGCTAACTGGCATTGCTGACAGGAGACCATTGATGGTCGACCCTCGCCTTGACGGGTCGTCATCTGCTGGCAAAGCTGAAGTGGCTGCGGCATCTTCACAGCAGACCCAAGCCCTCATCTGGGAAGAGTCGGATGTAGTCCCGGATGGACTCGGTGGGGCCTTGCTGGACTCGCCCGAGGTCGTAGCAAGTGGCCGGGCGTTGCCATGTGCCATGGTAGTTGGCGACAAAGGCATCACAAAGCTCATCCCACGAGTCGATGGAGTCCTCGGGTAGACCGGCAAGCCAGTTGATGGCCGTTGGCGCCAGCATGACAGGGAGATAGTTGGCCATGATGCGATCGTCACCATTTGCAGCTCGAACAACCGTGCAATACAGCTGGAGCCACAAGGTGGGATCGGTCTTGCCGTCGTATGGCTCTATCCCCATCGGGCAGAAACCCTTGCGCCACGTGACTGTTGATTCCAAACCGTACCGTAGTTGACTTGGAAACCACTTACTAGCCTGAGAGATTTGCTTTACTGTAGTGTAGGTCCAAAGTATTGGTTCTTATGTTCTAGGCGTGCTAGTTGATTTGATCCTGCAATCAACAAGAACAATGAAACAAGTGTTAGTCTCCAAACGATAGCCGATCGGCTAGTGGCCGATGACATATCATCTGTTGTTAAGCCGATGCGGTGTGCACTGAATCGGCTAGGATAATTAAATCTAATCGATCGGCTGAAGATATTCATAACACATAATCTAAATATCAAAATATATTTAAACTAAGTGATTGGGATAAATAGGTAGCGTGCCGAGACAGTATAAATCACTTTAAGCCTAAAAGTATTTTAATATGCAGATTATATGTATTTATAGCATAGCCAATGTCATGATTTTAAAGTGTATCGGCTAGTACTCCGATACCACTTTATACTAAGATACCATTATAGACCAAATATATTAAACAGGAGCCGATTGAGTGTTAAGATGACTTAACAGATCAATAACAAGCTTAACATATTTGATTATAGTGAGATCTTAATATAAAGGGCTGTCTTAACATATCAAGTAAATATAAAACATACAAAAGACAGTTAAAATAGATAAGATCGGTTGAAACCCCGATACTATCTCTAATAATGATCATTAAACAAGATAGATCTGTTATGATTCTAAGAACGACTTAATAGGTGTCAACCCCCATTTTTTAGGACGGGAATCATTCGTGTTCATAGTACCGTATCCTTGGATCGAGTAGTTTGATACCCACGAGTACAGTTCTGAATTACCAGGTGCAAAGTGCACGAATAGTCAGACATCGAACTTATTACAGTAATAGGCCCAAAGGCAATATCCAATACATATAGGACCTATTGGTCCGAATTCAACCAAATCAGAGTTTAGGTGAGATTAGCAGACGGAAAGAAGCGGCATGTCCATTGCCACAGGCAATGACTGGAGACTAAGACCTAGCACGCTCCATTGTCTTCATTCATCCTGGTAGTGAGCATAGGGGTCCTCCAGTTCTTCGTTTCCTTCATCTGAAGTTTGTGCGTATAGCAAGGGTGAGTACCCAACGTACTCAGCAAGCTCACACGGAATGATGCACATGATAGGGCCATTCAAAGGGAGGCTGTGGTTTATTTGCACAAAGCCAATTTTCGCAAATCATTTCACAAACCTATCATCTAGCCAGTCAAGTTTTAGTTTCAGAGTTATTAAATCGGTGAAGGTTCTGTCTGCCATCCGTCGTGATACCAAGGATGGTTTCCCGTCTCCGGTTCGTCATGGTTTTCTGGGGAGTCTATCCCTTCTCGCAGGTCGAGAAGTTAAGTCCACCAGCTAACAAAAGAACCATTATGCATACCAACCCATCATTTTAAAATTTATGAGTCTAGCCATGGGAGAAACTTGTCACGTCGCTCATTGACCGCGAGCACGGCTATTCGAATAGATTGATTGACTCACACTGCAGTGGATGTACACTTTACCAGCACTCCGCAACTGCTCATTGAATGAGCTTACATCCCTCTATATGGGACGGTCATGGCAAAGCCTTTCGATAACCTCACTTTGGCAGTACCCGCTCCACGAACTGAAGTCCTCATGCACTCTAGCCGTCATTTCCTAGCAGTGAGAGGAGTTCTGGCGTTCCCAGGGTAAGAGAGAAAACTTACTTATTCTTTAAGTCATCGTTAAGTTCAGTTTAACATTCACATAAAAGCCTTTTGTGTCATCACAATCATGGGCACACTACCATTGGTAGGTCCCTAAATCAACACTTACACCTGAACCACTATGCAGGGATACTGCCTCCGCTAGGCTATCTACTCTACTAGGTCTATACCCATTCGAGAAGTACGATTGTACTGGTTCGCTCTAAGTTATAAGTCTCATGGCTCAGTCCTTAATTGACCAGGGACGGTACTAGCCTTTCTCGGAAACCACCCAAATCCATCCATCCGCCCCAGTCTGAAAACATTGGTTTGTATTTTCATTTTTCCATCAAAACATGATTGAGGCAATGTGGCGCTCATGTCTCCACCTGCCATATCTCAACTACCTTCCCAAAGATAGTTGCCCAAGCACGAGGCTTATTTGTAAAATCATGAGTATGCAAGAATCTAGTATAAGCAGGGCTAGGCATTTTACCGAAGTTAGCCTCCGGTCATATCACATCGAAGGTTACAAAGAATAATTCTAATTGTAATCAACATCAAGGCAGGGTATATCAAGTATAGGTACTCATTTGTGTATAGCATGCAATTTGTAACTGAAATCAACATCATTCCGCAAAGTAGGATCAATATGCCCAAAGGGATGTGTGGACTTGCCTTTCTCGCACACTTGTTGGCTGGGGTCTTCAACGTAGTCAGTTCTTGCTCCCTCGGTTGCTATCCGTACGTGCGAAAGATCAATTGGATTCGATCAGAATTCAGTAAAATACCGAGAGATCGAAAAGAACCATAAAAATGACTCCAAACGTTTGGCCTAAAATTCTACTCGAGTTCGGACGAGAGTTGCTAGGATAAAATCCGAGTTTAAAAACGAGTTTGATGTCCTAGGGTTTTCGCAAAATGTCGATCGCATTTAATTGAGAAAATAAATTTAGAAATGCGAACTAAGGGGTTTTGTGCTCGAGGTTTTGGAGGTTTGAGCACGAAAAGAAACATATTTTTAATGGCGGAAAAGAAATAAACAAAATCTGGATTAAAACGACGCGAAACGAAATCTACGAAAAAATCTGATTTCTATCTCCGAATTTGCTCCGAGAAAAATATACGTGAAAACAATATATTTTTGCCCAAATATTTTCCCAAATCTTTTCTAAATACTTCTCCTAATTTTCCAAAATTTTTCCTTTTTTTTCTTTTCCCTCTTTCTTCGCTTTTTCTTTTCTTTCTTTTCTTATTTTCTGTTTACTATTCATTATCCCGCAACCTGTTCGACCGACGCCCGCTCTCTCTTTCTTCTTTGTTGCGGCCGGCGACCGGCTCAAGTGAGGGGAAGGGGTGGCGGCTCGGGCTTACCGGCGACGGCGACGCTCGGGGAGGCAGTGGAGTTCCGGCGCACGGGCGGTGGTGGCTCGCGGCGACGGCGGCGCTGGGGGAGCTTGGGTTGCGGTGAGGGAATGGCGAGGGGAAACGACGAAGGGAAACAACGAGGGAAACGGCGAGGGACGGTGGCGAGATGGGGAAAGAACGGGAGAGGGGGTCCCTTTATAGGCGTGGCCGGGGGAGAAAGAATGGGGAGAAGGGGGAACCGGCGCACGGTAAGGAGATGGCACACGCGGCGTGCGGGCGAGCGGGGCCGGCGCGTGGAACGCGGGCGACGCACGGGGCCGGGCTCAAGGCGTTGGCGCGTGGCGATGTCGTGGGCGGGGTCGGGTACGGCGGCGACGGGTGGCGGGCGCGCGTTCGGGGTCCGGCGTGGCGGGCGACGCACGGCGGGCGCGAGCACGGGCCGTCGGCGGGCAAGCGCGTGGCGGACGGCGCACGGCGCGGGCGGGGCGGGGCGAGGCGTGCGCGGCGTGTGCGCGAGCCGGGCCGGGGCACGCGCGGGTGTGAGCGCATGGCGCGTGGCAAGCGTGCGCGCGGCGCGGTAAGGCGGCGACGCGCGGCGGCGCGAGGCCGAGACCGCTACGGCGTCAAACACCTTGTGACATAATGAACGAGCCGATTCGATTTTTCGATTTTCAATTCCATTTTCCAATTTCTATTTTCTTTCACCCTAAAAATTCAAAATAAAAATCTAGCATTCCCAAAATTAATTTAAAAATATATCTTCAAACTTCTCACCAACTTTTATTTATTTAAAAATATATATCAGCATATTTAATTTAATCCTTTCTGTTAATTTCATAAATCACCATTTTTAAATCCAACTAATTTCGAGATTTTATATAAATCCCTTAAAATATTTTATTGCCCATTTTATTTCCTAATTAATATTTCACAATCATCAATTAATGTTTTATTTTCCAAATACGTATTTTTATGATTCCGCATCCCTCTTCCTATTTTATTTTAAAATTCCTAACTTTAAACTCCGAGATTTTTCTCCCCAACGGAAATCCAAATCATTTGGTTTTTCTCAAACACCGAGATGAATCGTTCACATATAAATTTATGTAACCGAGCTGGCAAATAAGAAGCAACAAACACGATCAAGAATCAACAAGCAAAAAGTTTTTGTAAGTTCCGATTTTTAATTTCTGATTTTTAAATTCTCCGATTTTCAGGGCATTACAATAGGTTGGACATAACCGATGCAACATTAAGTATAAAAAGAAGCATAGGATCTATACTAATCTATGAACACCTATCGAGATGGTGCATACACTGTATAATCTAAATAGATGACAAGACCTAACCCTATCGGTTGTTGTCTAATAACAGAGACTAGCCGATTAGGGTTAGATCATATTATCGATCTAGGTTATACGGTATATATGATAGATCAATGATTCACAAAAACCATATTAGAGTATCATAATGATGGAATCACTAATTCCGAGAACGCAAGCCGCTGTGACAAGATTTACCTTTTCTCGAAGATCGAACGATGCAACCCAACTAGAAGTAAGAACTTGTCGAAATTATTAAAAGAAAAGGTTGGCGATGCGTCGAAGGTTGTATTGAACTTGGTTGTTGTTTATTTACATGGTCCTATGTTGTATTTATACCCAGATACAAGATAAGTCCGTGACGGACACGATTCCTATCTCTATTACAAATTGAATTACAGTTATGCCTAAAACAAACTAACATTATCTATAAGGAAACTATTAAAAATATCCTAATTAACAGATACAATTGCCTTTCCTAGACTCTATCCACGTATGGCAATCCTCATGAAGCACTTTAACCCGAATCCGAGAGTAATTCCAATGCCCTTTTCCTCAGGATCGGTCCACCAACTGTCCTTATCGGAATCGGCTGCATCGGCTATCCTTGTCTGATTCAGTATCAGCCGACAGTTACCTTAGCTGATTCGATTACCCTCAGCCGATTCGGTCTGCACTTGGTGCGCACTCCATGTTCAGAAGAACTCAATTCTCTTCAAATCGGCTTCGGGTTTAGATCCAAACCTGATAATTTGCTTACCAAATTTGGTCGTTAACACATGCCCCCCAAGTCCGCTATATTGTTAATGTTGCAGATTTGCTGAATCTTATGTTGGAGAATTTCAGGGCTTTCCGTTTTGGCCATCACCACATTTCTTTAAATAACAGCCACCGCCTTAGAGTCTTTCACGCCATCACTTTTGCCTCTGCCGCCTCAGCCCCAAACAAATTCTAATATGCATCGGTGACCTCCGCGGTGTTCTCGGCGAACTCGCAGGTGTCCTCCAAGCAGCGACAAACTCGTTCTTGGCGATGTCGACTTCGACCATCCCATCCATGGTGCCATCGGCCGAATTTCCAGAGGAATTTTCCATCGGCTTAAGTTCTCTCTTTTCCGCAATCTGGCATTTGCTCTTTGTAATTTGTTTTTTCTTCTTTATTGTTCATTGTAGCACCTTACCCACCAAATTGCAATCCCCTCTCTCATTCACACCAATCGCTATTTTCTTGGCCCAATCGGCAACGAGGACCCAACCGAGGTGATTAATGCTGAAACCAACAGGATTCCTTGTAGATTTGCAAACCCTATCCTAACCCACTAGATTGGGACCTTTAAGTCATGGCCCTCAACGGACAAGTCTTGGCTAGCTTGGTATGCTAGGATGTTGGCTAGCAAGTATGCTCATTGGGAAGAGCTAGGAATAGCGCAGTGCCTGACCCTTACATTAGCCGACATGCCTAAAGACGAACCCCTGCTGTCGACTGCAAGTTATTTCTGGTCAAATACTTTCAATGCCTTCTTCTTTTAGCAAGGACCAATGACACCAACTTTGATAGATGTGACCATGATCACCAGCCTGAACATCACTACATCGCTCAATCCTGTCCGATTCAACACCAAGTGCCAATATTCTTTCAAAACTAGGGCTATCAGAGGCTGGAACGGGTTTATAAGTCAAAATATGGGAATCAACTTTGTAAGACCTAGAGAGCATGTAGCCTTCCTGATGATGTGGCTGGAAAAGTTTGTATTCTATGGCTCAAGTTGCGGCCCCACATCTAACTGGTAGCACATAGCCGAAGCCCTTGTAGAACAACAATCGATCCCCTTGGGCAATATCTGCTGGGCTACCTATATCAAATGACGAACGCAACATCAGCCAAGATTGCCTCTAATTCGGTTATAAGTACTGGTGGCCCATGGTGGTTCCTACAACTGTGGTTGATTCTCCATACCCAAAAGGTTGCTGGGAGGCCTGTGCTAGTAGAAGCCGAATTTCCAAGGACGCAGCCGATTACCAATGTGGACGGCTAAGAAGTTACCATGCGCTGATGCATGTCATATGGGGAAGCTGCTACCTCCTACTCGGCTCCAAAATATCGGCTGACCTCCTTGTTGATTGGTTCATCAACTTATACGTTGGATTTCCCAAGAATACAAGAATCTGGTTCCCTTATGCATACTATGAGGAGTTTGAACTCCCTCATGACTTTAGATTCAATGAAATCAACTCCCTCAAGTCTTCTCAGTTGCAATCTCCCCATGTATCCTTCCAGTCAGCATCCATCAGGGCAAGAATATCCCACTGTCTTATGAATTCTATCACCCAATGTCAGCTGCTAGACAGATGGGAATGGGCCAGCTGCCAATTGGATTGAACTTCATTGACAAGATCGAAACCAAAGGGGAAATCAGCTCAGGCCTCATGATGGATAGGCTGCTAAGTATCGAAGGCCCTCCCCTCGGTAGTATAGAAAACTTGGAGTTGGCCATGATGAGAAGTTTGGCCTTCAACCGATGGTGGATTGAATTGAAAAAGCATCTTTTCCATCAGTCGGCCTCAATGTACCTCACCATCATCCTACCAGAATCGGTTCCTCAAGTAAGTGTTCCTTCCTTTGTCAATTTCTTCATCTGTTGGCCAACACTTTGTGGAAATCTAACCATGTCTTCTTGTATTTGCAGACAACCGATTCCTCTCCTCCTCATATCAGCAATATGCCACAGGACTCATCCCAAGCGGTGGCCTTTCCCCTTCGGCAATCGGCTATAACGCGTCGAAGGTGACCTCCCTGCTGCACGGCCAAACCTGTGAGGCACTTCAAAGGAAAAAGAGGACCAATCCATCGATTGTCAATCCATCGGCTGCGAAGAAGAAAACTTCCAAAAAACAGAATACAGCCCCAGCCGATGACTAGTCGACGTTGGACTCAGCCATGGAGGAAGCCATCGATCAAGCGGTGATGGAGGAGGAAATCGCTGAGGTTGTTGACGAAGCAGTGGCAACCATGAGTGACACAATAAGAAACATGCAAACACCGCCAGCACGACCCAACCCCTCAAGTGACGCCAAGTCCTCCAAAACGTCCAACTCGCCCTCAACCGGTAAGTATTTCTCCAAAGCTTGATTCATTTTGAATTTTCGTGTTCCGGCTCTCATAAAACTTTGCTTGCAGAACAAAAGATTAGCCACTAGGAAAAGGCCAGCTCCACCTCCATTGGTAATCCCATACTTGAACTCTTTTAAATTTTCAATTAGCCGATGCCGGATCAAACTTGCATTTCTTTCCCTTCTATAGCCTCCTCGCGCTCCAAAGCCTGCCCCCCATATATCAAGCGAAAGGACTCCATCGGCTAGGGGCAGCCACAACATTGAGGAAGAAGTCGCATCGGCTCCCATCATTCTAGTAAGTTCTTTCTTCTTGACTCTAAATAGGCTATTTAAATTTGTCTAGCACTTAACCATCTCAATTTCCACTCTACAGACTCTAGCTGATCTATTTCCATTTGATATCAAGGAGTTCGTGGATGACGAGGAAGATACCAACAATACCTTGGCCCCTATAGCCGATGACCTGAGGGCATTTTATCAGATATAGCCAAGCATCTAGAGTGCTCCCTTGCCTTCTTAGTCACCGATTGTGGAGCAATAAGGGGCAAATTTGAAGAAATCCAAGACCAGCTCCAAGATCAATTGGCTGATGTTATCTCTTTGGTTGCTTACCTTGAGCTTCATTGGCACAAATTTGAAAAGGCCATGCAAAGATTAGCCGATCGGAGAGAAAAGAAGGCCCTAGAGGCAACTGTCCAAGCCAATCGGCAAGCAATTATTGCTGAGAAGGCCAAGCTGGATGAGATGATGACCGAGCCCAACACCAACCTTGATCAGCTGCGCAAGCGGAGAGAAGAAGTGGCAGCCAAACTTGCCAAGCTTGATGCCAACATATCGTCGAAAGAACAACGCATTGCCAATCTCCCCAAAGCTATCGAGGATCAAAAGTCAAAGCTGAGGGCCTCAACGAAAAATCTGGCAGATCTCACAAAAGCCTTGAAGCCAATCCAGGGAACCGATGCAGCCGACACTAAGGCTATAGAAGAAGTTGATCAAGTCTGGCGCAAAGCAATATCATCCATAAATGACTTCCTATCTCATTAAGCCGATTGTAATAGCCTAGGACCTGAGACATTCTATGAACTCCTGCAAATGCTTGTAATATAATCAACTTTTGTAAAATTAGCTCCACATCCTGTAATATAATTTCTGCCGATTCTTTTCTGAAAATTTTTTTAAGTCCACTCGAATTCACTTGTGTATATATATATATGCCCCCCTAATTTTACAATGTCAACCGATCATTAGTAAAATTAATAGCTCGAGGACAACAGCAAAATTGGCCATCATGCATTGGAAGAGCACAACCGATTATGACAAATGTGAAGAGACTAAGGGCGATATGAGCCATATCGGCCATCTAAAGGCGATGTAAACACATCGGCTACCATGTATCGGCTCAATACAACCGAATGATGAATTGATCCACACACTTGGATAATATTTTTTAAAGTATTTCCCGTTGAGAGCCCTTCCAAAAACTTCTCCATCAAGACCTTGCAACATACAAGCTCCTTTGGAAACACACTTGTAAATTTTGAAGGCCCTTTCACAATTTGGTGATCACTTGTCGAATTTATTATCACGAGTACCAATCGACAAGATCAACTTCCAAACCAACTCGCCTTCTAAAAAGGATTTTGGCATAACCTTCTTGTTGTAATGACGAGCGATTCTCTCTTTATCTCTAGTCACCTTTTTCCAAAGCACGCAGCCTGCACTGGACCAAGTCTTCCGATTCATCTACCATAAGATTGTGATAGTCATCGGCTGTCAATTCATTCTGTAATTCAATCCTTCTTGAGGCGATGACGCTTTCCCATGGCAAGACGACCTCATGTCCATAAACTAGTTTGTACGGGGGAACTTGAATCGATTCATGACAAGCCATCCGATAGGACCATAATGCTTTGGCCAATCGGCTGTGCCACTGCTTTGGATAATCAGAGATCTTCCTCTTTATTAACTTGACCAAACTTTTGTTGGATGCCTCTTCTTGTCCATTAGCATGCGCGTAATATGGTGAAGAATTCAGTAATTTGATCCCCATGCTCTCTGCAAACTAGACAAACTCATCGGACACGAAGATAGATCCCTGATCGGTTGTTATCGTCTGAGGAACACCGATTCGGTAGATAATGTGCTCTTTAAAAAACTGGATCGCGTCTCCAGAATTAACTTTCTTCAAAGGAATTGCTTTCACCCACATCGTGAAATAATCGGTTGCCACCAATCTAAACTTGTGTCCTTTGCTTGAGGTCGGATTAATCAGGCCGATCATGTCAATTTCCCAACCTCTGAATGGCCACGGCTTGATCATGGGATTCATAGCCGACGTTGGTGCCCATTGAATTGCTCTGAATTTCCGACAATCTTGAGAACCCTTGTAATACTTGAAGCAATCCTCCAACATCGTCGGCCAAAAATACCCAGCTCGTCAAAGCAGCCATTTTATCTTGTGAGCCGATTGGTGAGTACCACATATTCCTTCATGCACTTCACCCATCACAAACTTGGCTTGATCGGTACTTAAACATCTCAGTAGCACTCCATCAATCGTCCGGTAGTATAGATCATTGTTGAGTAGCAAATAACTTAATGCCTTGTAACACAATTTCCTTGAAGCCGATTGAGAGGAATTCTTGAGATAATTATAAACGTCGTACCTCCAATCATCGGCTGCAATTGCAGCAATTTGAACTTTGCTGTCCTTGACCATCGGCTTGTATCCTGATGCCCCCTGAGCCAAATCATTAGCTTCAGCATTTTGCTCTTGAGGAATATGCGTCAAGGTTACTAGCTGAAAATTTTCCATCAACTCTCGGCATTTCTCATAGTAGGTCATCAACGCATCATTTTTGCATTCATACTCTCTGGCTAGCTGATTGATGACCAACAAGGAATCACCCATGATCTCCACGAAATCGGCTTTAACTTTTTTCAAAAGTTGCAATCCCTTGAGAACTGCTTCGTACTCGGCTTGGTTGTTGGTGGCATAGGGCTTGATTGTGTAAGCAAACTCAAAACTTGCCCCCTTAGGTGATATGATGACCAAGCCGATACCGCAGCCATGAATACAAACTGATCCATCAAAAAATAACATCCAAGGAACTATATCGACTGAGCCGATTGAGTCATCACGATGTTCAAAAATGAAATCGACTATGGCCTATCTCTTGATGGCCTTTGGTGATTCATACCTGAGATCGGACTCCGTCAAGGCAAAAATTCATTTACCAACTCTTCCTTTTAGCATTGGAGCCGATAGCATATACTTGACCATGTCGGCTTTGCAAACTATAGTGCATTCATTGGATAACTAATAATGCCTTAACTTCATGCATGAAAAATATAGGCATAGGCATAACTTCTCCACCGGGTAATATCTTGTCTCAGCATTCAGAAGCCTTCTGCTCAAATAGGAAATTGCTGTTTCTTTACCCTCGAACTCCTGGATCAATACCGAGCCCATTGACTTTTCGTCGGCTGACAAGTATAGCTTGAAAGGCACCCCTATCTGTGGAGGAATTAATGTTGTCTAAAGCCTTTTGTTGCTCTGCCCCCCAAGTAAACTATTGGTCGGCTTTCAGCCGAAGCAAAGGTGTGAATGGCTCCACCTTCCCTGATAGATTGGATATAAATCTTCGATAAAATTTACCTTGCCGACCAGCGATTGCAATTGCTTCTTGTCCTGTGACGGCTGAATATTTTTGATTGCATTAATGTTCCTCTGAGTTACTTCAGTCCCCCTTTCATGAACAAGAAAACCCAAAAATTGTCCACACCGATACGCCAAAAGCATTTTGTAGGATTCATTTTCAGGCCATATTTCCTTGTTCTCTTGAGAACTTTTCTCAAATCGGCTATATGATAATCAACTTGTTTGGATTTTACGACCGCATCATCAATGTAGATCTTGACCAATAAGCCGATTAAGTCATGAAAAATGTAATTCATGACCCTCTGATATGTAGCTCCAGCGTTTTTCAGACCAAAGGTCATTACAACCCACTCATATAAACCTATTGCGCCAGGGCATCTGAAAGCAGTCTTGTGGATGTCTTCTTCTACAATAAAAATTTGATTGTGTCCTGCATTGTCATCCATAAAACTTATGATCTTGTGCCTTGAAGCAGCATCAACCAACAAATCGGCAATCGGCATTGGGTATTCATCCTTAGAGGTGGCTTTATTGAGATCTCGAAAGTCGATGCACACCCTATGTTTGCCGTTCTTCTTGATCATGGAACTATGTTAGAGACCCATTCAGCGTATCAAGCAAGGCCGAATGAAACCAACATCATACAAACGAGTAATTTTGGCCTTGATAGTGTCATACACATCGGCCTTGAACCTTCTAGACGCTTGCTTAAATGGCCGATATGTAGGTTTGATAGGAAGCCGATGTTCAACGATCAGCTAAGCCCTGGCATCTTAAAATATTCCCAAGCAAAACAATCTTTGTTTTCCTTCAAAAGTTCTATAAGATTGGTTCTAAATTGAGAAGACAAATTTTTACTAATGAATGTCGGCCTAGGCCTATCTCCTGAGCCTATAACGACTTCTTCTAAGCCGTCGGCTGACATAAAGCCTTGTCCTAACTTGCCATCGAGATCATCTACAGTGTCCTTTGTGTAGACGCTTGAACCCTCCACGACGCCCTCAAAGCAGTAGTTGGGTCTCTTCGTCTCTAGTTGGTTGTATTTTAGAATCGGACACTTTTAGATAATCGGCTTCCCAAACCTTTCCGGACAAGCAATCTATGCCATCCATCTCCCAAAGGGTTAAATCGGCATTGGCAACGTTTACAGACCTGTCGGCTTGCACAATTTCAACTTTGTCGCCTTGCCATTGGATTAAACTCTGGTGCATGACAGAAGGGATGCAGCAATTTGCATGGATCCAGTCCATTCCCAGCAACAAGTTGTATGATCCCTTCCCATCGATGACAAAGAAGGTTGTAGGGGCAGTCTTGCTGCCGATTGTCAGCTCCACGTTCAAAACCACTTTGGTTTCCGATGGATTGCCCCCAAAGTCTTTCAAGATCATGTTGGTCTTGATGAGGTCATCAGCACTCTTGTCCAATTTATTGAATGTGGCATAGGGCATCAAGTTCACCCCAGCTCCTCCATCAACCAACATCTTGGACATCGGCTTCCCGTTGACATATCCCTTAACGTAAAGTGTCTTAAGATGCCGATGCCCTGTCCCCTCTGGTTTCTCGAAGACAGCTTGTTCTGGGGACAATACCAATTTAGCTAGGGATTCATCAACCATGTCTGCATCGGCCTAGACTGCTTCATACTAGGGTGGCAGCACAAAAACCATACTGACCGATGCAGAGGCCAAAGCTTTTCCTTTGGCCAATCTTTTTACCTTGTTGGCTTGAGCTTCATCGGCTAAAATAACTTTGCTTTTCACACGCCACTCCTTTCTCGGGCGTTGTTGCTTCTTCTTTCTCTTCGGTGATGGTCAATTTTGGCTTGCACCTCCGCAGCCCCCCCACTTCATCCGTTGCACCCTCCTTTTCGGAGTCTTCGTGAAAGTATCGGAGGGGCACCATTGCGGGTTCATGGTGGCATCTTCATCTTCATAATCGTCATCTTGGAAGAAATGTTGATGAATCGGACCCAGCCTTTGATGAACAGGGAGTTTCTTCTGTGGCAGCCGATTCCGCTCAAAATGGGATCAGCTAGACTCCCCAGCGTAGTCGGCACTATGATCGCTGCAAGCTGGACAGTCTTCAATTGATGGCAATCTCATGCCCTCGTTCCAACAAAAACGGAAAAACTCACAGCCCCAGTGAGGATCAAAGTTGTCAACGTCTTCTTGCCTATCATATCTTTTCTGGAACTTGTTGATGATCCTGGCAGAGTTGGGCTGCCAGTAATTCCCTCTGTTGGTTGTTCTTCCACTCGTGTGGACCATATCGACATGGAAGGGACTACCATCAATTTTCATCAGCCGATCGTCTCCCTGCTTATGTCTTCTGACAACCTTGGCAGATAGTGGTGTTTCCCTTTCTATGAAGTCCTTCATAAATTTTACCCAGCTATCCATCTTCGAGGATTCACTACCGGCTGTCCTGCCATCGGCTTCAACCATGTTGACGGGAAAAGGGTTTCCATCAACCTTCATTGGCTTCTTTGGGTCTTCAAATTTAATCTTTCTTGCCTCAATACCCGATTGGATCTGTTGTTGGAACACCTTACAGTCATTTGTGCTGTGAGACCCCGTGTTGTGCCATTTGCAGTACTTTCTCTTTTTGAGTTCCTCAGCCGATGGGATCACGTGACTGGCTGGTAGCTAAATTTGCTTCCTCCCAAGTAGCAGATCAAAAATTTTGTTGACCTCGGTGATGTCAAAATTGTATTTTCCTTCTTTGGCCAAATTCTTGACCCATTGGCAGGTGATAACCTTTTTGTTCCTAGCCCAATCGGCTACTGCTACTTCAGAGTCGCTATCTTGCTTCGATTCAGAAGAATATGTCTCGTGATTGATATTTTTAAGAGCTTTCTTGGCCTCGTGGAATCTTTGTTCATGTGCCGATATTTTCTGGGCCAAGTGAGCTAGACTCTCGAAATCCTGAGGCGAAAACCATACCCTAATTGGTGTCAGCAAACCTTGGAAAGCGAGATCGGCTAGTTGGGAGTCTGATAGGACCAAGCTGTAACATCTGTTCCTCATATCTCTGAATCTTTGAATATAGTCCTAAACGGATTCATCGTGTTTTTGCCTGATGGTTATCAGATCGAAAAGTTTCATTTCATGAATACCACTGTAGAAGTATCTGTGAAACTGTTTTTCCATATTGGCCCAGCTTTGCACCGAATTGTAGGGTAAAGATGAAAACCAGGTGAAAGCAGGTCCTGAGAGAGAAAGAGGAAATAGCCTAACCCTCAGATCGTCAGTAGCCGATGCCTCACCACACTAGGCCAAAATTCGGCTGACATGTTCATATGTAGAAACGTTGTCCTGCCTTGAGAATTTGGAAAAGTCTGGCACTTTGTATCGGTTAGGCAGTGGAACCCTCTCAAAATATTCCGGATAAGGGTACCGATACATGTTGCCTATGTCCTTGGGCTCGAGGCTAAATTGTTCCCTCATAACATCTGCAATCATATCTACCCAAGTTTTTTGCTGCTGTGCTCCTGGCACCTGCTGCTGTATCGGCACAAATTGATCGAACTTATGTGGTGCCTATCGATGCTACATCTGGGGTGAATGAGGCTGATATTGTGAATGAAAATTGCCCCCTATGTGGTGCTAAGGAGGCTCATGTACCCCATGGGGCGGCTGATGTACCCCATGGGTTTCAATCCGGGTTTTTGAGGCACCCCGGGGTGACACCTGTCACAACAGCCCCCGAGCCTAAGGAAAGATGAAGCATCCATCCTTAGGGTCAGAGTTCTTTCGGAGTGTTGTCTTCAATGGATCCTCAGAGCTTTCAGCCAAGGTTTTGGCCGGTGCACCGTCTAGGTGCACCTGCCAGGTGTAGCCCCCAAGCCTCGAATGGAACATTCAGCCTTAGGGTCAACCTTTCTTCCGAGGCATCGATCCCTAGCAGTTTTTGTGAGTTCGAGAATTTGCAGGTGCACCACCTAGGTGCACCTGGCAGGTATAGTCCCCAAGCCTAGGGTCGGATGGCACATCCGAGCCTAGGGTCAAATCACCAAGAGCGCTTTGCCAATCTCCCGATGATCCGAGCGATGCTTGAGGTCCACCAAAAGGGGTTAGCCGAGACGAACAGGTCTGCCGCCCAGAGGCGTTTGGTAGTCCCTGGTTCGACCGAGCGGCAGGCAACTTGGCCTTCAGCCCCTGAGTCGGAAAGTCCACTGTCCGAGGGCAGTGAGGATGGGTGAGGTGTCCGGGGCTACAGGCCCTGGGGCTCGAGGTTGCCTCGACCTCATTTTTGGACTAGCTCGGAAGCCCACATTTGAGTCGTCGAGGTCACCGCCCTGGGGCGGCGAAGAACATGGTTATGGTCGAGACTACTGTCCGAGGGCATATGGTAGTCCCGACCTCGACCATGGGAAGGCTCAGAAGCATGCTCCGTGTCAAAAAGAACCCGACCCAAAGGCCGGTGGGGTTTTGCTAATGTCAAAGCAAAGTTCTCTGACATCCTCTGCTACTTCTTGTTTATGTCGCAAGGATTGGGAGCGTCGCTGCATCACATTGAATCTTTTGGCATCCCACCCTTTCTCAAGTGTCAGGCGGTGCTGTCAGTTGAGATGGGAAACGTGATCTGACCTTATGGCGGGTTCTTCAGAGTGGACGACGGAAGTTGTGTAGACGTCACTCGCCCTTCCGAAGATCCAACGACCCAGATTTTACCCGAAGTCAACGTGTCAAGCTGAGAAGTTGGATGGGCGAGAGGTGCTTTGGATGTTTCGCGCTGGTCATAAATGACGCTGCACGTTTTTCGAAAACCATGCCAGCGAGCCCATCGCCATCTCCCTATTTAAACTCCATTGCAGCAAGCTCTTCTCCCTATACCATCTTACTTCTCCACTTTGAGGAAGAGAAAGTTTCTCAGTTCTCCCGCCTCCATTGTGCAACCTTCTTCTTCCTCCCGGCAGTCTTAGGCTCATGGCCTCATCGCCAAGTTCCAGTGAAGGTTGGAGTTTGATTGGGAGCCCTGAGAATCGGCAGCGGCAGGTAGGCTTAACCTCTCTCCCTTGCCTGAATGTTTTCTCCATTCCTCTAGTAGAGCTTCACCTGCCAGGTGCTGATGCCGTCGATGGAAAACCAGAAGAAAAGTCAAGCCTCTCCGTTGAGAGTTGTGTTTTCTGGATTGCCTTGGGTAGGATTGGCTATAAACTAAAAGCTCAAAGGACAAGAAGGTAATAGCAGGAATTTGGTGTTATTCTGAAGTTGGAGATTGCGGAGATACGCCTTCCCGTTACAACAACCAAGCCGAAAGGAAAGCGGAAGATGACTGCTTCCGCAGAGGTGGGGCCGAGCATCCACTGGGAGGCGGGCGGGCAAGCATCAGGACCTGCTCCAAAGATTGCATGCCGGGGTGCTATGAAGTTCATAGCGTCCACCAGGTGAGCACCATGGTTGCGTTTTATTGGCACTGCCAACGGTAACTAGCATTGCTGACAGGAGACTGTCGATGGTCGACCCTCGCCTTGATGGATCGTCATCTGCTGGCGGAGCTGAAGTGGCTATGACATCTTCACATCAGACCCAAGCCCTCATCCGGGGCTTGGTCTGGGCGCTCCATGACACGTAAGCGAAGGCATCGGCGTCGGAGGCGGCGGTGGTGGAGATGGAGAAGAAGTTGGTGGCTGCCGAGGCGGCCAGGGACAAAGCCTTGGCCAAAATGGCCAAGGAGCAGGCTTCGTGGGCGGAGGTTGTCCGTAGGTACTGTCTTCTTCAGTTCCTTTGTTGTCGAAGTAGGAGTGTGCCTTAGCCGACCTGTTTTGTGACCAGGCCAACTGGCCAGAGCCGGTCGACGGCTTCGTCGACTCTAGGACAGCCTGAAGACGATCGACGGGCAATGGGAAATATGTTCGGAGGTGGCCTGAACACTCCTCACCAAGATCGATCTAGACACGTCGTCGCTCATCCCGAACGACGGCGTGCTTTAGGCACGTCTACGGAGTGGCCGAGAACTTCTTCGACGCTATGCTCGGGGGGTGACCAAGATGGCGGTGATGCACGTCCTTGGCGTTGTACAGAAGATGTACCCCCGGGTGAACATCGACGCGATTGTCGAGGGGAGGCCTGCTGGCGTCGAGTCGGGTGACGTCGATGATATCTACGCTTCCGTAGAGTCGGCGGCGCATAAGATTATGAGCAACATGGTCCTATAAGTTCGAAAAACCTTAGGTCACGTTGTACCAATCATTCCAGCATGTGCACACCCTCGGCCCAGTCCATGGAACCGATAATAAAGGAGGCCGCATGTTTGGGGGACCTCGGGCCCTATGTATGATCATCACCCCGCGAGAAATGAAGAAAACTTTTGTCAGTCTTCCTTGTATGTTGTCTTCGACTTGCAATATGTCCAAAGTAGCTTCCTCTTTTTTTTGGACACCCAACACATCGCTATGCGATAGATCGTCCGAGCGACCTCGTCCTTCAACAGTCCGAGTTCGGAGGGCGAAATGGTCAAAACTCGGAAAGGGCTATCTGTTAGTGATATGCCCTAGAGGCAACATGGAGATGTTGGATATCACGTCAATGTTTATGTATTTATGAATAAAGTGTAATTCAGTTCCATGAAATAGACATCTTGTATTGATCAATAAGTACGTGACTTATTTATGAGACTCGATATGTATGAATCTATTTCTAAACGATCCCTGATCATATGTCATATTGTTGGAACAAATATGATTCTAAGATCGGCATGTTTATTGATTGATGATCATGTCTCATAGATCATGGGTATGGAGATACCAAATCAATAAACATGGACATATGTGTTGGAGAACACATTGTTGGATAGACCCACCATGAGACACTACAGAATTAATGTGCCATTAGTTGGTCTCGGGTAGTGTTGGTACAAAGTCCTTAGACCTGAGATCACCATGGATTCCAACATGTGTAGTAGCCTACTTTGGGACTACCAAACGCTATTCCGTAATCGGGTAGTTATAAAGGTAGTTTTCGGGTTTGCTATGAAACATGGAGTGGGATGTGAGTGATCAAGATGGAATTTGCCCCTCCTTTGGAGAGATATCTCTAGGCCCTCGAGGTAATGGATTATGGAAATGCATGGCCATGCTAGGTTGATTGAGGAGTCAATCAACGACGGATAATCCAATACGGTTCGAGTGAATGGTTATAGCTATTGAAGGGATGGCACACATCTTGCCTATAGCTTAACCGGTATCGTGAGGCAAAGGGATTTGTGTACACATTACAGTGTTCGAGCCGATATTATTCTTGTATACTATGGTGTCAATATGTGCTGCTAGGCGCCGCTATTGACGTGTCGGCCGAGTTAGACTCGAGCCGAAGATCGGCTAAGTTAGACTATAGCCGAAACCGAGTATACCTGAACCTACTGTGGTCGCACGCTTAAGGAGATAGAATAGATATTCGAGTTGGACTCGGATACGGCTCGATCGGATAGGGATCCGATCGGATAGAGTCCTATGGGCTTACGACGTGTGGGGCGGCCAACTCTATGAGATACGGATGAGATCCGATTCAAAATAGAGTCCTAATCGGCCACTAGTCCCAGTCGGCCAACTCTATATAAAGGAGGGAGGGGTGGAGAGCTGTGACACGTCAATTGCATCGCGTGCAACAGAAGTCGCCGAGATCAATCTCCACGGAAACCCTCCCCACTTTCGAGCCAAACCCTAGCCTTGCATCGCGTGCTAGCACACGGGTGTACGGCGTTCGTCCCCGGACGTGTGGATACCGGTAGAGGCGCTGCTACGTTGCGCGCTCTTGATCGGCTTCGGATCGGCTGCAATCGGAGCGATCGGCTGTGGTGGAATCGGCTGCGGTCGGGCGCATCGGAGCGAGGCGTGAGAACGCGGCCGGACGACTCGAATCGGCTGATTGGCGAATCGGCTGTCTCCGGGAATCGGCTACACTGTTCCGGATCGGATTGCCCTGATTGGCTATTCCGCTGCACTCTACTCCAATCGGTAACGATCTATCGGCCCTTACTTGCAAGTGTTCCTGGTTTGCGCGGTTAAAATTTTTTGTTTTCGGCTAGCGTAGCCTCCGCGTAACCCTTCAGTGGTATCAGAGCTAATCTTGCTTAGTTCGGGTTTTAGATTGGATCTGGAACAAGTTTTGCGCACGGGTTGATTAGATCAATCGGTTTTACGGGATCTGTTGAGGAGAGTTAATGGTAATTGCGTTCCTTGATAGTGTATCGGAACGGCGTAATGTGATTACGTCGAAGCAATTTCCATATAACTCGGTTTGAGTCGGCTTCGAGATAGCGTTCCTTGATAGTGTATCGGAACGGTATAATGTGATTATGTCGAAGCTATCTCGTAGTCCGATCTTGTTAGCTGCCTCGCGCCTACGCAAACCATCTCCCTTGATAGTGTATCGAGACGGTATAATATGAATTTCGTGTGGTGTTCCGGGCGATGCCCGGAAGCCCGCGAGCGGGACCGCCGTGTGCGTACCCCCTTATAGGTCGTCTCGATGCCGTAGCTCTGCGATAAGTAGAAAACGTTTCTACGCCTAACTTGTTTTTGCAGAGAATGCTTTGAGATGGTATGGCCCTATTGTATGTATGAGATGTATGAGATGCATGTGATGCATGTAATATTCTTTCATATGTGCAATCCCTGTAATATTCTTTCATACGTGCAATGCTTGTAATATTCTTTCCCGACCTGCGAGTCGATGTAATCTTCAATTAGAGCTTCTATAGTAGGAGCTTAGTTTGAAGAAATCAAGCATTCGGCACTCGAAAGAACGGTGATGAAGATGGAGATCCTCTACACCGGCATGGAGATGGAGATCACCATGTGAAGGGGGCCATACTATTTCACTATATGCTATTCTTCTTGCTTTCATATGTGATATGTTTGTTTGATAGGATAGCATCCCTCACAAAATTAAGTAGTAATGATGCCCTTCCAAATGTTGCACCCGTCACCGTTATGCTCGTCAATGGTGGGTCTGCATAAAGCAGAGTGTCATTCTCTATCATAACACGAGGGGGTATATGTCACACATATACATGCAGGAGCATTTGGTTTACTTAACAAGGCTATCAAAACAGTTTTGGGCCTTGGGGCATAGGTTGGGGCCGGGGCATGGAGATGCCACACCAACAACAAGAGTCACATAGAGATGTGATTAGCAAGGTGTTGCTTACCGATGTTACTAATTTTCTAGCAGTGATGCCAAAGCTCACTAGAAAATTAATTAACATGTGGATCTTGACCCAATACGTAACCTAGAGGGAAGGTGAAAAATACGTAATGGGAGTCTTATGTTAAATTGTTTAACAAAAGACATAGCATAAACATTGTGCTAAACTTTGTTTTTTCATTGTAGAATAAATGGCGGCTAATACTACACCCAGTACCTTTAACTTGCGATCTATTCTCGAAAAGGAAAAATTAAATGGAACAAACTTTATGGATTGGTATCACAACTTGAGAATTGTTCTCAAGCAAGAGCGTAAGGAGTACGTTCTTGAAGTACCCTATCCCGAGGATTTGCCAAATAATGCCACCGCAACCGCACGGAGAGCTTACGAGAAGCACACTAATGATGCCCTAGATATAAGCTGTCTCATGCTTGCTACAATGTCCCCGAGCTTCGAAGCAATATGAGAGCAAGATGCTCACACTATTATTCGGGGACTCGCGTGGCATGTTTGAGAACCAAGCTTGGGCCAAGAGGTTCAACACCTCAAAGTCCTTGTTTGCGTGCAGCTTGTTGAGGGAATCCGTCGTCCGCATGTGATAAAGATGATTGGCTATATCGAGAGTCCGGAAAACTAGGTTTTCCCCTTAGCCAAGAGTTGGCTACGATGTGATTCTCCGCCGCTCCCTCCGAGCTTCGAGCCATTCATATTGAATTATCACATGAACAATATGGATAGAACCTTGGCTGAATTGCATGGGATGCTAAAGACAGTGAGGAGAGTATTCAGAAAACGGTCATCATGTGATGATGATGCGAAGGCAAAGCGCAAACCACTGTCAAGAAACTTTACACCAAAAGGAAGTTAACTCCCGATGAGATCGCGAGTGCCTCCAATGCAAAGAAGGGCAAGAAGGGGTCGGCGGCATCGATGCCGTTTGCTTCTATTGCAAGGAGACAGCCACTGGAAGAGGAACCGCAAGAAGTACATGGAGGATCTCAAAAAGAAGCAAAGTACGACTTCGCTTCAGGTATTAATGTTATAGACATTAATCTTGCTACTTCACCTACGACTCTTGGGTATTTGATACCGGATCGTAGCTCATATTTGCAAATCGTTGCAGGGAATGAGAAGAAGTAGAGGATTGAGAAGGGGCGAGGTGAACTGCGCGTCGGCAATGGAGCAAGCGTTGCTACGCTTCTTTGTCGGCACAGTACCACTTCATCTACCTTCAGGATTAGTTTTGGAATTGAATAATTGTTATTGTGTTCCAACACTATGTCAAAACGTTATTTCCGCTTCATGTTTGCAAGCGGAAGGATATGACTTTAGATCAATGGACAATGGTTGTTCAATATATCTCGAGATATGTTCTATTTTCATGCTCCATTGGTGAATGGATTATACGTTTTGAATCTTGAAGCGTCTCCCATCTATAACATTAATACGTAAAGGCAACTCTCTAATGATATAAACCCCACGTTTATCCGGCATTGTCGCTTAGGCCATATAAATAAGAAACGCATGGAGAAGCTCCATAAGGATGGATTGATTCACTCTTTTGATTTTGAATCATTTAAGACATGTGAGTCTTGTTTACTTGGTAAGATGACAAAGGCACCTTTCACGGGGCACAGTGAGAGAACAAGTGACTTGTTGGCACTCGTACATACCGATGTATGTGGACCAATGAGCTCAACAGCCAGAGGTGGTTATCGTACTTCATTACCTTTACCGATGACTTTAGTAGATATGGTTATATCTACTTAATGAGGCATAAGTCCGAATCCTTTGAAAAGTTCAAAGAATTCCAAATGAAGTACAAAATCATTTAGGGAAAACAATCAAGTTTCTACGATCGATCGTGGAGGGGAATACTTGAGCCAAGAGTTTGGTAATCATCTCGAAAAATTGTGGAATTGTTCCACGGTTGACTCCGCCAGAACTCCACAATGGAATGGGGTGTCCAAACGGAGAAATCGCACCTTGTTGGACATGGTGCGGTCGATGATGAGCCAAAGTGATCTTCCGTTATCCTTCTGGGGATATGCTCTTGAAACAGCTGCGCTCACACTAAATAGAGTTCCATCTAAGTCAGTTGAAAAGACACCATATGAGATATGGACAGGGCAACCCCCTAGTTTGTCTTTTCTCAAAATTTGGGGATGTGAGGCTTATGTAAAACGTTTACGTCGACAAGCTCACACCCAAATCGACAAGTGTTTCTTTGTGGGATATCCTAAGGAAACCAAGGGATATTACTTTTATAATCGGGAACAAGGCAAAGTGTTTGTCGCCCGACATGGTGTCTTCTTGGAGAAAGAGTTTCTTTCAAGAAGGGTTAGTGGGAGCAGGGTGCATCTTGAAGAAGTTCAAGAAACACCAGAAAACGTTTCAGCGACCACAGAACCACAACAGGAGGAGCAAAGTGTTGCGCCACCAGTTGTAGATACACCAGCCCCACGGAGGTCTGAAAGATCACGTCGTGCGCCTGACAGGTACACAGATGCGGAACAACGTGATATATTGTTGTTGGACAACGATGAACCTAAGACCTATGAGGAAGCGATGGTGGGACCCGATTCCAACAAGTGGCTTGGAGCCATGAAATCCGAAATAGAATCCATGTATGACAATCAAGTTTGGAACTTGGTTGATCCACTGATGGTGTCAAAACCATTGAGTGTAAATGGGTTTTTAAGAAAAGGTCGATATGGATGGAAATGTTCACATCTATAAGGCGCGATTGGTGGCGAAAGGTTTTAAACAGATTCAAGGAGTTGATTATGATGAAACCTTCTCGCCCGTCGCAATGCTTAAATCTATTCGGATTATCCTAGCGATTGCTGCATATTTCGATTATGAGATATGGCGAGATGGATGTCAAAACGGCTTTCCTGAATGGAAACCTAAGCGAGGATGTATACATGATACAACCTCGGGGTTTTGTTGATCCAGAATCGCTGAAAGATATGCAAGCTACGAAATCCATTTATGGATTGAAGCAAGCATCTCGGAGTTGGAATATTCGTTTTGATGAAGTAATCAAAGGGTTTGGTTTCATCAAAAATGAAGAAGAGGCCTGTGTTTACAAAAAGGTCGGTGGGAAGTGCAATTTTATTTCTAATCTTATATGTGGATGACATATTACGATTGGAAATGATATCCCTATGCTTGAATCCGTCAAGTCTTCATTGAAAAATAGTTTTTCCATGAAAGACTTAGGGGAGGCAACATATATATTGGGCATTCGGATCTATAGAGATAGATCCAAGAGGCTAATTGGATTAAGCCAAAGTACATACATTGACAAGGTGTTGAAAAGGTTCAACATGCATGATTCCAAGAAAGGTTTCTTGCCCATGTCACATGGCATCAATCTTAGCAAGAATCGGTGTCCTCGGACACATGATGAGCGGAATAAGATGGGTATGGTTCCATATGCTTCGGCAATTGGATCCATCATGTATGCCATGCTTTGTACACACCTGCATGTCTCGTACGCTTTGAGTGCTACGAGCAGATACCGAGATCCAGGTGAAGGTCACTGGATCGCCAGTAAAGAATATCCTTAAGTACTTGAGAAGAACTAAGGATATGTTCCTAGTCTATGGAGGTGAAGAAGAGCTCGTTGTAAGTGGTTACACCGATGCTAGCTTCCAAACGGACAAGGATGATTATAGATCGCAATCGGGTTCGTGTTCTCGCCCGAACGGAGGCGCAGCCACGAAGAGTTCCAAGCGGATACGTTGCCGATTCTACAACGGAGGCCGAGTACATTGCTGCTTCGGAAGCCGCAAAGGAGGCTGTTTGGATCAAGAAATTCGTTTCGAGCTTGGTGTGATGACTAGTACGACTGGTCCAATGTCTCTCTATTGTGATAATAGTGGAGCCATTGCGCAAGCCAAGAGCCGAGGTCACATCGAAGTCCAAACACATACTTCGGCGATATCATCTCATCCGCGAGATTGTGGACAGAGGTGATGTCAAGATATGCAAAGTGCACACGGATCTCAACATAGCCGATCCGCCGACAAAACCTCTCCCTCGCGAAGCATGAGGCGCACACAAGAGCAATGGGTATTAGATACTTACATGATTGACTCTAGTGCAAGTGGGAGATTGTTAGTGATATGCCCTAGAGGCAACATGGAGATGTTGGATATCACGTCAATGTTTATGTATTTATGAATAAAGTGTTATTCGGTTCCATGAAATAGACATCTTGTATTGATCAATAAGTACGTGACTTATTTATGAGACTCGATATGTATGAATCTATTTCTAAACGATCCTCGATCATATGTCATATTGTTGGAACAAATATGATTCTAAGATCGGCATGTTTATTGATTGATGATCATGTCTCATAGATCATGGGTATGGAGATACCAAATCAATAAACATGGACATATGTGTTGGAGAACACATTGTTGGATAGACCCACCATGAGACACTACAAGAATTAATGTGCCATTAGTTGGTCTCGTGTAGTGTTGGTACAAAGTCCTTAGACCTGAGATCACCATGGATTCCAACATGTGTAGTAGCCTACTTTGGGACTACCAAACGCTATTCCGTAATCGGGTAGTTATAAAGGTAGTTTTCGGGTTTGCTATGAAACATGGAGTGGGATGTGAGTGATCAAGATGGAATTTGCCCCTCCTTTGGAGAGATATCTCGGGCCCCTCGAGGTAATGGATTATGGAAATGCATGGCCATGCTAAGTTGATTGAGGAGTCAATCAACGTACGATAATCCAATACGGTTCGAGTGAATGGTTATAGCTATTGAAGGGATGGCACACATCTTGCCTATAGCTTAACCGGTATCGTGAGGCAAAGGGATTTGTGTACACATTACAGGTTCGAGCCGATATTATTCTTGTATACTATGGTGTCAATATGTGCTGCTAGGCGCCGCTATTGACAGTCGGCCGAGTTAGACTCGAGCCGAAGATCGGCTAAGTTAGACTATAGCCGAAACGGAGTATACCTGAACCTACGTGGTCGCACGCTTAAGGAGATAGAATAGATATTCGAGTTGGACTCGGATACGGCTCGATCGGATAGGGATCCGATCGGATAGAGTCCTATGGGCTTACGACGTGTGGGGCGGCCAACTCTATGAGATACGGATGAGATCCGATTCAAAATAGAGTCCTAATCGGCCACTAGTCCCAGTCGGCCAACTCTATATAAAGGAGGGAGGGGTGGAGAGCTGTGACACGTCAATTGCATCGCGTGCAACAGAAGTCGCCGAGATCAATCTCCACGGAAACCCTCCCCACTTTCGAGCCAAACCCTAGCCTTGCATCGCGTGCTAGCACACGGGTGTACGGCGTTCTGTCCCCGGACGTGTGGATACCGGTAGAGGCGCTGCTACGTTGCGCGCTCTTGATCGGCTTCGGATCGGCTGCAATCGGAGCGATCGGCTGTGGTGGAATCGGCTGCGGTCGGGCGCATCGGAGCGAGGCGTGAGAACGCGGCCGGACGACTCGAATCGGCTGATTGGCGAATCGGCTGTCTCCGGGAATCGGCTACACTGTTCCGGATCGGATTGCCCTGATTGGCTATTCCGCTGCACTCTACTCCAATCGGTAACGATCTATCGGCCCTTACTTGCAAGTGTTCCTGGTTTGCGCGGTTAAATTTTTTGTTTTCGGCTAGCGTAGCCTCCGCGCAACCCTTCACTATCACCTTAGGATAGCTTACATCGAGTGACCAAAGCCATCTACGAATCAACGGCTGGAAGGCTTCCGGTCAAACTCTAGGACATCTGCGAGGGGGAGTGGATCCTGCTGAGCGATCTCGGCCGTCAACGGACCAAGTTTGGAGGGCTACCGATCAAACTCCAAGCAGATCCTTCTCCCTCATAGCGGGTTGGAGCGCGAGGAGACAGCCTTCTATTCGTCTCCTGACTGGCCTCCGATGCTGAGTGTTCTTCGGTCCTTAACGGACAGATCCGAAGGCTTCCTCAGTCTGCTCGGATCGACTCAGCCGAGTGCAGGGCGAACAGGAGGGCGGGGAAGGTTGGCGATCACTCGATGCGCGTATAACTCTCATGACTAAGCGGCGGAAGCTTGCGGGACGGATCCCAACTATGCCCGATGGCCATTTCAAGGGCGCAACATTCGGTCAAGCAAAGTCACTTAGTTGTGTACGCATCGGGTGAACACGAGGTCATCCACGTCTGTCCGATCTCTGTGTGTCTAACCCTCGAAGTAGAGCAAGTTGGGCCATCAACAAACATTGTCCGGGTGACCCGAGTCGAGCTCCTAGCGTCTTAGTCGTATACACAGGATTTGGACGTTTTCCAGCCCCAAGCTCACTCACCGACACTTGACCAAAACACGGTCAACCCGACCCCAGCCAGCCCCGGATAGGAATGAAGTCACTACCCGAGGGACTCAAGCACAGCAGGCGGCACAACTTCTCTGAAACCCTTAACTAACGGTTGCACCAGTCAGGCATTGCCATGAGGGTAACTGCGTGAGAAGGGATCAACGCGGCTGGTGATACTGCTCGGGAGGGCTTCCGAGCCCCCGAGCCTTTTCGGGGGTCAAGTATATGATCTGCAGGCAGGTTTAACAGATAATCAAAATTTGCAGAATTGAAGGGGTCGGGGCTGGGTACTTAGTTGTTCAAGTGTAGAATCGACACATGTGCTCGATGTTCCAGGAATTCGGCACTTCCTGTCCATCTTTTCAAATCAGCCTGTACGAGCCCGGACGGGTGACGGCAGAGACAATGAAGGGGCCTTCCCATGGGGGTGAGAGCTTGTTCATGCCGGCGGTGGACTACACTCTTCGAAGAACCAGGTCGCCGACCATGAAGGATCTTCCCTGAACATTGTGGTCGTGGTATCGGCGAAGCGCCTGTTGGTACTGATCCATCCGGATTGCGACGGCCATACGCTCTTCTTCGATGCTATCGATGTCCACAGCCCGCGTTTGCTCGGCCATCCCTTCATGATACAGTCAAACCCTTGGAGATTCGTGAAGCATGTCAACCGGGATAACTGCCTCCGAGCCGTAGACCAGGAACAATGGGGACCGTCCTGTGGCTCGGCTCGGCTGAGTGCGGAGCCCCCAGGGCACAACTGGGAGCTCACGCAACCAGCGGCCCTCATGCTTCTGAAGCGAGTCAAAGACCCGGGCCTTTAAGCCTTGCAGGATCATGCCATTCGCACGCTCGCAATGCCCGTTCGCTCGGGGGTGCGCCACTGAGGCATACTTGACCTCGATGCACCTCTCTTCACAGAAATTCCAAAAAAACATTCCCGATGAATTGTGTCTTGAGGTTGGTGATGATCTCCCTCGGGACGCCGAAGCAGAAGGTGATGCTTTCGATGAACTCGGCCGCCTTTTGGGTGGTGCAAGCTCTCAGTGGCTGCACTTTGATCCACTTCGTGAATTTGTCGATTGCAACAAAAATGTGAGTGTAGCCCCCTGGTGCCTTAGGGAACTGGCCGACCACGTCGAGCCCCCAGCATGCAAAGGTCCACAACGATGGGATTGTTTGAAGGGCTTGTGTCGGGAGATGGTGCTGTTTGGCGAAGAACTGACATCCCTAACAGCGTCGGACTAATTCCTTGGCGTCTTCATTGGCAGTTGGCCAATAATATCCCACCCGAAAGGCTTTCTCGACTAGTGTCCTTGCACCCGCGTGGTTACCACAGATGCTCGAATGAATCTCATCAAGGATCTGGGTTCCACGATCCCGAGGGATGCACAGCAAGAGTACTCGGGTGGATGCCACACGCTTGAACAGCTCACGGCCCACTACGATGTACTGTTTGCTGCGTCGGGCGACACGCTCGGCTTTGGCCTTGTCGGGCGGGAGCACCTTGGTGGTGATGTAGTCTATGAATTCTCGACGCCAGACATCAAGGTTGTCGGTAATGGCCAGTACTGACCCAGCTGGTTGTGTTGGGGTCGGTTCTGGGTGATCCGGGTCCTTGATCAATGGCTTGTGTAGCTTGTGGATGAAGACCCCCTGCAGCACTGTTGCTAGGGAAGATCCGAACTTGGCCAGCTGGTCGGCCGCCGAGTTGGCGTCCCGGAGGACATGGTGGAACTCGAGGTCGGCGAACCTGCCTTCGAACTTACGGACCTCGGTGCAATAGGCATCCATCTTCTCGCTCGAACAAGACTAGTCCTTGTTGACCTGGCTAATGACTAGCTTCGAATCCCCATAAACCATAAGGGGTTCAACGCCAATGGATTTGGTGATCCGGAGACCATGGAGGAGAGCCTCGTATTCGGCAGCATTATTGGATGCCTTGAATAGTAACTGGAGGACGCACTTGATGTGCTCACCCTTCGGGGAGACCAAGAGCACGCCAACCCCAGCTCCGTCAATGCTAAGGGAGCCATTGAAATACATGGTCCAGGTCGGGCACGACTCGGAAGTCGGTGGGAGCTGGATCTCTGTCCATTCGGCCATGAAATCGGCTAAGACTTCTGACTTGATGGCATTGCATGGCTTGTAATCGATGGAGAATTCGCCCATTTCCAAGGCCCACTTTACTATCCGCCCAGTAGCCTCGCGATTCCGAATGATGTCCCCGAGGGGAAACCCAGTCACCACCACCACTTTGTGGGCTTGGAAATAATGTCGCAGCTTCCGAGTGGTGATGAGGATGGCGTACAACAGCTTCTGCACTTGGGGATAGCGCATCTTTGATGGCCCGAGGACCGCGGATACATAATAAACAGGCCTCTGGACCGGGTAGGCGCGACCTTCCTCTGCGCGCTCAACAACCAGCACTGTGCTGACAATAGTGGTGGTTGCAACGACATACAGAAGTAGCTGTTCCTCAGGGTTCGGAGCAGTGAGGATTGGCGGTGTAGTCAAAAGGTGCTTGTAGTCGGTAACGCCTTGTCGGCATCTTCCGACCACTGGAAATCCTTGCCCTTCCTGACCAGCTTGAAGAATGGCGCTCCACGCTCGCCAAGTCGGGAGATGAATCTCCCGAGAGATGTCATGGTACCCATGAGCTTCTGCATGTCCTTGACGCAGGACGCCTTTCGGATGTTCAGGATTGCAGAGATCTTCTCGGATTGGGCTCGATTCCTCGCTCAGAGATGATGAAGCCGAGAAGCTTCCTGGAAGGCACGCCAAAGACACACTTCTTGGGATTAAGCTTCCATCGGTACTTGCGCAGGTTCGTGAAGGTCTCTGCTATGTCAGGCAAGAGATCGTCGGGGATACGCATCTTGATCACTACGTCATCCACATAAGCTTCAACGTTACGACCAATCTGGCTGGCCAAACAAAGCTGAACGGCTCGCTGATAGGTCAAGTCGGCGTTCTTTAGACCAAAAGCCATCATGGTGTAACAGAAGGCCTCGAATGGCGTAATGAAAGACGTCTTCTCCTGGTCAGAACCTTTAAGGCCTATCTAATGATAGCCCGAGTAGCAATCCAAGAAACACAAGAAGGAACAGCCCGCTGTAGAGTCAACGACATGATCGATGCGGGAAAGAGTAAACGGGTCTTTAGGACAATGCCTGTTAAGATCAGTGTAGTCAACACACATACTCCATTTCTCATTTTTCTTCCTTACAAGGACTGGATTGGCTAACCAATCCAGGTGGTGCACCTCCCGAATAAAACCCGCACCTAGAAGTCGAGTCAACTCCTTCCGGATCTCGTCCTTGCACTCCTGGGCGAACCGTCGTAGTTTTTGCCTGACCGACTTGGCGTCGGGGGGAACATGAAGCTCATGCTGGACCAACTCCCTGGGTACTCCCGGCATGTCTGCTGGTTTTGAAGCAAACATATCGATGTTCATATGCAGGAAGTCGACGAGCACGCTTTCCTATTTCTCCTTGAGGTGTGAGCCAATCAGCGCCGTCTTGGAGGGATCGGTGTCGGAGAGGGAGACGGCCTTGTACTCGGCGGAGCCAACGGAGGGCCTCAACGTTGGTGGTGCCGGACTAGGGTCATCCTCGACCATTGGCACCTTCCCTTTTGGGTTGGCATGCAAGGGAGTAAATCCGCCTACCCGGGTCAATGGGTCGGCGGCCTCGCCGAGGGCGAGGCTCTTGTATTCATAGGCATGGGACGTGACGACATCACCTCGCACGGAGAATTCCCCCTGGGGCCCTGGCACCTTGAGAACCAGGTATGTGTAATAGGGAATCGCCATGAACTTGGCGAGGGTCGGACGGCCGAGTACCACATGGTAGGTCGTCTCGAAATCGGCCACGTAGAACCTGACGAACTTGGTGTGGAAGTTCTACCGCGTTCCGAGCATCACGGTGAGGGAAATCATACCGAGGGGCAGGCTTCCTCGACCCAGGACGATGCCGTAAAATGGCGAGTCCGTAGGCTCGAGGGTGGAGAGGGAGACTCCGAGCTCACGAAGGGTTCCTCTGAAGAGGACGTTGATGCCGCTCCCTCCGTTGACTAGAACACGCTTGAGACACACCTTGAGCACCACTAGGTCCACCAGCAATGGAACTGACCCAACTTTGGGACGTTGGTCCATTGGTCTGCTCGAGAGAAAGTGATCAGAACCTCTGACCATCAAAGGCGCTCAGGCGAGTCAATCGAGATGGTGTTCACGCGATGAGAAAGGAGCTTTTGCTGGCATCAACTCTCCGAGGTTGCCTCGCCGCTGAGGATCATGTTGACAGTGTGGGTCTGCTCCTAGAAGTCGTCCTCCCGTCGCTGGTCCCCTTTCCAGTGCTTCGGGTCTATGCTCCTCCCCTTCCGCAGCCTTGGAGGTTGGGGGTTTTGTGCTCCTAGACCATTTGGTCTTGGAGGGAGTAGCACTGCCGGATGGTGTGGTTTCCATCCGGATGGAGGAAGCATGGCTTGTCGAGTGCTTCCTAGAATGTTTCTCCTAAAAGGTTCCCTCCTCGAGCTTGGTCCCTTGAGGGCCGCAACTTCCGTGGTCGGCGGGCGTTTCGCATCATCTTGTCGATCCCGCGGACACGAGCGGTGATCCGACCTCCTCGGCGAGCGGTGCTCAGGGTCGGCCCGCTCCTTTCCCTTTGACTCCTTTGGGAGGCGGGAACGGGCGGGCACCATGAGCTGGTTCTCAGCGTCCTTAGCATCGGCGAAGCCCTCAACGATGGTAAACACTTGGGCCGGGTGGTTTGCTTCGTCCGAGCAAAAAAGCGAAACAGCTCGGAGGGTCTTCGAAGGCCCTCGGAGAATATTCGAAGGCCATCGGAAATGCTCGCAACGGAGTTGCGGCGCTCTGAGAAATGCCAAATGTACTCCCGGATGGACTCGGTGGGGCCTTGCTGGATTTGCCCGAGGTCGTAGCAGTCGGTGGAGTCCTCGGGCAGACCGGCAAGCCAGTTGATGGTCGTCAGCGCCATCATGATCGGGAGATAGTTGGCCATGACGCGATCATCACCATTTGCAGCTCGAACAGCTAAGCAATACAGCTAAAGCCACAAGGTGGGATCGGTCTTGCCGTCGTATGGCTCTATCCCCGTCGAGCGGAAACCCTTGGGCCACGTGACCAGCCAGAGCTTGGTGGTGAAAGCCACAAAGCCATCATGGCGGGGTGCGGGATCGGGCACGCCGTCAGTAGGTCCGTGCAACAGGTCATAGTCATCCCGTCGCTGTATCTCCTGGCGCCTCCAATCGACGGCACGCCGCTCGATGGTGTTGCGAGCATCCATCCTATGGACGATCACCACATGCAGATCACCCGTGTGGGAGCTCCCTTGATGCTCAGTCGTGCGAGCACTCCGGGAGCGTCGAGCCATGCCCGCGGGGGAACCACGGTCCTCGTGGCTGCGCCCATCGTAGGACACGGGGAGGTCGAATGACTGGCACTCTGTTGCTGTCACGACCTCGAGCGTCGAGCGCTCCCAGGGGGGCGCTCAGACAGGGCCAGGACATTGAGCTATGAAGCGGCGGCCTGGTTCATGGCCATGACGTTCCGGATCTCCAGTGAGTCGGGAAGGCTGTTGAGGGCACGCTCAATGGCGACCATGTTGGCCGCCTGTGTCCAAAAGACCTGGTGTCCCACAAACTCCATCGTGAAGTCGGACTCTAGGCGTCGGGGTTGAACGTGAGGCCGACGGGCCTGCTCACGCCGCACAACCCTCCCTGCATTACGGGAATGGCGCGCGTTGCGGTAAGCATCAAACTCCTGGGAGCCCGTGATCTCGTCGTCAGACACCGGCTCCACCATCATGACGAAGTTGGCGGGCCAGCGGTAACCAGGGATGAACACTGGTCCGTGGAACCGCCCGCTCGACGCCATGTGGGAGAGGGGCGTGGCGGATGGTCCTGCTAGGGTCCTCAGCGCCAAGAGGCGCGGGATCACACCCAGCAACGCGCGAAGGCAAGGAAGATGACCCTCGGCATGGTGATGCAGAACGCATGGCACGGAGTTGAGCTGGGCGCTCAATCCGGGTCCAAGCATCATCTGCCCTCAGGACCGTCGAGCGAGCAATCGGGGGTTTGGGCTGCCAAACCCTGATGGTCGCGCAGGGCTTGAGGGCTGAGGCCTCAGGGCACAAAACCACACGCCTTGGCCTTGCAACCACGGGCAGAGGCGCAACCACACTCTCTAGCTCGCCGAAGGCCGTCTAGGAGAGAGTGAGGCGACAGAAGTCATCCGCGCGGAACACCAGAGTGCCGAAGACGAAGGTCGTCTCGGTGGGAGCCACGAAGTTGGTGGTGAAGGAGACAGCCATCAAATCGCTCCAGGCGAAGAACAGCGCCACCTACCTGGCGCGCCAACTGTCGACGGATGGGTCGGCAGTCCTCCAAGGGGGATCCCCAAGGAGGTAGAAGAGAGAGTATGGTGGAGAAGCTGCCCTCCACGGATCCGATGGTCGACTTGAATATAACGATGAGCCAAGAATGAGACACAAGGAATTATACTGGTTCAGCCCTCCCAAAGGATAATAGGTCGACGTCCAGTGTGTGGTGTTCTTCCTTAGGGTGGATGATGAACAAGAGTTACAAAGGAGTGTGCTAGAGTTCTCCTCCTGGGATCGGATCTCTCCTCCCCCTTGGCCCCGTCGCCCTGCCCTCCCTTTTATAGTTCAAGAGGGGCAGGAACAGATGAGATTGGGGGCCATGAAAGCTAAGACTAAGAGAGACAATAGGTGAGATACAAAGAATATCTGATAAAGTACATGTTGGTCTGCTAGGTCCTGTACACCATGGGCATCTTGTACTCCTGTTAGCTCTAGGATCCTACTTCTATGCCGCCAGGTGGTGTCAGATGCTGCCGGGCTATCTCCTTCCTCTTCCTCCGTGCCTGCCAAGTTTCCTCCCGAGGATGCTCGAGGTCGGGTGACGAGTCGGGGTCGAGAGAAGGGGCCGAGGTCGGACTCAGGGGAAGGCAGGAATGCCCGACTCCCGTGGGGGTCGGGCTCTCGGTCACATCTCGAGGAAACTCGGTTTGACTTCTGTCGGGTTTCAATCCGGGTTTTTGAGGCACCCCGGGGTGACACCTCCTGCAATGGCCGATATCGATCGTGCGGTTTGCCAGAGTATGTTTTTCATCGAAGTCGAAGGTTGATGAGGATGTGTTGAATGGTATAATCCCCTTGCTGGCCATTGGAGGACTTGTCTTAGCGTTTTCAGCTAGATGGAAGTGGGTGGAGCTCGGACGAATGGAGAAGATGAGATTAGATGGGAATTCCTAAGAGAATGTTTTTTCTATTATCCTGAATAACCTTGGATCAGGCCTATCTTACAAAGGAAGGAATACAGATGTATGAGAGAAAATTGGAGTGGAGTGGTGCCTGGGGTGGTTCGGCCGAACCCCTATGGGCCCCACTTTGCTCCAACTTTTCCTGAGGGAAAGAATAACCTAAGGGGAACAGGAAAAAGCTAGTCTAGCTAAAGATAATCTAAGATAACTAAGGCAAAGCATCTAAATCAAACAATTCTATAGCATCTACCTCTTTCTCTAGATTATCAACAGGATCAAGAAAAACTTTTAAACAATGACCATTTACCTTAAAATGTTACCTTCGTCATTTTGAAGTGTGATTTCTCCGTGCGATAACGTGTTGATGACGGTAAATGGTTCTTCCCATTTGCTCCGAAGTTTTCCATGATTGAATAGCTTGACTCTCGAGTTGAATAACAGAACCTTGTCCCCAGGTTTGAATTCCTTCGGCTTGATCTACTTATTATGCCATATTTTTGTTCTTTCCTTGTAGATCATGGCATTGTGATACGCCTTATCTCCCCATTCCTCTAGCTCAGAGAGTTGCATCTTTCGCCGGGCTCCGGCTTGATTAAAATCCATGTTCCACTTTCGGATAGCCTAGTATGCCCTATGCTCCAACTCGACTGGTAAATGGCATGTTTTTCCGTATCCGAGTTGATAGGTTGACATGCCGAGTGGTGTCTTGTACGCAGTCCGATATGCCTAGAGTGCATCAGGTAGCTTCAACTTCCATGACTTTCCCATTTCCTGAACAGTCTTCTGCAGAATGTTTTTATATGTTTGTTCGATGTCTCAGCTTGACCACTAGTTTGGGGGTGATATGGAGTTGCCATGTTGTGCTGGGCTCCAAGCTCATTCAAGAAGTTTTGGAATGTCTTATTGATGAAATTGAGAGCATTCGTCACTTATCACCATCCTTGGTGTTCCATACCGAGGAAACATGATTTCATGAAACATCTTTTGGGCATGTTTGGCCTCAACAGCTCTGCAAGGCATAGTTCTACCCATTTGGATACGTAATCGACTGCCATGAGGATGTACTCGCAATCATAGGACCTTGGGAAAGGTCCCATGAAATCAATACCCCATACATAAACGAGTTCTACTTGAAGATTGTATGTAAGGGGCAATGCATCGCGAGCACTTATCCCACCATGTTTCTGGCATCTCCTGCACTTTCGAATGAATTCTTTGGTGTCTTCATACATAGTTAGCCAGAAAAACCCACTCTGCCATATCTTGGCATGTGTTTGGAATGCACCGTAGTGCCTTCCGTACGGGGCCGCATGGCATTTCTCAATGATCTGGGTGGCTTCGACTGTCGGGATGCATCTTCTTAATAGTCCATCAGCGCATACCCTATATAGATAAGGTTCCTCCCAAAGCTGACGACGACTCTCATAGATGAGCTTCTTTTTGTTTCCCCTGGTGGGACATATCCGGTGACTATGAAGTTCACTATGTCCACATACCAAGGACTAGAGTCCGTTAATTTTAGTAGCATATCATCTCGAAGGAAATCATTGATTGGCAGTTCCTCCACGTTAGTATAATGCATATGAGACAAATGATCTGCTATCGAATTCTCTACTCCCTTTTTATCCTTGATTTTAATGTCAAATTCTTGGAGTAAGAGAATCCATCTTATTAGCCTCGATTTAGCTTTTTTGTTAGTGAGCAGGTATTTTAAGATAGCATGATCAGTGTAAATTGTTACCTTAGCTCCCACTAAGTAAGATCTAAACTTACCGATAGCAAAAACAACAGCAAGAAGCTCTTTTTCAGTGGTAGCATAATTAAGTTGAGCTCCTGTTAGAGTTTTGCTAGCATAGGCTATAGCATTGTGCTTTTTATCCTTGGTTTGACCAAGGATTGCTCCTACTGCAACACATCATTTCAAATGGCAGCGACCAATCGGGAGGTTGAATTATAGGAGTAGAGATGAGTGCTTCTTTGACAATATTAGAGGAGCGCAGACACTCATCATCGAAATCAAAGGGGACATCTTTATCTAAGAGGATTCGTGAGGGGTCTAGCGATTTGAGAGAAATCCTTAATGAATAGTTGGTAGAACCCTGCATGACCTAAGAAGCTTTAGATTCCCTTGACATAGATAGGTGGTGCAAGTTTTTTGATAACATCGATTTTGGCTTTGTCCACCTCTATCCCTCTCTCGGACACAAGATGCCCAAGAACTATTCCTTCACGGACCATGAAATGACACTTCTCCAAATTAAGTAGCAGGTCCTTTCCCTTGCACCTTTATAGGTCCTTATCTAAATTCTTGGCATGAAGGAGTTTCAAGACATCTTTTTTCACCACTTCTCTCATTGCATTATTTAACCTCCTTTGAGGTTTTCTAGAAGGTGTGAGAGTTGAGTCTGTAGGGATGGGATGCGTGCAGAGAGCGGGAATTATCCCTTTGAAGTCTTGGAGTGAGTAGCCTAGAACAGTTTGATGCTTAAGTTTGGAAGTTTCATCTTCGAAAAGATTGTCACTAATAATGACAAGCGACTCCATATCTTAGTGTAGAAAAGCGTATTGAAGGTCAGAAGGTAGAGGTTTTAGCTCTATTGGAGGTCGTGATGGTGGTTCAATCTTGGGGAGCTTGATTGTCTCTCTAGAATCGTATGTTTCTTGAGTAAAGAAGTGAGCTTCTTTCTCAAGGACAGATTCTAGGGATTCAAAAGGAGAAACCTCCAAAACTTTCTCGATAGGCTCATACTCAGGAGAGGGTTCGGCTATGGTATTCATAGCTCTAGAAATAGGAATGAAAAATGATTCTCTCCCGAGTTTAATGTTGAGGACTCCTAGTGTCGGTGCATCCCAGAAAAGCTTTTCAAACGGATGCCTGATCAGAATGTCGAAGTCTAGAACTTTGAACACATGAAAGTCTAGGATTGCCTCAAGATTCTTGTGACTGTTAGTCACGTTTTGCAGAATCCCATAACTTTCTAAAATACCTCCAGAAGGAGTTTTGAAAGTGTTATTGGTCGGGGTCAAAGATTCGTCACCCAAAAGTGCTAACGCTAAGGAATCAGATAAAATATTTGCCCTAATGATGGGATTGTAGAGAACCTCAACTAGATTTCCCCTTATGTTGCAATGAATTGTTGACGAAGGTGAACTAATCCGAATTGCTTCGGATGACAACACACATTCTTTCAACCATTCATGGCTCATAATGATCGTTAACCCTTGTACAATCTCCCTAAGGAATTTATCCTCGAAAGGTAGAGGAGGAGAAACAAGACCTAGTAGTCTCTTTTTGCAGAAGAAATTTGAGGTGTTTCCATAATCTTCGAAAAGATCGTCCTCGAATATTAAAGGAAACTCCGAAGGTTGAGTTTCTTCCTCCTTCGGTGTATTTGGTTCGGGTGAGGATTCTACAGTTGGATCTTGGGATGTGTATGGTAAAGAATCAGATTCGGCTTGAGAGTGATCCTCATCGCTTGCCTTAACTTCTTCCGGTGGTGGTTCACGATATTCTTCGAAGAAGGATGTGTTCTCTAAGATATGACTTAGGATTTCCCTTCCTTCCATAGGAGTTTGATGTGATAATGAACCGCTGGCTGCAATGTCAAGGTATAGGGCATATTCCTTGCCAAGTCCTGACCAGAAATATTGTAACAACACATGGTCGGGTAAAGACAAGTCAGGGCCAAATAGGATTAGAGTTAGGAACTTAGCCCAGGCTGCACCTATAGTCTCCTAATCATTCTGCTAAAAGCTGAGAACTTCTACTCGCGAAGATGTGATACGGGTTAGTGGGAGAAAAGCAAGACAAACACAATATCTCAAACTCTCGCAGATGGTGGTATGGGTTTTCGTTATCGTGGCCAGAGAAGGATTGCTCCCGAACCATGGCTATAAAGCCAGAACGGAGTTCATAACTGTGGGAGGTGTCACCCTGGGGTGCCTCAAAAACCCAGATTGAAACCCGACAAAAGTCAAACTTAGTGTCCTCAGGATGTGACCGATTGTAACATCCTGAAAATCGAAGAAACTGAAATCGGAACGTAAAAATCGGAACTTTCAAAAACCTTCGCTTGTTGCTTCTTCCTCGAGTTTGTTGCTTCTTATTTGCCAGCTCAGTTGCATAAATCTAGTTGTGATCAATTCCATTTCGGTGTTTGGGGATGATTTGGAGTTTGTCGGAAAGAAAAATGCGAAAGTCCGTATTAGGGATTTTAAAAGAAATCAGAGATAGGATAAGGATTTATGAAAATGCGAATTTGTGAAATAGAGTATTAATTGTGGAGGGTGACAGATAAATTAGGACACAAAATAAATAATAAAATATTTGGAAGTCGTACTCGAATCTGGGAAATTTTTGAAAAATAAAATAGGGAATTATGAAATTAGGAAAAAGGGATTTAAATAAATAAATATGAAAAATATGGTGGGAAAATAAAAGTGGAGAAAAAGTTGAAAATATTATATTAAAAATTATTTTTGAAATATAGGAATTTATTTTGGAATTTTTAGAAGAGGGGAAAATTGAAATAGGAATTAAAAATCAAAAATCGGGAAAATTGATAAATGACACTATTCATATTGCGCCATGTGTTCGACGCCGTACCGCGCCCGCCCGCGTGCGCTCTGGCCCTACCCCGCGCGTGCCACGCGCCGCGCGCACGCACGCCCGTGCCTTGGCCCCGCCGCGCCGCGCGCCCTCGCCGCCACGCGCCCGTGCACGCGCCCGCCCGCCGCGCCGCACGCCTCGCCGCCACGCGCTCGCCGCGCCGGACCCCCACGCCGCGCGCGCATCGTGCCGGACCCCGCCCGCGCCCCGCTCCGCCCGCCGCGCCGCGCCCGTCCGGACCCCGCCGCGTCCCGCTCGCCGCGCCACGTCGCAAGCGCCGCGCCCGGCCCGGCTTCCGGCGCGCCGCCGCATGGCAACCGCCGAGCCGTGCTGCGCCGGCCCTCCCTCTTCTCCCGCCTCGGCCGCGGCTATAAAAGGGGGCGAAACCCCCCACTTCCCCTCACACCGCCGCCGCCTCTCTCCTCCCTTCCCGAGCCAAAAGCGCCGTCGCCACCGTGCGCCGAGGTCCCCGTGCCCCACCGCACCACCCGAGGTCCGCCGTCGCCGGAAAGCCCCACCGCCGCCCTCTTTTCCCCCATGCGCTCACGCCGCCGCCGCCTCTGTTTCGGCCAAACCTCGGTCGAACACGTTAAACGCAATGAACAGTGGCGCTGGAAAAAGAAAAGAAAAAAAATAAAATAAAATAAAATAGGAAAATTTTGGAAAAATTTTAGAAAATTTGGAAAAATATTTTGGGAAGATTTGAGTAAAATTTTGGGCAAAATTAAAGTATATTTTTGTATGTTTTCTCGGTGCGAAAATTTGGAAATCAAATCCGGACTTTTCCGAAATTACGTTTTGCGACGTTTTTGCATCCGAATTTCGTTTAGATCTTTCTCGCCATTTAAAAATGTTTCTCTTTGTGCTCGGACCTTCAAAACCTCTAGCACCAATCCCTCCGCGGATATTTTCAAATCCGTTTTCTTGAGCAAATCACGATCGTCGTTTTGCGAAAACCCTAAGTCGTCGACCCGATGACGTAACTTGGAGTTTTCCAGGGCGATCGTAGTACAAACTTAAGTAGGAAGTTGGGCTTAGCGCTTGGAATCGTTTCTGAGACTTTTTCGAATCTTTTCGACATTTCGGTGTTGTATGGGATTCTAATCGGAATCGATTGATTTTTCGCACGTACGAGTAGCACCTGAAGAGACCGGCATCGACCCCGTTGAAGACACCACCCCTCAAGCGTGCGAGCAAGGCAAGTCATCACACTCTTTGAACATATTGATCCTACTTTGCGAAATGATGTTGATTTTAATTGCAAAATTGCATGCTTACACAGATATGTACCTATGGTTGATATTTCCTGCCTTGATGTTGATTACCATTAGAATTATTCTTTGTAACCTTCGATGTGATATGACCGGAGGCTAACTTCGGTAAAAATGCTTAGACCTGCGTATACTAGATCCCTGCATACTCATGATTTTACAAGAAAGCTTTGTGCTTGGGCAACTACCTTAGGCAAGGTAGTTGAAATGCGGCCTGTGGAGACATGAGCACCACATGGCCATGAGAATGATGAACTAAGTTTGATGAAAATTGAAAATGCTATACAAATGTTTTAGACTGGGGCGGCTGGATGATTTGGGTGGATTCCAGAAAAGGCAAGTGCCGACCCTGGTCAATTAAGGACCGAGCCATGAGATAGCCGGGAAACAAGCCAGTACAACCGTACTTCTCGAATGGGTACAGACCTAGCTGACTAGATAGCCGAGCGGAGGCAGTATCCTTGCATAGATGGTTCTTTATGATGTGGTTTATGTGATGAGGATGAGGCTGTGGCCTATGCTGTGAATGGTGGAATTAAATCGATATTAATTGAACTTAAAGATTGAGGAAGTTTTCTCTTACCCCAGGTGCGCCAGAACTCCTCTCACTGCTAGAAAATGATGGCTAGAGTGCATGAGGGCTTAAGTTCATGGAGCGGGTACTGCCAAAGTGAGGTTATCGAAAGGCTTTGCCGTGACCGTCTCATGTGTTGGGACGTAGGCTCATTCGTTGGGCTGTCGCGGAGTACAGGTAAAGTGTACATCCACTGCAGTGTGAATGAATCAATCTATTCGAATAGCCGTGCTCGCGGATATCGAGCATCGTGACAAGACTTTCGCTTGGCTAGACTTTAAACTTAAAACTGCTCGGATGGGTTTTGCATGATGATTTCATTCGCTGGTGGATCAACTTCTCGAGATGCGAGAAGGGGTGGATTTCCCCAGAAAATCATGACGAATCGGAGGCGGGAAGCCATCCTTGGAATCACGATGGATGTTAGAAACAACCGTCGCCGAATTAATGAACTATGGAACTAAAAACTGACTTGGCTAGTTGTTAGGCTTGTGAAAAGAATTATGAAAATTGGCTTTATGCAAAAGAGCTCCAGCCATTCTTTGGATAACCCTATCATATGCATCACTTCTGTGTTGACTTGCTGAGTACGGTTGATACTCACCCTTGCTATACGCACAAACCTTCAGATGGTGGGAATGAAGAATCGGAGGATCCTTACGCCTACTACCAGGGAGGCGAAGATGTCGATGGCGCTTACTAGGTCTTAGCCCCGGTCGTTGCCTGTGGCAACTGACATGCCGCTGCCTCTATTCTGCTGCCGTATCTAATTTCTGCTTTTGTGTTGTATTCGGACCATGAGGTCCTGTGTGTTGAACATTGCCTTCGGGCCTATGGTTGTAATAACTTCATTGTAAGACTATTCATGCATGCGCACCTGATTATTCAGTACTGTATTCGTGGGTACCAACTACTCGATCCAGGGAAATGGTACTAAGAACACGAAAGATTCCCGTTCCAAAAACGGGGTCCACGAGCTGGTATCGAGCCATGCGACCGTAGGATAAGACCAATTGGCGCCCTACCCCTGACTAGTTGGTTAAAGGGAAGTATCCCTACGTAGGACCATTTCCCAACTATTATTTCCGAAAATACAAATATATCTTTCTATGTCTCGTATTTCCTTTTCTTTACCAAATGGTTTTGATGATAGCTCTCTCCCTCTAACCCTAAGTTGCCTTCAAAAGCGAGATGTCGAACCATGTGGGAGCCGGGAAATCACCATCCCAAGAGACGAGGGATTCGTGGCACGCTTCGAGTCATTGCGTGGTGTTTAAGATATCCGAAACCACCCACTTACCAAATCAAGAGGCATGGCTCCGAAGGATATCCAGCATGGGAAGCAGTAGTCTCCGTGGAAGCCCGCATGGGAAGTGAAACACCTTTCTGCTTTCACACCCGCTATCACCGAGATTTAGCGGAAGCAGCCATTCAAGATGCGGCCCGTGAAGCATTTCTTCGCCTTAATGCGATACACCATGCTGAACTTACAGTGACAGAGTTCGTGCACCATCCCTATCGCGAGGAAGGCAACCCAGTTTGCACCGTGGAAGCCACCCCCTGCTGCTATAACCCTATGGTCACACGTCTATCACGCTGGGCAGAGACGGCGGATGACTGCTACGAAGAAGCCTAGCTCGAGATCAACGACCAGCAGCAACGCCTCAATGATCTGGTCGAGAGCCACCAAGGCTGTGGGGATCGGATCAACATGCTGCAGTCTCAGCTGCAGGCCAACGGTGCCCAATATGAGCAGCTCTCGGACCGTTACATGGCCCGTGGGGAAGCCCTGGTAGAGCTGGAGGAGCAGCTCAGGAGGAGCAAGCAACAAGTCGACCAGCTGGAGGAACAGCTGCGCTCCCGCCCTGTCCATGCTGCAGGTACTTCCACCGGAGTTGTACCAACACCTCCTGCTCCTGTGCCCGACCACTACTACCTTATGACTCCAGCATGCTTGGATACCTTTCAAGCCATGATGGAGCAAGCTTTTATGTTGAGCACAGAGCCGGCGCCGTACCTGATAGACCCCACAGCTGCCACTTCCATGGGGCCCACCTCAAACTCAGTAGGAGTTCCATCCGAGCCTGGATCGGGAGAGGAGAACCCCATCCAGATCCACACCGACTCTGAGTCTGAGGCGGAACCTATGGAGATCAAATGGGAGTCCAGCGACACCGATCCAATGGAGGAGGAAGCTCCCACTCGTCGCCTGACTCATACCGGAGGTCCCCTCACCCGCAAGACCGCTCGCAAGAGTACACGGCCACCGAGCAGGAAGATTCAGCATGACTCCGGGGCCACCACCTCCGAGCCATGGTGTCTCCGATTTGCTTCAGCAGAGGATCACCCCCTTCCTGCACCTGGCTCCTGCGGATGGTTGGAGGATTAGGCGAGAGGACCACCCCAGCTTGGTCTCGCTTTGGACGGTTCGGCACCAAGGACCACACTCTATCTCCCTCCCCCTTAATAGTTAATGCGGTAGGACGATGTAGTTGTTGTATCATGGCATGAGGGACTGTGCATGTACGTCAAGTGTACCCTTTGATGTAATATGATGGACCTAAGTATCGCTTTGTGGTATCCTAATTAATGAGCTTATTATTTTACCATGCTTGTTGGTTGAAGATCATTTAAAAACAACTTGAGGAAAAATCACCTAGGAACCATGACCTTAACAGGTCCGATCCCTTAATTCATCTATCTTCTTCAGATGGCGCATCACCGCAGAGCCGCAGCCACCAACGAGAACCCGAGCCCAACCCCTCCACTCTGGCGGAGGTTATGGCTTTACAACCCAACTGCTCCAAGCAATTGCCAACAACCAGGGAAGTCGAGGAGGATCAAGTTTAGGAGAGTTCATGCGAGCTAAGCCACCAACCTTCTCCACAGCCAAAGAACCCATGGATGCTGAGGATTTGTTGAGGGTGATCGAGAAAAAGCTAACTCTCGTCCGAGTTCGAGAAGCAGATAGAGTTATCTTCGCCACTAGCCAGCTAGAGGGTCCCGCAAGTGACTGGTGGGACACCTACAAGGAAACGCGAGCTGAAGATGCCGGAGAACCGACATGGGAAGAATTCACGCCTGCGTTCCGTGAAAATTTCGTACCAGCTGCAGTTATGAGGATGAAGAAAAATGAGTTCCGCAGGCTGCGCCAAGGAAACACAGGTATAAGAGTACCTGAACAAGTTTACCCAGCTTGCCCGTTACCCCACAAGTGACCTGGCAGACGAGGAAGAGAAGATGGATAAATTTATCGAGGGACTAAACGATGAGCTGAGAGGACCGATGATCGGACAAGACCACACCAGCTTCCAAAGCCTCATCAACAAGGTCATACGGCTTGAACACGACCAAAAGATGGTAGAAAATAACCGCAAAAGGAGGCTTGCTATGGCCCGCCCAATTCAGGGAGTGCCACAACGTCCCAAGGGAGCCACCCCGTCTGGATGGAAGCCAAACGTTCCGGCATGGCCGGTCGTTCCCCGCCCCGACCATGCAAACAGGCCAGCTACACCTCGGTTCGTACACCGACGCCAACCCTAGCCGCTCCAGGAAGAAGGAACGTGAACTGCTTCAATTGTGGAGAATTCGGGCACTACTCCAACAATGCCTGCCCCAAACCACGCAACACTCCTGTGCGCACCGGCGCCAATGCAACGGCCGTCCAAGGAACCCCACCCTGCTGCGGGACGCGTCTGCCAGACCCCGCTACCCAACGAGGCCGCCACCGGGTTTCGACGTGGCCGGTGAATCATGTGCGGGCTGAAGAAGCTCGGGAGGATCGGAGCGTGCCGATGGGTATGTTCTCTATCAACTCTACCCCAGTTAAAGTCTTCTTTGATTCTGGAGCCTCGCATTCATTCATATCTTCCCAAGTAAGCAAACAACACCACCTACACCAAGTAGAACTTAAGAGACCTATGTTGGTACACTCACCTGGGGGAAACATAACCGTACCCCATGCTTGCATCAATGTGCCCATACGGATTAGGGACGTGGTGTTTCTTTCAAACCTTATGGTACTATCACCCCAAACCATTGATATCATACTCGGGATGGATTGGTTGACCAAGAATAATGGAATCATAGACTGCAGTCGAAGGGAAGTTACGGTATCCACCCCATGGGGATCACCAATGAGCATAACTATGGACCAAAACCCGAAGCTATGCGAGCAAGCTGCGGGAGTATTCACCATGCTACCTCTAAGCGGAATGCCAGTAGTACAAGAATACCCGGACGTATTCCTCGAGGAATTGCCCGGAATGCCCCCGGATCGCGACATAGAGTTTATCATCGACCTAATGCCTGGTACTGCCCCCATATCCAAGAGACCTTACCGAATGCCGGCCAACGAGTTAGAAGAACTCAAGAAGCAAATCCGAGAACTACAAGAGAAAGGATTTGTACGCCCCAGTTCTTCTCCTTGGGGAGCTCCAGTACTCTTCGTCAAGAAGAAGGATGGGAGTATGAGGATGTGTGTGGACTACCGATCATTGAATGAAGTGACTATCAAAAACAAGTACCCACTACCTCGTATCGATGACCTATTCGATCAACTTAAGGGTGCGCAAGTGTTCTCAAAGATTGATCTTCGGTCGGAATATCATTAGTTGAAGATTAGAGCCGGAGATATTCCCAAAACGGCGTTCTCTACACGTTACGGCTTATACGAGTTCACAGTAATATCCTTTGGATTGACCAATGCCCCGGCATATTTTATGAATCTGATGAACAAGGTATTCATGGAATACCTGGACAAATTCGTGGTGGTATTTATCGACGATATACTTATCTACTCCAAGAATGATGAGGAGCATGCGGATCATCTACGACTCTTGGAAAAACTACGAGAGCACCAGTGTATGCAAAATTTAGCAAATGCGAGTTCGGCTCAAGGAAGTCGCTTTTCTTGGCCACGTGGTCTCAGGCGGAGGAGTAGCGGTAGACCCCGCCAAGGTCGAAGCTGTCACGGAATGGAAGGCACCCAAGTCAGTAACGGAAGTTCGGAGTTTCTTGGGCTTGGCCGGGTATTACCGAAGGTTCATCGAAGGGTTTTCCACCGTAGCCCGACCTATGACTCAACTTCTGAAGAAGGAAAAGAAGTTTGAATGGAACGAGAAGTGTCAAGAAGCCTTTGACCAACTAAAAGAAAAGTTAACCACCGCCCCAATCTTAACTTTACTTGACAACCGGAAGGATTTCGTGATGTACTGTGATGCGTCTCGGCAAGGACTAGGAGGCGTGTTAATGCAGGATGGGAAGGTCGTAGCGTATGCCTCGCGACAGTTACGACCCCACGAGGAGAACTATCCCACACACGACCTGGAATTAGCCGCGGTTGTTCACGCATTAAAGATCTGGAGACACTACCTGATCGGGAACCACTGTGATGTATATACTGATCACAAGAGCTTGAAATACTTCTTTACTCAATCCGATCTCAACCTACGACAGAGACGATGGTTGGAATTGATCAAAGATTACGATCTAGGAATCCATTACCATCCCGGCAAGGCAAATATAGTGGCCGATGTGTTAAGCCGCAAAGCCCAGTGCAACCATATGGGAATGGAAGGTATGGCCAGTGAGCTCCAAGAAGAAATGGCTCGACTTAATCTGCACCTGATTCCTCACGGAGAAGCAAAACTGAAATCCAACCCCTTCTGAGGACTCAAATAGAAGAAGCCCAAAAGGGAAATGAGGAAACCCAGGAAATCAAAGAACGCATGGCCGCTGGACGCGCTAAGGAATTTTTGGTAGACGACAAGGGAATCCTGTGGTACAAGAAAAGAATCTGCGTGCCTGAACAAGGTGGTTTGAGAGGGTTGATCTTAAAAGAAGCACACGAATCGGCATATTCGTTACATCCAGGAAGCACGAAAAATGTACCAGGATTTGAAGGGAGAATACTGGTGGCCCAATATGAAGAGAGATGTAGCCGAATACGTAGCAGTGTGCGATGTATGCCAAAGGGTGAAAGCTGAGCATCAACGACCAACAGGCTTACTACAGCCGCTAAGGATTCCCGAATGGAAATGGGACGAGATAGGCATGGATTTCATAGTTGGACTACCCAAAACTACGACTGGTTACGATTCCATTTGGGTAATAGTAGATCGGCTCACCAAGACCACCAGGTTTATTCCCGTAAAGACTAACTACAACAGTGCCAAGCTAGCAGAACTATACATGAGTAGGATTGTATGTCTCCATGGTGTACCAAAAAGGATTATATCGGATCGTGGTACCCAATTCACATCTCATTTTTGGAGCAAAGTTCACGAGGCACTCGGAAGTCACCTTGCCTTCAGTACCGCTTACCACCCACAGACCGACGGGCAGACTGAAAGGACAAATCAAGTGCTGGAATATATGCTGAGAGCCTGTGCGTTGGATTTCACCATGGATTGGGAGAAATGTTTACCGTACACCGAGTTCTCCTACAACAACAGCTACCAAGCCAGTCTGAAGATGTCACCAAACGAAGCCCTATTTGGTCGCCGATGCCGGACCCCATTGATGTGGTCAGAAACTGGAGAACGAGCCGTATTCGGGCCTGACATAATCAAAGAGGCCGAAGAAAAGGTTCGCCTGATCCGGGACCGATTACAAGCTACCCAATCACGACAAAAGAGCTACGTGGATACCCGACGAAGAGAATTAGAATTTAAAGAAGGTGACTATGTGTATCTGAAGGTCTCACCACTACGGGGAACTTAGAGGTTCAAGGTCAAAGGGAAACTCGCACCAAGATACGTGGGCTCATTCTTAATAAACGCTAGAAGAGGTGAAGTGGCCTACCAGCTGGAGCTGCCCGAGAACCTCACCGATGTCCACCCAGTATTCCACGTGTCGCAGTTGAAGAAATGTCTGCGGGTGCCAGAAGAGCAAGCTCCTTTGGAAACCATCCATGTCCACAGTGATCTTACCTACCCAGAGCATCCAATCAAGATACTGGACGAGGCAGAAAAGAAGACACGGACCAAGTCATGGCGCAAGTACAAAGTGCAATGGAGCAACCACACTGAAGAGGAGGCTACCTGGGAGATCGAGGATTTCCTCAAAACGGAATACCCACACCTGCTCAGCAACCGGTAAGAAATCTCGGGGACGAGATTTATTGTTAGGGGGGTAGGTTTGTAACATCCTGAAAATCGAAGAAACCGAAATCGGAACGTAAAATTGGAACTTTCAAAACCTTCGCTTGTTGCTTCTTCCTCGGGTTTGTTGCTTCTTATTTGCCAGCTCGCTTGCATAAATCTAGTTGTGATCAATTTCCTTTCGGTGTTTGGGATGGTTTGGAGTTTGTCGGAAAGAAAAATGCGAAAGTCTGTATTAGGGATTTTAAAAGAAATCGGAGATAGGATGTGGATTTATGAAAATGCGAATTTGTGAAATAGAGTATTAATTGTGGAGGGTGAAAGATAAATTAGGACACAAAATAAATAATAAAATATTTGGAAGTCGTACTCGGAATCGGGAAATTTTAGAAAAATAAAATAGGGAATTATGAAATTAGGAAAAAAGGATTTAAATAAATAAATATGAAAAATATGGTGGGAAAATAAAAGTGGAGAAAAAGTTGAAAATATTATATTAAAAATTATTTTTGAAATATAGGAATTTATTTTGGAATTTTTAGAAGAGAGGAAAATTCAAATAGGAATTAAAAATCAAAAATCGGGAAAATTGATAAATGACACTGTTCATATTGCGCCATGTGTTCGACGTCAGTACCGCGCCGTACCGCGCCCGCCCACGCGCGCCACGCGCCGCGCGCACGCACGCCCCACGCCTTGGCCCCGCCGCGCCACGCGCCGGCCCGCCCGCGCCGCACGCCTCACCGCCACGCGCCGCCGCGCCGGACCCTCCACGCCGCGCGCATCGTGCCCGGACCCCGCCCGCGCCCGCGCTCCGCCCGCCGTGTCGCGCCCGTCCGGACCCCGCCGCGTCCCGCTCGTCGTGCCACGTCGCAAGCGTCGCGCCCGCCCGGCTTCCCGCCGCCGCATGGCAACCGCCGAGCCGTGCCGCGCCGGCCCCCTCTTCTCCCGCCTCGGCCGCGGCTAAAAGGGGGCGAAAACCCCCACTTCCCCTCAAACCGCCGCCTCCTCTCTCCCTCCCTTCCCGAGCCAAAAGCGCGTCGCCACCATGCGCCGAGGTCCCCCGTGCCCCACCGCACCTCCCCGAGGTCCGCCGTGGCCGTAAGCCCCGCCGCCGCCCTCTTTTCCCCATGCGCTCGCGCCGCCGCCTGCTTTTGGCCGAACCTCGGTCGAACACGTTAAGCGCAATGAACAGTGGCGCTGGAAAAGAAAAGAAAAAAAATATAAAATAAAATAAAATAAAATAAAAAATAAAATAGGAAAAATTTGGAAAAATTTTAGAAAATTTGGAAAAATATTTTGGGAAGATTTGAGTAAAATTTTGGGCAAAATTAAAGTATATTTTTGTATGTTTTCTCGGTGCGAAAATTTGGAAATCAAATCGGACTTTTCCGAAATTACGTTTTGCGACGTTTTGAATCCGAATTTCGTTTAGATCTTTCTCGCCATTTAAAAATGTTTCTCTTTTGTGCTCGGACCTTCAAAACCTCTAGCACCAATCCCTCCGCGGATATTTTCAAATCCGTTTTCTTGAGCAAATCACGATCGTCGTTTTGCGAAAACCCTAAGTCGTCGACCCGATGACGAAACTTGGAGTTTTCCGGGGCGATCGTAGTACAAACTTAAGTAGGAAGTTGGGCTTAGCGCTTGGAATCATTTCTGAGACTTTTTCGAATCTTTTCGACCTTTTGGTGTTGTATGGGATTCTAATCGGAATTGATTGATTTTTCGCACGTACGAGTAGCACCTGAAGAGACCGGCATCGACCCCGTTGAAGACACCACCCCTCAAGCGTGCGAGCAAGGCAAGTCATCACACTCTTTGAACATATTGATCCTACTTTGCGAAATGATGTTGATTTTAATTGCAAAATTGCATACTTACACAGATATGTACCTATGCTTGATATTCCCTGCCTTGATGTTGATTACCATTAGAATTATTCTTTGTAACCTTCGATGTGATATGACCGGAGGCTAACTTCGGTAAAAATGTTTAGCCCTGCGTATACTAGATCCCTGCATACTCATGATTTTACAAGAAAGCTTTGTGCTTGGGCAACTACCTTAGGGAAGGTAGTTGAAATGCGGCCTGTGGAGACATGAGCGCCACATGGCCATGAGAATGATGAACTAAGTTTGATGAAAATTGAAAATGCTATACAAATGTTTTAGACTGGGGCGGCTGGATGATTTGGGTGGATTCCGGAAAAGGCAAGTGCCGACCCTGGTCAATTAAGGACCGAGCCATGAGATAGCCGGGAAACGAGCCAGTACAGCCGTACTTCTCGAATGGGTATGGACCTAGCTAACTAGATAGCCGAGCGGAGGCAGTATCCTTGCATAGATGGTTCTTTATGATGTGGTTTATGTGATGAGGATGAGGCTGCGGCCTATGCTGTGAATGGTGGAATTAAATCGATATTAATTGAACTTAAAGATTAAGGAAGTTTTCTCTTACCCCGGGTGCGCCAGAACTCCTCTCACTTCTAGAAAATGACGGCTAGAGTGCATGAGGGCTTAAGTTCATGGAGCGGGTACTGCCAAAGTGAGGTTATCGAAAGGCTTTGCCGTGACCGTCTCATGTGTTGGGACGTACGCTCATTCGTTGGGCTGTCGCGGAGTGCGGGTAAAGTGTACATCCACTGCAGTGTGAATGAATCAATCTATTCGAATAGCCGTGCTCGCGGATATCGAGCATCGTGACAAGACTTTCGCTTGGCTAGACTTTAAACTTAAAACTGCTGGGATGGGTTTTGCATGATGATTTCATTCGGTGGATCAACTTCTCGAGATGCGAGAAGGGGTGGATTTCCCAGAAAATCATGACGAATCGGAGGCGGGAAGCCATCCTTGGAATCACGATGGATGGTAGACAGAACCGTCGCCGAATTAATGAACTATGGAACTAAAAACTGACTTGGCTAGTTGTTCGGCTTGTGAAAAAATTGTGAAAATTGGCTTTATGCAAAAGAGCTCCAGCCATTCTTTGGATAACCCTATCATATGCATCACTTCTATGTTGACTTGCTGAGTACGGTTGGTACTCACCCTTGCTATACGCACAAACCTTCAGATGGTGGGAATGAAGAATCGGAGGATCCTTACGCCTACTACCAGGGAGGCGAAGATGTCGATGGCGCTTACTAGGTCTTAGCCCCGGTCGTTGCCTGTGGCAACTGACATGCCGCTGCCTCTATTCCGCTGCCGTATCTAATTTCTGCTTTTGTGTTGTATTCGGACCATGAGGTCCTGTGTGTTGAACATTGCCTTCGGACCTATGGTTGTAATAACTTCATTGTAAGACTATTCGTGCATGCGCACCTGATTATTCAGTACTGTATTCGTGGGTACCAACTACTCGATCCAGGGAAATGGTACTAAGAACACGAAAGATTCCCGTTCCAAAAACGGGGGTCCACACCGATAGCCCGACACCCCCCGGGAGTCGGGCATTCCAGCCTTCCCTCAAGTCCGACCTCGGCCCCTTCTCTCGACATCGACTCATCGCCCGACCTTTAGCATCCTCGGGAGAAAACTTGGCAGGCATGGAGAAAGAGGGAGGAGATAGCCCGACAGCGTCTGACACCACTTGGCGGCACAGAAGCAGGATCCCAGAGCTGACAGGAGTACAAGGTGCCCACAGTGTACAGGACCTAGCAGAGCAACATGTACTTTATCAGATATTCTTTGTACCTCATCTTTTGTCTCTCTTAGTCTTAGCTTTCTTGGCCCCCAAACTCATCTGTTCCTGCACCCCTTGAACTATAAAAGGGAGGGCAGTGCGACGGTGCCAAAGGGGGAGGACAGATCCGATCCCAGGAGGAGAACTCTAGCACACTCCTTTGTAACTCTTGTTCATCATCCACCCTAAAAAAGAACACCACACACTGGACGTAGGCCTATTATTCTTCAGGAGAGCTGAACTAGTATAATTCCTTGTGTCTCATTCTTGGCTCATCGTTAGATTCGAGTCGACCATCGGATCCACGGAGGGCAGCTTCTCCATCACACTCTCTCTTCTACCTCCTTGGGGATCCCCCTTGGAGGACTGCCGACCCATTCGTCGATAATAACCAGATGAATGAATTGGTTCAAAATAAGATGGTGGCTCATAGAACTCGCCCTTCAGAGCGGATAGGCTTTGGTTGGCTTGCTCCATAATCTAAAAAGAGAAAATAAAATGATACGAGAATGACCTAGGCTCTAGGATAAAACAACAACCATTCCTCGGCAACGACATCAGAAATGCTTGTTGGTATTTCTTACAACCATAGATAAAATCCGTAAGCACACGGAATACTATTGTAGCACATCACCTAGGAAGTATTCCAAGGGTATCGAATTCACGAGCAACGGTGTGGATTATCAAAGGGTCAAGTTCGTCCAAGGACACCAAGAATATGTAGGTGGAGAGGTACAGAGAAGATTTGTATGGTTGAGATTCTAGATAGGTGGTAATTACTTTTACTTTGCTTACTTACTTCAGGCGTCGGCTTACACTCGGTCTACCGAGTGACTCTAGCCTACAGCTTTGGTCCCACCATCCTCTCCCTCACCTCTAGTCGTCCTCGCCGTGGTGAGCTCGCCCCTCCCTTTTTCCCTCCTTCCCCCCTCAGCCCAAATGTGTCGCCCCTCCCGTGCCATTTTCACACGCCGCTGGTGACCATAGGGTCCCGTGCGCCGCCGCACCGGGCCAACTCTCGGAGCCGTCGCCCTTTGCACATTGCCATAGGATCCACCCTCAGGTCAATCTGCGCTGTCTGCGTGTCGCCCCTACACCGTCCCACTTTGACGCCACCTGGCCGTAGCGCCGCCTCGCCCGCGTGTCTGCCACGTGGCTGCCGCGTAGGCGCCACGTGTGTGCCACGTGGTGCGTGCACTGTCATAGCCCAATTTTCGGTCGAGATTAAATATCATTAAATAAATCATTTTTCTATAAATTGAATGAAAAGAAAAGCAAATAATTCAAGTGAAATTATTGATGAAATTAAATTTTCCTTTAAAAATCATGGCTGGAAATAATTTTGAAATATTCTCCATGCCCTAAAATATTCTCGAAATTTTCGTGAAATTTTGGAGCTCCGAAAATAATTCTAATAATACAAAGAGAATTAAAGTAATTATTTAAATAAATAAATAAATCATTAAATGACCTAGTGATATTTTTATTAAGTACTTTGAGTGTCCATCTATTTTCAAGATTGTTTTTGAAATTTAAAGATCATTTATGTGATTAATTTAAATGAAAAACAAATTTAAAATCCTCCTCGCGCCCATTCCGCTTTTGGTCCCTCATGGCCCAGCCGGCCGACGCCGCCGCCTCTCTCTCCTCCATCGGCTTGGCCCAGCAGCGGCCCGGCTCCCTTCCACGAGCGCGAAAAAGTCCACTTTCCGTCCCCGCTTCCCCGAGCCACTAACCGGTGGGCCCCATCTATCAGCCTCTCTCCACTCTCCCCTAGCCGCCGAAAGGTGGGCCCCACCTGTCGGGTGTATCCCCAACCTCCCGCCCGCCTAACCCGGCCGTCGTGCCATTCCCGCCGCCGATCTCTTGCCCGCGCCACCGTTTTCCCCACACCTCTCGGCCTCCCTGCGCGTGCCCGCTTAACCCTAACGCCGCCGCCCGCTTTCCCCACTCGCGCCGCGCCCGCGCAACGACTGAAGCCAATTTACCTAGCCGCCCACCTTTTTAGCCACCTCAAACCGTCGCCTATCCCCGTCGTATCCGAGCCGGACTCCGCCTCCTCCACCTATAAATCGCATCCCCTCGAGCTTCTCTGTGTTTTCCCCGATTTGCCCGAGCCCGCCGTGCTCCCTAGCTCCTTCCCCGCGCTCGGCCTTGCTCCGCCACTCCGACCGCGCGCCACCACCGCCCCATGCCTCGTCGTCGCGCGTTGAGCCCACTACCGTCTTCCTTGCATCACGCCACACTCCAGTCACCACTTCCCATCGCCGGGCTGCCACTGAATCACCCCACCACCGCTATCCCGAGCCGGCGCCGTCCGTCCTCGCCTCCGGCCGCCACTTCCCATGCGTGTTGGTAAGCCACTACCTCCCCTCCTCTCTCTTCCTCTCTCTCGGCTGCCGTTCCAGAACCGCATTGTCCCTGTTTCGCTGTGTTGCGTCTCGCTGCCCCGCATGCGTCGCCGCTCTTCCTCGCCCGACCCCGCCACCCGCACACGTCGCCCGACCCCGTCGCAAGACCCCACAATGCACTATGTTCCTGCTCGACCCCGTTGGCCCAGCCTCGGCCCTGCCGTCCGATCTGCCTCTCAACAAATCAGGGCCGCCGGTCCTCATGGTCGCCCGATCCCCTTCGAGGTGATCCGGGCCATCCACGTGGTGGACCCATGGACCGGTCCCCATGGACCGGGCTCACCGTGGTCGCCGTGCGACGCCGTCGCGTTGACGCGCCCTTTGGTCCGCCGACGCGCCTGCGGTTGCCGACGCCACCGGCGCCCGTGCCACCGACGTTAGTCCCTCACGTTGACGTTAGTATCAGCCTTTATCCTTTGAAAAATAATGAAAAATTTCACAATAAATTATTTTAATTTCCGAATTTATTTAAATGGTCAAAATTTCTAAAACTCATATCTAATTCATGCGAACTCCAAATTGGGTCATTCAAATTGCAAAATTCATCTAAAATTGAGCTCTACATGTTTGTTTGTTTTTTATGTACTATTATTTGGTTTTTATTAGGATTTTTCCTTGTTTTATGTGCCAGCGTGTAGATTTCGCCGTTTCCGGAGTTCGTGCTCACGAGGAAAAGAGTCCACAAGTTTGTTTGAAGAAGCAAGGCAAGTCACATTTCCCTTGAAGCATGTTGATCCTATTTTATAAATGTTTTGTGTTTACAAATAAAGTGCATGTTTTGCTAATTACATGGAATGATGGAAATACTTATCTGTTTGCTTGTGTCATATTTACTTGTTATCCATTCCTTTGTCAACCTTTGGTGATAAATTGACTAGCTTTAGTCACTTATGTTGATTTTTTGCTAGAATTATATGTCTAGCCATGCTTAATTACCACTAGCTCACTAAATGGGATAATTTCACAATTTACTCTAATCTCTGATGAGCTGCAAGCTCGAAACATGTGGCCAAACTTATTGGTCATAATTATCAAAACTAAAATATGACTTAATGGTGGGCTGTGGATGCATGGTTTTGGATAGTCGCACCCATGACAATTAAGGACCGGTTCATGGGAAACCCTGGAAGAATTACATCTCTTACCACAAGCAAGAATGGGCAACTGCTTGACTCGTAGTATAGCTTTCTTCTAGCCGACGTACCCTAGTGAGGGTGGGTGTGATGGAGTTGGGTCGGCCTTGGTTAAAAGGGTTGATCAGCTACCGGATTCACCGCGGCACGCGGGGGGCTGCCCATTGCCTTTAGGGGAGTGGGGGCGAAACCTTGGTGTGGTACGATTGGTTAGGGGGAGTTATGCGAAAGGTCTTGTCATGATTTCCTCCTTTGTAGTATCATGGTGGTACTTTGGGGTATGATAACATGTGTGGAATCGTGTCTTGTGGATAAAGTTGCACACCTCTGATCAAAGTAAAACTATTCGAATAGTCGTGCATGCGGTTATGGGCGATCAACCAAATTCATTATAATTAGTCCCACCTTAATAGCTAGAATTAATGGAACTGGTTTAGTTTAGGTGGAATGGTTGGGCATGTTCAAACTGGGACAACGTTGTTCAGGGGTGGATAAAACATGACTCAACTCAATCAACTATTTTACTATTTTTTAAACATTAAATATTTGTAACTGCATTTATGCAAAATAGCCCAAGGCACACTTTGTTTCCCCCTTGCATGTCTGCATTTCTCGGTGTGACTTGTTGAGTACGGTGGTTGTACTCAACTTTGCGATTTTTCCTCATTTTAGAAGTGTAGTTCTTCTGAGTTAAAGATGGTGTTAGAAGATCAAGGCTGAGACCCCAGTTGAGTTTGCCTGTGGAGTGAAGTTGAAGTTTTGCTAGGATCGTCTTTCTTTTCCGCTGCTGTTTCTTTTGAGTGTAAGGATTAAGAGCCTCTTCAGTAAGTATTTTTATTTTTTGCTCTATTTTTACGTTTGGATCTGTGTATTAATTTGTTATTTTTGTGTACCCTAGATGATTCTTGCACAGGGATTTAATATGCAAAATAATCTAGAAATTTGGGATGAATTTTCGGGCGTGACACGCACCCCCCTTCGCTCATGGACTCAGTCCACCGTGAGTCGCCCTCTCGCGTGTCACTGCCAGGTTGGTCACGCCTGCCGGCACCGGTCTGCCCCCTCACTGACGTCATTCCCTAGGGCTTGTTGCACAATAAATCGATTATTCTTTTTCTGTTTATAGTAAAATCTAGTGAAACTACTAAAATTCATAGAAAATTCATCCGAGCTACATTTGAGTCCTTCAAATTGCAGAAAATTCATAAAAATGACTAGAATCCATTAAAATGGTTTTGATGACTGTTTCAGTAGACTTATAGCATGTTTGTTTGTGTGTTTTTTATCGCATAGATTCTGGCAGTTCCGATGCTCAAGTTTACTTCAAAGTAGTTGTAGAGATCCCCCACAAAGCAAAAGCAAGGTAAGTCATGCAGTCCACATTGATCATATTGTGTCTATTTGTAAAATACCTCGCTTTCTATTAAATTGCATTATTTTATAATGTCATGTGGGATGGGACCTATAGTACTCAGCTTAGTTTGATTACCCTAGGCCATTGATGACTTGAGATTTATATGACCAGATGTTGGATTAGAAAATGCTTAGTTATGCTTAGATCAACTAGCTCACTATGGGAAATATCACCGCTACTCTATAATGAGATTAACGAGGATGATTATGGACATGTACCACCATGGTATCAAACCAACTAAAATGTGACTAATTGTGGGCTATGAGTGCATGGTTTTGATATACGCACCCATGGCACTTAAGAACCAGTTCGCAGGAAACCCTTGAAGAATTAACATGCATACCACAAGCCAGCATGAGCAAAGGCTGAGCTTGTAGTGTAGCTTTTTCTTGTCCGACGTACTCAAGAAGGGTGAGCGTGATGGAGTTTGGATGGGCCCTACGATGGCCTCTGTGGCTTCTGGATTCACCTAGGCACAAGGGAGGCTCCCTACCCTGGATTTAGGGGTAGGGTCCAGACCTGCAATCTGGTATTGCTTGGTTAGGGAGGGTTATGCGAAGGGTCCTCTTACAGTTCCTTTTTCGGTATGTCGTAGTGGCATGTCGGCATACGAAAACGTGCCATGGGGCTGTGTCTTATGGGTACAGATGTACACCTCTGAGCAGAGTAAAACTATTCGAATAGTCGTGCCCGCAGTTATGGGCGATTAACTAGATTCACCATGATTAGTCCCATCTTTAATAATTTGACTTAATGGAACTAGCATAGGTCAGGTGGATGGGTTGGACATGTCTCAACGTGGTGTAGCGTTGGACAGTGATGTTTAATTCTGCTTAATTAAATTCAATAGTTTTACGGCTTTCAACCACTATCTTAAAATGTCTGCTTTATGCAAATGAACCCCTAGCCTCCTTTGGAATTACTTGCATTATACCTCCTTTTGGTATGACTTGCTGAGTATAGTGGGTAATACTCAGCCTTGCTTCATCTCCCCCACCTCAGAGCTGGAATACTGTTCGGATGATGGATATGTGGAGGAGTAAGCTTCGTCACTACTGTCGAGGATGTCCATGGAGTAGAGTCGCCACGCTGCAAGCGCAAAGATGTTAGGCTAGCTTGTTTTTATATTTCCAATGTATATGTAAGACTTTTATGATGTTTTATAAGACATGGATCTATGTATAAAATTGTCGTTTGTGTACACTAGCTGGTCCTGGACAGGGATGTAATACACATTCAGCTTGGAAAATTCCGGGCATAAATTTCTAGGCGTGACATGGGGCGACGAGATATGGGTGTACTGAGTCCGGTGAAAGAAGGAGGCGGCCCACACCCATCCCACAACTGCCGATAGCACCGCCGGCCCCCACCATCACCTTCATCTCTATCTCGTGCTCCCCTTCGCCTCCGGCCATGTCTCCTCGTGCCCGTGCAACGGTGCGTGGGCGTCCACAAGATGAGGGGTGGGTGGGGGGAGGGAGAGGGGACAAGCCAGAGTGGGAGGGGGAGGACGAGAGAGAGTGGATAAGATTTGGATAGGAGCGATAAATTTTGTATGGGTACCGATTTTTTAAAAAAGCTGACACCTATACTTTCCCTCCGTATAGGTGCTAACTATAGGTGCTAGTTTTAGTTTTAGGTTAAAAATCAATACCTATAGTATAGGTGTTGTTTTTTTAAACCGATACCTATAAATAAAATAGGTTAGGTGTCGGTTCAAATTGAACCGGCACCTATCAGCCATCATATATAGGGGTAATACAGTAGTGTAACCACTACCGGAGAAACCATCATTGGTTGAAGTGGCAAAAAGCACAGTAGTCCCGGTTTGAGTTGCACCTGGGACTAGAGATGGTTTAAAAATTCAACGGCCGTAGTCCCAGTTCGTGTCACCAACCGGGACTAAAGATCACTTCTAGTCCCGGTTCAAATGTTGTCAGCGCGTGTCAGAGCGTCGGGGACCTTTAGTCCCAGTTGGTAACACCAACCGGGACTAGAGGTAGCATCTCTAGTCCTGGTTCGTGTTACCAACCGGGACTAAAGGTCCCGGCGCTCGACACGCGCCGACAACATTTGAACCGTCACCTCTAGTCCCGGTTCTTGAAACGAACCGAGAATAAAGGTCCTAGAGAGCCGTTGAAATTTTTATACCGTTGCCTCGGGACTAGAGATGGCATCTCTAGTCCCGGTGGGTGTTACCAACCGGGACTAGAGATTTTCTTTATATACTCCTTCCTCCTCCATCCCGAGCGAGCCACACTTGTATATCTTCAAAAATTTTCTCAGCTATATAGAGGTCCGGTGCTGCCAAGGTTAGCAACTTCTTTGGTGATAGTACACAAATATTTGCTATCTATAAGGTTAGCAACTTCTTCCTCTTATAGATTTGCGGTTGTTTTCTATACATTTTGCTATCTACATGTCATGTGCTATCTACAATCTTAGCACTTCGCATTTTGCGGTTGTTTTATATACATTTTCATCTCTAGATTTGTATGCAAACATGAGGAGATGTTTTCCCGCCCACTGAAATTCATCTCTAGTCCCGGTTGGTTTTAAAAACCGAGACTAATTATTACATTGTCCAATTATATTGTGTTATATTCATTTATAATTATAATTAACATATGTTCATATATTCATATATAATTAACATATGTTCATATAATTAACATAAAATATTATAAATTAAAATAATAACATATAATTAACATTTGTCATATTCCAAAATATTTAAAATTTAAATAATAATATATATTTAACCTATGGCCTATCTGAAAAAAAATTTAAATTGAAATAATAACATATAATTAACATTTGTCGTATTTAAAACTATTTTAAACCATAAACCCTAAACCCTAAACCCTAAATCCTAAACCCTAAACCTTAAACCTAAACCCTTTTACCATTAACCCTTAACCTAAACCCTAAACCCTATTTTAAACCCTAACCCTAAACCTCGTGCGGCTGCGTGATTGGCATGTAGAAATCTGCGACACGGTGACGTCAATGCCTTCTCCTCGATCTAACATCGTCTCTCATGCTCTTGGAGGCTTCCGTTCTCATCAATGTAATAGAGCGGTGGCAATCTCTTCTCACTTTGTTCTACCTTGTTCTCGATTGCTCCATCTCATCCCAATACTTGACATCATAATTGAAGATAATGTGTCAGTATTGGGATGAGATGGAGCAATCGAAGAACAAGGTAGCAAAGTGAGAAGAGATTGTCACCGCTCTATTACGTTGATGAGAACGAGCAGCCTCCAAGAGCATGAGATACAATGTTAGATCGGAGGAGAAGGCATTGACGCTCACTGTGTCGCAGCATTTCTACATGTCAATCACGCAGCCGCACGAGGGTTTGGGGTTAGGGTTTAGGTTTAGGTTAAGGGTTAATGGTAAAAGGGTTTAGGTTTAGGGTTTAGGGTTTAGGGTTTAGGTTTATGGTTTAAAATAGTTTTAAATACGACAAATGTTAATAATATGTTATTATCTCAATTTAAAATTTTTTTTCAAATTGGCCATATGTTAAATATATATTATTATTTAAATTTTAAATATTTTGGAATATGACAAATGTTAATTATATGTTATTATTTTAATTTATAATATTTTATGTTAATTATATGAACATATGTTAATTATATATGAATATATGAACATATGTTAATTATAATTATATATGAATATAACACAATATATCAGTAATAATTAGTCCGGTTTTTGAAACCACCCGGACTAGAGGTGAATTTCATCAGGGAAAACATATCTAGTCTGGTTGGTGGCTTCAACCGGGACTAGAGATGCCCACCTACCCGGGACACGTGGTTGCCCGCCATCTCTAGTCCCGGTTGAAGCCACCAACCGAGACAAAAGGTATGATCTATTGTCCCGGTTGAAGCCACCAACCGGGACTATATCATCGCTAGTCCCGGCTGGTGGCTTCAACCGGGACAATATATGCCGTACCTATATATAGCAAGGGCTTCACTAGGATCCAAACACTTAGCCGTTTTCGCACAACTGAATCGTCTTGTTCGTCGCCGTCGCCGAGCACAAGGACGCCGCCGCAGCACGCCGTCTCCACCGTCTTCGTCGCCGTCATCGTCGCCGTAGGACCACCGCGCCAAGGTATTTGTCGTCGTCGCCGCTGCTGCCGCAGGTTAGCCGCCGCCGCCCCCTTTTTTCTTCGTGATGCGCGCTAGGGTTAGCCGCCACCGTCGATGCCATCGCCATCGCCACCATTGTCGTCTCCGCCACCGCCGCCGCGCCGCGCCGCCGCCGCCGCCCCTCCCCTTTCCGCCCCTCCCCGATCCCCACGCCGGCCGACCGCCCCTAAACCCTTAAACCTTGCCTCCTCCACGCGCCGGCCGCCCGCCCGCATCATCGCCGCCGCCGCTCGCCCTCCATGCCGCCGCCGCCGTGGCCGCCGCCGCCGCCGCGCGCTGCCGCCGCCGTGCTATATGTTTAATGAATATGAATGTGAATGAATTTTGTGAATTTTGTGAATGTGAATGAATGAGGAGGATTTGAATATGATTTTGATGTGTATGTGTAAATTTGTGAATATGATTTCAATGTGTATGTGTAAATTTGTATGGACTTTATATGTAAATGGACCGTTTATTTAAATTTTAATGCATGAATATTGTATATTTAGAATTTTGAATGTGTATTTAAATTTAAATGCATGAATAGATTTAAATTTGAATGTGTATGTGACTTGTGAAGTTTGTATTTTTTAACGAACGAGAACGATAAAATCAACAAACGGATGTGAATGGACGGACGGACGAACGTACGGACTTACGGACGAACGGACAGACGCACGAACGAACACTCGTTCGTTCGGTTGGTCGGTCGTCCGTTCGTTCGTTCGGTCGTTCGTTCGGTCGGTCGTTCGTTCGTTCGGTCGGTTGTTCATTCGGTCATTACAACGTACATAGGCATGCAACGTCCTCTCTCTTCTCTCCTCTCCACTTCCTCTCCTCTCCACCTTATCTCCCTCACATACATGATCATCTCTTTCTCTCCTCTCCTCCAGATGATCGTACTCACAGACGTCAACGAACGTTAGAACGAATGGACGATAGTTTAGGATTTGGGTTTGGGTTAGGGTTAATGGTCCGAACGAATGGATGTGAACGAACGATAGGTTAGGGTTAGGGTTGGGTTTAGGGAACTGCATTTAGGGTTTAGGGTTTAGGGTGAACGAACGAACGACAGAACGGAGACATGAACGATAGATTGAACGAATGGTCGGTCGTTCGGTCGTTCGTTTGGTTGTTCGGTCGTTCGTTCGGTCGTTCGGTGTGGATGTAATCCAGGAAGTGACTTCTGAAAAATATCACCATTGTGGATGTGCACAATTGAATCTGGTGTCTATCGGATTTCATCTATTTTTTCATCTTCTTCTTTTCTGACTATGTTTTTTTACGTAGACATACATGATATTCCTAAATAATTGATACATGTATTAACCGAATAATTTTTTTCAGAATTTTTTGATTAAGTCCTCAACCCACATCAATCAAATGGCGGATCGTGACGAGGAATAGTTTCTCCTTGATGAGATCGCACGAGGAACAGAGTTTTACAACGAGGAGGGACACGAAGATCAGATCAGTACCTCAACGAGGAGGGGAACGACGGGGGACGAGCAGAGGAACGAGGAGAGGAATGAGGGCTCCGCCTCCGCCTCCGTCTTCGCTGGACAAAAGAGACCACGCGGCCTCAGCAAGAAAATAGAGGGTCGACATGTCATAACGGAGGTGGCACCTGACGGTCGACCAATTGCCCCAGAGGACGCCGCAAGGAAGTTTGTGGCGCACAGCGGATGGGTGGTGAGGGATCACGTGCCCGTAAGTGTTGCCAACTGGAGGCGGTCTACCAAAGGAGAGGAGCAGAGCTATCTCCCATACACAGAGAAAGAGATGTTCTGGACCACAATGCTGCAGACGTTCACCATCCCAGACTCAGATTAGGTAAGGGTCAAGGAATGGACGTTGAAGAAAATGGCAGTGCTCTTCAGGAATTATAAGAAACAGTTACACAAGAAATATATCCTGAAGGGCCAGACACCAGACTTTGACAAGTTCCCAAAGCTTAGAGATCATTGGGATGCTTTTCTTGAGCACAAGACCAGTGAAGAAACGTAATCTATCATAGAAAAACGCAGCCGAAAAGAAATTCCATCACAGGCTTGGGTCAGGCGGCTATAAAAAAGCAATGGAGAAATGGGAAAAAATGGAAGCCAACCTAGAAGCATGGGATATCGTTCCAGGCACAGCAAACTGGCCAGAATGATTAAAGAACTGGTTCTATGCTCACGGCGGCTCACTAAATCCCGTCGATGGCACAGTGATCTTTGGTGATGAAATTCAAGAAGCCGGACGGAGGTTAAAGGAGGCGGTGCAGGCCAGTTCCTCGGGCTCGTTCAGGCCCGATAGAGAGAAGGACGAGCTAATGCCCGGTCTTCAAAACCCAGAGCACGCGGGGCGTACGCGAGGAAAAGGCATCGTCCCCTGGAAATACGGGTTCCAAGCTGACATCGATACATACAAGAGCCGAATGAGGTCAAAGCGAGAGAATGATGCTAGATTCGCTGAGATGGAAATGAGGCTCTCGCAGATCGATCAGATTGTCGACAAAAGGGTGGCCGTAAGGTTGGCTGAGGAGCGGAGCCAGTGGGTTAACCAACAGCGGATCCAAGAACAACCGCACAACTCCAACAACAGCGCAGCGCATGCGCATCTACTCGGAAATGAAGGCGAGCTGGCCCCATAAGCTCAACCGGTCCGCCATGCCGCGTGCATGACATCACACAGCGGACCCCGTGTGATCTGCACATCCCGCTGAAAAACATAACAATAAAGGTATGTTCGTACTTTTATGTTGTCAATCAGCGTTCATTATTAACTAATAAGCAATCTTCTCGAACAGGTCGCGTCGGGCATGGCATTCCAGTAGCCCGAGACGGCACCTACCACTCCCGGCCCGTTCCACCTTCGTACTCGAAGGTTGAAATTGAACAGGTGGAACGTGGCTATGAAGATCTGGAGTTGGATATCCCCGGAGGAGACGGGGAGACGACGCTAGGAGAAACGGCTCATGGAATATTTCTCTGGAGGAAGGTCTTCATAAAATTCCCCGGACGAACAGCGTCTCCTATCGTTCCACCGCCCTCGCCTCCACGTGGGCCATCTCCTCCGCCTCCTTCGCCGCCTTCGCCTCCTCGAGCACCGACTCCTAAACGGCCGTCTCCAACTCCACCGCCTTTCAACCCTCCTCCATCGCCACAACGAGCACCGACTCCTAAACGGTCATCATCCAAGAGCGTGCCGTCAATATCAAGCGGTCGTCCAAGAAAGACTCAGAGAATTGAGAAGACGCCGCCACCTGCACCAAAGCGGTCGGCCTCAAGCAGGGCGAAGAAAGCGGGCAAAGATGTACCCCAGCTTGGCATGCAGCCACAGAAGCCTATGGAGTTCAGCACGATTCCAAATATTAGATCTGATTTAAGACAATTCATACAAGAAGCTGGAATTAATATGGATCAATTACACAGGAGTGCACCCCTGGCGAAGGCTCCGCTTAAATACAAGTTCAACCTTGGAAAGCCTCTCGTCAAGCCGGATCTCGTGAAAAGGCTTCCAACTCAGATGTACCGCTTCCATCAATGGTACATGCAACGATCCAGCAAGGGTGAAGACATGATAACATGCAAATATTCAATTGACTACTTCTTTGATGGAGATGACTACCTCTATATCCGATTCAAAGATATATTCGACCTATACCAACTTGATGTCCTCGACGTCTCACTTCTAACCGCGGGTTTTGTAAGTATCGCCCTGTTATTTCGTTTCTTACCTCCTTGAATTTAGCGACTAAAATTCTTTTAACCGTTGTAGAATGGCGATCCAATACGCAACAAGCACGAATGCACCAAGCATGGATTCATGGATCCACGCAAAATCAACGGCCCATTGGTTGATCGGTTTCCTAATGACACCGTGGACAACATATACAACGCACTTGTGAAGCAACCCTTCCGGTCCTTCATCCTTCTGCCCTATAATAATGCGTAAGTTTTTTCTTTCTTTTCGAACCAATTTCAATCCCGTGCATACATAAAGTTTCATATGTGTCATCTAAACCAATTTACAGATTCCACTGGATTCTGTAGTACTTGACATGGGTCAGTCGAAGATCCATGTCTTTGACTCAATGGATAAACCAGAGTCCATGTACTCCCACATATTTGAACTGTTTAACAGGTAATGTCATCTTACTTTCTATTGCATATATGCGGTTCTCGGATAATTACGTGCTAACTTTCAACCGCACGTAGGGCATGGGAACGATTTCGGGGCAATGTTTGCGGAAATTGGAAAGATAAGCTCTCTGCGGATGCGGTTTCCGAGTGAGTAACATGTCTGCTCCTAATTTGAGTTGAATCATTATTATGTTCTAAAATATGAAATGCATATTAAATCTGTCGTCGTTTCTCTTTTAGTGTGCAAAACAGTCGCAGGGCACCAACCTATATGTGGATATTACGTCTGCGACTACATTCACCGCTTTGTGAGCGAAGTCAAAATTGTCGATGATCTAGATGTACGTATAACACCAATTCATACATTACGTCTCGATTTCTTATTCACTTCATATATTTATTTCTCGTTTATTCTAATTAATGACAGCTTATGCGAGTAAGAGACGATCTCCCCCACGAGACTTTCATACAAGCTGCTCAGGAAGATTTGATGGGATTTATTAACGAGCAGGTCGTTGATCCCGCGGGGGAGTTCTTCATTAGTTTTAGTAGCTAAACCACAGCAAAGTAGATTAGAGATAATTTTTTATAAGCTAGCTAGGAAACATGTATGAATATTGTACATATTTTGGTAATATATGTATATTTTCTTTCTTAAGTTCGTTTAAATATGTGTAAATTATATATTTATGTGTAATATAATATATATGTAATATATATATAGCGTACATTGGAGAAATGGCAAATTAAAAAATTTGCATCTTTAGTCCGGTTGAAGCCACCAACCGAGACTAAAGATGGCGGAGCCGGCCACGTGGCTCCGCCACCTTTAGTCCGGTTGGTGGCTTCAACCGGGACTAAAGATGCATCTCTAGTCCCGGTTATTTAACCGGGACTAGAGATAGTTCATCTCTAGTCCTGGATTCGTAGTCCCGGTTTGACAACGGGACTACTGAGGGTTACGAACCGGGACTAGTGTGGCTTTCTCCAGTAGTGAACCATAATGCAATCCATTTAATTAAATATTTAAGTTGTTTTCCATGGACTTCCTGCAAATCACAGGACACGAATAGGTGAAAGCACACACATGATTATATCTCATAAGCATATCATAGCAAGCTCACACAATAGATTAATTACTTCAAATTAGAACAACTGGTCAGCAACCTATGTGTTGCACGTGATATTATTAGTAATGTTATAGTTATAGATAAATAAAAACAAAATTGTAATAATATGTGTGGCTAAAAAAGTTAATGAAATACTAATATCTGTTATGGATGGTACTGTGATTACTGAAATAATAATAAATGAAAATTAATATTGAAAAACCAGTCACTTATCATTGTTTTAAATATAGACCTAGTCTTGTTGGGGGAAATTATATGGTAGAGATCCATGTTAGTTGAAAACTTAGAAAAAATATTGGAAAATCTTAAAGAACCATATATAAATTTCACTTTGGGTCACCTTTTATTATCGATGTTTCGCTTTGGACCACCCTCAACTATTTTATTGATGTATATTCAACTTATCATATGCCAAAAAAATAGTCTTACGTATACTCAAGATTGATCGTATGCTTGAGAAAAGAGATGGATGGTCCAAAGTAAAATAAAGATAAAAATACCCGGTCTAAAATGAAAACATTAGTTAAAGGATAATTTAAAGTAAAACATCGATAATAAAAGATGGTCCAAAAGTAAAATTTACTCAAAAACATATACTGGTAGATAAGATGTAAATAAACAACCCCACAAAGTTGTAAAAATTCAACTTCATTAGCGGTTGCCTAATACTTCCTCCATCTAAAAATATAAAACCTTATTTCTTTTGTAACTAAGACCAAATAGTAATTAACTCATTTATCATGTGACAAAACCAAACTATATGCATGCATGCAACCAATAAATACTAAAATAATTCATTGAGTACCGCTCAACAATTTTATTTAATTTAGTACATAGATATTACAAATAACCCTTTCACTTTTAAAAAAATTAAAAATAAAACAAGTCTGGATGGAGGGAGTATCACCTTAGTTACATGTGAGATTTTTCTCAAATTTTTAGAAAACTTTATAGCATGGTTGGCATGGTTTTTACCTAGATGTAATTTCCAGCAAATATTTATCGATCTTATTGTATCTAACTGAGCTAATGGAACCGAACACTGAGATGATGTAGGAGGCTCCATATACTATTTACTCTAACAATATCATCTCTTTTCGAGAAAAAAGTATTAATTAAAAAAATCAGGAACACATATCGAAGAGACGACTTATGTAGGTTACTCCAAACACACGGATTAGTCGAGAGCAACCGAGCAACAAACAAAAAGCGACGCTACTGCACAAGGTTGCAAGCACAGGCACAGGACAAGGACCACCGATAGATACACGCCTCTGCTGCCCACACCAGCCAAAAAGGCAACACAGAACCACATGCAGCTGCTGAGCATGAGGAATCAGAAATTATTCGCGGCACGTAACCTCTTGTTTCACTATAATATCTTACAGCCTGAGAAATCTAACCAAGTTGAGTGTTCACTGTAGTATCTGTTTTCAATATTTGCAATAACACCAACTTTTTATTGCGTGTTCGTCGACGAGCTTGGACGGATCAAAGCAATGCAACGGAAGAAAGTATTTTTAGAAAACGTATTTTTAAAGATGTCGAGCAGATACTTTGACTGAGAAGAACAGAATCTATCCCTTGCAACTTAAACTTGCTAGGTCAAGCAAAGCATTGCCAAGGTTTTCCTGTGACCTTCCCCTTCCCTAATTGGTGTCATGCAAGAAGCATGAGCAAAACCGCACAGGCAGGCAGAGGCAGAGGCAGAGGCAGAGAAGACAGGAGGTATATAAGAATCTCCTCTGGTTCCAGAATGACAGGACACCTACCCATATATCAAGCAGCACATTGTGGAGATGGAACAAACTAATGTTCCTTCCTTCCTTCCATTCAAGTGCACCACATAACCACATGCATATGCCCACTACCAAGCCACTGCTAAAACAATCGAGAATCTGAATCTCTGTTTTGTTTGATCAACTTGATCAATGACAATTTGTTTATGTATATCTGCAGAGAAACTCAAAAAGGGGAAAATCCCTTTAGCAACAAGAAGATGGAAACAAAAGAAAGCCTAAATTCGCGGCAACATAGCCGCCATCTAACATTTCAAGGGTTTTTTTTTCTAGCATATATATTCTTCGTCTTCTCTAGTTGATGCTGGGTGAATGATTGCAAGGAAGCCTTATGATGGCTTCAAGAAACAGGATAACTGATGGATGGAATGGGAAGGCCCCCACTAACCAAAGCACTGATTGAATTGAAGGCCACTATTGGAAGGAACAGGGTTTTGCACCATCTTGCAGCTGCATGCTGCTGCATAGAGGCTGGAAAGGACCAGACACCAAAAGGAACTCAGGAACCTGGACCAGCTAACCCTGTGTATGTAGGGATTTTGAGATGTCACAGTGCCACTAACTGAAGCAATTAAGCTAGTGCACTGTCTTTGGAGTTTGGATAGAAAAGAGAAGGCCATGGCAACCTGATGTGATCTCCTAACAGCTAGAATTATCACCACCATATGATGGAATTGCATGCATAATAGAAAGCTGATGACTCAAATCAGTGATGAGAATGATCAGCTCCTAACAGCCCTGAAGGCACAGTAATCTGGCCCTTTCCAGCACCGGAGAGGGGCAAAGTTCATTAGATCATCAGAAGGAACGGAAGTTTCTTACAAACTAGACATAAGACTCGGACGGGCAGTTGCAACTTGCAAGCACCAAGCAAAATACCAAAAACAGTTTGCATCATACAGCACAACAATTTACAGAAGAAACTACCACGCAAGGTTAAGTAGACAAACTTACAGGAACTTACACAACTTACGCTTAAAATCTAACATAATTGATACAAAGAAAAACAAAAAAAGAAACAAAGAGGGTGACACATAGGTATAAGTAATCCCCTTCTCGCAACTTAGACCATTACCCTTGTGGTTTAGAGAATGAGACCTTACAAGTAAGACTGATGTGATTGCAGGGGTCGGATATTCATAGTAGGTTCATCTTTTGCTCAGTTCTGATTTTTGCTCTTGTCAGTGGCTCTTGGAGCTGAAAAAAGACGGTAAATAAACTATAACATTCTCAATATGAAATAAGCACAAAGAATGAAATGCCATATTGCGTATGGTTAACAGAGGACACAATTTTTCCTGATATGTGAGATTCTCTGCCAGATACATTAAAATAGGATAACCAGATATCTTACTCCCACAGTTAAGGGCACGGACCAAACCTAGTCCATGCAAACTGGCACTTCTTATTTTTATGTGTAAAGCATATATAAGGTGTAATTATGCACTTATGCAGAGCAACATACAGTAAATTCTCTTCTATGCTTCAAGATAAAAAGGATGGACACATGTAATACTTCAATATTGTACCACACGGGATCTGTACTTACCAAGGCCCACTGCATCTGACCCCTTCATAATCCTCAGCCTCCTACAGCTGTCTGTGAACATTCTGCAAAACAAATAAAAAAAATTAGCCGTCAAGTGGCCTTTTAAGGACAGTATGTTCTGGTCTCAAGTCAAGAACTCATTGGAATGTGCGAAAACTTGGTGGGCCAGGAAGTGAAATGCAGTGCAGACCATGAAATTTCAGGAAATAACCTAAACTAAAGGCTGTTCAAGTAAGGAAACGAAATATAGGACCCACCACTAATATAGGTGAATATGACACAAGGATTGCAATTAGACATTTGTTACCATAACCCAAATACTTCTCAACTTCACTACTATCTTTGACTAACAACTATATGATGTTGTCATTTTTTATATAAAAAATAATAAATATGCTAGTCTAATGAAATATAAAGTATTCACTATAAATGGGACGTGACTTGTCAGAAACCATAGTATCAGACCTTATTATAGACTTCATATACAAGTAGAAAATAATATAGTAAACTTTGCAGCCTACCAGAATAAGCCAATCCATCAAACAAGCAAGGCATAAGGTCATGTGAAGATGGAAATATATAAGTCACTAAAACTTCACTAGCTAATTTGATATTTGCAGATACACTGATACAGATTAAAACATCATCATTGCTTACGATTGTAGAGAACAAATTTTGTGGTATAAGCATTACTCACCGCCACGGAACATCACCAACAAGCATCCAATCTTCATCCTTGTCCTCATAAGTGAGCACAAGTTCTGTCCCATTTTTAAGATCCATCAGGCGGCAATCAGATAATCCATCTCTCCCTGACTTCCCATTTGATTCACCATGACCTGCGGGAGCACAAAATATGAAAGTAAACCCTGTTCAAGAACATTTTCAATAAAGTTGAACAATAGATGGCGTCAACGGAGACCAATCTCTTGAAGGGGAAAAATCCAAATTATGCAGTAACTAAAATTTATGAATAAAACAATTATATTGTCATCACCTCTTCTTTTACATATTCTTAGACTTTGAAGCAAGAGCAAGGGCATTTGTAGAAGGCTACAATTCAGCACAAAAAGCATGACATAACACCTTACACGTAAACTAAAATTTCAGTTCTAGAATAGGAAGGCAGAACAATCTAAAACCAAAAGCTTCACTTGCACAGCAACGTTACTTGCCATGGAAGATAATAAGAGAAGTAGAACAATAGTTCCAAGGATCACAGTATTGCAAATGATTGGATGAGAAGTAATCCAGCAAACCGTTAATATTTAAGTTCTTTATACACTGAACCAACAGTTACACTACATGACTACAGTATGTAGAATGCCAAATGTGACAAATCCAATTTAATTAATATAAGTGGCATGGAGAATTGTCTGGTCTCTAAGTCCAAGGAAACTAGATCTACCTCGATATGGTAAAAACAGAATCAGTTCAAGCAAGAACTACTACCTCACAGCACCAACAAGGAAAAGAAAAAATTGGGCGCAAAAACGAGAGCTCACCGACGGTAAAGCAGCTGAACATCTTCTCAAGAGCCAAAGAGAGCTCCTTGTAGTTCTTGTACATCTTGAGGTCCACCTTCCTCAGGTAAGGAGCACCATCCATGCTCACCTTAACATAGAGGCAACCGGATGCAGGAGCCTGCTTCGCCTTGCTGTCGTCTTTGCCTTTCAGAGCAGGCTGGCTCATCGCCATGGTGTTCTTCCTGTAGCTGCGGATTGGTGGCCATCCTACCACCTGTGCCCTGTTGCAGAATCACACACACTGTAACACTGATAACCATACCCTTCAAAGGTTGCTTCAAGTTATGCATATAATATGAAATTCGCAGCAAGAACTGAACCGGGAGAACAGGTAATGAGCAGGTAGATATGCCAAAACAAGGAGAATAAAATCCATGTGAAGTGGAGAATTTCGCTTACTGCCTTGTTGCAGTGAATTTTAGCCCGTTGGCAATTGGCATCATGCAAATGGAGAACAGGCACACAAAAGTGAGCACTTTTGGCAGTAGAAACAGTGACCCCCACAAGCTGAGGGAAGGAAAGCTTCTCCAGCTTTCTCAGAACAAAGACAGCTATTTTTCCAAGCAAAATTCTTCTTTTAGTTAAATACGATAAAATCACTCATACTTTTGGGCAAACATGAACATCCAAACTCAAAATAACCAGGAAAAATCGTAATAAAGTATATTAAAAGGACAGGTCGTACGATTCCTACAGAAGAAATCCAATGAAGCCCGTCAAAAATAAACTGTATTTTACTTTATTTTATTTCTCGGCAAAACCGCCTAAATTTTGGAAAGTTCGTGATGAAAATCGAGTGAACAAATACCTTCAACGTTTAAAATCTCAGGAAGAGCTCCAAAATTCATTTCACCCAAGTTCAGACAGGAAATTCCATGAATCACAGCAAAAGACGATAAAATCTTTTTGCAAAGGGGGAAAAACTTTTTTTATATGAGCTTAAACCGCCAACGAACCAACCGGCGAACCCATGCACACCAACACGAGTCCCGAGTCCACCTACTTCGCCGCCGGCGCCTGCGCCTTCTTCTTCTCCTCCTCCTCCTCCTCGGCCTCCGCCGCCTTGCCCCCGGCCGCCTCCCGCCGCTGGCCGGCGGGACCCCCAACGATGGCGTCCGCGAACCCGCGCTTCGCCCCGCCATTGGGCAGCAGCTCGAGTGTCAGCGGAGCAGCATCCTCCCCGCCGCCGCCGCCCTCCGAATCAGCCTCCTCTGCAGTCCCCGGCAGCCCCAGGCGCAGCTCCGTGGCCAGCGCCGCCGCCGCCGCCGGTGACAGCCCGATGTAGTCCCGCTCCTGTGGCGGCGCCATGCCAGTCACAGCATCGCGGTGTGCCCAGGAGATCTTGGCTTAGCTCTTGGGAAGGCTTGAGGCGAGGTTTCTTGCTCAGTGCGGGGCGCTTGGCTTGCGGTGCTTTGCTGCCGCGCTTGCGATGCGAGTGTGGGGAGGAAGACGACGGCGGGGGTGGGGTTTAATGGGTGCGTTTTTGCGAGGGGGTCCTCGTGTTATTCGCTAATTACTTTTTTGGGGAGTGGATTAGTTTTATGCCTTTGTTTTGTCTTTTCCAAAATTTTAGGTGATTTTGTCTTTTCCTTTGGGAGGTAGGGCCAGGTAAGAATATGTGATTGGGTGTCTTTTGGTGAGGAGGTGATAGGTATGAATGTGAAAAAATAATCCGAATTATTGGTTAAAAATGTTAGAGATTGTGGTTCTAAAATGATATTGTTGGGTTAATATTCTTACATAAAACAGTTAAATGTGTATAGCTATGTATTTTATGTCCGTCCTCTTTATGCTATAAACTTACGTCTCGTAGCACATCCATGATCAATCAAACCCTATAATTTCTATAAAAGTCTTAAACGGTATAACTTCAATGAAAACGAATACTTTGTTGTGATGTGTTATAGTCTAAGAACATATTGTTGGCATATTTTGGTGGTGGTGTATTATACTCTACTTTAAACTTTTAAACTTTGAAGTCCTCGTCACTTTGACCTCTTTTAAAACGTTAATTTAGAACAAATGAATATTTTTCATAAACTCACCGATGAAAAATAGTGTTGCATTAGTTTTGACCATTAAATTTATTATTATTTGTTTTATTCAAAATTTAGTATAAAATTTGAAAAATATAAGTAAATTTAATGTATAAGTTATGATAAAATAAATGATTTTTATATTAAATTTTTATAAGACGAATAAGTATAGGGAACATGTTTTCTCGAACGAAACCATATTCACAGTGACAAACCTAAAATAAAAATTATCAGTGTTCTATAAATGGGCGTGTTCGGCTGGTGATATAAGCTGGTTGATAAGACAAACCAGCTGATTTTCTGTGAGAGAAAAATACTGTTCGAACGGCTGATAAGCCGGCTGATTGCACCAGCCGAATGAGGCCAATATCATAACACATCTAATAGCGAAGAAACTAATGAAGATTAAAATTTTGCCTGGTGTCATGTGCCCTGGGATAGTTAGAACAATGTAAATCGCTCCTGGTTTTAAGCAACTCTTCCCTGTTAAAAAAACAAATCATTTGACGCCATTGCTTTTCGCCTCTCCTCCCTAGTCAAAACGGTGACAAAAATTCCCAACTAACCATGCATATTTATGTAATGTGATACCGTTTTCGATCCTTAGGCATATATAAAGTATGGTTTTCATAATTTCTTTCAGCATCATATTGAAAATCATTATTTAGTTAAATAGGTAACTATGAGAATCGTTCCTACATAAACCACTGCAACGGTCACCCTCATCTCAATCGGACGGTAACCCTTATCTGTGTCGGGTATAGCATTCGTCGCGATGAACAGGTCATCGATGTGATGAGTCATCTTTATCAGGCAAAAGCCCATCACCGATTTTAATTATCTTTGTCGGGCCTAAACTTACGTCCGTCATAGATAGATTTGACCCAGAAGACCAGTCAAATAAGAGCTCGACAGCGATTGTACAATCTCAAATGGGCCACAACTAAAGCCCGTCACGGATAACGAATTATTCAATCGAGCTTTAAATTATGCCCGTAATGGATAAGTAACAACTCAATCGGGTTTTAATTTATGCCCGTCACGGATGACTGTAATCTTCATCCGGCTTCCTTTAAAGGCCGTCACCGATAAGTTTTTTCGAGAGAAAGATTTTGGCTAGCCTGTGGCCTTTGCTACCCATGCCCGCTATAAAAATTATAGAAACAGAGATATATTCTATTCCCCTTTGCATCCCTTTTACATACATTCAAGCAAGTATGTGGTAGAAAGCTTTGAAAGTTTACGTATTTTTTACCTGTCAACGCAGACGAGCTTTACACCATCTTCAATGGAGATATCCTGAGCATTTGGGGTAACATGAAAGAAGGAGCCTATCACAAGGACGACAAAGATGACGGCTAGAATGGGGACAGAAGCTGGAGGATGAGAAGACGATGGGGCTACAAGGGCATTGACCACTATTTTTCAAATTTTCTTGGAAAAAAAGACAAAAATTCGCCCCCTCCTCCTTTCAACTGTGGGATAACTAGTACGATGGGTGATGGGGGTATTTATAGACTGTGAAAGTTATCTTTGTCGGGTAAGTGTATAAGCCCGTCAGCGATGCACTTATTGGTGATGGACCATAATGTCAAGCTATACTTATTATCTCAATCGGGCTGTAGTTTTGGGCCCATCACTGATGGTACACATCGGTGACGGGCTTGTATGGAAGCCCGACAAAGATAATATTTGTTATCTTTGTCAGGCTTTTTATTGTGTCCGTCACCGATAATTGTTATCCGTGACGGTCTCGAGTTTTATGCACATCTAAAATGTCTGTGTGTATATCTTTGTCGACCTCTTTTCAGGTCCGTTTGAGAAGACTTCGTTGTGACGGCTCATAAATCTTAGGCATGTGATGGTCCGTCACAAAAAAAGGATCTGTAGTGAACATATCGTATCCGAAGTTTTCATCCCGGCCTACTCCGTTAATACACTAGGCATATTATATATAGTGTTGACAACGCCCTAACAATTGTATTGACCTCTAAATTACTCTGTACTAAAAGGGATAGAAGAGAGCTTTCCGAGATTAGGAGCTGCGGCACTGCCAGCATAGCTAGCCAGGATGGGCCGTACGAACCACGACGGAGCAAGCACGGACGGACGAACGGATGGACGTGGAGACACCATCGGAAAGGAGGCGATGGAGCCCGGCGGTCGGCGGTTGCCAGGCCGCCGCATGCACGCTAGCTAGCTGCCGACCGATGGCGATGACGATGACGACGACGAGCCACCAACCAATGCTCTTTACTTTGTACTCCGTCTGATCGATCCGTGGATTGACTTGGTAGCTAGCTGTAACATCCTTAAAAACTATGCTTTTAGAAAATACTTAAGGTGACGTAAAAAATTTTTGCGAATAAGTTTATTGGGTGTTCTATTTTAAAACATTTAAAATCTCTTAACATTCACTTACATCTTTTATTTTATTTTCCTTATTTTAATTTAAAAATCCTAAATTATTATTTTTTTGCCATTTATTTTTGAAAAATCATAATTTAACAGTTTTATTCAAAGAAAATTGATGGAGACGCCCGAACCTCTTGTTCTATTTGCAATATGGGTTGAAGTGGTTCAGCCCATATGGCAAGTATAACGAGACATCCGAAGTCCCAAGAGAGGGATAAGTAAGACATTGCTGGGCCTTCAGCCTGCCAGTCAACTTCAGCCTGAATTGTGCCCGTCAAACAACTCGAAGGTGGCGACCAGATGTGTTACACAATCAGGAGACTTGACAAAAGAGCTAAGGATCTACAACGTCTCAAATATTCCTAACTCATACTCATGTGAACCTAACTCCCAACAAGTGCGTTAGATTCACATTTTCTTCTTAAGCATGAATATACAAAGTAAATACAACTAGCATGAGAGTAAGCCATATATTACATCAATAGTTTTACTATTACATAGGCCGACCGGCCAAATAGATATACAACATCAGAGTATAGCGAACAGCGGTGGCTTTAGTACCCACCCACAAGCACACCGACTAGGGGTTTACCCTGTTAAGTTCTCATCCTAGAAGAAACGAATCGGGAATTCCCATCGCATAAGAATTAGAACTACACCTGTAGCCAAAATGGATATTCCAATCGACAAGAGTCAGTACATTAACGAGTAATGTACTGGCAAGCACTAGACAAGCCTTACATGCTAAGCTCAATATCAAAGGGGAGGCTATGTGAGAAGCTCATTTTTCCCCCTAAAGCAAATTTTATTTCACAAACCATTTTAGAAAGAGTTGACAACTCAATTAACAAAACAGTCACTTTAGTTTCATCAAAAATTCTGTTTTGGTTCCACCATAATTATTATCTTATTATCCTCCATGACAACAAGTCATATTTCACCACCACACACTCACACACTCAACGCATTTTACTTGAAATCATATAATGACATTTTCAAAACAATTGAGTCTATACTCATGACACTTCACCAAAGCGTTCTTGAGCGTGAGCACGACTAATCAATTCGTTTTATTAGCTCTGCAGAGTCTGTATAGCTTTACCCACATGAAGTGAATTTCTCTAGTTGATTTGGTACCCGTCGATACCACTATACTCTTCACATTGAGTACAGTCTAGAGATCACTACGAAGCCTTTACACTACTTAGTTCCTAGCCTTGCACCAGCGCGATACGTGTTTCCTCCATCCTAGGTCATACCGGAATAAGACCTAGAACCGTTAAGTGGCGGGCCCTCGCCTTAACTTAACGCCGTGGTGGCGGACACGATAGGGAACCCACCCACGTGGCACGATATCATTGTATTGGACAGACTTAGTCACCTTTACCACGACGGGGTAAATAGGAAGTTCCTCTGGGTTATTCCGAACCCATACACACCGGCCTACCATAATACAAGGCTAGGTGCTAAGAAGATTACTCGGCTAAGGCTATCCCATCTAGCACATGTGGATGTACGGTATCTTTGATTTGGTGACACAAGTTCGGTCCTTAATCGACTCAGGCAAACACTCCCCCTATCGGCAAATGCAATTACCTCAATCGCACGCCAATTGCCGCCCAAGTCAAAATCATACTTTTACACTTTTTGTTTTGCAAATACCCATCAAATTAAGCCCATTTCAGCAAGGGCATACTTTATCAAAACACACATTTTAATTCTAGATGGAAGAATTATTTGCAAAACACTAGGCGAGGCTAAGCAATCGGTTGTACAAAGTGTTTTAAACCCATTGGAGCACAATTGATGTACTCTAACCATTCCTAGGGGTACAAACAGCAAGGAATTAAATTATCAAAGGAGGTAATGCAGCACATAGGTTATATCTACCATACCCAAGTTTAAAATTACCGATATAGTCTAGGTTCACATGCAAGTTCACAAACAAATATTTTCATTCCTCAAAAACATGGGAATCAATATGTTCAAAGGAGGAGGGGAAAAACTTGCCTTGGCTGCAGTAAATCTCCTTAGGATGAGTTAGAATGTAATTCCTTTCACCGTTTCGAAACTATCCGCTACAGAAAAATACCGATAACGGGTAAATACCAAAACATGTAAAAATTAAATATGCTCTAGAATGCATGGATTATTTAGTGTGACTAGGTGTTGTGTGGATATGATTTATGGTGTAGAAATTTCTATTTTATCTCTTTTACTTTTGGAGTTATCAATTTTTGAAGCTTTCTCGGTGTAGGGTAGGATTTGTTCGGATATCGTCCTAAAGTGCTTTTACAAATGGATTTATATTAACTTTGACCTTTCAGAGGTGATGAAAAGTATTTTCTAGGACGAATGCAATTGGTTTCACAATATTTAGAGCTATAATGAATTTATTAGGTATTCTACTAACCTATAACATGTTTTTAGGCTCATAATGTGCTAACGAGGTGTCAGAGGGCTTTGTGTCCAGAACTAGTTCAAGTTGGGATTTAAGGTGGTTTATCTAGTAAATACATCATAAATCTAGGTGCAATTTTTGTTGGAGTTTTAAATGGTCTTTCTACACACACACACACACACACACATATATATATATATACAATATATATATATATATATATATATATATATATTTCAAACTTACTTAAATGGATAGTTCTATAACTGTTAATTAGCTCATTTTGTAATTTTACTAATTAGGGTCTTCACTTTCTATTCCGATTCAGTGGCTATGTTCTATTTTACTAAATGGGAGTTAATAAACCCTTGGATCTATAGAGGTTTATTTCAACTAAAAAGGTTAAAGATTAAATTTTCTACAATTTCTGCACCCTGGTGAATGCAGTGACTAACTAGTCTCATATGTAATTGTTTTAGAAATTCTTTTTGCACAGAAGGCCTATGGTTTTATATTCTAATGGTACAGGTTTGAATGAATCTATAGAACCTAAATTTACTCAAAAAGGAGACAGAATGGATTTTTAATAATCCCCTAAAGGTGGACTGTCCCAAAATGTGGTATTTTCCCTAAATTAGTTTTATAGGCATTTGTCCCAAGGAATGTACCCATGTTTATTTTTCCTATTCAGAGAGGATATGTTGAGGAAGCTATGGGTTTTGGGTTTGCTCAAAATGAAGTTAATTTGAATTTTCTAGAGATTTTACAAATTACCCTTTGGTTTATGAGTGTCCTAGCTCATTTAATTTTTTGGGATATTTCCAGTGCAGTGAGTGGCAATTTTTATGGTTCCACATTAAAGTTCATCATCTATGGAGCCCACAAAAATTTGTCCCATTCAAAAATGTTTACAAATGAATTTTATATGGATTTTTAAAGGTGGGTTCTGTTTTCTGTAAAAGGATACTAAGGCTGCTGCTTCTGTTTCTATGATGCATGGGGCCCTCGGGTCAGTGGCTCCTGTGTTTGAGAGGAGGCCTTCGCACGCGGGGTGTGGGGCCCGGTCGTCAGCGAGATAGAAACAGGGAAGGAGACAGAGCAGCGGCGACGGCGAGCTTTGCGGCTGCGCCAGCGGCGAACGGTGGCGATTCAGGAGAAGAGACCAAAAAAGAAAATGGAGAGGTTACCATGGCGAATCTAGAGGCGGTGGTCTCAAGTTTTGGGATGACCGGAGTAGTGCCGGCTGTGAGCGCGGGCGGCAACCGGGTTCCGTCGTGGTGCCAAACTAATTTGTAGGTCGTTTCGTGTATGGCTAATGCATGAATAAGCACACATAGGTGGTACGGAACCTTACCCGAGCATGTGGACGCCCTGGTGGAGCTCGAGCGATCCCGGCGACGTGAAATCCGATCGGCGGCGGCGGTGGATCTAGGAGGACGACGGCGACAGCTCGACTCGGCCAATGCTACGCTAGGAGTGGTGGTTCGTTAGGTCGCTGGGTACCTCAAGATGATTCAAGTGCAAGGAATTAGACGATGGCTCACCGAATACAGAGGAATCGATGACGGTGTCCCGTGGCGACGGCTGGCCGGTGTCGGGGAAGATGAATGTTGATCTCCCTCCTTAGTGCACCGTTGGCTAGGACCTTTGAGGGGAAACGTCGAGGAAGTCAAGGCGATGCTGTTGGTGCAAGGATTTGACACGTCCCAACCTACGTTGTCCGAAACAGCTTCGTGGTCGCGGCGACGACGTCTCGTGCGTGCTCCCGGCGTTGGTGGTGCTCATCGGCGTTCCCATGGCTACAAGAGGTGAATGGTGACGGCATCAATAGAGAAAATGTTTTGCGTTGTGCGGTGGTTACAGAATGTGAAAAAGGAGAGAAGGACCACGGTTCCTCGGCAATGGCGGCCTTCGTCTTCTTTGCGGCCGACGATGGAGAAGAGGGGAGAATAGTGAGGCTGGGGCTTTCTCCTTGGGTTTGCTCAGCTGCGTGGTGAATCCTGGTGTTAGGCGACTGAGGCGGCACGGTTTTTGTGTGTCGGAGAGGATCTGCGCGGCATCGACACCTCAGAGCCACGCGGCATCGACATTCTGCCACGGTCGGTTCGGGCTCCCGCGGTCTTCGGCGGTGGAGAGGAATTCACTGCATGGTAGCTAGCTGCTGGGGCTGACAGTGGGCCCTAGTCCGTGGTACTCAAGGCAGAAGAGGGAGGCATGGGTAGATTCTTGTGTTCACTTGAATTTTAGAGAAAATTTCGATTTATTTCCCCCTTGATTTTGCAGCTCTATAGTTCATTGTGTGGCTTGGATAAATTTATGAAAATTTTTCTGTACACAGAGGAGTGGATGAAGAATCCATTTTCTTTGGTTTCACTAAATGATCACTCATGGTTTGCTCACAATAATTCGACAAAGTCTGGGTATTTTAAATTTTTTTGAATTTTTAGGAGGTTCAAATAGTCTACAAAAATTCAAGAAAAATTATATTAAATTTTGGCATCCAACCTAGTGTTTGAATAAATTATTTACTATACTGCTTTATGTGCATTTAAATTCTCTTTTGGGTGGAACTTGGTTTTAGCCGATTAAGTTTTACTAATATGTCCATTATAGCACTGTTTTGTGTATTTTGTTTGGGGCATCAAACCTAACCATTTAGTTGCTCAAAAACTATATTTGGGTTGTTCACAACTGTTAGAACCTACATAAATTTTCTCCTGATTTTATATTGTTTGCACAAACCTAGAGAGATTCGGGAAGCCTTTCTTTGTCTATGAGTCCCTTCTATGCTCATGGTTCTAATTTTGGTAATAGGGTTCCCAATTAAATCCACCTAGGCTGAGGAGATGCACCTATACTGAACTGAGGGCTCAGAAACGCTAAATGCACAAAGGACCCTTTTAGCAAAAGAGGTTTTATGCGTAGGCATGCTCACAGCTATAAATGGATTGAGGTTTAAGTCGGAAAAGGTTTTATTTTATTCCCAAAGTTTTTAATCATGCCTTAGGTTTAAAATACTCCACTTGGTTAGAAACGGAAATTTTAGGATCAGGAAATTGGAGATCCCTACCCCTAGTTTTGTTTTATCAGTATTTTACATAACCCTAGGATTTGAGCCTGTGACAGCTCTATCCCCCTTAAAGGAAATCTCGTCCCCGAGATTTGGGTTTAGATATGGTTGGATGGTTCGCTAGGTTGGAAAGTCTTGTCAGGTCCGAGCTTTCACATCACTTGGGTGAGAGATAAACCACGGTTTAGGATGGCAACGTTTTCATCAGCTATTTTCTAAGTGGTGGTTTATGCATTATTCCCACGATTCTTTATCCCTGATAACACCACTACTCCTTTTCATCTCCCTTAAAACCTATCTAGGTACCCTAGTTTCTGCAATCCCTATAATCTAATATTCCCGCAAGGGAATATTTGGGCGCGAGTCACTTCGTTACTTAATAGGAGAAGCGGTGAGGGAAAAATGGCTTGTCCTTCACACTTGCTCTGTCTAGCGAGCTCGAGGAAAGTGGTGTCCACATAGCTTTAGAGGAGATGGAGGGTGAGTCCAGCAACGGGGGTGGAGCAAAACGAGGGAATTCCAATAGAAGAGGTCTTCGTCGACGATGCGGGCTTGCAGCCGCAGATCCTCAGGTGGGAAAAGGGGTTTCATTGGTGCTTCAACGGATGGATGATTCCGCCGTTGAAAAGGATACTCCAGTAATGATGAGATCAAAGCGCTTTGGTTTGGAAAGGTACTTTTTGGTGGGAATGGTCGCTGCTTGGCGATGATTATGGGCAAAGGTACGGTGTGTCGGGATGGCATTTCGTACTTTACTGGCTTGGGTACTATATCCCCTGACCTACGTTTGGAGGTTGTGGCGGGATGTGACCGAGGATGGTTACGAGGATTATCTTTGTGAAGCAGTTTGTCTTCTTATCATTTTGGCGCATCTCGTCTTCCTTTCTTTCCTAGGGTTGCTAGTAGATTAGGGAGTCTGCTGGGCGGTCCCTGGAGGTCGTACTTTTGTACGTAAATTTGGTGGGTGTCGTCTAGATTCCTCAGTTTCCTTTTTGTACTTGTGAGCACAACAAGTCTTTGGTAGGGATGGGTGCTCAGGTGGTGTGGACTTGTTCTATTGCCGGATGGGTGGTTCGCTGCTATTGACGGCTAGTAGCGCTCCCAACCGGTTTTCTTATGTAAAGCCTGGAGATGTAATGATGATGGGGAAAAGTTTTGTCTTTGTGTGTGTGTGGATGTTGATGCTTAGCTTGGATGTCCTATGTCTTGATACGTATTCTGTACAAGATGGTATTTATGCGTTGTTCGGAACATTTTGAACATATAAGATGTAATTTGCTTATCTTCAAACTTTCCTTAAGTTGTATAATAGATTTGCTTAGTTAAGGTTGAGAAAAACCTTTGTTGGAGAGGTGAGAAAGGGCGTTCTTAGTGAGCATGGTAACAGGCCGGCTTCTAACTGTTAGTGGAAAAGATTTTGATTCCAAACGGTTTGGTCTCCTGGTAGCATTAAGTCACATACGGACGATTCTATTTATTTGATTTAGACCCAGACGAGCACCGAATATATATTACATATCCCTTCATGGTCCTTTTACACGAGTTACTACTGGATACATATGTTACATAAGTACCTAACTTGATCTACCCCTAAGTAGAGCTACGGATACATCATGAACTTCACATACATGATTTCTCTACTAGTCTTCTCAGCAACTACTTGCTTAGGCATCCATCTTCAACTGGTAGGCACGTCCATACCATTGGACATACTCTGGTGACTTGTATAACCCTGTGGTTCCCAGGGAAGGATAGGCATGTCTGACATTGGCGTGGGGCGGCGGTGTATGCTCGAGATAGATTCCGGCCGGAGACAGCAGGTCTTCACTGGGAGTGTACATGGCGTACTCTCCAAACATAAACTCGGGTGTGTAGTGTCCTTGTCGGAACCTAGGCAAAATGCTTCTCTCTAGGGTGGCTACACGCGTGCGGGCGCTCAGCAGCTCAAAGAAAGTTGCACGGTAGAGCATGTCGAGAGATCGGACAAATCGTGCTAACTGGAGATATGGGGTGTGCAGGCCTATACCTGGATCAGGTAGGTCAGCATAGGTAGTGTTTGCGGCTCCCTCGGCTAGAGATGGAACATGATAGTAAAACTCCTCCCACTCTGGCAACTCATTGCGTAGGCGGGTGATGGCAACGTAGGCGTAGTTTTACATGGGGGAACTACTATCCCATCCATATCCAACATATTGGCGGTCCTTTTCACTTGGGGTCCTTCCTTTGATACTTACACGGGCCATAACAACTGTCTGAGAGGTCCCGATGCTTTTGTTTAGGATATGATACTCCGGTGGGTAAGTGAAGCGGGCCTGATGCAGCATGACCCACAACATATGCTGAGTCGTGTTCCTGGTGTAGCCACGGCTGTAGTAGAATGGGGTGTACATGGTAGCCATCTACAAAAAATAGCAAAATATGGTTGTTATGGAACCTACTCAACCCTAGTTATCTCTTATTTTCAGCAAACCTTTAAGAATGGTATCCTAGTTCTTGGTTCTACTATGGCATATGTGGTGAATACGGGCATATTCTTAGGTTCTTTTAATTTGGGTCTTACTATCCTCCTTAAAAATTTTAAACTTGTGGTCGGGAAGAACTCGCAGAACGAAGGCATGATTACGATCATTGTTAGTGGTATAGGTGGTTGCGACACTAAAGGGAATGGTCTGGATACGTGCTGAGGTGCTGGATAACCTATTTTCAACACACCTATGGGTCTTCTTGAGGTATATCCCAGAGGTACAAAATTCAGGCAAAAATCAAGGTGATAGGTACATAAGTTTGGGATATATACTAGCAAAATCAGAATTTTATCACCTATAGTTTTGTCTGTACAATTTTGGAAACCTACGGTACACATGGTCTCAAATTTTCTGTTCTCCTGGACTATACGAATTTTTAGGGCATGTTGCAGGGGCTAAAAAATTCTACCAAAATTCGTGGGGCTTCCTGGGTAAGTCTATGGCCTTCTGGCAAGAGGTGCATATTTTTGCAGGGAGGGCTTGGGCTATAGGAAAAGTTAAAGGTAGCCGTTATAACTTTTCAGAACAGGCTCATGCTAACTAAGTGGATGATCTCCCCCTGGTGCAGGAGCTTAAAAATTATAGTAAAATTCTTGGGGATTCCAGGGCATGTATGGGAGTTACTGTAAAATGGTGGAGGTTTTATCATGTATGGTTTGGTCTACACTAAAAGGTGAAAGCTGCTGTCTGCAAATTTCCAGAACTGGGTTAGGTTATCAACTAAGGTACTTTGCCATGTTGAGAAGGTTCAAAAATTTTGCCAAAAATTCCTGGGGACTGCTAGGTTAGTCCATGTGGTCCCAGAAAAAATTCTCAAGTTCCAAAGGTACGGTTTGACCTGTATAAAAAGATGAATGTGGCTGCCTATAATTTAATTTTCAGAACACGGTCGAGGTAACTAATCGATCTATTTCATTATGATGCAGGGGTCTAAAAATTTAAAAAAATCATGATGCCTACTGAGGTAGTATACATGTTGTTTGCAAAATTTCTCAGCTTTACCATCTATGGTTTAGCCTATGCAGGTTTTTCAAACAGACCGACTCCAAATCGCAAAATACAAACATCCGACACAAAATGAAACTTTGCACTAGTTTTATGGTGCCTAAATTTATCATATTTTAAATGCATTATGTTAGAGTGGTCCAGATTCTATATGTATCTTGGGTGGTCCATCTATGCAACCAATCTAAGGTTTTAGCACAACAAATTTCTAGTCTACATTGAACTACTTACTATAGGTTTACTCATTTTTTTTGAGTAGGCGAGAATGAGAAAAACCATCCAAAATCATTTTTGGTGCAGAGATAACATAAGTAGATGGAAACCTTACAATGTCTATCAAGTTTTAAACTTTAACAACCCATTTCAAAACCCATTCACTAGGAGCTATTTCCAACCCGACAATTTGCAATTCCGAACTAGCACATAGGAATATTTTGCAAAGGGGTTTCAAAACTTTTTCAAAACTCTTTGGTGCTGATTTGTGATGTTAATTAAGTGCTTTCAAACTCCACTTTTCAGAAGTACAAATTTTCAAAAGGTTGCGTTCCTATAGAACAAGATAAGAGTTTTAAAATCGAAATAGAGGCATAGAGTAGAATAATCTCTAGAGAGGGATGATATATAAGATTGAATTGGGTTTTCACAAATAATTTTATAGCTGAGAGCAAAGCCCTCAAAATAACTTTTAAGAATCAATTCTAAATGACCAACTTAAGGGGCTCCTATAGTCAGTATTCGCTCTGATACCATGCCTTGTCGGAGACGTCCGGACCTCTCGTTCTATTTGCAATATGGGTTGAAGTGGTTCAGCCCATATGGCAAGTATAACGAGACATCCGAAGTCCCGAGAGAGGGATAAGTGAGACATTGTTGGACCTTTAGCCTGCTAGTCAACTTCAGCCTGAATTGTGCCTGTCAAACCACTCGAAGGTGGCGACCAGATGTGTTATACAATGAGGAGACTTGAAAAAGAGCTAAAGATCTACAACGTCTCAAATATTCCTAACTCATACTCATGTGAATCTAACTCCCACGGAGTGCGTTAGATTCACATTTTCTTCTCAAGCATGAATATACAAAGTAAATACAACTAGCATGAGATTAAGCTATATATTACATCAATAGTTTTACTATTACATAGGCCGACCGGCCAAATAGATATACTACATCAGAGTACAGCGAATAGCGGTGGCTTAAGTACCCGCCCACAAGCACACCGACTAGGGGTTTACCCTGTTAAGTTCTCATCCTAGAAGAAACGAATTGGGAATTCCCATAGCATAAGAATTAGAACTACACCTGCAGCCAAAATGGATATTTCAATCAACAAGAGTCAGTACAGTAGCGAGTAATGTACTGGCAAGCACTAGACAAGCCTTACATGCCAAGCTCAATATCAAAGGCGAGGCTATGTGAGAAGCTCACTTTTCCGCCTAAAGCAAATTTTATTTCACAAACCATTTTAGAAAGAGTTGACAACTCAATTAACAAAATAGTCACTTTAGTTTCATCATAAATTCTGTTTTGGTTCCACCATAATTATTATCTTGTTATCCTCCATGACAGCAAGTCATATTTCACCACCACACACTCACACACTCAATGCATTTTACTTGAAATCATATAATCACATTTTTTAAAAAAAATTGAGTCTATACTCATGACACTTCACCAAAGCGCTCTTGACCGTGAGCACGGCTAATTGATTAGTTTTATTTACTCCGCAGAGTATGTACAGCTTTACCCACATGAAGTGAATTTCTCTAGTTGATTCGGTACCCGTCGATACCACTATACTCTTCACATTGAGTACAGTCTAGAGATCACTACGAAGCCTTTACACTACTTAGTTCCTAGCCTTGCACCAGCACGATACATGTTTTCTCCATCCTAGGTCATACCAGAATAAGACCTAGAACCGTTAAGTTGCGGGCCCTCGCCTTAACTTAACGCCGTGGTGGCGGACACGATAGGGAACCCACCCACGTGGCACTATATCGTTGTATTGGACAGACTTAGTCACCTTCACCACGACAGGGTAAACAGGAAGATCCTCTGGGTTATTTCGAACCCATACACACTGGCCTACCATAATGCAAGGCTAGGTGCTAAGAAGATTACTCGGCTAAGGCTATCCCATACTAGCACATGTGGATATACGGTATCTTTGAGTTGGTGACACAAGTTTGGTCCTTAATGGACTCAGGCAAACACTCCCCCTATCGGCAAATGCAATTACTTCAATCGCACGCCAATTGCCGCCCAAGTCAAAATCATACTTTTACACCTTTTTTTTTTGCAAATACCCATCAAATTAAGCCCATTTCAGCAAGGGCAAACTTTGTCAAAACACGCATTTGAATTCTAGATGGAACAATTATTTGCAAAACACTAGGCGAGGCTAAGCAATCGGTTGTACAAAGTGTTTTAAACCCATTGGAGCACAATTGATGTACTCTAACCATTCCTAGGGGTACAAACAGCAAGGAATTAAATTATAAAAGGAGGTAATGCAGCAAATAGGAAGGGTTACGCGGAGGCTACGCTAGCTAAAAATAAAACTTTTCTACCGCGCAAACCAGGAACACTTGCAAGTAAGGGTCGATAGATCGTTTCCGATTGGAGTAGATTGTAGCAGATTAGCCAATCAGGAGCTATCTGATCCGGAACAGCGATGTCAGATGACGGCCGATTTGCCGACAGCCGATTCCCGCAAGCCGACAGCCAATTCTTGGGAACAACCAATTCACCGAGTAGCCGATTCGCCGAGTCATCCGACCGCGCTCGCGCGCCTCACTCCGATGCGCCCGACCGCAGCCGATTCCACCACAGCCGATTCATAGCCGACGAACAGCACCGCAACGTAGCAGCGCCTCTACCGGTATCCACATGTCCGGGGACAAAACGCCTAACACCCGTGTGCTAGCACAAGATGCAAGGCTAGGGTTTTGGCTCGAAGGTGGGGAGGGTTTTTGTGGAGATTGATCTCGTCGACTTCTGAAGACACGCGTGATCAGATTGATTCGGTTCCAATTGCATGCCGCAGCTCTCCACCTCTCACCCCTTTATATAGAGTTGCCGGTTGGGCCTAGAGGCCCATCGGGACTCTATTTTGAATCGGATCCTATCCGAATCTCATAGAGTTGGCCGGCCGGACTTCGTAAGCCCATAGGACTCTATCTGATCGGATCCCCATCCGATCGAGCCGTATCTGAGTCCAAATCGAATGCCTGTTCTTATCCCCTTAAGCGTGCGACCCTGTAGGTTCAGGTATACTCGGTTTTGGCCCGAGTCGAACTCAGCCGACCGTTGGCTCGTGTCCAACTCAACCGATCTATTAACAGCGACGCCTAGCAGCACATATTGACACCATAGTATACAAGAATATAATATCGACTCTGAACCTGTAATGTGTACACAAATCCCTTTGCCTCACGATACCAATTAAGCTATAGGCAAGATGTGTGCCATCCCTTCAATAGCTTAACCATTCACTCGAACCGTATTGGATTATCTGTCTATTGATTGACTCCTCAATCAACTCGGCATGACCTACCATAATCCATTACCTCGAGGGGCCCAGAGATATCTCTCCAAAGGAGGGGCAAATTTCATCTTGATTATTCACATTCCACTCCATGTTTTATAGCAAACCCGAAGACTACTTTTATAACTACCCAGTTACGGAATAGCGTTTTGGTAGTCCCAAAGTAGGCTACTACACATGTTGGAATCCATGGTGATCTCAGGTCTAAGGACTTTGTACCAATACTACCTGAGACCAACTAATGGCACATTAATTCCTGTAGTGTCTCATGGTGGGTCTATCCAAAAATGTGTTCTCTAACACATGTCCACGTATATTGATTTGGTATCTCCATACCATGATCTATGAGACATGATCATCAATCAATAAACATGCCGATCTTAGAATCATATTTGTTCCAATAATATGATATATGATCAGGGATCATTTAGAAATAGATTCATACATATAGAGTCTCATAAATAAGTCACATACTTATTGATCAATACAAGATGTCTATTTCATGGAACTGAATAACACTTTATTCATTTATACATAAACATTCACCATGATATCCAACATCTGCATGTTGTCTCTAGGGCATATCACTAACAAATAGGTTATATCTACCATACCCAAGTTTAAAATTACCGATATAGTCTAGGTTCATATGCAAGTTCACAAACAAATATTTTGATCCCTCAAAAACATGGGAATCAATGTGTTCAAAGGAGGAGGGGAAAAACTTGCCTTGGCTGCAGTAAATCTCCTTACGATGAGTTAGAATGTAAATTCTTTCACCGTTGCAAAACTATCGCTAAAGAAAAATACCGATAACGGGTAAATACCAAAACATGTAAAAATTAAATATGCTCTAAAATGTATGGATTATTTAGTGTGGCTAGGTGTTGAGTGGATATGATTTATGGTAAAGAAATCTCTATTTATCTCTTTTACTTTGGGAGTTATTAATTTTTGAAGCTTGCTCGGTGTAGGGATGGATTTGTTCGGATATCATCCTAAAGTGCTTTTACAAATGGATTTATATAAACTTTGACCTTCCAGAGGTGATGAAAAGTATTTTCTAGGACTAATGCAATTGGTTTCATAATTTTTAGAGCTATAATGAATTTATTACGTATTCTACTAACCTATATCGTGTTTTTAGGCTCATAATGTGCTAACGAGGTGTCAGAGCACTTTGGGTACAGAACTAGTTCAAGTTGGGATTTATGGTGGTTTATCCAGTAAATACATCATAAATCTAGGTGCAATTTTTGTTGGAGTTTTAAATGGTCTTTCTACACACACACACACACACATATATATATATATCTCACACTTACTTAAATGGATAGTTCTATGACTAACTAGTCTCATATGTAATGGTTTTAGAAATTCTTTTTGCACAGAAGGCCTATACTTTTATTTTATATTCTAATGGTACAGGTTTGAATGAATCTATAGAACCTAAATTTACTCAAAAAGGAGACAGAATGGATTTTTAATAATCCCCTAAAGGTGGACTGTCCCAAAATGTGGTATTTTCCCTAAATTAGTTTTATAGGCATTTGTCCCAAGGAATGTACCCATGTTTATTTTTCCTATTCAGAGAGGATATGTTGAGGAAGCTATAGGTTTTGGGTTTGCTCAAAATGAAGTTAATTTGAATTTTCTAGAGATTTTACAAATACCCTTTGGTTTATGAGTGTCCTAGCTCATTTAAATTTTTGTGATATTTCCAGTGCAGTGAATGGCAATTTTTATGGTTCCACATTAAATTTCATCATCTATGGAGCCCACAAAAATTTGTTCCATTCAAAAATGTTTACAAATGAATTTTATATGGATTTTTAAATGTGGGTTCTCTTTTCTGTAAAAGGATACTAAGGCTGCTACTTCTGTCTCCATGATGCGTGGGGCCCTTGGGTCAGTGGCTCGTGTGTTTGAGAGGAGGCCTTCACGCACGCGGTGTGGGGCCCGGCCGTTAGCGAGATAGAAACAGGGAAGGAGAGAGAGCAGCGGCGATGGCAAGCTTTGCGGTTGCACCGGCGGCGAATGGTGGCGATTCAGGAGAAGAGACCAAAAAAGAAAATGGAGAGGTTACCATGGCGAATCTAGAGGCGGTGGTCTCGAGTTCTGGGATGACCAGAGTAGTGCCGTCGGTGAGCGCGGGCGGCAACTGGGTTCGGTTGTGGAAGCTTACCCGAGCATGTGGACGTCCTGGTGGAGCTCGAGCAATCCCGACGACGTGAAATCTGATCTGCGGCGGTGGTGGATCTGGGAGGACGACGACGACAGCTCGACTCGGCCAATGCTACGCTAGGAGTGGTGGTTCGTTAGGTCGCTGGGTACCTCAAGATGGTTCAAGTGCAAGGAATTGGACGATGGCTCACCGGATACAGAGGAATTGACGGCGGTGTCCCGTGGCGGCGGCTGGCCGGTGTCGGGAAAGATGAATGTTGATCTCCTCCTTAGTGCACCGTTGGCGGGGACCTTTGAGGGGAAACGTCGAGGAAGTCAAGGCGATGCTGTTGGTGCAAGGATTTGACCCGTCCCGGCCTACGTTGTCCGGAACAACATCATGGCCGCGGCGACGGCGTCTGGTGCGTGCTCCTAGCGTTGGTGGTGCTCGTCGGCGTTCCCGTGGCTACAAGAGGTGAATGGTGACGGCGTCAATAGAGAAAATGTTCGACGTTGTGCGGTGGTTACAGAATGTGAAAAAGGAGAGAAGGACCACAGTTCCTCAGCAATGGCGGCATTCGTCTTCTTTGTGGCCGACGATGGAGAAGAGGGGAGAATGGTGAGGCTGGGGCTTTCTCCTTGGGTTTGCTCGGCTGTGTGGTGAATCCTGGTGTTAGGCAACCGAGGCGGGACGGTTTTTGTGTGCCGGAGAGGAGCGGCGCGTCATCGACACCTAAGAGCCACGCGGCGTCGACGTTCTGCCGCGGTCGGCTCAGGCTCCCACGGTCTTCGGTAGTGGAGAGGAATTCACCGCATGGTAGCTAGCTGCCGGGGCGACAGTGGGCCCTAGTCCGTGGTACTCAAGGCGAAGAGGAGGCATGGGTAGATTCTTTTGTCCACTTGAATTTTAGAGAAAATTTCGAGTTATTCCCCCCATTGACTTTGCAGCTCTATAGTTTATTGTGTGGCTTGGATAAATTTATGAAAAGTTTTCTGTAGACAGAGGAATAGATGAAGAATCCATTTTCTTTGGTTTCACTCAAAGATCACAATAATTCGACAAAGTCTGGGTATTTTAAACTTTGTTTGAATTTTTAGGAGGTTCTAATAGTCTAGAAAAATTCCAGAAAAATTATATTAAATTTTGGCATCCAACCTAGAATTTGAATAAATTATTTACTACAGTGCTTTATGTGCATTTAAATTCTCTTTTTGGTGGAACTTGGTTTTAGCCGATTAAGTTTTACTAATCTCTCAATTATAGCACTGTTTTGTGTATTTTGTTTGGGGCATCAAACCTAACCATTTAGTTTCTCAAAAACTATTTTTGGGTTGTTCACAACTATTAGAACCTACATAAATTTTCTCCTGATTTTATATTGTTTGCAAAAACCTAGAGAGATTCGGGAATCCTTTCTTTGTCTATGAGTCCCTTCTATGCTCATGGTTCTAATTTTGGTAATAGGGTTCCCAATTAAATCTGCCTAGGCTGAGGAGATGCACCTATACTGAAATGAGGGTTCAGAAATGCTAAATGCACAAAGGACCCTTTTAGCAAAAGATGTTTTATGCACGGGCATGCTCACGGCTATAAATGGATCGAGGTTTAAGTCGGAAAATGTTTTATTTTATTCCCAAAGTTTTTAATCATGCGTTAGGTTTAAAAATACTCCACTTGGTTAGAAACAGAAATTTTAGGATTAGGAAATTGGAGATCCCTACCCCTAATTTTGTTTTATCGATTTTACATAATCCTAGGATTTGAGCCTCTGGCAAAAATTCCCAAAAATTGAGCTTAATTAATTTTGAATCCTAGATTAATTTTGTTTTACTTTCCCACAAATTTTTCTTTCTCTTTATTTTCCTTTTTCCTTATTTCTTCCTTTTTCATTTTTCCTTTTTCCTTTTCTTCTTTTTCTTTTCCCCTTTCCTCCTTCTTCTTCCTTCTCTACTCGGTCCCGACCGCGGCGCCTCGTTTCTGCCGCCAAGGCCGTGGGCATCGGCCCTCGCCCATCGGACAAAGCAACCGACCTTGGCTGTCATCATCCCGTTGCACAAGTGTCATCACGTGATTGGAGCGTCGTCGTCACTGCGTGAACCGCCTGTTGGCACCTTTTTTGGAAAAAGGCACGAACACGATCGATTCACCTAAAGATTTGCGGTGGTTCTTGGTATGGAGTTTCCAACCACTTAATCTAGCTAAAACTAGAACAAAGTGGGTTTTGTAAATCAAATCGGCTAGCGGAACCGATTTAGATAAATGGATTGATAACTACTTCTCTCATGAGCAAACGGAAGGTTTTCGGGACAAACCTACAAAGAGATGTCGCACTCTCGCAGCGAAGGCGGACGGTTTACGGCGCAAACCGACAAAGATGGACTAAACTAGGGCAAAGTATAAAAATATTGAAAAAAGATTCAAGTAGATTGTATTGTATGTTGTGTGATTCGTTATTACAATTGAACCGGCCTTGGCCCTTAAATAGGGGTTGGTCTTGCCCTCCACAGGCCCTTCTCCACGTCCAACTCGGGATAAACACGTTTGCAAACCCGAGACATACCGTATGAAGGAAGGAAACCCGAGTACCGATGAAGTCGTCTAGGTTTTGGACTCGCCGGCCGACCGGCCACATGCCTCCGGTCTGACCGGCCCCGTTGCTCGGTCTGACCGGCCTATACACGGGGTCAGACCGGCCTCTTCGAAGAAACCTGCAGATTTCCAAATATTGGCAACTTTCCCTATTTTGATTCCTAGGTGCCAATTTTGGTTGTAAACACATGCCCCCTGCCTTTTATGATGAACATCGTGAATCTAAAAGCATAAGACATGTTTTAACTTGGGACGATAACTTAATTACCGACCACAACACCCCCTAAGCATCTTGCCAAATGCTCGGGAAGTATTTCTTTAAATATTTACGGTTGATAGCCCGCTGAAACCGTTCTCCTTGAAGCGTCTCCAAGAAATACGCATTGCCCCAAATGATTCCGTATATCCGATAAGGTCCCTCCCAACTTGACGACCACTTACTGAATTCTTTAGATTGGGAACCTAAAGGCAAAATAGTCTTCCGTACTAGATCTCCCACTTGGAACGTCTTTGCCTTCACCCTTTTGTTGTATGCTTTAGCCACTCTCTTATTTTCTTTTTCTATTTCTTCCAAAGCCTTCAAACGTTTGTCAACCACTTCATCAAGGATATCACCCATCAAGAACTTGTAGTCTTCAGCTGACAAATCGTCTTTCTTTATATATCGAAGAGAGCCAAGATTTACCTCAACCGGCAAAATGGCTTCTTGTCCATAAACGAGCTCAAAAGGGGTCACCTTGGTGGCACCATGCTTGGATATCCTGTGTGCCCATAAAGCTTCAGAAAGCACCTCATGCCACCTTCTTGGATGTTCCTCGATCTTTTTCTTGATCAGTTTCAACAATGTCTTATTACTAGACTCGGCCTCCTTATGCGTCATATTCCTGAGCGGTATGGCTTCGGCCCACTTGGTGAAATAATCCGTCGCAACTAGCACGAACCGATGCCCCTTTGAAGACGGAGAATAAATCTGACCAATAAAATCTAAAGCCCACCCCCGGAATGGCCATGGTTTAATTATAGGATTCAACAACGAAGCCGGTGCCAATTGAACATTGCCGAACCGTTGACAAGCTTCAAATCCTTTATAGTATCTGAAGCAATCATCAATCATTCTTGGCCAATAGAACCCCGCTCTTCTAAGCAGCCAGTTCATTTTGTGGGCCGATTGATGAGTCCCGCAAATTCCCTCGTGAACTTCACCCATAGCAACTTTAGATTGATCGGTATCTAAACATTTTAATAGTACACCATCTATATTTCGGCGATATAGCTTTTCATCAAGCAAAGTATATTTATACGCTTGCCGCCAAATTTTCCGATCAACCCTAAGACTAGGATCCTTCAAATCACTAATCAAAGGAATTCGCCAATCACCTACTGCTTCTAGGGCACATATGTCCGAATTTCCACTTAATTCGGCCTCTGTTGAGAATATTGTGCCCCCCAGCACCTTCTGTAAAGTCAGTCTGACCGGCCAAGTAATGCCAGTCAGACCGGTAACCATCCGCGGTCAGACCGGCCATATGACGCCGGTCAGATCGGATGCCATCCACGGTCAGACAGGCGGCAATGCGCCGGTCAGACCGCCTGCGGTCTGCCTCTTTGCCAATTTCGCCCAAAAAATTATAATCAAGCACCGGTTGATCTAATATGAAAAATAAACCTCTTTTGATGCTATAACTAGATGCTTGTTGAGCTAAGTCATTTGCCCTAGAATTTTTATTCCTAGCAATATGCTTAATAGTAAACTCATCGAAACTGGCAATAATATCTAGGCATTGATCTAAATACCTGTTCAGTGATCCGTCGAAGCATTTGTAGACCCCGACAACTTGTTGCACCACCAATTCCGAATCACCGAACGCTTCTACATTTGTAGCTCCAACGATTTCCATCACTTGTAAACCGAATAACAAAGCATTGTATTTGGCTTGATTATTCGTACAATAATACTCCAAACGAACCAATGCTTCAAAGAATTGACCATTGGGCGAAACTAAAACTACACCTATGCCTCGACCCTCCTTACATGAAGAGCCATCAAAATAAACTTTCCAAGGTGTAACACTAACCAAACGGACTTCATCTCCACAAGTAACGTCTATATGATGATCTACTATAAAGTCCGCTACAATCTGGCCCTTCATAGACTTCAATGATTCATAGGCCAAATCATATTCAATTAATGTATATGCCCACTTGCCAATTCTGCCTCTAAGAATTGGCCTTTGCAACATGTGCCTAACAACATCGGTCTGACAAGTAACTATGCATGTACTAGATAACAAATAATGACGTAACTTGGTACAAGCATAGTATAAGCAAAGACAAAGCCTTTCTACAAATACATACCTCGTTTCGACATCCAGAAGACAGCGACTCAAATAAGTAATTATGTACTCCTTGCCGTCTTCCTCTTGTGTCAAAACGGCTCCAATAACTTTGTCTTCAGTAGCAATATACAGCCGAAATGGAATTCAGGCTTTAGGAGCTCGCACCACGGGCGGAGTAGATAAATATTTTTTCAAACCCTCAAAGCCTCCTGTTGTGCTGCCCCCCAAGTAAAATCGGCTTCTTTCTTCAAGCGTAGAATAGGTACAAAAGCATCGATTTTACCTGCTAGGTTAGATATGAATCTTCTCAAATAGTTTACTTTACCTAGCAACCTCTGAACTTCTCTCTTGCATGTCGTCGCTTTGAAGTCCTGAATCTTCTCAACTTTCTTAGGATTGATCTCAATCCCTCTCTCCTGAACCATGAATCCTAAGAATTTTCCCGCCGACACACCGAAAGCACATTTGAGTGGGTTCATCTTCAAACCATACCGACGCATCCTCTCAAAAGCTAACTTCAAATTGGCCATATGTCCATCCATATCATCCGATTTGACTACAATATAATCAATGTAGATTTCTAGGATAAAGCCTAACAAATCATGGAAAATTAGGTTCATCGCTCTTTGATACGTCGCGTCGACATTCTTTAACCCGAATGTCATGACTACCCATTCAAACAACCCAACAAATCCTGGACATCTGAAGGCTGTCTTATACATATCCTCCTCTGCCATGAAGATTTGGTTGTAGCCGGCATTGCCATCTAAAAAGCTAATCACTCTATGACCTGAGGCATCATTTATTAGCATGTCGGCTATATGCATAGGATACTCATCTTTAGGAGTGGCTTTATTTAAGTCTCTAAAGTCTATGCACACTCTAATCTTAACGCTCCCCTTCTTCTCTACGGTACTATGTTAGACACCCATTCCGCATACCGGCACGGCCTAATAAACCTCGCTTTCAATAATTGGTCTATCTCTTCTTTGACATGATCATATATAAGTGGGTTAAACCGACGAGGAGGTTGTTTATGAGGCCTAAATCCTGACTTTATCGGAAGCCGATGCTCAACAAGATCATGGCTAAGTCCAGGCATTTCATGATATTCCCATGCAAAGCAATCACTATATTCTCTAAGCAGCTCGATCATCCTAACCCTATGATCGGCTCACATGTTTTTATTTATGAAGGTCGGTCTTGGTACGCTCCCATCTCCTATGACTATTTCTTCTAATGGGTCGGCTGATGTGAACCCTTGATCGAGCTTCTCTACCTCGTCAAAATCCTCTATAGTCTCTCCAATATCGTTCTTTGTTAACCGATATTCCTGAACTCTTTTTTGTCACCATTCCAAGTTGGTTGCTTTATTCATCATATAAAGTAATGTCACCCAGCCCTGCTAAACTAGCCAACTTTACAGAAATAGGTAAAAGCCTTCTTTGGAAACACTAATAAAATCAAAACTAGAAATATCTAGCCCTGATAAGCACTGCATGTCTCCATGTTTCCATCCTACAGAAACATCGGCCATGGCAACCTCAGCCGATGTATCCGCCTGAACCACCTCAACCTCATCGCCATCCCACTGTACTAGGCACTGATGTAATGTAGATGGAATGCAGCAGTTGGCATGAATCCAACACCGCCCCAAGATGACACTATAGTTACCTTGTACATCGACGATGAAGAAGGCGGTAGGCAACGTCTTGTTCCCCACCGTAAGCTCCACGGACAAGATCCCTTTCGCCTCCGTTGACTCGCTGTTGAAGCCGTTGAGAAGCATGTTGGTCTTCTTCAGCTTCGCTTCTTCGCGACCCAACTTCTTGAAGAGAGAAAAAGGCATCAGGTTCACCGTCGCGCCTTCATCTACTAGCATCCTCGAGACCGGCTTCCCATCGATGTGGCCCTTCAAATAGAGAGGCTTCATGTGACGGTTGGACTCGTTGGGCTTCTCGAAGACCGCGTCCCTTGGACCTAGCGACATTTGAGCGACCTCGGCCTCATCCATAGCACAAAACTCCATGGGCAACATGCAAACCATGTTGACATCCATGTTTTCACTGGATGATGCCTCCACAGCCGGTTGTTCATCCTCTTGAACAACCACCGGCTTCTCAACATTTTATGACTTACGCATCCACTCCTTTGCAGGCGGTGGTCGCAACTCATTGAACTCCCTGTCTCTCCTCTCTTCGGCTTCCTTCTCCTTTAACTCAGAAGCATGAAGACGCTGCAACCTCCTCTTCTGGGTAGCCGTCAAATCCTCAGGCATCCACCTAGGATTCGGCTCTGTTCTAGGAGGCAAATAATGTCACCCGCTACCTTTGCCCAAAGAGGGAACTGCCCTGGTACTCTCCTTACGCGAACGGCGGTCGAGGCCAAGCCTCAGTGACCGGGTCGACCGACGTGCGTACTGCGGTTAGACCGGCGGCCGGGCCCGGTCGACCGCAGCGAGTATCGACCAGGCCGACGGCGCGGTCGACCGCTCACGAAGCTGCGATCGACCGGTCGGAAGGCTCGGTCGACCAAGCTGCGAGCTCGCGGTCGACGGGCTAGAAGGCTCGGTCGGCCAGGCTCCCGACCTATGGTCAGACCGGCCAAGACGTCCGGTCTGACTGTCCTCCTGTGCGGCATCCTTTGCGGCTTCAGTTCGGGGGCCAAATATCAACTTAGCCTCCTTGCCAGATGGTATCGGCACATCGTAAGACACTATCTTGACGGTGATCGCCTCCGAAGCCCTCTTCTCGGGTTTGGCGCGCTTGTACGCCCTTTTCTCGCCATCAAACCTATCGTTTGTGGGGAACCGACTTCCACCAAAAGTAGACGCATGCCCTCGCGGCGATCTCCTCTCCCTTCTCCATCCTTGGTGACCCTGCATTGGAGGCATGTTGTACATAGGCGGGGGTGCCCCCCAAGGCATAAAGTAAGGGAACGGATAACCTGGAGGCGGCATCGGGCATGGTCCCCATGGCATGACTTGAGGGCAATGGGAAAACGGTGGCTCCAAAACACTCGACGAAGGACCAAATCGCTCCTTAGGGGGCGATCTTGGTCTCTTTCCCTTGGCATGCCCCTTCTTGGCACTCTTCTTCTTGTACTTATCAAGGAGCATGTCGAAGGTCACCTTAGGCTTATGGGGCTTCCTCGATGTGGATGCTTTGGCCTTGTTCTCCTTCCATGTCCCAACCTCTGGGCTCTTCGGCACAAGCATCTTGGGCCTAGGCTCCCCAATGACGACCTCCTTCACCTTAGTCGATTCGGCTTGCTCCGGCCGAATCAACACCTTCTTGCCATCAAGGTCGATGGCATTCACAGGGAAAGGATCGCTGTCAAGCTTCATCTTTGGGCCCTCGGTGAATTTCAATCGTCCTTCTTCTATGGCCGATTGAACCTGTCGACAAAAAACATTACACTCATTAGTAGAATGAGAATAAGAGTCATGCCATTTACAATAAGAATGGCACTTTAATTCTTCTAATGAGGGTATAATGTGGCCTTTGGGTAACTTGATTTGTTTCTCCTGCAAGAGATAGTCAAAAATCCTATCACACTTGGCCACATCAAAACTGTACTTAATCTCACTTTGCCGATCCTTGCGAGGAGTCGGCGTCAAGCTAGAACAAACAAAGGGTTTATTCTAGTTTGTCCAAGACCACTCAGCGACATACATGTCATGATCGCCCTCATCAGAATCAGAATCACTATTAGGACAGTCGATCATGCTAACATGAGGTTTCTTATCACTGGGCCTAACAAACTTTTTGGCATCTCTGACTCGGGTTTCCTGAGCCAGAGCCTTCTACATCACTTGGCTGACATCAAGAAATTATTGGCCATCTAACCTCTCTTTAATGGGAGCAAGCAACCCACTGAAAGCAAGGTCAGCCAAATATCTCTCAGTTATACTCAAGCTAAAACATCGGTTTCTAGAATCTCTAAATCTCTTAATGTAATCTGTAACAGATTCATTATATTTTTGCCTAACCGATGTCAAATCACAAAGTCTAAGCTCAGTCTCACCAGTGTAAAAATAATCATGAAATTTTTGTTCTAGCTGAGCCCAAGTACGAATAGAGTTAGCCGGTAAAGATGTAAACCAAGTAAAAGCAGTACCGGATAAAGATAAAGAAAATAAGCGCAATTTAAAAGCGTTCGAAGTGCTAGCCTCTCCACATTGTGCTAAGAATTGGCCGATATGCTCCCATGTGGTCCTATTATCATCTCCACTGAATTTAGTGAATTCAGGGACCCTATAACCACGAGGATATGGGATGTTATCGAAATAGTCAGGATACGGCTTTTGGTAAACCTTAGCACGATTCCTAGGCTCAATTCCGAATGACTCTCTAATGATGTTCCTAATTTGGTCCTCCATATTTTCAGGCCTAGGCGGGTCGGGCAAGACCGGTGACCTGAAAGATGGCTGTTGCGGTGCAATATTGTCATATTGGCCATCTCTCGTGTCGCGCGGATATCCCCTATTAGGATCATTATATTGATTGGGGACATGCGGGGGAATCGGTGCATGAACATTAGCCACAGGGGAATCATGTGCGGGAACGTGGTATAGAACCGAGTTGCCCGTGATAGGATCTACTTCCTGTACTGGCACCAGAGCGCCGGTCTGACCGGCCATGGGCCCGGTCTGACCGGCTAAGTAAGACGCAGTCTGACCGGCCATATGGCCGCCGGAGTGTAGTGCGGGCGGCGCGGCGGTCGGCCCGATGATATGGTGAGTCGGACGGCGTAAGCGACTCGATCGGCCGGGGGGCCGCCAGTGTTTGCGACGGCCGTTGGGCCGGCCGACCAAGATACGGTGGTGGGCGGACCGGTAAGGCCGATCAAACCGACATGGTGAGGGCCGATCAGACCGGCCGTAGGGCCGGTCAGACCGATAGAGGCGGCAGAACTATTTTTGCTAGGGCCTTGGGCAATTGCCCCGTTGGTTTTGCTGAATATGTGGTTCACAGGGGGCTGGCTCCCACTTGCAATCGAGGTAGGCGGAGAATCGGTCGCGGGAAGACCGGATTTGCTGCTCATGTGCGCCTTAAACAATCTATTAAAACAAGCCTCCATAGCAGAATCAATCTTATTGTTTACGGCGACAGTAACGGACTCATCCACTGTACTAGCAATAAGTTTTTGAATAGGCATAGAGATGTGATCAGCGCTTACCTCGCCGCGAGTTACCTTGAGCGGGCTCCCGGGCTTGATGATGACACCCTATCGCGTTTTGGTGCAAGATTGATCTAGCACCTCTTGAGTGATCGCTCGAATGCGCTCCTCCATGATTTGGCGAGCCTCCCCATCCAAGTCGTCCAACGAGATGTGGACAACGTTGGATGGCTCCACGTCTTGCGCCGCTTGCTTGGACATGGCTGTGTCGAATCCGAGTTGGCGTCGTGTCTTCCCCAGCGGAGTCGCCAAAAATCGTGTTGGCACCTTTTTTGGCAAAAGGAATGAACACGATCGATTCACCTAAAGATTTGCGGTGGTTCTTGGTATGGAGTTGCCAACCACTTCAATCTAGCAAAAACTAGAACAAAGTGGGTTTTGTAGATCAAATCGGCTAGCGGAACCAATTTAGATAGATGGATTGATAACTACTTGTCTCGTGGGCAAACGGAAGGTTTTCGGGACAAACCTACAAAGAGATGTCGCACTCTCGCAGCGGTGGCAGATGGTTTACGGCGCAAACCGACAAAGATGGACTAAACTAGGGCAAAGTAGAAAAATATTGAAAAAACGATTCAAGTAGATTGTATTGTATGTTGTGTGATTTGTTATTACAATTGAACTGGCCTTGGCCCTTAAATAGGGGTTGGTCTTGCCCTCCACAGGCCCTTCTCCACGTCCAACTCGGGATAAACACATTTGGAAACCCGAGACATACCGTATGGAGGAAGGAAACCCGAGTACCGACGAAGTCGTCTAGGTTTCGGACTCTGCCGGTCAGACCGGCCACATGCCTCCGGTCTGACCGGTCCCACTGCACGGTCAGACCGGCCTATACACGGCGGTCAGACCGGCCTCTCCGAAGAAACCAGCAGATTTCCAAATATTGGCAACTTTTCCTATTTTGATTCCTCGGTGCCATGGTTGTAAACACATGCCCCCTGCCTTTTATGATGAACATCGTGAATCTAAAAGCATAAGACATGTTTTAACTTGGGACGATAACTTAATTACCGACCACAACACCCCTAAGCATCTTGCCAAATACTCGGGAAGTATTTCTTCAAAGATTTACCGTTGATAGCCCGCTGAAACCGTTCTCCTTGAATCGTCTCCAAGAAATACGCATTGCCCCGAACAATTCCGTATATCTGATAAGGTCCCTCCCAACTTGGCGACCACTTACCGAATTCTTTAGATCGGGAACCTAAAGGCAAAATAGTCTTCCATACTAGATCTCCCACTTGGAACGTCTTTGCCTTCACCCTTTTGTTGTATTCTTTAGCCACTCTCTTCTTTTCTTTTTCTATTTCTTTCAAAGCCTTCAAACGTTTGTCAACCACTTCAAACGTTTCTATCTCACGCACAAGAACCGACCTCCAATCGCTATAAATTGAGCACCCCGGACCAATTTTCTTTACAACATTTCTTCCTCACCTCTTCCTCTACCTTTCCCCTAAGTTTCCCCCAACTCTTGTACATTAAATCGCTGTCGCAAGCAAGAAATTTGAAGTACCCCGAAGTACCCTAGTTTGAGCCGCACCGAGCAAATCCTCAAAAATTCGCCACAACCGGTTGAGCTCTCTCCAAATTGAAGGTACTTCTATGTTCCTCATAGCTAGAACTTCCATTCCCCTATATTTCCCAAGCCAATTAGCCACCAAAAACTGTCGCTGACGAGCCGCCGTACATCCTCTCCTCCGGTCGCCGCTGCGCGCACGTTGCTAGGCCATTCCAGTGCTTTTCCGGCCAAGCAAATGCTTTATCCAGATTCTCCACACCTCGTAGATGCTCCCACACCGGTTGCCTTGGCCGTTCCGTCGCTGGTTAGCTGCCACGACGAGCGCCGCCGTCGCCACTGTCAGGTCGCCGGCTCCGGCTCACTTCGCCGCCTCTCCGGCCCGGCCAAGCCTTGAAACGGAACCCCCGTAGCTCGTAGATAGAATTAGGACTCTTAGCCCCAAAGTCCAGCCATCCCTCGTCGCCGCGCACCCTCCTTCCTTCCCGGTTGGCCCGGAGAAGAACAGAGGACGAGAGAAAAACAGAGAGAAAAAGAAATAGTTTGACTCCCTTTGACTCCTTTCAAAATTCTATTTTATAGTTCCTCTCATTTTTCTCAAACCTATTCATTCTTCCTTTTTAAAATATTTTAAATACTTTTTTCAACTCTTTTTATTTTATTTAATCCCAAAATCTTAAATTTTAGGATCTAACAAAGAAACCTCCTATTTAAACTTCAAAAATTATCCTTTAAATTATTTTTTGAATTTTTATATTTATTTGGTATTTATTTGAAATCGTTCATTTAATTTCTTTTATCGATTATCGATAGATCGCGACGTCGAGTTCGTAGAGGAAATCAAGCTCAACCACAACGTCGACGTAAACGCCCTCGTTGCTGTTCAAAAAGACGAATGATTTGAGACCACTAACCCGAAGGCAAGTCAAACCATCCTTGATCATATGTCAAGTTCAAAAATAGTTAGACGTCGTGTTTTAAATAGTATAATTAGAAATATTTCATGGGCTAGGTTATTTAAATTAAATAGTTATAACCTATCAATTCATGGGATTTTAAACATTCTTTATATCATATATGTTATTATTTCATGCACTAGAAGAGTCTTATCATTTTATGCAATGAAAAGGGGAAGTTCTATCATTCTATGTAAATCAGGAATACCCCTTTTTATTATATTTGAACTACCATAATAGTTTTAGACCAAGTATGAATATGTAGTGTAATAAAATGATTATTATTGCATGTAGTATCATTTTATGCACAAGTCATAGAGAATCCTAATATTTCATGTAATAATAAAAAAGAAAAGAGTTTTGACATTTTATATGATATAAGAATAGAAATTCTGTCATTGAAGAGCTGTTTTGGCTGGACGCCAGAAAATATAAAACCCTTGTGCCAGAATAAGGACATGGTTACGCCCATCCATTGGATCGGTTTTTACTGACTTATTGGTTACGCCAGCAAATACATTTCTCTGTCTAATCTCCCTGGGGGCTTACCTTAATGGTATACAGAAGCCTTATTGGTAAACATCTATGTAAACAACAGACAAAAAGCCAAATCTAACTAGATTGTTACCGACTGTTAGGATAGTCCGAGGTGTTACCAAGCCAAGGCAAGTGTGTGATAAACAACTATAAAATATTGGGATCAAGCGCCATCGCTGGTTAGGATTGGTGCCCATATTAAGATAGCCTACCGGTCTTATCACACATAAAGAAAAGTTAGAGTGATGTAAATGTTATGTTACCCTTAGCCTTGCAAACTAAGGTTAATCCTCGGGTAAAGCTGGGCAGACGTTGCAGAGTTGATTGATTCGAATACACCGTACTCCTGGTTAATGGACTTGTGTCTATGGGTGAATCCAGTATCATGGCATAAGCAATTTTCTACATGCTATCATAAAATATGGATATTCATGTGTAAATGATCTTAAGGAAGGGTAGGACATAGAATCATGTTAAGGCTAGGTTTATAATTCTTATTCTTTTTAAGATATCATGCATATTGATTTATATATAGTTGGATTTAGTTTGGCTTGCTGAGTACCATTGGTACTCATCCTTGCATATAATATCTTTAGGAAACCCCGAAGCCAAAGAAGAAGCTCCTAGTACCCTGGTGGACTAGGAAGAAGAGTATGAATTCTAGGTCGACTCTACACTTGGGCTATCCCTATGGAAGTGTCACAGATTTTTGTATTGTAAAGTTTGTAATTAAACCTTATCGGTTTGTAATAATAAACAAAGTTCTTGTATCTGTACTATCTCATACAAAACTAGACTCCTGAGAGGTTATGTGTATTGTGGGAGTTGACCTCTCCAGAGGAGACCCCACACTAGTCGTGTGTCGTTGTCGTCTCGGGCTCCCGGCCCGCGTCGCTACAGCTAGCTAATAGCCGCTGGTAGTGGTCCATGTCATGTCTCTCTGGCTTGATTGGAGATAGCTATAGGCTTCCACACACACATGTGGGTAGGTGCGTGGGTCGATCAATCGTTGGGTAGGTTAACTAGGGACCGTACGTACGTTTCCCCTATGCATGCACGTGCTTGCGTGTCTGCCCCGTGCGCCCACCGTCGTGTGGCCGGCCGTAGGTGGGTTGTTGTCACGCCCAGAAATTCAAGCTAGAATTTCCGCAGCTAATTTGTGCATTCGATCCTCGCCCAGGAATCAGCCAAGGTACACAAATCGACAATTATTGATATTACAGAATCCATGTCTAAGAAACAGTATAAAAGATTACATAAATGCATCAGAAAGAAAAGACTGACTACACTGAAACTCTAACTCTTGCGACGGAACTCCAACACACCACAGGCAACCTTGACGTCGAACGCAGGCCTAATCCTCATCAAAACTTTCCTCTTCTGCAACCTCGATCACGCGCTTAAAACTGGAACCGAACCAACTCGATCACGCCCACCCTCACTAGGGTACGTCAGCTAGAGACGGCTACACTACGGATCCAGCCATTACCCATGCTGGCTTGTGATATGCACGGTAATTCTTCCAGGGTTTTCCAAGAACCGGTCCTTAATTGTTATGAGCACCCTAACAATAACATCCAACCATGTGCTCACAACCCACCATTATCATATTTCAATATTATTAGAACAGTACCACATACTTGACATCATCTGAGTATTAGTCTCCACTGAAATTTGATTAGTGTGATTCCCTTATGTGAGCTAATTGATCTAAGCCAGACTAAGCATGTCCTAAACCAATATCTAGTCATATTGAACCCAAGTTATAAATGGCAGAAGATAAACAATTCCTATGGCTGAATACAACACGTATAATAGTATCATGAAATGACATTCTAAAACATATGCAGTATTTGAGAGAAATGAGATATTTAAATAAAATAGGTACAATATGATCAATGTAAAGCATGACTTGCCTTGCTCTGCAGATTGGGAAACCTCGACGACTACTTCGAAGTAAACGAGATTGTTGAAATTATCGGAATCTACATGACAAACAAAGCACTCAACAAAACATGCTAAAAAGTCTACTGAAACAGCACAAGAAACTATTTTAATGGATTCTTGACATTTTTCTGGATTTAATGAAATTTGAATGGACTAAAAGGGAGCTCGGATAAAAAAAGATAAATTTTAGAAGTTTAATTGTGATTTTTAACTAAACAGAAAAACCTAAATTAATTTATTGCACAATTAAGTCCCTTGCGGACGCAAGAAGTGTGCACGGGCTCGGTAGGGCTGACGTCAGCATGACGTCATGCTAGTGCAAGCGGGCAGACGCGAGGCGCGTCAACGGGCCGCGTCGGCTGGGCCGACGCGGCGGCGCGACACAAGTGGGCGCCGAGCTTAGTCCACGTGGACCGAGTCCACGGGTGGACGTCGGCGATGGGACACGTGGCGGCATTCGAGCGGTCGGGGCGGCACGGGATTGAACGGGCAAGCGGCGCTAGGGTTAGGGTTGCGTGGGCGGCGGCGACACCGACACGTGGCACCATCGCAACAGTGGGACGGGGTGGCGAGATCAGATGGTCCCAATCTACTGCGTGGTAGATCGGACAGTTGGGAGGCAGCTCGGGTTAGGGTTTGCGCTGCAGCGACGGCCCAGCTCGGCTTGGCCGGCCATGGCCGCGCAGCGGCCGGCCAGCGTGCCGGCGATGCGAGGATTAGCGGCGAACGGTGACGCGCTGCACGGGAAATGGCGTGGGAGTGGCGCTGGTGCGCGGGACGACCTGGGAAGCGGCGACTAGCATGCGGGAGAGGAAGGGGCTTGGCTCACTGGAGTTGGAGATGACGACGGCGGGCGACGGCGGCGAGAATTGGGCGACGACGTTTTAGGTCTCTGATTCAAGCGGCGCAAACAGCGAAAAGCGGCAAAACACGCATGGGTTTTATAGGTAGGGTTTGGAGACCAAATTGCACATGGGATAAGGCCGAATTTCTCGCCGTTGATTTTAGATACGGAGAGAGAGAGAGCAAAAAAGCAGCGGCGGTTTGGGCACTGGTTCAACCGACGCAGGGCGCGGAAACAGCGGCGCACGATGCGGGGAGGGGATTGGGCCCGACGAGGGCCGGTGCGGCGCGGGGCAATGCGGCGCGGCTCGGGTGCGGGCGGCGCTCCCTATCGAGCGCGAGGGAGAAGGCCCTGACAGGTGGGCCCCACCTATCAGTGGCTCAGGGAGGCGGGGGAGGGGCCACGGACTTCCGTACGGGCGACGACGGCTCGTGGGCCTCGGCCCACCGCCGAAGGAGGGGGCGCGCGGGAGGCGACGGCGGACTGGGCCGGCGGTCCGAGGGGGTTTGGGCGGGAATCCGTACGGGATGAATAGGAAAATAGGAAAATGATTAAGGGAATTAAGTTAATTATCGAGCGAATAATTCATTTAATTGGTTAAAATATTTCTAGTGCTCTGAAAATTCCACTAAAAATCCAGTTAATGTATTTTGACATGTAGAATTTAGGAAAAATCCTACCATGCCATTTCCACTTATTATTTTTATTTTAAAATTAATTGTTGGCTCCAAATTAATTCCGATATTCCAATTCTTTTAGGGTGAATTGTTTAAATAATTTAAAAGGGCAAAACTCGGGGTGTGACAAACCTACCCCCCCTTAAACGGAACCTCGACCCGAGATTCGGAGGTACTGGTGAAGAGATGCGAGTGCGAGGCCTTCAAGTCATCTTATCTTTCTCAAGTAGCTTCTTCTTCTGAGTGATGTATCCACTGAACTTTACAGAATCTGATAATCTTGTTACGAGTCCTTCTTTCACTGGTTTCAAGCATACGAGCCGGTTTCTCCACGTAGGTCAAGTCCTCTTGAATTTCAATTTAATCTAGACTCACCTGCCCTTCTGGTACTCTCAAGCATTTCTTTAACTGAGAGACATGGAACAAGTCGTGAATACCAGCCATGTTGGGTGGAAGTTTGAGCTGATAAGCAACTTCTCCTCGACGTTCCCGAATCCTGTATGGTCCCACAAAACGTGGTGCCAACTTTCCTTTGATTTGAAAGCGGTGTACTCCCCGGAGTGGTGTGACCCGAAGATACACATAATCTCCTGCTTCAAAAGCGAGGTCTCTTCGACGATTGTCTGCTTAGCTCTTTTGTTGAGATTGCACAATCCTCAATCTTTCCCTAATTGTTCGGACTTTTGCTTCTACTTTACTTATCACTTCTGTCCCGAACAACTGACGTTCACCAGTTTGATCCCAGAAAAGGGGTGTACGACACTTTCGTCCATACAATGCCTCATAGGGTGCCATTTGAATGTTGGCTTGGTAACTATTGTTATGGGAGAATTCTACATAAGGCAAACTCTTGTCTCATGCTTTTCCAAACTCAAGTGCACATGCTCTCAACATATCTTCCAGAATTTGATTCACTCTCTCGGTTTGACCATCAGTCTGCGGGTGATAGGCTGTACTAAAGTTCAACCGGTACTAAGCTCTTCTTGCAACTTCTGCCATAACTTGGAAGTAAACTGACTTCCTCGGTCAGACACGATCTTCTTAGGTACACCATGTAAACACATGATTCTAACAAGGTAAAGTCTGCTAACTTCTTTCCCGAGATGGTGGTATGCACTGGTATGAAGTGAGCCACCTTCGTGAGTCGATCCACGACGACCCAAATTGAATCATCTCCTGACGATGTGTGGGGTAAACCGGTGATGAAATCCATTCCAATCTCTTCCCATTTCCATTCCGGGATTTGGAGGGGTTGCAACAGTCCTGCGGGCCGTTGATGTTCTTCCTTGACTCGCTGACGAACATCACAGAGTGCGACGAATTCAGCTATTTCTCTCCTCATACTGACCCACCAGAACTTCTCCTTGAGATCTGGATACATCTTTGTACTGCCGGATGGATTGAATATTGAGTTTGATGGGGTTCCGTAAGAATCAGTTTCTTGAATTTTTTATCTTCTGGCAGACACAATCTCTTTCTTGACCAGATTGTTCCATGCTCGTCTTCAGTGAAATCGCGAGCTTTTCTGACTCTCATGTTCTTCTTGAGCTCCGCTATCTCGGGATCTACGCCGGAGCAGCCCGAATTTGGTCTATGAGAGTGGGTTGACCTTCAAGAGCGGCCACAAACCCAAATTCCACTATTTGCAGGTGTAGGTGCTCAAATTCTTGCTGCAACTGGTTACACATTTCCTCTATGTTAATGGTGTTGCAGTAACTTCTCTGGCTCAGAGCATCTGCTACCACATTGGCCTTCCCAGGAAGATAGTGTATTCCCAAATCAAAATCTTTGATCAGTTCCAACCATCGTCGTTGGCGATGGTTCAAGTCTGGTTGGGTGAAGATATACTGTAGACTTTTATGATCCGTGTATACTTCACAACGGTTGCCGATTAGGTAGTGTCGCCAGATTTTCAAGGCATGGACCACTGCGGCTAACTTCAGAGCGTGGGTTGGATAGTTGTCTCATGTGGGCGCAATTGACGAGAGGCTTATGCGACCACTTTGCCTTCTTGTATCAACACACATCCCAGCCCATGGCGGGACGCATCACAGTACACCTGGAAATCTTTCGTCGGATCCGGCAATATCAAGATTGGCACAGACACCAACTTCTTCTTAAGGTCTTCAAAACTCTTGTTACATTCTGCTAACCACTTGAATTTCTCATCTTTCTTCAACAATTGATTCATTGGCTTGGCAATTCTGGAGAAATTATTGACCGACGGTAATAACCCGCAAGTCCAAGAAAACTTCGAATTGGAGTGACTGTCTTTGGTGGGATCGACTTGGTAGCTGACTCCACATTCGACGGATCCACAACCACTCCTTGGGCATTCACAATGTGACCGTGGAACTGCACTTCCTTTAACCAGAAGGCACACTTGCTAAACTTGGCATAGAGTTAATGATCTCTCAACTTGTTGAGCACTAATCGAAGATGATTCTCGTGTTCCTCCTCGATCTTGGAGTAAATCAAAATGTCATCAATGAACACCACGACAAATTTGTCCAAGAATTCCATAAACACCTTGTTCATCAGGTTCATGAAGAAAGCCTGTGCATTGGTCAGTTCAAAAGACATGACCGTACACTCGTACAGACCATACCGAGTAATGAAGGCAGTCTTGGGGATGTCCTCTTGCCGGATCCTCAATTGATGGTACCCTGATCAAACAAGTCATCAATCCGCGGTAGAGGATACTTATTCTTAATAGTAACCTCGTTGAGTGCGCGATAATCGACACACATTCTCTTGGTCTTATCTTTCTTCGCTACAAATATCACCGGAGCACCCCAGGGTGACGTGCTCGGGCGATATAACCTTTCTACAATTGTTCATCAACTTGCTTCTTGACTTCTGCCAACTCGTTGGCTCCCATTCTATACGGTCTCTTATGAATTGGGGCAGTTCCAGGCACTAGATCAATCCGGAATTAAATTTCTCTTTCGGGTGGCATCTTGGTCATATCTTCCGGAAAAACTTCAGGATATTCTCTGAACATGGGGATGTCTTCTAATTTCATAGAGGTCTCTGCTGTTACTTCAGATGATTCCCCGGTAGAAGCCTGATTCAAACTTACTACAGTCTTTGATGGCATGGGAGAACAGAAACAATCTCTTCTCTTTTCCCATTGCGTAAAGTGATCGTGTGACGAGCACAGTCAATCAACTCCCTTATGCCTTGACAACCAATCCATCCCAAGGATGACATCCAGGCCTTTGGATTTAAGAAGGATCAGATTGGCTAGAAATTGGGATCCTTGGATTTCTATTGCCACCGAGGGACAGTAGTGAACGATGTCCAAATGATTTCCAGGGGTTTGAACCCGCATAGGTATCTTAAGTTCCACTACTGATAACCCATGTGTGCAACAAACTGCTTGGAAATAAATGAATGCGTAGCACCAGAATCAAATAGTACTGTAGCAGGAGTGAGATTCACAGGAAACGTACCCAGTATAAATTCGGGAGCAGTTTGCGCCTGCTCTGCGGATGCATGATTGACCCGAGCCTGCATAAATCTAGGTCTGATGCGCTTTGGCTTCGAACACTTGTCTGCAAAGTGCCCAGGCTCACCACGGTTGAAGCAGACTCCTGGCTTCCCTCCGAAGTCCTTTCTGGAGGTGGTGGCTTGGACTGCTGCTAGGATGGCGCTGTTCGGGGACGCGGAGTGGGATTGTGTTGCTGCTGTCCACTGCCACTGCTACTACTGCCAGCTTGAAAATTCCCTGGGTGATAAGGTCGATGCTGACGAACAATCATGGTGGTAGGTCCATCTGATCTCCGAGCATGAAACGCGGCCTCTGCTGATTTCCATGCTGTTGAGGAGGTTTAAACTGCACTGTCTTTCTTTTCTTGATCATCTTGTTGTGCTTGTCTTCCTGCCGAATGGCCTTATTGTTTACAACCAAAATTGGCACCTAGGAATCAAAATAGGGAAGATTGCCAATATTTGGAAATTTGCCGGTTTCCTTTGGAGAAGCCGGTCTGACCGCCATGTATAGGCCGGTCAGACCGGGCAGTGGGGCCGGTCAGACCGGAGGTATGTGGCCGGTCTGACCGGCAGAGTCCGAAACCTAGATAACTTCGTCGGTACTCAGTTTCCTTTCTCCATACGGTGTATCTCGGGTTTCCAAACATGTCTATCCCGAATTGGAAATTGAGAAGGGCCTGTGGAAGGCAAGACCAACCCGTATTTAAGGGCTAAGGCTGGTTCAATTCTAATATGGAATCAACATACAACATACAATCAATCTATTTGAATCGTTTTCTTTACTTTTCAGCCATATTTTCTACTTTGCCCTAGTCTAGTCCATCTTTGTCGGTTTGCGTCGTAAACCGTCCGCCGCCGCTGCGGGAGTGCGACATCCCTTTGTAGGTTTGTCTTGAAAACCTTCCGTTTGCTCACGAGACGAGTAGCTATCAATCTATACATCTAAATCAGTTCCGCTAGCTGATTTGATCTACAAAGCCCACTTTGTTCTAGTTTTTGCTAGATTGATGTGGTTGGCGACTCTGTACCAAGAACCACCGCAAAGCTTTAGGTGAATAGATCGTGTTCATGCCTTTCGCCAAAAAAGGTGCCAACACGATTTTTGGCGACTCCGCTGGGGAAGACATGACGCCAACTCGGATTCGACGCCGCCATGTCCAAGCAAGCGGCGCAAGAAGTGGAGCCATCCAATGTTGTCCACATATCGTTGGACGACTTGGATGGGGACGCTCGCCAAATCATGGAGGAGCGCATTCGAGCGATCATTCAAGAGGTGCTAGATCAATCTTGCACCAAAACGCGACAGGGCATCATCATCAAGCCCGGGAGCCCGCTCAAGGTAACTCGCGGCGAGGTAAGCGCTGATCACATCTCCATGCCTATTCAAAAACTTGTTGCTAGTACGGTAGATGAGTCCGTTACTGCCGCCGTAAACAATAAAATTGAATCGGCTATGGAGGCTTGTTTTAGTAGATTATTTAAGGCGCACATGAGTGACAAATCTGGTCTTCCCACGACCGATTAGCCCCCTACCTCAATTGTGCGTGGAAGCCAGCCCCCTGTGAACCACATATTCAGCAAAACCAACGGGGTGATTGCCCAAGGCCCTGGCGAAAGTAGTTCTGTCGCCTTTGTCAGTCTGACCGACCCTCACCACGTCGGTCTGACCGGCCCTATGGTCGATCTGACCGGCCCACCATATCTCGGTCTGACCGACCCAACGGCCGTGCGGCCCCCGGAACACGTGACAGTGGCCGACCCTATGGCCGGTCGGCGGGTTTCCTTACGTCGGTCGACCGGTTCGCCATACGTCGATCGGCGGCCATCAAGCCGGCCCGCACCCATACTACACTGGTCTGACCGGCGGTTATATGGACGGTCAGACCGCGCCTTACTTAGCCGGTCAGACCGGGCCCATGGCCGGTCAGACTGGCGCTCTGGTGCCAGTGCAGGAGGTAGATCCCATGATGGGCAACTCGATTCTATACCACGTTCCCACACACGACTCCCCTATGGCTACTGTTCATGCACCGATTCCCCCGCATGTCCCCAACCAATACAATGATCCTAATAGGGGGTATCCGCGCGACACGAGAGATGACCAATATGACAATATTGCGCCACAACAACCACCTTTCAGGCCGCCGGTCTTGCCCGACCCGCCTAGGCCTGAAAATATGGAGGACCAGATTAGGAACATCATTAGAGAGTCGTTCGGAATTGAGCCCAGGAATCGTGCTAAGGTTTACCAAAAGACATATCCTGACTATTTTGATAGCATCCCATATCCTCGTGGTTATACAGTCCCTGAATTCACCAAATTCAGTGGAGATGATAATAGGACCACATGGGAGCATATCGGCCAATTTTTAGCGCAATGTGGGGAGGCTAGCACTTCGGATGCTTTCAAATTGCGCTTATTTTCTTTATCTCTATCCGGTACTGCTTTTACTTGGTTTACATCTTTACCGGCTAACTCTATTCATACTTGGGCTTAGTTAGAACAGAAATTTCATGATTATTTTTATACTGGTGAGACTGAGCTTAGACTTTGTGACTTGACATCGGTTAGGCAAAAATATAATGAGTCTGTCACTGATTATATTAAAAGATTTAGAGATGATAGAAACCAATGTTTTAGCTTGAGTATAGCTGAGAGAGACTTCGTCGACCTTGCTTTCAGTGGGTTGCTCGCTCCCATTAAAGAGAGGTTAGATGGCCAACAATTTCTTGATGTTAGCCAAGTAATGCGAAGGCTATGGCTCAGAAAGCCGAGTCGAGATGCTAAAAAGTTTGTTAGGCCCAGTGATAAGAAACCTCATGTTAGCATGGTCGACTGTCCTAATAGTGATTCCGGTTCGATGAAGGTGATCATGACATGTATATTGCTGAGTGGTCTTGGATGAACAAGAACAAACCCTTTGTTTGTTCCACTTGACGCCGACTCCTCGCAAGGATCGACAAAGTGAGGTTAAGTACAGTTTTGATGTGGCCAAGTGTGATAGGATTTTCGACTATCTCTTGCAAGAGAAACAAATTAAATTACCCAAAGGCCACATTATACCCTCATTAGAAGAATTGAAGTGTCGTTCTTATTGTAAATGGCACGATTCTTATTCGCATTCTACTAATGAGTGTAATGTTTTTCGTCGGCAGGTTCAATCGGCCATAGAGGAAGGACGATTGAAATTCACTGAGGGCCCGAAGATGAAGCTTGACAGTGATCCTTTCCTGGTGAATACCATTGACCTTGATGGCAAGAAGGTGTTGATTCGGCCGAGCAGGCCGAATCGGCTAAGGGAAAGGAAGTTGTCATTGGGGAGCCTAGGCCCAAGATGCTTGTGCCAAAGAACCCAGAGGTTGGGACATGGAAGGAGAACAAGGCCAAGACATCCACATCGAAGAAGCCCTACCAGCCGAATGTAACCTTTGACATGCTCCTTGACAAGTATAAGAAGAAGAGTGCCGAGAAGGGGCGTGCCAAAGGAAAGAGACCAAGATCGCCCCCTAAGGAGCAATTTGGTCCTCCATCAAGGGTGTTGGAGCCACCGTTCCCCATTGCCATCAAGTCATGCCATGGGGACCATGCCCGATGCCGCCTCCAGGTTATCCGTTCCCTTACTTTATGCCTTGGGGGGCACCCCCACCTATGTACAACATGCCTCTGATGCAGGGTCACCAAGGATGGAGGGGAGAGAGGAGATCGCCACAAGGGCATGCGTCTATTTCTAGTGGAAGCCGGTTCCCCACAAAGGACTGGCTTGATGGCGAGAAAAGGGGGTAGAAGCGCGCCAAGCCTGAGGAGAGGGCTTCGGAGGCGATCACTATCAAGATAGGGTCGTATGATGTGCTGATATCATCTGGCAAGGAGGATAAGCTGATATTTGGCCCTCGAACCAAAGCCGCGAAGGATGCCACGCAGGGGGACAGTCAGACCGGACGTCTTGGCCGGTCGACCACGTATCGAACCGGTCAAATCGAGCCTTCGGCCGGTCGACCCGGATTCGTGCCGCAGTCCGGAGCCGACTGGGCCCGGCCGGTCGACCGCAGTCTTGTGAGCGGTCGACCGCGCCGTCGCCGATCGATACTCATTCTGGTCTTACTGGGCCTGGTCGTCGGTCTGATCGAAGATATATTACCGATCTGACCGGCCACCAGGGCCGGTCTAACCGCCTTTCTGGTAGGAAGAGTCAAAGGGCGATTCCCTCCTCGGCTAAAGGTAACGGCGGACATTATTTGCCTCCTGGAACAGAGCCGAATCATAGGTGGATGCCTGAGGATTTGACGGCTACCCAGAAGAGGAGGTTGCAGCGTCTTCGTGCTTCTGAATTGAAAGAGAAAGAAGCCGAAGAGAGGAGAGACAGGGAGTTCGATAAATTGCAACCACCGCCTACGAAGGAGTGGATGCGTAAGTCATCAAATGTCGAGAAGCCGATAGTTGTTCAAAAAGAAAAGGATGAACAACCGGCTGTGGAGGCATCGTCCAGCGAAAACATGGACATCAACATGGTTTGCATGTTGCCCATGGAGTTTTGTGCCCTAGACGAAGCCGAGGTCGCCCAAATGTCACTAGGTCCAAAAGATGCGGTTTTCGAGAAGCCCGATGAGTCCAACCGTCACATGAGGCTTCTCTATTTGAAGGTCCATATTGATGGGAAGCCGGTCTCGAGGATGCTAATGGATGGAGGCGCGGCGGTGAACCTAATGCCTTACTCCCTCTTCAAGAAGTTGGGTCGCAAAGAGGCGAAGCTGAAGAAGACCAACATGCTTCTCAACGGCTTCAATGGCGAGCCAACGGAGGCGAAGGGGATCTTGTCCGTGGAGCTTACGGTGGGGAACAAGACGTTGCCTACCGCCTTCTTCATCGTCGATGTACAAGGTAACTATAGTGTCATCTTGGGGCGGTGTTGGATTCATGCCAACTGCTGCGTCCCATCTACTTTACATCAGTGCCTAGTACAATGGGATGGCGATGAGGTTGAGGTAGTTCAGGCGCATACATCGGCTGAGGTTGCCATGGCCGATGTTTCTGTAGGATGGAAACATGGAGACATGAAGTGTTTGTCAGGGCTAGATCTTTCTAGTTTTGATTTTATTAATGTTTCCAAAGAAGGCTTTGTACCCATTTCTGTAATGCCGACTAGTTTAGCGTGGCTAGGAGACATTACTTTATATGATGAATAAAACAACCAATTTGGAATGGTTACAAAAAAGAGTTCAAGAATATCGGTCAACAAAGAACGATGTTGGAGAGACTATAGAAGATTTTGACGAGGTAGAGAAGCTCGGTCAAGGGTTCACATCAGCCGACCCATTAGAAGAAATAGACATAGGAGATGGGAGCATACCAAGACCGACCTTCATAAAGAAAAATATGAGAGCGGATCATAGAGTTAAGATGATCGAGCTGCTTAGAGAATATAGTGATTGCTTTGCATGGGAATACCATGAAATGCCTGGACTTAGACGTGATCTTGTTGAGCATCGGCTTTCGATAAAAGCAGGATTTAGGCCTTATAAACAACCTCCTCGTCGGTTTAACCCACTTATATATGATTGTGTCAAAGAAGAGATAGATCGATTGTTAAAAGCGGGGTTTATTAGGCCGTGCCGATATGCGAAACGGGTGTCTAATATAGTACCGGTAGAAAAGAAGGGGAGCGGCAAAATTAGAGTTTGTATAGATTTTAGAGATTTAAATAAAGCACTCCTAAAGATGAGTATCCTATGCCTATAGCTGACATGCTAATAAATGATGCCTTAGGTCATAGAGTGATTAGCTTTTTAGATGGCAATGCCGGCTACAACCAAATCTTCATGGCAGAGGAGGATATGTATAAGATCGCCTTTAGATGTCCAGGGTTTGTCGGGCTGTTTGAGTGGGTAGTCATGACATTCGGGTTAAAGAACACCGACGCAACATATCAAAGAGCGATGAACCTAATTTTCCATGATTTGTTAGGTTTTATCCTAGAAATCTACATTGATGATATTGTAGTCAAATCAGATGATATGGATGGACATATGGCCGATTGAAGGTTAGCTTTTGAGAGGATGCGTCGGTATGGTTTGAAGATGAACCCACTCAAGTGTGCGTTCGGTGTGTCGGCGGGTAAATTCTTAGGATTCATGGTGCATGAGAGAGGAATTGAAATTGATCCTAAGAAAGTTGAGAAGATTTAAGACTTCAAAGCGCCGACATGCAAGAGAGAAGTTCAGAGGTTGCTAGGTAAAGTAAACTATTTGTGAAGATTCATATCTAACCTAGCAGGTAAAATCGATGCTTTTCTGCCTATTCTACGCTTGAAGAAAGAAGCCGATTTTACTTGGGGGACAGCACAACAGGAGGCATTTAAGGGTTTGAAAAGATTTTTATCTACTCCGCCCGTGGTGCGAGCTCCTAAAGCCGGAATTCCGTTTCGGCTGTATATTGCTGCTGAAGACAAAGTTATTGGAGCCGTTTTGACACAAGAGGAAGATGGCAAGGAGTACATAATTACTTATTTAAGTCGCCGTCTTCTGGATGCCGAAACGAGGTATGTATTTGTAGAAAGGCTTTGTCTTTGCTTATACTATGCTTGTACCAAGTTACGTCATTACTTGTTATTAAGCACATGTTGCAAAGGCCAATTCTAAGTGGTAGAATTGGCAAGTGGGCGTATACATTAATTGAATATGATTTGGCCTATGAATCGTTGAAATCTATGAAGGGCCAGATTGTAGCGGACTTTATAGTGGATCATCATGTAGACGTTGATTATGGAGATGAAGTCTGTTTAGTTAGTGTTACACCTTGGAGAGTTTATTTTGATGGCTCTTCGTGTAAGGAGGGTCAAGGCATAGGTTTAGTTTTAGTTTCGCCCAATGGTCAGTGCTTTGAAGCATCGGTTCGTTTAGAGTATTATTGTACAAATAATGAAGCTGAATACAATGCTTTGTTATTCGGTTTACAAGTAATGGAGATCGTTGGAGCTACACACGTGGAAGCGTTCGGTGACTCGGAATTGGTGGTGCAACAAGTTGCCGGGGTCTACAAATGCTTCGACGGATCACTGAACAGGTATTTAGATCAATGCCTAGATTTTATTGCCAATTTCGATGATTTTACTATTAAGCATATTGCTAGGGATGAAAATTCTAGGGCAAATGATTTATCTCAACAAGCATCTGGTTATAGCATCAAAAGAGGTTTATTTTTCATATTGGACCAACCGGTGCTTGATTATAATTTTTTGGGCGAAATTGGCAAAGAGGCAGACCGTAGGCGGTCTGACCGACGCATTGTCGCCGGTCTGACTGTGGATGGCAGCCGGTCTGACCGGCGTTATATGGCCGGTCTGACCGCGGATGGTTAACGGTCTGACCGGCGTTGCTTGGCCGGTCAGACCGACTTCACAGAAGGTGTTGGGGGGCACAATCTTCTCAATGCGGATGCCGAATTAATTGAAAATTCAGACATATGTGCCCTGGAAACAGTAGGTGATTGGTGAATTCCTTTGATTAGCTATTTGAAGGATCCTAGTCTTAGGGTTGATCGGAAAATTCGGCGGGAAGCATATAAGTATACTTTGCTTGATGAAAAGCTATATCGCCGAAATATAGATGGTGTACTGTTAAAATGTTTGGATACCAATCAATCTAAAGTTGCTATGGGCGAAGTTCATGAAGGAATTTGCGGAACTCATCAATCGGCCCACAAAATGAACTGGCTGCTTAGAAGAGCGGGGTTCTATTAGCCGAGAATGATTGATGATTGCTTCAGATACTATAAAGGTTGTGAAGCTTGTCAACGGTTCAGCAATGTTCAATTGGCACCGACTTCGGTGTTGAATCCCATTATTAAACCGTGGCCGTTTCGGGGGTGGGCTTTTGATTTTGTTGGTCAGATTTATCCTTCGTCTTCAAAGGGGCATCGGTTCGTGCTAGTTGCGACGGATTACTTCACCAAGTGGGCCGAAGCCGTGCCGCTCAGGAATATGACTCATAAGGAGGTAATTGATTTTGTTCTGAAGCATATTATCCATAGATTTGGCATTCCTCAAACATTAACTACTAATCAAGGAGCTTCTTTTATGTCTAAAGAAGTGAAAAATGTTGCCGAATCTTATGGAATTAAGCTGCTGAGTTCGTCTCCTTACTACGCTCAGGCTAATGGACAAGCCGAGTCTAGTAATAAGACATTGTTGAAGCTGATCAAGAAAAAGATCGAGGAACATCCGAGAAGGTGGCATGAGGTGCTTTCTGAAGCTTTATGGGCTCACAGGATATCCAAACATGGTGCCACCAAGGTGACCCCTTTTGAGTTGGTTTATGGACAAGAAGCCGTTTTACCAGTTGAGGTAAATCTTGGCTCTCTTCGATATATAAAGCAAGATGATTTGTCAGCTGAAGACTAGAAGTTCTTGATGGGGATAATCTTGACGAAGTGGTCGACAAACGTTTGAAGGCTTTGGAAGAAATAGAAAAAGAAAAAAAGAGGGTGGCCAAAGCATACGAGAGAAGGTGAAGGCAAAGAGGTTCCAAGTAGGAGATCTAGTATGGAAGACTATTTTGCCTTTAGGTTCCCGATCTAAAGAATTCGGTAAGTGATCGCCGAGTTGGGAGGCCTTATCGGATATGCGGAATGTTCGAGGCAATGCGTATTTCTTGGAGACGCTTCAAGGAGAATGATTTCAGCGGGCTATCAACGGTAAATATTTGAGGAAGTACTTCCCGAGTATTTGGCAAGATGCTTAGGGGGTGTTGTGGCCGGTAATTAAGTTATCGTCCCAAGTTATAAAAATGTTCCGTGCTTTTAGATTCACGATGTTCATCATAAAAGGCAGGGGGTATGTGTTTACAACCAAAATTGGCACCTAGGAATCAAAATAGGAAGATTGCCAATATTTGGAAATTTGCCGGTTTCCTTCAGAGAAGCCGGTCTGACCGCCGTGTATAGGCCGGTCAGACCGGAGGTATGTGGCCGGTCTGACCGGCAGAGTCGAAACCTAGACGACTTCGTCGGTACTCGGGTTTCCTTTCTCCATACGGTGTATCTTGGGTTTCCAAACATGTCTATCCCGAATTGGACGTTGAGAAGGGCCTGTGCAAGGCAAGACAAACCCCTATTTAAGGGCTAAGGCCGGTTCAATTGTAATATGGAATCAACACACAACATACAATCAATCTATTTGAATCATTTTCTTTACTTTTCAGACATATTTTCTACTTTGCCCTAGTCTAGTCCATCTTTGTCGGTTTGCGCCGTAAACCGTATGCCGCCGCTGCGAGAGTGCGACATCCCTTTTTAGGTTTGTCCTGAAAACCTCCCGTTTGCTCACGAGACGAGTAGCTATCAATCTATCCATCTAAATCGGTTTCGCTAGCCGATTTGATCTACGAAACCCACTTTGTTCTAGTTTTTGCAAGATTGAAGTGGTTGGCGACTCCGTACCAAGAACCACCACAAAGCTTTAGGTGAATCGATCGTGTTCATGCCTTTTACCAAAAAAGGTGCCAACACTTATCAACAAGCTTCTCAAAGTTAACATACTCCCCTGAGATCAGCTTGTCTGTGAGTTCATCATCCAAACCAGCTAGGAATTTCTCCTGCCTTTGTGCATCAGTGCGCACGTCCTCTGGGTCGTAACGTGCCAGACGGTTCAACTCATGCAAGTATTCAGTGACCAACCTGTTACCCTACTCAAGAGAACGGAACTCCCGTTTCCTCTACGTGACTATTCCTGCATGAATGTGCGCGGTCCTGAAGCTACGACTGAACTCTTCCCATGTGACTGCTAGTCCAGCTAGGCGAGTGACCAAGTAATTGTCCCACCAAGCAGAAGCGGGACCTTGCAACTGGTGTGTAGCAAAAGAAACTTTCTCCTAGTCCGTGCATTGCAGTAGATCCAGCTTCTTCTCAATAGCATGAAGCCAGTCATTGGCCTCCACAGGGTTAGTGGTGCTGGAGAAGGTTGGCGGCCGGACACGAAGAAACTGTGGCAACTTGGATTGTGGTGGTGGAGGAGCAAACTGATTGTTCTGCTGCTGCTGCATTTGCATTTGTTGCAACATATGTTGTTGCATCTGTTGGTGCTGTTGTTGCATCTACTGCATCATAGCAGCCATCATCTGTGTTTGCGAGGCAAGCACCTGGGCAATAGTGGGGTTCTCAGGTGATGGTGGAGGAGCGTTGCCATTGACATCATGGTTGTTGTTGTTGTTTCCTGGCTGCCCATTGTTGTTGTTCGCTCCGCTGGTCCTGGTGTTCACCATCTGAAGAAGACAACCGAACGAAAAGAGAGAAGAAGAAAAACATACTGACTTAGAAACTAAGCTTTATTATTTGAATTCAAATGCACTGTTCTGTTCTAAATTAAAACAAGGGAAAAAATCACGCAACATCCTTAATTGGTCAGCCATACCACACTCGGTATAGACTGCCAGCTACCCCACACATAGCAAACCTAACACACAGCAACTACCAAGTAGACAAACCAAACAAAACGGTAAAAACTAAGAGTGGTGACTAGAACGATCTGAGAGCTTCCTGCGAGCTATGGAGTCGAAGATGCTCCCTTCAGAGAGTTCCCACTCCCCAGGATGACTTCTAAAGTTCTCCGTCTTGATGTCTTCACTTGGCTCTTCAGAGCTCGAGCAGCTATTAGAATCGGAGGCAGTGATCCATCCGAAACTGCCACCTCTGCCTTTCTCCTTAGAGCCTCTCCGAGGAACTTCCAGTTCCATATCTTCAGTTGAATGCTCAGAGCTTGAATCACTGGAGATGGAGATCCAATCGTTGTTGCCACCTTCACCTTGGTATGCCAAAGCCGGGGCGAAAGCGAGAACAGGTCCTGTAGTGGTAGTCGAAGCCGGAACTGGTGGAGCGGGAGGAGCCGGTGGAGGCGCAAGAGGGGCTGGTGGAGGAATTCGACGCGCCAGGTGGATATGCACAGGTGCAGTGTGAAGGCCCATAGAGGTCGCCTAGAGGAGGATGGGTGAATAGGCAATCCTGAAATTTTCTTGGAAATGCAGCGGTTAAAACAAATAGGAATCAGAACTTCCGGTACTTGAACCCTGGAACTTCCGGTCAGCACAAGCTGTCCGGAATTTCCGATGTTACAATCCGGAACTTCCGGTGTTCTGTGACTTGAGAGGATCTAAGCTCAAATTTAAATATTTTCTACACAAGTTTATTGCTAACAACAGGAAGATACACATTGGCAATATAGATAAGCGGCAGGAGGTAAAGGGATAACAACACGAGACACAATGATTTTTACCCGAAGTTTGGATTCAAAGAATCCTACTCTTAGTTGAGGAACTCCGTAGAGGTTGGTCTCAATTAACCCCTTGCCTCATCAAGCAAATCTTTGGGAAGAAGTCTACAACCTTCAATTCCAACGTTTCGAGGTTCTTACCTATAGATCAAATTGACCATAAAGATCCAAATTCGATCCTCTAGCATGAACCACAAACATGAATTGCTCTACCTAGACAACCTCCTAAAGATCAGCTTGGTTTGTCACTATCCATACCTTGTTTCCTTGCGGAGGAGAGATGATCCTTCACAAACTTTCCCGGGCCAATCCACAATTCTCCGGAAGCTGGCGGGAGACACCTAACCATCTAGGAGATTGCTCTCCAAAAGTAATAGGCACCACTCCAAAGCCCTGCAAGAATCACCAAGTGCTCAAGTCACCTAGCTCTCTCACTCTCACAACCACTTCAATCACTCAATCTTCTCACAAATTTGGTTATGTGGCTCGAGAATTGAGTTGGAATGAGCTAGAACACGTTGGGAGAGGCTAGGGGACTGAAAAACAAAAATCATTTTTGACTATCTCAAAGCCATTTTGAGAATAAAATCCCGAAGGCATTCATACCATGCTCTAGGGGCTTGCTTGAGCCCGTAGAGTGTCTTGTGAAGCTTGAACACGTGATTTGGATATTTGGGATCTTCAAAGCCGGGTGGTTGCTCAACAAACACCAATTCGGAGATTGGTCCATTCAGGAAGGCACTCTTGACGTCCATTTGATGTAATCTGAAATCATGGTTGGCGGCATAGGCTAAAAGAATGCGAATGGACTCAAGACGAGCAACCAACGCAAAGGTTTCACCAAATTCGAGACCCTCGACTTGAGTAAACCCTTGTGCCACTAACTAGGCTTTGTTGTAAGTGACTACTCCATTCTCATCTTGTTTGTTGCGGAAGATCCACTTGGTGCCGATCACATTTTGATTAGGTCTCTCCACCAATGACCACACTTGATTGCGAGTGAAGTTGTTCAACTCTTCTTGCATGGCCATCACCTAATTCGGATCACCAAGTGCATCCTCTACCTTAACTGGTTCCAAAGAAGAGACAAAAGAGTAATTCTCACAAAAACATGCAACACGAGATCGAGTGGTTACCCCCTTTTGAATATCTCTAAGAATATTGTCGACGAGGTAATCTCGTTGAACGGTATGGTGTATCCTTGAATGGTGCACCGAGGGGACTACAGCCTGATCAGGTAGCTCTTGAGTGCCCTCGGCGTCGAGCGCATCCACTTGTGCTGGAGGCACGCCTTCATGTCCAGTATCCCGAAGGTTTTGGCCTGTTGGGCCCGGAACTTCCGGTCGACCTGATGCCCGGATGTTCCGACCCCTAAGGCTTGGAGCATCTGGCCGGAGGTTCCGTGCTGTGTGCACCGGAACTTTTGGTACCTCGTCTTCTTGACTTGATGAAGAGCTATTGACTATCGACAACAGAGGTTGATCACCATTCACTTGATCATCCAGCGTCTCGATTGGTCGTATGTCGCCAATGGCCTTCGTTGCAATTGCCTTGTTTGGATCCACATCATCTACAACATGCACCACAATTTGCTCTCCTTGTGAGCCGTTATATTCATCGAATGTCACATCCCTAGTGATCTCAACAATACCGGAGGTTTTGTTGAAAACCCGATAGGCATGGGCATTTGATTCATAACCGAGTAAGAAGCCCTCATCAACCTTAGGTGCAAACTTAGACGGATGAGGCCTCTTACTCAAAATAAAGCACTTGCTCCCAAAGACACGAAAATAAGAAACGTTAGGATTTTTACCACTCAAGAATTCATAGGATATCTTCTTCAAAAGCTTGTGGAGGTAGAGACGGTTGATGGCATGGCATGCGATGCTCACGGCTTCCGCCCAAAAGACATCGGAGATCTTGTACTCATCAAGCATCGTCCTTGCCGCTTCAATGAGTGTGTGTTTCTTCCTCCCGACGATGCCATTTTGAGGTAGATCATATGAGGTGGAGAACTCGTGTTTGATGCCTTTCTCATCAAGAAATTCATCCACTTGTGTATTCTTGAATTCTCCTCCATTGTCACTTCGCACTCGTTTGATGGAGAGATCATATTGATTTTGGGCTTGCCTAGTGAAGTGCTTGAAGATTTCTTGAGTTTCACTTTTGTAATGGAGAAAGAATACCCAAGTGGAACAGAAATAATCATCAAGAATCACAAAACCGTACTTGTTACCTCCTATGCTTAGATAAGCCACGGGGCCAATAAGTCCATGTGAAGAAGCTCGAGTGGTCTTGAGGTAGTCATGATGTTCTTGATAGGATGTGGATTTCCAACTTGCTTTCCGGCTTGACATGCAGTACAGACACGATCTTTCTCAAAGGTTACATTAGTTAAGACCGAGAATGTGTTCCCCTTTTAAGGGAGTTGACAAATTCTTCATTCCTACATGGGCTAGCCTTCGATGCCATAGCCAACCCATGGAGGATTTTGCCATTAAACAAGCTTCGGGGTTTACTCTATCTATGTCAAAGTCAACAAGATAGAGATCACCCTTTAACTTTCATTTAAAGGCAACGGATGAGTCATCTCTCCAAAAATGGTCACATCCACGTCGGTGAACAAGCAATTGCAACCCATTTTGCATAATTGTGAAACGGAAAGAAGATTATAGCTCAATGAATTGACAAGGAGAACATTGGAGATGGATTGATCATTTGAGATAACAATTTTACCTAACCCAATTACCTTTCCTTTGCCGTCATCTGCAAAGATGATATTTTTGTGATTTCCTCCCTCCTCATCAAGACTTGTAAACATACTCCTCTCCCCCGTCATATGGTTCGCGCATCCGCTGTCCACCACCCAACTTGATCCACCAAAGGAGTATGCCTACAAAAGAAAGTCATGCAAGGGTTTTAGGTACCCAAACTTGTCGAAGTTTGGGTCCCCGAATGTTAGTCACAAGAGCCTTGGGCACCCACACACAAGCACCATACTCATCATTGTGACCTCCATTGAAGTGAGCAACCACCTTATCATTGTGTTCTTGCTGATCACAAATGAATCATAGTATATACCTTCTGGCCGGAACTTCCTGGCCCTGTGCCCGAAACTTCCTGCCAGTTCCCTTGACCTGGTAGAGGATCAAAACTTTCGGCCAATTTGACCGAAACTTCCGGTATTTTCTCTCTGTCCGAGAGATCTCTTTCTCCGGAACTTCCGATCAACTGGTCCAGAACTTCCGGAGCTCTGACCAGCCAAGGGACAACCCACCTTGCTTGCTTGTGGGTTTCCTCCTTCCTTGACAAACTTTAGGCAAGGCTTCCCGTTCACAATTACCCTTCTGGATGGCTTGCTATCTTCAAAGAAACCAAGACCATGCCCATCTTTGTTAACATGGGTGGCTATGGTCTTGTAGAGGACGTCTTTTGAGTGATAATTCTTCAAACACCCATATTTCACCAAAGTACCCAACCTCTCATTTTCTTTCTTGAGTGCCACTATAGCTTCAAGGTTAGTAGCATAGGAATCCAAATCATAGCTATAGCATCTAGCACAACCGTTGCTAGTGGAGGCATTGGATGACTTAGTGGCTTCATCGGGAGGAGAGGTGCTACTCCAAAGGGTATCAAATTGCACTTCAAGTGCTTTGTGACTTTGGTCCATTGTCACAAGCTTCTCTTGAAGTGACTCATTGATCTCCTTTAGACTACCCATTGATCCATTGACCGAGGAAAGCTCATTGGTCAATTTCTCAATCCTCTCCCGCTACTTAGCCAAATCCTCCTCTAGGACAAGGTTTCTCTTCTTCTCAAGAATGAGCAAGTCCTCTTGCCTTTCGAGGGATTTCTCCTTGTAGTATAATGTCTTCATTAGCTTAGCCACATGTTGCATTGCCGGTTTGCTAAAGCTTTTAATCACATCATCCAAATCATCCTCACTTCCCTCATCACTCTCAAGATCATCATCAATAGAGGGCTTCGATGAGGGTATTACCTTGCGCCCATGGGCCATGAAGCAAGAAGGGTTGGTGTAGCCCTCGTCGTCGTCACTCAAGTTGGAGAAGAGGCGCTCCTCGGTGGGTGATGAAGACTTGATGGCGATGGTGGCAACACCTCCATCACCTTCATCCTTCTCCTCAGGATCCGCCTCATCACCGGAGTACCACACCTCTCCAATGTGAGCTCGCCCAACCTTCTTATTGATCATCTTTGGCTTGGCTTCATTGTTCTTTGGACACTCGGCGATGAAGTAACCATATTCACCACATTGAAAGCAATCTCTCTTGGATTGGCGAGCTCTTCCCTTGTCTTCACTTCTCTTGCTCTTGCCAAATTCTCCTCGGCGAAGGTATTGGTTGAACTTCCTCACCATGAGGGTCATGTCTTCATCATCACTGTTATCTTCACATGAAGCTTGATCACTTGAGGCCTTCAAAGAAACTTCTTTGTTCTTGATCATTGCCACATTCTAGGCCATTTGCTTGACCTCCTTTACTTCTTCTTCTAGCATCTCGTGAGCAACAATTCTTCCAAGAATGTCACTCGGTGTAAGCCTGTTGAAATCCTTACTCTCACGGATGAAAGTGACCAAGGTAGGTTTCCTTGGTCCAAAGGCTCGAAGAAGTCTCTTGACCACGACGTGATCCGTCAAGTCTTCACTTCTAAGCCCTCAGATCTTGTTGACCAAGAGCATCATGCGGTCATACATCTCTTGACGAGTCTCGTTGTCTTCCATCACAAATCTTCTGAGCTTTCCTTCCAAGAGCTCAATCTTGGACTCTCACTCCGGGGGTGCCTTCATGAGCCACTTGCAATGTGTCCCAAATCTCCTTGGCCTCCTCAAGGCCATCAACTTTGTTGAACTCCTCCGGGCTCAAGGCGAAGAGAATGGCATTGGTGGCTTGAGCGTTGCGGTGGATGCTTATCTCTTGCTCCGGAGTGAGGTCCATATCCCCCGTAGGCACATCGATACCTGTGCAAACAACCTTCCAAATTCTAGGATGCAAATAGATCAGATGCAACTTCATCTGGTGCTTCCAAGCGGCACAGTGTGTAGCATCAAAGTGAGGTGCACGCCCAGAAGGCACGGAAATGAAGTTGTTAGAGGGAATGTTAAGCTTGTTGTAATCAAAAGGTATGGAAGCTCCCCCTGTCTCCTTGATTGGAGATTTTCCTTCACCTACATCGTCATCATGTTGATTATCCACTCCCGACATCTTGGATCGACTCTAAGCGGTGAAGCCTATTAAGAGCTTAGGCTCTGATACCAATTGATGGCCCGTAGATGTCTCCTAGAGGGGGGGTGAACAGGCGATCCTGAAATTTTCTTGGAAATGCAGCGGTTAAAACAAACAGGCACCGGAACTTCCGGTACTTGAACTCCGGAACTTCCGGTCAGCACAAGCTATCCGAAATTTCCGATGTTACAATCTGAAACTTCTAGTGTTCTGTGACTTGAGAGGATCTGAGCTCAAATTTAAATATTTTCAACACAAGTTTATTGCTAACAACAGGAAGATAGACACAGGCAATATAGATAAGCAGTAGGAGGTAAAGTGGGGTAACACACGAGATACAAGGATTTTTACTCGAAGTTCGGATTCAAAGAATCCTACTCTCTATTGAGGAACTCCGTAGAGTTGGATCTCAATTAACACCTTGCCTCATCAAGCAAATCCTTGGGAAGAAGTCTACAACCTTCAATCCAACGTTTCTAGGTTCTTACCTAGAGATCAAATTGACGACCAAGATCCAAATTCGATCCTCTAGCATGAACGACAAATGTGAATTGCTCTATCTAGACAACCTCCTAAAGATCAGCTTAGTTTGTCACTATCCATACCTCGTTTCCTTGCGGAGGAGAGGTGATCCTTCACAAACTTTTCCGAGCCAATCCACAATTCTTCGAAAGCTCGCGGGACACACCTAACCATCTAGGAGATTGCTCTCCAAGAGTAATAGGAACCACTCCAAAGGCCTGCAAGAATCACCAAGTGCTTAAGTCACCTAGCTCTCTCACTCTCACAATCACTCCAATCACTCAATCTTCTCACAAATTTGGTTATGTGGCTCAAGAATTGAGTTGGAATGAGCTAGAACACCATGGGAGAGGCTAGGGACTGAAAAATGAAAGTTGGATGGCAAAAATGAGCTGGGGACAAGGTGGGATATATATAGGTACACTCTTGTGTCACCTAGCCGTTACTCACAAACTCAGCTGGAATGTTGTCCAGAAGTTCTGTCTGGGACTACCGGAAGTTCTAGTCAACACTTAGTTATCAGGGTTTGTCTGCGAGATGTAGGTGTCCGGAAGTTCCGGCTTGGAACCCCAAAACTACCGATCGACTTTCTCTGTTGTGGGAAGGAATAATTTTCAAAAATAGCTCCAAAAATTTGCACTCAAGAATATTCTGATTATCAGCACTTAGATCATCTCATGGCATGAGTTTCACCCCTCTTAATAGTACGGTTTTTCCTAAAACTCAAGATTCAAGAAAAATACTACTATAAACCGTCGTCTAATCTTTTCTCCTTTTTGCAATTGATGTTTGAGGGTTCTTCTTTTTCAAAACCTGCACAACTAAGCATCTAGGGACTAATTCTCCTGCACACATCTCAATTAAACGCATTAGTCCCTTAACCAAATTGTTATTAACCACCAAACCTAGTTAGGGGGCTAGTTGCACTTTCATAGTGGTGGTCTTCCGGGGCGTAGTGCAGATCCTGATGCCACCTGGTGCTGGGAGTCCTTTCAACTCGGCGACCTCCTTCTTGAGACGGACCACTTCATCCTGCAAACTCACGATCCTCAGCATCTTCTTGTCGTTCAGAGCCTTGGCTGCCTTGTGCAAGTCAGAGTGCATCTTAGCCAGTCCCTTGATCACCGTGCACATGCGGCCAAAAGTAGAGTCATTCTCATCTGCCATAGACTTGAAAGTGCTGACGTTGGAGGAACTGCCACGATGGGGATGGTAGCGATAAGCGGAGGTGAGAAGATCAAAGTCGTGCATCTCCCTCATCCTAGCCAACATCAGATATGCGGCTTCCTGACATGCGTGCTAAGCTGTGCCTCCTGAAGCTGTGACCTCCATGTTGGGAATACAAGTTCCCACAAAGTTGTGAACCTCCAAATGGACACGGTGAGCAGCTCGCCCCTGAGAGGTGCGAGGGTAGTGTACTCCGGAGCATCAGTGTACCCAACTGCCAGGGTCGTGCGAGCCAACTCTCTCATGAAACTCACCATACCTTTACCACAGTGCGTAGCTAGGGAACCTGCCATCTATAGAAGACGAAGGAATGAGAATAAATGCATGCTCAAAACCAAAAGACCTCGGGCCCGTTTTCAAAAATTCTAAAACCCTAGACCGAAGTTACTCTTTTTAAAACCTCCCTTTTAAGAAAAAGCCAAGATTTTTTTAAAAACTTATGCAGATGAAAGGGTTTTAGAGGGCTCTTAGGGTTTTCCAGTTGGCTTGTCCTGCGGTCAAAGGTTGGCTCTGATACCAACTTGTTAACGACCAAATTTGGTAACCAAATCCCCATGTTTGAAGCAGAGATTGAGGCAGAATCGGAGAAGATGCGCGACCTGCGGAGAAACAGGGGCCACGTCGGCTAAGTCCTATAGGATCGAATACCCAAAATAAGCCAACCAGAGGGGGGTGAATGGTTGGTACACCCAAAAACCAAATTTTAGATTGAAATAAATCTTAACCTCTGATTCCGATGTTGCACGGTCTGACCGAGAGTATTGCGCCAGTCTTATCACCTGATCACCTCCGGTCTGACCGCCCGTGTAGATTCCGTCTGACCGCCCGTGTAGCCGATCACCAGAACTTAGCCAATTCGCCTGATGTAGCCGATGCGCCAAGTGTAGCCGATGAAAGCCGGTCTGACCGCAATGATCCTCGTGGTCTGACCGGTCGAAGGCCGCCGGTCTAACCGCCGATTAGACCGCCGTACCCGAGAAAACACAAATCGAAGGTCTCTCAAAGTAGATTGAAACTTTATTGAATCTCTCTATGTTTACAAAGTGCAATCCACAACACTCCTCACAAAAATTTGACTAAACTCAAACCCTAAACTTTTCTCAACTCAACTTTCTCTAAAACTTGATATCGAGAAGGCACACCTCTCCTCTCTATTTATACACAAGATGCGCAGCCCAAAGCCATGAATCCTACTCATACAAGAAGTCCTAACCCACTAGGAAACCTTCCTGTACAAGAAACAAACTTTACATATTGCACATGTCGCAATCTTGGACTTCCCAAATTTGAAACTCCGTATCCCATACGCACACAATATCTCCATCGTATGCCATATGGAAACTTCACCAATCACGTGCATCAATCTCTACCCTTCAGCATCCCGCACGATCTCCATCTTGGATGTCACCTTATCTCCAAGTTGACTCCAACTCGATCACCGACAACTCTTTCCCGAGGCGTAAAGATTACCTGCACATAATTAAACAAAGAAACCATATCCGAGCACAAGCTATCTCCAACTTGACGCATTGTCAGCATAAAACAATATTCATACGTATAGAAACACAAAACTTCCATGTATATGCAAGGAAAAACGTGAAACCAAAACCGAAACAAAATTGGCTGCGGTCGGATCGTGTCGGCCGGTCGGCCAGTGTGCCCACCCGGTCCGACCGCACAAGGTCCTGCAGTCGACCGGCATATCAAGCCCAGTGAGACCGGACAATACAGTTGACAGTACTGTTCACCGTCCGAAAAACAAATATCTCCAAATCCATTTTGCCAATAATCTCCAAATAACAAAATCAATAATCTCAGATGCCAATTGTTCATCACCATAAAAGAATCAAACACACTTTGATTTTACAATCTCCCCCTTGATGAACACATTGGCAAACCAAATAAAAATGTTTTTTTGGTGTTTTGAAAATTAAAATCAAAAATGGTAAAAAGCATCGTAGTGCTAAAAAATCCAAACAAAAATTCTCCCCCTTTTTAAAAAGAAGAAAACCCCTTGACATTGACAAAACTTGCACTTTTTTAAACTTGTTCTCCCATTTGTTCTTCCCCTTTTGACAATGATTTCATCAAGCATAAGAATTATGTTCATGATTATTGAAGAGCTTAGCATCATACATAGAGCAAGTCATGTCATGTGTTGCAATAAGAAGATGAACTCATCAATTATATAGCAAATATGCACTAGAGTATAGTCATGAATCAAAGATTTTATAATTAAGATCAATAATGCAATCAAAATTCATGGATTCAAACGATTTATAATGCAACATCTTTACAAGCACATAGGTTGAAAGATAAATCCAAATATATATACCTATTGCAACTATTATTCTTTCTCAAATTTACCTTTTTGCACATGATAACCAAGAGAATTTTTTATATTTATTTGAGCCAAATTTTTCTTTGCTCATATTTTTTCCTCTCAAATATTCCGGGTACGTCCTTGTCGTCAAGACTGTTTCCAAGGATTCGGTACCCATTATTTTTGCTCACTTCGAATACGTCCTTGCCGTCAAGACTGTTTCCAAGGATTCGGTATTCATTTTTTCTCTCATAGATAATATTTTTCTCTTTACACAATGAGCAATTTTAAAACAATTTGAGGAATAATAATTCAACACAGTGCATATATAAGCATTTAAAAATCAACACATGCACTAGTATTGACATTGCATATTTCATTATTTAAGTATGATATTAAATGGCATGCATCATTTCTCTTAAGAATAAAATCTAGATCACATAAAGATACTAGAACACATACAAGCTATGCTAGTGACAAATAAATCTTCATAGTATTGCTAGCATGCACATGAAAATACAATATGTATGGATAAAGATCTATTTTTCTCAATTTATATTATTCAAGAATTGCTTGATAAACACAAGAGCATAAATCTCCCCCTCAAAACATGCCAAAAGGATGAATAATTTCCAACTCTCCTCGAAGAAAAGCAAAGCGAGAAGAATCCAATGGTTTAGTGAAAAAGTCAGCAAGTTACAACTTTGTGTCCAAAAACTTCAATTCAAAATCTCCCTTTTCAACATGATCCCTCAAAAAGTGAAAGCGAATATCAATGTGCTTTGTACGTGAGTGTTGAACAGGATTCTCAGCAATGTTAATGGCACTTGTATTATCACAATAAAGAGGTACTTTTTCAAAAGCAAGTCCATAATCTTTCAAAGTAGAAATAAGCCAAAGAATCTGTGAACAACAACTAGCAGCAGCAACATATTCAGATTCAGCAGTTGATTGAGCTACACTAGGTTGTTTCCTAGAAGATCATGCAATTAGTGATGTACCAAGAAAATGACATGTTCCACTAGTACTTTTTCTATCAATTCTACAACCAGCAAAATCAGCATCAGAATATTCACTTAAGCAAATAGAAGAAGAAGTAGAATACCAAATTCCAAACTCAAGTATATGATTCAAATACCTCATTATTCGCTTGACCGCTTGACGATGTGAAGCACGAGGAGAAGCTTGAAAGCATGCACACAAAAAGTATGTCTGGCCTAGAAGCAGTTAGATACAACAAAGATCCAATTATGCTTCTATACTCTTTTTGATCCACGGGTTCACCATCTTCATCGGGATCAAGAACAGCAGTAGAACCAATAGGTGTAGAGATTGGCTTGCAGCTCTCCATCTTGAACCTTCGCAAAAGATCTTTGGTGTACTTTGTTTGATGGATAAACGTACCTTGAGGTGTTTGCTTAATTTGCAATCCCAAAAAGTATGACAGTTCACCCACCATGCTCATCTCAAATTCCCTGCGCATAGTCTCAGCAAATTCTACAACCAAAGCGTGAGTTGAACAACCAAAGGTGATATCATCCACATAAATCTGAATGAAAAGTTTATTTTCACCATGCTTAAGAACAAAAAGTGTTTTGTCAATCCTTCCCATTTGAAAAACTTTTTCAAGCAAAAATTTTTAAGTCTATCATACCATGCTATAGGTGCTTGTTTCAAACCATACAAAGCTTTTGACAATTTAAAAACATGTTTGGGAAAATCAGAATTATCAAAACCCGGTGGTTGTTTAACATAAACTTCCTCCTGTATAAAGCCATTTAGAAAAGCACTTTTAATATCCATTTGATATAATTTAAAACCTTTTGAAGCGGCAAAAGCTAACAAAAGTCTAATTGCTTCAATTCTAGCAACAGGAGCAAAAGTTTCATCAAAATCCAAACCCTCCACCTAAGTAAAACCTTGAGCAACAAGTCTAGCTTTATTTCTAACAATTAAACCATCCTCATTTTGTTTATTTTTGAAAACCCACTTGGTTTCAGTAACATTATGTCTTGAAGGTGGTTCAACTAAAGTCTAAACTTTATTTCTTTTAAAATTTTCAAGTTCTTCATGCATGGCGTTAATCCACGATTCATCAGTTAATGCATGAGTAACATCTTTGGGTTCAAAAGAAGCAATAAAAGCAGAATTTTCAAAGTAATGCGTAGTTACCTTAGATCTTGTAGTCCGCTCATGTAAATTACCTATTATTTGTTCCGGCGGATGTTGTCGTTGAATGTGCAATGGAGCAGTCATTTCAGAAGTTGATGCACGTTCTGTACCTGCACTAGTCGTAGTCGCTGATGAATCCCCTTGATTGGAGTCAATAGAATCCAAGGTGATCGGCCCCTGGCAGTCTGACCGGGTCTCTGGCCGGTCTGACCGCGTAGCTTGTTCTGGTCTGACCGGTCAGGCCGACCTCGTCGTCTTCGTTGTCGCTTTCGTCTTCGAAGATATGACCATCCTCCCCCTGAACTTGTGGCAAAGTACCTGAAAGTTTTGGTCTAGTACCGGGACTAGCCTCATCAAAAGTGACTTCGCAAGTCTCGATAATTTTGTTAGTCTCCAAAACAAGTACACGATAACCACGAGTGTGTGCGGGGTAACCAAGAAATAAACCATCAGTTGAACGTGATTCAAATTTATCCAAATTTCCTGATTTCAAGACAAAGCACTTGCAACCAAAAACATGCAAATGTGAAACTTTGGGTTGACGACCAAATCGAAGCTCATAAGGTGTTTTTCCAAGTTTAGATCTCAAGAAAATACGATTGGAAACATAGCAAGCAGTGTTAATAGCTTCGGCCCAAAATTTCCTAGGAGTGTGATACTCATCAAGCATGGTTCTAGCAATCTCAACCAAAGAGCAGTTTTTTCTTTCAACAACACCATTTTGTTGAGGAACACAAGGAGAAGAAAATTATGTTCAATGCCTTTTTCGTTGCAAAACTGTTCAAAAGAAGCATTTTTAAATTCACCACCATTATCACTTCTAATCGTTTTCAAAGAACCAGGAATTTCACAATTCAAGCGAAGAACCAAACTCCGAAAGTGTCCAAAGGCCTCATCCTTAGTTGCCATGAAGAAAAGCCAAGAAAATCGAGAAAAATCGTCAACAACAACCAACACATACCATTTTCCTCCAACGGATTGCACTCTAGCTGGACCAACAGTGTCCATATGTAAAAGCTGTCTAGGTGCATCCGTCATCACAGAAAGAATTGGAGTATGTGAAGAAGCAACATTTTACCATGGTGCGCAAACCAAATCAAGATCTTTCTTAAGTTTAGGAAACCCACGAACAAGAATCAAACCACTTAGTCTAGTCAAATGATCAAAACCAACATGTCAAAGTCTGTGATGCCAAAACTGAAGGGTTACGTGGAAGCTACGATAGCTAAAACCAAAGTTTTTCTACCGTGCAAACCAGGAACACTTGCAAGTAATGGTCGATAGATGTTATCGATTGGAGTAGAGTGCAGCGGATATAGCCAATCAGGACCTATCCGATCCGAAACAGCACTGGCCGATCACAGCTGATTCGCTGACAGCCGATTCCCCGAGTCGATAGCCGATCCACCGCAGCCAACGCGCCGATTCCACAGCCGATTTGCCGCAGCCGATTTGCCGATTCGCAGCCGATTCATAGCCGACGAATAGCACTGCAACGTAGCAGTGCCTCTACCGGTATCCACACGTCCGGGAACAGAATGCCTGACACCCGTGTGCTAGCACAAGATGCAAGGCTAGGGTTTGGCTCGGAAGTGGGGAGGGTTTCCGTGGAGATCTTTAACTCGCAAACTTCTGTTGCATTCGGTTCAATGCGATTCAATGCAATCCAATGCAAATCAATCCCGCAACTCTCCACCCCTTGCCCCTTTATATAGAGTTGGCCGACTGGGTCTAGTGGCCGATCGGGACTCTATTTCGAATCGGATCCTATCCGAATTCATAGAGTCGGCCACTCATACGTCGTAAGCCCATAGGACTCTATATTAAATCGAATCTTATCCAGATTGAGCCATATTCGAGTCCAACTCGAATGCTTCTTCTTATCCCCTTAAGCGTGCGACCCTGTAGGTTCAGGTATACTCGGTTTCGGCTCGAGTCCAACTCAGCCGATTTGTCAACAGCGGCGCCTTGCAGCACATACTGACACCATAGCATACAAGAATATAATATCGGCTCTGAACCTGTAATGTGTACACAAATCCGTTTGCCTCACGATACCAATTAAGCTATAGGCAAGATGTGTGCCATCCCTTCAATAGCTTAACCATTCACTCGAACCATATTGGATTATCTGGCTGTTGATTGACTCCTCAATCAACTCGGCATGGCCATGCACTTCCATAATCCATTACCTAAAGGGGCCTAGAGATATCTCTCCGAAGGAGGGGCAAATTCCATCTTGATCATTCACATCCCACTACATATTTCATAGCAAACCCGAAGACTACTTTTATAATTACCTAGTTATCGAATAGCGTTTGGTAGTCCCAAAGTAGGTTACTACACATGTTGGAATCCATGATGATATCAGGTCAAAGGACTTTGTACCAACACTACCTGAGACCAACTAATGGAACATTAATTCCTGTAGTGTCTCATGGTGGGTCTATCCAACAATGTGATCTCTAACAAATGTCTACGTATATTAATTTGGTATCTCCATACCATGATCTATGAGACATGATCATCAATCAATAACATGCCGATCTTAGAATCATATTTGTTCCAATAATATGACATGTGATCAGGGATCGTTTAAAAATATATTCATACCTAAAGAGTCTATTTCATGGAACTGAATAACAGTTTATTCATAAATAAGTCACATACGTATTGATCAATATAACTTGTCTATTTCATGGAACTGAATAACAGTTTATTCATAAATACATAAACATTGACCATGATATCCAACATCTCCATGTTGCCTCTAGGGCATATCACTAACAGTCTCCCACTTGCACTAGAGTCAATCATGTAAGTATCTAATACCCATTGCTCTTGTGTGCACCTCATGTTTTGGATGAGGGAGAGGTTTTGTCAACGGATCAGCAATGTTGAGATCCGTGTGCACTTTGCATATCTTGACATCACCTCTGTCGACAATCTCGCGGATGAGATGATATCGCCGAAGTATGTGTTTGGACTTCTGATGTGACATCGGCTCCTTGGCTTGCATAATGGCTTCACTATTATCACAATAGAGAGACATTGGACCAGTTGCACTGGTTATCACACCCAGCTTAGAAACAAATTTCTTCATCCAAACAGCCTCCTTTGCAGCTTCTGAAGCAGCGATGTACTCGGCCTCCGTTGTAGAATCAGCAACAGTATCCTGCTTGGAACTCTTCCAGCTGACTGCGCCTCTGTTCAGGCAAAACACAAACCAGATTACGATCTATAATCATCCTTGTCCGTTTGGAAGCTAGCATCCGTGTAACCACTTATAACGAGCTCTTCTTCACCTCCATAGACTAGGAACATATCCTTAGTTCTTCTCAAGTACTTAAGGATATCTTTACGACAGTCCAGTGACCTTCACCTGGATCTGACTGGTATCTGCTCGTAGCACTCAAAGCGTACAAGACATCTGGACGTGTACAAAGCATGGCATACATGATGGATACAATTGCCAAAGAATATGAAACCATAACCATCTTATTCTGCTCATCATGTGTCCGAGGACACTGATTCTTGCTAAGATTAATGCCATGTGACATGGGCAAGAAACCTTTCTTGGAATCATGCATGTTGAACCTTTTCAACACCTTGTCAATGTATGTACTTTGGCTTAATCCAATTAGCCTCTTGGATCTATCTCTGTAGATCCGAATGCCCAATATGTATGCTTCCTCCTTTTTGACACCTAAATTTGGTAATTGAATCCCTAAGTCCTAGCAAAGGTGAAGCAGAGTCGGATCGGCTGGTTTGACGGAGAAACAGAGGCTGCATCGGTTGAGAAGCGATCGGCTGTGAGGTCAATCGGCTAAGGTTGAGTCGGACGAGAGCGGCCGATAGCCGATTCTAGGTTCGGAGAAGATAAAGCCGTTTCTGGTGTAGATGTTTGAAGATAAATAAAAGATTTGGTTATCAGAGTGCGCGTTAAAAGGTATTGCCATCTATGGATAGAGTCCTATAACGGCAATTGTGTCTGTAATTTTGGAGTTTGTTTAAGCTGTTCATTGTAATGCGGCATGGGTTCTTCCCGGGATATCGTCGTATTTTAATTAGTAGTTTAGATAGAGTCCATGGTTTGTACAGATAATGTTATCTTGGGTATAAATAGGACCCGAGACCTCCTGTAAAAAAATACATCACAAGCAATCAAACCTTCGGCGCATCACCAACCTTTTTCTTCAGATGAGCAATTGATTTGGCTACGGGCTGCATCGTTTCGATCCCCAAATCCAGGTAAATGCTTGTCATTAGGGGTATGTTTTGCTGATTCTAGTGCTTCCATCGTAATGACACATTAGATTCAGGGGTTTATACTATGCTAGTTATCATATGTCGCATATAAACTAGGGCAATGTTTAGATCTATCCTGCCATTGGCAATTTCCATCAGGAACTCGTAGCCAATAAGGCTAAATCTAAAGGTTGGCTGGTTTATATGCGGTATCCACCGTCTCGAGAAGTATAAATCAGCTATAACAGATCAGGTTGTTCTTTTTATACTTAATGCTGCATCAACGTTGAACTGTTAAGTCGTTTTTAGAACTTCCAGTGATCTGTTCGGTTAGATTTATATGTTTAAGAGACAGTGTTGGGGTTTCAGCCGGCCTTATCTGCCCTAATATATTTTTTAGTACGTTTATTATTAGATTTATGTTAGGACTGTCTCTTATGTTAAGATCCTATTCTTGTCGGACATCATAAGCCGAAATCGGCCTGCCATCAACCAGCCGACGGCCGATTTCTGAGCTAAGCATCTGGTTCAAGGATAATATCTTTTCATAAGAACCATCGGAGTACTAGCCGATCCATTGTTAGCTTTCCAGTATCGGCTAGGTTATCAATACATGTATTTATTATCCTTTATTGTATTTAGGTTAAACAGCTAATGTTGTCTCGGTATCGCTGATCCATTCTAGTCGCTTGGCTTAAATATATTTTAGGATAGCAAATATATGCTCATGGATTCCCTCAGCCGATCCAGTGGGGATCTAACCTAACACTTAGCGCATATTCTCTGTTTTTTCTTGTTGGTTAACAGATTAAACCAACTGGCATGCCCCGCACAGCACAGGTAGCCGAGAAGGACCTGCACTGGAGTTAAGCAGATCTCCCAAGCCAGCGCTTGAGAGAAATTTCTCATCAATACGCTTCTTGGCACGCCCAGTGAGACTTTCTCTGTCGGCTCGACTAGGACGCATCGATTCAGCCGGCAAGATGGTCGACTCCAAGAGCCCCAACGTTTCCAAGGACAACATCATGCCTGTGAAGATGGAGCAGTTATCGGCTGAGCAACAAGCCGATTATAATAAGATGGTGGAAGAACTCCAGGCCAACTACTTGCAATCTTTCACCCAAACAAGATCCGGGGCCGTGCATCATAAGTACAATTTCAGCATGGACGATCTCAAGGCATCCTCCTCTGGTGAGACAAAAGGCAAACAGAATATGGGGAGCCGATTCAGGAACAGGACGATTCGGCCCTCCATACCTTGCAAGACCGAATTGATTTAGCCGTTCACCACGCGCTGGTCAACCAAAGTAGCATCTTGGTCAACACTCTGAACAACATGATCGCTATGGTGGTCGACGCCAAGATAGCCGACCAGCTACAACGAGGGCCGACGTACTTCACAGACGACCAGTTTCCTGGATACAGGACGTTGGTCACCAAGAATCGGCCGATCCCACCACCAACACAACCAGGGCCGCAAGGAGGGGTCCTCGGCCAGCCAAATCCAACTGAATCGACTACAAGGCCAGTGATTACTATGCTGAACCGACAGCAACCGCTGCCCCAGGATCAGATTGCTAACATGTTCAATGACAATCAGCAGTCAGAGCCGATTCCCTAGATTGACCTGGACAGGCGATACAACGCCGGTGGCAGACAGCTATTCCCGGGACCACCAACGCCACCACCGACGCATCGGCCTCCCCCCGCTGATCATCACTACCAGTATCAAGGAGGCCATCAAGACCATCATTATAGGCATCAGACGCCACCACCGCTGTATCGGCAAGCACCCGCATCGTATGACCCATACGAGCCGATACAGCAGGACAACCGGACTTGGGCCGATCTGATTGGAGATGTCATGCGTGATCAATTCGGCCTCACGCCAAAAGATTCAGGAAACATGTATTGGTATCCCTATCCAGAGCACTTCGAGCGTATTCCGCTGCCCAACCGATACAAGATCCCAGATTTTCCGAAGTTCTCAGGGCAAGACCACGTATCAACCTACGAGCATGTTAGCCGATTCTTGGCGCAGTGCGGCGAAGCATCGGCTACAGACGCCCTGAGGGTCCGGTTGTTCCCTCTGTCTCTCTCAGGATCGGCTTTTACCTGGTTCTCATTGCCTTACAACTCAATCCAGAGCAGGGTCGATCCTGAAAAGCAATTTCACAGCTATTTTTACTCCGACAACCATGAGATGAAGTTGTCGCACCTCACCAGCATCAGGCAAAAACACAACGAATCGGTTCAAGAATACATCCAGCGCTTTAGGAAGATGAGGATCCGTTGCTATAGCCTGGTACCATCAGACGCCCAGCTGGCCGATTTGGCCTTTCATGGCTTGATCACGTCGATCCGAGAGCGATTCTCTGCGCAGGACTTCGACAGCCTAGCCCACTTGGCGCGAAGGTGACGGCCCACGAGCAGCGATTCCAAGACACCGGGAAGGCCGTCAAGAAAATAACTCGGTCGTCATTGAATCGGACTACGATTCCAACGACGATGACGCAGTATAGCGGCCGAATGGGCCAAGAACAAAAAGGCCATCGTCGCCAATGGCGCGAAGATGGCCAAAGAAGAAAGATATGACTTCGACATCACCAAGGCCGACAAGATTTTTGACTTGCTGCTCAAGGAGAAGCAGATTCAGCTCCCTAAAAATCACGTAATCCCATCGGCCGTGGAATTAAAGAAGAAGAAATATTGCAAGTGGCACAACTCTAAATCTCATGCCACCAACTATTGCAAAGTCTTCAGGCAGCAAATCCAGTCGGCAATTGAGGTCGGGAAGTTGAAGTTTGTCGATCCAAATCGGCCGATGAAGGTAGATGATAACCCTTTCCCGGTCAACACAGTTCAAGCCGGCCCCAGGCAAGCTGATCGACAGAACAGAATGGCACACGGCTTACTCAACACATCAATTGGGGCCAAAGCAAAAGACGAGCCGATTGGATATCACGTCGCGCCAATCAATATGGTGCGCCCCGTTATCAGATCGGCTGACCGACGGCTGATCTATGAAGATAGCCGACACCGCCCTCAGAATCGGTTTCGGCGGGAAGAAGCTCGCGATGAAGCACCTCGTCGGCGCGAGCCGGAAACCCAAAGCCGCCGATATGAGGCAAGCCACAACAGTGTCGATCCGCATTGGCATTGTGATTTTTTCAGGTACTGCTGGGAATCCGGCATGAGGCTGCCGACGCTGGACGACTGCCCGGCGTGCAACGATTGACACGACGACGAGCGCAGGAACTCATCGGCTGCAAGCCCAGCCCCGTTCATCCCTAGAGCCGTTCAGCTATACCAGAGGCGGCAGTCCGTCCATGATCGGCTCGACCCAATCCATCAAGACTTCTTCGTCGACGAACACAGCAACGACAACAACCATGGCGACGACGAAGAGGCCGACGACGAGGAATCAGCCAATCCCCAATGGTGCCTGTCTGATCTCTTCACGAAGACGAAGAAAAGAAGAATCCAATGACTCAAGCGTGAAGGGAGAGAAGACGAAGTTCGACACATGATCCAAGATCAGCGTCGTCGGCTGGGTAAGATCAAAAGGCGATGGGTCCCTAAGAAGAAAACCACTGGAGCCGACGAAGAGCAAGCCCAGAAAAGCTCAGCTGACCAAGCCAGGAGAGCAGCCAAAGGGAAAGGCAAAATATCTGCATCAGTCAACATGGTGTTCATACTACCAGCCGAGTTCAGTGCTCCTGAAGCCGATGCAGACGCCATTGAAGACGACTTGGTGAATCTAGCACTCTCACCGGACCAAGCTGTTTTCGACAAACCCGAGGGGACAAAAAATAGGCACTTAAAGCCATTGTACGTTAAAGGATTCGTCAATGGCAAGCCGATTTCCAAGATGCTAGTTGATGGGGCAGCTGCAGTCAACCTCATGCCTTACGCAACGTTCAGAAAACTAGGAAAAGGAGCCGAAGACTTGATAAAGACCAACATGGTGCTCAAAGACTTCGGCGGCAACCCATCGGAAACCAAGGGCATCCTAAACGTTGAACTGACCATCGGCAATAAGACCGTGCCCACAACATTCTTTGTTATCGACAGGAAGGGGTCTTACAGCCTGCTGCTCGGAAGGGACGGGATACACGCTAATTGCTGCGTCCCTTCTGCAATGCATCAGAGCCTCATCCAATGGGACGGCGACAAGATTGAGATCGTACCAGTCGACAGGTCAGTTAGCGTCGTCAGTGCCGATTTGCCGCTTTGGGAAATCGAAGGCATCGATTGTTTGTCTGGGAAAATCTGGCAAGCCGATTTTCAAAATGTGTCCAATTCCACAATATAGCCAATTGGAGATGACGAGCCGCAACCGCTGCTTTGAACAAGACATGGTGGAGGGCTCAAGCGTCTTCGGCATGGACACCGCAGACAAAGACGATGGCAAGCTCGGGCAAGGCTTCACGTTGGCCGACGAATTAGAGGAAATTGACATCGGCTCTGGTGACGAGCCGAGGCCGACGTATATTAGCAAAAATCTATCTCCTCATTGTAGATCCCAGCTTATTGATTTGTTAAAAGAATATAAAGATTGTTTTGCTTGGGAGTACTTCGAGATGCCCGGTCTTAGCCGATCAATAGTGGTCCATCAACTGCCGATTAAGGCAGGCAATTGGCCGTTCAAACAGCCTCCCAGGAGGTTTAAAGCCGATATGTACGATGCAATCAAAGCCAAAATCACTCGGCTATACAATGCGAGATTCATTCAGCCTTGCCGATACGCCGAGTGGGTCTCAAAGATTGTCCTAGTGTTGAAGAAAAATGGTAAACTTAGGGTGTGCATCGATTTCAGAGATCTAAACAAGGCCACCCCTAAGGACGAATACCCAATGCCGATAGTCGATTTGCTTGTTGATGCTGCTTCAGGCCATAAGATTATTAGTTTTATGGACGGCAATGCAGGTTATAATCAAATATTTATGGCCGACGAAGACATCAACAAGACTGCTTTTCGGTGTCCTGGCGCAATCGGCTTGTACGAATGGGTGGTAATGACATTGGGCCTGAAGAATGCTGGGGCAACATATCAACGGGCCATGAACTACATTTTTCATGACATGATCGGCTCACTAGTAGAAATCTACATTGATGATGTGGTTGTAAAATCCAGGGAGATAGAGGGCCACATAGCCGATCTGAGACAAGTGTTAGAGCGGACGAGGAAGTATGGACTGAAGATGAACCCACTTAAGTGCACGTTCGGTGTATCGGCCGGGCAGTTCCTGGGATTTCTTGTTCACGAAAAAGGGATTGAGGTTACACCAAGGAGCATAAATGCCATGAAGACAATTCAACCCCCGAAGGACACGAAACAACTCTAGTCGTTGATCGGCAAAATAAATTTCATCAGGCGGTTCATAGCCAACCTCTCAGAAAAGATGGAGCCGTTCACACCTCTGCTTCGGCTGAAAGCCGATCAAGCATTCACATGGAGGGCAGAGCAACAAAAGGCTTTGGACAACATTAAAGATTATCTGAGTTCCCCTCCAGTTCTAATGCCTCCACAAAAAGGGATACCGTTTAAGCTGTACCTATCAGCCGATGACAAGTCAATCGGCTCCGTTTTAATCCAAGAGGTTGAGGGCAAGGAAAGAGCCATCTTCTATCTCAGCCGACGGTTGCTAGACGCAAAAACAAGGTATTCACCTGTGGAGAAGCTATGCGTATGCCTCTATTTTTCATGTACGAAGTTAAGGCATTATCTGCTATTCAAGGAGTGCGCAATAATCTGCAAAGCCAATTTGGTTAAGTACATGCTATCAGCTCCAGTGTTAAAAGGAAGAATTGGGAAGTGGATTTTTTCGCTAACAGAGTTTGATCTGAGGTATCAGGCACCCAGGGCAGTCAACGGACAAGCTATAGCCGATTTCATCGTGGAGCATAGAAATGATTCGATCGGCTCAGTGGAAATTAAGCCTTGGACTTTGACATTTGACGGCTCGGTTTGCACCAACGACTGCGGTATCGGCTTAGTCCTTATTTCACCCAGGGGGGCAAGTTTCGAATTTGCTTTCACTATCAACCCCCACGCTACAAACAACCAAGCCGAATACGAAGCCGTCCTTAAAGGATTACATCTACTCAAGAAAGTTGAAGCCGACGCCATCGAAATAATGGGAGATTCATTGTTGGTCATCAGCCAATTATCAGGAGAATACGAGTGCAAAAACGATGCACTGATGGTCTGTTATCAACAATGCCGGGAATTAATGGATGGTTTTCGGCTAGTTACTTCGAAACATATCCCTAGAGAGCAGAACACAGAGGCCAATGATTTAGCTCAAGGGGCATCGGGCTATCGGCCGATGTTGAAAGAAATTGACATAGAGGTTGCCGCCATTACAACCGATGATTGGAGGTTGGAAATTTACAGCTATCTCAAAAACCCCTCTCAATCAGCTACAAGGAAATTACGATACAAGGCGTTAAGATATGTATTGCTTGATGAAGACTGTACTATCGGACAATTGATGGTGTGCTGCTCAAGTGTTTGGGAGCCGATTAGGCCAAAGTTGCCATCGGAGAAGTGCATGAAGGGATCTATGGCACGCACCAATCGGCCCACAAAATGAAGTGGCTGCTTCGCCGAGCAGGATATTTCTGGCCGGCGATGCTGGAGGATTGTTTCAAATATTACAAGGGGTAACAGGATTGTCAGAAATTTGGCGCCATACAATGAGCACCAGCGTCGGCTATGAACCCAATTATTAAGCCTTGGCCGTTCAAAGGATGGGGCATCGATATGATCGGCCAGATCAATCCACCCTCAAGCAAAGGGCACAAATTTATTTTGGTGGCGACAGATTATTTCGCAAAATGGGTGGAGGCAGTTCCTCTGAAGAAGGTGGATTCTAAGGACGCAATCGAGTTTATCAAAGAACATATTATCTACTGATTTGGCATCCCGCAAATGATAACAACAAATCAGGGATCTATCTTCGTATCAGATGAGTTTGTTCAGTTTGCCGATGACATGGGGATCAAGCTACTTAATTCTTCGCCATACTACGCACATGCCAACGAGCAAGCCGAAGCTTCAAATAAAAGTTTGATTAAGTTGATCAAAAGAAAGATCTCTGAGTACCCAAACAATGGCACAACCAATTAGCCGAATCACTGTGGGCGTATCGGATGGCATGCCACGGATAAGGTCAAGTCCCTCCGTACAAACTGGTCTACGGGCATGAAGCGGTGCTACCATGGGAAAGCTTCGTCGGCTCAAGGCGTATTCAGCTACAGGATCAGCTCACATCCAACGATTATTATCACTTGATGGTGGACGAATCAGAAGACCTAGTTTTATCCAGGATGAGGGCCTTGGAAAAAGTTACAAGGGATAAAGAACGAGTAGCCAGACATTATAACAAAAATGTGGTGCCTAAATCTTTCGAGGAAGGCAAACTCGTTTGGAAATTGATACTGCCGATCGGATCTAGGGATAACAAATTCGACAAGTGGTCACCAAATTGGGAAGGGCCTTTCAAGATCCACAAATGCGTCTCTAAAGGAGCTTACATGCTAGAAGGACTGGATGGAGAAGTATTTGGAAGAACTCTTAATGGAAAATACCTGAAGAAATACTACCCAAGTGTATGGATCAACTCATGATTCGGCTCCGGTTGCTCAGCCGATCTATGACAACTGATGTCTTGCTTCAATAAGGCATCGCCTTTAGGCATTTTTATGCAACATTTTTCCCTAAGTTTTCTATGGTCGGCTAACGATTGGCCGATGGCGATGGCAATAAGGTGTCGCGAATGGCATGAATTCACAATTTTGTCGACACCGAAGCTATCAACAAAATGTGGGGGGCATATACATACACGAGCCGATTGCAAAATTGAAGGTTAGGAAGTTTTAAATTTTTAAGCTTTGCAATCGGCATCCAGCACAAGGGCGTTACGTGACTGGCGTCGGCGGCCATAATTCAGGTATTAAAATCAACGGTTGTGGTATGGTTGCAGAATCGGCAAGCGTGATCTGGCACGGGCGGCTACGGCCGAGTTCAGCATAAGCGATTCAATATACTACATGCGGCCGAAGCCAATTTCATCCACGAGCACATTTGCAAAAGATTGACAAACTATATTACATAAGGTCCAGAGTCGATTACAAAATTTTGAACGGGTGATCAGAATTGAAGTTCATTACAAAATTTGGCAAGTATATTACAGGTAGCAGTGGCCGATTTTAGAATGTTAAAGTATTACGATTCATTGCTTCAAGAAATCGGCTATGGCCGTCAGCACCGTCTGCCTGATCTTATCCACCTCCTCAATGGCCCTGACATCATCGGCCTCAGACCCAGCCACCGGCAGGATGCCCTTCACCAAGTCCCGGAGATGTGCCACAGCAGCCTTGATGCTTTGACGTTGGGCTTCAATTTCGGCCGGCAGGCTAGCCATGTACTCCTTGTGGACGTCGATCTCGTTCGTGACTTGAACGAGATCGGCCATCGGTTGATCTTGGCGTGAGAGGAGTTGCTCAAGCTTGGCCACCGGTTCGGTCTTCAGGCGTTCAAAGGCGGCCTTCTGGCTCTCAATGGCGTCCTTGGTTGACTGGAGGGTGGCCGACCGCATCTGGTTCTCGCGACGGTCGGCTATCCGCTGCCGTGCCCGCTCGTATTTGAGTTGGTGGGCTTCCAAGAAGGTCGTCGGCACGATGGCATCGGCTAGAGCTTTCGGCAGCTGGCCTTGAATTTCCTTGAAGCGCACGCGGATTGAACCGCTATCAACCACCAGCGCGTCCATTGAGACCTCCAGCCGGTTGCCGATGTCGGTCAGGGTGGCTCTCAGGTCCTCGGCCGGCGTCACCAGCGCCTCCTCGCCGATCTCACCGGGCTCCTCACACTCTGACAAGTCAAAATTGAGGAGGTCGGCTATGTTCTGCAAAGAGAAAGATGATTAGAGAATGTTGAATTGGCAGAGCCGATCATAGAATTTAGTCATCTTACCGTGGGCACCGGAGTCAGAGCGACTGGCTCGGCTGATGCGCCGCCTGTAGCCGTTTGGGCTTCTTCATCAGCACCGTTGCCACCGCCCGTGGCAGGCACAACGTGCTCGCTGGACGCCTGGGGGCCAGCCGACGGAGATCGTGGAGGCTGCAAAAGAAAGGGTTAGCGATCCAGTCGGCTAAGTTCTATAAGTCAAGTTGCGAAAGACAATTACCGATGGCACATGACATGGAGTGCGGCCGGCCAATTTCTTGACCTAAGAAGAATTGTTTGGTCAGATACAAGCGATATCAACACAAGGCCGAATTTGATGAGACGAGGGCTTACCAGCAGATTCTTTGCCGGAGGACTTGGAACCGGCGGGACGTCAGCTAGAGCATTGATGGATTCGTGGCTGGAGCTCTCAGGTTCAGCCGCCGCTCCAACAGCCATCGGCATCTCCTCGGCTACGACGGTGTCAAGGAACCGCGCGACTACCGGATCCAAAGGAGGGAGGCTATCGGCTGGCGTTGCCGGTTTCTTCTCCTTCAGCTTTTTGGGGGCAGGCATGGCCGATGGCTGTACGAGGGGCGCGACACTTTTCTTGTGGGCAATCGACTCGCGCACTTGCCCGTGCAGCAAAGAGGCCAGCTTCGGTGCTCCCCCCGCCGATCGCCGACGGAGCGAGGCCGCCCCCATCCAGAACGCCTAGACGGTATTCGATGGGGCGCCCGGAGTCGCTCACCATTGGCCGCTCCATCTCCGTCTCCTGCAAGTTAGAGAGCAAGTGTTAATCGGCTACATTAGTGTAGACCCCCATTTTTGAGGACGGGAATCATTCGTGTTCATAGTACCATTTCCCTGGGTCGAGTATTTTGGTACCCACGAATACAGTACTGAATTATCAGGTGCAAAGTACACAAATAGTCTTACACCAAAAGTATTACAATAATAGGCCCGAAGGCAATATCCAATACATATAGGACCTACTGGTCCGGATACAACCAAAAAACAGAAATTAGATAAGATAGCAGACGGAAGGCAGCGGCATGTCAATCGCCTACAGGCAACGACTGGAGACTAAGACCTATTGCGCTCTGTCTTCATTCATCCTGGTAGTAGGCATACGGGTCCTCCAGGTCTTCCATGCCTACATCTGTAGGTTTGTGCGTATAGCAAGGGTGAGTACCCAACGTACTCAGCAAGCCGACACGGAATGATGCATATGATAGGGTCAATCAAAGGATGGTTGTGGTTCATTTGCACAAAGCCAATTTTCACAAATCATTTCACAAACCTATTATCTAGCCAAGTCAAGTTTTAGTTTCAGAGTATATTAAAACGGCGACGGTTCTGTCTACCATCCATCGTGATTTCCAAGGATGGCTTCCCGCCTCCGGTTCGTCATGGTTTTCTGGGGAGTCCAGCCCTTCTCGCATTTCGAGAAGTTGAGTCCACCAGCACACAAAATCATTATGCAGTCCCAACCCATCATTTTAGAATTTATGAGTCTAGCCACGGGAGAAACTTGTCATGTCGTTCATTAACCGCAAGCACGGCTATTCAAATACATTGATTTACTCACACTGCAGTGGATGTACACTTTACCCGTACTCCGTAACTGCTCATTGAATGAGCTTTCATCCCTCTATATGGGATGGTCATGACAAAGCCTTTCGATAACCTCACTTTGGCAGTACCCGCTCCATGAACTTAAGTCCTCATGCACTTTAGCCATCATTTCCTAGCAGTGAGAGGAATTCTGGTGTTCTCGGGGTAAGAGGGAAATCTCACTTAATCTTTAAGTCATCGTTAAGTTTAGTTTATTACTCACATGAAGGCCTTTTTGTCTCATCACAATTACGGGCACGCTACCATTGGTAGGCCTAGGACACTCTACCCATTGGTAGGTCCTTAACTCAACACCTACACCTGAACCACTATGCAGGGATACTGCCTTCGCTCGGCTATCTACTCCGCTAGGTCTATACCCATTCGAGAAGTACGGTTGTACTGGTTCGCTCTAAGTTGTAGTCTCATGGCTCGGTCCTTAATTGACAAGGGACGGACTAGCCTTTCCCGGAATCCACCCAAATCTAACCATCCGCCCCAGTCTAAAAACATTGGTTTTGCATTTTTGTTTTTCATAAAAACTCATTTCATCATGTTTTAGGCAATGTGGCGCTCATGTCTCCACATGCCGCATTCCAACTACCTCCCCAGAGATAGTTCCCCAAGCACGAAGCTTCTTTGAAAAATCATGAGTATGCACGAATCTAAATATAAGCAGGGCTAAGCATTTTACCGAAGTTATCCTCCGGTTATATCTGTTAGTGATATGCCCTAGAGGCAACATGGAGATGTTGGATATCACGTTAATGTTTATGTATTAATGAATAAAGTGTTATTCAGTTCCATGAAATAGACATCTTGTATTGATCAATAAGTACGTGACTTATTTATGAGACTCGATATGTATGAATCTATTTCTAAATGATCCCTGATCATATATCATATTATTGGAACTAATATGATTCTAAGATCGGCATGTCTATTGATTGATGATCATGTCTTATAGATCATGGGTATGGAGATACCAAACCAATAAACATGGACACAGTGTTAGAGAACACATTGTTGGATAGACCCACCATGAGACACTATAGGAATTAATGTGCCATTAGTTGGTCTCAGGTAGTGTTGGTACAAAGTCCTTAGACCTGAGATCACCATGGATTCCAACATGTGTAGTAGCCTACTTTGGGACTACCAAACACTATTCCATAACTAGGTAGTTATAAAGGTAGTTTTCGGGGTTGCTATGAAACATGGAGTGGGATGTGAGTGATCAAGATGGAATTTGCCCCTCCTTTGGAGAGATATCTCTGGGCCCCTCGAGGTAATGGATTATGGAAATGCATGGCCATGCTAAGTTGATTGAGGAGTCAATCAACAGACAGATAATCTAATACGGTTCGAGTGAATGGTTAAGCTATTGAAGGGATGGCACACATCTTGCCTATAGCTTAATTGGTATCGTGAGGCAAAGGGATTTGTGTACACATTACAGGTTCAGAGCCGATATTATATTCTTGTATACTATGGTGTCCATATGTGCTGCTAGGCGCCGCGATTGACAGGTCGGCTGAGTTGGACTCGAGCCGACGATCGGCTAAGTTAGACAATAGCCGAAACCAAGTATACCTGAACCTACAGGGTCGCACGCTTAAGGGGATAAGAACAGACATTCGAGTTGGACTCGGATACGGCTTGATCGGATAGAGATCCGATCGGATATAGTCCTATGGTCTTACGACGTATGGGCGGCCAACTCTATGAGATTCGGATGAGATCCGATTCAAAATAGAGACCTGATCGGCCACTAATCCCAGTCGGTCAACTCTATATAAAGGGGTGAGGGGTGGAGAGCTGGTGTACGTTAATTGAAGTCAATTGCGCCGAAATCAATCTGATCACACGCGGCTTTAGAAGTCGACGAGATCAATCTCCACGGAAACCTTCCCACCTTCGAGCCAAACCCTAGCCTTGCATCGCGTGCTAGCACACGGGTGTTCGGCGTTCTATCCCCAGACGTGTGGATACTGGTAGATGCGCTGCTACGTTGCGCGCTGTTGATCGGCTACGGATCGGATGTGGTGGAATCGGCTGCGGTCGAGCGCATCGGAGCGAGGCACGAGAACACGGTCAGACGACTCAGCGAATCAGCTACATCAGCGAATCGACTGATTGGTGAATCGGCTGTCCTGAGGAATCGGCTGTCGGCTTGCGGGAATCGGCTGTCATCGGCCAGCACAGTTCCAGATCGGATAGCCCTGATTGGTTGTTTCCGCTGCATACTCCAATCGGTAACGATCTATCGGCCCTTACTTGCAAGTGTTCCTGGTTTGCGCGATAAAAATTTTGTTTTTCGGCTAGCGTAGCCTCCGCGTAACCCTTCAATATCACATCGAGGGTTACAAAGGATATTTCTAAGGGTAATCAATATCAAGGCAAGGTACATCAAGCATAGGTATTCATTTGTGTATAGCATGCATGTTTTGAAGTTTAAATCAACATCATTTCGCAAAATAGGATCAATATGTTAAAAGGGGAGTGTTGACTTGCCTTGCTCGTGACCTTGTTGGCTTGAGTCTTCGACGTTCTCGACGGTTCCCTCGGACTCTATCATACGTGCGAGAAATCCGATTTGAATTCGATTAGAATTCAAATAAAATCCAATAAGATCCAATAAAGGCCAAATGAATCGCGAAAGTGGCTCCTAATACTAGGCTATGATCCTACGCGAACCTAAGTACGAGTTCGATAAAATCCGAGTTAGAGCGAAAGAGTTATAAGGATTTGATGTTTTGCATTGAACCCGATTTAATTAAATATGAGCTGATATTTTTTTAATTTAATATGTTTAAAGCTTGAGAAATATTAGAGTTGATGATTCAATTAATAAAAGGAAGTGGTTATGTTTTAATTTTATCAAAATATTCCTCGGGTCGAGAAGTCCTAGGGTTTATAATAATTGATTCCAAAAATAATTAATCCTAGAGCTTGACACTGCATTAAATAATTTTAGATTTTAATTTCCGAAAATCACTATGATAAAATTATTGTTTAATATCAATTTAAGGTGACAATTATATTCCCAATGTTTGGAACCATATTAGTTACTTTAGATTTTGGGGAAGCCTATGATAATGTTAAATAACAAGTCATGATAATATCTTAATTATAGCTATTTTAAATAATATTGGTGAATTTCCTAATAATTTAGAGTTTAGATAAAAGTTGTACTTAGGTCCTAAATTAATCTCATAATTACCCCTAAATAATTATTTTCAGAAAATCAACCTTTATTCCAATTTCTCTCTCTCTCTATATATATATATATATATATTTCCCTAAGTAATTTATTTCAGAAAAACCAATTCTCATTACTCTATATTTTTCCTAAATACTTTATCTTTTTTATTCCTTTTTATTTGTTTCCCTATCTTTTTCCCCTTTATTCTTTCTTATTTCCCTCCTCCGCTTCCCTCTTCTTCCCTTCCAGGGCCAGCCCCGGTGGGGACAAGGCCGACGGCGGCGAGGGATGGCCGGTCCTAGGGGGCAAGGGGTCCTACCTCCATCTATGAGCTACGAGGGTCCCGATTCAAGGCTTGGGCGGGTTGGAGAGGTGGTGAAATGAGCCGGCGACGGCGAGCTCCTAGCGGCGGCGGCGACGCTCGTCGCGGCGGCGCTCCAGCAATGGCATGGCCAAGGTAGCGGGTGTGGGAGAAACTACGGGGTGTGGAGAAGCTAACTAAAGCATCGGTTTGCCCAGAGAAGTTCCATAGCGGCCTAGCGACGTGCACGGCGACGGTCGAAACAGAGGGGCTTGGCGCTGCTCGTCGCCGGCGAGTTCCGATGGCGCATGGGCTCAGGAAACATGGGGGAAACGAAGCCTAGAGCACGTAGGTTGTGGACGTTCCTTCAATTTGGGAAGAACTCGACCCAGGGCGACAAATTTCGATTCTTTGCTCCGGGCGGCCGAATTAGGGTTCTTCGGTTCTTAATCATATTGGGACGGCTCAATGCGCAATAGGTGGGGGAAACTTAGGGGAATTGAAGAGGAGTGACTCACGAAGAAATTTTGTATAGGGAACTTGATCTGCCTCGGCCTTTTTATAGGCATTCCGTGCCGGCTTTAGTTCGGGCGAGGCCGGTGGCCATGGCGCGCGTGCGTGGGGGGCATGGCGACGTGCGGCGAGCGCCGGGGAGGGGGCCTGGGGTGAGGAGCGACGCGTGATGGCACTCGGGAGGGGCCGGGCGTGGCACGAGACGCGTGGGCGTGAGGGACGGCGGGGCCGGGCGCGGCGAGCGGCGCGTGGCGGCGTTCGGGGCGGGGTCCGGGCGCGGGCGCGGCGCAGGCGTGCGAGGACGACAGGGGGCGAGGGTGGCTGGCGTTGGCTCGGCGCAGGCACAATGCGGCGACGTGGGGCACGGCGCTGCGGGCACGACACGCGGCGCGCGGTGGCGAGGCGGTCCGGGGCCCTGGGTACGGCGTCGAACACTTGGCGTGCAATGAATAGTCACCTTTCGCATTTTCCCGAATTAAATTTACTAATTTCCCAGTTCTATTTCGTTTCACCCCTAAAATTCAAAATAAAATATAACACACCCAAAAATAAGTTGTAAAATATATTTTCAATCTTTTCACCCACTTTTATTATTTTTAAAATATATTTTACATATGTAATTCATTTCTTTTTCCTCAATTCCAGAAAATGCGATTTTAATTCAAATTAATTTCTAGACTTCATATATATACTCTAAAATATTTTATTACACATTTTGCTCACTAATTAATATTATTAAACTACCAAAATAATGTTTTTTCCCAAATATATATTTTTATAAATCCACAACCCTATTCTATTTTATATTTAAATTCCCAACTCCAAACTTCGAAATTTTTCTTCCCAATGGAAATTCAAATTGTTTGGATTTTCTCAAACATCAAGATGAATCACTCTCCATATAAATAAGAGGCAATAAACACAAATAGCCAAAAGTTTTTGTAAGTTCTGATTTTTAATTCTCGGTTTTAAATTCTCCAATTTTTAGGGTGTTATAAACCTACCCCCTAATAATAAATCTCGTCCCCGAGATTTGGGTCGGGTCGTGATTGGGATTCGGTCGGTATAAACATATGGGATGGATTCATTAGGACTCCTCCTCAGCAGGGTGATGAATCGGTTGGCTGCTCCGGGTGACGCAGGAATCTATCAGCGAGTTTCTAAGGGTAGTCCACTTCGATTCTTTGTTTCAGATAACATGATGTTGTCAGCTCTTAATCCTTGGGGCATCCTTCAAGCATGCAAGATTCAGTAGGTCTCTAATTTGTTTAAGTTGTATAATAGACTTGCTATTCTAAACTGTTGGAACCTTTAGTTCATAGATGGGTGGTGATCCTGGTAGGATTTTAGTCCTGTGATTTTGGTGGGCGACAAGAGGTTATCTAGAGAAGGTTTGGTTTTACCCGGCTTCAATATAGTGTCCAATCTGAGAGTCCAGGGTTATGTCACTCTACCCCCTAACAATAAGTTCAAGCTTGGCTTTTAGGGTAAGGGTTATATCGGCACTTTCAGGTTTGGTTGGCATCTTCATCATCCCTGGATAGAGTCCAATGCGCAAGTCCTAGCATGTCTTCAAGATCTTGGCTTATTTTTTTTGGTTTATCTACCGATCTCATAGGCTTTTCTTTCATCCTTTGAGTAGGAATGGTTCACCGGGATGGGCTCTTCGTATCGTATCTGAGGCTGGGTTTCCTGAGTCATTGTTTGCGATTCATTCGCCCCTGGGTACGGTGATTTTCCTTGTTGTTTGCTCATACCTCATTGCATCTTGGTCTATGGTTATGCTCGTCGTGAAGTCCTTGGGGTGGTCATGGTGGCTATCTCTTGGTCATAGGTTATCTTGTTCCCAGTCAACTTGTCCATGCTAGGGTGATACTGAGGGCCTGTGGCGGTATCATGACATTTGAAGAAAATACTATGTCTCTACTTCTGATGGGCATATTGGTGCCGGTATGGGGTTCAGCTATATCTCTCCTAGGTGAATGTACTATTATGGGTCTCTTAAGGTCTACCAGACGTAGGTTATGTTCTGTGCTTGTTTTTGAGGTTATGGAATAATGCGGATTTCCCAAAACCAAACAAAACTTTAATTAGTGCAGAATGGATAGGAACATACCCATCAGCACGACCTGGTCCTCCTGAGCTTCTTCTGCATGCGCATGGTTCACTTGGCCACGGCGGAATCCGGTGGTAGCCTCCTTCGGCTGGGGCGTTCTGAACAAGCTTTGTCCGGGTGCCGGGGTAGGGGTTCCTCTCACAACCATGGCGTTGGCTCCAGTACGGTTGGGTGTGTTGTGCGGTTTGAGACATTGATTGGCATAATGCCCGAATTCTCCGCAGTTGAAGCAATTAACATTCCGGTTTCTCGATGCTGCCAAAGTGGGGGCCGGGGTACGGAAAGGTGTTGCCGGTGGCCTGCTAGCGTTGCTGGGTGCAGAGGGACGATTGGCCGCTATGATGGCTGGTTTCCATCCTGTTGGTGTTGCTCCTTTGGGTCGCTGAGATGTTCCTTGAATTGGACGAGCTAGAGCAAGCCTTCTCTTTTGGTTGTTTTCAACCACCCTTTGGTCATGCTCAAGCCTCACGACCTTGTTGATGAGGCTTTGGAAGCTGGTGTGGTCTTGACCGATCATCGGTCCTCTCAGCTCGTCGTTCAGTCCTTCGATAAATCTATCCATCTTTTCTTCTTCGTCCGCTAGGTCACTTGTGGCGTAACGGGCAAGCTGCGTGAACTTGTTGAGGTACTCTTGCACCGAGGTGTTGCCTTGGCGCAGCCTCCTAAATTCATTCTTCTTCATTCTCATAACCGCGGTGGGTTAAAAATTTTCACGGAAGGCGGTCGTGAATTCCTCCCAGGTTGTTTCTCCGGCATCTTCAGCCCGAGTCTCTTTGTAGGTGTCCCACCAGTCACATGCGGGACCTTCGAGCTGGTTGACGGCGAAGATGACTCTGTCAGCTTCCCGTGCTCGAACGAGAGTCAACTTCTTCTCTATTACCCTCAACCAATCTTCAGCATCCATGGGTTCTTCTGCCGTGGAGAAGGTAGGCGGCTTGGCTCCCATAAACTCGCCTAAGCTTGATCCTCCACGTTGTCCTTGGTTTTTGGCAATGGCCTGAAGCAGTTGGGTTTGTAAAGCCATTACTTCCGCTAGGCTGAAGGGGTTAGGCTCCGGCGGGTTCTCAGTAGCTGCTGAGGCTCTACGATGGTGCGCCATCTGAGGAATATAGGCGAGGTAAGAGATTGGATCGACTAAGGTCACGGTTCTAATCGATTTTTCAGAAAAACCAATTCTCATTACTCTATATTTTTCCTAAATACTTTCTCTTTTTTTATTCCTTTTTATTTATTTCCCTATCTTTTTTTCTTTTCCCTTTATTCTTTCTTATTTCCGTGCTCTGCTTCCCTCTTCTTCCCTTCCAGGGCCGGCGCCGGTGAGGACAAGGCCGACAACGGCGAGGGATGGCCGGTCCTAGGGGGTTGGCGCTGCTCGTCGCCGGCGAGTTCCGGCGGCGCATGGGCTCAGGAAACATGGGGGAAATGAAGCCTAGAGCACATAGGTTGTGGACGTACCTTCAATTTGGGAAGAACTCGACCGAGGGCGACGAATTTCGATTCTTTGCTCCGGGCGGCCGAATTAGGGTTCTTTGGTTCTTAATCAAATTGGGACGACTCAGTGCGCAATAGGTGGGGAAAACTTGGGGGAACTGAAGAGGAGTGACTGACGAAGAAATTTTGTATAGGGAACTTGATCTGCCTCGGCCCTTTTATAGACGTTCCGTTCCGGCTTTAGTTTGGGCGAGGCCAGCGGCCATGGCTCGCGTGCGTGGGGGGCATGGCGACGTGCGGCGAGCGCCGGGGAGGGGGCCTGGGGTGAGGAGCGACGCGTGGTGGCACTCGGGAGGGGCCGGGCACGGCGCGAGACGCGTGGGCGCGAGGGACGGCGGGGCCGGGCGCGCGGCGGCGCGTGGCGCGCTCGGGGCGGGGCCGGGCGTGGGCGCGGCGCGGCGCGCGAGGGACGGCAGGGGCGAGGTGGGCGCGTCGGCTCGGTGCAGGCACAGCGCGGCGATGTGGGGCACGACGCTGCGGGCACGACGCGCGGCGCGCGGTGGCGAGGCGGTCCGGGGCCTTGGGTACGGCGTCGAACACTTGCCGCGCAATGAATAGTGACCTTTCGCATTTTCCCGAATTAAATTTCCTAATTTCCCAATTCTATTTCCTTTCACCCCTAAAATTCAAAATAAAATATAACACACCCAAAAATAAGTTGTAAAATATATTTTCAACCTTTTCACCCACTTTTATTTTTTAAACTATATTTTATATATGTAATTCATTTCTTTTTCCTCAATTCCAGAAAATGTGATTTTGGTTCAAATTAGTTTCTAGACTTCATATATATACTCTAAAATATTTTATCACTCATTTTGCTCACTAATTAATATTACTCAACCACCAAAATAATTCTTTGTTCCCAAATATATATTTTTATAAATCCACAACCCTATTCTATTTTATATTTAAATTCTCAACTACAAACTTCGAAATTTTTCTTCCCAATGGAAATTCAAATCGTCTGGATTTTCTCAAACATCAAGATGAATCACTCTCCATATAAATTTATGCGACAAAGCTAGCAAATAAGAGGCAATAAACACAAATAGCCAGAAGTTTTTGTAAGTTCTGATTTTCAATTCTCGGTTTTAAATTCTTCGATTTTCAGGGTGTTACAATTAGCCGATGTTAAAAAAGGAAAAGTCATTTGGAGTTTGAAGCTTACCGAGGGGATCTCTTCGGGCAGGAGCAGATCGATATAATGAGATGACCGCTGGTGGAAGATGTGTCGTTTGAGTTCGGACCACTATCGGTCGTACGCCGCGCTTTTCTTGAGCGCCAGGGTCATCTCGCCGATGTTGCCGAGGAGAGGGCCGGCTATACTCAGCAGCAGATGCATTATCAAGTCCTGGCTCACCACTCCCCTCGCTTCAATCTTATGGCATAGTAGAAGCCGATGGGCAGTTGCCTTAGCCCAAACTGTCTCGCCGCCGAAACCGGGTAGTAGAATTCATAGCTTTTGGCCACTGATCAGCCCTGGTGGATCCTGGTCGGTAGGATGCAGGGGGACAGCACGGCGATGAACAATTCCCTGCACGTTGGGTTGTCGACTGAATTGATGTCCTCCCAATTAAAGTCGGCCGGCAACTCAAACAATCCCCGGTCCTGGTAAAAGTCCAGGTGCGGTTATCGTGTGACAGCCCATCGTACAGGGCAATGAACCATTCGGCGAACAGGTCGGCTGATTGCCTTGAGCCCGCATGAGCAGCTCGCTTCTCCGTAGGTCATGCATCCGTGGTGGTGATCTGGTTGCCATCTTCATCTTCGATCGGCTCCACCTTGGGAAACCCTGTTAGAGGGAGCCGACCGACTATTTTTTGGGTCGCCAGGACCAGCCAGATATTTAAGAACTACCAGGGGCCGCCAGTGTTGATTGGGGCGTTGGCGGCTATCTTTGCGGCAGCCTGATGCAACATCTGATATAGGTAGCCGAGGAGGTATTTCCCCAGCGCAAGCTCGCCCCCGTTGGCCAGGATTTCGGCTACGACCTGCCAGTTGGCGGTCGGCCCGCAGCTTGATCCACAGAATAAGAATTTCTCAAGCCACATCATCAGAAATGCGGCGTGCTCCCTGTGGCCGACTGATCCGTCCTTCATGTTCTGAGCGATGAAGCTCCACCCGCCGATGGCCTTGGTCTTGAATTGATGTTGCCCCTTTCGACTCAGGTTGCTGGGGTTAGTCGACGCCGGGATGTTCAGTCCAGTCATCATGTACACGTCGGCTAATGTGATCGTCATCGGCCCTTGCCGGAAGATGAAGGCGTTGAAGCTGTCATTCCAAAAATATGTTGCAGCCGACAGAAGCGGCTCATCCTATTCCATGCTGGAAATGGACAGGGCCAAGCACTGGGCGATCCCGGTCTCCTCCCACTAAGTGTACTTGGCCGATCGCACCCTCTTGTACCATTCAATCCACGTTGCATCTATGATCGGCCACGATTTGAAGGTCCCGTTCCAGTGAGCTAGGGATGGCTTGTTGGTGTTGTAGGGGACCCTGTTGGTCTCGGCTATGATGACATCGGCTGGGTCAGTGTTGCCGATGGGGCCGAGAAAATACCTTCTTTCTTGGGTCAAACTGGGGATGATCACTTGATGTGACAGGTGTTACAGTTTGAAAGAGGAAAAAACGCTAATCAGGAATGGCTGAATGCTACAATTTGAAAAGGGAAGAAGTGCTAATCAAGAGCGGCTAAAAGTATGATTAATGCAACAAGGCTGGAGAAGTAAATCCGAATAAAAAAGAGTTCTGGATCAAGGGGTGTACCTCAGGGAACTCGATGACGACGGCGGCCGGTGCGGCGGCGACGGCCGGTGCGACAGAGGAGCTCGACGCGGTGGCGGTGTTGGAAGCCATCGGTGTTGTTTAAGATGAAGATGGGGCTTGATCTGCGAAGGGCGCTGAGATCTAACGAAGGGTGCCAATGAATCGCCAGAGAGGAGAGAGGAAAGGCTTGCTTGCGAAGTATTTAGTGGGTTTTGAAAGCGTGATCGTTTCGGTCGAAGCGAAGGGTTATTTAAAGGGCCCGAAGCGGTTTAGGTCAGAAAAGATCAAACTTTGAACAGGAAACAAATCCGTAACACTTCGTATCACGGACTTGGGGGGCATGTGTTGACACCTAAATTTGGTAATTGAATCCCTAAGTCCTGGCAAAGGTGAAGTAGAGTCGGATCGGCTGGTTTGACAGAGAAACAGAGGCCGCATCGGCTGAGAAGCGATCGGCTGTGAGGTCAACCGGCTAAGGTTGAGTCGGACGAGAGCGGCCGATAGCCGATTCTAGGTTCGGAGAAGATAAAGCCATTTCTGGTGTAGATGTTTGAAGATAAATAAAAGATTCGGTTATCAGAGTGCGCGTTAAAAGATATTGCCATCTATGGATAGAGTCTTGTAACGGTAATTGTGTCTGTAATTTAGGAGTTTGTTTAAGCTATCATTGTAATGTGGCGTGGGTTCTTCCCGGGATATCGTCGTATTTTAAATAGTAGTTTAGATAGAGTCCAGGGTTTGTACAGATAATGTTATCTTGGGTATAAATAGGACCCGAGACCTCCTGTAAAAAATACATCACAATCAATCAAACCTTCGGCTTATCGCCAACCTTTTTCTTCAGACGAGCAATTGATTTGGCCACGGGCTGCATCATTTCGATCCCCAAATCCAGGTAAATGCTTGTCATTAGTGATGTTCTGCTGATTCTAGTGCTTCCATCGTAATGACACATTAGATTCAGGGGTTTATACTGCGCTAGTTATCATATGTCGCATATAAACTAGGGAAATGTTTAGATCTATCCTGCCATTGGCTAGTTCCATCAGGAACTCGTAGCCAATAAGGCTAGATCTAAAGGTTGGCTGGTTTATATGTGATATCCACCGTCTCAAGAAGTATAAATCAGTTATAACAGATCAGGTTGTTCTTTTTATACTTAATGCTACATCAACGTTGAACTGTTAAGTCATTTTTAGAACTTTCAGTGATCTGTTTGGTTAGATTTATATGTTTAAGAGACAGTGCCGGAGTTTCAGCCGGCCTTATCTGCCCTAATATATTTTTTAGTACGTTGATTATTAGATTTATGTTAGGACTGCCTCTTATGTTAAGATCCTATTCTTGTCGGACATCATAAGCCGAAATTGTCCTGCCATCAATCAGCCGACAGCCGATTTCTGAGCTAAGCATCTGGTTCAAGGATAATATCTTTTCATAAGAACCATCGGAGTACTAGCCGATCCATTGTTAGCTTTCGAGTATCAGCTAGGTTACCAATACATGTATTTATTATCCTTTATTGTATTTAGGTTAAACGACTAATGCTGTCTCGGTATCGCCGATCCATTCTAGTCGCTTGACTTAAATATATTTTAGGATAGCAAATATATGCTCATGGATTCCCTCAGCCGATCCAGTGGGGATCTAACCTAACACTTAACGCATATTCTCTATTTTTTCCTGTTGGTTAACAGATCAAACCAACTGGCACGCCCTGCACAGCACAGGCAGCTGAGAAGGACCTGCACTTGGGTTAAGCAGATCTCCCAGACCAGCGCGTGAGAGAAATTTCTCATCAACACTCCCCTAAGTCTTTCATGGAAAAACTATTTTTCAATGAAGACTTGACGGATTCTAGCATAGGGATTTCATTTCAAATCAGTAATATGTCATCCACATGTAAGATTAGAAATACAATTGCGCTCCCACTGACCTTTTTGTAAACACATGCCTCCTCTTCATTTTTCATGAAACCAAACCCTTTGATTACTTCATCAAAATGAATATTCCAACTCCGAGATGATTGCTTCCATCCACAAATGGATTTCTGTAGCTTGCATATCTTTCCAGGCGACTGTGGATCGACAAAACCCTCATGTTGTATCATGTATACATCCTCGCTTAGGTTTCCATTTAGGAAAGCCGTTTTGACATCCATTTGCCATATCTCATAATCGAAATATGCAACAATCGCTAGAATAATCCGAATAGACTTAAGCATTGCGACGGGCGAGAAGGTTTCATCATAATCAACACCTTGAATCTGTTTAAAACCTTTCGCCACCAATCGCGCCTTATATATGTGAACATTTCCATCCATGTCGGCCTTTTTCTTAAAAACCCATTTGCACTCAATGGTTTTGACACCATCAGGTGGATCAACCAAGTTCCAAACTTGATTATCATACATGGATTCTATTTCGGATTTCACGGCTCCAAGCTACTTGTTGGAATCGGGTCCCACCATCGCTTCCTCATAGGTCTTAGGCTCATCGTTGTCTAACAAAAATATATCACGTTGTTCGCACTGTGTACCTATCGGGTGCACGACGTGATCTTTCGACCTCCGTGGGGCGGTGTATCTACAACGGTGGCACAACATCTTGTTCCTCCCGTTGTGGTTCCGTGGAAACATTTTCTGGTGTTTCTTGAACTTCTTAAGATGTACCCTGCTCCCACTAACCCTTTTTGAAAGAAACTCTTTCTCCAAGAAGACACCGTGTCGAGCGACAAACACTTTGCCTTGTTCTCGATTATAAAAGTAATATCCCTTTGTTTCCTTAGGATATCTCACAAAGAAGCACTTGTCAGATTTGTGTGTGAGCTTGTCCGACTGTAAACGTTTTACATAAGCTTCACTCCCAAAATTTTGAGAAAAGACAAACTAGGGGGTTGCCCTGTCCATATCTCATATGGTGTCTTTTCAACTAACTTGATGGAACTCTATTTAGTGTGAACACAGCTGTTTCAAGAGCATATCCCCAAAAGGATAACGAAAGATCACTTTGGCTCATCATGGACCGCATCATGTCCAACAAGGTGCGATTTCTTTGTTCGGACACCCCATTCCATTGTGGAGTTCCTCGTGGAGTCAACTGTGGAATAATTCCACAATCTTTCAGATGATTACCAAATGATTCTGTACTTCATTCTTTACTAAATGATTCTCCACAATCTTAATTGTTTTTCCTAAATGATTCTGTACTTCATTCTGGAATTCTTTGAACTTTTCAAAGGATTCGGACTTATGCCTCATTAAGTAGATATAACCATATCTACTAAAGTCATTGGTAAAGGTAATAAAGTACTGATAACCACCTCTGGCCGTTGAGCTCATTGGTCCACATACATCAGTATGTACGAGTGCCAACAAGTCACTTACTCTCTCACTGTGTCCCGTGAAAGGTGCCTTTATCATCTTACCAAGTAAACAAGACTCACATGTCTCAAATGATTCAAAATCAAAAGAGTGAAGCAATCCATCCTTATGGAGCTTCTCCATGTGTTTCTGATTTATATGGCCTAAGGGATAATGCCAGATAAACGTGGGGTTTGTATCATTTGGGAGTTGCCTCTTTGTATTAATGTTATAGATGGGAGACGCTTCAAGATTCAAAACGTATAATCCATTCACTAATGGAGTATGAAAATATAACATATCTCTGAGATATATTGAACAACCATTGTCCACTGATCTAAAATCATATCCTTCCGCTTGCAAACATGAAGCGGAAATAACATTTTGACATAGAGCTGGAACACAATAACAATTATTTAATTCCAAAACTAATCCTAAAGGTATATGAAGTGGAACAGTGCCGACAGCAACTGTAGCAACGCTTGCTCCATTGCCAACGCGCAGGTTCACCTCGCCCCTTCTCAAGCCTCTACTTCTTCTCATTCCCTGCAACGATTTGCAAATATGAGCTACTGATCTGGTATCAAATACCCAAGAGTCAGTAGGTGAAGTAGCAAGATTAATGTCTATAACATTAATACCTGAAACAGAAGTCGCACTTTGCTTCTTTTTGAGATCCTCCATATACTTCTTGCAGTTCCTTTTCCAGTGACCTGTCTCCTTGCAATAGAAGCAAACAGCATCTGATGCCGCTGACGCCTTCTTGCCCTTCTTTGCGTTGGAGGCACTCGCGATCTCATCGGGAGTAAGTTTATTCTTGGTGCAAAGTTTCTTGACAGGTGGTTTGCGATTAGCTTTCTGCATCATCATCACATGATGACCATTTTTTGGATTGTCTCCTCAGCCGTCTTTAGCATCCCATGCAATTCGTCCAAGGTCTTATCCATACTGTTCATGTGATAATTTAGTATGAATGGCTCAAAGCTCGGAGGGAGCGACTGGAGAATCACATCAGTAGCCAACTCTTGGCTAAGGGGAAAACCTATTTTTTCAGACTCTCAATGTAGCCAATCATTTTTATCACATGCGGACTGACGGGACTCCCCTCAACAAGCCTGCACGCAAATAGGGACTTTGAGGTGTTGAACCTCTCGGCCCTAGCTTGGTTCTCAAACATGCCACGCAGTCCCTGAATAATAGTATGAGCATCGCTGCTCTCGTATTGCTTCTGAAGCTCGGAGGACATTGTAGCAAGCATGAGACAGCTTATGTCTAGGGCATCATTAGTGTGCTTCTCATAAGCCCTCCGTGCAGTAGCATTAGCATTAGGCAACTCATCCAGATAGGGTACTTCAAGAACGTATTCCTTGCGCTCTCGCTTGAGAACAATTCTCAAGTTGCGATACCTATCCATAAAGTTTGTTCCGTTCAATTTTTTTCTCGAGAATAGATCGCAAATTAAAGGTATTGGGTGTAGTATTAGCTGCCATTATTCTACAACAGAAAAGCAAAGTTTAGCACAATGTTTATGCTATGTCTATTGTCAAACAATTTAACAAAAGACTCCCATTACGTATTTTATACCTTCCTATGTATTGGGTCAAGATCCACATATTAATTAATTTCTAGTGAGCTTTGGCATCACCGCTAGAAGATTAATAACATTAGTAAGCAACACCTTTCTAATCACATCTCTATTTGACTCTTGTTGTTTGTGTGTCATCTTCATGCCCCGGCGCCAACCTATGCCCCAAGGCCCAAAACTGTTTTGATAGCCTTGTTAAGTAAACCAAATGCTCCTGTTGTATATGTCCGACATATACCCCCTCGTGTTATGATAGAGAATGGCACTCTGCTTTGGCAGACCCACCATTGACGAGCATAACGGTGACGGGTGCAACATTTGGAAGGGCATCATTACTACTTAATTTTGTGAGGGATACTATCCTATCAAACAAACATATCACATATATGAAAGCAGGTAGAATAGCATATAATGAAATAGTATGGCCCCCTTCACATGGTGATCTCCATCTCCATGTCGGCGCTGAGGATCTCCATCTTCGACACCATCTTCCAATGTGCATGATGCTTGATTTCTTCAAACTAAGCTACTACTATAGAAGCTATAATTGAAGATTACATCGACTCGTAGGTCGTGAAAGAATATTACAAGCATTGCACGTAAGAAAGAATATTACAGGGATTGCACATATGAAAGAATATTACACGCATCACATGCATCTCATACATACAATAGGGCCATACCATCTCAAAGCATTCTCTGCAAAAACAAGTTAGGCGTAGAACGTTTTCTACCTATCACATTATGCCGTCCCGATACACTATCAAGGGAGATGGTTTCCGTAGGCGTGAGGCGACAAACAAGATCGGACTACGAGATAGCTTCGGCATAATCACATTATGCCGTTCCAATACACTATCAAGGAATGTTATCCCGAAACTGACTCAAACCGAGTTCTATGGATATTGCTTCGACGTAATCACATTACGTCGTTCCGATACACTATCAAGGAACGCAATTACGATTTACTCTCCTCAACAGATCCCGTAAAACCAATTGATCTAATCAACCCGTGTACAAAACTTGTTCCAGATCCAATCTAAAACCCGAACTAAGCAAGATTAGCTCTAATACTATTGAAGGGTTACGCGGAAGCTACGTTAGCTAAAACCAAAGTTTTTCTACCGTGCAAACCAGGACACTTGCAAGTAAGGGTCGATAGATTGTTACCGATTGGAGTAGAATGCAGCGGATATAGCCAATCAGGAGCTATCCGATCCGAAACAGTATTGGCTGATCACAGCCGATTCCCCAAGTCGACAGCTGATCCACCGCAGCTGATGCGCCGATTCCACAGCTGATCTGCCGCAGCCAATTTATTGATTCGCAGCCGATTAATAGCCGACGAATAGCATCGCAACGTAGCAGTGCCTCTACCGATATCCACACGTCCGAGAACAGAACGCCTAGCACCCGTGTGCTAGCACAAGATGCGAGGCTAGGGTTTGGCTTGGAAGTGGGGAGGGTTTCCGTGGAGATCTTGAACTCGTGGACTTCTGTTGCGTTCGCTTCAATGCGATTCAATGAGATCCAAAGCAAATCAATCCCGCAACTCTCCACCCCTCGCCCCTTTATATAGAGTTAGCCGACTGGGTCTAGTGGCCGATCGGGACTCTATTTCGAATCAGATCCTATCCGAATTCATAGAGTCAGCCACCCATACGTCATAAGCTCATATGACTCTATATTAATTGAATCTTATCCGAATTGAGCCATATTCGAGTTCAACTCGAATGCTTGTTCTTATCCCCTTAAGCGTGCGACCCTGTAGGTTCAGGTATACTCGGTTTCGGCTCGAGTCCAACTCAGTCGATTTGTCAACAGCGGCGCCTAGCAGCACATATTGACACCATAGCATACAAAATATAATATCGGCTCTGAACCTGTAATGTGTACACAAATCCCTTTGCCTCATGATACCAATTAAGCTATAGGCAAGATGTGTGTCATCCCTTCAATTGCTTAACCATTCACTTGAACCGTATTGGATTATCTGGCTGTTGATTGACTCCTCAATCAACTCGGCATGGCCATGCACTTCCATAATCGATTACCTCGAGGGGCCCAGAGATATCTCTCCGAAGGAGGGGCAAGTTCCATCTTGATCATTCACATCCCACTACATGTTTCATAGCAAACCCGAAGACTACTTTTATAATTACCCAGTTATGAAATAGCGTTTGGTAGTCCCAAAGTAGGTTACTGCACATGTTGGAATCCATGATGATCTCAGGTCAAAGGACTTTGTACCAACACTACGTGAGACCAACTAATGACACATTAATTCCTGTATTGTCTCATGGTGGGTCTATCCAACAATGTGTTCTCTAACACATGTCCACGTATATTGATTTGTTATCTCCATACCATGATCTATGAGACATGATCATCAATCAATAACATGTCGATCTTAGAATCATATTTGTGCCAATAATATGACATGTGATCAGGGACCATTTAGAAATATATCATACATAAAGAGTCTCATAAATAAGTCACGTACTCATTGATCAATACAAGATGTCTATTTCATGGAACTGAATAACACTTTATTCATAAATACATAAACATTGACTATGATATCCAACATCTCCATGTTGCCTCTAGGGCATATCACTAACAAAAACATCAAATCTTTGTTGACTTTCGCAACCAAACATGAAACAATGGGAGAAATAGGGTTTCCAAAATCAGCTTTAAAAACTCTCCCATAACGAGAAATGTTCAACACAGAATTACCACAGAAATCAAATATTTTACTTCCAGTTTTCTTAAAGTGAACTTCAAAATTCTCATCAACAATTTGTGAAATTGAAAGTAAATTATACTTTAAGTCCTCGGCTAAAGCTACCTCTTTCAATTAAAATTTGTCACTTACCTTGACTGATCCGGTAGCGAGAACGACACTTGTAGAAGCATCTCCAATGATTATCGATTCAGTCTTGGATGCCATCTTGAGGGAGAAGAACCAATTTTTATCTCCGGTCATGTGCCGCGAACAACCAGAGTCCACGATCCATACGTTCTCCTTCCTTGCCACCAATGCCTATGCAAAAGAAGATGTCGAAGCCTCAGTACTTGGGGTTAGTCAAAAGAAATTTAGGAATCCAGTACTGAGACACACGACCAACAGATCCAATAGGCATATATCCACATGCAAAATTAGTTTTAGAATTTTCAGAAAATTCCTTCGGAGCCGATCTGACCGATGGGGTACTGCCGGTCTGACCACATGCCACCGATGGTCTGATCGAGGCAGTGCCGTCGGTCTGACCGGGTGCCACGGCCGGTCTGACCTGTTGACCCACTGCGGTCTGACCGGCCTTTCCGAGGGAAAGCAAGATTTTTGCCACTTTGATTTTGCAAAATTAGCCTCTCTTTCCTTTTTCCGTTTTGTGCTAATCTGAAACAAAAACCAACAAGATGACCATCTTTCCCACAAAAAGAGCAAGAAAACATTTCCTTAGTGGTTGATGGTTTTGAAATATTAGTTTTAGTTTCTTTTAAATAAACAGAAAGAGATGACATATTTTTAGCAGATTTGAAAACTATTTTCACATCATTAGGTTTTGTCAAAATCTCACCATTTTCAGTCATTCTCAAAACATTTGGGGGATTTTTGGTGAGATAGTCACGAGTATCAAAACCTATTCCTCTATTGTCGCAACACACTTTAGATTGATCCAAAATCATGTTAAGTTGTTTCTTACAATCAGAAAATTTGTGCAAAGAACTTTTCAAATAAGAAACTTCTTTTTCAAGATTTGCACAATTTTCACAACCAATCATGACATCTTTATTTTTGCGATATTTAGAGCAAGAAACTACCTCATCTTGTTTAACAGTGTCTTCCATGTGCTTAAGACGAGCTAAAGCATCTTTTAGTTTTAATTCATTAGCACCACATGTTAAACAATGTTGAGTAGCCAAAACTTGAGAATCATTGACATCTCTAATTTTTGAAATTTCAAGCATTAAAACCTCATAATTTTTTCATTCATCATCATTAGGAATAAGAGATTTTAATCTAGCAATTTCAGCATTCAAAGACTCAATCACAAATTCTTGTTTTTTAAACATCTTTTCACATTTTTTTATTTTTTGCACTTAAAACAAGAATAGCTTCCTCAAGAGAGCTTACCTCATCTTCCTCATTTTCAGAAACTTCATCTTCGCGAGTCATGAGGCAAATGCTGGAGATGTTCTTGTCCTTCTCTTCCTCGCTATCAGAATCTATGTCGCTTAATGGTTCAAAAGCGGCATAGACTTTGCTTAGCACTTTCTTCATCATCTCCTTCAAGCGCTTTCCTTTGGGCTTGTTGTCCTTGGCCTTCTCCCTGCTTTTGTCTTCCTTTTTTCCTTTCCCAAGCTTAGGGCAGCTGGAGCGGATGTGATCCAATGCGCCACATTCAAAACAACGAGCTGGTCCACCTCTTTTCCTGAACCTGACTTTATTCATAGCTCTAGAAAGTTTGTTAGCAGCCAAAGCCAAATCCTCCTCCTCAAATTGCTCGAGTTGCTCATCGGACATGGCATTAATTAAAGCAAGATCACTGGGAGTTGAAGAAGAAGCAACATTAGAAGAAGTTGAAGAAGAAGAAACCAAAGCACTTGACTTAGAATCCGTTTTTCGAGAAAGAATGTTCATCTCATGAGTTTTGAGTTTCATATAAAGCGAATCCAAAGTCAAAGTAGCCATATTAACAGATTCTTTAATTGAAGTAACTTTCATCTCCCAAATAGACATGTCAAGACCATTTAAAAAGTGGCGAGAAATCTCAAATTGAGGATAGTTTGTATCATAGGCACAATCAAGAGATCTAAGATTGCTCAAAACTTTGTTAAACCTACCAAGATAATCATCCAAAGCTTCAACAGGTTTCATCTCAAATTTTATATATTCCTTTTTGAAAAGATCTCGATGAAGTTCTTTTATGTTGTTAGTTCCTTGATGAAAATTTCTTAAAGCAATCCAGATTTCATTTGTAGTTTGAAGATGTGAAACACGATCAAAATCCAAACAAGAAATCCCATTCAATAAAATATTACGAGCTTTGCAATTGTTATTAAATTCAGTTTTGAAAGCCTCAGAATTAATAACCTCAGGGATCTCAAAAGGAATTGCTACCTTTTGCCAAACATCATAGTCTTGAGCCATGATATAAGATTGCATCTTACTACACCAATAAGCAAAATCCGTACCATTGAAAACATGTGGCTTAGTGGAAAACTTATCAGACATTGCAAAAAAACCTTTAGATCGATAAAAATCCAAAGAAGAAAACGAGGCTCTGATACCACTTGTAGGATCGAATACCCAAACTAAGCCAACCAGATGGGGAGTGAATGATTGGTACACCCAAAAACCAAATTTTAGATCAAATAAAACTTGACCTCTGATTCCGATGTTGCACGGTCTGACCGAGAGTATTGCGTCGGTCTGACCGCCTAATCACCTTCGGTCTGACCGCCCGTGCAGATCCGGTCTGACCGCCCGTGTAGCCGACCACCAGAACTTAGCCGATTCGCCTGATGTAGCCGATGCGCCAAGTGTAGCCGATGAAAGCCGGTCTGACCGCAATGATCCTCGTGGCCTGACCGGTCGAAGGCCGCCGATCTAACCGCCGATTAGACCATCATACCCGAGAAAACACAAATCGAAGATCTCTAAAAGTAGATTGAAACTTTATTGAATCTCTCTGTGTTTACAAAGTGCAATCCATAGCACTCCTCACAAAATTTCGACCAAACTCAAAACCCTAAACTTTTCTCAACTCAACTCTCTAAAACTTGATACTGAGAAGCCACGCCTCTCCTCTCTATTTATACACAAGATGCGCAGCCCAAAGAAATGAATCCTACTCATACAAGAAGTCCTAACCCACTTGGAAACCTTCCTATACAAGAAACAAACTTTACATTTTCCACACGTCGCAATCTTGGAAATCCCAAATTTGAATCTTCGTATCCCATAAGCACACAATATCTCCATCGTATGCCATATGGAAACTTCACCAATCACGTGCATCAATCTTTTTCAGCATCCCGCACGATCTTCATCTTGGACGTCACTTTATCCCCAAGTTGACTCCAACTCGATCACCAGCAACACTTTCCTGAGGCGTAAAGATTACCTGCACATAATTAAACAAAGAAACCATATCCGAGCACAAGCTATCTCCAACTTGACTCATTGTCAGCATAAAACAATATTCATACGTATAGAAACACGAAACTTCCATGTATATGCAAGGAAACAATGTGAAACCAAAACCGAAAGAAAATCGGCCCGTAGTCGGACTGTGTCGACTGGTCTAACCGGTTGTACCCACCCGGTCTGACCGCACAAGGTCCTCCGGTCAGACCGGCATATCAAGCCCAGTCAAACCGGACAATACAGTTGACAATACAGTTCATCGTCCGAAAAACAAATATCTCCAAATCCATTTTGCCAATAATCTTCAAATAACAAAATTAATAATCTCAAAAGCCAATTGTTCATCACCATAAAAGAATCAAACACACTTTGATTTTACAAGTCCGAATCGGCTGCGGAGCCAGTCGGCTGAGTCCGAGTCGGACCAGGATAGCCGATGCCGATCCCGCGTGAAGATAGAGCTGGGATCGGTCCCAATTGTATTCTGTCTCCAAATTATGCGTTAAAGATATTGCCGTCTATGGATAAGATCCTGTAACGACAATTGTATCTGTAAATTAGGAAGTTATTAGATATTCTTTTTGTAATGCGGCATAGGACTGCGTCCCGAGATATTGTCGTACTGTAAATAGTAGATAAGGTAGAAACCGTGTCCTACACGGATGTCGTTATGCCTGGGTATAAATAAGGCCCGAGGGCTTTTGTAAAAGAACAACCAACACACAATCAATCAACTTCGGTGCATCGCCACCCTTTTATTTTCGACGAGTTCTTGCTCTTGCTCGGGCTGCATTGGCTTCGATCTCCGAACAAGGTAATTCCTTGTTACCAGTGGTTTGTATCGTCGGGATTAGTGCTTCCATCATCATGATACTCTAGTTTCGATGTTATAAACTATGCAATCTGTCATACGCGGCCTATAATCTAGAGCAGTGCCTAGATCTATCTCGCAATCGGCTGGTTTCTCTCTGAAGACAGCAGCCGATGAGGCTAGATCCAGGGGTTGAATTATATTATATGTCGTGTCTACCGTCTCGAGGGGTTCCCATTAACTTATACAGATCTATTATTTCTTTTTTGTACTTAATGCTGCATCTAATCGACCTGTTAAGTAGCTTTTAGAACTATCAAGAGTTGTTTGGTTTAATGTTTATCATTAGAGACAGCGCTGGAGTTTCAGCCAGCCTTACCTGTTTTAGTTATCTTTTAGTTTTAATTGCTATTAGATATATTAAAACCATATTTTATATTAAGATCTCAATCTGTTTAAATGCCCTAAGCCAGTATCAATCTGTCAAGTTACGTCGACAGCTGATTGATCTAGGTTTAGCGCATTTAGATTAGATTAATATCTTTTTATAAAATGTATCGGAGTATTAGCCAATTCACATTAGACCTGCAACATCGGCTAGGTTGTCAATGCAGATAATTATTATCCTAATGTGCCTTTAGCCTAAGTGATTTATACTGTCTCGGTATACTACCGATCTATCCCAATCACTTAGTATAAATGTGCTTTGGAATAACAATTATATGTTTATTGATGTCTTCAGCCGATCTAGTAGAATCTAATTTTAACTTAATGCCTATTTCTTATTCTTGTTGGTTACAGGATCAAACCAACTGGCACGCCCTAAATTCACCAAAGGCGACCACTGCACTAGAGTAAAGCAAACCTTTCAGGCCAATACGTGGGAATCAAATTTCTCACCAACACACGCCTAGAAATTCAAGCCGAAATTTTTGCAGCTAATTTGTGCATTCGATCCTCGTCCAGGAATCAGCCGAGCTACACAAATCGACAATTATTGATATAACAGAATACATGTGTTAGAAACAGTATAAAAGATTACATAAATGCAGCAGAAAGAAAAGACTGACTAAACTGAGACTCTAACTCTTGCAACGAAACTCCAACACACCGTAGGCAACCTTGATGTCGGACGCAAGCCTAATCCTCATCGACACTTTTCTCTTCTGCAACCTCTGGCTCTAGTGGGTAAAATTAAGCAAGACTGAGTACTTCCCACTGTACTCAACAAGTCATACCGGAAGAGAATGTATGATGCAGGATAATTCACAAGAAAGGAATAGGGTCTCATTTGCATAAACAACATTTCAGAAATAATAATAGTTAAAAGCAGTAAAACAATAATAATAATTAAGCAATATTAAATAAATAGTCCCAACGTTAAACCCACATTGCAATAGGCCCAACCTTCTATCTATACTACTCAAGTTCCAATAGATAAATTATTTACTTGAATGAGACTAATCACGGTGAATCTGGTTGATCGCCCTTAATCGTGGGCACGGCTATTCGAATAGTTTTACTCTGATCAGAGGTGTACAAGTACCCACAAGACACAGCCCCACGACACGTTTTCACATGCCAGTGTACCACCGTGATACCCTGGAAAGAAACTGCGACAGGACCCTTCGCATATCCCCCCTCTAACCAATTGTATCACACCATGGTTTCGCCCCACTCCCATCAGGGTAATGGAAAGTCCCCCCGCGTGCCATGGTGAATCCAAAAGCCAATCAACCCTTAAAACCGATGACGACCCAACTCCATCACGCCCACCCTCACTAGGGTACGTCAGCTAGAGACAGCTACAGTACGAATCCAGCCATTACCCATGCTGGCTTGTGGTGTGCACGGTAATTCTTCTAGGATTTTCCGAGAACCGGTCCTTAATTGTCATGAGTACCCTAACAATAACATCAGACCATTATCATATTTCAATATTATTAGAACAGTACCACATACTTGACATCATCTGAGTATTAGTCTCCACTGAAAAATTTGATTAGTGTGATTCCCTTATGTGAGCTAATTGATCTAAGCTAGGCTAAGCATGTCCTAAACTAATATCTAGTCATATTGAACCCAAGTTATAAATGGCAGAAGATAAACAATTCCTATGGCTGAATACAATAGGTATAATAGTCCCATGAAATGACATTCTAAAACGTATGCAGTATTTGAGAGAAATGAGATATTTAAATAAAACAGGTACAATATGATCAATGTAAAGTATGACTTGCCTTGCTCTGAAGACTGGGGAACCTCAGCGACTACTTCAAAGTAAACGGGATAACTGAAATTATCGGAATCTACACGACAAACAAAGCACTCAACAAAACATGCTAAAAAGTCTACGGAAACAGCACAAGAAACTATTTTTAATGGATTCTTAACATTTTTGTGGATTTAATAAAATTTGAATGGACTAAAACAGAACTCGGATTAAAAAAAAATATAAATTTTAGAAGTTTAATTGCGATTTTTAACTAAACACAAAAGCCAAAATTAATTTATTACGCAATTAAATCCCTTGCTTACGCAAGCGTCTGCGCGGCTCTGGGGCGACGTCGGCATGGATGTCATGCCGGCACAAGCGGGCAGACGCGAGGGCTGACGTCAGCACTAACGTCACTGGCTGACATCGCCTAGGGCTAACGTCGGCGCCTAGGGCTGGCGTGCGTAGTCTTGTCGCCGGTAGGTGTCGGGCTCGGTCAACCCTAGGCCGAGTCCACGGGTGGACGGTGACGCTGGGACTCGTGGCGGCATCCGAAGCGATCAGGGCGACATGGGATCAGATGGCCGAGCGGCGCTAAGGTTAGGGTTGCGCGGGCGGTGGCGGTGGCGACACGTGGCACCATCGCAACGGTGGGGCGGGGCAGCGAGATCGGACGGTCCCGATCTACCGCGTGGTAGATCGAACAGTTGGGAGGCGGCTCGGGTTAGGGTTTGCACGGCGGCGGCGGCCGAGCTCGGCTTGGCCAACCATGGCTGCGCGGCGGCCTGCCGGTGTGCCGGTGACGCAGGGACTGGCGGCGGACGGCGATGGGGCGCATGGGAAACGACGCAGGAGCGGCGCTGGTGCTCGGGACGGCAAGGAAGTGGCGGCTAGCGTACGGGAGAGGAAGGGGCTTGGCTCACCGGAGTTGGAGACGATGACGGTGGCCGGCGGTAGCGAGAATTGGACGATGGTGTTTTAGGGCTCAGATTCAAGCGGCGCAAATGGAGAAAAGCGGCGGAACACGCATGGGTTTTATAGGTAGGGTTTGGAGACCGGATTGCGCACGGGATAAGGTCGAATTTCTCATCGTTAATTTCGGATACGGAGACCGTTGATTTCTCAAAATGAATTAATTCCGCAACGTACTATCATGGGATGGAGGATGTGCATGATTATCGGAATCTTAACAAGGCAACAAAGAAAGATCACTTTCCGCTTCCTTTCATCGATGAGATGTTGGAACGGTTAGCGAATCATTCTTTCATCTGTTTCCTTGATGGGTATTCTCGATATCATCAAATTCCTATCCATCCCGATGATCAAAGTAAGACCACATTCACATGCCCCTATGGAACGTATGCCTATCGCAGGATGTCATTCGGATTATGCAATGCACCCGCATCGTTCCAAAGGTGCATGATGTCTATTTTCTCAGACATGATCGAGCAAATCATGGAAGTTTTCATGGACAATTTCTCCGTCTATGGAAAAACCATTGATCATTGTCTCGAGAATTTAGATAAGATCTTACAAAGATGCAAAGAAAAGGACCTGGTACTTAATTGGGAAAAGTGTCATTTCATGGTCCGTGAAGGCATCGTTCTTGGGCACCTTGTGTCCAAGAGAGGGATATAGGTTGACAAAACTAAGGTTGATGTCATAGAAAGCTTCCACCTCCTACCAATGTCAAGGGAATTAGTAGCTTCTTGGGTCATGCAGGGTTCTAGGACTTCTCTCAGATCGCTAGACCCCTCACAAACCTGTTAGCCAAAGATGCTCACTTTAACATCCTTAAATACACACTCATCTCTGCTCCTATAATTCAACCGCCAGATTGGTCGTTGCCATTTGAATTAATGTGCAATGGTAGCGACTATGTGTTGATGAGAAAAATCTCTCACGCGCAGGCCTGGGAGATCTGCTTAGCTCCAGTGCAGGTCCGTCTTTGGCTACCTGTGATGATCTAGGCGTGCCAATTTGTTTGATCTGCTAACCAATAAGAAATAATAAACAGATACATGTGTTAAGGTTAAAGTTAGATCCTACTGGATCGGCTCAGGAAACCAACCTGCATATAATTGCTTTCTCAAAGCATATTTAAACTAAGTGACTGGGATAGATCGGTTGTGCCGAGACAGTATGAATCACTTAACCTAAATATACATTAAGATAATAAATATATGCGTTCATAACCTAGCCGATGCTAACGTGAATCGGCTAATACTCCGATATATCTTATAAAAAGATATCGATCTGACCTAAATGCGTTAAGCCTAGATCAATCGGCTGTCGGCTGATGCCAACGGACTGATACTGGCTTAAGGCATTTAACTAGATTGAGATCTTAATATAAGAGGCAGCTCTAATAGATCTAATAGCAAATAATACTAAAAGAGATATTAAAACAGATAAGGCCAGCTGAAACCCCGGCACTGTCTCTATAAATTTACATCTAACCGAATAGATCATAATACTTCTAAAAGCGACTTAATAAATCATGAATGATGCAATATTAAGGACAAAAAGATAGCATTGGATCTATATGGACCGACGTAAACCCTTCAAGACGGTGGATACAACATATAATCCAGGCCAACATCTAGACATTGTTCTAAATTATATGCCATATATGATAACTTGTGCAATTTATAATATTAAACCTAGAGTGTCATAATGATGTAAGCACTAGATTTGACGAAATAAACCACTAAACGACAAGAATTTACCTTACTCGGGGTTCGAATCGATGCAGTCCAAAGCCGGATCAAGAACTCATCTAAAAGAAAAAAGAGGCGATGCACCGAGATTGTATTGATTGTGATTGTTTTTTACAGGGGCCTCGGGTCCTATTTATACCCAAGAATAACATTATCCGTGTGAACCACGGTTTCTATCTAATCTACTATACATCATACGACAATATCCCGGGACATGGTCCCACGCTGCATTACATAGGAAATCTAAACAAATCCCTAGTTTACAAATACAATTGCTGTTACAAGACTCTATCCATAGATGGCAACATCTTTTAACATGCAATTTGGGAACCGAATCCAACTCCTTATCTCCACGCTTTCCATCGGGATTGGTTCCACTTGAACCCTAACTCAGAATCGGCCATCGGCTATCCTAGTCCGATTCACTCTCAGCCGACTAGCTCCGTAGCCGATTCGAACTCAGCCGATTCTGTTTCCGTCTCTTCTCAGATCGCACACCTTCTATGATTTCGCTTCAATTTCTGCTTCAAACCCGGGGATTAGGTTACCAAATTTGGTCGTTAACACATGCCCCCCAAGTCCGTGATATGAAATGTTGCGAATTTTAGGCGATTCAAATTTCAGGCGTAACCCTAGCACAACTCTGCTTCGGCCGTTACAAAAATTCTATAAATACTGCCACCATGGCCGCCAAACAAGTCACACCGTCAAACAGATAGCCACCTCAGCAGACACCTTCAAGCTCTCCGGCGACCCGTCCAGCCTTCAAGACCCACGATGGCAATTTCCTCCTCCGGCGACCTCCGCTTATGATATGGCTTCCTCCGCCGCCACCGCTGCTGCATCGACTGCCACACCTGCTGAGTTCCCCGAGGTACGCCCTAATCGGCTAAAAACCCCTTCTTTACCGCCTCGATATAGAAATCTGCATTCTAGGGTTTCTCATTTATGAACTTGTTCTGCTTTTCGATTGTAGCATTTGTCCCATAAGATAGTCATCCCAAACCTTGCTCAGAACAATAGATACTTTCTAGGGCCTATCGGCAACAAGGACCCCACTGAGATAATAATAGCCGAAACCGAGGATGCCCTATAACATGAAGAAACCCTCTCTGAGTCACTGGGTTGGAACCTTCAAATCTTGGCCGTCCATGGACAAATCCTGGCCTGAATGGTACAAGAGGATGCAATCGACCAAGCAAACCCGCTGGGAAGAAGTAGGGATAGCTCAATGTTTAGCTTTGTCAATGGCCGATATGGAGAAAGATGAACCGTTGATGTCGGCCGCGACCTACTTCTGGAATGATACATTGAATGCTTTCATGTTTCAACAAGGTCCAATGACAATTACCCTAGCCGACGTAGTAATGACCGCTGGATTAAACATTCTGTCGTCGGCTAACCCTGAAGAACTAACTAGGAAAAGGCCAACACCAATTTAAAACCAAGGCCATAAGGGGATGGAGCGGTTACGTGGCCATGAACATGAGGGATGGACCAGTCGGCCCTAGGGAACACGCCGCATTTCTTATGATGTGGCTGGAAAAATTTATATTCTGCAGCTCAAGCTGTGGGCCGACTGCCAATTGGCAAGTTGTAGCCAAGGCCTTGGTAGACAAGAAAAAGATCCCTCTGGGCAAGTACCTCCTCGGCTACCTATACCAAATTCTCCATCAAGCAGTCGCCAAGATAGCTGCCGACGCCTGTGTCAACACTGGGGGCCTGTGGTGGTTTGTTCAAATCTGGCTAGTATTAATGACCCAGAAAATAACTGGTCGACCACCTTTGACTGAAGCGCGCTTCCCGTGCCTGGAGCCGATTGAGGATGATGATGGAAACGAGATAACCACCACGAGGTGTCTGAGCTATGGAGAAGCAGCGGCCATGCATGCTGGATCAAAGCAATCGGCCGAACTGCTAGCCGAGTGGTTCATGTCCTTGTATGATGGATTCGCAAAGGACAACCGCTGCTGGTACTTCTATAGGGATCGGTCACTCTTCGAGCTACCTGTCGAATTCAACTTGGAGGAGATCAACTTGGATGACTACCCCAAATGCAGAGAATTGTTCACAACTACCCTTACACCTTGTATTCTGCCGACTGGGATCCATTAGGGCCGATCAGTGACAAAAAGTTATGAATTCTACTACCCTGTATTGGCTGCCAGGCAACTCGGGCTAGGGCAACTGCCCATCGGCTGCTATTACGTCGATAAGATTGAAACAAGGGGAATCGTAGACCAGACTCCAACTATGAGCAAACTGATGGATATAGCCGGTCCATCCCTTGGCAGCATCGACACCATGGTGCTTGCCTACAAGAAGAGTGCAGCCTACGACCATTGGTGGATCGAAATCAAGCACCACATCTTTCACCAGCGGTCTTCTCACTACGTCACCCTGCTGTTGCCAGATGAAATCCCTTCGGTGAGTCCTGAACTCCAAACTATACCCCCTTCTTGGATCATCGGCTCACTTAATCTGCTAACACTTGAACTTCTTCCCTCTTGCAAGAAACGGAAATAGAACGGCCGATGGTGAGTAACTCTGGCATTCCAATCGAGTACCGCCTAGGCATTCTGCCAAATGGATGTGGGCTAGCTCCGTTGGCCATCGGCTGGGACGCGCCCAAGTTGAAGATATTGTTGCACGGACAGACACGCCAGCCGCTGGCTCGGCAAAAAGAACTGCCCCAAGTGCGTAGCCATTGGCTGCACCTGCAAAGAAGCAAAAGAAAAAGCAGTCGATCGCGCCAGCTGACAGCCTCCCATCGGTGGATCCCAACGTCGACCAAGTCCTAAACAAGGAGGTTGCAGACGAAGAAATGTTAGTGGCTGTTGGAGTAGCAGCCGAATCAAGTGATTCGAGCAATAACTCGATCAGTCCTCCAGCCGACAGCCTGCCAGTTCCAAGTCCTCCCATGAAGAAAAAGCCAGTAAGTCCTCGTTTTGCTAGATTCGGCTTCAGCATAATACACTTTGTACTTGACCGAATGTATTTTATTTAGGTCAAGAAGTTGGCTCACCGTCCTCCACGTCGCACTCCACAAGTAACCATTTCTTTCGGCTTGTATTTTAGCTTACCAATCCCAGCTGATTTAACAACTGACACTTGTCTTTTTTTTTGTAGCCTCCTCCATCTCCGTCGGCTGCCCCCCAGGTGTCAAGCGAGCACACGGCATCGGCTGTGGGCAGCCAGGAAGATGGGGACGTCACAACGCTGGCCGATGAGCCGGTTGGTGCAGCAACTTCAGCTGGCGATCCCATTGAAGAAGACACCGCTCTCGTCGACCCGGCCGAAGTTGACGATCCGATGCCTGCAGCAAGAGTAAGTTCACCCCTTCCTTTCTCTTTGCCATACCTTGAACAATCACATCTTAACCCTGTTTTCTCCTTTTCAGCCTCTAGCCGACTTGCTCCCCTTTGATATCAAAGAGTTTCTTGGTGACGAAGAAGGGGAAGTGTAACACCCTGAGGTGTTTTTCCCTTTTTCTAAAAATCCAAAAGAAAATCGTAAAAGAAAAACGTTGGATTTAACTGGAGAGAACAAATAATTTTAAAAGACAAATTCTAAATGGAAATGGCATGGTAAGATTTTTCTTAAATTCTACATGTCAATATACACTAACAGGATTTTTAGTGAAATTTTCAAAGCACTAGAAATAATTTTTAACCAATTAAAATCAAAATCAGAATTAACAAATCCTGGGAAATTCTTTTCTCTCTCCTCCCGTACTTTTTCCCGCTCTTTTTCGGTCGTGGGCCGCCGGCCCAAGCCGACGACCCATCCCCTCCCCGTGTGCGCCAGGGCGACGGCCCAGCCGTTCCCGCTCGCGCGCCTCTCTCCTCTCTTCCTCGTGGGCCGGCCGAAAGCCGCGGCCCGTTTAACCCTTGCACCGCGAATGAGTCTGTTTCGCCTCCCCTTCACTCCGGACGCCGACGGTGGGGCCCGCATGTCGGCCGTCGTCCCCTACCTTCGGCCGCCACAACGCCATTTCCGCCGCCTCTCCGCTTGAATCTCACGCGCCCGCCTTCCCGACGCTCCGAGATCATGCCGCCTTAACTCCCCACCGGTCCCACCGACTTTTAAACCCCCGGCCGCCGCTCCTGCACGCCCTAATGGCCGGAGTTAATCGCCGGCCATTACTTCCCCAAAATTTACTCCGGCGAGCAATTGCGTCCTTACCCAATGACCGCCGACCTCCCCATCCCCTATTTAAGCATCCCCGCACCCTCGCCGTCCTCCCCACACCTTCACTCAAGCCGATCTCGCTCTCGTTTGATCCCGCACCGTGCGCCCTTGCTTCGGAGCTTGCCGTCGGACTTCGGCTGCGATATCCCGTCGCACCGAGTCGTCTCGGACCTCGCCGCCGTCTCCTTCCTTCTTCCTGGCACCAGAGCGACCCCGGTCGTCCCTCTCAGTCGCCGCCTGCCACCTCCCTCACCAATCGCGCCGTCTTCTCCCCCAACTTCGGCGGCACCCGCGGCGAGCTTTCTTCCCATTTTTCCCTCTCGGTCCAATCCTGCGTCGCTGTGTGTGGGAGCGTGCGGTTCCGCTCGTGCGTGAGCCGCAGCACTCCGTCGCCTGAATGGCACCGGCCGGCCTCCGGCCACCAGCCGCCGCCGCGGGCCGACCGTGGCCCGCGCCTTTCCTCTCGGCCGTCCGATCGGCTTCAGCCGATCGGCACCGTCCATCCCCGCTCGCCCGCGTGGCACGCCACATGGTCGCCACCTCGGCACCACATGTGCGCCACGTGGTGCACCGCCCGTCCGGCCGTGGACCCGGTCCACCGTGGCCGGCGCTCCGCGACCGCGCGTCGGCCCTCAGCTGAGCGTCGGCCCTAGCCCCGACGCCTCCTGGGCTTTATTGCACAATAAATCGATTAAGGATTTTTCTGTTTTAGTAGAAAAACCAGAGAACTTCTAAAAATCATATCTTTTCAATTGGACCTCTGTTTTAGCCCATTCAAATTTCATTAAATTTATAAAAATGCCAAGAATCCATTAAAAATGGTTTTGTTCCCTGTTTCAGTAGCTTTTTAGCCTGTTTTGTTGAAGTGCTTGTTTGCCGTGTAGATCACGGTAGTTTCGCCGTTCCGGTTTACTTCGAGGTTGTTGCAGAAGTCCCTCAAGTCGAAGAGCAAGGCAAGTCATACTATATTATTTATCATATTGATCCTATTTTGCTAAAACACCTATTTTACTCTATTAAACTGCATGTATTTTGTTTTGTCATTTCATGGGAAATAGTACACCATATACTTAGTTTATGCCTTAGGTTTGACACTCCAAACCTTTGATTAAACTTGGGAAAATAATATGATTAGATTCAGGACTAGGTTATGCTTAGCCTGGCTTAGACTCACTAGCTCACTAAATGGGTCATTCTCACTTAATAATGTCTCTCCTGGACATCTGTTCGGAGGATTAATAATTAGAGATTTAGGTGAACCGGATTAATAACTAAAATATGACAAATGGTGGGCTATGGGTGCTATGGTTTTGGTTAGCGGTGCCCAGTGAAATTAAGAACCGGTTCACGGGACCCCTCGGGAGAATGACCGTGCAAACCACAAGCCGAAAAGGGTAAGGTAGGTCCCGTAGTGTAGCCTCTCCTAGCTGACAAACCCATCGGCAAGGGTGAGCGGGATGGAGTTTCAGTTGGCCCCGGTATAAGGGTTGCTGGGCTGCTGGATTCACCGAGGCACTCGGGGGAGCTGCCCACATCCCAGGGTCCAGGAGTGGGGGTGAAACCTTGGTGGGGTTCGCTTGGTTAGTGGGGATGTTATACGAAAGGTCCTATCACAGTTTCCTTTCCGGGGTACCATGGTGGTATTCCGGCGCACGGGAGACCTTGTCGTGGGGCTGTGTCTTGTGGGTACAGTTGTACACCTCTGATCAGAGTAAAACTATTCAAATAGTCATGCCCACGGTAATGGGGCGATCAGCCGAGCTCACCGTGATTAGTCTCACACTATTACACCCTGATTAATGGAATATTACTAGTATAGGTGGATGGGCTGGGCCTGTCACAACGTGGGGATAACATTGGACAGTGTTGGATTCAAAATGCTTTAATTACTTAAATTATTGTTGTTTTGATTGTGTTCAAAATCTGTATTGTTTGGACAACACTTTGCTGTTTGCGCAAAAGTAAACCTTAGACAAACCCTTGACTTCCTTGCATTCATTTCTCTCTCCCTTCAGGTGTGACTTGCTGAGTACGTGGAAGTATTCATCCTTGCCTCTTCACCAGAACCTTAGCAAGAAGCTGAAGAAGAAGACGAAGTGGAGTAGGCTTTGTTTTACACTCTGGAAGTTGCCTGTGGAGTGGTCGAAGCCACGTGGCCAGCGTCAAGCTTAGGCTTAGGCCCCTTTTCCTTTTTTCGCTGCTCTTTTGTAATCTTTTTGTAATGTTTCTAAGACGTGGAACTGTATTATCAACAATTGTCGTATGTGTACCCTGGCTGGTCCTGGACAGGGATTTTAATACACATATACCTTCGGAAATTCATGTCTGAATTTCTTGGCATGACAAGTTGGTATCAGAGCCAAATTTCAGACCGTTGGAAAAGCCAAATGGAAAAACCTTAGGAGCCCTCTGAATCTTTTCATATGCATAAGTCCTGGCTTCTGGAGTCGTTTCGGGAAAATGGGTCTTGTTTCCTCGCGATTGGGAAAAAATTTGAGCTTCTTTCAAAACAAAGAATTTTGAAAACCAGGTTACTCTAAGTGATAGGATTTTGAAGATTGGAAAAATCATCTGCACTCTTATTTGACCGTCAGTCGGGATTTTCTAGGGGAGCAAAGTCCTAAGTCGAGATAGGAGGGAATGGTCGCCGATTTTATATTATAACTAAGCATCTATGTTTAAACATTACCGCATCATCTAGGGGATGTCGTTAGAAGTTTTACTTAGCCTCATAAAAATGTTTCTCAAAAACCCTCCTCTTCTCGTTTACTTTACTTGAGTCCTTTGCCGTTTATCTAACTTGGGTTTGAGCATGCATTGATCCCCTACCTTGTCTTCTCTAGATGGCAGGCCGTCCAGTCACTCACAACGGTCAGGGCTTGAAGGGTTTCGTCGCAGAGCTGGCGAGGATGGCCTTGGCAGTGGGCTATCCGGATGCACCCGAGTACACTGTCGTCTCACCGTTCGACAGTGAGTTGCCTCACCAAGTCCGCCTGGAGATTCACGGGTTCGTCGGCACCAACATCCCGAACATGGTGGTCACTGCTTCGGGAGGTACAGATGAGCATGCCTGCCAAGAGGCTGCATATCTGATGCTGGCTCGGATGAGGGAGATGCATGACTATCATCTGCACCACTCTGCCTACCGGTACCATCCCCGGCGTGGAAGTTCATCAGCGGTCAACTCCTTCCAATCTGCCGAAGGGGAGAACGACACCACCTTCTCTCACATGAGGACTGTGATTGAAGGGCTGGATAAGATGCAAGCAGATCTCCACATGGCAGCAAAGGCCCTGAATGACCAGAAGATCCTGAGGATCAAGAGCTTGAAGGATGAAGTGGATCGTCTCAAGAGAGAAATCGCCAGTCTGAAGGAACTTCCACCTCCCAACATCCTTCAGATCAGGATCACGCCACGGAAGCCCCGGTTCGGATGCAGCTGGCGCCCAGGGTTCCCCTTCCTACACCGCCACCTTCCCTAGTTCCCGCCCCAGTGCCAGATCCTACTCCTGCTCTAGTCCCTGCCCCGAGCAGAGGAGGAGGATGGATCTCTCTGTCCAGCAGCAGCAAAGACAGTAGCAGCGGCAGCTCCAAGAGCCTCGGGAGAAAAGAAGAGTTAGCAAGCTCTCGAAGCTGCTCGAAGATAAAGGAAGACGGGAACTCCCAAAGGAGTGGTTTCGACTCCTTCCACCGCGGAAGCCGCTCCAACCCCTAGAGTGTCGCCACCCTTAGTTTACCGTTTTCCTAATTTTCTTGTTTGCTTAGTTGCTGTGTGTTAGGAGTGTTGTGCGTGGGTAGTGGTCAACTTGTATCAAGTGTGGGTATGGGTTGTCCAATTAAGGATGTTGAGTGTGTTGTAAGTGTTTTAAATAAAGAACAAATCAAAACAAGTAATAAAGATCAGCTCCTCTGTCCAATCTGTTTTACTCCTTCTCCCCGCCTTGTTTGTTCCGCTCCTTTAGATGGTGAACACCAAGAACGGTAGTGCCAACACCAGCACTGAGTCAGCTGAGAACAACACCAGAACCAATGCCAACAACCCACCTCCTCCACCCGAGAACATCACTTTGGCTTAAGTCTTAGCCAACCAGACCCAGATGATGGCTGCAATGATGCAGCAAATGCAACAGCAGCATCAACAGATGCAGTTGCAAATGATGCAATAGTTTCAACAGCAGAAACAGAATCAGCACGATCATTTCGCACACCCACCTCCCCCACAAAACAAACTGTCAGAGTTTCTTCGTGTCCGACCCCCAACTTTCTATAGCACCACCAACCCCATGGAGGCTAATGATTGGATCATCGCCATAGAAAAGAAGTTGGACCTTCTCCAGTGCACGGACCAAGAAAGGGTGTCTTTCGCCACCCACCAATTCCAAGGCCCCGCCTCAGCCTGATGGGACAACTTCTTGGTTACCCGTCGGACAGACGCACCTGTGGTTACTTGGGCAGAGTTCTGCCACCAATTCTGGAAGGCGCACATCCCCGGGGGAATAGTAGCCTAGAAAAAGAGGGAGTTCAGATCCCTGGAGCAAGGCACTCGGACGATCACCGAGTATCGCACGAGTATAATCGCTTAGCGTGATATGCTCCAGAGGACGTACGCACTAACGCTGAATGTCAAGAAAAGTTCTTGGCATGGCTGGACGATCAGTTAACAGACAAACTCATCTCCGGGGAATATGTCGACTTCGAAAAGCTAGTTGACAAAGCCATCCGTCAAGAAGATCAACACAATAAAATGCTCAGAAAACGGAAGGCTACTCAGTTTAGGCCACAACCTTAGCAGGGGAATCCCCAACGGCCGAGTTTCACTCTGGGTGGTCAAAGTGGACCTACCACTATGATCGTCTGTCAACATCGCCCACACCATCCCGGAAATTTCCAACCCAGTGGAAGCCGTCCCGGACAGCCGCAGCGGAACCTAGCTCCGCGTCCGCCCACAGCGCAGCAGCCGCCTCCATCCAAGCTAGTGCCACCAAAGAAGGACTCGAGATTCAAACCGGACAACTGTTTCAACTGTGGAGAACCTGGACATTTCACAAACAAGTGTCCAAGACCAAAGCACGCACCCCGGTTCATCTAGGCAAGAGTGAATCATGCTTCGGCAGAAGAGGCACAGGACGCACCGGATGTCATACTGGGTATGTTCCCTGTGAACTCCTTTAATGCATCAGTCCTGTTTGATTCGGGTGCAACCCATTCTTTCATATCAAAAGCATTTGTGGGGAGACATGGGTTGTCGATGTTAAAACTTAAGATATCCATGCAGTTCAAACTCTCAGGAAACATTTGGACACCGCTCACTTTTGCCCTTCAGTGGCAATAGAAATCCAAGGATCCCCCTTTCTAGCCAATCTTATCCTTCTAGAATCAAAAGGCCTGGATGTCATCCTTGGGATGGACTGGTTGACCCGTCATAAAGGTCTGATCGATTGCGCAAGCCGCACGATCTCCCTGACCAATGACGAGGGGAAGGAAGTGATTTACCACTCTCCTAAACCATTGAGGGTAGTGGCAGGTCTGAATCGGATCTCGGCTAAGGAGAAACCCGAAGAGAAAGGAAAGGACTAGGCGAAGTTAGAAGATATTCCCGTGGTTTGTGAGTACCCGAAAGTCTTCCCGGAAGACCTAACCACAATACCACCTGAAAGAGAAATAGAGTTTCGGATTGACCTTGTCCCTGGCATTGCTCCGATCCATAAGAGACCTCATAGAATGGGGGCCAATGAGTTGGTAGAGGTCAAGAAGCAAGTAGATGAACGATTCTGAAAAGGCTACATCCGCCCGAGCGAGATCACCCGGGGTGCTCCGTAATATTTGTGGAGAAAAAGGATAAGACCAAGAGGATGTGCGTCGACTATCGCGCACTCAATCAGGTCACTATCAAGAACAAGTACCCTCTCCCTAGGATTGACGATCTGTTCGATCAATTAAAGGGAGCAAAGGTGTTCTCAAAGATAGACCTGCGATCAGGCTATCATCAGCTAAGGATTCGAGAGGAGGACATTCCCAAGACCGCTTTTATCACTCGGTACGGTCTATACGAGTGCACGGTCATGTCCTTTGGGCTTACCAATGCCCCAGCCTTTTTCATGAACTTGATGAACAAAGTGTTCATGGAATTCCTCGACAAGTTCATCGTAGTGTTCACCGACGACATCTTGATCTACTCCTAATCAGAAGAGGAACACGAGCACCAACTCTGGTTGGTACTTGAAAAGCTAAGAGACCACCATCTATATGCTAAGTTTAGAAAATGTGCCTTCTGGTTGAAGGAAGTGCAATTCCTCGGACATATCGTCAATGCCCAAGGAGTCGCAGTGGACCCTTCCAATGTGGAAGCAGTAACCAAATGGACTGCACCCAAAACTGTCATCCAGATCAGAAGATTTCTAGGACTTGCGGGATATTACCATCGGTTCATTGAGAACTTCTCAAAGATTGCCAAGCCATTTACGCAGTTGTTAAAGAAGGATGACAAGTTTATATGGACTGCCGAGCGCAATCAGAGTTTTGAAACTCTCAAGAGAAAACTGGTGTCCGCACCCGTACTGATCTTGCCAGATCAAACCAAGGATTTCCAAGTCTATTGCGACGCATCTCACCAAGGGTTAGGTTGTGTGTTGATGCAAGAGGGAAATGTGATCGCTTATGCTTCCCGCCAGTTGAGACCTCATGAGTCTAACTACCCAACACATGACTTGGAACTAGCAGCAGTCGTCCATGCTTTGAAAATATGGCGACATTACCTCGTCGATAATCGATGTGAAATATATATGGATCATAAGAGCCTGAAATGCATTTTCACCCAACCGGATTTGAACCTCCGTCAGCGAAGGTGGTTGGAGTTGATCAAGGATTATGATCTAAGTATACACTATCACCCTGGCAAAGCTAACGTGGTAGCTGATGCTTTGAGCCGAAAGAGTTACTACAACTTTATTCACATAGAAGGGAAATGTGAACAGTTACTACAGGACCTAGAGCACCTAAACCTGGGAATTGTCGAACCCGGATTTGTGGCCTCTCTTCAAGCCCAACCTACACTCTTAGATCAAATTTGCATAGCTCAAGCATCGGATCCGGACATAACTGAGCTTAAGAAGAACATGAGGGTTGGAAAAGCTCGTGACTTCACGGAAGATGAGCACGGAACCATATGGATGGGCAACAGGACATGTGTACCAGAAGATAAGGAATTGAAGAAGTTACTCCTTACTGAAGCTCATCGGAGTCTGTATTCTATCCACCCGGGAAGTACCAAGATGTACCAGGACCTTAATAAGAAATTTTGGTGGGTTAGCATGAAAAGAGAAATAGTAGAGTTCGTGGCACTATGTGATGTATGCCAGCGAGTGAAGGCAGAACACCAGAGGCCTGCCGGATTACTACAGCCACTCCAAATCCCGGAATGGAAGTGGGAGAAAATCGGGATGGATTTCACTACCGGTTTACCTCGGACATCGTCAGGACACGATTCTATCTAGGTTATCATCGACCGCCTCACTAAAGTGGCTCATTTTATCCCAGTGCTTAGCACCTATATGGGCAGAAGGTTAGCGGAATTGTACCTTGCAAGGATTGCATGTCTTCATGGGGTACCCAAGAAGATAGTGTCTGATTGTGGTAGTCAGTTCACCTCCAAGTTTTGGCAGAAGCTACAAGAGGAACTTGGCACGCGGTTGAATTTTAGCACGGCCTATCACCCACAAACCGATGGTCAGACAGAGCGTGTAAACCAGGTTTTGGAAGATATGTTGCGAGCTTGTGCTCTGGATTTCGGAGGAGCTTAGGATAAGAGCCTGCCCTATGCAGAGTTTTTATCAAGCCAGTTTACAGATGGCACCTTTTGAAGCGCTTTATGGACGAAAGTGTCGTACCCCGCTTTTCTGGGATCAGACTGGCGAACGTCAGTTGTTTGGGACTAAAGTGTTAAGTGATGTCAAAGAGAAAGTCAGAATCATAAGAGAAAGGCTGAAAGTTGCACAGTCTCGTCAGAAGAGTTATGCAGACAACCGCCGCAGAGAGCTAAATTTCGAAGTCGGAGACTATGTATATCTTGGTGTCACCCCACTTCGGGGAGTACACCGATTCTAAACCAAGGGCAAGTTGGCACCACGCTATGTGGGACCATATCAGATTCAAGAGCGACGAGGCGAAGTAGCATACCAACTCGAACTGCCACCCACCATGGCGGGAATCCATGACGTTTTCCACATCTCCCAACTCAAGAAGTGTCTGAGAGTTTCGGAAGAACAGGCCAGTCCAGATCAGATCGAAATCCAGGAAGATCTGACTTATGTGGAGAAACCAGCACGTATCCTCGAAACCAGTGAGCGAAGAACCCGGAACAAGGTTATCAGGTTCTGCTGAGTTCAATGGACTCATCACTCCGAACAAGAAGCCGCCTGGGAAAGGGAAGATGAGCTAAAGGCCGCTCATCCCTATCTGTTCGCCAGTACCTCCAAATCTCGGGGTCGAGATTCTGTTTAAGGGGGTAGGTTTGTAACACCTTGAGGTGTTTTTCCCTTTTTTAAAAATCCAAAAGAAAATCGTAAAAGAAAAACGTTGGATTTAACTGGAGAGAACAAATAATTTTAAAAGCCAAATTCTAAATGGAAATGGCATGGTAGGATTTTCTTAAATTCTACATGTCAAAATACACTAACAGGATTTTTAGTGGAATTTTCAGAGCACTAGAAATAATTTTTAACCAATTAAAATCAAAATCAGAATTAATAAATCTTGGGAAATTCTTTTCTCTCTCCTCCCGTACTTTTTCCCGCTCTTTTTCGGCTGTGGGTTGCCTGCCCGAGCCGACGGCCCATCCCCTCCCCGCACGCGCCAGGCCGATGGCCCAGCCGTTCCCGCCCGCGCGTCTCTCCCCTCTCTCCCTCGCGGGCCGGCCGAAGGCCGCGGCCCGTTTAACTCTTGCGCCGCGAATGAGTCCGTTTCGCCTCCCCTCCACCCTGGGACATCGACAGGTGGGGCCCGCCTGTCAGGCCGTTGTTCCCTACCTTCAGCCGCCCCGGTGCCATTTCCGCCACCCCTCTCCGCTCGGATCTCGCGCGCCCGCCTTCCCCGCGCTCCGGGATCCCACCGCCTTAACTCCCCACCAGTCCCGTCGACCTTTAAACCCCTGGCCGCTGCTCCCGCATGCCCTAATGGCCGGAGTTAATCGCCGGCCATTACTTCCCCAAAATTTACTCCGACGAGCAATTGCGCCCTTACCCGATCGCCGCCGACCTCCCCACCCCCTATTTAAGCATCCCCACACCCTCGCCGTCCTCCCCACACCTTCACTCGAGCTGATCTCGCTCTCATTTGATCGCGCATCGTGCACTCCTTGCTTCGAGCTCACCGCTCGACTTCGGCCACGATATGCCTCGCGCCCGAGCCATTCCTGGACCTCACCGCCGTCCTCTCTTCCTTCTTCCCGCACCCGAGCGACCCCGCCGTCCCTCTCCGTCGCCGCCCGCCGCCTTCCTCACCAATCGTGTCGTCTTCTCCCACAACTCCGGCGGCACCCGGCAGCGAGCTTTCCCCGTTTTTCCCTCTCGGTCCAATCCTGCGTCACCATGTGCGGGTGCGCACGGTTCCGCTCGCACGTGAACCGCGGCACTCCGCCGCCCCGCGCCGCCGCCCGAATGGCACCGGCCAGCCTCCGGCCACCGGCCGCCGCCAGCCGACCGCACCCGGCGCCTTTCCTCTCGGCCGTCCGATCGGCTTCAGTTGATCGGCACCGTCCATCCCTGCTCGCCCGCGTGGCACACCACGTGGTCGCCTCCTCGGCAGCACGTGTGCGCCACGTGGTGCACCGCCCTGTCCGGCCCATGGACCCGGTCCACCGTGGACCGATGCTCCCGTGGACCGCTGATGTTAGACCTCGGCTGCTGACGTCAGCCCTAGCCGCTGACGCCTCCCCGACCTTTATTGCGTAATAAATCAATTAAGGATTTTTCTGTTTTAGTAAAAAAACCCAGAGAACTCCTAAAAATCATATCTTTTCAATCCGACCTCCATTTTAGACCATTCAAATTTCATTAAATTTATAAAAATGCCAAGAATCCATTAAAAATGGTTTTATTCCCTGGTTCAGTAGCTTTTTAGCCTGTTTTGTTGAAGTGCTTGTTTGCCGTGTAGATCCTGGTAGTTCCGCCATTCCGGTTTACCTCGAGGTTGTTGGAAAAGTCCCTCGAGTCGAAGAGCAAGACAAGTCATACTATATTATTGATCATATTGCTCCCATTTTGCTAAAACACCTATTTTACTCTATTAAACTGCATGTATTTTATAATGTCATTTCATGGGAAATAGTACACCATATACTTAGTTTATGCCTTAGGTTTGACACTCCAAACCCTTTGATTAAACTTGGGAAAATAATATGATTAGATTCAGGACTAGGTTATGCTTAGCCTGGCTTAGACTCACTAGCTCACTAAATGGGTCATTCTCACTTAATATGTCTCTCCTGGACATCTGTTCGGAGGATTAATAATTAGAGATTTAGGTGAACTAGATCAATAACTAAAATATGACAAATGGTGGGCTGTGGGTGCTATGGTTTTGGTTAGCGGCGCCCATGGAAATTAAGGACCGGTTCACGGGACCCCTCGGGATAATGACCGTGCAAACCACAAGCCGAAATGGGTAAGGTAGGTCCCGTAGTGTAGCCTCTCCTAGCTGACGAACCCATCGGCAAGGGTGAGCGGGATGGAGTTTCAGTTTGCCCCGGTATAAGGGTTGCTGGGCTGCCGGATTCACCAAGGCACTCGGGGGGCTGCCCACATCCCAAGGTCCGGGAGTGGGGGCGAAACCTTGGTGGGGTTCGCTTGGTTAGTGGGGGGGTTATACGAAAGGTCCTATCACAGTTTCCTTTCCGGGGTACCATGGTGGTATTCCGGCGCACGGGAGACCGTGTCGTGGGGCTGTGTCTTGTAGGTACAGTTGTACACCTCTGATCAGAGTAAAACTATTCAAATAGCCGTGCCCGCGGTAATGGGACGATCAACTGAGCTCACCGTGATTACTCTCGCACTATTACACCCTGATTAATGGAAGATGACTAGTATAGGTGGATGGGCTGGGCCTGTCACAACGAGGGGATAACGTTGGACAGTGTTGGATTCAAAATGCTTTAATTACTTAAATTACTGTTGTTTTGACTGTGTTCAAAATCTGTATTGTTTGTACAACCCTTTGCTGTTTGCGCAAAAGCAAACCTTAGCCAAACTCTTGACTTCCCTGCATTCATTTCTCTCCCCCTTCCGGTGTGACTTGCTGATTACGTGGAAGTACTCATCCTTGCCTCTTCACAAGAACCTGAGCAAGAAGCTGAAGAAGAAGACGAAGTGGAGTAGGCTTTGTTCTACACTCTGGAAGTTGCCTGTGGAGTGGTCAAAGCCACGTGGCCAGCATCAAGCTTAGGCTTAGGCCCCTTTTCCTTTTTCCGCTCTTCTTTTGTAATCTTTTTGTAATGTTTCTAAGACGTGGAACTATATTATCAACAATTGTCGTATGTGTACCCTGGCTGGTCCTGGACAGGGATTTTAATACACATATAGCTTCGGAAATTCGGGTCTGAATTTATGGGCGTAACAGGAAGCAACTAGTCTAGACAAAGCCCTAGCCGACGAGCTAACAGAAAAACTGCTGGATCAAAGACGCAGTGAAGAGCGTGGAGGCCGAGAAGGCAAAGCTGAATGAGCTAAAGGCTGGCCCAATCACTTCTCAAGCCCCGATTTCTAGCCTAAGGGCCAAGGAAGCCGACTTGATGAAGCAGCTGGAATAATGTCGTGCTGAAATTGCTGCCGAAGAAAGTGCTGGCCGATTTGCCCAAAGCCACAGAGGATCAAATTGACGGCCAGCATTAAGCACTTGAAAGAACTCCACAAATCGACCAAGGTGGTTCCTGGCTCCGACACCGAAGATCAAGCAGTGGTCGACGAAATAAAGGCAATCCAAGCTACAGCCATTTCGGCCATAGATGCATTCTTGGCCCTCTAACTTAGTCTTGAACTCTGTACACTTGATGTAATCGGACTGAACTGGCTTTATTATGTAATCAGCTTGTACAGTGGCTTTACTTTTCGATTGCTGATACTTCTGAAAGGCTTCAAAATGCGTTGAAAACCTAGAAAATTTCCTCTTGGTATCTACCTTCTTGATAGATGTATGTATTGATTGATGTATATATGTGCCCCCCTAATTTTGTTGATGTCTGCGACATTGACAAAATTAATAACTTGACACAATCCTGCTACTTGTATCATCGTCGTCGGCTGAACCTAGCTGATTGTAAAAAAACTAGGGGAAAAACTTAGTGTAAAAATGGCCTAAAGACGATGCTTGCACAAGTCAAGACATCGGCTAACACGAATCGGCAGCAATCGGAGCCGAATCATGAACTGATCCAAACACTTGGGTAGTATTTTTTTCAAATATTTGCCATTCAGAGCCCTTCCAAATACCTCTCCATCCAATCCTTCTAACATATAAGCCCCTTTGGAGACGCATCTGTGGATCTTGAAAGGCCCTTCCCAATTTGGAGACCGCTTGTCGAATTTATTATCTCTTGATCCAATCGACAGTACCAACTTCCAAATGAGTTCACCCTCTTCGAAAGATTTAGGCACAACCTTCTTGTTATAGTGGCGGGCTACTCGTTCCTTATCTCTTGTTACTTTTTCCAAGACCCTCATCCTTGACAAAACTAGGTCTTCCGATTCATCCACCATCAAGTTGTAATAGTCATCGACTGTGAGCTGGTCTTGTAATTGAATCCGTCTTGAGCCGATGATGTTTTCCCATGGCATGACTGCTTCGTGCCCATAGACCAATTTGTATGGAGGGACTTGGATAGATCCATGGCATGCCATCCGATAGGCCCACATTGATTCGGCTAATCGGCTATGCCATTGCTTGGGGTACTCAGAAATCTTACTCTTTATCTGTTTGATCAAACTTTTATTTGAAACATCTACTTGCCCGTTGGCCTGTGCATAGTACAACGAAGAATTAAGTAACTTGATCCCTGGTCTGTTGTTATTGTTTGTGGGATGCCAAATCGGTAGATGATATTCTCTTTAGCAAATTCGATTGCGTCCCTAGAATCAACCATTTTCAAAGGAATCGCCTCCACCCATTTTGTAAAATAATCTGTTGCCACCAGAATGAATTTGTGTCCTTTGCTTGAGGGTGGATTAATCTGGCCGATCATGTTGATGCCCCATCCTCTGAACGGCCAAGGATTTATGATTGGGTTCATAGCCGATGCTGGTGCTCTTTGTATGGCTCCGAATTTCTGACAATCCTGGCAACCTTTGTAATATTTGAAACAGTCCTCCAGCATCATCGGCCAAAAGTACCCTGCTCTCCGAAGCAACCACTTCATCTTGTGAGCCAATTGATGCGTGCCGCATATCCCTTCATGCACTTCTCCAATAGCCACCTTGGCTTAATCGGCGCTAAGACACTTGAGCAGCACACCATCAATCGTCTGATTGTAGAGATCTTCATCGAGCAAAACATATCTTAAAGCCTTGTATCACAATTTCCTTGAAGCCAATTAAGAAGGGTTCTGTAAATAGTTGTAGACCTCAAACCTCCAATCATTGGCTGTCATGGCAGCAACTCCTACCTCAACTTCTTTTATCATCGGCCCGTAGCCTGATGCCCCTTGAGCTAAATCATTGGCTTCTGTATTCTGCTCTCTAGGGATGTGTTTCAATGTAACTAGCCAAAAGTTGTCCATCAATTATCTTTTCTGAGAGATTGGCAATAAACCGCCAGATGAAGTTGATTTTGCCGATCAACGATTGTAGTTGCTTCTTGTCCTTCGGAGGCTGTATTGTCTTGATAGCATTGATACTTCTTTGTGTGACCTCTATGCCTCTTTCATGAACCAGAAACCCCAAAAACTGCCCGACCGACACGCTGAACGCGCACTTCGACGGATTCATCCTGAGGCCATATTTTCTAGTCCGCTCCAAAACCTGTCTAAGATCGGCTATGTGATTCTCCGCTTCCCTGGACTTGACAATGACATCATCACTGTAAATCTCTACCAGGGAGCCGATCATATCATGGAAAATGTAATTCATGGCCCTTTGGTAAGTTGCTCTGGCGTTTTTCAACCCAAATGTCATGACAACCCATTCATACAAGCCGATCGCCCCTGGGCATCGGAAAGCAGTCTTGTGAATGTCCTCTTCGGCCATAAAGATTTGGTTGTAACCTGCATTACCGTCCATGAAACTTATTATTTTGTGTCCGGAAGCAGCATCCACTAGTAAATCGGCTATGGGCATTGCATACTCGTCCTTAGAGGTGGCTTTGTTTAAGTCCCTGAAATCAATACACACCCTAAGTTTGCCATTCTTTTTCATCACTGGAACAATGTTCGAGACCCACTCGGCATATCGGCAAGGCCGAATAAATCCAACGTCATATAACCGAGTGATTTTGGCTTTGATTGCATCATACATGTCGGCCTTAAATCTCCTACGAGATTGTTTGAACGGCCGATAACCTGGCTTGATAGGCAGCTGATGCACAACAATAGATGGGCTAAGGCCAGGCATCTTGAAGTACTCCCAAGCAAAACAATCTTTATATTCCTTTAATAAGTCAATAAGCTGGGATCTACAATGAGAAGACAAATTTTAACTAATATATGTCGGCCTAGGCCTATCTCCAGAGCCGATATATATTTCTTCTAGCTCGTCGGTCGACATAAATCCTTGCCCAAGCATGCCATTGTCGTCGTCTGCGGTGTCCTTGCTGTAGACGCTCGAGCCCTCCACGACGCCTTCAAAGCAGCGTTGTGGCTCCTCATCTCCGATTGGTTGTATGGCATAATCGGACACTTTAAGAAAATTGGCTTGCCAGATTTTTCCGGGACAAACAATTGATGCCATCGATTTCCCATAATGGCAAATCAGCATTAGCGACGCTTCTCGACTGTCTCCGGCACAATTTCGATCTTGTCGCCGTCCCATTGAATCGAGACTTTTGGTGCATGGTGGAAGGGACGCAACAATTTGCGTGGATCCAGTTCTTCCCAAGCGTAGGCTGTAAGACCCCTTCCCATCGATGACAAAGAAGGTTGTGGGCACGGTTTTGCTGCCGACGGTCAGCTCCACGTTGAGTACTCCCTTGGCCTCTGATGGGTTGCTGCCGAATTCTTTAAGTACCATATTTGTTTTGATCAAGTCTTTGGCTCTGTTGCCCAAATTTCTGAAAGTTGCATAGGGCATCAAATTCACCGCAGCCCCTCCGTCGACCAGCATCTTGGACATCGGCTTGCTGTTGACAAATCCCTTTACGTAGAGCGGTTTGAGATGCTGATTTTAAGTCTCCTCCGGTTTGTCAAAGATGGCTTGATCCGGGGATAAGGCTAGTCTGGCCAGGGTATCCTCAACGCTATCTGCATCGGCCTCAGTGATGCCGAATTCGGCTGGCAATACGAAAACCATATTGACCGACGCAGTAGCTTTTTTCCTTTACCTTTGCCACACGGCTTGATTGGGCTTTCTTTGACTTGGCTTTCGTCGGCTGGTGAGGTTTCCTTCTTTGGCCTCCACTGTTTCTTGCCCAACCGACGACGCTGATCCCGAATCATCTGCCAAACTTCTTCTTCCTGTCCCTGGCGTTTCAACCTCTGGATTCTTCTCTTCTGAGTTTTAGTGAACAGGTCAGAAGGGCACCATTGGGGGTTAGCTGATTGATCATCATCGGTTGCTTCTTCGTCGTAGTATTCATCATTCTTGTCCTCCTCGAAGAAGTCTTGATGGATCGGCCCGAGCCGATCGTGGACAGACTGTCGTGTCTGGTTCAGCTGCACGGCCCTGGGGACGAATCGAGTTGGGCTTCGAATCGGTGGGTCTCTGTACTCGTCCTCGTGGCACTCACTGCAGGCCGGGCAATTTTTAATCGTCGGCAGCCTCATCCTCGATTCCCAACAGAATCAAAAAAACTCGCATTGCCAGTGCGGATCGCAGTCGTTGTGATGCCTAATGAAGCGGGGACCTGCAGCCTCGAGCTCCCTCACATAAGGCATGTTGCGCCGAGCTTCTTCTTCCTGCCAAAACCGTTGTTGAAAGCAACTTCGGCTGTCCATGCAGATCGACCGTTGATCAGCCGATCGGCCAGCGGGACGCACCATGTTGATTGGCGTGGCTTGGTTTCCAGTCGGCTCCTTCTCTGCCTTACCCCTTCGAGAGTTTTGGCTAAGCTGTTCGTCATTCTGTTCTGCCGATCAGTTCTCCTGGGGCTGGCTTGAACCATGTTGACCGAGAAAGGGTTTCTGTCTACCTTCATTGGCCGAGGTGAATCGGCAAACTTGAGCTTCCCAGCCTCGATTGCCGATTGGATCTGCTGCCTAAAAATATTACAATCATTAGTGGCATGGGAGGTGGAGTTGTGCCACTTACAATACTTGTTCTTCTTGAGTTCGTCAGCCGATGGGATCACATTATTCTCAGGCAGTTGGATTTACTTCTCCTTTAGCAATAAATCAAATATCCTATCGGCCTTGGTGATGTCAAAATCATATTTCTCTTCCTTGGCCGTTTTCAGCAACCATTAGCAGATGATGGCCTTTTTGTTCTTGGCCCATTCGGCTGCCGTGACCTCCGCGTCATCGTCACTGGAATCTGAATTAGATTCGACGATGACGTGGGAAACCTTCTTGATGGCCTTCCTTGATTCTTGAAATCGTTGCTCGTGAGCCGTTACCTTCTACGCCAAGTGGGCTAGGCTGTCAAAATCTTGAGCCGAAAACCTTTCACGGATCGGCGGCAGCAGTCCGTGGAAAGCCAAATTGGCTAACTTAGAATCGGACAGCACCAGGCTGTAGCATCGGTTCCTCATCTCCCTAAACCTCTGGATGTAGTCATGAACTGATTCTTCATGCTTCTGCCTGATGCTTGTTAGATCCGACAATTTCATCTCGTGATTGCCGGTGTAAAAATAGCTATGAAATTGCTTCTCGAGATTGGCCCAGCTCTGGATAGAGTTATAAGGCAATGAAGAAAACCAAGTGAAAGCCAATCCCGATAGTGAGAGTGGAAATAGACGAACTGTCAGGGCGTCTGTAGCCGATGCCTCTCCACAGTGGGCTAAGAATCAGCTGACGTGTTCGTATGTTGAAGTGCTGTCCTGCCCCGAGAATTTGGAGAAGTCTGGGACCTTGTACCGGTTGGGCAATGGCACCCTTTCAAAGTGCTCTGGGTATGGATACCAATACATATTCCCAGAATCTTTTGGCTTAAGGCTGAATTGGTCACGCATAACGTCGGCAATCAAATCAGCCCAGGTTTTGTTGTCTTGAACTTGCTGTATCGGCTCATATTGTTCATATTGCATGGGTGCTTGCCAATACTGAGGTGGCATTTGAGGCCGATAACGCCGATCTTGGTGGCCTCCCTGGTACTGATGCTGAAGTGGGTTGCCAGCGGGAAGCGGTCGATTCGCCGGGGGTGTCTGTGGTTCTGGAAAGAGCTGTTGGCCACCAGCATTGTATTGAGCTCCTGGAATGGGATTGGCTACCGGCTTTTGTTGCCGATTGAAATTAAACATACCGGCTAGCTGCTCCTGGGGAAGATGTTGTTGCCGGTTCAGAATAACGGGCGATGGCTTTGAAGCCGATGCAGATGCAGTCGGCTGATTGAGGACTCCTCCTGGCGGCCCTGGCTGTATCGGAGGCGGGATCGCCGGTTCTGGGTCGCAAAGACCCTGTAATTGGGGAACTGGCCGTCTGTGAAGTAGGTTGGCCCCTGCTGTAGCTGATCAGCAATTTTGGAATCGACCATAGTGGCAATCATGTTATTCAGAGTGTTGACCAAGATGCCACTTTGATTGACGAGTGCATGATGTACAGCTGAATCGATCCGGTCCTGCAAGGTGTGCAGCTCCGAATCGTCCTGCTCCTATTTCGGCTCCTCCATCTTGTGTTTGCCCTTCGTATCGCTTGAGGAGGATTCCTTGAAATCATCCATGCTGAATTTGTATTTCTGGAGGACGGACCCAGATCAGGTCTGGGCGAATGATCGCAGGTAGTTGACCTGCAGTTCTTTTACCATTTTCTTGTAGTCGGCCTGTTGTTCAGCCAACAGTTGTTCCATCGTGATTGGAGTCACGTTCTCTTCAGTGATCTCTGAGTTCTTGATGTTAACCATCACATCCGATGCTTGGTGATCTGCTGATGGTCCCACCGGGCGTGCCAAGAAGCGTGTTGATGAGAAAAATCTCTCACGCGCTGGCCTGAAAGATCTGCTTAGCTCCAGTGCAGGTCCCTCCTTGGCTACCTGTGATGATGTAGGTATGCCAATTGGTTTGATCTGCTAACCAATAAGAAATAATAAACAGATACATGCGTTAAGGTTAAAGTTAGATCCTACCGGATCGGCTCAGGAAACCAACCTACATATAATTGCTTTCTCAAAGCATATTTAAACTAAGTGACTGGGATAGATCGGCTGTGCCGAGATAGTATGAATCACTTAACCTAAATATACATTAAGATAATAAATATATGCGTTCATAACCTAGCCGATGTTGCAGGTCTAACGTGAATCGGCTAATACTCTGATATATCTTATAAAAAGATATCGATCTGACCTAAATGCGTTAAACCTAGATCAATCGGCTGTCGGCTGATGCCAATGGACTCATACCGGCTTAAGGTATTTAACTAGATTGATATCTTAATATAAGAGGCAGCTCTAATAGATCTAATAGCAAATAATACTAAAAGAGATATTGAAACAGATAAGGCCGGTAGAAACCCCGGCACTGTCTCTATAAATTTACATCTAGCCGAATAGATCATAATACTTCTAAAAGCGACTTAATAGATCATGGATGATGCAGCATTAAGTACAAAAAGATAGCATTGGATCTATATGGACCGACGTAAACCCTTCAAGACGGTGGATACAACATATAATCTAGGCCAACATCTAGATCGAGCTTTATCGGCTACTGCTTCCCAAGAAGAACAAGCCGATGGCAAGATAGATCTAGACATTGTTCTAGATTATATGCCATATATGATAACTTATGCAGTTTATAACATTAAACCTAGAGTGTCATAATGATGTAAGCACTAGATTCAACGAAATAAACCACTAAACGATGAGAATTTACCTTACTTAGGGTTCAAATCGATGCAGCCGGAAGCCGGATCAAGAACTCATCTAAAATAAAATAGGAGGCGATGCACCGAGATGATATTGATTGTGATTGTTTTTTTACAGGGGTCTCGGGTCCTATTTATACCGAAGAATAACATTATCCGTGTGAACCACAGTTTCTATCTAATCTACTATGCATGGTACGACAATATCCCGAGACATGGTCCCAAGCCACATTACAATAGGAAATATAAACAAATCCCTAGTTTACAAAAATAATTGCCGTTACAAGACTCTACCCATAGATGGCAATATCTTTTAACGTGCAATTTGGGAACCGAATCCAACTCCTTATCTCCACGCTTTCCATCGGGATTGGTTCCACTTCAACCCTAACTCATAATCGGCCATCGGCTGTCCTAGTCCGGTTCACTCTCAGCCGACTGGCTCCTTAGCCGATTCAGACTCAGCTGATTCTGTTTTCGTCTCTTCTCAGATCGCACACCTTCTCTGATTCTGCTTCAAACCCGGGGATTACATTACCAAATTTGGTCGTTAACACTATGCTATGGGAATAGTCCTTGGCCAGACCAAGGAAAAAAAGCACAATGCAATAGCCTATGCTAGCATAACCTTAACTAGAGCCCAACTTAATTATGCTACCACTGAAAAAGAGCTCCTAGCTATGGTTTTTGTTATTGATAAGTTTAGATCTTACTTAGTTTGAGCGAAGGTAATAATTTACACTGCTCATGCTGTCTTAAAATACCTGCTCACTAAGAAAGATACTACACCTAGGCTAATTAGATGAATTCTTCTACTCCAAGAATTTGACATCGAAATCAAAGATAAAAAGGGAGTAGAGAAGTCTATAGCAGACCACGTCTCGTGTGCTTTTTGTGCAGGACCTACCCTTCAATGAAATCCTACAAGACGAGCATAAAGGTTTCTTTGTTGAATTTGAGGAACCTTGCTTTCTTAAGGTATCTTAAGAACCTGTCACATTTTATGCCACGAGCACATACAACCACCTTAAGGTCATCACTAAAGAAATGTTTAGAAGGTTGGTTGTAGATGCTTTTGTTTATCATAAACATTGCAAATTTCGTGGTTGCACATATGGCACTAACCTTGCAGCTAGAACTTCAACGATAAATCAACAATTGGTGGTGAAGCTGGGAACTACATCGCCAATGGTAGCTGCATTGTAAGAAGTCCCCATGGTCGAGCTTTTGACCATAAACAAAGCACTACCGGGAGGTAACCCGTATTATCATTTCCCTTCATAAATAAAAAGCAAGAACATGTTATAGGGATAAGTTTGCCCACGAGTATTTTTGGTCTCTAACCATTTAAGGTTAAGATAAAAAAGAACGATGGTCATGCGATGCCTAAGAACATGGGGCTACATCAACTTTTGCACCTTGATGTTTCTGGTGATGGAACAAGTTCCGAAGGAGGCTTTACACCACATACTTGGTTTTTGATGTCCCACGACACAAAAATCCAAGTGTGGGGGGAGTTTGGTACGTATCTCTTAACAAATTCTATTCATGCAGAATTCCACCATGGTTTAGAGATGATGTTAATTTTTATATCTTGCCTTGCTAAAAAAATTCAAAAAAAAGGTTTGAAATGTCCTGCTTTTGACATTAAACAAAGCCCTGCCAGGAGGTACCCAAAGTTCACCATTCATACACTCATACTTATCTTCACATGAATATAACTTGATCATATGCTTCCTTTATCTATACTTGCCATGCTCTGGTTTGAATGGATGTGTACAGTCCATTCATAGGCTCTTTAATTTAAGCACGGGGCTTAGGTTAAAAAAGGTCTTCTCTAATCAATTTAGACACGGTGTCGAGTTTGCCTAATGAACCTTAGAGTTAATGCTTATTTAGATCTTGGGTGTATACATACGGATTTTAAGTTAATTCAAATTGGAGATAACGCAAGGTATTAGATATATGACAAAGATGCATAACATTCAGAGGAGGCACAAAACCCTCTGGTGTTTATGTTGAGTCAATTTTAATCTAGTCTTGGTTTAGTACAAGAAAGTAGTTGAAAAAAATTCAAAAAAATAAACAATAAAATAGAATAAAATAATAATTAAAAAATTAAATAGGTAAGAGAGGTAAGAATCCCTTTCTCTTGTTCTTTTTGTTTGTTTGCCCATGGGTGACGCATTCTGCACGCACAAAGTCCCCATGAGGATTTTTTCAGCTAAGTTTTATTTTAATTGAATAAAGTTCTCCGGCTTGTCACACCGGTAGAATTATTTCTTGTCTCCACTTGTGTTGTGTTCAATAAAGCTGCAAGTAAAAAATAAGTGTGGGGGTGTTCCTCGTTTGACACGCGCAATCCCTCGGACCACCTCCATGACGTTGCACATTTTTGCATGGGAGTAACACAAGTAAACGCAACAATACATCATATGGTTCAAACCAAATTTGGTCTTGCTCGTCGTCATACTTGCCTGTTGTGCAGGTTTGGAACTCTTATTTTTGCATCTCGCATATTAATAAATTTTTTAGCACTATAAGCATGAGCCTGAAAAGAAAAATCAACCATGGAGACATGATACATGTTGGTTGGCTTACATACACTTTATTCCATGACTTGCACTCATACGCTGTGAAATCAATTATTTAGGGATAGCATGTTATTCGAGCTATTGATCTATGAGAGATAGTCTGGTAATGAGCAACTTTGTTTCATGCTGCATAAAAATACTTAGGAATTTTAATTTTATAAAAATTCACAAGGCGATAACTTTAACTCCTCAATGATGTTTTCTTCCTACCAAGGCCATATATCGAATTACATGATCAAACCTTATATATATGCTACTTGCTATCATTTTGAATGTTGTTATATTTAGACCCTCGGTAGAATCTTTTCTTGTTCTCATTGATCAAAGTCTTGTGCATATCCACCACATAAAAATTTGCTCTTCCTCTACATCAGAGGTTTAGCCAAAAATATTTGCACATTGTCCACATCCTTATATATGCAGATTTCTATTCCGGGAATTTGCATCCACTATAGTCATCCACAAAATAAAGGCTCTAATCAATTGTGATCCTCCTACCCATGCCAAATGAGACATGAGCTACAAAAAAAATAGAAGGTTCGTGATGCTCATGAAAAAGAAGAAAATTCTTCTCGAGCAGAATGACTATGAAAAAACAAAAAAAGAGAAAAAGAGAAAAAAAGAAAAAAGAATCATAGCCATGTTCTCTAAAATAAAGTAGGAGGATCATCATTCAAACATAGGAGCCACCACAACAAATATTTTTCTTTCTCCATTTTTCCACCCACATATTCCTATCCACATAAATATGCACAAGCTTGATCTTGATTACATGATTAGTTTTCTTCTTGGATCTTTTATTTGACTTCACAAAATATTTGACGCAAGTATGCTGCATGATTTTCTCTACCTTGAGCTCCACATAAACCTTATTAGAAGTAGGAGAAAATAAGGCAAGCATTGCCTTGGTAAGGAACCAAACACTTTTAAGCGACTTGAGAGATTCATCAGAGGAATAAAGTTATGTTTTTCATTTTTGAAAACCTTATGAAAAACCCAAGTTATTTAATGTAGAAGAACCATAGTAGGTTATATCTAGACTATTCCATTTTTCAATACTTAGAATTTCATGGTAGACACATACAGATTCGCAGTTATGAGTAGATCTAGGAATAACTTGTATATTAGCATCATACCAAATAATGTGTCATCCACCTTAGTATCTTGACCTTTACTCGAGGACGAACAAAGACTAAGTGTGGGGGAGTTTGTTGACGGTCACTATCACCTAAAATCCGACCGTCAACTCCTTCATAAGTGGAACAGCTTGGCACATCAACGTAGCGGTAGGGGATATTAACTGACCTTTTCCACGAGTGTTGGTGATATAATGTATGCAGGCAAATAATGTATCAAAATAAAGTGAAAGTGCGCTGTCGTGGCGAAGAAACATAACTCCAACCAATCGGTGATCGTCACGTTAGCTTCCCGTGGATCGGAGGGCCCACAAGTTAGGTGAAACCGACTTAGATTGGTGCCAAACACCCGGGAACCACCTTAAGGGCCCACCAATCAGTCACAGGAGAAAGGCAGTTGAGAGAGGGGCCAACCAAGGTTCAGCCGAACCACTTTGGCCTCCTCTCTCTCTCATATTCCACGTGGCAGCTGATAATTGGTCCCCAATGACAGTTAGGTTGGTATGGCGGTTAGTAACCGCCATCCAACCGCCTTAACAAGCTATAAAAGGGGGGCACCACTTCACTTCAAGACACACTTCCAAGAAGATTAAAGCTTCACTCCAAAGGATTATTGAATAGGTTAGAGAGTGAGGGGAAGATCCGAAATGAGTGCCCCAAATGTTGGAGTTTTCTCCGAGCGTAGTTCGCAGGAGTGCCGGGAGTCCCGGCACCGACCTTCAGCCTTGTACCTCGACGAATGTTTTCTTCAATAAAGTAAGTGTTCGTGTTTACTTTGGTTGTTAAGCATTTACATTGAGCACTTTACTTTACTTTAATTTTGCTTGCGGGATCATCGCCCTAAGTTGGGTGCTCTAGTACTAAGACCCCTGATAAATACGGGTGTTCTTGCACAAGGCTAGAGTAGTATTCGATAGTTTAGACGTGGTGTCTAGGCTAGAGTTTACCTTTGTTTACCTCGTACTCCACAGGTGAGAGGTAGGCGGCAAGTAGTGACAGCCTTGTTTGTCCTTTGTATTCCTCCATGTTCGGGTACGGCGTAGAGCTGTAGGCCGGAGTCACTCAGCAGACCGAGTGTAAGCCGGCGCCCGAAGTAAGCAAGAGAAAAGCTGAAGTAATTTACCTGCTTCTTAGAGCCGCAACCATAGTAATCCTCTCTATACTATTGCCTACCTAATCTTGGATGTCCTTGGATGATCCTTCCTCTTAGATAGTCCCTACCATTCCTTGGATTCGATATCCCTTGGAATACTCCCTGGGTGAAGTGCTACAACGGTATTCCGTGCTCCTACGGATTTTTTCTATGATCGTAAGAAATACCAACACCCGTCATCCCCCAGGCCTTCTTCGACATCTGGATCATCCTCCGCAGCGGCGTCGGCGGTGGCGATATGTGCCGGCGACGTGATGACGACGATGAGATCAGGACGTATAGGACGCGAGACAACGACGGCGAAAGAAAAAGAAGAGATCTGAAAAAATAGCTAAGTGTTGGATCACTAGAGAAGACGATGCGTGCTAGGATATATATACCCCTGGATCTATAGTCCCTGTTGGTGCCATTAACCGGGACTAAAGATATATTAGTCCCGATTGGTGGCACTAACCGGGACTAAAGATCCCATTTTTAGTCCTGGTTGGTGGCACCAACCGGGACTAAAGATAATTTCTCGCTATTTCTAATTCATCTTTAGTCCCGGTTGTAGCCACCAACTGGGACTAAAGATAATTTTCCGTTATTTTCAATTTTTTTGTCTCGGCTAGGGTTAACAATCGAGACTAAAAATTAAATAATCCATTAAACCAGGCCAATTTAACTCTATTAAATATAGGTATAAAACAATAATAAGTAATACATTAAAATTTAATCAAACATAAGTTTAAAAAAATAATAAGTTTCTATGGTAATCTTAGACTTGCTCCTCTAGATATTGTTCCTATTTTGCCCCTTTATTTCTCTTTTTTGGCTGTCGTTCTTTTTTGAAAAACTCGACTTTTTATTTTTAATTTTTATTTTTTTGACTTAGGAACACACAAGAAGTAACCACGAAAATTTGAGCCTAAACAAGTGAATGATGTGGCCAGTGAAAAATTCAGAAGACATGCTCAGAATTGACAAAAAACTTTCGGGCTCGAAAAGGCAATATTCTAACCAGTTTTTTGGAAAAATAAAATCGCCGAACCCAGCAAAGCGGGAGACGAACAGATTCGAAATTGTTTTCTAATCGATTTTCATAGATAGGACGTCTCAATCGTAGTCCATATGCGAAAGTTATGGCTGTTTTAGAAACCGACTCCGAATTAGAGGACAGAATGGGAACAATATCGCGCAAAAACTTGTTATACGTGCGCAAATTTAGGATCTTTTGTCCGGTTGATGTTACCAGCATGGACTAAAGATCATTTAGATCTTTAGTCCCGTTGGTAACATCAACCGACAAAAGATAGGATATTTAGTCCTGGTTGGTAACACAAACCGGAACTAAAGATGACTACCGTCCGCGATTTTAACAAGAATCTAACCAGGACAAAAGATTATCTTTACTCCTGGTTGTTACTAAAGATCCTAGAGAGTCGTTGTCTTTTTTAACCGGGACTAAAAATATTTTCTAAAATATTTTCTAGTCTCGATTGCTATTGAAACCATGACTATTATAGATTTTGGCTGTGGAGCAAAGCTCATTTCTCCAATAGTGCATATTTTTGTATTGTACTTATTTCTAGCTATTTTAACAGTTTTTAAATTAACTTAGCTTTTTAATCTTTTATCTTAATTTTTTATATTTTTTGTCATCTCTTTTATAACATTTTATCCACAAGTTTCTAATTTAGAAATCCCTAAACAAATTTTCTCTCTCATCATTTTCCATAAAACTTTTTAGCGATAAAAATATATAGAAATATACTTACAAATGTAATATCCTAAGCATACATCATTAGAGGATGCAGTTGCTAACCTTTTATATCCCTCCAATTTGTATATTATCGTCAAAATAATTTCACAAAAAATTTTGGCAGCACTCCCTTCCTTCTCCAAACCTTTGTAGCAATAGCTCGAGCTGTAGGAGGAAGAAAAAGTATAAAAAATACCTTCACTATAGTACCGATTGGTGTTATCAACTGGGACTAAAGATCTTCGGTGGTCTGACAAAGTCTGACAAAAAAATAAACTGGGACTAAAAATGATCATTACGCTTTTTAACCGGGACAAAAATGCTTTTAGTCTCGGTTTCTATTGAAACCGGAACTATTATGGATTTTGGCAAGTGAAGCAAAGAATCATTTCTGAGTGATTCATTCCTTTGATTATGTTAATTTGAAATGTTTCCACTGTATATATCATTTCATGGTTCTCTCCGTGCTAATAAAACCGGCGTTTTTATTAACTACTATTTCGTCTGCTTTGATTTAATTTACAGCGCTAATGGCATGTGTTGATGTTGTAATCCAATGGACCTTCGTCTGCAAACCAATCCAATCTGAACGGGCAACTACAAATTTCAACGACTACGTAGCTGCTGATAAAATAATTTCTCCATATGCATGTACTCCCTCCATCCCTCCATAAAAAATAGGACATATTTAATTTTCTATTTTTTTCAAATGATATGAACATATTTATAGTCTATATATTCTAAATTAAATTGTTGACTAAAACCAATGAACAATCTAATGCTCACTGCTTGCATGCTTATTGTTGCATGCATGCATATAGTCTTTTGTTTCGTCACGGTGGATAAATTAATTTTTTTGGTCTTGGCGATGAAAAAGATAAAATATGTGAAGTTGTATAGCAGGCTTTTAGAATTTTCTTAGCAGTGTCAGACCTCAGGTTAGTCTTGATTGGAAGTTTATTTTATTTTGGCTAATATATTGATTTGTTGATTGATTGTATGCCTGTGCTTTGTTCTCCCAAATGAGCTTGCAGAAGCGTGGAAATGATTTAGATTCTGCAATTTTCCCTCATGAGCTTCCTATATTTTTCTTTGCATTTTCAATTAATCAATAATTTTTTACCTCCAACCCTTTCACCAATGTATGTAAAAAGTTGCAGTGATTTGTTATCTATTCCTGTCTAAAGAACTATATATGGAATTTAGTAGTTCTACAACTTTTACTGCTCTCAGTGTTTCATATAGTTCTTTATCTTATTTTTCATTCATAGGTGCCAATGCGGCAAAAAAACGTGGTGTATCATTTAGTATTTCGTAAGAGGAGTCCATTTCTATGTAACTTGGTGATGTCCGGGTGCGCTCAGCACTACCCTCAATTTTACCTCATAGAGACCCTCTCCACCCAAAATTTAAGCCAGTCAGCCATAGAGGAACACGAAACAGATGCTAGCACAAAATCGTTTCTTCTGCTTCGCGGTTTCGCCATAGGCAGAGCCAGCAAGATGGCATTTTTTAAAAAAAACTCCAAACTTACCATGTTGATTTTAGTCAATTTCTGATTTGGTATTTGTACATATGTGTTTGTACATATTGGTATTTGCTAGACATCTGCACTTCTGCAAACAAAGGAAGATGAACTAAAGAAAGAAAAAAGTCAAATGAGAAATTTATAATCGAACCCGATCGATATCCAAGAAGACAGCAGCACTTCCAAATTCTGGAGCAAACCCCGGAGTGCTTGTGTGCTTTTTGTCTTTTTTATGGGTCAAGTGTGGCAATAACGATAACGACCCAAGGAGAGTTATATACTGAAACCTTCTGATCTTAATTAAACTAAGCGACGTAGTAGTACACAACACCGAAGAGATTTCATGATTGCAAGTAGTTCAATGAATAGTGTACCACTAATACACAAACCCTCATAGATGCCGGTTGGAAACCGATAGTAGTTATCAGTTTTCCAACTGACACCTGTTAATCGTACCTTTGTGGTTTTTTCAAAAGTGCCGGTTTAGAAACTGACACCTTTGAGGTTTCACGATTCAAAAACTAGCTCGATGCATTTGTTCGAAGCTTCCCTTTAACTCGTGAACATCAACAACATGCAAGAATAAATGAACAAGTGAACATCAAGAACATACACGCGACGATGACGATGATGATACACATGGCGCCGATGTCCTACTCCTTCCCTCCTGCGCGCGCCGCCGCCGTCGTCGAAGGCCACCACCTCCCCTCCAATCAGATCTTGCGGAGCAGAGGGCGTCGCCCGCCGCCTGCCACCCGCTGCTGCTCCTTGGTGCCCGACACCTCCCCTTCCCCCGATCTGGCGGAGGATAGGGTGTCGCCGCCGGGCCACCATTGCCGAGAGAGGGTAGAGCGAGAGAGGGGAGAGAGCAAGAGAGAGAGGAAGGGAGAGAGGGGACCGAGAGGGAGTTATCTCCTCGTGGTCGCCGACGTCGGGCCGCCGTCGCCGAGAGAGGCCTCGATCGAGAGAGGGGAGAGATTGGGAGAGATCGAGAGAGAGAGAGAGAGAGAGAAAGAGAGAGGAGGAGAGAGAGGAGACTGAGAGAGACTTATCCCTCATGATCGCCGGCTCGGATCAGCTCAGTTTATTAGACATCGGTTTTTTAAGAAAATCGATACCTATAATATATTATATGTGTCGGTTTTTTTAAAAACTGGTACCAATAGTATAGATGTCGGTTTTTCTTTAGAATCGACATAATATTGTTGTTTAAAAGTGTTGGTTCTTTATTTTTAGCAATCGAGAGGTGGGAAAATATCAATAGGTGTTGGTTTTCAATAAACCGACACCTTTCCGGTCCCTATGAAAGTTTTTTAGTAGTGTACGTAGAGAGTCAAGCTGACAGGCATCTCATATATCTGGATTACATTATAACATATAAATTGGTGTCAATTTATCAGTTCTATATGGGATGGGATATCGTACCGACGTCTAAAATATGCTATTTCCAATCACATGTATAAGAATATCATGTCATGGACTACGTAGTTAATATAAATTGATTTTAACTGGATATTAAAATTATAGGTCTTTGGCCTATAAATTTGGTTCATCCAAGTTTATGATAATAATATTTTCACACAGTATCACGCTTGTATAACTTTTTTAATTATTTATACATGAAGAATTAAGTAATTAAAGTTGTGTGCTTACTAACTTTTTTAAAAAAAGAAATCCAAAACAGCATCCTCTTTTAACTGGAGGGAGAATTTACAGTGGATCAAGTAGTAGCTAGCACTAGTAGTGATATAAATGGTTGGGGTCAAATTAAGGAGCTCAAGAGAGGTGCTAAATATTGCATACCTGTCGTAGAAAGTTCCATTTTGTTCCGACAACAGCCACGATTAGGGCTTAAGATTGTCCCCCTCGGAGGAGTGCATGCATCTAACCCTAGCTATAACCACGTTGCGTTATTGCTTCTCCCCTTAAATCTTGCGGTGCATTAATGTAAGTAGCAGTATATAAATATTGATACATACGCCTAGCTGCATTTGTCATCCTAGTACAGCACAGACTGGCTGCCATGTCGACAGTATACACCTAAGTCATAGGTTGATCATGTACGGCCAATCAGGCGACGGCACATACTTTGGGGACATCTATATGTTAACGACTAATTATATATATATATAAATATATATAATTAAGCAGATGACATCGGAGGTTAAGCAAGATATCTTGCATCCACCGAGAGTGACAGGGCATAAGCTCCATCTCTCTTCCAGCTAAACAACCATGCTCTATAAAAAAGGTATTCTTAAAAGTTAAAAGTTAAATTTAGTACTAAATAGATCAGAGCTTCGGTGAGATTAGGCAACTAAACAGCAGACACTGAAACAAATAACCACAGGTACCATCTTGCAGGGGCGGAGGCAGGGGGTATGCTATGAGGGCCTCGGCATACCCTGGTCCACATGTAAGAGCACTATCAGAGAAACGATCTTTGATCGATTCGTCAAAATCCACAATAGCCTCAATTATTTTTAGTTCCGGTTGATGATACCAACCGAGACTAAAGATGGATCTTTAGTCCTGGTTTTTTATACCAAACTGGGAAAACCCTCGGCCTTGTCGTCTCGTCACGCGCGCGGCTTTCTCTCCCAGAAAATCTCACGCGCACGGCTCCTCAGATCTCCCTCTCTCCTCATTTTAATTCCTTTCTAGCTCCCTCTCCCCTCAGATTCCTCTCTTCTCCCTCCTCACTTAGATCTCCCTCTCCCTTCTCTCCCTCTCCCCTCACATCTCATGACGACAGGGGGCTCACCGGCGGCGATGAGCGGGAGCCGAGGAGCGGGCAGCGGCGGGAGCCGGGGAGCCGAGGAGCGGGAGCGGGAGCGTGAGGAGCGAGCGGCTGGCGGCGGCCGTGGGCGGGCGGCCACGGGCGAGCGGCGGGTGGCGGCAGCCGCGGGCGAGCAGGAGGCGGCGGAGGCCGCAAGCGAGTGGGGGGTGGCGGCCGGCGACCCGGGAGTCGGCGCGCGGTGGCGGAGGACATGCATGACGAGGACGAAGACGAGATGCGGCATCCCACACATGTTTTTTTTATTTTTTAGATGTTTTTTGAATCTGCAGATGATTGGATGATTTTGTTGTTGGATTTGATGTGTGATGTTAATTTTGATATTGTTGTATTTGATTTGTGGCATTGGAAAGAATAATATTTGATGTTGTTGTCTTTGTGCTGTCGCGAAAATATTTGCATTCGATCCGTCGTATTTCATGTTGACAAAAATAGGTAAGCAGGATGTAATCAAAAAAAACAATGAAAAAAGAAAAAAAAAGAAAATGAGCTTTAGTCCCAGTTGGTGGTACCAACCGGGACTAAAGATATTGATCTTTAGTCCTGCTTTCGTAGTCCCTGTTTGATAACCGGGACAATAGGAGGATACGAACCGGGACTAAAGCCCCTTTCCCTAGTAGTGGAGGTTATATATATATATACGTTAAAAAATTAAAAATGTACGGCAACATATCTTGTCTCTAGCGTGAATCTCGTCCCATCTGTCGTGTCGCGTGAAGACTAGGGACTCCAACCGCAAGTCCACAACCGTTGTTGCCTATGGCAGTACGGCTCGTTGCCTCGGACTTCGAAAGTCAAAACTCGGGAAGAGTGAAAGACGGGAACCACCATCGAGTGCCCGAACCAGTGCTACCGAACCCGTGCTTTGGCCGCCGCCCACGCGCGCGCCCGTGCACCGGCCAACGTCCACGTCCACGCACCGCCCGTGCGCCAGGCCACCGAATAAATTAAGATATTCATGTCCCTTGGAAACTGTCGAATAAATTAGTCATAAAAATTGCATCAAGTCTCTGTTACTCTTTTATGCATATATTTTCAATTATCAGTATGATGTTTAAACTATTTATATTATATTTAGTGGATCATTTTTATTTAATCTAAAAATTAAACTTTATCATGTTACTTAGTACTTATATACCTAATCACGTTATTAATTTTATAATTATTACCAAAATCTTGTGTTGAAATTTTTTTGACGATATAACCTAAGCTAAAATCCTAGATTCGCCACTGTCATATTGTACTTTAAATATACTTATTATTCACTGAAAAAGCAAATAACCACTGGTATTGTATGATTTTGAGTACTATATTCAGAACATGAGAGCATGTAGTGCTGATGAAACAATCACTAATAATCACTAGTGGAGAAACGGTTTTCCTGGACGAGGCCTCCAATAGGTTCCAGACAGGCCATAAGTGGTTGCGTATGGAAAAATCGAGGATGCATTATCTGTGCGGTCCACTTAAGCGACCGCACGGGATAATCCATTTTCCGTGCGGGCGCTTAAGTCGCCCGCACGAGATAATCGATTTTTCCGTGCGGTCGCTTAAGTGGGTCGCACGGGATGACGCCCAAGTATTTTTCTAAACAAATTTAGAAATGTAAAGTTTTAATTATCTATAAACCTAGTAAATTCTTCATATAATTCTTGGATATGGGATAAAATCAAATAGAAAAAATATTTTTCTCACAACACAAGTGGCAATATATCTTCATATGTGTTATGGAACAAAAATAAGATATTATTTATGATATTATCAAAACTGGTTGAATTTTTTATGATAGTGTTATGGAAAAAAGTTGTCATGTCGAGTTATAGAATTTTCTGACCAAATTAAGATATTATTACAATTTTTGTAGTCCAATTTAGAGATGTAAGGTTTATAGATTATTATGTGTGGGCGGCTTAAGAGCCCGCACAAAAAGATAGTTTTTCCGTGTGGGTCGTTTAAGCCGCCCGTATGAAAAGATAATCTTTCCATGCGGTCCATTAAGCCGTCCGCACGGAAAGATAATCTTTCCGTGCGGACAGTTAAGCCGCCCGCACGTGATGATCACCACAGCCTATATAGGTGTGCGCGGGCTCTGAAATTTTCTAACACCCGACGAGACGAAATCCAGATCCCGCCTCCACCGTCGAGGGCTTTCTCCTCCACCGGCGGCCTACGCCTCCGCCGTCGCCTCCCTGCCGCTGGCCTCCACCGCCGCCTCCCCGCCGCCGGCCTCCTCCGCCTCCGACCTCGACCGCCGCCTCCCCGCCGTCGCCGCCCACGACAACGACTGCGGAGGCTTCTCGGGTGTGCCGGCGCATCGCCGCCTCCATCGACGGTCGCCTCCACCGCCTGCCACCTCCACCGCTGCCGCATCCACCTCCACCGCCGCCACCTCCACCGATCGCCGCCTCATCGCTGCCACGCCACCGATGACGACGCACGCCACACCGCCACCGGCGTCGGCCGTGAAATTATTTTTTATAATTTATGATGTGAATTTAGTTGTCAATTTAATTATATATGTGAAATTATTTGTAAATTTAATTGTACAAAAAAATTAGTTGGAAAGTATATATGTGAAATTGTAATGATGTGAAATTAATTTTGTGTTATTTGTGATGTGATATTAGTTCTCAATTTAATATCATTAAATTATTAAATAATTCAATAACTCATATAGGACGGATCTATCTTCCCATGCGGGCCACAATACGTCCGCACGGAAAGATCTATTATCCCGTGCGGGCGACTTAAGTGGCCCGCACAGGATAATAGATCTTCCCGTGCGGACCTCTTAAGCCGTCCGCACGGGATAATAGATCTTTCCGTGCGGTTGGGCCACCCGCACGCGAAATTTGATTTTCCCAGACCTTCTCTTGTGTGCGGGCCTGCCTTCCGCACGAAAAGATGTCTTTCGGCTTGCATGCAAAAATCGTTTCTCGGTAGTGAATAACTCCCGGTCATACATCAAACGTGACATGCAGACTTTGTAACAGCTGAAAAATGCATATATACATCACAAAATTATTAACCAGGCTTCCTGCCAGTAGGAAACAAGCTGGATCCTCGCAGTAATCCTGCTCCTGCCAATAGGAAACAAGCTGGAGCCTTGCAAACATGAATCAAATACTCAAACTACATATGAAAATAATGATGTTATTTATGACACTTAGGATGTTTGGTTATCACCCACACTTTGTCACAAGGATTAGGCGACAAGTTGTGATAACCACAAAAGTATGACGAACAAATTGCTAGCCATCAAGTGTGGCAAAGTTGACAATAAAGCTAAGTATATGATAAGCGGGACATGTTATTGAAAAAGTGTGATAAGTCACAACTATGACAGTAAACCAAACACATGACTAACAAACTGTGCAGCCAAAATTTGGCATGACAAAGTGTGGCAAAAAAACCAAACACCATCTTTAAGAACTTACGATACAAACATACGCTGAAACCATATTTTAACTTGTAGTAGGAGTACTACACTATGGAAAGAACAGATAGAAAAACCTAGTATGGTTTTTTGAACGCAGGATTCTAAAAATACAGGAATAGAAAAAACACATGATTAGAATGACGTGACATGTTGAATCCTATGGAAAATAACACAAGATTAGAATGCACATGTTGAATCCTATGGAAAACAGAATCACATGATTGCTCAAACACGTGTTTGGATGGCTCACATAAAATATATAAGAATTTTGAGTTTGTGTATTACTTAAATTGAGTAAGAGGAGAGAAAGAGAGATGTTGTTTTGGAATTCTCATAGGAAAAAGCAACATGAGGTTGGAGCTCATGTTTAAAATCCTTTGGAATTGGGGGATAGGAATGAATTCCAAAGGAATTTTGCAAGCCCAAATTCTACAAACCAAACAACCTCCATAGGAAAAAATCCTAAGGATTCAAATCCTTCACTTTTCCTTTGAAAATCCTCCGATCCGAAAGAGTCCTACAACTTAAGAAACCTGCAGACTCATCTAGCATTTCAGAAACCTACAACTTATTCTGCTGCTTCTTTGATACACACACTTTGGAGTATCATGGCTCGCCAGGATCACATGAAACATTTCGTAACCTGTAGTTATCAGTAAATGATAATCCCAGAGGTAAATGGCAGAGTCTCTCATTTGATATATCCATCAGTCTGTCTATATATATTAAATTATGCTAACACAAAACAAAACATTCAGGTAATCTCCTACTAGTTCTTATCGGACTGATAAGGAGGGCAGTGATCCTTATAACTGACAATAGAAATATTCAAAACCTAGCTATTGCATCAACAGAGTTCAGTTTACACTGGAGGATAAAATTTCAATTTACACTGGAGGATAAAATTTAAGTTTGTATCATAACAGCGAAATATCTGCATCAATCTGCAAAACTAAACCATGCTAACACAGAACAAACATTCAGGTAAACTCCTAAACTCTTTTCTGATTGACAAGAAAGAAATAGTAGTCCTCATAACTGCCATGACAGTATTCAATATTCAGCTATTGCATCCACAGAAATTTCAATGTACACATGGAAGATTAAAATTTCAGTTCTAACTAACATTGTGGCCAAACACGAAAGGAAACCACTTCAGTAGTTCGGTGCCTAAGCATTCTGCATCCAAGTTTATTTTGTAATCCTTTTTCCACCAGAACATATTTCACTGGAAACTCCTATGTATAGCTAATGCTCGTTAAGCCGAATACATCCTATGAAATTTGCAGTGCGGAGTACTAATCTTAAGTCCATAAGAAGGATGGAGGGGGGAACTAGTAGCATCACCATTGCTCTCAACACAACAGAAAACAAAATGGAATATGACCAATCCTCAAGTATGAATTTATTCCAAATTGCATTTATTATAACAAGCCATGAGTATGACGGACATTAAAGATTACGATTTGGTATATTTCAAATAGTTTAGGTTAATGCCAAATACATCCTATGAAATTTGCATCCCAGAGAACACTACTCTTAAGTCCATAAGATTTACCACTAGGTCTTTTTGCTTCCCTTTTGATATGGCAATATGCATTCGTGCCTACCATTTTTGCGATACTTCAATCAAAGGTCCATTTGTTATCAACCTGAAAATTGCTAGCAAATAAACACATGACAGATTTAAAAGTCAACTCAAACTAAAAAAACCTAAATAGCCCGTTTGAGTTCAATGAGGATGAAGATTAAGTGTCAACATGCAAAATGAGAAAAGCCATTAGCATATAACTAATTGAGTTTTAATTATTTTAAACTTAAAAATAGATTTATCTGATATTCTAAAAACAACATCTGTCGACGGGTGGATCGGCAGTCCTTAAAGGGGGTCCCCGAAGAGGAGAAAGAGAGTGTGGTAAGATGTTGTCCTTCAATGGATCGAATGGTCGACTCAAGTCCTAGGACGAGCCAAAGAAAAAAGACGTAGCGAGTTATACTGGTTCAGCCCTCCCGAAGGATAATAGGCCTACGTCCAGTGTGTGGTGTTCTTTGATGGGGTGGAGTACGAACTGAGATTACAATGGTATTGGATCTAGAGTCCTCTCAAGATCTCTCTTCTTTCGAATGTTGCTCTCTCTTGGCCCCGTTGCCCTGCCCTCCCTTTTATAGATCAAGGGGGCAGGAACAGATGAGCTTGGGGCCAAAAAAGCTAAGTCTAATGAGCTAGAAGGTGGGTACAAAGAATATCTGAAAAGATACATGATGATCTGCTAAGTCCTATATACCGTGGGCCTCTTGTGATCTCTCTAGCCTTAGGATCCTCCTTCTACGCTATCACGTGGTGTCAGGCTCTACCGGGTTGTCTCCTCCCTCTTCCTCCTTGTGTGACAAGTCTTGTCCCAAGGAAGCTCAAGGTCGGGCGACGAGTCACGGTCGAGAAAGCTGTCGGGGTCAGACTCGAGGAAAGGTTGGAACGGTCAACCCTGCCAGGGGGGTCGGGTCCTCGACCACATCCCGAGGACATCTCGACTTTGGTCGGGATTTGATTCTGGTCTTTGGGGTACCCCAGGGTGACACCCCTCACAGTAGCCCCTGAGCCTAAGGAGGAATGGAACATTCATCCTTAGGATCAGAGTTCTTTTACATCGGAGTCTCCGAAGGATCCTCAAAGCTTCGAGCCAAGTATTTGGCAGGTGCACCACCCAGGTGCACCTGCCAGATGTAGCCCCCGAGCCTAAGGGCGAATGGTACATTTAGCCTTAGGGTCAAGTTCTTCTTCCTGGGTGTTTGTTCCTAGCAGGTGTGTTTGTAGTTCGAGATTTTGCAGGTGCACCTGGCAGGTGTAGCCCCTGAGCCTAGGGCCGAATGGCACATCCGATCCTTGGATCAAATCATCCAGAGTGTTCTTCCATTCACCCGACGATCTGAGCAGTGCTCATCCTGAGTGTTCTTCTGTTCACTCGATGATATGAGCGGTGCTCGAGGTCAAAAGGGGATATCGAGATCAACAGGTCTACCGCCTGGAGGCATTAGGTAGCTCATGCTTCGACCGAGAGGAAGATGGACTGGCCGCCAGCCCTCGAGTCGGGAAAACTATTGCCCAAGAGCAGTGGTGGCTGGCGAGGTGTTCGGATCTACAGGCCCGGAGGCGCTAAGCAGTCCCGACCTCGCCCGTGGACTAGCTTGGAAGCCCACACTTGAGTCGTCAAAGTCACCGCCCTGAAACGGTGAAGATTGCGGTTGCGGTCGAGACTACCACCCGAGGGCTCGCAGCAGTCCCGACCTCGACCGGGGAATAGCTCGAAAGTCCACTCCGAGCTGAAGGAATCTCAAGTCGAGGGCTCGTGGCGCTTCGCTAAGTCGTAGGGAGTCCTCTGACATGCGCTGCCATGCCCTGATCGTGGCGCAGGAACCAGAGACATTGCTATGGCACATGAAACCCTTGGTATCCTTCCTTTTCCCAAGCGTCAGGCGGCGTTGTCAGTTAAGATGGGAAAGGTGATGTGACCAGAATGTGATTTCTTTGGAGCAGGCAACGAAAGTTTTATAGGCGCCATTTGCCGCTCTGAAGAACCGACGGTCCAAATTTTATCTGAGGGTGATGTGGTGTGCCAAGAAGTCGGATGGGGAGGAGGCATTTCGAATGATCCGCGCCAGTTTTAAACGGTGCTGCGCACGCTTTCCGAGACTCATGCCACCAAGTCCACCACCGCCCCCCTATTTAAACCTGGTCACTTCAAGCTCCCTCTCCTTATGCCATCTTTCTCCTCTAGTTTGAGAGAGATCCTCAGCACTCCCATCTCTACTCTGCAACCGTCTTCTTCCTCAAAGCTCTCCGAGACTCATGGCCTCATCACTAAGCTCCAGCGAGAGTTGGAGTTGGAGTGGGAGCCTTGAGGGTTGTTGGCAACGAGTAAGTTCTAGGTTTCACCCTTTGCCTGAATTTCTCTACCGGAACCTCACCTACCAGTGTTGACGTCGCAGCAGATGTCGGTGCAATTCCGCAACTGAAGTTTGCGGAAATACACCTTCCCGTGGTGACAGCTGACCCGAAAGGGAAGTGGAAGTCAACCACTTCCGTGGAGGCAGGGCCGAGTGTCCCTGGAAGGCGGGTGGGCGGGCGTCGGGGCCTACTCCAAAAATCGCACGTCAGGGTGTTGTGAGGTTCACAACCTCCTCCAGGTGAGCGCATTCCTTCCGTTGTGTTTTTGTTTTATTGGCGTCGCTAACGCTAAATATCATTGTTGATAGGGAGCCATCGAGAGCCGACCCTCGCATTACCGAACCCCTCTCTGCCATTGATGCTACAGGGGCTGCTGCAACTGATCAGCAGACGTAGGCCCTCATCTAGGACCTGACCGAGGCGCTCGATGATGCTGAAACAAAGGCGTCAGCGTCGGAGGCGGCAAGGTCGAGATGGAGAGGAGGCTGGCAGCCGCTGAGGCGGCAAGAGATGAAGCTTTGGCCAAGGGGGCCGAGGACCAAGCCGGGCGGGCGAAAGTTGTCCGTAAGTGTTGTCTTCTTTAATTCCCTCGTTTTTGAGCTTGGAGTGTGCTCTAACCGACTCATTTCATGACCAGGCCAACTGGCGGGTGCTGGCCGAAGGCTTCGCCGGCTCGGGGATAGTTTGAAGATAGCGATGGGAGATATGTTCAAAGGCAGCCCAAACGCTCCTTGCTGAGATCTACCGGAAGACGTCGTCGACCATCCCAAGCGACGACGTGCTTCAGGCCCGCCTGTTGAACGGTCGGGAGCTTCTCCGACGCTACGCCGAGGAGGTGGCCAAGACGGCGACGACGCATGTCCTCGGTGTTGTACATAAGTTGTACCCCCGGGCGGATATCGAGGCGATCGCGGAGGGGTGGCCTACTGACGTTGAGGCAGAAGATGTCGATGGCATCTACGCCACCGTGGAGCTGATGGCGCAGAAGATCATCGCCTCCATGGAGCTGTAAGTCGGGGGCTACAGCATGTGCACGTGCCGAGGTGCTTTGGAAACATGATAATGTGTTGGACTCGTTGTTCTAATCATTCCAGCATGTGCACATGTTCCCAGAATGGTATAGATGCTGTTCCCCCGGGTTGATGTCAACGTGGTTGCCGAAGGGTGGCCTGCTAGCGCCGAGGAGGACGACATCAACATGATCTACGCTGTCGTGGATCCTACGGCGGAGAAAATCATAGCCAACATGGACCTATAGATTAGGGGGACCTCGGGCCCTATGTATGATCGTCACCCCGCAAAATATAATGAAGAAAACTTTTTCAGTTTCCTTTGTATGCCGCCTGTGATTCGCTATATGTCCAATATGAAATTTTTTTGGACAACCGACACGCCGCTATGTGACAGACCGTCCGAGTGACCTTGTCCTTCTACAGTCCAAATGCGGAGGGCAGGCAGTCGAGCTCGAGGGAAGCTACCACTTCGAGTAGACTGCGCCGACCGACTGTTAGTGATATGCCCTAGAGGCAACGTGGAGATGTTGGATATCACGTCAATGTTTATGTATAAATGAATAAAGTGTTATTCAGTTCCATGAAATAGACATCTTGTATTGATCAATAAGTACGTGACTTATTTATGAGACTCTATATGTATGAATCTATTTCTAAACGATCCCTGATCATATGTCATATTGTTGAAACAAATATGATTCTAAGATCGGCATGTTTATTGATTGATGATCATGTCTCATAGATCATGGGTATGGAGATACCAAATCAATAAACATGGACACATGTGTTGGAGAACACATTGTTGGATAGACCCACCATGAGACACTATAGGAATTAATGTGCCATTAGTTGGTCTCACGTAGTGTTGGTACAAAGTCCTTAGACCTGAGATCACCATGGATTCCAACATGTGTAGTAGCCTACTTTGGGACTACCAAACGCTATTCCGTAACTGGGTAGTTATAAAGGTAGTTTTCGGGTTTGCTATGAAACATGGAGTGGGATGTGAGTGATCAAGATGGAATTTGCCCCTCCTATGGAGAGATATCTCTGGGCCCCTCGAGGTAATGGATTATAGAAATGCATGGCCATGCTAAGTTGATTGAGGAGTCAATCAACAGACAGATAATCCAATACGGTTCGAGTGAATGGTTAAGCTATTGAAGGGATGGCACACATCTTGCCTATAGCTTAACTGGTATCGTGAGGCAAAGGGATTTGTGTACACATTACAGTTCGAGCCGATATTATATTCTTGTATACTATGGTGTCAATATGTGCCGCTAGGCACCGCCGCGTTGACAGTCACCGAGTTGGACTCGAGCCGACGGTCGGCTAAGTTAGACTATAGCCGAAACCGAGTATACCTGAACCTACGGGGTCGCATGCTTAAGGGGATAGAATAGATATTCGAGTTGGACTCGGATACGGCTCGATCGGATAGGGATCCGATCGGATAGTGTAACATCCTGAAAATCGGAGAACCGAAATCGGAACTTTCAAAAACTTTCGTTGGTTGCTTCTTCTCGGGTTTGTTGCTTCTTATTTGCCAGCTCAGTTGCATAAATCTAGTCGTGGTCAATTCCCCTTTCGGTGTTCCCCTTTCGGTGTTTTTGGATGATTCGGAGTTGTCGAAATGGAGGTGCGAAAGCCGCATCCGGGTTTTTAAAAAGGAAATCGGGAAGGCGCGGATTTATGAAAACGCGTTTTGGGAAATATAAAATAAAATTTTTGGTTGGGAGAAGATAAATTAAGACACAAAATGAACAATAAAATTCTCGGGAGACGTACTCGAAATTTGGGGAATTTTTTGAAAATAAAATGGGTGAATTATGAAAATTAGGAAAAAGGAATTTAAATAAATATGAAAAATAATTATGGAAAAATAAAAGTCAAGAAAAAGTTCAAAATATAATGTTAAAAATTATTTTTGGAATATTAGGATTTATTTTGGAATTTTTAGAAGAAAAGAAAATAGGAAATGGGAAATTAAAATAGAAATTGGGAAAATCAAAATGTTCAGTGTTCATATTGCGCCAGGTGTTCGACGCCGTACCCGGCCCGCCGCGCGCCACGCCGCGCCGCGCCGCTCGCGCGCTGCACCAAGCCGCGCGCCACGCGCCACGCGCGCGCCCGCCCGCCGCGCGCGCCGCCCCGCGCCGCGCGCTTGCGCCAAGCGCTCCCGCCGCCACCGGCCCGCACCCGCGCGCCGCGCGCTTGCGCCACGCGCCGCCGCCGCGCCCCCGCCCGCTCGCTCGCACCTCGCGCGCTGCTGTCCGGACCCCGCTCGCGTCCCGCTCGCCGCACCACGTCGCAGCGCCACGCCCGCCCCGCCTTCCGCGCCGCCGCGTGGAGACCGCCGTACCCGGCCCTCCCCCAAGCGCAGCCGTGTGCCTCCACCCCGCGCCGCGCCGAGCTGGCCCTCTCCCTTCCACCCCGTGCCGCGCCGAGCGTGCCTCGGCCACGCCTATAAAAGGGCGGCGCCTCGCCCTTTTACACCACACACCGCCATTTTTCCCCTCTTCCGGCGCCGCCGCCGCCGCCTAGCAATCGGAGCCGTCGCCGCCGTGCGCAAACTCCTCCGTGCCCCACTGCTCCTCCCCGAGCCTGCCGTCGCCGGTAAGCCCCTCTTTGCGCCGCCCTTTTTCCGCACTGCCGCCGCCCCTGTTTTGAAGCGCCCGGTCGAACACATAGGGGCGATGAACAAGGCGCCAGGGGAAAAGAAAAAAAAAGAAAATAAGGGAAAATTAGGAAAAATTGTGGAAAATTTGGGAAATATTTTGGGGATAACTTGAGTAAAATTTTGGGCAAAAATAAATTATTTTCTCGCATGTTTTCTCAAGGTGCAAAGTTTGAAAAATCAGAATCGGACGTTTTCGAAATTCTGTTTCGCGTCGTTTTTAAATCCGGACTCCGATTAATTCTTTCTCGCCATTTAAATAGGCTTCCCTTTTGTGCTCAAACCCTCAAACCTCGAGCACGAATTTTTCTCCACTGATATTTTCAAACTTAATTTCCCAAATTATTACGATCGCCGTCTTTGCGAAAACCCTAGGTCATCAACTCGATTCCAAAACTCGGATTTTCCTAGCGACCCTTGTTCTAACTCAAGTAGAATTTTTGGCAAAACTTTTGGAGTTGTTTTCATGGCTTTTGTGGTTCTTTTCGACCTCTCGGTATTTTATTGAATTCTAATTGAATTCAATTGATCTTTCGCACGTACGGGTAGCACCTGAAGAAACCGGCATCGACCCCGCTGAAGATACCATCCCTCAAGTGTGCGAGCAAGGCAAGTCATCACACTCTTTGAACATATTGATCCTACTTTGTGAAATGATGATGATTCCAGATTTCAAATTGCACGCTTTATACAAACAGTACCTATGCTTGATATACCCTGCTTTGATATTGATCACCATTAGAATTTATTCTTTGTAACCTTCGATGTGATACGACCGAGGATAACTTTACAAATGCTTAGCCCGCTTACACTAGATCCCGCATACTCATGATTTTGCAAGAAAGCTTTGTGCTCGGGTAACTACCTTTGGGGAGGTAGTTGAGATACGGCTCGTGGAGACATGAGCGCCACATGGCCATGAGAATGTTGAACTAGGCTCTATGAAAATTGAAAATGCTATACAAATATTTTAGACTGGGGCGGTTGGATGAATTGGGTGGATTCCGGAAAAGGCAAGTGCCGACCCTGGTCAATTTAGGACCGAGCCATGAGATAGCCGGGAAACGAGCCAGTACAACCGTACTTCTCGAATGGGTATAGACCTAGCCGACTAGACAATGAGCGGAGGCGTATCCTTGCATAGATGGTTCTCTATGATGTGGTTATGGGATGAGAATGAGGCTGCGGCCTTTATTGTGAATGGTGGAATTAAACCGATATTAATTAAACTTAAAGATTGAGAAGGTTTCCCTTACCCCGGGTGCGCCAGAACTCCTCTCACTGCTAGAAAAGGACGGCTAGAGTGCATGAGGGCTTAAGTTCATGGAGCGGGTACGCCAAAGCAAGGTTATCGAAAGGCTTTGCCGTGACCGCCTCATGTGTTGAGACGTAGGCTCATTTGTTGGGCCGTCGCGGAGTACGGTAAAGTGTACATCCACCCAGTGTGAGTGAATCAATCTATTCGAATAGCCGTGCTCGCGGATATCGAGCATCGTGACAAGACTTTCGCTTGGCTAGACTTTAAAACTTAAAACTGCTGGGATGGGTTTGCATGATGATTTCATTCGCTGGTGAATCAACTTCTCGAGATGCGAGAAGGGGTAGATTCCCCGAAAAATCATGACGAATCGAAGGCGGGAAGCCATCCTTGGAATCACGATGGATGGTAGACGAACCGTCACCGAATTAATGAACGTGAAATTAAAAATTGATTTGGCTAGTTGATAGGCTTGTGAAAAGAATTGTGAAAATTGGCTTTATGCAAAAGAACCCACCATTCTTTGAATAACCCTATCATATGCATCAATTCCGTGTTGGCTTGCCGAGTACGGTTGGTACTCACCCTTGCTATACGCACAAACCTTCACCGATGGAAATGAAGAGCCGAGGACCCATACGCGTATTACCGGGAGGGTGAAGGAACGACGGCGCATACTAGATTTTAGCTCCGGTCGTTGCTCGTGGCGAATGACAAGCCGCCGCCTCTATTCCGCCGTATCTAAATTCTGTTTGTGTTGTATTCGGACCATAAGGTCCTGTGGGTTGAACATTGCCTTCGGGCCTATTGATGTAATAATGTTGATGTAAGACTATTCGTGCATGTGCACTGATTATCCAAGATCGTATTCGTGGGTACCAACTACTCGATCCAGGGAAATGGTACTATGAACACGAAAGATTCCCGTCTCAAAAACGGGGGTCCACAGATAGAGTCCTATGGGCTTACGACGTATGGGCGTCCAACTCTGTGAGATTCGGATAGGATCCAATTCAAAATAGAGTCCTGATCGGCCACTAGTCCCAGTCGGCCAACTCTACATAAAGGAGGGAGGGGTGGAGAGCTGTGGTAGGTCAATTGCATCGCGTGCAACAGAAGTCGCCGAGATCAATCTCCACGGAAACCCTCCCCACTTTCGAGCCAAACCCTAGCCTTGCATCGCGTGCTAGCACACGGGTGTACGGCGTTTGTCCCGGACGTGTGGATACCGGTAGAGGCGCTGCTACGTTGCGCGCTGTTGATCGGCTTCGGATCGGCTGCGGTCGAGCGCATTGGAGCAAGGCGCAAGGTTTTAAACAGATTCAAGGAGTTGATTATGATGAAACCTTCTCGCCCGTCGCAATGCTTAAATCTATTCGGATTATCCTAGCAATTGCTGCATATTTCGATTATGAGATATGGCAGATGGATGTCAAAACGGCTTTCCTAAATGGAAACCTAAGCGAGGATGTATACATGATACAACCTCAGGGTTTTGTCGATCCAGAATCGCCTGGAAAGATATGCAAGCTACAGAAATCCATTTATGGATTGAAGCAAGCATCTCGGAGTTGGAATATTCGTTTTGATGAAGTAATCAAAGGGTTTGGTTTCATCAAAAACGAAGAAGAGGCCTGTGTTTACAAAAAGGTCAGTGGGAGCGCAATTGTATTTCTAATCTTATATGTGTATGACATATTGTTGATTGGAAATGATATCCCTATGCTAGAATCCGTCAAGTCTTCATTGAAAAATAGTTTTTCCATGAAAGACTTAGGGGAGGCAGCATACATATTAGCACTCGGATCTATAGAGATAGATCCAAGAGGCTAATTGGATTAAGCCAAAGTACATACATTGACAAGGTGTTGAAAAGGTTCAACATGCATGATTCCAAGAAAGGTTTCTTGCCCATGTCACATGGCATTAATCTTAGCAAGAATCGGTGTCCTCGGACACATGATGAGCGGAATAAGATGGGTATGGTTCCATATGCTTCGGCAATTGGATCCATCATGTATGCCATGCTTTGTACACGCCCGCATGTCTCGTACGCTTTGAGTGCTACGAGCGATACCCGTCGATCCAGTGAAGGTCATTGGATCGTAGTAAAGAATATCCTTAAGTACTTGAGAAGAACTAAGGATATGTTCCTAGTCTATGGAGGTGAAGAAGAGCTCGTTGTAAGTGGTTACACCGATGCTAGCTTCCAAACGGACAAGGATGATTATAGATCGCAATCGGGTTCGTGTTCGCCCGAACGGAGGCGCATCACTGGAAGAGTTCCAAGCGGATACTTGCTGATTCTACAACGGAGGCCGAGTACATTGCTGCTTCGGAAGCCGCAAAGGAGGCTGTTTGGATCAAGAAATTCGTTTCGAGCTTGGTGTGATGACTAGTACGACTGGTCCAATGTCTCTCTATTGTGATAATAGTGGAGCCATTGCGCAAGCCAAGGAGCCGAGGTCACATCAGAAGTCCAAACACATACTTCGGCGATACTATCTCATCCGCGAGATAGTGGACAGAGGTGATGTCAAGATATGCAAAGTGCACACGGATCTCAACATAGCCGATCCGCCGACAAAACCTCTCCCTCACGAAGCATGAGGCGCACACAAGAGCAATGGGTATTAGATACTTACATGATTGACTCTAGTGCAAGTGGGAGATTGTTAGTGATATGCCCTAGAGGCAACATGGAGATGTTGGATATCACGTCAATGTTTATGTATAAATGAATAAAGTGTTATTCAGTTCCATGAAATAGACATCTTGTATTGATCAATAAGTACGTGACTTATTTATGAGACTCTATATGTATGAATCTATTTCTAAACGATCCCTGATCATATGTCATATTGTTGAAACAAATATGATTCTAAGATCGGCATGTTTATTGATTGATGATCATGTCTCATAGATCATGGGTATGGAGATACCAAATCAATAAACATGGACACATGTGTTGGAGAACACATTGTTGAATAGACCCACCATGAGACACTACAGAATTAATGTGCCATTAGTTGGTCTCGGTAGTGTTGGTACAAAGTCCTTAGACCTTAGATCACCATGGATTCCAACATGTGTAGTAGCCTACTTTGGGACTACCAAACGCTATTCCGTGAATCGGGTAGTTATAAAGGTAGTTTTCGGGTTTGCTATAAAACATGGAGTGGGATGTGAGTGATCAAGATGGAATTTGCCCCTCCTTTGGAGAGATATCTCTTGGCCCTCGAGGTAATGGATTATGGAAATGCATGGCCATGCTAAGTTGATTGAGGAGTCAATCAACGCAGATAATCCAATATGGTTCGAGTGAATGGTTAAGCTATTGAAGGGATGGCACACATCTTGCCTATAGCTTAACTGGTATCGTGAGGCAAAGGGATTTGTGTACATATTACAGGTTCGGAGCCGATATTATATTCTCGTATACTATGGTGTCAATATGTGCTGCTAGGCGTGTTGTTGACAGTCGGCCGAGTTGGACTCGAGCCGACGGGGCTAAGTTAGACTATAGCCGAAACCGAGTATACCTGAACCTACAGGGTCACACGCTTAAAGGGATAGAATAGATATTCAAGTTGGACTCGGATACGGCTCGATCGGATAGGGATCCGATCGGATAGAGTCCTATGGGCTTACGACGTATGGGTGGCCAACTCTGTGAGATTCGGATAGGATCCGATTCAAAATAGAGTCCTGATCGGCCACTAGTCCCTTTCGACCAACTCTACATAAAGGAGGGAGGGGTGGAGAGCTGTGGTAGGTCAATTACATCGCGTGCAACAGAAGTCGCCGAGATCAATCTCCACGGAAACCCTCCCCACTTTCGAGCCAAACCCTAGCCTTGCATCGCGTGCTAGCACACGGGTGTACGGCGTTTTGTCCCCGGACGTGTGGATACCGGTAGAGGCGCTGCTACGTTGCGCGCTGTTGATTGGCTTTGGATCGGCTGCGGTCGGGCGCATCGGAGCAAGGCGCAAGAATGTGACTGAACGACTCTGCGAATCGGCTGATTGGCGAATCGGCTGTCGGCTTGCGGGAATCGGCTGCACTGTTCCAGATCGGATAGCCCTAATTGGCTACTTCCGCTGCATACTCCAATCGGTAACGATCTATCGGCCCTTACTTGCAAGTGTTCCTGGTTTGCGCAGTAGAAATTTTTTGTTTTCGGCTAGCGTAGCTTCCGCGTAACCCTTCAGCGACTTAGGCCATCAACGGACCGATGACCGGAAGGCTTCCAGTTCAAACTCAAGGATGTCTGTCTCATGGAGTAGATCCTACTGAGCGATCTCGGCCATCTACGGACTAAGACCAGAGGTGCTACCGATCAAACTCTAAGCAGATCCTTCTCCTTCATAGCGGGTCGGAACGTGAAGAGACAACCTTCTATTCGTTACATGACCGACCTTCGATGCCGAGTGTTCTTCGGACCTTAACGGACAGATCCGAAGGTTTCCTCAGTCTACTCGGATCGACTCAGCCGAGTACAGGAAGAATAGGGAGGCGAGGGAGGATCAACGATCACCCGATAAGCGCATAACTCTCATGACCAAGTGGCAGAAGCCGGTGGGACGGATCCCGACTATGCCCGATGGCCATTTCAATGGTGCAGCATTCGGTCGAGCTAGGTCACTTAGTTGTGTACGTAACGAATGAACGCGAGGTCATCGACGTCTGACCAATCTCTGTGTGTCTAAACCTCGAAGTAGAGCGAGTCGGGCAATCAACAGACATTGTCAGGGTGACCCGAGTCGAGCTCCTGGCGTCTTAGTCATGTACACAGGATTTAGTCATTTGGGATCCCCGAGCTCATTCGCTGGCACTTGATCGAAACACGGCCAGTCCCGACCCCAGCCAGCCCCAAATAGGAATGAAGTTACTACCTGAGGGACTTAGGGTCGAGCCGGCCACATTCAGTCGAAGCGGGTAATGAATGAGCCACTGAGCAGCTCAAGCTTAGTAGGCGGAACAGCTTCTCAAAAAACCCTCAGCTACCAAGCTAGGGCCGCACTACTCAGGCTTTACCGTGAGCGTAATTGCGTGACAAGGGATCAACGCGGTTGGCGATACTGCTCGGGAATGCTTCCGAGCCCCCGAGTTACTCGAGGTCGGGTGAATGATTTGCAACGAAAAAGGTTAAGGGATAACCGAGTTTGCAGAATGGAAGGGATTGAGGGCTGAGTATTTAGATGTTCAAGCATAGAATCGGCACAGGTGCTCGATGTTCCATGAGTTTGGCACTTCCTGTCCGTCTTCACGAATCAGCCTGTAGGAGCCCAGACGTGTGACGACGGAGACGATGAAGGGACCTTCCCATGGGGGCGAGAGCTTGTTCATGCCGGTCGTGGACTACACCCTACGAAGAACTAGGTCGTCGACCTTGAAGGACCTCCCTTGAACATTACGGTCGTGGTATTGATGAAGCGCCTATTGGTACCAGACCATTTGAATCGCAGCGGCCATGCGTTCTTCTTCGATGCTGTCTATGTCCTCGGCCCGCGTTTGCTCGGTCGTCCCCTCATCATAAAATCGAACCCTTGGGGATTCGTGAAGCATGTCGACCGGGAGAACTGCCTCCAAGCCATAGACCAATGTAACATCCCTAAAATTTACACTTCTAAAAATACTCAAATTAACGTAGAAAATTTTTGCGAACAAAGTTTATTGTGTGCTTTATTTTACAACATTAAAAATCTTTTAAAATTTATTTGCATTTTTTTATTTATTCTCTTTTTTCAATTTGAAAAACCTAAATTTATTAACTCTTGTCCTTATTTTTGAAAAATCTCAATTTAATCTTTAATTTAAGAAAATTCCTAAAAAATTGAATTTAAATAAAATCTTTAAGTTTAAATTAAATTCTTTTTAAAATTTTCTTAATCCTAATTTAAAAACCAAACATTAATTAAATCCTTATTTTCTATTTTTGAAAATCCTAATTTAGTTTTTAATTCAAGGAAATTCCCAAAAGATTGAGTTCAAATTGATTTTAAAACCTAGATTAAATTTCTCATAAGTTTTTCCAAGTTTCTATTAACGCCAAAATTTGGTAAGCCCCGAGTCTCCATCGGCTAAGTGTTTATATTGACTCAAAGCAGAATCGGCTGAGAGTTTTGCGTCAGCCGATGGAGGATTAATATCTTCAACAGTCGGATTCTTGTTAGATTCGGTTCGGTAAGATCTTATTCAGAAGAGACCGAGTTCAGGAAGGATGCGACTTGTATCTATTAATTAGGAAGAGTTTGTTAGCTTTCTATTTTATCTTTAGGAAAGTGTGTTAGTATCCAATAAGGATTCGGTTTGTTTCCTTTTATCTTTAGGAAAGTTTGGATTTGTGTGGAGATTGTGGCAATCGGGTATCCACATGGCAAGCTTATCCGACTGGAGGTAGGGATAGATTGTGCCTACTATATCTGTAAGCCGAACTTGACTTAGGTGTTACGGTTGCCGAAAGAGATAAGGCAATCAGCCTATAGTCACGGTTTGGTAAGATTGAGGAAACCAACTTAGAATAAGATAGAGTTTCCGACTTGTAAACCCTTCCTCCCAAGACTATATAAGGGGGGTAAGGGGCGTCCCTTGAGGGATATTCCAATAGGAGATCAGATCTTAGACTTGATAAGCAAGAGCTTTAGATTCACGAGATCACGAGATCAATAAAGACACTCGGCGGATCGAATCCACCGAAACAGGAGTAGGGTATTACCTCACGAGAGGGCCCGAACTGTCTAAATCTTCTTCTTCTTCTAACCCATTGTGCTTGGCGATCTTGACTGCGACCCGAAAATATATTGCCGAAACCAAGTTTCGACGGTTGGCGCGCCGTAGGGGCCGCGCGTCGAGACTTCTTCAACAATCTCGCCGACAAGCGTGATGGGATCTCCTTCAAGACTCGGCGACTTCGCCGCCAACTTCGCCGGCGACTCCTCCCTCGACTCGGATTCGAACCGCCGGAGGGAACAACCTACTCGGCGCCGTTCGGGCTCTCCAACAGCGCCGAGATCTTCGACAACATCTTGAAGACCAAGATGCGATCCACCTTCTCCGACGACGGACTTCACTCGGCGCCATTCGGATTACCGAATGCCGCCGAGATCTGCGCCAATCTTCTTGCCTCCCGACGGAAGCAATCTACTCGGCAAGACCTTTCGGTGCCGTTTGGGTTACCAAACGTCGCCAAGATCTATAGTCAATCGCTCTCCCGAGTTGGCGAGGATCCACTCGGAAGAGCTCGATCCCCCAAGCTCCGACTCGGACCGGAACGATCCGGATCCGGGTTACCCAGATCAAGGGAGGTCGCTGTCATCCTCCCGTCCTTTGGCTCCGTTCATCTTCGAGCTCAACGGATACCTCGGCTCCGCCGGCTTCGACAATCTCTACGGCATCCCCTCGACGAAGCCGACAACTCCGACCGCCATATGGATGCGAGCCGAAGTGCTGACGTCCTCATGGCCGAGCCGATGAGTCCGACTCAGCCATGGCCGAAGGCTTGCCGAAGAGGAGCGAGCGAGTGGAGCTTGAACGCAAGACACCGAAGAAGACAAACAACGCAAAGACGAGGCCGATAAAAGGAAGCGGGATCTGCGTGCACTGGACGATCCGCCGGAGGCCATCCTCCAAACACGGGTTCGCAACACCAATGTCTTCCGGACGCCACGCGAACGCCGCCGCCGCACTCACGCTCTTGGACACCGTCATGGAGACGGCTCCGGCCAACGTGACTCCTATACTTGGATAAGATCAAGACCATCGTTGCTGCCACGGCTAACGGCCCTCCCACCACTTCGGCAAGAAGGCCGACGAATCCGTGGCCGAAACGCCGACAAGAGCCGGCTCCCACCCCTAAGGTCGGAGACTACGGGAGGCCCGAGCCGGCTCGGTCGTCAACTAGGCCAAGAGGCCCGCCTCCCGAGTCCATGCCGAGGCACCAAGAGCGAGCGGTCGACTCCCGCCGCAAACGACATGGACGTCCACCCGTCCACCACCGAGTCCACCGCAACGCTCCAGCTACCCAACCAGCCAACGAGAAGACCCCGCCGAGTGATCTCGCGGAAGTCCTCGACCGCCGCTACCAAGAGCGCGACCGTCGCACTCGGGAAGATCGGAGGGGATCACCGATAGCGGTGACGATGGAGTACCGGCCTTCACTCGGGAGCTCCGCCGAGTGCATTGGCCGAGTGGCTTTAAGCCCACCGGGATAGAAAGGTACGATGGCAAAACCGACCCGAATCTTGGTTAACCGTATATACCCTTGCCATCCGAGCTGCAGTGGCGACAACAAAGCCATGGCGAACTACTCGCCCGTGGCCCTCGCAAACTCGGCCGAAATTGGCTCACCACCGCCAAGAGGCTCAATCGGCTCGTGGAGCGAGCGAGGACCACTTCATCGCCAACTTCCAAGGCACCTTCGAGAGGCCCGGCACGCACTTCGACCTTTACAATGTCATCCGAAGCCCGACAAGCCTCGAAGGATTACATTCGTCGCTTCTCCGAGAAGCGCAACAAGATCCCGAACATCACCGATGACATCATCATCGCCGCCTTCCGTAAGGGAGTCCGTGATGAGCCGCTTATCGGCAAGTTCGACGCAAGCCACCGAAGACGGTGAAGCGAGATGTTTGAGACGGCGAATTCATACGCCAAATCAAACGACGCCATCAAGGCCGCCCGTCAAGATCGGCCCGACGAAGAGAGGACAAGCAAGCGGGAGGAAGCCGAAATCCTAAGAAGGATGGCGGCAACAACAAGAACCGGGCCCGAAAGATCGCAAGCGCCGATCCAAGACCTCGTGGCCGCAACCTCCAATACTCAACGCCGTCCCGAGTCGCCGCCTACGACGCCATCATGAACGCCGGTGCACCCACCATCCGAATCACAAGCACGCGGCAAAGGACTGCTTTATCTACAAGCGTTCTGAACGCGCGGCGCAGCTCTCAACAAGAAGCCGATCGACGAGGCCGGCCCATCCGCGCCAAGAAGAACAACGCGGCTGAGAATGCCGAACCCTTTCAAGACCCAGTGGGGAGCTCAACCACATCTTCGGGGCCCGTTAGCTTATGAATCCAAGAGGAAACAGAAGCTAACGGACGGGAGGTCAACGCGGCTCAACCCGAAGTCCCTCAATATCTGCGATGGTCTGGAGGTGGCCATCACCTTTGACCGCTCGGATCATCCCGACCGAGTGGTCCACCCGGACGCTATCCACTCGTCCCGGACCCCGTAGTCCGCAACATCGGCTTAAGCGCGTCCTCATCGACGGGGCGCGCCCTCAACATCCCGTTTGCCAAGACTATGGATGAAATGCGATCCCGAGGGCCGAACTCAAAGCAAGCTCAGCCCCCTTCCACGGAGTTATCCCGGGCTATCTTCAACACCACTCGGGCATATCTCTCTCCCAGTCACCTTCGAGCCCGAGAGAATTTCCGAACGGAGAACGTCACCTTCGAGGTGGCCGACTTAAACGGCATATCATGCCATCATCGGAAGGCCTGCGCTTGCCAAGTTCATGGCGATCCCTCACTGCACTTATCTTTGCATGAAGATGCCGGGTCCCAACGGCGTCATCACTCTTCGCAGCGACGTGAAGCAAGCCTTCACTGCGACAAGGAGAGCTGCGACATGGCCCAATCTCGCGAGAGATTACGTGGCCAACAAGAAGTCCGATTGGCTGCATCAACTTCGGCGGGGGGCGAAGTCCCCACGAAGAAGATAGCCAAATCGGATCCGGCGACGCCAAGACCAAAAAGATCTCCCTTGATTCGTCCGATCCCTCCAAAACTGCCGTAATCGGCGCCGACCTAGATCCTAAATAGGAAAGCGCGCTCGTCACCTTCCTCCAAAATAATAAAGATGTTTTTGCTTGGAAACCATCGATATGCCCGGAATTCCTAGGGAGGTGATCGAGCACTCTCTCGAACGTCAAAGATGACGCCAAACCAATTAAACAACGATTACGCAGTTCGCACGATCGAAAAGACGCGATCAAAGAAGAACTTGCAAAGCTCTTGGCCGCCGGCTTCATTAAAGAAGTCCTTCATCCCGACCGGCTAGCCAATCCAGTCTTGGTCCGCAAGAAGACGGGCAAGTGGCGCATGTGCGTCGATTACACCGACCTCAACAAAGCCTGCCCCAAAGATCCATTCAAGCTACCTCGTATCGACCAAGTTGTCGACTCAACACGGCTGCGAACTCCCGAGCTTCTTGGATTGTTACTCGGGCTATCACCGGATCGATCGAAAGAATCCGACCGCTTGAAGACATCTTTCATCACGCCGTTCGGGGCCTATCTACATCACCATGCCTTTCGGCTGAAGAACGCCGGAGCTACATACCAACGCATGATCCAAAGATGCTTCCGACGCAGATCGGCAAAAACGTTGAAGCTTATGTCGACGATGTTGTCATCAAGACCAAGCGAAAAGAAGACCTGATCGCCGACTTAGAAGAAACCTTTGCAAACATCCGGCCTTCGAATGAAGTTGAACCCGGAGAAGTGCACCTTCGGCGTTCCATCGGCAACCGCTCGGCTTCATGGTATCACATCGCGGCATTGAAGCAAACCCGAGAAGATCAACGCCATCTTAAACATGAAGCCCCCGAGTAATCAGAAAGACGTCCAAAAGCTCACTGGCTGCATGGCGGCGCTAAGCCGTTTTATATCCCGACTCGGCGAACGAGGCATGCCCTTCTTCAGACTGCTGAAAAAGACAGACGACTTCCAGTGGACCACAGAAGCTGACAAGGCCTTTGAAGATTTCAAAGAGTTCCTTACCACGCCACCCGTCCTAGCTTCACCTCAACCCCAGGAACCCCTCTTGCTATACGTCTCACCACTCACCAAGTGGTCGCACGGTCCTTGTGGTTGAACGAGAAGAAAAAGGACGGCCCGAAGATTCAAAGACCAATTTACTTTGTCAGCGAAGTATTGGCAGGAGCCAAAATCCGATACCCCCAGGTACAAAAATTGCTTTATGGTGTTCTAATAACCGCGAGGAAATTGGCACACTACTTTCAGGGTCACTCGGTCACCGTCATCACCTCTTTTCCACTCGGCGACGTCATCCACAACCGCGAGGCAACCGGGCGCATCGCCAAGTGGGCCCTGGAACTGATGCCGCTGGACTTAACTTTTAAGCCCAGGACGTCCCGTAAGACACAAGCCTTAGCGGACTTCGGCCGAGTGGACTGAACAGCAAGAGCACGTACCTCGGGAAGACCTCCAACACTGGACCATGCACTTCGACGGATCCAAGAGGATCACTGGCTTGGGAGCAGGAGTTGTGCTAATCTCCCCGACTGGGGAAAGGCTAAGATATGCCCTTCACCTCCACTTCTCCGCCTCACACAACGTCGCCGAATACGAAGCTCTCTTACATGGACTGCGCCTTGCAGTCTCACTCGGGATTCGTCGACTTATTGTGAAAGGCGACTCCCAGCTGGTCGTCAATCAAGTGATGAAAGACTGGTCTTGTTTAAACGACACTATGGAGGCCTACCGACAAGAGGTCCGCAAGCTTGAGGACAAGTTTGACGGACTCGAACTCTCACATGTCCTGAGACATAACAACGAAGCCGCCGATGAGCTAGCACAGTTCGGATCAAAGCGCGAAGCCGCCCCGACAGATGCCTTTGTCGAACATCTCTACGAGCCAACCGTCACGGCAAAAACAGCTCCCAACGAGCAAACCACGAACGAAGTCACCATGATCGATACCGACCGGAGGACGCCGCTCATCAAATTTCTAACTCAAGCAAGAGCCGCGGATGACCGGGATGAAGCGAACGCGTCCGGCGTCGTTGCCAAGCGTACGTCATGGTCGACTCCGATTTATACAAGAGAAGCCCTCTCGGAATTCTAATGAGGTGCATCACACCCGAAGAAGGGAAACAATTACTCCAAGATATCCACTCGGGCATATGCGGAAGCCACGCGGCGGCACGCACTCGGTCGGCAAAGCTTACGAGACAAGGATTTTTCGCTTACCGCGGTCTCCGACGCGGATAAAGTCGTAAGAACTTGCGAAGGCTGCGCTCTTTGCCCGACAAAGCCATGTCCCGCCCAGAGCTTCAAACAATCCCACTTTCCGGCCGTTCGCGGTATGGGGCTGGACATGGTTGGCCCTTTCAAGAAAGCTCCAGGAGGTTTCACACACCTCTTCGTCGCAATCGACAAGTTCTCCAAGTGGATTGAAGCCAAGCCGGTCGCCACAATCACTGCGACAAAGCACGGGATTTTTCCTCAACATCGTGCACCGCTTCGGCGTCCCAAACAGAATCATAACCGATAATGGGACTCAATTCACAGGAGGCATCTTCAAGGAATTCTGCGAAGACTTGGAATCAAGATCTGCTACGCACGCAGCTCACCCCAAAAGCAATGGGCAAGTCGAGCGAGCAAACGGCATGGTTCTTCAAGGCATCAAGGCTCGCGTCTTCGACCGGCTAAGCCCTTACGCCGGCAAGTGGGTCCAAGAACTTCCCTCGGTTCTATGGTCGCTGCGAACTACACCCAGTCGGGCCACCGGCCAAACTCCTTTCTTTCTGGTCTATGGCGCAGAAGCCATGTTGCCAAACGAGATGGAGTTTGAATCCCTCCGGTCCGCAGCTTCAACGATGTACGCTACGACATCGACCGAGTGGATGACCTCACCCGATTGGAAGAGGCCCGCGAGGCGCCCTCATCCGTCGGCCAAATACCTTCAAGGGCTCAGAAGATACCACAGTCGCAACGTGCGAGCACGAGCTTTCATTGTTGGCGACCTGGTCCTACGCAAGATCCAGACCACCAAAGACCGGCATAAGTTATCTCCCTTATGGGAAGGACCCTTTATAATCGCCGAAGTGACTCGGCCCGGTGCCTACCGGCTAAAGCGCGAAGACGGGTCTATGGTGGAGAACTCCTGGAACATCGAACATCTTCGGCGGTTTTACGCCTAATTTGGCTAAGGCCTCATGTTTTCCTTGACTGCCAACCTCAAGCAAGATGACTTCTTGAGCTAGCAGTCGGGGGCTGATACACATATCAATAAAGCTCGAATTTTCCTCGTCAAATTTTTGTGCATAATTTGGTTTATCATTGTTTAATGTCCTTCGACTCGAGCTTAGTGTCTAAGGACTGAGAGTTTTCCGATGACCTAATCGAGCCTAGGCTTGGTAACAGTCAGGCGAAAACTACTTAAGAAATTTCACGCAAAGGCTCGAATCAAGGCATTGACATAAATAAACTAAAAATAGGCACAAAGATTTCATGGCAAGAGTGTTACGATTACATGACATTCATAAAGCAAAGTCAAAACACAGTTCAGAGTTTAAAATTGTTTGCTACATCTAAAGAGATCTTCTTCGCCGCCTCTTGCGCCTCGCGAGCATGTCTAAGGCCCGCTCGTCTCGTTGTCCCCTCGGAAGCCCTCCCGATTGAATGAATATCCACTGGGGTAGAGGGACTTGGTCTGCAAGAGCCGACCAGCCCCCATGTTGGTCGCTTCGGTGATGTTTTTAGATACGCTCGGGAGCCGCCGGAGCTTGTCGAAGATCTCGATTGGTCCCAGCCGAGCGGCCCCAACCCCTTGATCAAACAAGGCTGCCAAGATTGGTGCGGCGGCATTGGCGACCTCTTCCCGTATCTCGTCGCTGGATTTGATCCGCCCGAGTAAGACGTCATCTGGGCTCGGGTCTTTATCTTATAAGCCGCAAGGAGTCCTAGATCGGTCAAGGCACTCGGGAATGAAGAAGACATGAAATTCAACTTCAAAGAAGGTTACCTTCAAATTCGGCCTCCATTTCGGCCTTGTCAAGGTTGACCGCTTCCGGTTGGACTTGAAGCGAGTGGACCTCCGAAGAATTTTCTACAACAAAAGAGGATTATCAATAGACAAGACCAACAAAAGAATCACGATGAAGCGGGAGAGGCGGGCTTACTTCCGATTGATCCGCGGAGGTCGAGGTTCGCTCTCGAAGCTCCGAGATCTCCTTCCTTAAAGCGGCCTCCCTTGAAGCGGCCTCCTCCCGAGTGACCTTCACTGCCGCCGAACGTCCTCCAAGGAGTTTAAGTGAGGCACCGCTTTTCCAAGACCTCGGATTTTGCCATTGAGCGGCAATATTCTTTCGCATGCGAAGGCGAAGGATGATCGATCGAAGGATAACGAAGATATAATCAAAAAGAAAGATGAAGGCTTACGTTGAGCGGTCGGGTCGCCTCGTTCGGGCTCTCGACGAGGGCATCCCTTTCATCCTTTCAGCCTGCCGGTCAAGGATGATGCCCTGTCTCTCGCCTTCCGAGTCTCGTCACTCGATTCGATTGGAGGAACCCGGGTCTCGAAGACTGTAACCTGGGATCTCTTCTACCGTGGTGACAAACAAGAAAGACTAATGAAGACATGAAAGATTCAAAAGTTGAAAGAACAAAGGAAAGTTCCGAAGCAAGTCTCACCGGTTTGCGCGCCGCCTAGGTGGGCAGTGGGCTCTTCTTCTTCTTCGGGCTCGTGCCGAGTGACCCTCGGTCGGGGCACTCGGGCCGCGCGAGGGTTCCGAGCAACCGACGGTCTCCGGTCGGGATATCCCGGCCGGCGTCGGGGCTCTTCCCGGGGGCACTCTCCTTCGAGGAGAAGGGTGCTTCTCCGAACGCTCGTACTTGGTTGCGGGCTCCGGGGTTTTGGCTCGACGGCCTTGGCGCTTCGGGAGCAGCGGCGGGGTCGGCCCTTCATCCCTCCGACAGGATCTATATCCTGGGGTTTCCTGCACAAGCAAATACAGCGAAGATAAAGAGGAGTTTTCTACGAAAGAACTCAGCACTTTGGTTTCAGAGCTTACCTGGTTGATCGGCGGATCTTCGGTGCAGTCCGCGGCGATCGCCTTAGAGGCGGGGTCTCGACCGGAGGAGCCGGGACGTCGTCGTCCGAGTCCTCGATGATCAGCCGCCTTTTGCTTGCGCGCTTGTTCGAGTCCTCACTCGGCGCCGCCCGTTTCCCTACTTGGATCGGCTTGGATTTTTATCCCGCCGCGGCTTCTTAGCGGGCGACGCTGCGCGTCATCATGAGCCATCTTATACGGCTTGGAAATGATAGAGGCGTTCTCCTGCGAAGAAAGAAGAAGCGCAACGTTAAGCGACAAGACATCAAGATCGAAAGATACTATGAAGCATCCAATCGGCTTACCGGAGGAGGAGGACGATGAATGCTGAATGGGAGAACTGGTAGTATGAGGGCCCGTTCGACTGAGATCCCGGATGAGAAGAGCTTGTACATCCGGATCTTCGGGATCTCGTATGTGAGCGGATCCGGTCCTCCCGATGGGGTCTGTTCCGCCTTCGTACTCGAAGGCCGGCTTCGACCGCTCCCGATTGGCGCCGGGCATCGATGAAGTGCCGAGTGATTTGTTCCCGCGAAGGTTCCTCTTCTTCATCGCCGGGATCTTCGCGAGCAGATCGTTGGCTTCATCCCATTCTTGGGCCACCGGGACGGTGCTCCAAGATGGTTTGGGGACAGGAGGAAGACCGACAAAAGCAGGAAGGCTGGATTCAAGATTGCTGATGTAGAACCAGTTGGCGTGCCAGCCTTTGTTCGAGGATTTCAAGGGGAGAGAGAAGTAGTCTTTGCGGAGAGATCCGCGAAGCCGGAAGCTGCCCGCCAACGACACAAGGATGGTCCTTGTTCGGATGGGGTTTCGGTAGAACATACGACGGAAGTTGAAGTGAGGAAGAATGCCAAGGAAGGCTTCACACACATGAATAAAGAGTGCAATGTGAAGCATCGAGTTGGGGTTCAGATGGTAGATGTGAAGGCCATAATAGTCCAAAAGCCCCCGAAAGAATTCGGAAGTGGGAAGACTGAATCCGCAATAGAAAAAAGAAGTAAAGACGACCAGCTCACCGGTGTTTGGGGTCGGGAAATCCTCCCCCGCCGCCGGGCGCCATCCCACAAGCTCCTTCGGCGGAAGCACGCCGTGCTTCACCATCTCCTTGAGGGTGTACTCCCTCACGTCTGAGGTGGACCATTGGTCGAACGGAATCCTCTTCTCCTCCGCCATGAGAGCGAGGTTGTTGGAGAGCGGATCTGGCTGAGAAAGGTTGGATCTTGGGCGATGGATGTGGGAGTTTTGGCTGCAGGGGCTAGTTGTCGCGGCAAGCAAGCTTCTTGGCAGATGGGCTGAGGAGCGCGCAAGCCTAGGGTTCTCCGCGATGAACCGATGAGCGATTGCAGAAGGGGAATTTTTGGAAGATGAAGAGGCGGGGACGACCTCGTGTCTTTATAAAGAAAGATTTGAGGGTTGCGCTAGGTTTTCGGTGAGTGGGCCGAGCCCATAAGAAAATCTACGGCCCGGCTAAGGTGTGGTCCGATACGTGTCCTTAGGGACTTAAGCGGATGAGCTTAAGCAGATTTGCCCGGCAATATGCGCGTGTCCGAGTGCCCTGTACCTTTAAAAGATCCTTCCATACCGCGGTTTGTCGACTTCATGAGAAGCGACACGATGCAATTTGGAAGGTGACCAACAGCAGAGTTTTTATAGCCACCTTGGTGAACAAGGGCTGTTTGGTTTTTCAGCATTTGGTGGGTAATCTTGCCGATGCTGCTTATTTTCCACCTTGGTGAAGATCTTTATAAGATTGAGACCAGATTATGGCAAAAGCTATTTAATAACTTGGTCATATTTTTCATATGATTGAAAGAACTTATTTTCCCATGAGGGATGATTAAAGTATTTGTTCCGGATGACTCGGCGGATCCACTCGGATAAGCATGAGCTTACCGAGTGCTTTTTACCCGCTAGGGTTGATTGAGTTGTTATTTCGGGATTACTCGGGCGAATCTACTCGGTTGAGCAAGAGTTTACCGAGTGCTTTTTACCCATGAGGGATGATTGAATTATTTGTTCTGAGATGACTCGGGCAAATTCACTCGGTTGAGTATGAACTTGCTGAGTAATAAGATTTCTATGATTGCTTTAGCATGAGCTAGGCATCTACATGAGAATAATTTTTATAGTTCTTGACTATATGCTTAGTCTATTTTTGACTAACCACATAGTCGAGAGCTACACCTATAATTAGGTGCATCAGGAGATGCACCTAGATATTTATTTTTGAGAATTTTTATATATATTTTTCCAGCCCTTCACAGTCTTTGGAGCCACTCGGGAAGATTCAGGCAGAGATGATGGAATCACTCGGCGCCAAAAGCACTCGGTCAAAGAAATTTTTTGGTTGAGTGCTGCTTTGGTCTGAAGCTGAGTTGTCTCGTCGACTGAAAAGGACTCGGGGGCTACTGTGGAGATTGTGGCAATCGGGTATCCACATGGCAAGCTTATCCGACTGGAGGTAGGGATAGATTGTGCCTACTATATCTGTAAGCCGAACTTGACTTAGGTGTTACGGTTGCTGAAAGAGATAAGGCAATCAGCCTATAGTCACGGTTTGGTAAGATTGAGGAAACCAACTTAGAATAAGATAGAGTTTCCGACTTGTAAACCCTTCCTCCCAAGACTATATAAGGGGGGTAAGGGGCGTCCCTTGAGGGATATTCCAATAGGAGATCAGATCTTAGACTTGATAAGCAAGAGCTTTAGATTCACGAGATCACGAGATCAATAAAGACACTCGGCGGATCGAATCCACCGAAACAGGAGTAGGGTATTACCTCACGAGAGGGCCTGAACCTGTCTAAATCTTCTTCTTCTTCTAACCCATTGTGCTTGGCGATCTTGACTGCGACCCCAGAAAATATATTGCCGAAACCAAGTTTCGACAATTTGTAATCTGTTAGAATCTCTGTTAGCCTGCGGGTATAAATATGTAAGCCCGAGGTTCATGTAATAAATCATCACGATCAATACAACTCGGCGCATTGCCACCCTTTTACCTTTTCTACTTTGTTCATCATCTGGCGAAACTTGGCACCCAACGTGGGGCTGCATCGGTTAGGTTCGATCTCCGGCGAAGGGGTAAGTCCAAGTGTTGCCTATCTGGTATATCGTCTCTATCTTTAGTTCTATTATTGTTTATAGTTACATCGACTTAGTTAGGACTTTCTTGGTTAGGTCCGATATTCTGATCAAGTTAATGTTTCTTTAAACGTAATGTTGCTTTAGATAGATTTGTCATATCCATCAGATTAGACAGATCTATCGGCTCTTCGAGTATTAGATTATTATATACAATCTTGTGCTGCATCGGTTAGGTCTGACCTACTAGATTATTATCGATAATCTAAGTCTTGTTAAGCCGATAGGTTCATGCTAATGTTTCACCGAAGGATTAGCCAGTCTTATCATGTCTCTGTTAATCTAGTCCTAGTATCTCAATTTAGCTCTATTGGTTGTCTCTCGCTTTAGGGTCTCTGCCGATACCAGCCAAACTGTTTACTAGATTAGATGAGTTCAGACATCTACCACCCTGAAAATTAGTCAAGGGCTTGATTGTCTAGATATTACGTTTCTTTTCATACTTAGTGCTACATCAATTCAGTTTGATCTACTAAGTCATGATTAGAACCGTAGTCTCTAGCCTGCTTGATAGCTACCAACAAGGGTTTCGTCGAGGTTTCAGCCGACGAGTTATCTAGACATCGGCATTAGCTGTAATCACATAATCGGCTGTCAACAGATCGTCTCTTTTGATTATCGGCTTACCGGACGATATGATTTATGCTATGCTATTTTGCATATCTTGTCAGTGGCAGGATCAAACTAACTGGCACGCCCCCGCTTCATCAATCTTAGGACATCCACTGGAGCTAAGCAGATCTCCCAGGCCAGCGTGTGATTCGACGTCAACACATCTTGCCACTACTACAAAAAAGCTCATAGGTAACGGTCCAAAAGGTGCCGGTTCAATTAATCCGGCACCTATTATATCTATAGGTGCCGGATGAATAGTAGAACCGGCACCTATAGTATAGGTGGCGGTTCTTATTACAAACCGCCACCTATTCTTCGCGAATAGGTGTCGGATGAATAGTAGAACCGGCACCTATACTATAGGTGGCGGTTCTTATTACGAACCGACACCTATTCTTCGCGAATAGGTGTCGGATGAATAGTAGAATCGGCACCTATACTATATAGGTGGCGGTTCTTAATAAGAACCGGCACCTATTCTCAGAAAACACTATTCCCTCGATTAGTACCATACCGCTTGCCGAACAAGACCAACACCAACTTAAATATGCATCTCTCATGCGCATGGCCAGCTGGACTCAGTCGCTCGTGCCTGTAACTCTAACTCGCGGGCACGAAAGAGGCCCGCTTAGTTGCGTGGAAAAATTTGGTGGGTCCGGTAAATATGATGGGTCCGGTTAAATGAGTGGGTCCATAAGAAGAAATTGGAAGCACCTCGTTGAATGGGGTTCGATCCGTATAGGTGTCGGATAAATAGGTGTCGGTTCTATACGAACCGACACCTATTCGCCTAAATAGGTGCCGGTTGAAGAACCGACACCAATGACTTTGGTCATTGGTGCCGACCAATAGGTGCCGGTTGGGGAAACCGGCACCTAATGGGGTTTCTCAACCGGCACCTTTTACCTCTTCTGTAGTAGTGTGCGGCGGTACGAATTTGGCGTCAACAGTTTCTCCTTTTTCTTTTATTTCTTTTTTCTTCATTTTTCCTTTTTTTTCCTTTTTCCCTCATTCTTTTTTCTTTTCCTTTTTCTTCTTCTTTTCTTCTTTCTTCCTTCTTCCTCCTTTGTTTGGCCGAACAACAGCCGTAGCAACCCACGGCTGCCTGCCCTGTGGGCGTCGGCCTTGCCCACCGGCTCCATAAACCGACTCAATGAAACCGCCATACTAGTGCCTCGTGCACATATGCCCGCACTCCATTGGATCAACCACATCACCGTGCTCATCCATTTCAAACCGACATTGTTGAACCTCCATGGCCAACGGCAATATCCAACCTTGAAACCGACTTATAAACTCTATAAATAGACCATGCCAGGCAAAAGTGTATATATCAAAGTTGATCCTTACTTTCTCTTCTACATTTCCCCTAAGATCTCCTAGCTATTACACATCACAGTACTCGAATTTTGAGAGAGATTAGAAGAAGGTCACTGAGGAACGCTAGTTGGCCACCAGGAGGGATATCCCAAATTCATTGTCTTCGGCCAATTTCTTCTCCAATTGAAGGTAAATTCGTGATCCACACATCTTAAGCTTGCTTTCCCCTCATTTTCCCAGCCAATGACCCACCGGAAGCCGCCGTTGACGAGCACCGTCGAAGTTCCTCTGCTTGGCGGTCGCCATGCGCACGGTGCTAGCCCACACCGGAGCATCTCCAACCGAACCAACGCTATAGTTATCATCCCCATAACTCCTAGATGCTCTCCAACTCCTTATTTATGTCGCTCGGTCACCGGAGCACGCCCACGACATGCACCTCCGCCGCTGCGGCTCGGCTGCTGTCGCCAACCCATTTCCGTACCTCCCGGGCCAAGCTAAACCCTAAAATTGATCCTTCATAGTTGCTAGATGGAGGAAAACATCCCGGCCGCGCGCACCATTTTCTTCTCCAACTCGGAACGAAGAGCGAGAGGAAGAAGAAGAAGAAAAGAGAGAGAGAGAACAAAGAGGGAAGAAAGAAAATAAAAATAAAATAGCAAAAAAAAGAAAAGAGAAAGGGAGAGAAAATAAATAGAGAGGGAGAGAGAAAAATTAGGAAGTTAAATCCTAGGAAATTAAGTTTATTTTTAGATCCTTTCATATCTTCCAAACTTTATTTAAATTTCTCTTATTTCTTTTAAATTTAGTTATGTTTCCTTTTTAAATAATTTTTTTAACTTCTAACCCTTTGTAAATTATTTTATTTTAAGACAAGCCCAAATTTTAAACTTTAGAATTTAACAAATAATCTTCCTATATATTTTCCTTTTCAAAATATTTTAAATATCCTTTTAACTCTTTTATTTTATCAAGCACAAATTTTAAAGTTTAGAATTTGAAAAATAACCATAGAAAATAATTTAACCCCTTTGACTCCTTCCAAATTTTATTTTAAATCCCTTCGATTTTTCTTAAAATATATTCATTCACCTCTTAAAAAATTTGAAAATATGTCCTTCAACTCTTTTTATTCTTATTTAAGCTTAAATTTCAAATCTTAAAATCTAGCAAATAATCTTCTTATTTAAAACTCTAAAAACTACCCTTTTTCCTCTTTAAAATATTTTAAATACTCTTTTTATTTTTCCTAATTCAAGCCTAAAATTTTAAGTTTTAGGAACTAACAAATAACTTTTCCATTAAAACCTCAAAAATCACGTTTTAAACCCTTTTAAAATTTTTATACTTATTTGGTGTTTATTTGGAGTTGTTCGTTTGATTTATTTTATCATTTATCGATAGATCGCGACATCGAGTTCGCACAGGAAACCGAACTCGACCATATCATCGATGCAAACATCTTCGCTGCTAGTCAAGAAAATAAAGGATTTGAGACCATTGTTCCTAAAGGCAAGTCAAACTGTCTTTGATCATTTATAAATTTCAAAAACAATAAGTTATCATGTTTTAAATAATATATTTAAACATAAATGTTTTGTGGGATGGGTTAGCTAAGTTGGATAGTCATAATCTATCATTTGATGTGGTTCGATATTCTTTAGGTTATATATGTTAATATTTCATGTGAATATAAGGACTTCTTTAGTTCATATAAGTTATTATTTTATGCATTAGAACTATCCTATCATTTTATGTATAGAAAAGGAGAAGCTTAGTATTTCACATAATTAGATATATTCTCCTTCTCCTTAGACAACATTATGATAGTCTGCATTACGTATAAAATCATGAGAATAATAAAATGAGCATTATCATATGCATTAATATTTCATGCAATGGTCATATGGAATTATTTTATTATTTCATACAATAGAATGGAAAAATGATCCATTATTTCATGTGATAGGTAAATGAAATTCCTACCAATCAATGTGACACAAATGATTTTGGCTATATGCCAGAAAACATAAACACTCTTGTGCCAGAATAAGGACATAGTTTCGCCCATCCGATGGACCGGTTATACCGGCATGGCATTTATATATTTCTCTATGATCTCCCTAGGGACTCAAGAGATTTATTAATGTGCATGACAGCATTGGAGATTTGTAGTGTTGGTAAAGTCTCATTGGTGGAAAGCTATGTAAACAACGAATAACAATGTCGATACTAACCAGATCGTTATCGTCTATTAAGATAGAATCCAGGTTCCACCAAGCCGGGGCAAGTGTGTGACGAATAGCTATTAAATAGAAGATGGATCCATCAGTTACGATTAGACTGGTGCTCCTATTAAGATAGCCCTTCAGGTCTCGTTCACACATCGGAAAAGGGCATAACTATATAAATGCTATGTTACCCTTTAGTCTGGCTAACTAAGGTTAATCCTCGGGTAAAGCTGGGCAAACACTGCAGCGTTGATTGTATTCGAATACGCCGTACTCCTCGTCAATGGAGTTATGTCTATGGGTGAATCTAGTATAATGGTATAAGCAACTTTTCTAAAATGCCATCCCTAAAATTTGATATTCATATATAAGTAATTATAAGAAAGGATAAAACCTAGGTTCATGTTAAAGTTAGGCTTAGGTTATTTCCTTTTAGGACATCATGTATATCTATTTATGTATAGTATGGAATCACATTAAGATTAGGCTTATATCATATTGTGCATATCTATATGGTATAAAATCATGTTAAGGCTAGTATTATATTATTCTTTTTAAGACATCTTGCATATTTATAAAAAGGAGTAGAATATAGGATTAGGATAAAGTTAAGTTTATAATTCATGTTCTTAAATGTTTACATAGAATATTTTAAAAAGAAGAATAGGATATACCTTCATGCTAAGGATAAATTTGTAATGTATAATTCCTTTCAAAATATCTTGCATAATTATCCATGTACTGTTGAGTTCAGTTTGGCTTGCTGAGTACCATTGGTACTCATCCTTGCATATAATATTTTTAGGGAACCCTGAAGCAGATGAAGAACTCCTAAGTACCCTAGAGGACTGGGAAGACGAGTACGATTCCTAGGTCGACTCTACACTTGGGCTTTCCCTGTGGAAGTGGCGCGACTTTCTTGTATTGTATGGTTTGTACTTAAATATTAATAATTAAATAAGATATGAAGTTTCTGTATCTGTACTATCTCATGCATAACCGGAATCCTGGAAGGTTATGTGGTTTTGTGGAGTTTACCTCTCTAGAGGAGATGCCACAACGAGGAAGAACGGGGTCCGTCCCGTGGCTCGGCTTGGCTGAGTACGGAGCCCCCAGAGTACAGTTGGGAGCTCTCGCAAGCAACGGACTTCATGCTTTCGAAGTGGGTCAAAGACCCGAGCCGATCATGCCATTAGCACGTTCGCACTGCCCGTTTTCTCGGGGGTGCGCCACCGAAGCATACTTAACCTCGATGCATCTGTCCTCAGAGAACTCCCAAAAATTGTTCCCGGTGAATTGTGTGCCGAGGTCGGTGATTATCTCCTCGGGACGCCGATGCGAAGGTTATCGTCACGACCTTAAAAATCACTTTAAAAAAACCTATAAATTAGCGAATTTTTGCAAATAAATCTATTACGTATTCTATTTTAAAACATTAAATTTTTCCTAGAATTTTTCTACAACCTTTATTTCAGTTTCCTAATTTTAATCTAAAAATCTAAAATCAATTAAACCCCTATTACCTTTTATTTATTTTTGAAAAACTCCAACTTGATTTTTAATTTGAGAAAAATTCCCAAAAAATAGTTTAAATTAATTTTAAAACTCTAAATTAAACTCTTTCTAAATTTACCCTAATTTTATTTAAAAAATAAAAAATAAATTAAATCCTATTTATCTATTTTTGAAAACCCCCAAGTTAATATTTTAATTCAAGAAAGATTCTCAAAAATTGAATTTAAAAATTAAGTCTAAACCCTAGATTAAATTCTTTCTCAAATTTTTCTAAAATTTTCCTATTCTTTTATTTTACTTTTTCCTTTATTTTGTTTTTCCTTTTCTTTTTATTTTTTTCTTCTTCCTTATCTTTTTCTTCCTCTTTTTCTTTTCTTTTACCCTTTCCTTCTTCCCTCCTTCTTCTTCCTTCCCGGTTCAGCCCGAAACCGGCTGCCGCTGCTTCTGCTGTCATGCTAGGGGCGCCGGCTTCGCCCATTTTAGCCCAAACCGACTTCAATACATCCCAATCCTCATGAACAAGTGGTCAGCTATGATTGGATAAGCCACGTCGATGTCTTAATCTCCGGCGAACCGCCATAAGCTGCACCGCCATTGCCGCCGAACTCGAACCGAACACGGACGGCTATAAATAGAGCACCTTAGCTAAAACTTTGAATAAAAAATTTGTTCCTTATCTCTTCATCTAACTTCCTCCCAAATTTCCCCAAAAGTTATATTGTGTGCTGGCCGAATTTTGAAGAACACCGAAAGAACCCTAACTAAGCCACCCGAAGCAAATTCCAAAATTCGTCGTCCTCGGTCGATCATTCTTCCAATCAAAGGCACCATTGTGTTCCTCTCCTCAAGAACTATATTTACCCTAATTTTCCCAAGCATAAACATCGCCTGAAACCCGTCGTCGGCGAGCTGTCGCGACTTCTCTACTCCGGCCGCTACCACACGCACGTCGCTAGGCTGCTACAAAGCAATTCCGGCTAAAAGAACCATCTAGCTAGCATCACCGTACCATTTAGATGCTCTCACACCCATTAATTTGGCCGCGCCGTTGCCGAACCGCCGTGGCAACGAGTGCCGCCGTCGCCGCTACCTCCTCACCGCCGGCAGCCGCCGCGCCGCACTACTAGTCCGGCCAAGCCCTAAAATGGGGTTCCCATAGCTTGTAGATGGAGGTATACTCCTTTGTCCTGGAAGTCCGACCACCCACGCCGCCGTCCACTCACACTTCGCCGGCGGCCTCCCTACAGAAGCATAACAGAGGAAGAAGAGAAACAGTGAAAGGGGGAGAGAGAAAAGAAAGAAAAAAGAAAAAAAATAAAGAACGAAAAGAAAAGAGAATAAACAGAGAAGGAGAAAAAGGAGAAAGAAAATAAAGAAAAATAAGATTAGGAAATTTAGAAATAATTTTTAGGAAATAGTTTATTCTCTAGTTGACCAAAAGATTCTTTTATTTCTTTCAAAAATTTAATTTATAATTTCAATTTTCTCTTATTTCTCTCAAATTTATTTCCTTTTAAAATATCTTTAACTTTTAATCTTTGTAAATCATTTTGTATTAAGATAATCCCAAATTTTAAACTTTAGAATTTAACAAATAATCTTTATTTCCTTTTCAAAATATTTTAAATATTCCTTTTAACTATTTTATTTTTATCAAGCCCGAATTTAAAGTTTAGGATTTGACAAATAACCCTAGAAAAATAATTTAACCCCTTTGACTCCTTCCAAATTTTATTTTAAATCCCTTCCATTTTCTTAAAACCTATTCATTCACCTATTAAAATATTTGAAATATGTCCTTCAACTCTTTTTATTCTTATTTAAGCTCAAATTTCAAATCTTAAAATCTAGCGAATAATCTTCTTATTTAAAACTCTAAAAACTACACCTTTTTCCTCTTTAAAATATTTTAAATACTCTTTTTATTTTTTTATTCAAGCCTAAATTTAAATTTTAGGAACTAACAAATAACTTTCCCTTTAAACCTTCAAAAATCACCTTTTAAACTTTTTTTGAATTTCTATTTGGTGTTTATTTGGAATTGTTTGTTTGATTTCTTTTATCGATTATCGATAGATTGCGACATCGAGTTCACGAAGGGACATTGATGTAAACGTCTTCGTTGCTATTCAAGGAAATAAAAGATTTGAGACCGCTGATAGTGAAGGCAAGTCAAACTATCCTTATCATTTATAGAATTTAAGAATAGCTAGTTACCCTGTTCTGAATAGTATATTCATTTGAAAATGCTTCATAGGCTCGGTTAGTTAAAATAAATAGTTATAACTTATCATTTCATGTGATTTTAGATAGTCTTTAGATCATATGTGTCATCATTTCATGCACTAGAATAATCTTATCATTTATGTAATGAAAATAGAAATTCTATTATTTCATGTGACTAGGAATACCCTTTTTATTTACAACACTATGCTAAAGTTTAGACCATGCATAAAATTGTAGGCATGATAAAATAATTATTATTGCATGCGTATCATTTTATGTACAAGTCATAGGAAATCTTATTATGTCATGTAATTAGGAATATTTCTTTTTCCTTCTAGGCAACATCCTAATAGTTTAGACTAAGTATAAAATTATAAATGTAATCGAATGACTATTATTGCATATACCATTATTTTAAGCATAATCATAAGGAGTTATATTATCATTTCATGTAATAGAATGGAGAATGGTTTATTATTTCATGTGATAGGTGAATAGAAATCCTATCATTTCATGTGATATGAATATGGTTTTGGCTGTATGTGAGAAAATATAAAAACCCTTGTGCCAGAATAAGGACATAGTTTCGCCCATCCGTTGGACTGGTTATATCGGCTTAGCATTTATATATTTCTCTCCGATCTCCCTAGGGACTTTGGGGATTTGCCTTATATGGCTTGCGAATTACATGCATTGGAGAATTGGAGAAGTCTCATTGGTGGACAGTTATGTAAACAGTGGATAAAAACACCAATACTAACCAGATTGGTATCGTCTGTTAAGATAGCCCAAGGTTTCACCAAGCTGGGGCAAGTGTGTAACGAACAACTATTAAATAGGGGATGGATCCACCAGTTACTGGTTAGAATTGATGTCCCTATTAAGATAGCCCTATGGACTTGTTCACACATTAGAAAAGTTTAGAAATATACCCTTAGCCTGGCTAACTAAGGTTAATCCTCGGGTAAAGTTGGGAAAATGATGCAGAGTTGATTGTATTCGAATACGCCATACTCCCGGTTAATGAAGTTGTGTCTATGGGTGAATCAAGTATAAAGGCATAAGCAACTTCTCTAAACGTCATCTTAAAATTTGAATATCCATGTGTAAGTAATCCTAAGAAAAAGTAGAACCTAGGTTCATGTTAAGGCTAGGCCTATATTAATTTCTTTTAAGATACCATGCACACCTATTTATATATAGCATAAAATCATATTAAGACTAAAGTTATAATTTATAGTATTCTTTTAAGTTATCATGTTAAGGAATAATTTATAATTCATGCTTCTCTTTAAAATATCATCCATGTTTATCCATGTGTAGTCGAATTCAGTTTAGTTTGTTGAGTTAATGCTAGCCTAGGTTATTCCTTTTAAAATATCATGCATATCCATTTATATATAGTATAGAATAATGTTAGAGTTAGGCTTATATAATTCCTTTTAAGATATCTTGCATATTTATTTGTTTATATAGTTTGAGATCAGTTTGGCTTGCTGAGTACCATAGGTGCTCACCCTTGCATATAACATATTCAGGAAACCGTGAAGCTGAAGAAGAAATCCCTAGTACCTTAGTGGACTAGGAAGACGAGTACGATTTCTGGATCGACTCTACACTCCGGCTAACCCTGTGGAAGTGTTGTATCCTTTTGTATTGTATGGTTTGTATTTGAACATTAATAGTTGTAATAATAAACGAAGTTCTTGTATCTCACGCATAACCAGACTCCTGGGAGGTTATGTCGTATTGTGGGAGTTGACCTCTCTGGAGGAGACCCCATAGTGATGCCCTCGATGAACTTGGCCGCCTTCTTGGCGGTGCAAGATTTCAACGGCGTCACCTCGATCCACTTTATGAATTTGTCGATTGCGACAAAAAGGTGGGTATAACCTCCGGGTGCCTTCGGGAACGGGCCGACCATGTGGAGCCCCCAGCACACGAATGGCAACGACGGCGGGATCGTTTGGAGAGCCTGTGCCAAAAGATGCTGTTTGGCGAAGAACTGACATCCCTGGCAGCGTCGGACTAGTTCCTTTGCGTCCTCATTAGCAGTTGGCCAATAACAACCCCTCAGAAGGCCTTGCTGACCAGCATCCTTTGGCCCGCATGGTTGCCATAGATGCCCAAGTGTATCTCATCAAGGACCTGGATTCCACGATCCCAGGGGACGCACAACAGGAGCACTTGGGTGGATGTTGCGTGCTTGAACAGCTCGCTGCCCACCACGACGTACTGCTTGCTACGTCGGGCAACGCGCTTGGCCTTGGCCTTATCACGAGGAAGCGCCTTTGTGGTGATGTAGTCGATAAGCTCTCGACGCCAGTCGTCAGGGGTGTCAGAGGTGGCGAGCACTGACTCAGCTGGTGGCATAGGGACCGGCTCGAGAAGCTCCAGATCCTTGATCGACGGCTTGTGCAGCTCATGGATGAAGATCCCCTATGGCACCGAAGCTCGGGATGACCCAAACTTGGCTAGCTGATCGACCGCCGAGTTGGCGTCCCGGAGGACGTGATGAAACTCAAGGCCAGTGAATTTGCCCTCGAGCTTCCGGACCTCGGCGCAATAGGCATCCATCTTTTCGCTCGAACAGGACCAGTCCTTGTTGACCTGGCTAATGACTAGCTTCGAATCTCCTTAAACCATAAGGCATTCAACGCCAATGGATTTGGCGATCCGGAGACCATGGAGTAAAGCCTTGTACTCAGCGGCATTATTGGATGCCTTGAACATTAGCTGGAGGACGTACTTGAGGTGCTCGTCCTTTGGGGAGACCAAAAGTACTCTAGCCCCAGCGCCATCAATGCTGAGAGAGCCGTTGAAATACATGGTCCAGGTCGGCCATGACTCGGAGGTCGACGGGAGCAGGATCTCTGTCCATTCAGCCATGAAGTCAGCTAGGACTTGTGACTTGATGGCGTTGCACGGCCTGTAGTCAATGGAGAACTCGCCCATTTCCAAGGCCCATTTAACTATTCGCCCGGTGGCCTCACGGTTCCGAATGATGTCCCTAAGGGGGAACCCGGTCACCACCACCATCTTGTGAGCCTGGAAGTAATGCCGTAGCTTCCTAGTGGTGAGGAGGACGGAATACAACAGCTTTTGTACTTGCAGGTAACACGTCTTTGACGGTCCAAGGACCTTGGACACATAGTAGACGGGTCTTTGGACCAGATAAGTGCAACCTTCCTCCGATCGCTCAACGACCAACACCGTGCTGACAAAAGTCATGGTCACGACGACATACAAAAGAAGTTGTTCCTCGGGGCTCGGAGCGGTGAGGATCGATGGCGTAGTCAGAAGGTGTTTGAAGTCGGCGAATGCCTTGTCGGCATCATCCGACCACTGGAAATCTTTGCCCTTCCCGACCAGCTTAAAAAATGGCGTTCCACGCTCGCCAAGTAGGGAAATGAATCTCCTGAGAGACGTTATGCTACCCATAAGCTTCTGCACGTCCTTGACGCAGGACGACTTTTGCGTATTTAGGATTGCTGAGATCTTCTCGGGATTTGGATCGATTCCTTGTTCTGAGACGACGAACCTAGGAGCTTTCCGAAAGGTACGCCAAAGACGCACTTCTCGGGATTAAGCTTCGATCAGTACCTGTGTAGGTTCACAAAGGTCTCCGCTATGTCGGGCAAGAGATCATCAGGGATCCGCGTCTTGATCTCCACATCATCCATGTAGGCTTCGATGTTACGACCAATCAGGCTAGCCAAACAATGCTTGACGGCTCGCTGGTAGATAGATCCGACATTCTTCAAACCAAAGGCCATCATGGGGTAACAGAATGCCCCGAATGGCATAATGGAAGACATCTTCTCCTGGTCGGATGCTTTGAGGCTTATCTGATGGTAGCCCGAGTAGCAGTCCAAAAAACACAAGAGCGAACAACCCGCGGTGGAGTCGACGACTTGATCAATGCGGGGAAGAGTAAATGGGTCTTTAAGACAATGTCTGTTAAGATCGGTATAATCAACACACATTCTCCATTTCCCGTTCTTAATTTTTACAAGAATTGGATTGGATAACCAATCCAGGTGATACACTTCTCAAATAAAACCCGCATATAACAGTCTGATCAGCTCCTTTTGGATCTCATCCTTGCGCTCCTGGACGAACCAGCAGCCTTTGCCTGACCAGCTTGGCATTGGGGAGGACACGGAGCTCATGCTCGACCAACTCCTAGGGTACTTTCGGCATGCCGCCGGTTTCCAAGCGAACATGTCGATGTTCGCACGCAGGAAGTTGACAAGCGCGCTTTTCTATTTTTCCTCGAGGTGTGAGGCGATCAGCGTCGTCTTGGAGGGATCAGTGTCGGAGAGGGAGATAATCTTGTACTCGGTGGAGCCAGCAGAAGGTCTCAACGCTGGTGGCCCCGGGCACGAGCTATCCTCGACCATTGGTGCCTTCCCCTTAGGGTCGGCACGCAAGGGGATGAATCCGCCAAAACGAGCTGAGGGGTCAGCTACTTCACCGATAGCAAGGCTCTCAGACTCGCGGGCGTGGGATGTGACAACGTCCCCTCGCACAGAGAACTCTCCACGGGGTCCAGGCACCTTGAGAACCAGATACGTGTAATGGGGAACCACCATGAATTTGGCGAGGGCCGGACAGCCGAGTACCGCGTGGTAAGTCGTCTCAAAGTCAGCCACATAGAATGTAACAAGCTCGGTGCGAAAGTCCTCCTGCGTTCCGACGTCACGGGGTGGGAAATGACTCCAGGGGCAAGCTCCCCTGACCCGGGACAATGCCGTAAAATGGCGAGTCCATGGGCTCAAGGGCGAAGAGAGATACTCCGAGCTCACGAAGGATTCCTCTAAAGAGGACGTTGATGCCGCTCCCACCGTCGACCAGAATACGCTTGAGGCGCACCTTGAGCACCACCGGATCCACTACCAGTGGGAAACGACCCAGTTTCGAGACATTGGCCCATTTGTCTGCCCGAGAGAAAGAGATCGGGACTTCTGACCATCGAAGGTGCTTAGGTGAGTCAGTGGAGATAGTGTTCATGTGACTAGAGAGGAGCTTCTGTTGACGTTGACTCTCCGAGGTCGCCTCGCCCCCGAGGATCATGCTGACGGTGTGGGTCGACTCCTGGAAGCCGTCCTCCCGTTGCTGATCCCCTTTCCGGCACTTCGGATCTGTGCCTCGCCCCTTCCTCGGCCTTGGTGGTCGGGGGTTTTGTGCCTCCCGGGCCATTTGGTCTTGGAGGGTGTAGCACTGCTGGATGGTATGGTGGCCGTCCGGATGGAGGAAGCAGGGTTTGTCCAATGCTTCCCAGAGTGTTTCCTCTGAGGGCTCTCCTCTCGAACTCAGCCCCTTGTGGGCCGCAACCTTCGGAGTCGGCTTACGATTTGTCTCGACCCGCCGACCCCATAGACGCGGGCGGTGACCCGATCTCCTCGGTGAGTGGCGCTTGGGGTCGGCCTGCTCCTTTCCCTTCAACTCCCTCGTTAGGCGGGAACTGGAGGGAACCATCAGTTGATTCTCGGCATCCTTGGCATCGGCGAAGCTCTCGGCGATGGCGATCACCTGAGCCAGAATGGCTGGCTTTGTCCGGACGAGGTAGCGAAAAAGCTTGGAGGGCTTTCGAAGTCCCTCGGAGAAGATACGCATGACGTCTCCATCGGTAATGCTCGCAACGGAGTTGCGACGCTCCGAGAAGCGTCGGATGTAGTCCCGGGCACCTTGTCGGACTTGGCCGAGGTCATAGCCGGTAGCCGGGTGCTACCAGGTGCCATGGTAGTTGGGAACAAAGGCATCGCAGAGCTTGTCCCAAGAATCGATGGAGTTCTCGGGAAGTCTGCTGAGCCAGTTGATGGCAGTCGGTGCCAGCATAACCGGGAGGTAGTTCGCCATGACGTTGGTGTCCCCATGCATAGCTTGAACGGCTGTGCAATGCAGCTGGAGCCACAAAGTGGGGTCAGTCTTGCCATCGTAAGGGTCGATTCCCGTTGGACGAAAACCTTTGGGCCACGTGACCTGTCGAAGTTTGGGAGTGAAGGCCGCGAAGCCATCATGTCGGGGCGCGAGGTCGAGGACTTCGTCAGGAGGTCCATGCAGCAGGTCATACTCGTCCCGGTGTCGGATCTCATGGCGCCTCCGATCGGCGGTGCGGCGCACGATGGTGTTGCGGGCGTCCATCCTCTGGGCAATCACTTCACGCAGGTCGCCCGTGTGAGAGATCCCCTGGTGCTTGGCTGAGCGAACACTCCTAGAGCATCGGGCCGTGCCTGTATGAGCAGCCACGGTCTTCGTGGCCACGTCTGCAGCAGGACAAGGAGAGGCTGAATGATCGGCACTCCGCTGTAGCCGTGACCTCGAGCGTCGAGCATTTCCTGAGGGGCGCTCGGATGGTCCTGGGACGTTAAGCCGTGCAGCGGTGGCCTGGGTCATGGCCATGGCCTTTCGGATCTCCAGAGAGTTAAGAAGACCGTTGAGGGTTGTTAACGACCAATTTTGGTAAATCATGCATCAGATTTGCAGTTAAGGCTGAAGCCGATTTGGAGGAAATTGGGATTCTCAGAAATAGAGTGTGTGCCAGTTACAGACCAAATCGGCTAACTAAATTGGTTAGGGAGTTTGTCGACTGATACCGAATCGGCTAAGGTGTTTACCGGCCGATACCGAATCGGACAAGGTAAGCCGATGTAGCCGATTCCGGTAAGATGACATTGGGATCGTTATCGGATCAGGTTAATGTGCTTCATGAGGATTGGCATACATGGATAGAGTCCCAAAAAGGCAATTGTATCCATTAATTAGGTTATTTTAAGTATTTTCCTTATAGATTGTGCCGATAAGAGTCCACCTAAGGGACTTATCTGTATTTTGAGTTGTAATAGAGATAAGAGTCATGTCCGACTAGGACATATTTTGTATTTGGGTATAAATATAGCCCAAGACCATGTAATCAAACAACAATCAGTTCAATAACACCTTCGGCGCATCGCCACCTTTTTACTTTCGTTTGTTTCGATGAGTTCTTGATTTTGAGTTGGGCTGCATCGGGTTCGATCTCCGACGAGAGGTAAAGCTTGTTGTGGCGGCTTGCACTCGCGGGATTAGTGCTTACATCTTTATGACATTCTAATCCTGTTTACATAAATCGTCGAGTTATTATATATGCTATGTAATATAGATCAATATTGCTGTCTAACCTTAATTGGCTAGCATCTGTTACTAGACAACAGCGGATAGGGTTAGATGTCAACGTTAACCTAGATTATATAGTGTATCCACCATCTTGAAACGCTTTCATCGACTTGTTTAGATCTTATGCTTCTCTTTATGCTTAGTGCTGCATCGGTTGAGTCTAACCTACTAAGATTATCCAGAATCATAATATCTATCTTGTCCCATGATTGCTATTAGAGATAGTATCGGGGTTTCAGTCGATCTTACCTGGTTTAGCTATCTTATTTCCTACATGTTTAATTGATATGCTAAATATGTCATTTATATTAAGATCTCACTGTGGTAAAACATGTTAAGCTCGTTATCGATATGTTAGGTCATCCTAACACTTGATTGATTCTTGTTTAATATATTTTATTTGTATTGATATCTTAGTATAAAGTGGTATCGGAGTACCAACCAATACGCGTTAGATTTATGACATCGGCTATGCTATAAATACATATAATCTCTGTCCTAAAGTACTTTTAAACAAAAGTGATTTATACTGTCTCGGCATGCTACCGTTATATCCCAATCACTGGGTTTAAATGTATCTTGAGACATAGATTATACATTATTGATATCTACAGCCGATCGATTAGATCTAATTTTCCCTTTGCCGATTATGTGCATATCGTATGGGCTCAATAATGAACGATACGTCATCGGCTATACCCGATCGGCTATCGTCTTTGGATTTAACTCTGTTTCCTTTCTTTAGTTTCTTGTTGGTTGCAGGATCAAACCAACTGGCACGCCCTTGAACCCCAAAAGCAAGATTACGGACCTATACTAGAGTTAAGCAGATCTCTCAGGCCAGTGTGTGTCGACACGCTTTTGCCACGCCCGGTGGGACACGACTTCTGATCAACACGTTTTTGACCGATTAGAAGTCAAGACATCATGGTGGACCTCAAGTCGACCGATGTTGACCCAGAGAACATCATCCCCGTGACAATGCACAAATTGACGCCAGAACAAAAGGCTGAGTTCGAAGAGATGATGAACAACCTGCATAACCAATTTTTACATTCATTTGTTCAGACTCACTCGGACACGGTAATTCAAAAACAAAGTAACTTTGCCGAGCAATGATGAGCCCGAAACAAGTTCTCGCAAGGATGCTAAAACTCAGGATGTCAAGCAAGATGAAGGCCCTATAGAGTTCAACAATCTACAAGACCGAATTGATTACGCGGTGCATCATGCTTTGATCAACCAGTCAAGAATTCTTGTTAATACTCTAAACAACATGATCAATTCTATGGTTGATAGTAGGATTGCTGAGAATCAAGCTAAGGTTCCAGTGTTTCTTCCTGAGGGCAATTTCCCACAATATAGGACTCTAGTTACTAACAAACAACAACCTGTTTTAGGTTTGGCCCCAGAACAGCCGATGGCATCAGCATCGGCCACCGGAAAGCCGATTGCATTAGCATCGGCCCCTGGAAAGCCGATTGCATCATCATCGGCACAGAAGCAACCAAGGTTCAATCCTCTGCTTTTGGTCAAATAGCAACCTCAATACGTAGGACATAACATCCCTCAGGTTACTCAAGACCAAGTTGCGGCCATGTTTAGGACAAACCAGCCGGTCGTTGAGCCAATTCCGCAGATACCGATGAGGCATCACACACCAATTCCACAGCAGCATCAGCCTATCGGGACTCGGTTTGTTCCTGATCATCAAGCCCATAGGGTGCATTAGTCTCCTCAACATCACATGGGGAGCAATGTGAATTTCCAATATCAGCCTCATTCACCTCAAGTGCATTATCGGCCAAGGGCATCACCTCAACCCCAGTATTTGCCTCAGTTTAATCAATTTGATCCGATACAACAGTAGGTTCAAGGAGCACATCAGCAAAAGCCTTGGGCTGATATGATAGCCGATGTGATGAGGGAACAGTTTGGTCTTAAGCCCAAAGACACTGGTAACTTGTATCGGCATTCATACCTAGAATACTTTGAGAGGGTACCATTGCCAAACCGATACAAGATCCCAGATTTCTCAAAATTCTCAGGGCAAGATAATGTATCAACCTATGAACATGTCAGCCGATTTCTGGCTTAGTGTGGTGAGGCATCGGCTACTGATGCTCTAAGGGTTAGATTATTCCCTTTGTCTTTATCTGGATCGGCTTTTACATGGTTTTCATCTTTGCCATATAATTCTGTTCAAAGTTGGGCCAATCTGGAAAAGCAGTTTGATAAGTACTTCTATAGTGGAATCCATGAGATAAAATTGTCTAATCTGACAGCAATCAAGCAGAGGAATGATGAATCTGTTCAGGATTATATTCAGAGGTTTAGAGATATGAGGAACAGATGTTATAGGCTGATTTTGACATATTCTCAGTTAGCCGATCTTGCTTTCCAAGGCTTGTTGACACCAATCAAGGAAAGATTTTCGGCTCAAGACTTTGAGATCTTGGCTCATCTGGCTCAGAAGGTGACAGCGCATGAGCAACAATTTCAGGAAGCCAAGAAAGCATTTAAAAAGGTTAACCACGTTACATATGCTTCTGAATTCGAAGAAGAAGATGACTCCAAAGTAGCAGCAGCTGAATGGGTCAGAAACAAGAAGGTTGTTACATGTCAATGGGTAAAAAATGCTGCAAAGGAGGAAAAATATGACTTTGACATTACCAAGACTGGTAAGATCTTTGATTTACTACTTCGGAAGAAACAGATTCAACTGCTTGTTGGTCATGTGATTCCATCGGCGATGAGTTAAGGAAGAGGAAATATTACAAATGGCATAATACTGTGTCTCATGGCACTAAAGATTGCAAGGTCTTTAGGCAGCAGATCTAATCGGCTATTGAGCAAGGGAAGATAAAATTTGATTATTCAAAAAAGCCGATGAAGGTTGATGGCAACCCTTTTCCTGTTAACATGGTTCATACAAGTGGGAGAGTAGCCAATAGAAAAGATTATCGGTCCACGTGACACAACTCTGGCAGAATCATCGATAAATACCAAAGGAAGTTTAACAGGCAGAAAGAGAGGTACTATGAGGAAGATGACAGTTTTGATCCCAATTGGAGTTGTGAATTCTTCAGATTTTGCTGGAACGAAGGGATGAGACTGCCATCGATAGAAGATTGTCCAACATGCAGTAACTACGATGAGGACTATGCAAGAGGACCAAACCGATCTTTTCCAAGGGAAAATCGGCTAACAAGAGGAAATTACCCGTTCATCAGAGATTGGGTCCAGTTCATCAGGAGTTTTCACAAGAGGATTTTGATGAGGATGAAGATGAGACCATGAACCCACAATGGTACCCTTCTGGTATTTTCACTAAGAACTAGAAGAGGAGGGTTCAAAGGATGAGGAACAGGGAGCGTTTTCAGGAGGTACAAGAGGAGATCAATCATCGGCTGAAGAGAAAAAAGCAGGAACACTTAACGAAAGAGTGGCGTGTCAAGAGGTGCTTTCATCCAATAAGGTCAACGCCGATAAGGCAAAAAGGCTGGCTAAGGGGAAGGCTATTGCTTCTGCATCAGTTGATATAGTTTTTGTGCTACCAATAGAATATGAGGCTACCCAAGCCGATGCAGATGTTATGGAGGAATCCTTGGCCAAATTGGTGTTATCTCCAGAACAAGCTATCTTTGAGAAGCCAGAAGGGATAGGGCATCGACACCTCAAGCCATTGTATGTCAAAGGATTTGTCAATGGCAAGCCGATGTCTAAAATGTTGGTTGATGGTGGAGCTGCTGTGAACTTGATGCCATATGCTACATTCAAGAAGTTGGGAAGGAATTCAGATAATCTCATCAAAACCAACATGGTTCTTAAAGATTTTGGTGGCAATCGCTCAGAAACCAAAGGAGTGTTGAATCTGGAGTTGACAATCGGCAGCAAGACTGTTCCTACCATATTTTTTGTCATCGATGGGAAGGGTTCATATAGCCTGTTGCTTGGAAGGGATTGGATTCATGCAAATTGTTGTATTTCTTCGACCATTCATTAGAGTTTAATCCAATGGCAAGGTGACAAGGTAGAAATCGTGTCAGCCGACAGGTCAGTCAATGTTGCTAATGCCGATTTAACTATTTGGAAGATGGATGGAATTGATTACTTGTCTGGAGATGTTTGGGAAGGAGATTATCCAGAAGTATCCGATTGTGATATACAACTAGTTGGAGATGAAGAGCCTCGATTATTACTTTGAGGGTGTCGTGGAGGGTTCAAATTTCTATGTGAAGGATTTTGTAGATGATCTCGATGGCAAATTGGGACAAGGTTTTATGTCGGCCGATGATTTGGAAGAAGTTGATATAGGTCCAGGGGTTAGGCCTAGGCTGACTTTTATTAATAAAAATTTGTCTTCTCATTTTAGAACCGAGCTAATAGAATTTTTGAAAGAATATAGAGATTGCTTTGCTTGGGAATATTTTGAGATGCCAGGACTTAGCCGATCGATTGTGGAACATCGGCTTCCTATTAAACTAGGATATCGGCCATATAAACAACCACCTAGAAGATGTGAAGCCGATAGTATGATGCTATTAAAGCTGAAATTTCTCGATTGTATCATGTTGGTTTTATTCGGCCATGCCGATATACTGAGTGGGTTCCCAATATAGTTCCAGTTATCAAGAAGAACGGTAAACTTAGGGTTTGCATTGATTTTTGAGATCTAATCAAGGCTACCCCTAAGGATGAGTACCCAATGCAGATTGTCGATCAACTGGTTGATGCCACTTTAGGGCACAAGATTACATGTTTTATGGATGGCAATGCTAGATACAATCTTTATGGCAAAAGAAGATATTCACAAGACTGCTTTCAGATATCTTGGTGCAATCGGCTTATATGAATGGGTTGTGATGACTTTTGGCTTGAAGAACGCTGGAGCTACATATCTAAGGGCCATGAATTACATATTTCATAATCTGATCGGCTTGTTGGTTGAGATCTATATTGATGATGTGGTGGTGAAGTCAAAAGAAATTGATGATCATATAGCCGATTTGAGGAAAGTACTGCAAAGAATAAGGAAATATGGCTTGAAGATGAATCCCACAAAATGTGCTTTTGGTGTATTGGCTGGATAATTTTTGACTTTTCTTGTTCACGAGAGGGGGATTGAGATAACACAGAGGAGCATTAATGCAATCAAGAATATCCAACCTCCAGGAGACAAGAAGCAATTACAATCTTTGGTCGGCAAGGTGAATTTCGTCAGGAGATTTATTTCTAACTTATTTGGGAAGATGGAGCACTTTACACCTTTCCTCAGATTGAAAGTCGATCAAGAGTTTACTTGGGGGCAGAGCAACAAAAGGCCTTGGACAATATTAACGAATATTTGAGTTTCCCTACAGTTCTGATTCCTCCACAAAAAAGAGTGCCTTTCAAGTTGTACTTGTCAGCTGATGAGAAGTCAATCGGCTTAGTCTTGATCCAGGAATTTGAGGGCAAGGAGAGAGCAATCTTTTTTTTGAGTAGAAGGCTTCTGGATGCAGAGACAAGGTATTCTCCAGTGGAGAGATTGTGCTTGTGTTTATATTTCTCTTGCACAAAGTTGAGGCATTATTTGCTATCCAATGAATGCACCATAATTTGCAAGGCCGATGTCGTTAAGTACATGCTATCGGCTCCGGTGTTGAAAGGAAGAGTTGGAAAGTGGATCTATGCCTTAACGGAGTTTGATCTCATATATGAATCACCCAAAGAAGACAAGGGACAAGCCATAGCCGATTTTATTGTCGAACATCATGATGACTCGATCGGCTCGGTTGACATAGTCCCTTGGACATTGTTTTTTGATGGATCGGTTTGTACTCATGGTTGTGGTATCGCCTTGGTCATAATATCACCTAGGGGGGCAAGTTTTGAATTTTCTTATACTATTAAGCCTTATGTCACCAATAATCAAGCTGAGTACGAGGCAGTTCTCAAGGGATTACAACTCTTAAAGGAAGTTAAAGTCGATGCTGTGGAAATCATGGGTGATTCTTTGTTGGTCATCAACTAGCTAGCTGGGGAATATGAGTGCAAGAATGATGCATTGATGATCTTCTATGAGAAGTGCCAAGAATTGATGGATAGTTTTCAGATGGTGACTTTGAGGCATATTTCTCGAGAGCAGAACGTTGAAGCCAATGATTTGGCTCAGGGGCATCGGGATACAAGCCGATGGTAAAAGATATCGAGGTTGAAATCTCTACAATCGCAGCCGATGACTGGAGGTATGATGTATTTAATTATTTGAAGAATCCCTCTCAATCGGCTTCGAGAAAATTGAGATATAACGCTTTGAGATATGTCTTATTGGATGATGAGTTATATTATCGGATGATTGATGGGGTATTGCTAAAATGTTTGAGTGCCGATCAAGCCAATGTTTTGATGGGAGAGGTACATGATGGTATATATGGTACTCATCAATCGGCCCACAAGATGAAGTGTTTGCTTCGGTGCACTGGGTATTTTTGACCGACAAATGTTAGAAGATTGCTTCAGATATTATAAAGGCTAGCAGGATTGCCAGAAGTTTGGAGCAATTCAAAGAGGACCAACATCGGCTATGAATCCCATAATCAAGCCATGGCCGTTCAGAGGTTGGAGAATTGATATGATCCACCAGATCAATCCATCCTCAAGTAAAGGGCATAAGTTTATATTGGTGGCAACCGATTATTTCACAAAGTTGGTGGAAGCAATACCATTGAAAAAGGTTGATTCTAGGGGATGCAATTTAGTTTGTTAAAGAGCATATTATATACCGATTTGGTGTTTCTCAGACTATCACAACCGATCAGGGATCTATCTTTGTGTCCAATGAGTTTGTCCAATTTGCAGAAAGCATGGGGATCAAGTTGTTCAATTCTTCACCATATTATGCACAAGCTAATGGACAGGCAGAAGCATCCAACAAGAGTTTGATTAAGTTGATTAAAAGAAAGATTTCTGAGTTTCCAAAGCAATGACATAGCCGATTAGCCGAGGCATTGTGGTCTTATTGGATGGCTTGTCATCGATCGATCCATGTTCCTCCTTACAAGCTAGTTTATGGACATGAAGCTGTGTTACCGTGGGAAAGTGTCATTGGCTCAAGGAGGATTGATTTACAAGATGAGTTGACAGCCAATGATAATCATGATCTCATGGTTGATGAATCAGAAGAGTTGGTTCAGTCTTTTTGCTTGCTTTGGAAAAAGTGACAAGAGATAAGGAGAGAATCGCTCGTCATTATAATAAGAAAGTTGTACCAAAATCTTTTTCAGAAGGCGAGTTGGTTTGGAAATTGATTCTGCCGATTGGAACTCATGATAATAAATTTAGCAAGTGGTCACCCAATTGAGAAGGGCCCTTTCAGATCTACAAATCTGTTTCTAAGGGAGCTTATATGTTGCAAGGGCTTGATGGAGAAGTTTTTGGAAGGGCTCTCAACGGGAAATATTTGAAGAAATATTATCCGAGTGTTTGGATCAATTCATGATTCGGCTGTGTTATGCCGACACATGGTAGCCGATGTGTTAACATCACCTTTAGATGGCCGATATGAGTTATATCGCCCTTAGTCTTTTTAACTTATCATAATCGGTTGTGTTCTGCCGATGTGTGTATGGCCGATATGAGTTTTATTGCCCTTAAAATTTTTAACTTATCATAATCGGTTGTTTTCTGTCGATGTGTGATGGCCGATATTTTGGGATATCGCCCTTAGTCAAGCTATAATTTTATTAATGTTTGGCATTGTAAAATTAGGGGTGCATACATACATGCATACAAAACATGTGGATTTTTTAAAAAAAATTCACGAAAGCTATGTTACAGAAGTTGACAAAGAGTTTAAAAAAGTTTGAAGCGCCCCTATTACAAGAATCGACACAAGAGTTTACAACAGTTTCAAGCTCCTATTGCAGAGGAATCGGCTCATCCAGACACAAGCTTGTTTATAGCCGATATAGCCCTTTGCTTAATTTGCTCTATTTCTTCAATGGCTTGGGCATCGGTAGCATCGGTTCATGGGATCACCATCAGGGTCTTGGTTAGATCTGACAAATGCTTAACAGATGTCTTCAACTTGGATTTTTGCTCTTCAATGGCCCTAGGGAGATCGACAAGTTTTTTGCTTTTCCTATGCTAAGTCAGCATTGCATTGCTCCAGTTCGGCTAGTAGCTCCGCCTTGTGATTCTCCAGCCAATCAATACTAGCCTGAATGGAGCTTGGCCTGGCGATCATCTCATCAAGCTTAGCCTTGTCTTCGGGGATTGATTGTCGATTAGCTTGGATGGTGGCTTCAATATCTTTCCTTTCTCGTCGATCGGCAATTCTTTGCCATGCCCTCTCCAGCTTGAATCGGTATTGTTCGAGGAATACTGCTTGGGAGATGGTGTCGCAAGGTCGTATGTAATCTGGTCTTGGATTTCTTCGAACCTCGCTCTGATCGACCCGCAGTCAGCAACCAGAGTATCCAGAGAGCTTTCGAGCCAATGTGCAATGTCTAGCAGTTTACTTGTGGCAAGAGGAGACAAAGCTTTACTTGTGGTATCTTCTTCTTCATCCATGAACTGCCTTATGTCAAAGGAGAACATATCGGCTAGAACCTGAAAATGGAATGTTGGATTGTTAAGTGTTGAAAGATTCAAAAACAATTGACATGGAGTTTTAGAGGAGATACTTACAGGGATGATAGAGGCTACTTCTTCTGCTACATGATGGCTGCCCACGGCCGATGGAGTGTGTTCACTGGATGCATGGTAGGCAGGCGCTGGAGAGCGAGGAGGCTTAACAAAAAGAAAGAGAGAAGTCCAATTTAGCATCGGTTGATTGAAAAGTTAAAAGAAACTTTGAGTTCAGAATTACCGATGGAGCTGGGGTTGGTTTCTTCTTGGTGGCTAGCTTCTTTTTCTGCAAGTAAAAGAGTTTAGTCAGGATTGGAATATGAATATTTGAAGGAAGTAAACTCTAGAGAAATGCATACTGGAGGAGGACGCGTCTGGCGTTTTGGAGAAGGAGGAGTCCTTTGAGGGGCTGGCGCGTGGCTGGAGGTGTTTGCGTAGTTCTTCTGGTTTCACTCACATCGGCAACAACATCATCAACGGCTTCCTTCATTTCTTCTTGATCTAAGAACTCCTCTAAAACTGGATCTAGAGTGGGCAGATCATCGGCTGCAGCAGTCTTTTGTTTCTTGGAGGCCTTTCTCTTCGCAACCAATGGTTTGGTTATTTTCCTTTTTCCAGCCTCAGAAAGGATCGGCTGGGGAGTTTGACCATGGAGTAGGGAGGCCAACTTGGGGGCATCGTAGCCGATTCTTGAAGGAGCCAACCCGCCACCGTTTGGAATAATCCATGCAACATAATGTATGACTGCTCCACTTTGGCTAGCATGAGGAGGTGACGAGTCTGTGCTCTGCAAAATAAAGAGAAAGTAGTTGTCAAATATTGAAAGGTGTTAGCCGACGATAAAGAATTTGATGAAAAGGAAAAATTCTTACTTGTGGAACCTACTCCGGGTACATAGTAGTCAAGTGCATTGAAGCCGATTGGTGAAAAAGATGTCTCTTCCACTCTATCCACCATCGGTCAAAGATTGCACTCCTCATTATGGCCAATTCAATGTTGTCAATGTAGCCAAGTGGAGGGCCTTGATTGTTTAGCAATCTGTTCATCATGAGGCCCAAAGTGATTTGCCCCTGGCTTGGATCTTATCTGCAAAGTACAAGCCAATCATGAAGGGTTACGCGGAGGCTACGCTAGCCGAAAACAAAAACTTTTTACCGCGCAAACCAGGAACACTTGCAAGTAAGGGCCGATAGATCATTACCGATTGGAGTACGCAGCGGAAACAGCCAATCAGGGCTATCCGATCTGGAATTGTGCTGGCCGATGAAAGCCGATTCCCGGGGACAGCCGATTCGCCAATCAGCCGATTCGCGGAGTCGTCCGGTCACGTTCTTGCGCCTTGCTCCGATGCGCCCGACCGCAGCCGATCCGAAGCCGATCAACAGCGCGCAACGTAGCAGCGCCTCTACCGGTATCCACACGTCCGGGGACAGAACGCCGAACACCCGTGTGCTATCACGCGATGCAAGGCTAGGGTTTGGCTCGAAAGTGGGGAGGGTTTCCATGGAGATTGATCTCGACGACTTCTAAAGCCGCTTGTGATCAGATTGATTTCGGCGCAATCAATTGACTTGATGTCCTCTGCAGCTCTCCACCCCTCACCCCTTTATATAGAGTTGGCCGACAGGGACTCGTGGCCGATCAGGACTCTATTTTGAATCGGATCCCATCTCGAATCTCATAGAGTTGGCCGCCCACACGTCGTAAGCCCATAGGACTCTATCCGATCGGATCCCTATTCGATCGAGCCGTATCCGAGTCCAACTCGAATATCTATTCTATCCCCTTAAGCGTGCGACCACGTAGGTTCAGGTATACCCGGTTTCGGCTATAGTCTAACTTAGCCGATCGTCGGCTCGAGTCCAACTCAGCCGACCCATCAACAACGGCGCCTAGCGAACATATTGACACCATAGTATACAAGAATAATATCGGCTCGAACCGTAATGTGTACACAAATCCCTTTGCCTCACGATACCGGTTAAGCTATAGGCAAGATGTGTGCCATCCCTTCAATAGCTTAACCATTCACTCGAACCGTATTGGATTATCTATCGTTGATTGACTCCTCAATCAACTTAGCATGGCCATGCATTTCCATAATCCATTACCTCGAGAGGTCCAGAGATATCTCTCCAAAGGAGGGGCAAATTCCATCTTGATCACTCACATCCCACTCCATGTTTCATAGCAAACCCGAAAACTATCTTTATAGCTACCCGTTACGGAATAACGTTTGGTAGTCCCAAAGTAGGCTACTACACATGTTGGAATCCATGGTGATCTCAGGTTTAAGGACTTTGTACCAACACTACCCGAGACCAACTAATGGCACATTAATTCTGTAGTGTCTCATGGTGGGTCTATCCAACAATGTGTTCTCCAACACATGTGTCCATGTTTATTGATTTGGTATCTCCATACCCATGATCTATGAGACATGATTATCAATCAATAAACATGCCGATCTTAGAATCATATTTGTTCCAACAATATGACATATGATCGAGGGATCGTTTAGAAATAGATTCATACATAAAGAGTCTCATAAATAAGTCACGTACTTATTGATCAATACAAGATGTCTATTTCATGGAACTGAATAACACTTTATTCATAAAAACATAAACATTGACGTGATATCCAACATCTCCATGTTGCCTCTAGGGCATATCACTAACAATCTCCCACTTGCACTAGAGTCAATCATGTAAGTATCTAATACACATTGCTCTTGTGTGCGCCTCATGCTTCTGAGGGAGAGGTTTTGTCGGCGGATCACTATGTTGAGATCCGTGTGCACTTTGCATATCTTGACATCACCTCGTCCACTATCTCGCGGATGAGATGATATCGCCGAAGTATGTGTTTGGACTTCGATGTGACCTCGGCTCCTTGGCTTACGCAATGGCTCCACTATTATCACAATAGAGAGACATTGGACCGTCGTACTAGTCATCACACCAAGCTCGAAACGAATTTCTTGATCCAAACAGCTTCCTTTGCGGCTTACGAAGGAGCAATGTACTCGGCCTCCGTTGTAGAATCAGCAACGGTATCCCGCTTGGAACTCTTCCAGTGGCTGCGCGCTCCGTTCGGGCGAACACGAACCCATTGCGATCTATAATCATCCTTGTCTGTTTGGAAGCTAGCATCGGTGTAACCACTTACAACGAGCTCTTCTTCACCTCCATAGACTAGGAACATGTCCTTAGTTCTTCTCAAGTACTTAAGGATATTCTTTACGGCAGATCCAGTGACCTTCACCTGATCCGATGTATCTGCTCGTAGCACTCAAAGCGTACGAGACATCGGGCGTGTACAAAGCATGGCATACATGATGGATCCAATTGCCGAAGCATATGGAACCATACCCATCTTATTCCGCTCATCATGTGTCCGAGGACACGATTCTTGCTAAGATTAATGCCATGTGACATGGGCAAGAAACCTTTCTTGGAATCATGCATGTTGAACCTTTTCAACACCTTGTCAATGTATGTACTTTGGCTTAATCCAATTAGCCTCTTGGATCTATCTCTATAGATCCGAATGCCCAATATATATGCTGCCTCTCCTAAGTCTTTCATGGAAAAACTATTTTTCAATGAAGACTTGACGGATTCTAGCATAGGGATATCATTTCCAATCAACAATATGTCATCAACATATAAGATTAGAAATACAATTTTGCTCCCACTGACCTTTTGTAAACACAGGCCTCTTCTTCGTTTTTGATGAAACCAAACCCTTTGATTACTTCATCAAAACGAATATTCCAACTCCGAGATGCTTGCTTCAATCCATAAATGGATTTCGTAGCTTGCATATCTTTCCAGCGATTTTGGATCGACAAAACCCCGAGGTTGTATCATGTATACATCCTCGCTTAGGTTTCCATTCAGGAAAGCCATTTTGACATCCATCTGCCATATCTCATAATCGAAATATGCAGCAATCGCTAGGATAATCGAATAGATTTAAGCATTGCGACGGGCGAGAAGGTTTCATCATAATCAACTCCTTGAATCTGTTTAAAACCTTTCGCCACCAATCGCGCCTTATAGATGTGAACATTTCCATCCATATCGGCCTTTTCTTAAAAACCCATTTACACTCAATGGTTTTGACACCATCAGTGAATCAACCAAGTTCCAAACTTGATTGTCGTACATGGATTCTATTTCGGATTTCATGGCTCCAAGCCACTTGTTGGAATCGGGTCCCACCATCGCTTCCTCATAGGTCTTAGGTTCATCGTTGTCCAACAACAATATATCACGTTGCTCCGCACTGTGTACTGTCGGGCGCACGACGTGATCTTTCGCCTCCGTGGGGCTGGTGTATCTACAACCGGTGGCGCAACACTTTGCTCCTCCGTTGTGGTTACGTGGTCGCTGAAACGTTTTCGGTGTTTCTTGAACTTCTTCAAGATGCACCCTCCCCACTAACCCTTCTTGAAAGAAACTCTTTCTCCAAGAAGACACCATGTCGGGCGACAAACACTTTGCCTTGTTCCCGATTATAAAAGTAATATCCCTTAGTTTCCTTAGGATATCCCACAAAGAAGCACTTGTCGATTTGGGTGTGAGCTTGTCGAGTCGTAAACGTTTTACATAAGCTTCGCATCCCCAAATTTTGAGAAAAAGACAAACTAGGGGTTGCCCGCCCATATCTCATATGGTGTCTTTTCAACCGACTTAGATGGAACTCTATTTAGTGTGAGCGCAGTGTTTCAAGAGCATATCCCGGAAAGGATAACGGAAGATCACTTTGGCTCATCATCAACCGCACCATGTCCAACAAGGTGCGATTTCTCCGTTCGGACACCCCATTCCATTGTGGAGTTTCAGGCGGAGTCAACGTGGAACAATTCCACAATCTTTCGATGATTACCAAACTCTTGGCTCAAGTATTCTCCTCCATGATCGATCGTAGAAACTTGATTGTTTTCCTAAATGATTCTCGTACTTCATTCTGGAATTCTTTGAACTTTTCAAAGGATTCGGACTTATGCCTCATTAAGTAGATATAACCATATCTACTAAAGTCATTGGTAAAGGTAATGAAGTACGATAACCACCTCTAGCCGTTGAGCTCATTGGTCCACATACATCGGTATGTATGAGTGCCAACAAGTCACTTGCTCTTTCACTGTGTCCCGTGAAAGGTGCCTTTGTCATCTTACCAAGTAAACAAGACTCACATGTCTCGAATGATTCAAAATCAAAAGAGTGAAGCAATCCATCCTTATGGAGCTTCTCCATGCGTTTCTTATTTATATGGCCTAAGCGACAATGCCGGATAAACGTGGGGTTTATATCATTAGAGAGTTGCCTTTACGTATTAATGTTATAGATGGGAGACGCTTCAAGATTCAAAACGTATAATCCATTCACCAATGGAGCATGAAAATAGAACATATCTTTAAGATATATTGAACAACCATTGTTCATTGATCTAAAATCATATCCTTCCGCTTGCAAACATGAAGCGGAAATAACGTTTTGACATAGTGTTGGAACACAATAACAATTATTTAATTCCAAAACTAATCCCGAAGGTAGATGAAGTGGTGCTGTGCCGACAAAGAAGCGTAGCAACGCTTGCTCCATTGCCGACGCGCGGAGTTCACCTCGCCCCTTCTCAAGCCTCTACTTCTTCTCATTCCCGCAACGACTTGCAAATATGAGCTACGATCCGGTATCAAATACCCAAGAGTCGTAGGTGAAGTAGCAAGATTAATGTCTATAACATTAATACCGAGCGAAGTCGTACTTTGCTTCTTTTTGAGATCCTCCATGTACTTCTTGCAGTTCCTTTTCCAGTGGCTCGTCTCCTTGCAAGAAGCAAACGGCATCGATGCCGCCGACCCCTTCTTGCCCTTCTTTGCATTGGAGGCACTCGCGATCTCATCGGGAGTTAACTTCCTCTTGGTGCAAAGTTTCTTGACAGTGGTTTGCGCTTAGCCTTCGCATCATCATCACATGATGACCATTCTTTTGGATACTCTCCTCACTGTCTTTAGCATCCCATGCAACTCAGCCAAGGTTCTATCCATATTATTCATGTGATAATTCAATATGAATGGCTCGAAGCTCGGAGGGAGCGGCCGGAGAATCACATCGGTAGCCAACTCTTGGCTAAGGGGAAAACCTAGTTTTCCGGACTCTCAATGTAGCCAATCATTTTTATCACATGCGGACCGACGGGATTCCCTCAACAAGCTCGCACGCAAACAAGGACTTCGAGGTGTTGAACCTCTCGGCCCGAGCTTGGTTCTCAAACATGCCATCCAGTCCCGAATAATAGTGTGAGCATCGCGCTCTCATATTGCTTCGAAGCTCGGGGACATTGTAGCAAGCATGAGACAGCTTATATCTAGGGCATCATTAGTGTGCTTCTCATAAGCCCTCCGTGCGGTTGCGGTGGCATTATTTGGCAAATCCTCGGGATAGGGTACTTCAAGAACGTACTCCTTACGCTCTTGCTTGAGAACAATTCTCAAGTTGCGATACCAATCCATAAAGTTTGTTCCATTTAGTTTTTCCTTTTTGAGAATAGATCGCAAATTAAAGGTACTTGGGTGTAGTATTAGCCGCCATTTATTCTACAACGAGAAAAAGCAAAGTTTAGCACAATGTTTATGCTATGTCTTTTGTTAAACAATTTAACATAAGACTCTCATTACGTATTTTCCACCTTTCCTCTAGGTTACGTATTGGGTCAAGATCCACATGTTAGTTAATTTTCTAGTGAGCTTTGGCATCACTGCTAGAAAATTAGTAACATCGATAAGCAACTCCTTGCTAATCACATCTCTATGTGACTCTTGTTGTTGGTGTGGCATCTCCATGCCTCGGCGCCAACCTATGCCCCAAGGCCCAAAACTGTTTTGATAGCCTTGTTAAGTAAACCAAATGTTCTGCATGTATATGTCGACATATACCCCCTCGTGTTATGATAGAGAATGACACTCTGCTTTGGCAGGCCCACCATTGACGAGCATAACGGTGACGGGTGCAACATTTGGAAGGGCATCATTACTACTTAATTTTGCGATGGATGCTATCAAACAAACATATCACATATGAAAGCAAGAAGAATAGCATATAGTGAAATAGTATGGCCCCCTTCACATGGTGATCTCTATCTCCATGCCGGTGTAGAGGATCTCCATCTTCATCACCGTTCTTTCGAGTGCCGAATGCTTGATTTCTTCAAACTTAGCTACTACTATAGAAGCTCTAATTGAAGATTACATCGACTCGCAGTCGTGAAAGAATATTACAAGCATTGCACGTATGAAAGAATATTACAGGGATTGCACATATGAAAGAATATTACATGCATCACATGCATCTCATACATACAATAGGGTCATACCATCTCAAAGCATTCTCTGCAAAAACAAGTTAGGCGTAGAAACGTTTTCTACCTATCGCAGAGAAACGGCATCGAGACGACCTATAAGGGGGTACGCACACGGCGGTCCCGCTTACGGAATTCATAGATCCAATCTATGAAATCGCTTACGGAAACCATGTCGGCATAATCACATTATGCCGTCCCGATACACTATCAAGGGAGATGGTTTGCGCAGGCGCGAGGCAGCTAACAAGATCGGACTACGAGATAGCTTCGGCATAATCACATTATACCGTTCCGATACACTATCAAGGAACGCTATCTCGAAGCCGACTCAAACTGAGTTCTATGGATATTGCTTCGACGTAATCACATTACGCCGTTCCGATACACTATCAAGGAACGCAATTACCATGAACTCTCCTCAACAAATCCCGTAAAACCGATTGATCTAATCAACCCGTGCGCAAAACTTGTTCCAGATCCAATCTAAAACCCGAACTAAGCAAGATTAGCTCTGATACCACTGAAGGGTTACGCGGAGGCTACGCTAGCCGAAAACAAAAACTTTCTACCGCGCAAACCAGGAACACTTGCAAGTAAGGGCCGATAGATCGTTACCGATTGGAGTACGCAGCGGAAACAGCCAATCAGGGCTATCCGATCTGGAACTGTGCTAGCCGATGACAGCCGATTCCCGGGGACAGCCGATTCGCCAATCAGCCGATTCGCGGAGTCGTCCGGTCACGTTCTTGCGCCTTGCTCCGATGCGCCCGACCGCAGCCGATCCGAAACCGATCAACAGCGCGCAACGTAGCAGCGCCTCTGCCGGTATCCACACGTCCGGGGACGAACGCCGAACACCCTGTGTGCTAGCACGCGATGCAAGGCTAGGGTTTGGCTCGAAAGTGGGGAGGGTTTCCATGGAGATTGATCTCGACGACTTCTAAAGCCGCTTGTGATCGAGATTGATTTCGGCGCAATCAATTGACTTGATGTCCTCTGCAGCTCTCCACCCTCACCCCTTTATATAGAGTTGGCCGACGGGACTCGTGGCCGATCAGGGACTCTATTTTGAATCGGATCGCATCCGAATCTCATAGAGTTGGCCGCCCACACGCGTTAAGCCCAATGGACTCTATCCGATCGGATCCCTATCCGATCGAGCCGTATCCGAGTCCAACTCGAATATCTATTCTATCCCCTTAAGCGTGCGACCCGTAGGTTCAGGTATACCCGGTTTCGGCTATAGTCTAACTTAGCCGATCGTCGGCTTGAGTCCAACTTAGCCGACCCGTCAACGCGGCGCCTAGCAGCACATATTGACACCATATTATACAAGAATAATATCGGCTCTGAACCTGTAATGTGTACACAAATCCCTTTGCCTCACGATACCGGTTAAGCTATAGGCAAGATGTGTGCCATCCCTTCAATAGCTTAACCATTCACTCGAACTGTATTGGATTATCTGTCGTTGATTGACTCCTCAATCAACTTAGCATGGCCATGCATTTCCATAATCCATTACCTCGAGGGCCCAGAGATATCTCTCCAAAGGAGGGGCAAATTCCATCTTGATCACTCACATCCCACTCCATGTTTCATAGCAAACCCGAAAACTATCTTTATAACTACCCGATTACGGAATAGCGTTTGGTAGTCCCAAAGTAGGCTACTACACATGTTGGAATCCATGGTGATCTCGGTCTAAGGACTTTGTACCAACACTACCTGAGACCAACTAATGGCACATTAATTCTGTAGTGTCTCATGGTGGGTCTATCCAACAATGTGTTCTCCAACACATGTGTCCATGTTTATTGATTTGGTATCTCCATACCCATGATCTATGAGAGATGATCATCAATCAATAAACATGCCGATCTTAGAATCATATTTGTTCCAACAATATGACATATGATCGAGGATCGTTTAGAAATAGATTCATACATAAAGAGTCTCATAAATAAGTCACGTACTTATTGATCAATACAAGATGTCTATTTCATGGAACTGAATAACACTTTATTCATAAAAACATAAACATTGACGTGATATCCAACATCTCCATGTTGCCTCTAGGGCATATCACTAACAAATCAGCAGCTGACCCATGCCCAGATGTCAGGCAGCATTCACCGGATGGTAGAACTCATATGAAACTTGGACATTTCTACCCTGATGGATGCTGATGGGGAGGATGCATGGAGATATGGCGGTTGTGAAGACTTCTCTGGAGTTTTCGAACTTCTCAGAATTGATCTCATCGAATCTAAAGTCGCCTGGGAGCTCAAAATCTTCAGAGTGTTCATATGCAAACCAAATTCTTGAGTCCCTTGGGGATCCTTCATAGAAGTTGTCGAACCAGTCTTTGAAGAGGTCAGCCGATAGCTTGGATCCAGCGTATGAAGATGTCGCCTCTCCAAAGGACATGCATTAGCGAGTTGTAATCTCATTACCATCCCCATCTGTGGTTGGCTGCACTGATGGAAAATTGGCTTCCACTAATTTTGGCCTCTGAGCAGCCTTGAGAGTGTGCAAATTGAGCCAAATCTGCAATAGCCACCAAGGGCCACCAGTGCCGATGGCAGAGTTTTTGGCAATCTTAGCCGATGCATAATTCAAAGTCTGATAAAGATATCCTAGTAGATACTTGCCCAAGGGAAGTTGCTTCTTATCTACTAGGGCTTCAGCCACATGCTGCCAGTTGGTGGTAGAACCACAGCTTGGACCGCAAAATAAGAATTTTCTAGCCACATCAACAGGAAAGTTGTGTGTTCCCAGGGGCTTACTGGGCCTGTTCCCATGTTCTGACTGATGAAGTCGTTCCAACCATCGATAGCCCGGTTTTGAAAGAAAATTGATTCTTGGCATTCAAGCTAACCGGATTAGCTGACGAAGTGATGTCCAAACCCGTTATCATGACCATGTCCAATAGAGTTGGTGTCATTGGTCCTTGGTTGAACAAGAAATCATTCAGGGTGTTGGACCAGAAATAAGTTGCAGCCGATAGCATGGGCTCGTCTTTGATCATAACGGCTATGGTCAAACCTAAACACTGCGCTATTCCAAATTCCTCCTAGTGGGTCTGCTTGCTAGCCGATACTCTGTTGTACCAAGCCATCCAGGATTTGTTAGTGGATGGCAAAGACTTGAAAGTTTCGGCCCAGTGAGCCAAACTGGGGTTTGTCAATCTAAAAGGAACCCTATTGGTCTCGGCATTTATGAACTCAGTGGGGTCTATATTGCCGATTGGGCCCAAGAAAAATCGGTTGGGATGAGCCAGACTAGGAATGTCAATTTGGTTGGAGATATGCTACAATGGAGAAAGGAGAGTCACAAAGAAAAGAACAAATCTACAGCAAGAAAAGGAGTTATAGCCGATGGGGCTTACCTCAGGGAACTCAGCCGATGGCGCACCGGAGGGAACAGCAGAGGTCGACATCACTAGAGGTGGAGTCGCCGCCGCAAGGGAGTCGTCTGCGGCACCGAGGGCTCTGAGGAGATCGCCGGTGAAGATTGGGGACGGCTGTAGCTAAAGCGGTGAAAGCGAAAGTGACGGCGTGAAAAACTTCAAGGTGGTGGTTATTATTTAAAGAGGTATGGTAACCGTCTGACAGAAAGCCCTAGATTTTCTTGGAGATAAGATTAGGCAAATCCGCAACATTATCAATATAGCGGACTTGGGGGCATGTGTTAACGACCAAATTTGGTAAATCATGCATCGGATTCCGAGTTAAGGCCAAAGCCGATTTGGAGGAAATTGGGATTCTCAGAAACAGAGTGTGCGCCAGTTGCAGACCAAATCGGCTAGGGAGTTCGTCGGTTGATACCGAATCGGCTAAGGTGTTCATCGGCCGATACCAAATGGGATAAGGTAAGTTGATGTAGCCAATTCCGGTAAGATGACATTGAGATCTTTATCGGATCAGGTTAATGTGCTTCATGAGGATTGCCATACATGGATATAGTCTGAAAAAGGCAAGTGTATCTATTAATTAGGTTATTTCAAGTATTTTCCTTATAGATTGTGCCGGTAAGAGTCTACCTAAGGGTCTTATCTGTATTTTGAGTTGTAATAGAGATAAGAGTCATGTCCGATAAGGACATATTTTGTATTTGGGTATAAATATTGCCCAAGACCATGTAATCAAACAACAATCAGTTTAATAACACCTTCGGTGCATCGCCACCTTTTTACTTTCGTTAGTTTCGATGAGTTCTTGCTTTCGAGTTGGGTTGCATCGGGTTCGATCTCCGACGAGAGGTAAAGCTTGTTATGGCGGCTTGCGCTCTTGGGATTAGTGCTTACATCTTTATGACACTCTAATCCTGTTTACGTAAATCATCAAGTTATCATATATGATATATAATCTAGATCAATATTGCTGTCTAACCCTAATCGGCTAGCATATGTTACTAAACAATAGCCGATAGAGTTAGATATCAACGTTGACCTAGATTAGATAGTGTATCCACCATCTTGAAATGCTTTCATCGACTTGTTTAGATCTTATGCTTCTCTTTATGCTTAGTGTTGCATCGGTTGAGTCTGACCTACTAAGTATTATCAAGAATTATAATATCTATCTTGTCCCATGATTGCTATTAGAGATAGTATCGGGGTTTCAGCCGATCTTACCTGGTTTATCTATCTTGTTTCCTACATGTTTACTTGATATGCTAAATCTAGCCTTTATATTAAGATCTCACTGTGGTAAAACATGTTAAGCTCGTTATCGATCTGTTAGGTCATCCTAACACTTGATCGATTATTGTTTAATATATTTTATTTATATTGATATCTTAGTATAAAGTGGTATCGGAGTACAAGCCGATATGCGTTAGATTTATGACATCGGCTATGCTATAAATATGTATAATCTCTGTGCTAAAGTACTTTTAGACATAAGTGATTTATACTATCTCGGCACGCTGCAGATCTATCCCAATCACTTGGTTTAAATGTATCTTGAGACATAGATTATACATTATTGATATCTACAGCCGATCAATTAGATCTAATTTTCCCTTTGCCGATTCTGTGCATATCACATCGGCTCAATATTGAACGATACGTCATCGGCTATACCCGATCGGCTATCGTCTTCGGATTTAACTCTATTTTCTTTCTTTAGTTTCTTGTTGGTTGCAGGATCAAACCAACTGGCACGCCCTTGAACCCCAAAAGCAAGATTACGGACCTGCACTAGAGTTAAGCAGATCTCTTAGGCCACTATGTGTTTTTTGCATCGACAAGGGCACGCTCAATGGCGACCAAATTGGTCGTGGGCATCCGAAACTTGGTGTCCTTCAAACTCCATCGTGAAGTCAAACTCCAGGCGCCAGGGCTGAACGCGGGGTCGACGGGTTTGCTCTCGTCGCGCACCCCGCTCAGCATTGCGGGAGCGGTGTGCGTTGCAGTGAGCATCGGACTCCTAGGAGCCTGAGACCTCATCGTCAGACACCGCCTCCGCCATCATGACAAAGTTGGTAGGCCAGCGGTTGCCAGGAATGAACAGTGGACCACGGAGCCGCCCAACCAATGCCGCGAGAGGAAGAGAAGCTCGGCAAGTGGTCATGCCGGGGCTCATCACGCCGATAGACGTGGGAGCACATCCGACGGTGCGCGAAAGTGAGGAAAATGACCCCAGGCATGGAGAGGCAGAGCGCGTGGTGCGAAGCCGAGCTGGACGCTTGATCCGGGTCCACGCGCCGTCCGCCTTCAAGACGGCCGTACTGGCAGTCGGGGGTTTGGGCTGTCAAACCCTGGTGGTCGTGCGGGGCTTGGGGCCAGAGGCCACAGGGCGCGAAACCGTGCGCCTTGGCGTCACCTCCATGTGCGGTGGCACGACCGCACATTCCAGCTTGCCGAAGGCCGCCTAAGAGAGAGTGAGACGGCGGAAATCGTCGGCGCGGAACTCTAGTGTACTGAAGACAAAGGTCGTCCTGGCGGGAACCGCAAAGTCGGTGAAGAAGGTATCAGCCATTAGATCGCCCAAGATGAAGAATAGCGCCCCTACCTGGCTCGCCAACTATCGACGGGTGGGTCGGCAGTCCTCAAAGGGGGGTCCCCAAAGAGGAGAGAGTGTGTGGTAGAGATGTTGTCCTTCAATGGATCGGATGGTCGACTCGAGTCCTAGGACGAGCCAAAGAGAAAAGACGCAGCGAGTTATACTGATTCTGCCCTCCCGAAGGATAATAGGCATATGTCTAGTGTGTGGTGTTCTTTGATGGTGTGGAGTATGAACTGAGATTACAATGGTGTTGGATCTAGAGTCCTCTCAAGATCTCTCTTCTTTTGAATGTTGCTCTCTCTTGGCCCCGTTGCCCTACCCTCCCTTTTATAGATCAAGGGGGCAGGAACAGATGAGCTTAGGGGCCAAGAAAGCTATGTCTAATGAGCTAAAAGGTGGATACAAAAAATATTTGAAAAGATACATGATGGTCTGCTAGGTCCTATACACTGTGGGCATCTTGTGACCACTCTAGCTTTGGGATCCTCCTTCTGCGCTGTCAGGTGGTGTCAGGCTCTGCCGGGTTGTCTCCTCTCTCTTCCTCCTTGCGTGCCAAGTCTTGTTCCGAGGAAGCTCGAGGTCGGGCGACGAGTCGGGGTCGAGAAAGCAGTCGGGGTCAAACTCAGGGAATGTCGGAACAGCCAACCCCGCCAGGAGGGTCGGGTCCTCGACCACATCTCGAGGACATATCGACTTGACTTTGGTCGGGATTTGATTCTGGTCTTTGGGGTACCCGGGGTGACACCCCCCACAGCATCTATATATAAGGTTTTCGCATTGAATGCACCATTTAGCGGTTTGAAAAGCGTGCTAATGAAAATCGAGTACATCTGGATAACATGTCATTTGCTACTGATAAGATGAACGTGTTGAATAATTTTATGACGTACTCACATCATTAGATTTGGTGCTATTCTACAGACTATTTCAGAGGAAATATTATATCATATTGAGAATCATTTTTTTAAAAAAATAAATTCCAGAAAAGAAAATTGGAGCCTAACTTTAATTCACACAGTAAAGCCTCCATACAACAAAAATGAATGTGGAGCTTTGTCTGTTATGCTGTTGATTTGCCAAATTACAACCAGAACTCCAACTTTGGGGGCATAAAATTTGGCGAAATTGTCACAATTGTCCCATCAGTGGAGTGGTGGTGGGAGGATGATGGACAGAGGCCATCGGAAGTTCCCAACTCTGGTTATAAAGGAAACAAAAGATTTAGTTGGCAGCAAGACTCAATGTAGCAAAAGCAAGACTAGCCACTATTATCAGAGAAAATGTTAAAACCAACATTAATTTTCAATTGTTGACTAAGAAAAACTAGTGTGAGCAGTGAAAAAAAGCATGAGCAGGACAGATAACTTCTAACGCTAGAATAACATTGTGCGCAACAGGTTTGCTTTCGGCATTCATTTTTGTTGTAACAAGATGAGAAACAGGTTTGCCTGGCTCTTATATTTCTATGTATAATCAATCATACACAGCACACAATCGCTGTTCTTTCATAAACCCAACATATAATTGTTTGTCCACGATTAGTCATATAGAATATTTATTTGGATTTTTATTACCTATATACTCAATACACAGACATATTGGCCTATAATGAAATATATCAGTCATTTCCTTCGAATCCGTATCAGAGCCATAGCTTTAAGAATGATATGGCTACACTTATGGATCTAATACCATGTTAGATTTGAGGGAAATAACAGATATATTCATTGTTAACTAACAAGCCTATATATACAATACACAAGTTCATAAGAGACCAAATCAAAGACAACACACAACTAATCTTATCCTAGCATTGTATGTCCTACTAAGAAATAACACAATAAGGCTAGTGAAAGCAAGACTATGCTGCAAATCCTATATTCATACTATGTAGTTCTGTCTCACTAACTGCAATTGTGATCCTAAAGTATCATCCTTGATGTGCCACGTCAATACCCATATCAACCCCCACTTCCTATATTTTGCTCATCCCAAAACAATATAATAAGCATGGAACCATCATAAACCTCACTGACAGTATAACAAGGCATTGACGTTATTTCAGATAAATAAAGGAAACAATAGATGCTTTACATTTTCATAGGCCAACCTAAGTGTCGACGGCTGCACCCGTCTATATTATTTATAGAATATGAGATCGTTAGTATCAGGGTATACATGAGATTGAGGTAAAGGATATGGGAGACAAGAATTTTTATACAAGTTTAGGCCCCTTAACTAATAGGTAATGGTCGGCCAAAGACAATGTTACCTTTATATATCAGTATCACACAAGTACAATGAGAAGGAGAATCTAATCTAGTCTCTGATAGTCTTGCGGCGTAAAGTTCGAGTAGGTGATCGACGGCTGGCAGTCATCAGTTTTCTCGAGTAAGAACTCGGTGAGATTAGAGGTAACTCTAGATCCCTCATGTCAACCTTTGTAACTCCAGATTAGGTTTATCTAGGTTTGCCTTGGTGTATGTTGGCTTGTCTATATCTATATTGGCTTGTATTGATATGTTTTGATGTGTCCCCTCCTCCTGAGGGTCTTGTATTTATACTCTTGGGTGTCTCCTTATCCAAGCAGAACTAGGAAACCAACTATAGATATAATCCGAGTAGTTCTTGTCGTGCCCAACTATAACTTTACTTTCCTTTCCTTACTCGGAACACCTTTTGTACATGAGGCATGCTTTCATATAAGACTTGGTATATGGTGGGGCCCATCAAGCCTAACACAAAAGTATTAGAGGTATGCCTTATCGATGACATTGACAGTAGCCCTCGACCTCAATGTAAATGATCGGACTAGCGTTCTTGACCATGTAGCTCGAAGACCGAACCTTGTCGGAATCACGAAGCTGTTCTCGGATGTCGCGCCCGAAAATTTATCCCAAATTTCTAGACTATTTTGCGTATTAATTTCCTGTCCAGGAATCAACCAGGGTACACAAAATGACAAATTAATACACAGATCCAAAGGTAAAATAAAGTATAAAATACTTTCAAAAAAGGAACTTAGTCCTTACACCCAAAAGAAACAACAGCGGAAAAAAAGACGATCCTAGCGGGACTTCAACTCCACTTCACAAGCAAACTCAACTAGGGTTTGAGCCTTGGTCCTCTAACACCGTCTTCAACTCAGAAACACTACACTTCTGAAAGGGGGAAAATTGCAAGGTTGAGTACAACCACTGTACTCAACAAGCCACACCAAGGAATACATACGTGCCAGGGAAAATAAAGAGTGGCTTGGGCTATTTTGCAGAAAAGCGGTTGCAAACATTTATCGTTTAAAAGTGTTGATGAGAAATCTTTCCCACGCGCTGGCCTGGGAGATCTGCTTAACTCCAGTGCAGGTCTGTCCTTGGCTACCTTTGATGAACTAGGCGTGCCAGTTGGTTTGATCTGTTAACCAACAAGAAATAAACAGATACATGCGTTAGGGTTAAGGTTAGACCCTACCGGATCGGTTCAGGAACAAACTTACATATAATTGCTGTCCCAAAGCATATTTGAACTAAGTGATTACGATAGATCGGCTGTGCCGAGGCAGTATAAATTACTTAATCTAAATATACATCAGGATAATAAATATATGCGTTTATAACCTAGCCGATGCTGTAGATCTAACGTGAATCGGCTAGTACTCCGATATATCTTATGAAAAGATATTAATCTGACCTAAATGCGCTAAACCTATATCAATCGGCTATCGGCTGACGCCAATAGATTGATATCGGCTTAAAACATTTAACCAGATTGAGATCTTAATATAAGAGGCAGCTTTAATATATCTAATAGTAAATAATACTAAAAGATATCTAAAACAGATAAGGCCAGCTGAAACCCCGGCACTGTCTCTAATGACAAACATCTAGCCGAATAGATCTTCATAATTCTAAGAGTGACTTAATAGGTCATGTTGATGCAGTTAAGTACAAAAAGAAGTACTAGATCTATATGAACCGATGTAAACCCCTCGAGACAGTGGATACAACATAGGAACTACTTCAACATCTAGATCTAGCTCTATCAGCTACTGTCTCCCGAGAGAAACGAGCCGATGGCAAGATAGATCTAGATATTATTCTAGATTGCATGTCGTATGTGATAACTTGCATAGAGATGTCCTAGAGCCGACATGAAGATGTTGGATATCATGGTCAATGTATATGTATAAATGAATAAAGTGTTATTCAGTTTCATGAAATAGACATCTTGTATTGATCAATAAGTATGTGACTTATTTATGAGACTTTATATGTATGAATCTATTTCTAAATGATCCCTGATCATATGTCACATTGTTGAAACAAATATGATTCTAAGATTGGCATATTTATTGATTGATGATCATGTCTCATAGATCATGGTATGGAGATATCAAATCAATATACATGGACATGTGTTAGAGAACACATTGTTGGATAGACCCACCATGAGACACTACAGGAATTAATGTGCCATTAGTTGGTCTCAGGTAGTGTTGGTACAAAGTCCTTAGACCTGAGATCATCATGGATTCCAACATGTGTAGTAGCCTACTTTGGGACTATCAAACACTATTCCGTAACTGGGTAGTTATAAAAGTAGTCTTCGGGTTTGCTATGAAACATGTAGTGGGATGTGAATGATCAAGATGGAATTTGCCTCACCTTTGGAGAGATATCTCTGGGCCCCTCGAGGTAATGGATTATGGAAGTGCATGGCCATGCCGAGTTGATTGAGGAGTCAATCAACAGACAGATAATCCAATACAGTTCGAGTGAATGGTTAAGCTATTGAAGGGATGGCACACATCTTGCCTATAGCTTAATTGGTATCGTGAGGCAAAAGGATTTGTGTACACATTACAGGTTCAGAGCCGATATTATATTCTTGTATACTATGGTGTCAATATGTGCTGCTAGGCGCCGCTATTGACGGTTGGCTGAGTTGGACTCTAGCCGACGGTCGGCTGAGTTGGACTCGAGCCGACGATCGGCCTAGTTGGACTATAGCAGAAACCATGTATACCTGAACCTACAGGGTCGCACGCTTAAGGGGATAAGAACAGGCATTCGAGTTGGACTCGGATACGGCTCGATCGGATAGGGATCCGATCGGATAGAGTCCTATGGGCTTACAAAGTCCGGCCGACCAACTCTATGAGATTCAGATAGGATCCGATTCAAAATAGAGTCCCGATGGGCCTCTAGGCCCAACCGGCAACTCTATATAAAGGGGTGAGGGGTGGAGAGCTGCAACATGGAATCGCATTGAACCGAATCAATCTGATTTGGCGCTTCAGAAGTCGGCGAGATCAATCTCCACGGAAACCATCCCCACCTTCGAGCCAAACCCTAGCCTTGCATCTTGTGCTAGCACACGGGTGTTAGGCGTTTTGTCCCCGAACGTATGGATACCGGTAGAGGCGCTGCTACGTTGCGGTGTTGTTCGTCGGCTACGAATCGACTGTGGTGGAATCGGCTACGGTCGGGCGCATTGGAGCGAGGCGCGCGAGCGTGGTCGGACAACTCAGCGAATCGGCTACTCGGTGAACCGGCTGTTCCCAGGAATCGGCTATCGGCTTGCGGGAATCAGCTGTCATCGGCCAGCACTGTTCCGGATCGGATAGCTCCTGATTGGCTATTTTTGCTGCATACTCCAATCGATAACGATCTTCGACCCTTACTTGCAAGTGTTCTTAGTTTGCGCGGTAGAAAAGTTTTCCTTATTAGCTATCGTAGCTTCCGCATACCCCTTCACCAAGTCCATGATAAGATAATATCGCGGATTTGCTACTTTTTCGAATTCCCGCGCGACTCCCATCCTATTCTGTTTTGGCTGTTAAAAAAACTCTTTATATATCGCCCGCCCGGCACCGAAACAAACCACACTGTTGCTTTTCACTCCTCAAGCCCTAACCAAAAAAACTCTCCCTCTCCCTTGGCGACCTCATCGGATCTCACCGGCGAGCACCCCTAACGCAACGATCTCCCTACGCCGATGGCATCCTCAAGCGCCCCTTCCGACGCAGTCCCCGCGGAGTACCCCGAGGTAAGTCTCTTGTCGGCTCAAACTCTTCACTTTGCGCAATCTGGTTTTTTTCCCTCTTTTTTGATTCCATTATTCCTTCTTGCGATTTGTAGCACCTATCCCACAAAATTGCAATCCCTAGCCTTCTTCATCCTGACCAGCTGTTGTTATGGCTGATTGGTAGTCTAGACCCTACTGAGTTCATCAACGCTGAAACCAATCAGATCCCCTTTAGGTTTTCTACCCCGGACTTATCTTACCGGACAGGGACCTTCAAATCCTGGCCCTCAACAGACAAATCTTGGCCATCTTGGTATGCTAGGATATCGGCTAGCAAGCAAGCCACATGGGACGAAATAGGAATCGGCCAATGCTTAGCTCTGTCTTTAGCCGACATGTCAAAGGATGAACCACTGCTATTGGTTGCTAGTTACTTTTGGTCGGACACGTTGAACGTGTTTCTCTTTAGGCAAGGGCCGATGACACCAACTCTCATGGACATAGTCATGCTAACCGGCCTGGACATAACATCGACTGTTGCCCCCTCTGATCTGAATATCAAGTGCCACCACAACTTCAAGACCAAGAGCATCGGCGGCTGGAGTGGATTCATATCAATGAACATGAGGGACGTCCCGGTCTCCGATAGGGAACATGCAGCTTTCTTGATGATGTGGTTGGAGAAACTCATTTTCTGCAGATCAAGTTGTGGGCCGACCACCAACTGGCAACATGTAGCCGAAGCATTAGTGGAGAAAAGGAAAATCCCCCTGGGGAAATACCTACTCGGCTACTTATACCAAATGTTGAACAATGTGCCGATGAAGCTGGTGCTTTGAAACAATCTATCAACACCGGAGGGCCCTGGTGGCTGCTTCAGCTATGGCTCAACTTGTACAGCTGTAAAGTTGCCAATCAGCCAAGCCTGCTTGAGGCCGATTTCCCCCTAGCCGAGCCGAAACACTGTGATGACGAGGAGATAACCACTCGACGCTGTATGTCGTATGGAGAAGCTGCTTCTTCTTACTCGGGCTCGAACCTGTTACCTGAATATTTTAAAAATTGGTTCAGCAACTTCTACAACGGGTTCCCAGCCGGCTCTACCATTTGGTTCGCTTATGATAAGTTTAGTAAATTTGAACGGCCGGACGACCTTCGGCTAGATGAAATCAATTCCCCAAAGTTTGATAAGTCGAGAGAGATCTTCACCACTGCCATCTCTCCTTGCATCCTGCCAGACGGCATCCACCAAGGAAGAAACATTTAGATGAGCTACAAATTCTACCATCCGATGGCAGCTGCAAGGCAACTTGGGTTAGGTCAATTGCCGATTGGACTGTACTACTCAGACAAAATCCAAACCAGAGGCATTATCGACGGAAGAATCATGATGCTTCGGCTGTTAAGCCTTCCAAGCCCTCCTTTTGGCAGCTTCGGGGTCATCGAGCTAGCGGTCACAAGGACAAATGCCTTCAGCTTATGGTGGGCAGAACGGAAATCACACATATTCCACCAATCGGCTTCCATGTATCTCACCACCGTTGACCCTGACATGATTCCATCGGTAAGCAATTCTTTTCCAGTCCTTTCTCCTTTATCGGCTATGATGTGCACGTCTCATCACTCACACCTCTGTTCCTACAGATGAACGATGTTTCTCCTCCTCGGGCCAGCCGATCAGGAGCGGCCATCAGTTATGGCCCTGGCGTGCTGCCAAGCGGCTGTGGGTTGGCGCCATCCATAATCGGCTTCAACGCACCGAAGGTGTCAACCCTCCTCCACGGCCAAACCCGCGAACCTCTTCGTCGACAAAAACGGGACAAGCCGTCGGCAACCGCTGCACCGGTTGCGGCGAAGAAGAAGCCTACCAAGAAGCAGAAACCAAGCCCGACCGATGATCTACCCCCCGTCGACCCGGATGTGTACGCCGTGCTTGATGAAGAGGTTTAGGACGAGGAGATGGAAAAAGCCCTTGATGACGCGCCAGCCGAATCAAGCTCCTCCGACATGTACGCTCGAACTCCGTCAGCCGATGAGGCCTCCGTGTAGAAAACACCAAGTCCACCAAAACGCCCCGTCCATCCGACACCGGTAAGCGACTTTCAATACTTTTGGTCTCCTGACTTCTCTATTCATAATCGTCTTACTATATTTTTTACATCGGCATAGGAAGAAGCTAGCCACCAAGAAGAAAACGACTCCTCTCCGTTTAGTAAGTTATCTTGACTCCACATACTCTCTCTTATTAGCCGATCTTTAACCTTGTGCCCTTTTCAGCCTCCACGTGCCCCGACACCTGCCCCCCAGGTATCAAGTGAACACACTCCGTCGGCTGCAGTTGATAGGAATGCCGATGACGAAGCTACGTCAGTTCCAGCACCAAGTAAATATTATAACTATCTTCTCCGCAATCGGCTCCGTGATCTCTATCCATGCTATAGTTGTTATTTGCCTCGCAGAGCGTAGCCGATCTCCTAGGCTTCGACTTGCCGGAGTTCATCGACCCGGTGAGGCCGCTGATAGGGCCTTGGTGCCGTTTGATGAAGACCTAAGGACCACGCTGGCCGACATCGCTAATCGGCTGGAGGGCTCATTGGATGCGCTGGTAGCCGATTGTGGTTCCGTCCGTAATCAGTTCGAAGAGATCCAAGCCAGGCTTCCAGACGAGTTGGCCGATACAATCGCGCCAGTAACCTTCCTTGAAGCGCATCGGCATAAATACGAGTGGGCAAAGCAGCGCATAGCCGATCGCCCAGAGAACAAATCACTAGCGGCGGCCATCAAATCTAACCAAGAAGAGATCATGGCGAAGAAGGCCAAGTTTGATGCGTCGAAGACAGAGACGATTGCCACACTCGATCGGCTTCGCGCGCGTCGGGACAAACTAGTGGCTGAACTCATCCAGATTGAGACCGAGATCGTGGTCCAAGAAGAATATGTGGCCGGCCTGCCGAAGGAGATAGAAGATGAACGATCAAGCATCAAGGTGGCCGTGTCCTATCTGACGGATCTAATGAAGGCGATGAAGCCACTGACCGGGACCGATGCAGCAGACGTTAAGGCGATCGAAGACATCGACGAGATCCGTCGTAAAGCGATCTTGTAATCGGCTTTCACCATCTCTTGTAACTGATTTGATCTATCTTTTGTAATCAGCTTGCCTTACTTGATCTCCACTTACTGCATGCTTGCCGATCACACTAAACTTGCTCGAAGGAAAAATTTTGAAAAATTTGCTCTATCTTCTTGATATCATATTGTATATGCCCCCTAATTTTGTTGATGGTGTTCCCAGCATTAACAAAATTATCAAATCAAATATCTTGTCGCTGTCGGCTAGGCTGAGCTGATGTAGAAAAATTAGGGGAAATTTGGCATAATATCGTCCTAAAGGTGATGCGTGCGTCACAACGCATCGGCTAACACGAATCGGCACAACCATAGCCGAATCATGAGTTGATCCATATACTTGGGTAATATTTCTTTAAATATTTACCATTCAGAGCCCTCCCAAACACTTTTCCATCCAAACCTTCTAGCATATAAGCTTCTTTAGAGACGTGTTTGTGGATCTTGAAAGGCCCTTCCCAATTCGGTGACCACTTGCCGAACTTATTATCTCTTGATCCGATCGGCAATATCAATTTCCAAACGAGTTTGCCTTCTTTAAATGATTTAGGCACAACCTTCTTGTTATAATGCCGGGCTACTCGTTCCTTATCTCTTGTTACCTTTTCCAAGGCCCTCATCCATGACAACACCAGATCTTCTGATTCATCGACCATCAGGTTGTAGTAATCATCGGTTGTAAGCTGATCTTGTAACTGAATCATTCTTGAGCTGATGATGTTTTCCCATGGCAGGACTGCTTCATGTCCATAGGCCAGTTTATATGAAGGCACTTGGATTGATCCGTGGCAAGCCATCCGATAGGCCCAAAGTGATTCGGCTAATCGGCTGTGCCACTGCTTAGGGTATTCAGCGATTTTCCTCTTTATCAGCTTGATTAGACTCTTGCTTGAGGCATCTGCCTGTCCGTTAGCCTGAGCATAATATGGCGAAGAATTGAGCAACTTGATGCCCATGCCGTTGGCAAACTGAACAAAGTTGTCCGATATGAAGATAGATCCCTGATCTGTTGTTATTGTATGAGGGACGCCAAATCGGTATATAATGTGCTCCTTAACAAACTTGATTGTGTCCTTTGAATACACCTTCTTTAAAGGAACTGCTTCCACCCATTTTGTGAAATAATCGGTTGCCACAAATATGAATTTATGTCCCTTGCTCGAGGGTGGATTGATCTGGCCGATCATGACGATTCCCGAACCTCTGAACGGCCAAGGCTTGATAGTTGGGTTCATAGCCGATGCTGGTGCCCTTTGTAGTACTTGAAACAATCCTCCAGCATCGTCGGCCAAAAATACCCTCCTCTTCGAAGTAGCCATTTCATCTTGTGAGCCGATTGATGTGTGCCGTAGATTCCTTCGTGCACCTCTCCGATTGCTACCTTGGCTTGATCGGCACTGAGGCACTTGAGCAGCACTCCATCAATCGCCCGATAGTATAAATCTTCATCGAGTAAGACATATCTCAAAGCCTTGTAGCACAATTTCCTTGAAGCCGACTAGGAGGGGTTTTGCAGATAGTTGTAGACCTCAAATCTCTAGTCATCGGCTGTCATGGTGGCAATCTCTATCTCAACATCTTTTGTCATCAGCCTATAGCCTGATGCCCCTTGAGCTAAATCATACGCTTCTGCATTCTGCTCTCTGGGGATATGTTTTAATGTTACTAGCCGAAAGCTGTCCATCAATTCTCGGCATCGTTGATAATAGACCATCAGCGCATCATTTTTGCACTCGTACTCTCCTGACAACTGGCTGATGACCAACAGTGAATCCCCCATTATTTCGATGGCGTCGGCCTCAACTTCCTTGAGAAGATGTAATCCCGTAAGCACTGCCTCGTATTCGGCTTGATTGTTTGTGGCATGGGGGTTGATTGAGAAGGCAAATTCGAAGCTTGCCCCCTTTGGTGATATGCTGACCAATCTGATACCGCATCCATTCGTGCAAACCGAGCCATCGAACGTCAAAGATCTCCACCGAGCCGATTGAACTATCTCTATGTTCTACGATGAAATCGGCTATGGCTTTTCCTTTAACTGCCCTGGGTGCCTGATATCTTAAGTCGAATTCTGTTAAAGCAAAAATCCACTTCCCAACTCGTCCTTTGAGTACTGGAGCCGATAGCATATATTTGACTACATCGGCTTTGCACACCACTGTGCATTCATTGCACAATAAATAATGCCTCAACTTTGTACATGAAAAATACAAGCAAAGACATAATTTCTCCACTGCTGAATACCTTGTCTCTGCGTCCAGTAGCCATCGGCTGCGATAAAAGATGGCCTGCTCCTTTGCTCCGATCTCTTGTATTAGGATTGAGCCGATGGACTTGTCGTCGGCTGATAGGTACAGTTTGAATGGTACCCCTTTTTGCGGAGAAATCAAGACTGGAGGTGAGCTTAAGTAATCCTTGATATTGTCCAACGATTTCTACTACTCTGCCCTCCAAGTGAATGCTTGATCGGCTTTCAGCCGAAGCAATGGTGTGAATGGCTCCATCTTTTCTGAAAGATTGACTATGAATCGCCTAACGAAGTTGATTTTGCCGATCAGAGATTGTAGTTGCTTCTTGTCCTTCGGAGGCTGTATCGTCTTGATGGCATCAATGCTCCTTGGTCTAACCTCAATCCCTTTCTCATGAACAAGAAACCCTAAAAATTGCCCGGCCGACAAGCCGAACGCGCATTTCAGTGGGTTCATCTTCACGCCATATTTCCCTGTCCGCTCCAAAACCTTTCTAAGATCGGCTCTACGATTTTTCATTTCCTTGGATTTGACAACAACATCATCAATGCAAATCTCGATCAGAGAGCCGATCATATCATGGAAAATGTAATACATGGCCCTTTGATAAGTCGCTCCAGCATTCTTCGAGCCAAACGTCATGACGACCCATTCATACAATCCGATTGCTCCTGGGCATCTGAAAGCAGTCTTGTGGATATCTTCTTCGGCCATAAAGATCTGATTATAACCTGCATTACCATCCATAAAACTTATATCTTGTGGCCAGAAGCAGCATCTACAAGCAAATCGGCTATGGGCATTGGGTATTCGTCCTTAGGGTGTAGACCCTCGTTTTTGGAATGGGAATCATTCGTGTTCATAGTACCATATCCCTAGATCGAGTAGTTTGGTACCCACGAATACAATACTAAATTACCAGGTGCAAAGTGCACGAATAGTCTTACATCAAAAGTATTACAATAATAGGCCCGAAGGCAATATCCATTACATATAGGACCTACTGGTCCGGATACAACCAAAAGCAGAATTTAGATAAGATACTTGTCGAAAGGCAGCGGCATGTCGATTGCCACAGGCAACGACCGGGGACTAAGACCTAGTAGACGCCTTCTCCTCCTTCGCCCATCTGGCAGTAAGCATAGGGGTCTTCCAGTTCTTCGTTTCCACCATCTGAATGTTTGTGCGTATAGCAAGGGTGAGTACCCAACGTACTCAGCAAGCCGACACGGAATGATGCACATGATAGGGTCATTCAAAGGATGGCTATGGTTTATTTGCACAAAGCCAATTTTCACAAATCATTTCACAAACCTAACATCTAGCCAGGTCAAGTTTTAGTTCCATAGTATATTAAGTCGGCGATGGTTCTGTCTACCATCCATCGTGATTCCAAGGATAGCTTCCCGCCTCCGGTTCGTCATGGTTTTCTGGGGAGTCCACCCCTTCTCGCAGTTCGAGAAGTTGAGTCCACCAGCACACAAAATCATTATGCATTCCCAACCCATCATTTTAAAATTTATGAGTCTAGCCATGTGAGAAACTTGTCACATCGCTCATTAACCGCGAGCACGGATATTCGAATAGATTGGTTTACTCACACTGTAGTGGATGTACACTTTACCCATACTCCGCAACTGCTCATTGAATGAGCTTTCATCCCTTCACATGGGATGGTCACGGCAAAGCCTTTCGATAACTTCGCTTTGGCAGTACCCGCTCCATGAACTTAAATTCTCTTGCACTCTAGCCGTCCTTTCCTAGCAGTGAGAGGAGTTCTGGTGCTCCCGGGGTAAGGGGAAACTCACAAAATTCTCATTCATTACTCCATACTTAGGCCGCAGTGTTATCTCGATAACCAGAACCACCTCTCCACTCAAGAACCACTATGCAGGGATACTGCCTCCGCTCGGCTATCTACTCTGCTAGGTCTATACCCATTCGAGAAGTATGGTTGTACTAGCTCGTTCCAGGTTATAAGTCTCATGGCTCGGTCCTTAATCGACCAGGGACGGTTCTTGCCTTTACAGGAATCCACCCAAATCCATCCATCCGCCCCAGTCTAAAAACATTGGTTTTATACTTTCATTTTTCTATCAAAACTATTTTCATCATGATCAAGGCAATCTGGCGCTCATGTCTCCACATGTCGTATTCCAACTACCTTCCCTAAGATAGTTGCCCAAGCATGAAGCTTCTTTGTAAAATCATGAGTATGCATGAATCTAATATAAGCATGGCTAAACATTTTACAAAAGATGTCCTTCGGTTATATCACATCGAGGGTTACAAAGATTTTATCTAAGGGTAATCAATATCAAGGCAGGGTATATCAAGCTTAGGTATTTTGTGTATAGCATGCATGTTTGAAGTTTAAATCAACATCATTTCGCAAAGTAGGATCAATATGTTCAATGGGGAGTGTTGACTTGTCTTGCTCGCACGCTTGTTGGACGGGCTCTTCACCGTAGTCAGTGCCTGCTTCCTCGGTTGCTATCCGTACGTGCAAAAAATCAATTGAATTCGATCAGAATTCAATAAAAGTACCAAGAGATCGGAAAGAACCATCAGAACGACTTCAAATATTTAGCCTAAAATTTTAATCGAGTTTGGGTGAGGGTTTTGGGATGAAATCCGATTTAAAAAGCGAGTTTGGAATTTTTAGGGTTTTCACAAAATACCGATCTAATTGATTAAGGGAATAAACTTAAAAAGGCGTTGATCAAAAAGAATTGGTCTTCAAAGTTTTGGAGGTCCGAATACCAAAATAACATATTTTTAATGTCAAAAAGAATATAGACAAACTCCGAGTAAAAACGACGCGAGAACGAGATCCCGAAATTCCTTATTTTTAATTCCAAATATGCTCAGAGAAAACACATGAGAAAACAATATATTTTTGCCCAAATATTTTCCCAAATATTTTTCCTAATTTTTCTGGATTTTTCCAAATTTTTCCCTATTTTTCTCTTTTCCTTATCTTTCTTTTTCTTTTTCTTTTTTTCTCCTTCCTTTTCTTTTTCATTTCTCTCTTTTTTTTCTTTCCTTTCCTTTCTCCTTCCTCTGTTCTGCTCGCCCTCTCTCTGTTTTGACCGGCAGCCGGCGCAAGGCGCAAGGGGGAGGGGAGAAGAGAGAGGGGGGTGTTGGCTCACCGGCAACGCGGCGGTGACGGCGGCGACGGCAGCGCAAAGTGGCGCGAGGCGAGCGACGGCGCGGGGCGCAAGGTGATGCGACGGCGTGGCGAGAAAAGAGGGAACAGGAGGAGTGTGTGGGGAAATGGAGGGCTGGCCCCCATCTTATAGCCAACCGGCGAGGGAGAGAAGGGGGTCGGCGCGGCGGCGGCGGGCGGCGTGGCACGCAGCAACGCGCAGGACGGGGCTGGGCGAGGTCGGGCGCGACACGACGTCGTGCGAGTGGGGGCCGGTACGGCGCGGCACGCGTGGCGCAAGGGCGCGGGGGGGCGTGCGCGGGCGGCGCGCGGTGTGGCCGACGCGGCGAGCGCAGCGCGCGGCACGGGTGGGGGCGATGCAGCGCGGCGCGGGCACGGCACGGGCGGCGGGGTCCGAATGCGGGCGCGGCACATGGCGCGCGTGGGTGGCAGGGGTCCGGGCGTGGGCGCGGCACGTGGCGCGCGCGGCGGCGGGGTCCGGCGCGGGAGCGGCGCGTGGCGCGCGTGGGCGGCGCGGTCCGGCGCGGCGAGCGGGCACGCGACGCGAGGGTGGGGGCCGGGCGCGGCGTGACGCGTGGCGCGCGTGCGGGCAGGTCGCGCATATGGCGGTACGGCGTCGAACACGTGTAGCGCAATGAACAGTGCCAATTTCTAATTTCCGATTTAATTTCCTATTTTCCCATTTCTTTTTCCTTTTACCTCTAAAATTTAAAATAAAATCTAGCACACCCAAAATTAAGTTGTAAAATGTGTTTTCAACCTTTTCACCCACTTTTATTATTTTAAAAATATATTTTACATATTTAATTTAATTCTTTTTCTAAATTCAAGGAAATGTGACTTTAATTCAAAAATAATTTTCTAAACCTCATATATATCCTCTTAAAAATATTTTATCACTCATTTTGCTTACTAATTAACATTACTCCACCATAAAAATAATGTTTTGAACCAAAGTATATCTTTACAGTATATTTTGTAAATCTACCTTTCTTTTCGATTTTATATTAAAATTCCCAACTCTATACTTCAAAATTTTTCTCCCCACGGAAATTCAAATCATTTGTTTTTTTCTCAAACCTCAAGATGAATCACTCTCTTTATAAATTTTATGCAACAAAGCCAGCAAATAAGAAGCAATAAACACGATGAGAAGAAATAAGCCAAAAGTTTTTGTGAGTTCCGATTTTTAATTCCCAGTTTCAAATTCTTCAATTTTCAGGGTGTTACATAGGGGTAGCTTTGTTGAGGTCCCTCAAATCAATGCACACCCTAAGTTTACCATTCTTCATTACTGGAACAATATTTGAAACCCACTCTGCATATCGGCAAGGCCGAATGAATGCAGCATTGTATAGCCGAGTGATTTCGGCTTTGATCGCATCATACATATCGGCCTTAAACCTCCTATGAGGCTGTTTGTACGGCCGATACTCCGTCTTGATAGGCAGCCGATGCACAACAATAGACGGGCTAAGACCAGGCATCTCAAAATACTCCCAAGCAAAACAATCTCTATATTCCTTTAATAAATCCATAAGCTAGGATCTACACCGAGAAGACAAATTTTTACTAATGTATGTTGGCCTAGGCCTATCTCCAGGACCTATATCGATTTCTTCTATCTTGTCAGGCGACATAAAACCTTGCCCAAGCTTACCATCGTCGCCGTCCTTGGCGTCCTTGCCGTAGATGTTCGAGCCCTCCGCGACGCCCTCAAAGTAATAATTGAGGTTCTTCGTCTCCAATAGGCTGTGTGGCAGAATTAGACACCTTTAGAAAATCGGCTTGCCAGATTTTGCCGGACAGACAATCAATATCGTCGATTTTCCAAAGTGCCAAATCGGCATTAGCAACGCTCACTGACCTATTGGCTGGCACGATTTCAATCTTGTCGCCTTGCCATTGGATCAGACTTTGGTGCATTCTGGAAGGGACGCAGCAGTTCGCATGGATCCAGTCCCTCCCAAGTAGCTAGCTGTAAGATCCCTTCCCATCGATGACAAAGAATGTTGTGGGTATGGTTTTGCTACCGATGGTTAGCTCGATGTTGAGCATGCCCTTGGCCTCCGATGGGTTGCCACCGAAGTCTTTGAGCACCATGTTCATCTTGATTAGATCTTCGGCTCCATTGCACAGTTTTCTAAAAGTGGCATAGAGCATGAGGTTGACTGCTGCCCCTCCATCGACTTCCCGTTAACGAACCCTTTCACGTACAGTGGTTTGAGGTGCCGATTGTTAGTCCCCTCTGGTTTTTCAAAAATGGCTTGTTCTAGAGAGAATGCTAGTTTTGCAAAGGCGTCTTCGACACTATCTGCAACGGCCTCTGTGGCGCCGAATTCGGCTGGCAATATGAAAACCATGTTGATCGATGCAGTGGCTTTCCCTTTTCCTTTAGCCGCCCTTCTGGCTTGGTCGGCTGCGCTCTCGTCGGCTGGGGTGTTCTTCTTCTCGGGGCGCCACTGTTTCCTGCCCTGCCGACGTTGTTGATGCTGAATCATCTGTTGGACCTCTTCTTCCTGCCCTTCGCTTTTCAGCCTCTAAATTCTTCTCTTCTGTGTTTTAGTGAAGAGGTCAGAAGGACACCATTGTGAGTTAGCCGATTGCTCATCTTCGGCTTCTTCTTCATGGTATTCATCTTCGTCTTTGTCTTCGAAGAAGTCTTGGTGGATCGGCCCAAGCCGATCATGTACCGATTGCCGCCTCTGGTCAAGCTGCACAGCCCTAGGAACAAATTGGGCAGGGCTTTGCATTAGCGGATCCCTGTATTCGTCTTCACGATATTCACTGCAGGCCGGGCAATTGTCTATTGTCGGCAGCCTCATCCCTGATTCCCAGCAGAATCGGAAAAACTCGCACCGCCAGTGCGGGTCGCAGTCATTGTGGTGTCTGATAACTCGGAGGCCCCTCACCTCAGGTTCCCTAATGTACGGCTTGCCGCGTTGGGCCTCCTCTTCTGGCCAAAACCACTGCTAGAAATGGCGTTGGCTACCCATGCGAATCAGCCGCCGATCGACCGATCGGCCGGTTGGATGCACCATGTTGACTGGTGCATCTTGATCTCCAGTCAGCTTTTTCTCCGCCTTGGCCCCCTTGAGAGTTTCAGCTAAGATGTACGTCATTCTGTTCTGCCGATCAGCTCGCCTGGGGCCAGCCTGGACCATGTTGACCGGGAAGGGATTGCCGTCGACTTTCATCGGCTGAGGTGAATCAGCAAACTTGAGCTTCCCCGCTTCGATAGCCGACTGAAAACCTTGCAGTTGTTAGAGCTATGGGAGGTGGAGTTGTACCACTTACAGTACTTCTTCTTTTTGAGTTCGTCAGCCGATGGGATCGTATGGTTATCCGGGAGCTGAATTTGCTTCTCCTTCAGCAATAAGTCAAAAATCCTATTGGCCTTGGTGATGTCGAAGTCATACTTTTCCTCCTTAGCCGTTTTCAGCAGCCATTGGCAGACGATGGCCTTTTTATTTTTGGTCCATTCGGCTGCAGCAACCTCTGCGTCATCGTCACTTTTTTCTGAGTCAGTCTCGATGATGACATGGGCAACCTTCTTGACGGCCTTCCTTGATCCCTGGAATCTTTGCTCGTGGGCCGTCACCCTCTGCTCCAGATAGGCCAAGCTGTCGAAGTCTTGAGCAGAAAACCTTTCACGGATCGGCGGCAACAGTCCATGAAAGGCCAAATCGGCTAACAGGGAATCGGACAGCACCAGGATATAGCAGCGGTTTCTCATCTCTCTGAATCTTTGAATGTAGTCCTGAACCGACTCCTCATGCTTCTACCTAATGCTTGTCAGGTCCGACAACTTCATCTCATGGTTGTCGGTGTAGAACTAGTTGTGGAATTTTTTCTCGAGATCGGCCCAGCTCTGGATGGAATTGTAAGGCAGTGAAGAAAACCATGTAAAGGCCGATCCCGATAGCGAGAGCGGGAATAAGTGAACCCTCAGGGCGTCTGTAGCCGATGCCTCCCCGCATTGCGCCAGGAATCGGCTAACGTGTTTGTATGTACAAGTATTGTCCTGCCCAGAGAACTTGGAGAAATTTGGGACTTTGTATCGGTTGGGTAGTGGCACTCTCGCAAAATGTTCTGGGTATGGATACCGATACATATTACGAGAATCTTTTGGTTTGAGGCCGAATTGATCACGCATGACGTCGGCAATCAGATCGGCCCAGGTCCTGTTATCTTGGGCTTGCTGTATCAGCTCATATTGATCGTATTGCACGGGTGCTTGCCGATACTGAGGTAGCGGTGTCTGCGGCTGGTAATGTTGGTCATGCTAGCCTCCCTGGTACTAATATTGAGCTGGGTCAACGGTGGGAGGCAGCCGATTCACCGGCGGTGGTGATTGGTCAGAGAAGAGCCGATGGCCGTCGGCATTATATTGTGCCCCTTGAATGAGATTGGCGGCAGGTTCTTGCTGCCGATTGAAGTCGAACATGCCAGCTAGTTGTTCCTGGGAAGGAGGTTGCTACCGGTTCATAACGACGGGCGGTGGCCTTGAAGCCGATGCAGATGCATTCGGCTGACTGAGGACCCCTCCTGGTGGCCCCGGCATTACTGGTGGTGGCATCGGCTGGTTCTGGGATGCCAAAACCCTGTAGTTGGGGAACTGGCCATCAGTGAAATAAGTCGGCCCCCGCTGCAGTTGATCGGCAATCTTCGAGTCGACCACAGTGGCAATCATGTTGTTGAGGGTGTTGACGAGGATGCCACTCTGATTAACGAGAGCGTGGTGCACAGTCGAGTCGATTCGGTCTTGCAAATGTGCAGTCCTGAATCGTCTTGTTCTTGCTTTGGCTCCTCCATCTTATGTTTTCCTTTTGTATCGTCTGAGGAGGATGCCTTGAAGTCAGCTATGCCGAATTTGTACTTCTGGTGGACGGCCCTAGACCTGGTCTAGGCAAAAGATTGTCGATAGTTGGCCTGCAGTTCTTCCCCATCTTCTTGTAGTCAGCTAATTGCTCAGCCGACAATTGTTCCATCTTGACAGGAACCATGTTTTCCTCACTGATCTCGGGGCTCTTGATGTTAACCATCACGTCGACTTTGTTACCACATTCTAGCCGAGTTGATGGTCCCATCGGGCATGCCAAGAAGCGTGTTGATGAGAAATCTTTCCCATGCGCGGGCCTGAGAGATCTGCTTAACTCCAGTGCAGGTCCGTCCATGGCTACCTTTGATGAACTAGGCGTGCCAGTTGGTTTGATCTGTTAACCAACAAGAAATAAACAGATACATGTGCTAGGCTTAAGGTTAGACCCTACCGGATCGGCTCAAGGAACCAACTTACATATAATTGTTATCCCAAAGCATATTTGAACTAAGTGATTAGGATAGATCGGCTGCGCCGAGACAGTATAAATCACTTAATCTAAATATACATCAGGATAATAAATATATGTGTTTATAACCTAGCCGATCCTGTAGATCTAACGTGAATCGGCTAGTACTCCGATATATATTATGAAAAGATATTAATCTGACCTAAATGCGCTAAACCTAGATCAATCGGCTGTCGGCTGACGCCAATAGATTGATATCGGGCGTAAAGCATTTAACCAGATTGAGATCTTAATATAAGAGGCAGCTTTAATATATCTAATAGTAAATAATGCTAAAAGATAACTAAAATAGATAAGGCCGACTGAAATCCCGGCACTGTCTCTAATGACAAACATCTAGCCAAATAGATCTTAATAATTCTAAGAGCGACTTAATAGGTCATGGTGATGCAGCATTAAGTACAAAAAGAAGTACTATATCTATATGAACCGATGTAAACCCCTCGAGACGGTGGATGCAGCATAGGAACTAGTTCAACATCTAGATCTAGTTTTATCAACTACTGTCTCCCGAGAGAAACAAGCCGATGGCAAGATAGATCTAGATATTACTCTAGATTACATGTCGTATATGATAACTTGCGCAGTTCATAACATTAAAACTAGAGTATCATGACGATGTAAGCACTAATTTCAACGATACAAACCACTAACGACAAGTAATTACCTAACTTGGAGATCAAGATCGATGCAGCTCAAAGCGAGATGAAGAACTCGTCTAAAATAAAAAGATTTGACGATGCGCCGAGTTTGTATTGATGTGTGTTATTATTACAAAGAGCCCTCGGGTCTTATTTATACCCAGAAATAACAATATCCGTGTAAGACACGGTTTCTATCTTATCTACTATTTAAAATACGACAATATCTTGGGATACAACCCCAATGTCGTATCACAAAAGGAATATCTATACAAATCCCTATTTTTCAGATACAATTGCCGTTACAGGAATCTATCCATAGATGGCAATATCTTTACAAACACTTGGGAACCGAATCTTCCTTTTATCTTCAAGCTTCTTTATCGGAAACTGTTCCATCTTCTTCTCTGAGAGGAATTGGCTATCGGCTGTCCCTATCTAATTCGGCCTCAGCCGACTAGTCTCCCAGCCAATTTAATCATGGCCGATGCAGCCTCTGTTTCTCCGTAGATCACTTTCCCGATCCGATTCCACTTCAATTTCAACCTTGAACTTAGGGATTTGGATACCAAATTTGGTTGTTAATAAAAAGTAGTAAATAGTTGAGTATTTAAAGCAATATTGAATCTTCACTGAACAACGTTGTCCCACGTTGAACAGGTCCAACCATTCCACTTGAACTAAACCAGTTCCATTAAGTCCGATTATTAAAGGTGAGACTAATCACGGTGAATCTGGTTGATCGCCCATAACCGTAGGCATGGCTATTTGAATAGTTTTACTCTGATCAAAGGTACGCAACTTTACCCACAAGACACGATTCCACACATGTTACCATGCTCGAAGTATCGCCACGATGCTGCAAAGATAGAAATTGTGACAAGACCTTTCGCATAACTCCCCCTAGCAAATCGTACCACACCAAGGTTTCGCCCCCACTCCCATCAGGGCAGTGGGTAGCCCCCGAGTGCCGCGGTGAATCCGGCAGCCGATCAACCGGTTTAACCCTGGCTGACGCAACCCCATCATGCCCACCCTTGCCAGGGAACATCGGCTAGAGGAAAGCTACACTACAAGTCCAGCAGTTGCCCATTCTTGCTTGTGGTAAGCACTGTAAGTCCTTCAGGGTTTCCCATGAACCGGTCCTTAATTACCATGGGTGCGACAAACAAAACCATGCACTCACAACCCACCATGAAGTCATATTTTAGTTGAAAGAATTATGAGCAATAAGACAGGGCCAGGTGTTTCGAGCTTGCAGCTCATCTAAAACTATGTGTAGATTGTGTAATTATCCCATTTAGTGAGCTAGTGGTAATTAAGCATGACTAAGCATATAATTCTAGCAAAAGTCAACAACAGTGACTAAAGCTAATCAATTTATCACCCATGTTTGACAAAGGAGTGGATAACAAGTAAATAGGCATAAGCAAACATATAGGTGATTCCATAATCCCATGTGATTAACAAAACATGCATTTTATTTACAAATAGTAAAACATTTATAAAATAAGTTCAATATGCTTCAAGGAAAGTGTGACTTGCCTTGCTTCTTCAAACAGTCTTCTGGATTGTTTTCCTTACAAGCGCGAACTCCGCAAACGGCGGAATCTACACGTTGCACGCCAAAAGAGAAAGAACCCTAATAAAAACCAAATAAATAGTACATGTAAAGTAAACAAACATGTAGAGCTCAATTTTAGATGGATTTTGCAATTTGAATGGCCCAATTTGGAGTTCGTATGGATTATATATGAATTTTAGAAGTTTTGGACCATTTAAATGAATTATGAAAATTAAAATGATTTATGGTGCAATTATTAATTAATTTTCAATGGAAAAAGGATCGGGTGATACCAGCGAACCGAGGGCTGATGTTAGCGACGAGAGCTAACATCGGCCGACGCGGCGGCTAGCGGGCGCGATCCATGGCGGTCCACCGTGGACCAAGTCCACGACGGTCCACAATGGGCGCGCCACGTCGCACACATGTGGCGCCGACGTGGCAGCCACGTGGCATCCACGCGGTAGCCATGTGGGTGGCTGGATGGACGGCCCTGATCTATCGCTCGGCAGTTCAGACGGCGGGGAAGCAAGGGGGCGGCGACGACTGCTGGCCGGTCGGCCGGGCAACATGGCGGCGGCACGCGCACCCGATGGCCGCCGTCGGTGGCCATCGGTGCGGCGGCAATCATGGAGAGCGGCGAAGGAGAAAAAGGGGAAATGGCTTACCGAGCGCGGGCGAAAAATGGGCGGCATGGACCAACAGCGGCTAGCGGGGACGGCGGCCGGCGCTCGGGCGCACGGCAGCATGGTGCTGCGGTGGCTTCCGGAGGCGGCGGAGGGGATGCTAGGGGGAGGAGAGGTGCGATGGATCCAGAGCGCATGACGGCGACACTCGGGGAGCGGCGCGCCGACGGGGAGCGACGGTCGAAGGTGAACGGCATGGCGGTGGCTTGGGGAGCACGACGGGGAGGGGTTCCGGCGATGGCCCGAGAGCGGGGAGTCGCGGGCGGGGCATGGCAGGACGCGGCGAAGGCGACGGTGGGCTCGTTGCGTGGCGACAGTGCTTGGGATGGCGGTGGCGCACGGCCGGAGAGGCTGCGGTGAGCGGCGGAACGAGGAAAGCATGGGGAGGGCAAGAGGAAGCACGGCGAGCTTAGGAGATTTGGGAAACTAGATACAAGCTCACGGGGAGGGGAAATTTACAGGCATGGGGCTCGGATTCGGTCGAGTGCGAGCGGATTTTGCGGCGGAGGCAGTTCGATCGACAGTGGAAATGTCGGGCGGCGCATAAGGTGGATCCGACCATTTTTGACCGTGGCACGAGTGGGGCGAGGCGACAAAAACGGGCGGTGGTTGCGACGACACGGGCGTGCGGAGGGGAGGGCGCGGAATGGTGCAGGAGAAGCGGCGGCGCGGGCACGGTGGCGTGGATTTGGCGGCGGCATGCGCGGCGCGAGGAGGTTAGGGACAGCGCTAGCAGGTTATTTGTATTATTAAAATTATTTCTGGAGCTCCAAAATTTCACGAAAAATTTCACAGAATACTTTACGGCAAGGAGAATATTTCAAAAATATTTCCAACCATGATTTTTAAAGGAAAATTTAATTTCCTTATTACTTTCACTTGATTAATTTACTTTTAGTTTTATTTCATTTCTAGGAAATGAATTATTAAATGATTGTTAATCCCGAACGAAAATTAGGGCATGATATCGGATGTAATTCTCTAAAATTCATTTTTCTTATCCATCACAGAGAACGTGACCATAATTGAATTTGGATTGACATCAGAAAATAGCATCTCGACGGGTAAAGTATCACTTTGTTTAATCTTTCCTTCTTTTGTTGTACTCTGCGATGCAGAGCACTATCTTTAGCCGTATTACATAGGTTTTCAATCCCATACAAGATATGTGACCATGTTGCAGTGTTATCGTTCTAGATTTTTTTTTGTAATTGGCACAAAGTGCGATCACTAGACAACTCTACGACTATGCTCCGTTTCTTATATGTAGAGAAACTTGAAGTTACCGGTGTCCATCTAGTCGAAATAAATTCTGACTACCAGGCCTTGGGACCAGTATATTTCTTTTGCTCTTTTATCTGACTTTCCTAAAATCAAGTTCTTAGAACAAAAACTGTCAGATAGAAAGTCCCCGAGCGAACGCTCAGGAGTAATCATTATAGAAATTGAAAATATTAAAAATTAATTATATCTATGTGACAATAAACGAGTACTCTCGCCAAAGTTGCCCTCAGCTAAATGGAATTGTGTACTCTTCCTAGCCCACAGCTGGTTTTATGAAACAATTTCTACAAAAGCAGCTCGAATCTCATAACAAACTAAGATGAAGAAACAAATTCTTAGCCCTTGGCCATAATGTTGGGAAAACCAATTCCTGATTACACTGTCAGTTAATACGTTATAGATGGGTACTCTTATACGATGATATCTTACATGATCTTTTAACCCTTTGGTCCCCGACTAATTTGTCAACGCCAGGCATCCCTTCCCAAGTGACTAAGACTCATAAATTAGTCGGAGTAACGTAACAGGACGATAGGAAACGACTCCAACCAGTAGCGATATGAGGAAAAGGGATAAACAGACAAATATTGCACATTTGACATGAATAAAAAGTTACATAGATTAATGCATGGAGATGATAGGATTACTACACACATTGGTCGAGCGAGGACCAGGTGTATAGTCGTACCTCGACCACTCCTAGAGATGGTGGGATCACTACCACGATGATCGAGGACCAAGTGTGTATTCATACCTCAGCCACTCGTAGAGATGGTGGGGGTCACTACCACGCTGGTCGAGGACCAAATGTGTAGTCATACCTCGACCACTTGTAGTGGTCGTGGGAGGATCGCTACCACGCTGGTTGAGGACCAGGTTTGTAGTCGTACCTTGACCACTCGTAGAGATGGTGGGATCACTACCACGCTAGTCAAGGACCAGGTGTGTAGTCGTACCTTGACCACTTGTAGAGGAATCGTAGAAGTGGTGGGAGGACCGCCTACCATGCTGGTCGAGGAACAGGTGTGTAGTCGTACCTCGACACTCGTAGAGGTCATGAGAGGATCATTACCACGTTGGTCGAGGACCAGACATGTAGTTGTACCTTGACCACTCATAGAGGCGGTGGGAGGATCGCTACGGGGATTGCTACCATGATGGTCAAGGACCAGATGTGTAGTCGTACCTCGACCACTCATAGAGACGCTTGAGTCGGTTATTTGATGTGCATCTCATGTGGCCAATATGACTTCAGATACTTTTTAACCAACTTACAAGCATATTGGACGTCCGTTCGGGTGATCAAGCCAACAACGTTCATGAGGAAACGGTTCGTAGCAACTGTTAGTGATATGCCCTAGAGGCAACATGGAGATCTTGGATATCATGGTCAATGTTTATGAACAAATGAATAAAGTGTTATTCAGTTTTATGAAATAGACATCTTGTATCGATCAATAAGTATGTGACTTGTTTATGAGACTCTATATGTATGAATCTATTTCTAAATGATCCCTGATCATATATCATATTATTGGAACTAATATGATTCTAAGATCGACATGTTTATTGATTGATGACCATGTCTTATAGATCATTGTATGGAGATACCAAATCAATAAATATGGACACATGTTAGAGAACATGTTGTTGGATAGACCCACCATGAGACACTACAGGAATTATTGTGCCATTAGTTGGTCTCAGGTAGTGTTGGTACAAAGTCCTTAGACCTGAGATCATCATGGATTTCAACATGTGTAGTAGCCTACTTTGGGACTACCAAACGTTATTTCGTAACTGGGTGGTTATAAAAGTAGTCTTTGGATTTGCTATGAAACATGTAGTGGAATGTAAATGATCAAGATGGAATTTGCCCCTCCTTTGCAAACATACTGATGTATGTGGACCAATGAGCTCAACGGCCAGAGGAGGTTATCAGTACTTTATTACCTTTACCGATGACTTTAGTAGATATGGTTATATCTACTTAATGAGGCATAAGTCCGAATCCTTTGAAAGGTTCAAAGAATTCCAGAATGAAGTACAAAATCATTTTGGGAAAACAATCAAGTTTCTATGATCAGATCATGGAGGGGAATACTTGAGCCAAGAGTTTGGTAATCATCTGAAAGATTGTGGAATTGTTCCACAGTTGACTCCGTCAGGAACTCCACAATGGAATGGGGTGTCCGAGCGGAGAAATCGCACCTTGTTGGACATGGTGCGATCCATGATGAGTCAAAGTGATCTTCCGTTATCCTTCTGGGGATATGCTCTTGAAACAGTTGCGTTCACACTAAATAGAGTTCCATCTAAGTCAGTTGAAAAGACACCATATGAGATATGGACAGGGCGACCCCCTAGTTTGTCTTTTCTCAAAATTTGGGGATGTGAAGCTTATGTAAAACGTTTACAGTCCGACAAGCTCACACCCAAGTCTGACAAGTGCTTCTTTGTGGGATATCCTAAAGAAACTAAGGGATATTACTTCCGGGAACAAGGCAAATTGTTTGTCGCCCGACACGATGTCTTCTTGGAGAAAGAGTTTCTTTCAAGAAGGGTTAGTGGGAGCAGGGTGCATCTTGAAGAATTTCAAGAAACACCAGAAAATGTTTCAGCTACCACGGAACCACAGCAGGAGGAACAAAATGTTATGTCACCTGTTGTAGATACACCTGTCCCACGGAGGTTTGAAAGATCACGTCATGTGCCTGACAAGTACACAAGTGCGGAACAACATGATATATTGTTGTTAGACAATGATGAGCCTAAGACCTATGAGGAAGCGATGGTGGGACTCGATTCCAACAAATGGCTTGGAGCCATGAAATCCAAAATAGAATCCATGTATGATAATCAAGTTTGGAACTGGTTGATCCACCTGATGGTGTCAAAACCATTGAGTGCAAATGGGTTTTTAATAAAAAGGCCGACATGGATGGAAATGTTCATATCTATAAGGCGCGAAAGGTGGCGAAAGGTTTTAAACAGATTCAAGGTGTTGATTATGATGAAACCTTCTCGCCCGTTGCAATGCTTAAGTCTATTCGGATTATTCTAACGATTGCTGCACATTTCGATTATGAGATATGGCAGATGGATGTCAAAATGGCTTCCTAAATGGAAACCTAAGAGAGGATGTATACATGATACAACCTGAGGGTTTTGTCGATCCACAATCGCCTGGAAAGATATGCAACCTACAGAAATCCATTTATGGATTGAAGCAAGCATCTCGGAGTTGGAATATTCATTTTGATGAAGTAATCAAAGGGTTGATTTCATCAAAAATGAAGAGGAGGCATGTGTTTACAAAAAGGTCAGTGGGAGCGCAATTGTATTTCTAATCTTATATGTGGATGACATATTGTTGATTGGAAATGATATCCCTATGCTAGAATCCGTCAAGTCTTCATTGAAAAATAGTTTTTCCATGAAAGACTTAGGGGAGGCAGCATACATATTGGTCATTCGGATCTATAGAGATAGATCCAAGAGGCTAATTGGATTAAGCCAAAGTACATACATTGACAAGGTGTTGAAAAGGTTCAACATGCACGATTCCAAGAAAGGTTTCTTGCCCATGTCACATGGCATTAATCTTAGCAAGAATCAGTGTCCAAGGACACATGATGAGCGGAATAAGATGGGTATGGTTTCATATGCTTCAGCAATTGGATCCATCATGTATGTCATGCTTTGTGCACGTCCAGATGTCTCGTACGCTTTGAGTGCTATGAGCAGATATCAGTCAGATCCAGGTGAAGGTCACTGGACTACTGTAAAGAATATCGTTAAGTACTTGAGAAGAACTAAGGATATGTTCCTAGTCTATGGAGGTGAAGAAGAGCTTGTTGTAAGTGGTTACACCGACGCTAGCTTCCAAACGGACAAAGATGATAATAGATCACAATCTGGGTTCGTGTTCTGCCTGAACGGAGGCGCACTCAGCTGGAAGAGTTCCAAGCAGGATACTATTACTGGTTCTACAACAGAAGCCGAGTACATTGCTTCGGAAATTTGTTTCTGAGCTGGGTGTGATGACCAGTGCAACTGGTCCAATGTCTCTCTATTGTGATAATAGTGGAGCCATTGCGCAAGCCAAGGAGCCGAGGTCACATCAGAAGTCCAAAAACACATACTTTGGCGATATCATCTCATCCGCGAGATTGTGGACAGAGGTGATGTCAAGATATGCAAAGTGCACACGGATCTCAACATTGTCGATCCGTTGACAAAACCTCTCCCTCAGCCGAAACATGAGGCGCACACAAGAGCAATGGGTATTAGATACTTACATGATTGACTCTAGTGCAAGTGGGAGACTAATAGTGATATGCCGTAGAGGCAACATGGAGATGTGGGATATCATGGTCAATGTTTATGTACAAATGAATAAAGTGTTATTCAGTTTCATGAAATAGACATCTTTTATCGATCAATAAGTATGTGACTTGTTTATGAGACTCTATATGTATGAATCTATTTCTAAATTATCCCTGATCATATATCATATTATTGGAACTAATATGGTTCTAAGATGGGCATGTTTATTGATTGATGACCATGTCTTATAGATCATTGTATGGAGATACCAAATCAATAAATATGGACACATGTTAGAGAACATGTTGTTGGATAGACCCACCATGAGACACTACAGGAATTATTGTGCCATTAGTTGGTCTCAGGTAGTGTTGGTACAAAGTCCTTAGACCTGAGATCATCATGGATTCCAACATGTGTAGTAGTCTACTTTGGGACTACCAAACGCTGTTCCGTAATTGGGTAGTTATAAAAGTAGTTTTTGGATTTGCTATGAAACATGTAGTGGAATGTAAATGATCAAGATGGAATTTGCCCCTCCTTTGGAGAGATATCTCTGGGCCCCTCGAGGTAATGGATTATGGAAGTGCATGGCCATGCCGAGTTGATTGAGGAGTCAATCAACAGACAGATAATCCAATACGGTTTGAGTGAATGGTTAAGCTATTGAAGGGATGGCACACATCCTGCCTATAGCTTAATTGGTATCGTGAGGCAAAGGGATTTGTGTACACATTACAGGTTTAGAGCCGATATTATATTCTTGTATACAATGGTGTCAATATGTGCTGCTAGGCTTCGCTGTTGACAAATTGGTTGAGTTGGACTCGAGCCGAAACTGAGTGTACCTGAACCTAGAGGGTCTCACGCTTAAGGGGATAAGAACAAGCATTCGATTTGGACTCGGATACGGCTCGATCGGATAAGGATCCAAACGGATAGAGTCCTATTGGCTTACGACGTATGGGTGGCCAACTCTGTGAATTCGGATAGGATCCGATTCGAAATAGAGTCCCGATCAGCCACTAGACCCAGTCGGCCAACTCTATATAAAGGGGCGAGGGGTGGAGAGTTGCGGGATCGATTTGCATTGGATTGCATTGGATCGAATTGAACTGAACGCAACAGAAGTCGGCGAGTTCAAGATCTCCACGGAAACCGTCCCCACTTCCGAGCCAAACCCTAGCCTTGTATCTTGTACTAGCACACGGGTGTTAGGCGTTCAATCCCCGGACGTGTGGATACCGGTCGAGGAGCTGCTACATTGCGGTGCTATTCGTCGGCTACGAATCAGCTACGGCGCATCGGAGCAAGGCGGCTGCGGTGCATCGGTAGCGCGAGCGTGTTTCGGCAAATCGGCAAATCGGCTGCGGCAGATCAGCTGTAGAATCGGCGCGTCGGCTACGGCGGATCGGCTGTCGACTCAAGGTATCGGTTGTCAGCGAATTGGCTGTGATCGGCTGGCACTATTCCGAATCAGATAGCTCCTGATTGGCTATTTCTGCTGCACTCTACTCCAATCGGTAACGATCTATCGACCCTTACTTGCAAGTGTTCCTGGTTTGCACGGTATAAAAGTTTTTGTTTTAGCTATCGTAGCTTCCGCGTAACCTTTCAGCAACCTCTTCACAAACATATCGGATGCGACCAATACTAGATGTGAGATAGGCCGTCAGTTTTTGTTAGTAGGTTTGGTTTGACAATTCTGCATTTGTTCGACAACGTTCTCAATAATGGTTGTACCCGACCTCTGTCTACTAGGGTCCTTGGTGTCCAAGTGGACGCTAGATTATTTCCTGAAAAATATTTTTCTAGAAGACAATATATATAACAAAGAATATCGAGCATGTATTGAGAAAACTGTATAAACCTTCTAATATTGTCAGGATATAAATAGTGGATTTAGCTTGAATAATAGATACTATATTTACCATAGACAAGCATGATTTATACTGAAAAATAGAACAAGCCCACAGTATGAGGCTGTAGTCGACCTAATATAGAAAATGCTCGCACAATAGATATTGCATAAAACACATGCTCTAGGTAAACATAATAGGTATGGTAAATTGTATATAAAATATTGCGTACCTTTACATATATATACCGGATGTATCTACGAAATTAGTAGATTAATTTAAAAATTAATCTTAGCAATTACCTTGGTTTATATGTACTTGAAGTAGAATGCATATCCGCAAATCCATGTGCTTATTGATCTCCATGTACACGGTCCCATGTATCAATTTGTCATACAACTGAATATGCATGCACATGTACAACATGATCGTGTGTGACTCCAACTCGGGTATGTCATGAGTGCATTTGTTGCCCAGTTGAGTCCTGAAAAAAATTTGGTCTTGGTCAGGGTATTCCATCTCGGCCGTTGTCATCCAACGCGACAACATGGCATATCAGAAGACCTTGTGAATTAGATAGAAACAGACCGAGCGATATTTCTATACGGAACGACAATTTGGTCGATGTGTAGCATCGTAGCTGACTAGTTTGATCTAGTCAAATTTTGGCGGCGACGTCAGTTCAGGAATAGTCGGTCCATATGAAAGCCTCACAATAGACAATATTGAACCATTGTTCTCTGCTGTCGGAGCATGGAACCCCGATAACATGGAGGCGAGGACCCTCCCCCTTTGAAATTCGGCCAAGGGGCAAGTAGAGTTTGAGTCACCCTCAGGGATCAGATGGACACAGATAGTTATACAAGTTCGGGCCGCACAGATACGTACCACTCAACTCCTGTGTGTTGTAGGTTATTTGTGAGGAGCTTGAATTACAATGAGATATGGATCTTGTGTGAGCTATAACTGTTAGGAATCCAACCCTCTATCCATCAAGAAAAGTCCACAGTGCCAACACATGAATACAGGAGCGGGCCCCGCTCCAAAGTGTTGGGTATGCTTAGTCTTGTCGATGTCCCCTATGACAAGCTGGCTGGATGTGGACAGCTTCACTCTCTGGTCGACACATGACATAGGAGCTGGGTGATCTCCGCCCGGTCACCATGGGACACACCAGTCTGTTCTTGCGAGGTGGCAAAATGGAACACATTGGGGCGATGTGGGCATGACACGTCACGCTCCTCCTATTCCTCTGGCGTACCTAGGTGCATAGGAGGCCGCATGCAGCACCACATTCTTGAGATGTAGGCGGGTGAGTTGTTCTTCAACTGTCTCCCTCCTGTAACAGAAATCGATGTTGGGTTAGAGTTAAGCCCCCGAACCCACCTAGTAAGGCGGAGAAATCCCAAAAGTGTGCCCGGGGTAATGAGGTGTGCTCAGGCTCCCGCCTCGAGCCCCTAGCCACCTATACTTCGCCCTGCGCAGCCTCTGCTTCTCATAGCAACCGTCTACCCAAGGCCTATTCCATGTCCAGGGCCCTCAGGTGGACTGGGGGCCCCACGCACACCCCCTTTACTTTTTTACAATATGTTTTGTTAATTTGGATGAGCCTCTCGAAGATATCAAGATAAAGGGGTTCATGATGGACATGGTCTCGAAGGGGTTGCTGACGCCAAGATATATCAACTTCAGCACCATAAAGATATAAATCTTGTATGTCTCCACATTCTTCTTGAAACCTTGAAGATGTAGATCTTGTAGGTCTCTACTCTTTTTTTGAGACATTAAAGATATAAATCTTATAGGTATCTTGAAGATGTAGATCTTGTAGGTCTCTACGCTCTTCTTGAGATATTGAAGATATATATCTTGTAGGTATCTTGAAGATGTAGATTTTGTACGTATCCTTGACTTGGTCAATTCCCCCAGGTACCCGAGGAATGGGGGCCCTATCCCGTTCCTTCGACAGTAGCCCTAGCCCCGAGCCCGGGCTAGCGTCGTACTGTGCTCAGGGGCAAGCCATCGGCCCAACAACCAAGGTGGGCCCACCAAGCCGGTGAAGTGCGCGACGAGGCTCTATCTCATCCGTCGTATCTATAGCTGAGAGCGGTTATCGAGGAGTCAGGTAATGATCTCAGTGTGTCATAACCTCCCATCACCCCCACATGACCCAAGACATTGTGGAGGGGAAGTGAACCGGCACGACAAGCCCTTTTGTAGTGCTTCATCTCATCGCCTTTTCACCTTCCACCCTTTCCCTTTGCTTTGAACCTCCGCCACCACCTTCTTCTTCCTCACATACGCAGGCACCTTTTTCACCCTTCTAATCTCGTCCTTGCCTCCTGTCGCTATAAACATGTAAAGCATGTTGTGTGCCAATCGCATCTCCTGTCCCCTAGATGAAAGCGCTCTTCCCCCATCTCAACTAAACAACGTCGCAGGGCGGGATAGGGCAAAGAAGTTGATGCCGGCGTCCAACCCGCGTCGATAGGAGATTATTGTCTGGGAAGGGGAACAACTCCCGATGCCAAAGGAGCCATTGAAGTGGTGTACTGCACCGCTTTCGCCACAGGGGCTTGGTTCCTCCCTTCTTCGAGTATCTTTTGTAGGTCCTTGAGGTTTTCCAGCTTCAGATGTTGCACTTAACCCCCAATGCCATTACGGTCTTTGGCATCTTCGCGCACCTGTCCGAGATGTTCATCAGGATCCGGCCGTTAGTGGATCTATTTCGCCGCCTCTTCACCATGCGGCTTGCCCCAAAAAACAAGACGACCAGGTTGCCAAAGCTCGTGGGCTACGACTTTTTCTCCGTGCGCCCCGGCATGGAGTTCATTCCAATCCCATGACGGATAAGTAGGAGGGAATGACATTAGAACTGGGTATACATCGGAGTAGATGCCCACGAATGGCTCCTCTTCCTCTTGAAGACAGCGAGGAAGTTGTTGATTTGGATAGAGGCGCCGCCATTAGACTGTCGCTTGGACCCGGTCTTCACACGGATCTCAGAGTTGTCCAATGCCGACCTCTACGCATACATGGTGGTTGCTGACTACCATCGCCGGAGGTTGGCACTCTTATAGCGGAGGAGTCGAGGATGATAACTCTACATCGGGCGCCAGGATGTGACAAGGACCCACCCCGACGATTTGGAGCAAGCCGCGCTAGACCTGCTGCTGCGTGCCTCACTTAAAGGGGTGCAACAGCTGACCGTACGCTTCCCCCGGGGATCCTTTTGAAGGGTTACGCGGAAGCTATGCTAGCCGAAAACAAAAACTTTTCTACCGCGCAAACCAGGAACACTTGCAAGTAAGGGTCGATAGATCGTTACCGATTGGAGTATGCAGCGGAAATAGCCAATCAGGGCTATCCGATCTGGAACTGTGTAGCCGATTCCCGCAAGCCGACAGCCGATTCCCGGAGTCGTCCGGTCACGTTCTTGCGCCTTGCTCCGATGGGCCCGACCGCAGCCGATCCAAAGCCGATCAACAGCGCGTAACGTAGCAGCGCCTCTACCGGTATCCACACGTCCGGGGACAAAACGCCGTACACCCGTGTGCTAGCACGCGATGCAAGGCTAGGCTCGAAGGTGGGGAGGGTTTCCGTGGAGATTGATCTCGACGACTTCTAAAGCCGCGTGTGATCAGATTGATTTCGGCGCAATCAATTGACTTGATGTACCTGCAGCTCTCCACCCCTCACCCCTTTATATAGAGTTGGCCGACTGGGACTTGTGGCCGATCAGGACTCTATTTTAAATCGGATCCCATCCGAATCTCATAGAGTTGGCCGCCCATACGTCGTAAGCCCATAGGACTCTATCCGATCGAGCCGTATTCGAGTCCAACTCGAATGCCTGTTCTTATCCCTAAGCGTGCAACCCTGTAGGTTCAGGTATACTCGGTTTCGGCTATAGTCTAACTTAGCCGATCGTCGGCTCGAGTCCAACTCAGCCGACCCGTCAACAGCGGCGCCTAGCAGCACATATTGACACCATAGTATATAAGAATAATATCGGCTCTGAACCTGTAATGTGTACACAAATCCCTTTGCCTCACGATACCAGTTAAGCTATAGGCAAGATGTGTGCCATTCCTTCAATAGCTTAACCATTCACTCGAACCGTATTGGATTATCTGTCTGTTGATTGACTCCTCAATCAACTTTTGCATGGCCATGCATTTCCATAATCCATTACCTCGAGGGGCCCAGAGATATCTCTCCAAAGGAGGGGCAAATTCCATCTTGATCACTCACATCCCACTCCATGTTTCATAGCAAACCCGAAAACTACCTTTATAACTACCCAGTTACGGAATAGCGTTTGGTAGTCCCAAAGTAGGCTACTACACATGTTGGAATCCATGGTAATCTCAGGTCTAAGGACTTTGTACCAACACTACCTGAGACCAACTAATGGCACATTAATTCCTGTAGTGTCTCATGGTGGGTCTATCCAACAATGTGTTCTCCAACACATGTGTCCATGTTTATTGATTTGGTATCTCCATACCCATGATCTATGAGACATGATCATCAATCAATAAATATGCCGATCTTAGAATCATATTTGTTCCAACAATATGACATATGATCAGGGATCGTTTAGAAATAGATTCATACATAAAGAGTCTCATAAATAAGTCACGCACTTATTGATCAATACAAGATGTCTATTTCATGAAACTGAATAACACTTTATTCATTATTACATAAACATTGACGTGATATCCAACATCTCCATGTTGCCTCTAGGGCATATCACTAACACCTTCCGCTATGCGAAGACCCCGATCTGGTGGTGAAAAAACGCCTGCTTCCCACCTTCGACGCCATGGGGATCGTGAAGACCCAACCCGGACCGAAGGGGATTACCGTGGAGGATGAGGAGATGGAGGCGGCCGTGGATGTCGCCCTAGAATATTTAGGGTTGGTCTCAGGCGACTGCCCCACTTCCACTCCTTAACCCCTTCCACGCTACTTATCCTGCCGTCCAATCTCTTCCGATAGCCTCTTAGAGTCCCAGGAACATTGCGGAGACAAATTTGCATGACAACTCGCCTGGTTCCCAGCACCATGAAATAGCCCGGAGCCTGGACCAGCCAAACAAAACCCTGCTGCCCTCCGGTGAGGCCTAGGCTGCCCCATAGAGGGACATGGCCGAGGCCCCGCTGCTTCAGCAATGTCCGGGGCTTAGTCCGTAGAAAAGGCATTGTTCACGGCCTGGGCCTAGGGTTGTCATCGAATTTGTGCCCACAACACTTCTGTATAATATATTTTGCTGTCGAGGCGGACAACAAGAGTTGCAAACTTGCAGGGAGGGGAAAGGATTACGAGAAAAATAAAAAGACATGACGAAACATATTCATCGTTGAAATTTATTCATATAATGAAGATACGATTGAAATTTCAACATAATGCACATTATGGGAGCCCCCAGCCAACGTGTGTATCTCTGGAGATTCAATCGTTGGCCCGAGAACGTCCATACTTACAACATTGTTAAGGATAGAATTTGTGAAGATGTTCGATGTTCCATGGGTTTGGTAGCGGGATGCCATTTTTGGTTGCCAGTCTTCCCACGCTGAGGACAGTTTGATCTTTCCGGCACGTGTAAGGACAGGACGGAGGACGATGCTCCCGACTTGGAGTGATTGGGCCCGGACCTTGTGCTCGTGATAGCGCTTTAGGCTATAGTGGTACCTTGTTGCTCATAGTGATGCTCGTCGTCGTCTCTCTTCAAGGTAATCGAGGTCGTCTTGCAGCATTTGGTTGTCCTTGGGGCTTCGCCATGGAGTTTGACCTGGAGAGAGCCGAAAGTAAGCTCAGACAGGAGAACAGCTTCGGCCTCATATACAAGAAAGAAAGGTGTCTCCCCTTAGCTCTACTCAAGGTGGTCCGATTAGCCCATAGGACTGCTGGGAGCTCTTCAATCCACTCTGCTTTGTGTTTCTTTAGCGTGTTATATGATCTTGTCTTGAGGCCTCTCAAGATTTATGTGTTTGCTCGCTCTACCTATCCATTGCTCTTGGGGTGGGCGGGTGAGGCAAAACACAATTTGATTTTGACGTCTCCACAATAGTCCTTGAATGGCTCACTCGTGAACTACGTGCCGTTGTCGGTGATGATGCGATTGAGGATCCCGAAGCGGCTCATAATCCTTCTTATGAACTTGGTAATATTTTTGTATGAACCTCCCCTTCTGCTTCGTCTGTTTAAGCAGCTTTGAATTCATCCTCTCCCATTCCCTGCGCTCCTCCTCTGTCATGTTCCTAACCTAAATCTCCTCCCTTTGCCTTAACCTTGGCTCTCGTTCCTCCCCATCCATCTTAATTCTTTCAATCTCCCGATTCGTCCATTCCTCATACTCCCCTGCCTTATTCTCCTCATCATCTGTAAGAACATTTTCAATTTCAATATCAGACTCTTCACTTTGAATCTTATTAATCAGCAACTCCTTCATGATCTCCTCCACCTCAATTTGCCTCGTCTCAATCTTCTGCTCCTCCATCCTTCTCTTCTTGAGAACCTCCTCAAGCTGCCGCGCAACCTTTTCCATCCGCCGTCTATGCGGGGCAACTCTAGGGCTTTGGGTTCGCGAGGCAAAACGGATGAAGTGGAAGGTGGCGGCGGGGGTGGTTTGGGCCTTCGGGGCTTATAGCTGCGGCTTGGGGGCCGCATGATCAGAGTCGGAACCCGAGTTTTAGATGGGCGAAAATTATAGTTTTCTTTTTAGTAATTTAGAGTTACATAAAAATAGCGTCGTCGATATGTCCGAGTGGTTAAGGAGGTAGACTCGAAATCTACTGGGCTCTGCCCGCGCAGGTTCGAATCCTGCTGTCGACGCTTTTTTACATTTTTGCCTTAGAAAAAACTTTGAATCCTCTCTTTTGCGTTCACATTTTAGCACTTTTTGAAGAAAAAGAGAAGCCATCCTCTCTCTGAATCCTCCAATCCCACAGCCAGTTTAATTGTTAGGTGTCAAGGCAGTAAGGCACAACATTGGTCTTTACTACCTCTGACCATCTGACACATTAGAATTATGGAAGAAAACGGTAATTCCAATACATTATTAGCTAAATACACCTCACTATATTCACTCTAACCTCTATTGTTATAAAATTAATAGTTATAAAATTTGTCAGATTTTTCATCGTCGTCCTTCAGTCCGTCGTTTGCATCACCCCTCAACGCGCCCAGGCACATGTCGCTTATGTCATCTCTTTGTTTCATTAGTCTTAGCTACATCATTAAATTTGTTTAGCCATTATATCAGTTACTAAAATATTAAAGTGTAGTGTAAATGATGTCTATGTTTATGGTTTGTCTAGTAGGACTCCACAATAAATATATATTCGGAGTATGATTGCTATAATAAAATGACACCAACACTTTCCAACCAATTTAATACATACCACCAAAATAGCAATTAAAAAGTAAGTTTCATAAGAACATCCTCAGCAGAAGCACTAAATGATTTTCTAAATCTGTTTTTTAGATTTTAATAAAAATTTGTTTTAACAAAGTTTTTATATAGATTTAAAAAAAAGAGGTTCTCAACAAACCATTTTTCATTCTCAAAAACTGAGTCCGTTCTCCCTCCAGCGCGTGCGAACATCCTCTCTCTCGCGAAATTTTTCCAGCCCTCACCCTCGCGCCTCCATCTCCATCCCTCCGCCGAAGCCTCTTCCCGAGCAACTCGCCACTGCAAAGCTCTCTCTCTCTCTCTCTCTCTCTCTCTCTCTCTTGCCTCGCGCAGCCTTCCCGTCCTGATCCACTCCACCTCTCCAATCCACAGTGAGGAATCCGGCGCCGGTCGAGGCAGCCGCGCCGCGCCGTCGTCCCGCCCTCTCGATTCGGTCGCATGTTCGCTAGAAAGTTCGTCATACGCCTCGCGGTTTTGACTTCATGTTTTTCCCGTTGCTCTGTTTACATGTGTGTGCGCAGGTTCTGTATCCAGCTGCTGCTAACATCAACATAAACAAAAGGATCTGGGATGTGTACTTTGATGACCTTCTGCCAATGCTTGTGAAGGAAGGAAGTGACGGTAACTGTGGATCGAGCGCATGCTGTGACATCTTAATTCCGCAGGTGATTTTGTTCGATAATCTGATCACTGCACATTTAAACTTCATGTCACAAATTAGTCTTGAAACCTTGAATGTAGTATGGATAGTACAAACTACAAGTGATCCTTGCTGAAACAATATTATTGTGCTTATGATCCATTGCTGCAGTTTACACAGAATTCTTAAACTCTTAATGTGTCACCCTGCTCAAAAAATAAAATTAGTATGTGAAACATGTTTTGGGCCTCATGAAAATTTGTGCAACCAGAAGTTCACTCTCTTTTTTTTGTGAAAAATTAACCTGACTTTGTTTTGATGACATGGTTTGGACTGAACTTGAGGAACTCTTGAAATTGCAGGCACTCTCCATGAGGATTCACTATGGCAAGTTTGTGGCAGAGGCTAAGTTCCAGGGGTTACCTGACACGTATATAGCCTGCAATCATGGACAAGGCAAGGATACAGAATTCTCTCTTTCTTTTTTTTTTCCTGAAATGAAACAGTGGGATCAGGGTAGTCTGTCTGAATGGTTAGAATTACAACAAGATCATAGTTCAGTTCATCATCCCTACTACATTGCAATCTTGATCTATCTTGTAATATGGCAACACAACATTGAACATTGTCTCTTATGGCACAATTATCTTAACCCTTGATTTGCAAATTCTGGACTAGTTGGTTATAGTTTCTTTGAAAAAAAGGTCTCAACCGTATTCCTTGGGTTTCCTTGTGGCATGCTTGTGTTACTTGCTAATCATTAACCACACAATTAAGCACGATTAACCCTACTGCATTGCAATCCTGATCTATCTTCTTCCACTGCATCACAATATTGTTGTACATCTCGCTGACCAAACCTTTTTGGATGTTTTCAGGACAGTGACAAGCAGATGTAATTGCTGACGTTCGCGGAGGTGGGGGAGGGCGTGAAGCGTCGGGTGATGAGCAAGGCCATGACCTTCGCCCGATGAAGTACAACCTGGAAGAAAATCCACGCGATGATAGTGAAACAAATCAAGTCGCCGCTTTGAATTTTCATTCACCGTCACCGATAACCAATCAACGTACGGCGTGAGATGCAGATCGCGCCAATAACCAATCAAAAAGTGCATATCGGTGCCGATAACCAATCAAGAAGTGCAGATCATGCGCCGTCGCCAGCGATGGGAGACCTAGCGCGTGTGCTGATTTCCGTTTTGTTTTTCCTTGTGAATTTTCCAATCTATTTGTGGGACCCAGTTAGTTATCAAATAGAGATGTTTTTAGATAATCTGTCATGTACAATTTTGCTATCATGCTCTAAATATTTTGAGAATTTTCTATATGCTTTTTTAAACCATTTTATAAGATCTCGTTGGAGATGCTCTAACACGTATGTGCAGAACTTCCCAAGGATTCAATCAAAATTCATCCCACAACCTAATCGAAACCTGAATTCCTTTTCTTTCTTCCCCCATTTTACAGTAGAGAACATCTTGCTCCTCGAACTTATATAATCCTTTTAAAAACAAAATTATGATTAAATCAAACATAAACAAACAAATTTGATTTTCCTTAAAACCATAAGACACTTTTAAATTATTAAGCCGAAAGATAGATTTGAGAGTTTTTTTTATTTGAGATAGAAGTATGACATCATATTAAACTGAGGACTTTAAATCTATTGACTTATAAATTATATAAAAAGTCTAAACTAAAAAAATTGTAAATTAAAAAAGTTATATTCAAACTGGTTAGGAAGAGTTGACTAGAGTTGAGCCAGACCGTGCCGCTGCCGCCGTGGACAGGAACTAGGATAAAACGACGGTGACAGCGTGACTGGACCAGCAGCCACCTCGTCAAAATCGATCCGCCAAAAAAAAAAAATCCCTAAATTACACTCCTCCTCCACCCCCAATCCCCATGGCGATCAGCGGCGGCGGCGGCGGCGGCGGCGGCGGCGGCGGCGGCGAGCTGGAGCATCCACGGCCGCCCCGACGTCACCTCCCGCTACGAGGTCCTCGGCCGCGCCGGCTCGGGCGCCTACGCCGACGTCTACCGCGGCCGCCGCCGCTCCGACGGCGCCCCCGTCGCCCTCAAGGAGGTTCACGACGCCGTCAGCGCCCGCCGCGAGGCCGACGCCCTGCTCGCCGCGGCCCCCTCCCCGCACGTCGTCGCGCTCCTCGACCACTTCCCGGGCGGGGACCACGACGACGACGTCCTCGTCCTCGAATGGCTCCCGCTCGACCTCGCCGCCGTCGTCCGCGCCGAGCGGAGCGCGGGAGGCGTCCCCGCCGCGCAGCTCAAGCGGTGGATGCTGCAGGTGCTCGAGGGCGTCGCCGTGTGCCACCGCGCCGGGGTCGTGCACCGCGACCTCAAGCCCGCCAATCTGCTCATTTCCGAGGACGGGGTGCTCAAGGTCGCTGACCTTGGTCAGGTTAAATTTCTCCAAACTTCAGCTCAATTCTGCAAGCAGTGTACTCTTTTATGGGTTTAGCATAAGGAATTGGTACTTCGATCTGTAACTTATGTTTATTTTCCTAGTGGTTTGATGTCACTGCATCATTAGTTATCTTACTCAGTTGGTTCAAAAGCATTGGATTTCGGTGAATTGTATATGACTGTCAAATGTTCTTTTGGATAGTCCATGGTTTTACTGAATATGATGTGGCGCTTAAACATCACAAACCACTAACCTGTTGGCTTTCCAAGGGACGGTTATGCGGGACATCTTCAAATTATTAGTTGCAACTGTTAGTTCAGCAGTAACATGTTTGCATCGCTGAAAAGTTGAACTTTGAGTTGGGTCTGTGTGGATGGACCTCTAATTTTTGTCCTTTTTGTTGTGTTTCTTTTCTGCTATGGAAATTAGAGAAGAGTTGCTTATATCATCTGGAAACAGATTATTCATGTGCCAAAAAAGCTTCTAAACCATACGGATAAGAATTATTCGATGTTTTGGCACAGAATATGTAGGTTTCATATGGAGTAGCATGTACCCATCTTTAAAGATGTAGGGAGCCACGATTTGTGGAATTTTATTTACTTAAATATATATATTCAAGATATGCTTGCTTGTGCGTAGAGGACAATGACTGATATTTACAGAGCTTGGATTGTGCGTTCATTGTTTACATTTACTTTTATCACCTCCTTCCTTTTTATATGCACATGTTTTGATCAATCAAATGTTCCACCATGTAGTTCAAGGAAATCTGGTTGAAAGACTATTAACATTTTTTATTTTGGTTGTGTAATAATCTTTTCATGGGACAAAGAATTCCTGTTTCATTATGAGTACTAGACATACCCAAATGTTGTCGTTAAGCTTAAAAGTTGGTGCTTTGATCATTTCAATAATTCAATGACAACAAAGATTAATTGACAATATTCTGCAGCATTGTGTTTTTTTTAGAAACTTATGGATCTAAACCTAAAGTCATTTTCTTATGTCAGAGTTTTATGTGTCTGTAAGTTGACATTTTGACATGATTCAATTCACTGCCCGATTGTGCTCTAATGCATTGTAGGGCGATTTGTATCCTTTACAGACCTTTTCAGCCAATGAGACTTTACAGGACAACATAAGTTGAGTTTGCATTTCTTTCCTTATAGAATGTACCTGCCTTTCCTTCTTAGAATGCATAATAATTTGTATGCATTGCTCCAGCCATTAAACATTGCATAACCAGTATTGTTCCTTTTTGCATCATGCATGCCTTTTTTTGGGTCCTAAACGGTCATTTGAGATTGGCCATGTATTCCTGTCACTAGATGTGTTACTATGAAAATGTCTGTTCTGCACATCATTTATAGTATGTTACGATGGGAAGTTGATGATGTGTTTCTTGCTGGTTAGTGGTTACTATCGTGATTCATGAGAATTCAGCCTATTCATAACTAAATTAATTTGCAGAAAGAAACCAGAGAATAATGAATATTGTCCAAACACATGTACTCAAGTAGTCAGCAACCCCAAATGAAATGCAACTGTTTATTGTTTATATTTCATAAATTGGCATTTTTTTAATTGTTTTTTACATTGTTATATTCAAGTTACTTTTGGTCTTGTTATTTTAAAAAGATGACCATGACAGCTTTAATTCCTATATTTGGTGAAGATATTCTTAAATCTATGCTCTAATTATAAAGCACTACTACAGAAATGATTTTTACTTCACTAGCAACAATCACCAAGGATGAGTACATCTAAATAAGGAACATGGGAAGCATATATGTGGTTATTGGTCGATGATATAGTTTCCCGTCCTTTGTTTTCTTGTAAATGTGATATAATATGTCAGAACAGCAACATGTATAATCTGTGGTGGATCTAGAAACGGTCTCCGTCCCGGGCTAACTAATACAAGAGTAAAATAATTCTCTCCATTCTAGTTGAATCATCTCAAAAAATGTAACACAGGTAGTAAACTAAAATGAGTGAATATATGAAATTAATGAAAAACTGAAAATATAGAGAGTTGAAGTCTTTATTGTGCTGAAAAATTGATAATCGAAGTTGGGGCGGCGCTGAGGATGGCGGGCGGAGTGCCGGCGCTGGGGCAGGGGTCGCGGCGCGCGGCGGCGCGGGCCGTGGGTGCTGCAGCGCGAGCCGCGGGCCGCGGCACGCGGGGCGCGACGCGGGGTTCGGGGCTCGGGCGGAGCGCGGCGCGTGGCGGACCACGGAGCGCAGCGGCGCTTAGGAGGATGGCGCGGAGGCAGAGCGCGGCGCGCGGGGATGGCGGTTGGCGGCGCTCGGATGGCGGCTGGGATGGGGAACTCGACTGATAGTGGCCTGGGTAGGGGACATTAGGGTTTTTTCTTGTTGGGCTAATGGGCTGTGCAAATAGATATTGGGCTATTGGGCCATATATGTATTTCTCAAGGGAGGGCTATTGGGCCATTTATCTATTTCTCATCATTTTTATTCAGTAATTGGGCCTCGCCCCGGGCTACAGCCCGGGGCCTAGATCCGCCCCTGTGTATAATGGATCCAAATGCTTTAGTGGGTTGGCTTTTGACAGAGTTCTTATGTTCTCTGTTCTCAGGCCAGGATACTTCAGGAGACAGGAACATACCAAGGTCTGCATCCATATGAGCAAAGTTCAGGAGTGGAGCCTTGGATTTCACAACAACGAGCAGTGCTACATGGGGCAAAAGAGGACCACCCATCTCATGACGCAGAAACTCAAACTGGCCACGAGCCAGAGAGACTCACCGCAGCTGATTACCTACATGAGATGGACCAACTCCGGGTCAAATCCACACATGGAGATGTTGACAAAATGAGCCTGCAAGATGGGAATGCCTCCTGTCTTGCCACATGCAGCACAGCAGACATTGATGATGATCCGTTTAGAGCCTCCTATTCATATGACGCCGAAGAAGGTATGTTGGAAGAAGAGACCGGTGCTTTCACTTCTTGTGTTGGCACACGCTGGTTTAGAGCTCCGGAGCTCCTATATGGGTCAACAAACTATGGGCAGGAGGTTGACCTCTGGTCACTGGGATGTATTTTGGCTGAACTGTTTAATTTAGAACCTATATTCCCAGGCACGTCTGATATCGATCAGATTGGTAGAATCATCAGCGTTCTGGGCAATATCACAGAAGAAACCTTTCCAGGCTGTTCAAATCTGCCAGATTACAACAAGATTTTCTTCAACAAGGTTGAGAAGCCAACAGGCCTCGAAGCATGCTTGCCTGATAGATCTGCTTCTGAAGTTAGTATCATAAAGCGGCTACTTTGCTATGACCCAACAAAGAGGGTCAGTGCTGCCGACTTGCTGAATGATCCATACTTTGCCGAAGAACCATTACCTGTACCTATTGAAGGATTACAAGTCCCAGAATCAAAGGACGAAGATGATGAAAGCACGGAAGAATGGGCTAATTTCAGGGGTGGAGATTCAGATTCAGACTTCGATGAATTTGGCAGCATGGATGTCACCAAGACTGACAAGGGTTTCAGCATACGCTTCTCGTGATCAAGAATGATTGATGGGGGTAATTGTATCTTCCTGTCCATGCTGGCAGAGTAATTTCTGTCGCAGCATATTGTATGGCATTTTGATAACTTCTAAACTATTCGTCAACTGCGGACATGTTCATTTGTGTCGCGTACAACAGCACCAGCTTTCCTGGTAATGAAATGAATAAATTGCAGTCTGCACCGTTCGAAACTGCTCGGATTAACTTTGGTTACAAGCTATTAACACATTAACACATAATTAACTGAGTTTTAATTATTAAAAACTTATAAAATGGATTTATATGATATTTTAGAGTAATTTTTATATAGAAAGTTTTTTTACGAAACGTGTCGCTTAATAGTTTGGAAAACGTTTTAACGAAAATCGATGTAAAATTTTAATGAGAACACTGCCTTAATGTAATTCAGGTCCCTTCGGTTTTTCCCCATCCATCAGGCCGGTGGCGTGACCAACGACGAGAGCACGAGACAATCTGATTATCATGATTATCAGGTGATGCCATTTCTTGGTCTTCATGTTTTTCATTTTGAAAATAGATTGTTACTTATATTTATGGTCTGCTTGTACTTAGAAATCTTGGATTGTGTCATCAAGGAGATATTTCATTAGGGATTTGAAATAGATTTGGACCATTTCAAATCTGAAATGAAAAGTAGTACATATAAAAATTTCCAACAAGTAGACATTTGGTTTTTACCCACATTTTCCTACATATTCCAATAATATTCCACATTCTTCCATCCATTTTTTTCCAATTTTGTATACTTTATTCTGCATTTTTCAACACCTACAATTTTCTAGAATTGTTCTCAAATTTCCAACATTTATTTCCCTATTTCCTCCATTTATACTAAAATATCACTGAATTTCAAAGAAACCTACCGAATTTCGAGCAATTGATCCTCTCATTTCTCATCCCATGGTTTATCCTCAAAATTTCAAGAATATCGATCAAATACGGTCATGATTCACAAGTTCCCCAAAGTTCAGATCCAAATTTTGGTTTCAAACTTCCTTCAAATTTTCTTTTGCTTCATTAAATTGAAAAAAAGGAAATTGTCGTTTCGCTACTTCACATCTCGAAGTCCAAACAATTTAACCCTGGTGAGCGGATAGCAGGTTGGGACGTTGGGAAATGCTCAAAATGGCTTTGGAAATTTGAAAGTCAGAGGCTGTAAACTTATCAACAAGTCAATTGTGAATTCGATTATAACGAGAATGTAACCTCATCTAACCCTATATCAACAACTGACGTTCATACAATACCGGGTATCATTTCTTTTAACATGTTTCTACGATCCAAGGTTCCAAACGGCATGAAAGAGAAAAAAAAATCATGTAATCCAAAGGAGGCCCAAACAGACGCACTCTTCTTAAGCAGAAGGGTGTGATCGAAACTGTATTGGTTCAGCAGTGATTACATCACAATGCAATTTTAAATATCGAAACATTGCTTGGTTCAGCAGTGATTACATCACAATGCAATTTTAAATATCGAAATATTGCAGCGAAAGCACAAGAGTACTGCATATTTGCAATTCTGCATACAGAATCTAGAATGGGGTGATTGGAAACTACTCAACAACATCAGACATCCAGCATTTTGCAGGGCAGTACACGCTGTTCTATAGCAGAATAGATTCAAAACAAGAAAAGCTCTATCTGCTCACGATGGCTAATAAGGCCATAACAAATTTGAAAACATGGTTCAGTAGAACATGGAGCATGAGAAAGAAAGGAAAAAAAGAAAGAACAATTACATATGATCTCTGAAGTAAACAAGAAACAACTTTCAGGGCTTCCTCTCACTTCTACAAGTACACTACAGATTTTACCCAATTTGCCTTCACCTTCCCTCGGCTTTGATTAGCTGAGAGAACACCCTGCTCATGGAAACGTCCGAGAGGTCATGGTCAGGCTCATGTGAAGCTCCGGCTTCCGCCATTGTCACGCTGATGCTCTCGAGGGCGCCAACGTTCTGGACTTGCGACGGGAGTTCAACGATCCTGTTCATGCTGTTTACATCTGATACTGTTGAATCTGCATCCTGGAGCTGCAGGACATACTCCAAGTTCCACAGGACATCTCCCATGGACGGCCGCTCCACACCATAGTCCGCCAGGCATTTCTCCACTGTTTCGCCAAACTTCCTCAGAGAATCTGGCCTGATTGAACCAGAAACTCGTTGATCGACGATCTGATGCAGCTCTCCTCTCTTCTGCCATTTCATTCCCCACTCTGCCAAATTCACCATCTCCCTTGGGAGCGTAGGGTCAATCACTGGCCTTGCGCAAAGCACCTCAAGCAAAACAACACCAAAGGAGTAGACATCTGACTTCTCAGTCAGCTGCTGCCTTCGGAAATATTCAGGGTCAAGATACCCAAAGCTGCCCTTCACTGCAGTGCTGACATGAGTTTGGTCCAACTCAGGCCCAGTCTTTGAAAGCCCAAAGTCAGCAACCTTCGCTAGGAGATTCTCATCAAGCAAGATGTTTGCAGACTTAACATCGCGGTGGATAATGGCCTTTGCGGAACCAGTATGAAGGTAGTGGAGTCCCCTTGCTGCTCCAATGCAAATCTCCAACCGCTGCTTCCAGTTGAGTGAGGGGTTATCTGAGCCATACAGGTGGCTTTTCAGAGTCCCTTTCTCCATATATTCATAGACCAAGATCATCTCATTCCTTTCATCACAGTACCCAATCAGGGACACCAGATGGCGGTGCCGCAGCCGTGAAAGGAGTTCAATCTCCGTACGGAACTCATTGAGACCTTGCTGAGACTTCGGGTTCCCTCGCTTAACTGCAACCTTGGTGTCATCCCTCAGCACACCTTTGTAGACCTTCCCAAAACCTCCAACTCCAATGACCCAGTTCTCGTCAAAATTGTTTGTTGCTTCTTGAAGCACACTGAAGGCAAATCGGTATCCATAGCTTCCATTCAGTCCTGATGTGAGAGTAGTACCATAAGAAGTTCTACTTCCTGTACTAAGAGAGGTGAGCCCATTGATAGAGAAAGGCATCCAAGTCTTCGAGTGCTGCTTCTCCAGAGTCTTTTTCCTCCGGCAAAGCAATACTATAACAAGGACAATTATCAGAATGCCAACAGCTCCAAGGACTGACCCAATAATCACACCTAAATTCTTGTTTGAACCAGATGATCCAACAGTAAAAGCAGAACCAGAGCCACTGCTCATCTTCATGACCTCAAGACCATTCAGAATCCCATCAGGTAATGCATTGTTCAAAGTGGATGGACCAATGCTGATGCTGAGCTTGTTAGATGCATCATTAGATGAAAGAACCACATCTAAATAGATAGCTGTAGCCAATTGATTCATCGATTGCATTGAGAGATCAATATCATGCTGCGCATAGAAGCCACCAACGTATGCATTGAAGTAGAGTTGGTTAAGTGCCTTGCTGACTATATCACAGAAGTGAAATCTTATCAAGTAGCTGAAACCTGAATCCACATCAAACTGCCATGTCATGTTGAAAAGTGCATTGGTTGTATTCGAAGCTGCCAATTCTGTAGCTGTGCTATAAACAATATCAGGGGCAATCAGCGGCGTTGCTCCACCTTTATAATTGATCTTCCCCCCATTAACCTCTCTAGTCACAGATGGGTTCACTAAATACTTTTTGTCGCTCACCCAGGTCCTGGAGAGGGTATCATTGTCTGCAGTGACCTTTGGTCCACCCATGTTAACACGGTACACTGTTTCCAATGGTTGTGTAGACAAACCGCTGTACTGCTGCATAGGGTTGACCATCTGGGCACTATCAACTATGAGATCATCTGGGACTGAAACCACTTCAATCGCATTGATGAATGCGATTCCATTCGATGGCTTGAAGGAAATAATGAGCTTGTCTTGGGTGATGTTCAAAGAGTATTCCTTGAACAATGGCGCAGTCTTGTCAGGTTGCTGGAAGTCACTAAGCAAGAGCATGTCTTGGGTTGACACGGTGAACTTGGCAGTGGAAAGATCATAGCTCTGGTAGGCAAAGGGGAAGAAGTAGAGACGAACAAAATGCCGGCCCTGCTTCTGGATCGGAAAAGTATATGACGAAGGACTCGTGAAGATGCGGGCGGTCTGGTAAAGTGCTGAGTTATCGAATGAGGCAACCCCATTCGCCGACGTGCCGGCGAGGATTTCCTGGGAGGTGTCCACCTTCACCGGGGCAGCCCCGTCAGCCGCAAAGGTCCTCGTGCCAAGAGTCGTGCTCTTGGAGGATCCACAGTCCACCAGGTAGCTGTCGGCAGGCTTGAATTGCGCTGTGCAAACGCAAATGGATGACAAGAAACACAGAGCCACCATGGTTGCGGCTTGCAGCCTCCTCCTCCCGGAAAAAGCCATCATGATGTTGACCTGAATGATAAAAAACATCACCACTATTGTTTTAGATGGCAGCTACAATTGCAAGCTACAACCCATGCATTCCAACTAAAGCTAATAAATATGGCAAGAACATAAAAATCTAGACAGCAGAAGCAAGCAGGATCTGTAAAATGTTTAGGAAGCAAAGCAAATCAAAAGAACATTGAAACCGAATGAATTGGCTGGCATCAAGAACCGAACTAGTCCTAATCACCCCACGTGGGCGCACGATCGATGCACTCCTAGTCCTACGGGACCGCACCGCGCTGAGATCTTGAAGCGGCGAACGGAGCCACGCATTTTACACCGGCAGGACGAACTGCAGCGTCCATCAATCTAAGATAGGAAGATACGCATTTGAGAGCTCACAGCAAGAGCAATCCAAGAAAGCTTCTGTCCTTACCGTGTCGGGGACACGGATCGATCTCCACCACCCACCTCGCCAATGCAGCAGTGGAGACGACGAAGCGGATGCGGAGGTGGTGAGTCTCCTTCGAAGAAAGGAGGGAGCTTGTGCGCGGCGGCGGATTTGGTGGAAGTCGACGGTGGAGACGGTGAGGAGAGCATGGACCACCACATGCACATGGGGCTAGGAGGTAGTAGAAGAAGAAGGCTGGCAAAGGTGCTTTTTTTAATTCCATTTTTATTATTTAATAGTAGTAAAAATATTCCTACTAAAAGAAAATAGAGAACTAAGAAACTGCAAATATATTTTCTTCAACTACAAGCTTGCATTAATGCACTGTACTAGCATCCTACAAATCGGTTTGGCTGAAACAATTTCTAGAGTTATGGCCAGAATCAGAATGCGAGAAAAATTCAACAAAGAAATCTACAGTTCATCCAGAATAAAGGAAGGAAAAAAAGCAGACACAAATCAATAAGATCTCAAAAAATCTGGAGCAGAGAGCAAAAGCTTCACCGAGCAAAGAAGAGGGGTCAAGAAAGAAACGCACCTCCTCCGTAAGCCGCCCGCCGGAGCGCCGCGGCGCGGGCATTCCCGCCGAGATCCCGCCGGGTGGAAGCCTCTCCCCGCCGCCGCCGCCCAATACCACCGCCGGCGCGCGAAAAGACTGACCGCGCACGGTGGCGCGGGGGGCCGCGCCGCTGGGATCTCGGAGAACGCCGAGCAGGCCGGGTCAGCAGACGCGCCGGCGGAGACCGACCACCACTCGGAGCCGCCGACGCGGCGAGGTGGGAAGAAAAGGGAGCTCTTTTCTTCTTGTTGTTGCTGTTGGACGAGCTCCAAGCCTCCAAGCGCAAGCTTTGGGAAGCAAGCAAGCAAACGGCAGAGAAAGGGGGAGAAGTGGAGAGGAGAGAGAGAGATGGAGGTGTTTGGCTGGACAACGTGAGGGGGAGATGAGAGAGAGAGAGGAGTTAAGGAGGAGGAGAGGGTGGGTGCCACCCTAGAGAGGAATAATAGTAACAGCTAAACACGATCGAGCAGCGGGTGAGACAGGGAAGACGGTGCGCCACCGTGTACGACTCCAGTGATTAAACTTTTTCTTGACTACCACTCCGACACACTAGCTGTTTGTTTAGCGTAAGCAAAGTCGCATCCTTGATTATTTCTTTTCGAGGGAAAAATGAGTCTCATCGTATCCTTGATTTTTTTAATAATTACTATACTTCCTTTTTAATATTTTAATATATGACGATGCAGTTAACCTTTTTATTTTGTTTGACTAATTTATCTTTTTTTGAAATATTTGTGTAAGTAGACAAACACGCAAGATATTGTTAACGTATCTTTAGGAGTAAAATGCATCGTTAGTCCACGGTACTGCTATTTTGGTTCATAAACTTAAAAATTACACGTATAAATTTATGATCTTGCTTGAATGAACCACAACATGTTCTAACCTCATTTGACGGGCTGACCACCGACGTGACGCTTCACGTAGACAACAATCTTGTATCCGGCTTCCTTCGTAGCACAACGTGGTGACAAAATTATTGGTAGCCCCTTTTTGCTACAGTACTACCCAGACAGTGAGGAATCTAAAATTTTAGCTTATGCTATACCGTCGAAAAAATTTAACACAATATTTTGATAATAATTATAAAATCAATAATATGATTAGGTATAAATATAGTAAGTAACACGATAAAAGCTTTAATTCTTAGATTAAATAGAAAATGATCCAATAAATATAATATAAATAGTTTAAACACCATACTGATAATTGAAAATATATGCATAAAAGGATACTACAGAATTACAATGCTATTTTTTGACTAATTTATTCGACATTTTTTAAGGGACGTGAATATCTTAATTTATTCGGCGGCCTGGCGCACGAGCGGCCGATGGCCGATGCATAGGCGACGTGCAAGCGCGGACGGTGCATAGGATCAAACTCGATAGAATAGTTATTATCAATAGTAAATTGACAAAATGAAATAAGATTTTTGATAATATGTGAAGAAACGAGAACGTTATGCAGGTGCAAGGGATCACGGACGATGAAAACGATGTGTAACCAGTGTTAGTAATAGGAAGGCGAGCGTTGTTACCGACAATGATAGAAGATGGAGTATATGGAGTATATGGAGTAGGATGCATGAGAAATGAGAGGCTACCAGTTTGAAGCCAGATGCTGCGGAGCACCTGAATCCATATACTATTCCGTTGTTGGTGGAGGTTGGAGCGTCATGGTCTGAAAGTTGTTGGTTAGCATCTGCGGATCCCACGCCCACTGTGGCGCACCGTATGCAGCAGGGACGACACAAGTGCCATGATCGCCGCAGCCACCAGGGGGCCCAGTGTTAAACGTCGCGGGCATGGGTGACTGTGGGTGGGGCGACATCGACGGCGCAGGCACAGGGGGGCACGGGTTAAACACCCCAGGCTACACTGGGCCACATCATGAACATCCCGGTATACGGGTTGAAGAAGGTGGACCCAGCCGGTGCGCCGCCCTAGGGATTGCCGGACTATTCGATCGAGCCGCCATACTGTCCGCCGTTGCCGCGACCATGCTCGTGTCCGCGACTGCGACCACGACCGCGATTGTTGGAGTAGTCACCGTCTCATGGTGATGCAGGAGTTGGGTTACCAGTGGTGCCAGAGCCACCGAAATCGATCGGTTGGGAGGAGGCCATAGAGGACGGGCAACAAGGGCTTGCGATGCAGACGCCTTGGCTACAAGAAAGACCTCCTCAATGAGGAAATCAACACGAACTTCGAGGAAGGTCGGAAACGGCTGCTGCCGTTTCAAGACAGGCTCCATGAAGGCAAACTTCTCATTGAGGCCATGAAGAAGTTGCATGACGATGGTACGATCGGGAACAACCAAGCCTAGATCGGCAGGACCATCTGCCATACACTTGAGTTGACGACAATATTCAGAGATGGACAGATCACCTTATGCAGGCCAACTAGATGGAGCGCGATGTCGGGGAAGGGCCGTCGGATGATAGCATCATGACGATCTTCAGAAGCTCTGGCGTCATGGTGGCGAATAACCATGACTTGATGGTGCAGTCGATCTGGAGCCACTGGGAGTCGTCGGAGAGGTCAGTGTCAGAAAAGATGAGATCTGTGAGATCGTACTTGGCGAGAGTGTTGATAAAAAGACTCCGCTAACGTGTGTATTGTGTCGACACATGATCGAGGATGATGGAAACCATCATATTGATGTTGGAGACGCCGACGGCCTAACCATGCAACTGGGCACACTCCTGCGCCTTGTTGAAGAAGTCATGCTGGGCGGTGTCCTGGGCGAGCGAGCTATGGTGAGGGCGCGAAGGCGATCGACCTCTGCCTCAGTGTTGCGGGCAGCCTCCTCAACGGCACGTAGAGTCGTTGCTTCTGCCAGGAGGGCAGCCTCGACGGCAACGACCTCAACAACAGCGGCAGTGGCGGCCTCCGCGTCGTTCTGATCGACGTCAGAACCAGCCATTGACGAGAGGCCGGCGAATGAAAGCTGGCGACGGAAGACGGGTGACGTCGGGAAGGTAGCGGCGCGAGATGGCGATGGTTCGAGCGGAAGCGAGAGGAACGAAACCTTAATATGATACCATGGAGAAAATCAATAATCTCAACTCAATAAATAAAGTGATGCTATTACAAATATATAGGCATACAATCCTATGAAGCCAAGGAAACCTAATAAGTCTAGCACGGAGTTAAGGAAACCTAATACAAGTCTAACAAGATCTAGTGGTACTTCTTTTATTTATTTAACTGAGTAAATTAATAAATATTGTCGGTCCAAGTTCAAAAATAAACAATTACGAGGTATATTGATATGGTGAAAAAGAAGGTAGTCTTTGCTATTTTTTAATTTTTTTAAAACTAAGGACAGACACTCCTACAGTCCTACTAACCTGAACTTTTTGAGCCTTTTGCCACTACATGCATGATCACCGACGCCACCCAACGGCGTTTTTGCGTTGTGCTGCCAAGTCACTTTTCAACAAAGTGTGAGGAGTTTGTGTTCAAAATTTCGTCTAAGATAGATTCGAAAGTTAAGAACAATATCGTTTTCCTTCTGTTGCTTTAGGAACCGATGTTAATACAGTAAACTATAGGCATCCTATAGTAAATTGATACACGGAGTAGCACCGTGTTTACTGCAGCTATGGTGGTGAACAGTAATTGTGCCAGTGTTTGCACTGTACACCTTTTACTGTACCACTTAATCTAATCCATTCTCCAGCATCCTAGTTCGGTGCAAAGCCTCCTGTTTTTTTTCTTGCTTTTAACACTGTCTCCTATCTCATTGAATGCTCGATCCAGCTTGAGCATGCAGTATTTGGTTTGTTATCTAACTTTTGGCACGCTGCAAAACTTTTAGGGCTCATTCGAAATGGAGGAGAAACACAGGGAAAATGAAGGATTATGGTTCCTATGAATTTTTTCACTGTAGTGTCATTCGGATCGTAGGAAATTCGTAGGGAAATTTCCTGCGCCAGCCATATCACGGAAAGATCACATGGAAAAGACAATCTATGCAGAGCTCTTTTTCTCTCCCGTGTGGGAACGAGGCAAATCATGCCATCAAACAACTAAAGCATATTATTTGGTTGATTAATGTTGTTTAATTCACTAGTACGTGGTGATTTGTAATGGTGCACCTATTTTCTTTAAAAGATTCTTATATTTTTCCTTTACTCCATCGAACACCTATTCACATAATATTCTTTTCCAATTTTCTGCTTTACGCGTGCATCTTTATCCTATTTTTATGTTTTTTTATTTCTATGTTTTTTTAATCATGTATTTCGAACAACTCCTCAGCCTAATACATGTTATCGGCAGTTTCTAGCTACAATTTGCCTAACTTATGGAATGATTTTTTAGCAACAGAACCCGCATAAAATTTGGCACTACTATTCCCATCAAGGTACACATGTTGCATCAAATGGCGAGTAGTTAATATTAATTGCCATGATGTAATAAACTCCCAGTAGTGAAGCAATTAATTGCATCACAAATACAAATACTATGCCCACCATTTTTCGTTGTAACTGGATGGAGTATATGTTAGTATATATAATCTAAGAATTCATATTCGCAAAATTTTACTAAACTTGGTTTTACTACTGTACAAATATTACTTCGCTGAGCTCAAAGTATAGTACTACTGCTACATGATTTTTTAGGAATCAAATCAATTCTAATCAAGGATTATTTGAGCACAACCCACGACAAAATTAACACCATTTTCTACTGCATACCTCGAAATTTGAGTCATTTTTATTGGGAGCTTCCAGGTTCCATGGGACCATCGTAGGTCCATAAAGTACTCCATTTTCGTATATAGAAAAACTACTCTATTTACTTATAGTATACCAACATGATTTTGTTTATTCATTTTTAGATCATGTATGCCCTCCTATCCACGTATCCAAGTTGCTACCCAAGCAGAGCTAGAGATATTGTGCTCCACACGTCTCATCTTCTCCCGCCCATAAATTTGCCAAATTGTATTGCTACGCGTTTTTAATATTCTCAATTTTCGTTCCTCTGATAACTAAAAAAGAATTATCTAGTTTTTAGCAACATAAAAATATCTCAAAAATTAGTAATTTTTTCAGTCGCAATTGCATCGAGATTTGTACGCAAACAATAAATATTATCCTATCCTATCTTTTTCCTCCCCACGCCACGACTGCATGTATGCATTGAGCTCACTCGAGTCGTTCTTTTTCACACCCGATAGCACCGTCCCGGCTAATCGAAAGACGCCAACGGTGTCGACGATACCCGCCAGACCGACCTTCTTACCCTCCCCTCCCCTTCATCACTTTTCCTTCCTAAGAACAATTACATATCCTCCTAACCGGCTCCATGGCCTCCCTCCCCGCCCACTACTGGTCCAGTCGTGGCCCAAGGCCATCATTCTGAGCTCGAAGAAATCCTTCTCTTTCCCCTCCCCTAGCCCTCTCTCTCCCACTCTGATCCACACCCTAAATCCTTTAACTCACCACCATTGCCACACCATCACTGGAGAAGAGAAGCTTACCGTCGTTGTCGCCATCACCGGGAAGTTGTAGTCGCCGCCACCCGTGAGTCTTCTTCCTCTCCTCCAGCTTCTTCCTGTCACTACTGGGAAACCATTTTTTCATGCAGGCCAAAAGGCATCTTTCCGTGCGAAAGGCCTGCCCGCATGCGTGAAAAGGTCTAGGAAAAGACCATTTTCGCGTGCGGGCGGCCCAACCGCACGGAAAGATCTATTATCCCGTGCGATCGGCTTAAGCGGCCCGCATGGAAAGATCGATTATCCCGTGCGGGCCACTTTACAGGACCGCATGGGATAATCGATCTTCCCGTGCGGTTCGTTAAGTCGACCGCACGGGAAGATGGTGTACATAATTTTATGTATATTAGCTATTATTCTCTCTCTCTCCTCTCCTCTCCTCTCTCTGATCCTCTCCTCTCCTCTATGTCCTCTCTCTCATTAATATTAAATGCATGGGTCGATTGATAAGATGCATGTATATATATATATATTCGTACGAGAAAAAATACATTTAATTATATTATTTCATCATAAAAGATATTAAAGTATGTACACAGATCATGCATGCATGTTTATATACATATCAAGTTTCGTCTCGCGCAAATTACATAAGTCTAGCAACAAATTACAAATCATTCATTAATGGCGGTGCTCTTTTTCCCACTCCCTAAGTCGTTTGAATTTATCGTCCGTCGCCAGCTCACTCTCCGGATCGTAGAAATCGCCCAAATGGTTGCAGACATCGCGACGGATGAAGCGGCAAAGATCTGCAACCAAGTTAAGCATGGTTCGATTGTCGAACCGGTTCGCTACAACTGGAACTTATGTGATCTGTTTCAGGAAGAATAGTACACATACATACGATTAGAAAAATTATACAAGATCGATAATGTGTAAGAAAATATATTTTCTCTGAACTTACTTGTTCTAACTTAGTAGAGTATCTCCCGTAGATTCTGAGCATCTCGCACACGTAGTAGCCGTAAAGGTTAGTGCCCGGTGGTTGCTTATAACACTGTGTTGAATAAAATTTATTATGTGCATCAGTAATTTGAAATTAAACTCAGTATAAAATCTTGGCATATAGCGAGCATATAATTACCGGAAAATTTGTCCTGACAAGAAGCTTCTTCTTTTGTGGATCATTCACCGGGCCACGTTTCTTACATAATGATGGTGTGCTCTATAGAGAAAATAATTGCATGTTTCACTGATCAATTGTATATTCGATAGTAAAAACAGACAAAACGTATTAAAAGGTGCATGATAGTACTTACAAATTTAAAATGACGAGGAACTCTTTGAATGTTTCCTGGCTGTAGTGTGCCGGATCAAGCACTACGGCCACGTGGTCCCGCGGATATACCAGAAATAGTATGTAGTGATCGCTGCGAAAGAAGAGATGTTAATTGTAGGTGATATCGTAGTAAAATATCGATTTTACGGACGAATATTATGTACCGCAACACATAAGGGAGCATGAGGGCATTTTTGTCTCTGTGCTCCAACATAGCCTTGCCCAAGTAGAATGATACTGCGATCATCTTGTTCTTGTGCATTTGTTTGATGATCGCGGCTTTTTGTTTCTTGTTTTGCCTTTGAGCTCATCGGAATCTTCACAAACATGAACCTCGTGTTCCGTCCAGCATATTCTTGTCGGGTTAATGTATGCAGCTGGATAATTGGTCTTTTCGCGTCTGCGTATTGCATCCTAAGTAATGCAGCGAGTAATTAATTATTCACAAGTTAGTTTGCAAAGAATTTATAATGACATTAAGTTAGTCTGATACTTACAGGCAAAATGCAGCAACGAGATTTATATCCATTTTTTCTATCTTGAATAATGCGTGAAGGTCGTTGAAATCGATGACCAATATCCCATTTGGGTCACTGGTGAAAGCATTATCCGGGACCTTCACGGTAAGCATGCTGAGCCCCAATCTGGACGCCTTTAGGTACCAGTCGTGCATTAGCCTGATTTCCCAGGGCATGTCTTCCATGACATGCCAGGGCAGGAACGGCTTGCCGTACTCGTACTTTGTTGGCACTTCGTCCGAAGTCCAATTTTGCAGGTCCTCTGCTTGGTTCTTCATTGATTGTTCTGACTCCGACAACTTTGACGGTTGATCCTGGGCTTGTCAGTCGGCCCCTCCCCCTGAAAGCCAAGAACACTAAGTTTCTTTCGTCTTTTGCCATTAATTCCTTGTCATAGCTTGATCGAATCATCTTTGGGATAATCTGATGAGATGGAAGTTTGCTCGGACTTGGAAGGCTTGTTGTTTTCGTAGGGGCCTTTGAGGTACCGCCAATGCCGACTGTGGTGTCCGAGGAGATTGGTGAATATGTTCTCGCGATGACTTCAGTGCCGACGCATTGGCGAATTAGGACCTTTATCCTTAGGAGGGGAGCTTGGTGGGGAAGCAGGCCGAGGTGGGGAGCGAGGTGGGGAAGCAGGCCCTGGTGGAGAAGGCGGTGCAGGCGCAACAACAATCTGAGGAACCGGCTGTACTGGGGATGCTGAAGATGTACCGACCAGCAGGATATCTCGTCGATGCCATAGAATGAACTGATTCACTGCATCTCCAAGCAATTCTATCCCTTCAGGTGCTGGAATGTCTAGCTCTAAGTTATTATGCTCGCATACACCTTGGCCACCTGCCCTTGCATAATCCTCGGGATTGGAGTGTTGTGAAATTGTCGCCCGGTATAGCAAGTCCCGTACCTACCTCCTTTCTCTTCCTGGCCCTTCCTATCGGCACGAGGAGGCTGCACGGCGTCGGGCCAGTTATGGTATCTACTGGATAGGGTGCGGTGTCAACTGACCCGACGCTGCTGGGCATTTGTACTGTGGGTTCTTCGGATTGCTGAAAGAAGTTAGGGAAGGCTTGGCGATTCTGTGCAACAAGAGAGTAGAAATGCTCTTCAACTTGTTTTGCTATCCTTTCTTCAAGTTTATGTTTGTACCTGTCCCTTTTCTTATAACTTGCAGCTTTCCCAGGAAACCCTTCTTTCCAACTTGTCTTTGACGATACACCCCTTACTCGTCCAGAATGTTCGGGGTTGCCCAATGCAGCTGTCAACTGATCGTGTTCCCTTTTAGCAATAAATTCCCCAGTCTTCTCCTTTTCGGCAATGTCTTTTAGACTCGTGGTCACACGCTCTATATCCGGATCCTCAAAAAGGATCTCTCCCTCGTCGGTGACCTGTCTCGTGCTGCGTGCCCACACCCAGTTTTTGCTTCTTTCTTTTAGTGCATCCACAAGCAGGGGCTTTCCTTGGGCGGCAAACTGTTCTTCGGTTGCTCGCCACTTCTCTACGTGGCCATCGTAGCCGCTAGAGCCCAACCGGTGCGGGTACTTGTTCCTTTTCGCGAGGTCAGACATCTTCTTCCTCCGTACTAAGGCTTCGGGGCTTGTCATCTTTGCCACGAACCTATCCCATTCGGCGGGCGTAATCCCACCGTAGTCTTCGAATGGGGACTTGTTCTTTTGCACGTAGTGAGTATTCAAGTTCGATTTCCACTGCCTCCACCTCCCCTCAATCATTTTTAATGCAAACTCTTTTCCCAGAGCCTCTGAACTAGGCGGATATACAAGCCACTTCTGCAGCTCGTTCCATATGAAGTTCTTCAAGTTGCCATCCACCTGCAACATTTAACGGCCCGTGGGTTCTGGCCAGTACCCCGCAAGCGCCGCTGAACTTTGTCATTGCTACCTTGGGCTCTAATGGCTTCCCATCCTGGTTCAGAGAGGTGATATAATATGTCTCCTTTGGGGTTGGTTCTTACTTCTCTGACCACGTCTTCTTTTTTGACGTCCTCCAGCGCTCGTGGACGTGTCGGTTTCTACCGGACCGGACGTTGTTGTGTCTGTCTCGACTTCGGCAGACCGGACGACAAACTTGGTGGCCTTTCTTTTTGAGCGGCGCCTTGCTTCCATCTGTATGTACAACAGATAACGTTAAACGAGATCCTACGATAGGGATCATAACAATATGGCTGGACTTACTGCTTGCTCGATAGGGATGTAGTCGGGGTCTTCTTCAACTGGTGGTGCTGGTGCTTGCATAACTTCGATGAACGGATTGCTTGGTTCATGCCATGTGCCTTCGCTCGAAGACTTCTCCATTGATTCGACGTTGCGTGCCTCAGAGGGAGCTTTGTCGTTCGACATTTGATCTACGGTTGTTCATAACGCACAACATCTGAAATTTGTGAATGCACAACTTGTTATATTATCTAATATTAAGGACATGCATAAAAAATATAGCGAAAAAACTAAAGATAAGAAGATTGAAAAAATATATTTATTTCCTTCTTCTCTTTATTAGAGATGAGAGATGAGGTGAGAAGAGGTGAGATTGGGGGAGGGAAAGAGATGAGAGATGAGAGACCGAGGAGAGGGAGAGGAGAGAGGGAGATTAGAATATACCGAGGAGACGGTGCATATATGTGTTTGAATATTTAAAATCTAACCTAAAATCTAAAATTCATCAAAAAACAAACAACCGAACGAACGACCGAACGAAGGACCGACCGAACGAACGAACGAACGACCGACCGACCGACCAACGAACACTCGCTCGTTCGTCCGTCCGTTCGCTCGTTCGTTCGGCCGTTCGTTCGTCCGTTCGGTCGTTCGGTCATCCGTTCGTTCGATCCACGAACGAACGAATGAACACTCGTTCGTTTGTTCGTTTGTCCATCCGTCCACGTCCGTCCGTTCGTCCACGAGCGTTCGTTCGTCTGTCCGTCCGTCCACGTCCGTCCGTTCGTCCACGTCCGTTCGGTTCGTTCGTTCATTCGTTCGTCCACGAACGAATGAACGAACGAACACTCGCTCGTTCTCGTTCATCCGTCCGTTCACATCAATTAATTCACATAAAAAAATTTTTATCTACTATTTCACATGAAAAAAATTCATCAACAAAATTTATAAAAAAATAACAGTCCATTTTACATTTTCATCAAAATTTACTATAGTTCCATCAAATAAATAACAGTCCATTTTACAGTTCTATAGTTCCATCATATTAATAACATTTTCACAACATATAACATATGCTAAATCCATCAAAAATATAAACATCCGTCCATCCATTCATCATATAACATTTTCACAACATATAACAATTGAAGCCCCCACTGTATCCATCCATCCATTCATCATTCCATCACGGTATCAAAAATATAAACATTCATTCATTCATTCCAACCGCACCCTATATGCTAAATCCATCAAAAATCTCATTTCATCCATCCATTCATTCATTCATTCATCAACACATTTCATTCAATAAATTTCATCAAAATTCTCACTGTAAAATGTCACCTGTGGTTGCGTCGGGCGGCGGTGGTGGCCGGCGTGGTAGCGTCGGCTGGCGGTGGGGCAGGCAGGAGGAGGTGGAGTGGGGGAGGGGCGGCGGTCTCGGTGAAGGGGGCCGTGCGGGCGGGCCGGCGGTGGTGGGGCCGGCGGTCTTGAGGCCGATGACGGCGACGGAGAGAGTGGGGGGGGCGGTGAAGGGGCACGGACGGCGGCGCGGCAGTCTTGAGGCCGACAGCGGCGACGAAGAGAGAGAGAGAGGATGGGGCGGTGAGGCGAGGGTTAGGGTTGAGCGGCGGTGGCGAGGGTTAGGGTTGAGCGGCGGTGGCGAGGGTTAGGGTTGAGCGGCGGCGGCGGCGCTGGATCTGGCGCGTAGGACGGCGAACAGGGCGGGGATCCGACGGCGACGCTAGATTTTGGCGCTGACAGTGCGGTGGTTGTTTGGATTTCGCCCGGGGACTTAGAAAAATTTAGGAGCCCACGCGCGAGTATATATAGGCCACCATCTTTCCGTGCGGGCGGCTTAATAGACCGCACGGGAAAACGATCTTCCCGTGCGGGCGACTTAACGGCCCGCACGGGAAAACGATCTTCCCGTGCGGACGGTTTAAGTGGCTCGCATGGGAAGATCGTTTTCCCGTGCGGGCGGTTTAAGCGGCCCGCACGCGATAATCGACCCCGTCTCTTTTTTTTTCATCAAATTAGATATTAAGAAAAATTATCAAACTGATTCAAAAATTACCAAATTTTTCCATACATCAATATATGCTAATTATTGCCTTTGGAAAATTTTTTGAAATCAAACGACAATTCGGCCGTCACTTTCTCTTCAAATCTAACCAATCCATCTCAACACTACTAATCTTCTCTAGAGAATCTTCGGTTTTATGAGCGTTGTATGTGATAAAATATTCGAAACCTTCTCAATTTTTTACCGCATCCTCTACGTATAATATCATGACATCCAGACAATTTTCATGATTTTCCGACTTCGTTTGCTATTTATACAATTTTAAAATCATTTGGTCAATAGGTTCCTAATCATGTTTCATGAAGAAAAATTCAAAATTTATTCTCACTTACAGGATAATGACTCAAGCAGGTCTAAACAACATTAATATAATTTTTCCACTAATTTTATTCTATTTTTAATCACTTGTAGTTCAAATGTGAGACTTGGCAAAAAAATTCATGAAAATAAAATAAATCAAAGAAATATAGCAAAACCAATCAAAAATTACCAAATTGTATAATTAGGATTTACATGTTGTATTTACATAGTAGAGAAAGTTTGGAGGGTGGAGAAGAATTTTTTTTCAAAATTTTGCCGAGTGCGAGGGCCCTTAAGCCGACCGCACGCGATAACGTATCTGATAAGATATTCGAAATCCTCTCAATTTTTACCACAGCCTCTACGTATAATACCATGACATCCAAACAATTTTCATGATTTTTCGACTTCGTTTGATATTCATACAATTTTAATATTATTTCTTCAATAGGTTCCTAATCATGTTTCATGAAGAAAAATTCAAAATTTATTCTTATTTACAGGATAATGACTCAAGCATGTCTAAACAATATGAATATAATTTTTCCACTAATTTTATTCTATTTTTTAATTACTTGTAGTTCAAATGTGAGACTTGGCAAAAAAATTCATGAAAATAAAATAAATCAAAGAAATATAGCAAAACCAATCAAAAAATTACCAAATTTTATAATTAGGAGTTACATGTTGTATTTACATAGTAAAGAAAGTTTGAAGGATGGAGAAGAAACGTAATATACACAAAAAAACAAACTAGCGTTTTACAATTTTTGGATTAACATCCTTCCGCACGGATGCAAACTTTGATTCGTCGAGGACACTTTCAATGCGTTTCATCCGCGTAGGAAGATCTGTGAATAACGAAATGGCGTCGTATTGATTATAGTCGGACGCGTCTTCAATGTTGTCAATACCAATGATGTGTTGTTTGCCCGATATAATAATGTCCATCTTTTCATCAGAAGGATCCTTCACATGGAAAACTTGTGCAACACGCTCGGCAAGGACCCATGGATCATCCTTGTGTCCAGTTTTACTCCGTTCAGCACACGTAAATCTAAATTTATCTACCATGCTGTCTTTCACCCATTGACATCTGAGAACAGGGATCTGAATGTTTAAACCGTAGTCAAGTTCCCATATTTCTTGTATGATCCCATAGTATGATTTCCTCTGTCCTGTTGCGTCTAACGCTTCGACACGAACCCCACTGTTCTGCGCTGAGCTTTTCTTGTCTTTGTTGTTGGTGTAAAAAGAGTATCCGCCGATGTCATACCCTTGCCATGAGGTCACAAGGCTTTTTGGGCCAGCTACAAGTTTTTCTACCGTTTTTTCCTCGAGTGATTCACCAGACGGTAGATTTTGATCTTTAAGCCATTGGGGGAAAGTGCACTTCTGTTCTTTCGAAACCCAATCATCGGATGGCCCAGGATTGCATGCTCTGATCTCGGAAGTGTGTTGCTCAATGTATGGCGCAACGATGACGAGTTGTTGAAGAACACTACTGTGTGCATCTGATACCGCTTTGTAATCGTTGTCGTAGAAGCATTTTCTCATACCCTTCCCAGATAATCTTCCATCATGTCGAGGCATCAGTATCCCAATGGGGTTGGCATCTTTCATATAATCTAGGCAACACTCGACAACCTCCTCAGTTGTGTAACCCTCTATCATCGAGCCCTCCAGATGAGCACGATTACAGACATACCCTTTCAGAACAGCCATGTATCGCTCATACGCCCACATTTGATGTAGGTATAGAGGACCAAGTTCAATAATTTGAGGGACAATGTGAACAATGAGATGTTCCATCATGTCAAAGTACGATGGAGGAAAAAATATCTCTAGCTAGCAAGCTGTCTCGACTGCGAATTTCTGAAGGGGTCCTAATTCTTCTGGATCAAAAACTTTCTGTGATACTCGATTAAAAAAATAGCACAGCTTTGTTATTACTACCTTGGTGTGCACTGGTTTCACCGCCCTTATAGCGATAGGAAGAAACACCGTAAGCATCTTATGACAGTCGTGAGCATTGTATCCAGAAATCGACAAATCTTTCATTGATACTAGTTTCCGGATATTAGATGAGAATCCAGTCGGCACTTTCAATCCACGAAGACATTTACAGAAAGTTTTTTCTCTTCTAGTGTCATTGAGTAGCATGCCGGAGGAATCTCAATCTTACCATTCGTTAGCTCTATTGGGTGGAGATCTTTCCTTATGCCCAAATTGACCAGGTCGTTACGTGACTTCAACCCATCCTTTGTTTTACTAGGGATGTCAAGTAAAGTCCCGATGGTGCTGTCGAACACGTTTTTCTCGAGGTGCATGACATCGATGGCATGACGAATCTCCAGGTCTTTCCAGTACGTCAGGTACTTGAATAAAATTAAATGTTTCTTGAAGGGCAGCGTGTTTTCTACCACTTCTTTCTTCCTCTTGCCTAAGCTCTCTTTCCTTGCTGAACACGACCTTTATGTTCCTTGTCAACTTGAACACCGTGCAACCATCCTTTGCTTCGGGGGCAGTACCTACCTCGACAGTTTTGTCAAAAAAGGTAGCCATCACACGATACCTATGCTCCTATGGTACGAATCAACGATGATGCATGTAAACTAACTTTTTTGACGAGGTCAGGTATATGTACGATGTGTTGTCCAGACATATCAGACATCCGGTCTTTCCTTTAATCTATCTGGATAGGGAAAAATTGGCTGGTAGATCGTTTATAGTAACGAATATGATAGCACGCAGAGTAAAATACTCCTGGCGGTATGCATCAAATAATCGTAGACCCTCTTCCCACATTTCTTGCATATCCTCCATCAAAGGTTCAAAAAACACATCTAGATCGATGCCAGGCTGTTTTGGCCCTTGTATAAGAAGAGTCAACAAAATGTACTTTCGCTTCTGACATAACCATGTCGGAAGGTTATACATGGTGAGCAGAACTGGCCAAGTGCTGTGCGAGCTGCTTAGGTCACCTAACGGATTCATTCCATCCGTGCTCAATGCAAACCTGTCATTTCTCGGATCATTTGCAAATTCTGGGTGCTTCGAATCAATGTTTTTCCACTGTCAAGCATCGGCGGGATGTCGAATCATATCATCCATCTTTCGACCCTCTTGATGCCATCTCATCAACTCGGCGTCGGTGGGGTTCGAGAACAATCGCTTCATTAGATCTTTGACTGGCAAGTACCACATCACCATGGCCAGAATCTTTTTCCCTGGCTCGACCAATGAATTTGGTTCGGCAATGTCACTATCGGCGACACTGTTATCCTTTTTGTACCTACTTGCCCCACAAGTTGGACACTTGTCCAAGTCAGCGTATTCTTGCGATAAAATACACAGTGATTAATACATGCATGGATCTTCTCCACACCAAGTGATAATGGACATATCAGTTTCTTGGCTTGATAGGTGTTAGCTGGCAACAAGTTAGGCTTAGGAAGCATAGCTCTCAGGAGACCCATCAAGTCGTTGAAACTAGTATCAGACCATCCGTGCCTGGCCTTCAATCTAAGAAGTTCTAGCACCGACCGTAACACTGTATAATTCATATCACATCCCTTTGCTTGCTCATATAAAAGATCTTTTGCTGCTTTCTGCAACGCCTCCCAATTGTTTAAATCTCTTGCTTTCTCTGTTAGGACCTCTGGTTCAGCGTGCCGCAACAAATCCTCAAGATCAAGATCAATATCAACCTCTGCCTCGTCAAAACCAGAGCCGCCAAAATCACCCGTCATTTCACAATACATGTCCTCAATTATAAAATTCTCTGTCTCATCGAACCAAATATTAGGATTCTCTTTTGGAGGGGCGACTTCCCCGTGATAAGTCCAAACTGTGTATTTCTCCACAAATTCATGCTTTATGTGTCCGAGAATTACATTCGGATATTTCAACATCTTCTGATTCTTGCAATCCACGCAAGGACAAAAAATATCCTTCCTATTCTCCCTCAAAGCGTGTGCATTAGCCTTATCAATAAATGTTGATGCTTCTCTCATGAACACCGGATGAGTTCTCCGTGTCTCATACATCCATATCCGATCCATCTAAAAACATTGACAACATAAATTAATATTATATTGCCTGTGTTTTCTAAGTAAACAAATTAAACTTAAATCCTACTTTATAACTAAAACTTCATGCACAACAAATAATAATGAGACAAAAGTAGTTACCGAAAAATGGTTCAATAAAAAAACAAGATATTTGACCTACAAATTACAAAAATAGCTCAACATATATAATAATTCAAACAAGTTTAAATATCTTCGCATTCAACCGATGAAATTTTACAAAAACGGAAGCAAATGAAGGAGGTGATCAAGCACATTACCTTTTATATTGATTTAAATTGAAGATTTAAAGTCTAAAGCCTTCCAAAAAATAAAATGCCTATTATTTGAGAGAGAAAAACCGAGTTAAAAAAGACCCGGGACCGGTTTTTTTCAGGCGCGACCTCTTATGGCCTGCCTGGAACCTATTTGGGGCCTCGTCCAGAAAAACCGTTTCTCCAATAGTGTGTCCTACTGGCTAGAGCTAATTGAAGATGGCTCCCCAACAGCCACGATGCAACTGAGATTTGGGGAAATCTCGGTCACTCGGTAACTAGCAAGTTCACTAAAGATATAGTATTTAAGAAAAAAACTAAATGAGATATTTTTCCAAGTAAACCTAGAAGCATGCATGAAAAAAGTCTGAACAACCTAACAATCGCTGCTGGGAAACCCTTTACAGTCCCGGTTTACAACCCATTTTAGTCTCGAGTTACAAAGTGGAACAACTGGTGAAATAACCAGGACTAAAGATAGATCTTTAGTCCCGATTGGTAACACCAATCAGGACTAAAGATATAGGCGTCATGTGGTCGACGCCGTCATCTTTAGTCCCGATTGATGTTATCAACGTGACTAAATATCTTTTTTGTTTTTTCATTGTTTTGTGTTGTTTGCATATTGACATCCCCAAATCGAGTTGCTCTCGACATCCCCAAATCCCACATCAAATTGACATCACAAATCGAATGAACATACTATGTTTGACATCACAAATTCACAGATTCAAAGTACATCACAGATCAAATTCATACTCGAATGAACATCACAAAATTCTCAAATAAAAGAATAAACTTCGTAGCGCTTGCCTCCCACCGGATCCGGTGGAGGGGACGCCGGATCCGGCGGAGGAGAGGGCTCTGTTGCCACCCATCGCTCTTGGAGAGGACGAGAACAGATGAAGGAAGAGGAGGAGGAAACGGAGGAGGCCCCGCCACCACCTCCGAGCCGTCAGGCCGCCGCCATCTCCGAGCCACTACCACCTCCCCTCATGTCGGATATTGTGGATGGAAGGGTGCCACCGCCACCTTCGAGCCGCATGGCAACCGCCATCTTCTTCCCTCCCACCATCGTCGCCGGAGCGAGAGAGAGAGCTGAGAGAGGGAGAGAGAGGGAGAGGGGACGAGTCGAAATAAGTGTGTCGCGTCTAAGTGCGAGTGGATTATATACGTGCACGTCCATCTTTAGTCCTAATTACTAAAAATAATCTTTAGTCCCGATTAGTATTACCAACCGGGACTAATGATCATTTTTAGTCCTGGTTGGTGTTACCAACCAGGACACAAATTCCCGGCGCCTTGACAAATTCTGATCAGAAATAAACTGGGAGTAAAAATGATCTTTAGTCTCGGTTGGTTCATAAAGTCCTATTATACTTTTTAACCGGACAAAAATAATTTTTAGTCTCAAAACTATTATTAATTTTGATAGATAGATCAAAGACCATTATTTATTCAGTAGTGAATTAAAATGAATTTCTTTTAGGAAGCTAACCTATGGTGGATAAATGAGTATCATAGGGGCGCTATGCATCCATGCATCCCGTTCGTTAAAGAATATATATTTTTTGTTGGTTTCAAGTAATTTAGTAAATACGTGTGCATACATGTGCTCGTGTTGTTATCCTAATATTTCAAGTATACGTGGAGAACAAGCGTGTGGGCATATGTGGTGACGTGTGAGTGTTACGTGCGTTCAATAATACTTCCTTCATCCAAAAGTATAAAACCTATTTTATTTTTTGATTTTTTTCAAAAGTCTAAAGTCTATTTATAGTTTTTATGTGCTAAATTAAATTAAATTGTTGATTGAAACTAAAAAAAACTATCTTAGTAGTTATTGGTTGTATGCACATATATAATTCTTACATGAGGATGAGGATAAGTGAATTACTATTTAAGTCCTGGTAACAAAAGATTGATGACAAAAGAAATAGGTATTAGATTTTTGATGAAGAAAGTATTTCGTTAGAAATGTATCTTGTGTATCCTGTGTATTTATGTTTAAATATTTCCTGATGTCAGCACTGAAAATTAAATGAAAATTATTCTGCAGACAAATCAGTTGCAACGAATGAAAGAACAAGAAACATGCATGCACCAGAGAAAACTTGTTCACCATTATCTGTCTTATTGTGCTGCACTTTTTTTAATAGATGTTGTTTGTTTTAAGTGGTAGTCGGTATGGCCGTTTTGGGTAGTTGGAACCGTGTAACATGGGCTTCAATAGTTTCAATGTTTGTCTTGGATCGGTGAGGTGTGCAAGTACATATATAGACGATAATTAAATTGCTGGATTAATTATATACTCATTGTACTGCATACCCTTTCATCAGTTCAACGGGAGATCACTTTGTGTCTCATTAGAGCGGTGATTAGGGCCAAATTACACGCATTACGATGACCATTTCGCAGGGACGACCAGACGAAGCAATCTCGTGGCTCACCATGTGTAGCAGGGAATGATTCAACTTTGTTAGTGACTGCTTTGAAGTCCAATGATTATGATCAAGCACCTGAGACGTGCTTTTTATGGAGCTAAAGTCCTCCATCCAATTTAGAATTTGACAGGGTAGATATTTCTTTTGCTCCTCGTTCATGTAATAATTGTGCTCATGTCTTGGCTAAGAAAGGTGTGGAATGGGATCCGGAGCCGGTCTCCATCTGGTCTGTCCCTCCCGGAATTTGTAAACGCTTTGGTGGTTCGTGATCTCCCAGAACCAGAAGTTTAATAAAAGAGTGAAGTTAAGATAAAAAAAAGTGTAGCGAGAGCCGTGCTGTTGGGTCATGCCATGTGTCCACGTCTCACTGTGTAGTTGTGCTCAATAACTCATATCCTTTTGGGCCTTGCCTAAATAGGATAAAATTTGCGCGGTAGAAAAATACCATTACGTATGTAATTATATAAAGTCACATAGTCAAAAAATACCGTTGCATATTAACGATTAAATTTGATAATCAAACCCCTAAATCCCTGCTGAGATAGAGACGAAATCGGATTGAAAGAACAGAGGTCGAGTCAGCTGCGGTGCGATCGGTTACGAGGTCAATCGGCTGAGGTTGGATCGGACAGGGATAGCCGATAGCCGATGCTGTGTCAGAGGAAAGGATAAAACCGTTTCTGATGAAGGTGCTTAAAGATAAATAGAAGATTTGGTTCGCAAATTAAGCGTTAAAACATATTGCCATCTACGGATAGAGTCCTGTAACGACAATTGTGTCTGTAAATTAGCAATTTATTTAGACTGTTTATTCTAATACAGCATAGGTCCTTATCCTGGGGTTTTGTCGTATTTTAAATAGTAGATTAGATAGAGTTCAGGGTCTGTACAGATAATGTTATTCTTGGGTATAAATAGGACCCGAGACCCTTGTAATTAGACATTCACACAATCAATACAACCTTCGGCGCATCGCCTCCTTTTTATTCAGATGAACAACTGATCCGGCTTCGGACTGCATCGTTTTGATCCCCAAGTTAAGGTAAATGTTTGTCATTAGTGGTGTATCTCGTCGAATTTAGTGCTTCCATCTCTATTACACTCTAAATTCGATGATTTATGCTGCGACTGGTTATCATATATCACATATAATCTAAAACAATGTTTAGATCTGTCTCGACATCGGCTCGTTTCTATCAAGAGTCGGCAGCCGATAGAGCTAGATCTAAAGGTTGTCCTAGGTTATACGTGATATCCACCGTCTCGAGGTATTTACATCAGCTACAGTAGATCAGTTTGTTCTTTTTATACTTAATGTTGCATCAATATTGATCTATTAAGTCGTTTTTAGAGCTTTTATGATATATTCGACTAGATGTATATGTTTAGAGACAATGTCGGGGTTTTAGCCGGCCTTATCTGTTTTAATATCTTTCTGATATGTTTGCTATCAAATTTATTAAAACCGCCTCTCATGTTAAGATCTTGCTCTAGTTAAACGCCCTAAGCCGACGCTTGTCACCACGTGACATGACTGATCTAGGTTTAGCGCATTTAGCTCAGATCAATATCTTTTCATAAGATAAATCGGAGTATTAGCCGATTTACAGTTGGACTTACGACATCGGCTAGATTGTTAAAGCATATATCTTTTATCCCATTGTATATTTGGATTAAGTGGCTAATATTGTCTCGGCGCAGCCGATCTATTCTAGTCACTTGGTTTAAATACACTCCGAGATAGCATATATATGTAAATTGACTCTTGCAGCCGATCCAGTAGGATCTAACTTAACGCATATATTTTTATTTTTCTTGTTGGTTAACATATCAAAACAACTGGCACGCCTTATACAACATAGGTAGCCGAGAAGGACCTACGTTGGAGTTAAGCAGATCTCCCAGGCCAGCGCGTGAGAGAAATTTCTCATCAACACGGTTCTTGGCACGCCCAGTGGGACTATCTCTATCTAGTCGGCTAGGACGCATCGACACAGCTGACAAGATGGTCGACCTCAAGAGCCCTAGGGTTTCTCAGGACAACGTTGTGCCTGTGAAGATGGAACAATTATCGGCTGAACAGCAAGCCGACTATAAAAATATGGTAGAAGAGCTTCAGGCCAACTACCTACAGTCGTTCACCTAGACAAGGTCTGGGGCTGTGCATCAAAAATACAAATTCAGCATGGACGAACTTAAGGCGTCCTCCTCTAGTGGATCGAAGGGCAAACAGAAGGCGGAGGAGCCGATCCAAGAACAAGACGATTCGGCCCTGCATACTTTGCAAGACCGAATTGATTCGGCCGTCCACCACGCGCTGATCAACCAGAGTAGCATTCTTGTCAACACCCTTAACAACATGATTGCCACTGTGGTCGACGCTAAGATAGCCGATCAACTGCAGCGGGGGCCGACTTACTTCATAGACGGCCAGTTTCCTGGTTACAGGACATTGGCCACCCAGAATCGGCCAATTCCACCACCAGCACAACCAGGGCCGCCGGGAGGGGTCCTCATCCAGCCGAATCCGACCGGATCGGCTGCAAGGCTGGTGATCACCATGCTGAACCGACAACAACCGCTGCCCCAAGATCAAATCGCCAACATGTTCGACAACAATCGGCAGTTAGAGCCGGTTGCCCAGATCGGCCTAGATAGACAGTACAACGCCGGTAGCCGACAGATGTTCTCGGGCCCACCAACGCCACCACCGGCAAATCGGCCGCCTCCGCTGATCACCCGTTCCAGTACCAGTATCAAGGAGGCCATCAAGGTCATCACTACAGGCCCCAGACACCACCACCACTGTATCGGCAAGCACCCGCACCATATGATCCATATGAGCCGATACAGCAGGACAACCGGACCTGGGCCGATTTGATTGCAGAAGTCATGCGCGATCAATTCGGCCTCAAGCCAAAGGACTCAGGGAATATGTATCGGTATCCTTATCCGGAGCATTTTGAGCGGATTTCATTGCCCAACCGATACAAAATCCCGTACTTTTCGAGATTCTCGTGGCAAGATAACGTGTCAACCTACGAGCATGTCGCCCGATTCTTGGCGCAAGGCGGCGAAGCATCGGCTACGTACGCCTTGAGAGTCCGGTTGTTCCCTTTATCTCTTTCGGGATCGGCTTTCACCTGGTTCTCTTCATTGCCTTACAACTCAATTTAGAGCTAGGCCGATCTCGAAATACAATTTCATAGCTACTTCTACACCGGCAACCATGAAATGAAGTTGTCGGATCTCACCAGTATCAGGCAGAAGCACGAGTCGGTTCAAGAATACATTCAACGCTTCAGAGAGATGAGGAACTGATGCTACAGCTTGGTGCTGTTGGACGCCCAGCTAGCCGATTTGGCCTTCCATGGTCTGATCACACCGATCCGCGAGCGTTTCTCCGCTCAGGACTTTGACAGCCTGACACATCTGGCACAGAAGGTGACGGCCCATGAAAAAAGATTTCAAGACACCGGGAAGGCCGTCAAAAACATAACTCAAGTCATCGTTGAGTCAGACTCTGATTCCAACGATGATGACGCAGAGGTGGCGGCAGCCAAATGGGCCAAGAATAAGAAGGCCATTGTCTGTCAATGGTTGTTGAAGAGAACCAAAGAGGAGAAATATGATTTCGACATCACCAAGGCCGATAGGATCTTCGATCTATTACTCAAGGAGAAGCATATTTAGCTTTCGAGAACCATGTGATCCCATCGGCCGATGAACTGAAGAAGAAGAAATACTACAAGTGGCACAACTCTACATCCCATGCCACTAACGACTGTAAAGTCTTCAGACAGCAGATCCAGTCGGCAATAGAGACCAGGAAACTCAAGTTCGCCGATTCCTCTCGGCTGATGAAAGTAGACGGCAACCCCTTTACAATCAATATGGTTCAAACCGCCCCTAGGCAAGCTGATCGGCGGCGCAGAATGATGTACAGCTTAGCCGAAACATTGGAAGGGGTCAAAGCAGAGGGTGTGCCGACCGGAAACCAAGCCGCGCCAATCAACATGGTGCGCCCTGTTGCCCGATCGGCTGATCGACGGCCGATCAATGCGAACAGCCGACGCCGCTTCCAACAACAACCTTGATGGGAAGAGGCTCGGTTTAAAAGATTTCATCGACAAGAGCCAGAAACATGAGGCCGCCGGTATGACGGAAATCACAGCGGTGCCGATCCCCATTGGCATTGTGAATTTTTTCAGGCATTGCTGGGAAACTGGGAGGAGGCTGCCAACGCTAGAAAATTGCCCGGCCTGCAGCGAGAACCGCGAGGACGAACACAGGAGCCAGCCGATCACCACTCCAACTCAGTTTGTCCCGAGGCCCATACAGCTCAACCGGCACCGGCAGTCCGTTCACGATCGGCTAGGGCCGATCCATCAAGACTTTTTCGACGAGGATGAGAACGATGACTGCCACAACAAAGGAGAGGCCGATGATGAAGAATCGGCCAACCCCCAATGGTGCCCATCTGACCTCTTCACCAAGACGCAAAAACGAAGAATTCAAAGACTAAAGCGTGAAGGAAGGGAAGAAGAAGTTCGGCAGATGATCGAAGAGCAACGCCGTCGGCTGGGTAAAATCAAAAGGCGATGGATCCCCAAAAGAAAAATCACCACAGCCAACGAGGAACAAGCCAGTGAGAGTTCAGCCGATCAAGCCAGAAGGGCAGCCAAAGGGAAAGGCAAAGTCTCTGCATCGATCAATATGGTATTCATATTGCCAGCCGAATTCAGTGCTCCTGAAGCCGATGCAGACAATGTCTAGGACGCCTTGGTCAAGCTAGCACTGTCCCCGGATCAAGCAATTTTTGACAAGCCAAAGGGGACCGAAAATTGGCATCTAAAGCTGCTATATGTAAAAGGTTTCGTCAAAGGCAAGCCGATGTCAAAAATGCTAGTCGATGGGGGAGCCGCAGTAAATCTGATGCCCTATGCAACATTTAGGAAATTGGGAAAGGGAGCCGAAGACCTGATCAAGACTAACATGGTATTAAAGGACTTCGGCGGCAACCCATCAGAGACCAAGGGCGTGTTGAATGTCAAGCTGACCGTCGGCAACAAGACCGTGCCCACAACCTTTTTTGTCATCGACGGGAAGGGGTCTTATAGCCTGCTGCTCGGGAGGGACTGGATACATGCTAACTGTTGCGTCCCTTCCACTATGCACCAGTGTCTACTTCAATGGGACGGCGACAAGATAGAGATTGTACCACCGACAGTGTCGGCAAGGTTCGCCAATGCCGATTTGCCACTCTGGGAAATCGACGACATTGATTGTTTGTTCGGGAAAATCTGGCAAGCCAATTTTCTAAAAGTGTCTGATTCTACCATACAGCCAATTGGAGACGACGGGCCGCAGCTGCTACTCTGAGCAAGGCGTCGTGGGGGGCTCGAGCATCTACGGCATGGACACTGCGGACGAAGACGATGGCAAGCTAGGGCAAGGTTTCACATCGGCCGACGAGTTAGAAGAAATAGACATAGGCTCTGGAGACAAGCCTAGGCCGACGTATATCAGCAAAAATTTATCTTCTCATTGTAGATCCTAGCTTATCGATTTATTAAAAGAATATAAAGATTGTTTTGCTTGGGAGTATTTCGAGATGCCTGGTCTTAGCCGATCTATAGTTGTTCATCAACTGCCGATCAAGGCAGGCTATCGGCCATTCAAACAACCTCCCAGGAGGTTCAAAGCCGATACGTATGATGCGATCAAAGCCGAAATAACTCAGCTATATGATGCTGGATTCATTCGGCCTTGTCGATACGTCGAGTGGGTCTCGAACATTGTCCCAGTATTGAAAAAGAATGGCAAACTTAGGGTATGCATTGATTTCAGAGACCTAAATAAGGCTACACCCAAAGATGAATACCCAATGCCTATAGCCGATTTGCTTGTAGACGCTGCATCAGGCCACAAAGTCATTAGCTTTATGGATGGCAATGCAAGCTACAATCAAATCTTCATGGCCAAAGAGGACATTCACAAAACGGCCTTTCGATGTCCTGGGGCAATCGGCTTATATGAATGGGTCGTTATGACGTTTGGGCTAAAAATGCTAGGGCAACATATCAACGGGCTATGAATTATACCTTCCACGACATGATCGGCTCCCTGGTGGAGATCTACATCGACGACGTCGTTATCAAGTCCAGGGAGATGGAGAACCATATAGCTGATCTGAAGCAGGTTTTGGAACAGACAAGAAAATATGGCCTAAAGATGAATCCGCTAAAGTGCGCATTCGGCGTATCGGCCGGGCAATTTCTAGGGTTTCTTGTTCAAGTAAGAGGGATTGAGGTTACGCCAAGAAGCATCAATGCTATCAAGACGATACAACCTCCAAAGGACAAGAAACAGCTTCAATCATTGATCAGCAAAATCAACTTCATCAGGAGATTCATAGCCAATCTTTCAGAGAAGATGGAGCCGTTCACACCACTGCTTCGGCTTAAAGCTGATCAAGCATTCTCATGGGGGACAGAGCAGCAGAAGGCCTTGGACAACATCAAGAATTATTTAAGCTCGCCTCCAGTCCTAATTTCTCCACGAAAATGAATACCGTTCAAGCTTTACTTGTCAGCCGATGACAAGTCAATCGGCTCAGTCCTAATCCAAGAGGTTGAGGGCAAAGAACAAGCTATTTTCTATCTCAGCTGACGGCTATTGGACGGAGAAACAAGATATTTACCAGTGGAGAAGCTATGTCTGTGCCTATATTTTTCATGCGCAAAGTTAAGGCATTATCTGCTATCCAATGAGTGCACAATAATATGTAAAGCCGATGTCATTAAATACATGCTATCGGCTCCGGTTTTAAAAGGGCGAATTGGAAAGTGGATTTTTACCTTGGCCGAATTTGACCTAAGGTATCAAGCACCCAGGGCAGTTAAAGGACAAGCTATAGCCGATTTCATCGTGGAGCACACAGATGACTCAATCGGCTCAATCGACATTATGCCTTGGACATTGACGTTTGATGGCTTGGTGTGCACCAATGGCTACGGTATCGGCTTGGTCATTATTTCGCCTAGGGGGGCAAACTTTGAATTTGCTTTTTCTATCAACCCCCATGCTACAAACAATCAAGCCAAGTACAAAGCGGTGCTCAAGGGATTGCATTTTCTCAAAGAAGTCGAAGCCGACGCCATAGAGATAATGGGGGGATTCACTATTGATCATCAGCCAGTTGTCAGGGGAGTACAAATGCAGAAATGACGCGCTGATGGTCTACTAGCAACAATGCCGAGAATTGATGGATAGCTTTCGGCTAGTTACACTAAAACACATCCCCAGAGAGCAGAATACAAAAGCCAATGATTTAGCTCAAGGGGCATCAGGCTACAGGCCGATGATAAAGAAGTCAAGATAGAAGTCGCTGCCATGACAGCCGATGATTGGAGGTTTGAGGTCTACAGTTATTTACAGAACCCCTCTCAATCGGCTTCAAGGAAATTGCGATACAAGGCTCTAAGATATGTTTTGCTCGACGAAGATCTTTACTATCAGACGATTGATGGTGTGTTGCTCAAGTGTCTTAGTGTCGATCAAGCCAAAGTGGCTATCGGAGAAGTGAATGAAGGGATATGCGACACGCATCAATCGGCTCACAAGATGAAATGGTTGCTTCGGGGAGCAGAATATTTTTGGCCGACGATGCTGGAGGACTATTTCAAGCATTATAAAGGTTGCTAGGATTGTCAAAAATTCAGCGCCGTGCAAAGAGTACCAGCATCGGCTATGAATCCGATCATAAAGCCTTGTTTGTTCCGAGGATGGGGCATCGACATGATCGGCCAGATCAATCCACCCTCAAGCAAAGGGCATAAATTCATTCTGGTAGCAACGTACTATTTTACAAAATGGGTGGAAGCGATTCCTTTGAAAAAGGTTGATTCTAGGGACGCAATCGAGTTTGTTAAAGAGCACATTATCTACCGGTTATGCGTCCCACAAACAATAACAACAGACCAGAGATCTATCTTCATATCAGACGAGTTTGTTCAGTTTGCCGACGGCATGGGGATCAAATTACTTAATTCTTCACCGTACTATGCACAGGCCAACGGGCAAGCAGAGGCCTCAAACAAAAGTTTGATCAAACTAATAAAGAGGAAGATTTTTGAGTACCATAAGCAATGGCACAACCGATTAGCCGAATCACTTTGGGCATATCGGATGGCATGCCACTGATCTATCCAAGTCCCTCCATACAAGTTGGTCTATGGGCACGAGGCAGTGCTGCCATGGGAAAATATCATCGGCTCGAGACGGGTTCAGCTACAAGATCAGCTCACAGCCGATGATTACTATCACCTAATGGCAGACGAATCAGAGGACCTAGTTTTATCACGGATGAGGGCCTTGGAAAAAGTAACAAGGGATAAGGAATGAGTAGCCCGTCATTACAATAAAAAATTTGTGCCCAAGTCTTTTGAAGAAGGCGAACTCGTTTGAAAATTGATACTGCCGATCGGAACAAGGGACAATAAATTCAGCAAGTGGTCACCAAATTGGGAGGGGCCTTTCAAGATCCACAAATCCATCTCTAAAGGGGCTTACATGTTAGAAGGTTTGGATGGAGAGGTATTTGGAAGGGCTCTGAATGGCAAGTATTTGAAGAAATATTACCCAAGTGTCTGGATCAATTAATGATTCGGTTCTGTTTGTTCAGCCAATTCATGGTAGCCGATGCGTTGTGACGCATGCATCGCCTTTAGGTCATTTTCAAGCCATGTTTTTTGCCCTAGTTTTTCTACATATCGGCTAGGTTTGGCCGACGGTTACGACAACAGGACGCTAGAGTATTAAGCTCATAATTTCGTCGACATCAAAGACATCAACGAAATTAGGGGGGCATATGCATATACAAAACAATATGATATCGAGGAGACGGAGCGAATTTTTCAAAATTTTTCACGTCTTCAAAAGTTTAATGTGATCGGCAAACATGCATTAAGTAGGGATCAAGTAAAGCAAGGGACAATGTTAGTCGATTACAAAAGGTGGACAATGTAAGCCGATTACAAGTGATAGTTAGATTACAAGGTTTACAAGTTCTGCCCTAACTATTACATCCAGCTCAGCGCTTGAGGAAGTCCTTGATGGCCGATATTGTCCTGCGGCGGATCATGTCTATTTCTTCTATGGCCCTTGCGTCGGCTGCGTCGCTTCCCGGGATCAGCTTCATCGCCTTAGCCATGTCCGACAGGTTCGACACGGCTGCCTTGATCTTTGCTCGCTGGTCCTCGATCTCTTTCGGCAGGCCGGCCACACATTGTTCGTTGACCACGATATCAGCATCGACGTTGGCAAGCTCGACTATCAGCTCTTCCTGACGTTTGCGAAGCCGATCGAGTTCCGCAATCGGCTCGGTCTTCAGAGCGTCAAATTTGGCCTTTTTGGTAGTAATGTCTTGCTAGTTGGCCTTGATGGTAGCTTCTAGGGCCTTGTTCTCACGGTGATCGGCTATCCTCTGTTTAGCTCATTCGAGTTTGTGCCGATGCGCCTTCAGAAAAGTGGCTGGTGCGATGGTGTCAGCCAGCTGGTCCGGTAGCCGATCTTGGATATCTTCGAACCGACTATGGATGGAACTGCAATCAGTGACCAAGAAATCCAGAGAGCACTCCAGCCGTTTGGCTATGTACGATAAGGTGGCTTGTAGCTCATCGTCTGATACGACCACGGCCTTGTCGACGCTCTCGTCGGGATCAAGGAATTTTGATAAATCAAAGTCCAGGAGATCGGCTATAGCATGCAAGTTGGAAATTGATTAGAGAGCCGACATGACTAACAAGCCAATTTATAAAGTTGAGCAGACATACTCGAACAAACTGAACCGAGGTAGCCACATCCTCGCATCATCGGCACGCGCAGCCATCGGCGTCGGCTCCCTCGATGCACGGGGGGCAGATGTTGGAGCACGGGGAGGCTATAAAAAGAAAATGTGAGTTAGAAATTCAGCTGTGTTAGTGAGAAAGAAATGAAGATTGAGTTTACCGAAGGAGGGGGAGCCGTTTTCTTCTTTGTGGCTAACTTCTTGACCTATGGACGCTGAAAGCCGACAAGTTGCAATGTGGAAAAGGTGAAAGATGGTAGGATTGAGCAGTAAAAACACTTACCGATTGAGGACGAGGGATGCGTCTCGGAGGGCTTGGAGTTCGCTCAGCTATCTGCTCGGCCGATGGAGTTTGGGCGTGCCTGTCGGAAGAACTTGTTTCGGCTGCGGCAGCGTTGACGGCTTCCTCCATTTCCTCGTCCCTGACTTCTTCTTCGAGGGCCGCATCCACGTCCGGATGAACTGGGGGCAGGTCATCGGCTGGGGTCGTCCTCGGCTTGTTTTTCTCTGCAGCTGAGGTAGCCGCAGCCGATGGTGCCGCCCTTTTTTGCCGATGCAGTGGCGCACGGGTCTGGCCGTGGAGCAAAGTGCCCACCTTCGGCGCTGGCAGCCGATGATGGGCAGGGCTAGCCCGCAGCCACCCGATAGCATCCCGCGGGCATGGATGGCCACTCTGTGTTGCTTATGTGCGAGGAGAGGAGTCGATTGTCTGCAAAGGAATGAAGCATGATCAGCCGATAATATAGAGAGAGGCTAAAAAGAAAAAGGGAGGGACTAAGATAAGGAAAATGATACTTACTGATGGGGTCATTTCTGGATCGATGATGGTTAGATACATAGAGGCCGGCTGGTGGAACAAGTGCTGCTTCCATTCATTCCACCATTGGCTGAAGATTGATGTCCTCCTCACTGCCGGATCGATGTTATCAATACTGCCTAGAGGGGGGCCAGGTATATTGAGCATCCGATTCATCATGATGTCACCCTCGATCTTGCCTCTCGTCTGGATATTGTCTGTGTAATACAGGCCGATCGGCAGTTGACCCATACCATGTTGCCTTGCGGCTACCATCAGATGATAAAATTCGTAGGACTTTTGAATGTTGCGTCCTTGGTGGATGCCGACTGGAAGTATGCAGGGTGTGATAGCCGATGTATAGATTTCCCTCGGCTTGTCATAGCTTTCAGAATTGAGTTCATCGAGCCGAAGATCATCTGGGAGTTCAAATTTCTCAAAGTCTGTATAAGCAAACCATATCCTTGAGGTGCTTGGGAAGCCGCTGTACAGGTTGCCAAACCAATCTTTGAAATGTTCGGTTGTCAGTTTGGATCTGGGATAGGTTGCTACTGCCTCTCCATATGATAAGCATCGGCGGGTCATTACTTCTTCATCATCTTCGAACCTAGGCTCGATCAAGGGGAAATCAGCCTCTAGTGGGGATGGTTTTTCTGCGACCCGGTGGAGGTGAAGGTTTAACCACAATTTTAGTAGCCACCAGGGCCCTCCTGTGTTGACGGCTTGTTGAGAAGCTAGCCGAGCCGGCACTACTTAAGATTTGGTATAGGTAGCTGAGCAAATATTTCCCCAGAGGTACTTGCTTCTTGCTTACTAGGGCTTCGGCTACGTGCTGCCAGTTGCTCGTCGACCCACAGGTCGCCAAGGTCGCCGAGGTCGCTGAGTTCGCCGAGGAGGTCGCCGGAGAGCTCAAGGGTTGCTGAGGTGGCTGTTGGTTTGTGGTATGTGACATGTGTAGTGGCCGCGAAGGCGGTATTTGAAGGATATTTTTGGGCAGCCAAAACGGTTTCGGTCAGAGAGAGCGGAAATTTGGAAAAGCAGCAAATCCGCGATATTATCTTATCACGGACTTGGGGGGCATGCGTTAATGACTAAATATGGTAACCAAACCCCTAAATCCCTGCCGAGATAGAGACGGAATCGAATTGGAAGAACAGAGGTCGAGTCGGCTGCGGTGCGATTGGCTACGAGGTCAATCGGCTGAGGTTGGATCGGACAGGGATAGCCGATAGCCGATGCTGAGTCAGAGGAAAGGATAAAACCGTTTCTGATGGAGGTGCTTAGAGATAAATAGAAGATTACGTTCGCAAATTGAGCATTAAAAGATATTGCCATGTACGGATCGAGTCCTGTAACGACAATTGTGTCTGTAAATTAGCGATTTATTTAGACTGTTTATTGTAATACGGCATGGGTCCTTATCCCGGGGTTTTGTCATATTTTAAATAGTAGATTAGATAGAGTCCAGGGTCTGTACAGATAATGTTATTCTTGGGTATAAATTGGACCGGAGATCCTTGTAATTAGACATTCACACAATCAATACAACCTTCGGTGCATCGCCTCCTTTTTCTTCAGACGAACAACTGATCCGGCTTCGGGCTATATCGTTCCGATCCCCAAGTTAAGGTAAATGTTTGTCATTAGTGTTGTATCTCGTCGAATTTAGTGCTTCCATCGCTATGACACTCTAAATTCGATGATTTATGTTGTGGCTGGTTATCATATATCACATATAATCTAGAACAATGTTTAGATTTGTCTCGACATCGGCTCATTTCTATCAAGAGTCGGCAGCCGATAGAGCTAGATCTAAAGGTTGTCCTAGGTTATACATGATATCCACCGTCTCGAGGTATTTACATCAGCTACAGTAGATCAGTTTGTTCTTTTTATACTTAATGCTGCATCAGTATTGATCTATTAAGTCATTTTTAGAGCTTTTATGATCTATTCAGCTAGATGTATATGTTTAGACGCCGGGGTTTCAGCCGGCCTTATCTGTTTTAATATCTTTCTGATATGTTTGCTATCAAATTTATTAAAACCGCCTCTCATGTTAAGATCTTGCTCTAGTTAAACGCCCTAAGCCAGAATCAGTTTGTCAGCTACAGCTGACAGTCGACTGATCTAGGTTTAGCGCATTTAGCTCAGATCAATATCTTTTCATAAGATAAATCGGAGTATTAGCCGATTTACAGTTGGACTTACGACATCGGCTAGATTGTTAAAGCATATATCTTTTATCCCATTGTATATTTGGATTAAGTGGCTAATATTGTCTCGGCGCAGCCGATCTATTCTAGTCACTTGGTTTAAATACACTTCGGGATAGCATATATGTAAATTGACTCTTACAGCCGATCCAGTAGGATCTAACTTAACGCTTAACGCATATATTTTTATTTTTCTTATTGGTTAACAGATAAAACCAACTGGCATGCCTTGTACAACATAAGTAGCCGAGAAGGACCTGCGCATTGCCAACCTTTTCTTCAGATGAGCACTTTGTTTGGCTACGGGCTGCATCGTTTTGATCCCCAGATCTAGGTAAATGCTTGTCATTAGTGGTATGATCTACTATTTCTAGTGCTTCCATCGTAATGACACATTGGATTCAGGAGTTTGTATTGCGCTATTTATCATATAGCGCATATAAATTAGATCAATGTTTAGATCTATCCTGCCATTGGCCAGTTCTAGCAAGAACTTGCAGCCAATAGGGCTAGATCTAAAGGTTGGCTGGTTTATATGCGGTATCCATCGTCTCGAGAGGTATAAATCGGCTACAATAGATCATATTTTTCTTTTTATACTTAATGCCGCATCGTTCGAACTATTAAGTCGTTCTTAGAACTACGGATGATCGTTCGGCTAAGATTTATATTGTTTAGAGAGCGTGCCGGGTTTCAGCCGGCCTTATCTCTTCGATATGTTTCTTTTAATATATTTATTATTAGATTTGTATTAGGACTGCCTCTTATGTTAAGATCGCATTCTTGTCGGACGTTGCTAGCCGGAATCAGCCTACCATCGATAGCCGATGGCCGATTTCTAGGCTATACATCTGTTTCAAGATTGATATCTTTCTATAAGATTCATCGGAGTACTAGCCGATCTATTGTTAGCTTTCCAGTATCGGCTAGGTTATCGATTCATATATTTATTATTCTTTGTTGTATTTGGGTTAAGCGGCTGATGCTGTCTCGGTATAGCCGATCCATTCCAGTCACTTGGCTTAAATATAGTTTAGAATAGCATATATATGTTTATGGATTCCCTCAGCCGATCCAGTGGGGATCTAACTTAACATTTAACGTATATTACTTTGTTTTCTTGTTGATTAATAGATCAAATCAACTCGGCACGCCTGCACCAAACAGCACTGAGAAGGACTCCGCACTGGAGCTAAGCTGATCTCCCAGGCCAGCGCGTGAGAGAAATTTCTCATCAACAATATGCTACTGATATGTAAATCTAACTCCTCATGCCATTGTGTTGATGAGAAATTTCTCTCACGCGTTGGCCTCGGGAGATCTCGCTAGCTCAGTCAGCAGTCCTTCTCACTGTCTATGAAATACGGGCGTGCCGTGGTTTAATCTGTTAACCAACAAGAAAAGCAAAGATGTATGCGTTAAGGGTTAGGTTAGATCCTACTGGATCGGCTGAGGGAACCAATTAATATATATATGCTATCTCAAAGCACATTTAAACTTAAGTGATTGGGATAGATCGGTCATGCCGAGATAGTATTAACCACTTAACCTAAATATACAAAAGGATAATAAATATATGCTTTAATAGCCTAGCCGATGCCGTAAGACTAACTATGAATCGGCTAGTACTCCGATACATCTTATGAAAAGATATTGATCTAGCTAAATGCGCTAAACCTAAATCAATCGACTGTCGGCTATGGCTGACATGTTGATTCTGGCTTAGGGCATTTAACTAGAGCAAGATCTTAATATAAGAGGCGGCTTTAATGAATCTAATAGTAAACATGCTAAAAGAATATTAAAAGAGATAAGGTCGGCTGAAACCCTGGTGCTGTCTCTAAGCATATACATCTAGCCAAATAGATCATAAGCGTTCTAAGAACGACTTAACAGGTCAAATCGATGCAGCATTAAGTATAAAAAGAACAATCAGATTTATTATAACTGATGTAAACCCCTCAAGACGGTGGATACCGCATATAACCTAGGCCAACCCCTAGATCTAGCTCTATCGGCTGCCGGTTCTTGACAGAAACAGGCCGATGTCGAGATAGATCTAGACATTGTTCTAGATTATATGCGATATATGATAACTAGCGTAGCATAAATCATTGAACCTAGAGTATCATAGCGATGGAAGCACTAAAGTCGACGAGGTACACCACTAATGACAAACATTTACCTTAATCGGGGATCGAAACGATGCAGCCCGAAGCCGGATCAAGTGTTCGTCCAAAGAAAATAGGAGGCGATGCGCCGAAAGTTGTATTGATTGTGTATATATATTTATAGGGGTCTCGGGTTCTATTTATACCCAAGAATAAAACTACCCGTGCAAGACACAGTTTCTATGTAATCTACTATACATGGTACGACAATATCCCGGGACATAGTCCCATGTCGTATTACCATAGAAAATCTAAACAAATTCCTAATTTACAGATACAATTGCCGTTATAGGACTCTATCCATAGATGGCAATATCTTTTAACGCGCTATTTGGGAACCGAATGTTCCATTTATCTTTAAGCACTTTTATCGGAAACGGTTCCATCTCCTTCTCTGACTCAGCATCGGCTATCGGCTGTCCTTGTTCGTCTCAACCTCAGCCGACTAGCCTCGTAGCCGATTGCATCGCAGCCGACTCGACCTCTGTTCTTCCGATCCGATTTCGCTTCCATCTCGGCTGGGACTTAGGGAGTTGGTTACCAAACTTAGCCGTTAACACATTGCCATTATTGTTGAATATATAAGTACACATAAATTTAATTTATTCCATAAATAAATCATTACATTGAATAGGTATGCTAAAATTATCACATTATACGATCTACATGTATAACAAGACATCATACGATATACGAAACATTATGAATGCATACCTAGAGTTTTAGATGTTCAGCTGGACAGCAGGAACAACGGTGGCACCGAGCATTGTCGACGGCGCGCTACACCCGAACAAAGAGGAAGATGGGTCGTGGTGGACAAACATCAAGTAGTCATGCGAAATGCTTCCCAAAAACCTTATTGTTGTCTTCTCTCAGTGCAGGACATCGAAGGCGAAGGTTCCGAAGACCCGATCTCATGATCGCCGGTGCACACTAGTGAGAGGGACGGAGTAGACTACGAGCGACGATGCATTATAGAGGAGGAGACAAACCCTAGATTGATTTCGCTTGCGCTGCGAGGAGGCGGTGGCTCAATTTTATATATAATAGGACGCCTGCACGATCTCCACTATATGTAACTGAACCGAATAAGTTGCGCGTTACTTATCTGGACTCCGCGCCACTTCCACACACCGGATTATTCGGTGTGTTTCCAAAAACTAGATTTTCAAAAAACAAAATCAAATTGTGTAGCAAAACAAAACTGCAAAAGGAAGTTGCGTCTGTGCAAGCATGAAGAGCCCATTTTGGTGGACCATTCACACGCATGTCGCGTACGCTTGCCACCCGTCACCGAACAGAGCGAGGCGAGGCGAGCTAGCACACGTTTGTTCCTCTACTTCTCTACATCACACATGTCTCAAGTGAATAGGAGAGCACTATCTCTTTTAAAGAGGTCTCACTCTCCTAAATTAGGTAAGGTGATATTAAAGGTTGACATGCATGCCTCCCATGAGGTGGACTTCTATGATTTATCAAAGAATTAATCTTCATATGGACCTTAGCCACATATTAATTCCAATAATTATTATGTATGGTGATACTTTTATAACTCACCTTGGTAGTATTTCCCAAAATTTCCCTATTCTTGTTCTATTTATGGTGTGGTTTGTCATTTCAAATGCATTGTACGAGGATTGTGATTTCTCCTGTGAAAGATATCTTTGGAGAAAGAACAACATCCCATGAAGAAATGCCTTTACACGTACACAAATTAGACAATGTTTAAATTTGAGTAAAATAGGTGGTTGGTTCTTAAACTTGAGAACGGGTGTCACTTATGTCTGTAAACATAAAAATTGCACATGTAGATCCATCATATTGGTTTAATGAACCATAGCTGGTTCAAACCTCATTTGACCAGAGTTGACCGCCGACGTGGCATTCCACATAGGCAATACATTTACAACCAGCCCATCCATAACAAAGAGTGGTGGACGAATTACAATTTGTCCCTTGGCGCTACAATACCACCTTGAAACCCACAAAATCCCTCGTTCTCCCCCGACAAATAGGGTTAGCGATTGCAGCGGTGAAGTGTGGGTTAGCAACGAGGAAGCGATGGGCAGCGAAATGTGGAATAGCTATGAGGGAGGCGAGGGATTTGGGGATTTTGTGGGTTTCAGGGTTGTACTCTAGCGCAAAGGAGCAAATTGCAAGTCTTTCGCCACTCTTCGCTGCGAAGAGGGCTGGCTATAAATGTGTTGCCTACGTGGAATGACATGACAACGGTCAGCTCTGGTCAAATGAGGTTTGGACCGGGTATGGTTCATTAAACAAAGATGGTGGGCTTAGATGTACAATTTTCAGGTTTGTAAACCTAAGTGACACCCTCTCAAGTTTAATGACTGGCCATATATTTTACTCTTTAAATTTTGTCTCTTTTTTTAGAAAGGGGAATATATTAATATCCCCGCTTCTACATCAAAAAATTCATGTGGCTGTTCATTATTACAATCTCAAACAAAATGAAATGGGTCCACTAAAAACAATAAAAGTTTAAATAAAGAAGAGCTAAAACTCAATTCGATTGCTAAAACATCATCCATAACTTGCAAACACCTCCATCACAGTTGTTTTAATTGCCCTACAACCTGTCCTCATCAATAGGCGATCCTCCTCTTTCTGAAGTAAAGTCCAATGTCTTGTCCAATATGTTCCTCTGAAGATGACCTGTAAATAAGATGATACTTTCACCTTGTCAAATACAACATCATTTCTTGCTAGCCAAATAGCCCAACACATAGCACTTGCCCCAACAAGGATTTGCGACTTTAATTTTCTATTTAACCCCTGTAGCCAACATATAAACATATTGTGTACACTAGTTGGGGGTTTCAAGTTTTGAGCAATATGAACAATTCTCCTAATGAATTCAGCGTAATGACAGTCAAAAAATAAATGTTGTATAGATTCATGGGTGGAACAAAAATAACATCTCCTATCGCCCTGCCATTGCCGCCTAACTAGATTATCCTTAGTCAAGATTACGCCCTTATATAAGTACCACATAAAGACTTTAATGTTGAGTGGTAATTTCATTTTCCATATTAGCTTGTTGTGAGGTAGGGCCCGTACCCCCAATAATGCTTTGTAGATGGAATTTACTGAAAACAACCCATTTTGATGTAGCCCCTACACAAAATGATCTCTTTGGTTTTTAAACTGCGCATTTGCAACCATGGCCACAACATTGTGCCATGCTTGAATTGGCCCCTGTCATCGATCTCCTGAAAGCTACATTTAAAAGTGTTGTAGACAATACTGTCCTAACAGAAGCACTTTTCTTTCTCACAATGTTAAATAATGTCGGGAATAGTATTCTAAAGGGTCATGGTTTTATCCATAAATCCTCCCAAAATCTCACTTGTAATCCATCCCATAGTTCAAACCTACCGATTGATAAGAACTCACCCTTGACCTTCATGAGGCCAACCCAAAACTGCAAGTCCGCTGGCATGTATTGAACCTGAGTTAGAGATTTATCCCTTAAATATTTATTTTTGAGCATCATTTGCCAAACCCCATCCCCATTTATCAATTTCAAAAGCCATTTACTCAAAAGGCACTTATTGTGAACATCTAAATTGAAGACCCCCAATCCTCCTTGATCCTTCGGTGTACAAACTATATCCCATTTTGTCAATCTATATTTCTTCTTATGCTCATCACTTAGCCAAAAGAATCGAGATTTATAATAGTCCAATTTCTTCAAAACTCCTCTGGGTATTTGAAAGAAGGATAGCATAAACATAGGAAGACCACTGAGGACTGAATTAATAAGGACAAGCCTTCCACCCACCGATAACATCTTACGCCTCCAACCATTCAACCTCTTTTGGAAATGATCTTCCACATGCTTCCAATCCTCATTCCTTACTTTTCAATGATGCATAGGAATTCCTAGATATCTAAAAGGGAAAGCTCCTACATTACATCCAAACAGTTGCATGTCTTCCAATTGATGAAACTTGGCTGCACCATAATAAAATAATTCACTTTTATGGAAATTGATTTTGAGTGCCGATAACTGTTCGAAGGCACAAAGCAAGAGCTTCATATTCTTGGCCTTCTCTAAATCATTATCCATAAAAATGAAAGTATCATCCGCATATTGAAGGACCGAATGTCCCGTATCAACCAAATGTGGAACCACTCCATGTATTTGTTCGGAATCCTTTGCTCGTGAAATGAGTATAGCCAGCATATCAACCACTATATTAGACAAGATTGGAGATAACGGGTCTCCTTGACCCACTCCCTTTCTTGTTTGGAAATAATGGCCTAAATTATCATTAACCTTTACAGCAACACTTCCTCTAGACATGACCTTAGAAATCCATTCACACCAAATTGATGAAAAACCTTTCATTCTAAGGATTTGGTGTACAAAAGGCCACTTAAGATTATCATACGCTTTTTCAAAATCTAATTTTAGAACTACACCATCTTCCTTTTTCCTATGAAGCTCATGAATTGTTTCATGAAGTATTACAACACCATCCATTATATATCTCCCTGGAATAAAGGTTGTCTGAGACGGTCTAATCAATTTATCTGCCACCTTCAGAATTCTATTATTTAACACTTCCATAAAAACTTTGAATGACACATTTAGGAGACAAATAGGTCTAAACTGCTGTATTCTAGAAGCATCCAAGATCTTAGGAAGTAATGTGATTATCCCAAAATTTAAGCTACGAATAGACAATCTCCCCATGTAAAACTCATAGAAAAGACTCATGAAATCCTGCTTAATAATATTTCTAAAGTTGCCTCTGTGAGATGGCTCCCCTACATCAAGTAACAATGGTGTATGATCAGAGATTTCCCGGGTTAGAGCATGGACCGATGCCAACAGAAACTTCTGTTCCCATTCGGTCGTCACCAAAATATGATCTAATTTCCCAAAAGTTGGGATTTCAGCATAATTAGCCCAAGTAAACTCTATACCCGTCAACTCTAACTCCCTAAGATTCAGAGTTTCAACAATGGCATTAAAAAGTCGGGGTCATTTATCATTGTACCTTGAATACTGTAAAAGGTAGATCCCCGTAGCTAGTACAAGCCCATACTAACTCTGATAAGAAGTTCTCTTTGTACTCTTCCTGTGCTGCCCCATAAACAGACAGAAGGGCCCATCGAAAACCATATACTTTATTCCTTAGAACAAACTTTATATGAAATTCTCCATCACTAATACTTTCTACCTCAAAACTTTCTTGTCTTACCCCCATTAGCATCCCCCCACACATCCCTGGGGACAACGCCAATGCCATGCAAAATCAACACCCGCACAGAAATTTTCTAGACACTGAGTCGAGAAACTATTTCTATTAGTTTCTAATAAAATCAAGTAACTTATCAACAGTCACATCATGCAAGAAATTATGTTTAGCTAAATCCCTTAAACCTCTGCAATTCCAGAAGATCCCTTTCATTTAAACAATTTTTTCTTTGCACGTACGTTCCTATTGAGGGATTTATTAAGCTTTATACTTTTTGCCACCTTGATGGGTATGTCAATCAATACTCCATCACGGCCCGCAATTGTATCGTCCATTACCTCCTCCATCAAGTCGACATAGAGTCGACTTATAGTGGAGGTGTTAGAATTGATCTCCTCCTTCTCTAATTGATCATCTTAATCAAGCAAATTCACAACAACTTAAGGTTTTAATCTCTCTTTTTCTACCTCTTTAAGTAAAGCTATCGAGCCTGCAACTAAACTGTTAGTGATATGCCCTAGAGGCAACATGAAGATGTTGGATATCATGGTCAATGTCTATGTATCAATGAATAAAGTGTTATTTAGTTCTATGAAAAAGATAACTTATATTGATAAATAAGTATGTGACTTATTTATGAGACTCTTTATGTATGAATCTATTTCTAAATGATCCCTGATCATTGTTGACGAGAAATCTCTCTCACGCGCTGGCCTGGGAGATCTGCTTGACTCCAGTGCAGGGTCCTTCTCAGCTGCCTACAATGTGTAGAGCGTGCCAGTTGATTTGATCTGCCAATCAACAAGAAAGAAAACGAGGAAGTGTTCGCTAAGCGTTAGGTCAAGTCCCCACGAGACCGGCCAAGGAAATCCATGGATGTATATATGTTATTCTAGACCATATTTGGGCCAAGCGACCAGAACGTATCAGCCATACCGAGACGATCATCAGTCGTCCGATCCAAATACAACGAAGAATAATAAATATACGGATCAACAGACTAGCCGATGTTGGGAGACTAACATCAAATCGGCCGGCATCCCAGGTGAATCTCGTGTAGACATAATATTCCTAGATCAAAGATGTAAACAAGCACAATCTAGGCATAAAAGATAGCCCTAATACAAATCTAATAACAATCATGTTAAAAGAAACACATTAGGGTGAATAAGGTCGGCTGAAACTGAAGGGTTACGCGGAGGCTACGCTAGCCGAAAACAAAAACTTTTAACCGTGCAAACCAGGAACACTTGCAAGTAAGGGCCGATAGATCGTTACCGATTGGAGTATGCAGCGGAAGTAGCCAATCAGGGCTATCTGATCTGAAACAGTGCAGCCCATTCCCGCAAGCCGACACCTGATTCACCAATCAGCCGATTCGCGGATGTAGCCGATTCGTCGAGCCGTCCGACCGTGTTCTCGCGCCTCGCTCCGATGCGCTCGACGCAGCCGATTCCTCCAAAGCCGATCAACAGCGTGCGACGTAGCAGCGCCTCTACCGGTATCCACACGTCCGGGGACAGAACGCCGAACACCCGTGTGCTAGCACGCGATGCAAGGCTAGGGTTTGGCTCGAAAGTGGGAGGGTTTCCGTGGAGATTGATCTCGGCGACTTCTGTTGCGGATTCGGTTCAATGCGATGCAATTGACGTGCCACGCTCTCTCCACCCCTCCCTCCTTTATATAGAGTTGGCCGACGGGACTAGTGGCCGATCGGACTCTATTTTGAATCGGATCCTATCCGAATCTCACGAGTTGCCGCCATACGTGAAGCCCATAGGACTCTATCCGATCGGATCCCTATCCGATCGAGCCGTATCCGAGTCCAACTCGAATATCTATTCTATCCCCTTAAGTGTGCGACCCTATAGGTTCAGGTATACTCGGTCTTGGCTATAGTCTAACTTAGCCGATCGTCGCTCGAGTCCAACTCGCCGACTGCCACACGGCGCCTAGCAGCACATATTGACACCATAGTATACAAGAATATAATATCGGCTCGAACCTGTAATGTGTACACAAATCCCTTTGCCTCACGATACCAATTAAGCTATAGGCAAGATGTGTGACATCCCTTCAATAGCTTAACCATTTACTCGAACCGTATTGGATTATCCGTCCGTTGATTGACTCCTCAATCAACTTAGCATGGCCATGCATTTCTATAATCCATTACCTCGAGGGGCTCGAGATATCTCTCCAAAGGAGGGGCAAATTCCATCTTGATCACTCACATCCCACTCCATGTTTCATAGCAAACCCGAAAACTACCTTTATAACTACCCAGCATTACGGAATAGCGTTTGGTAGTCCCAAAGTAGGCTACTATACATGTTGGAATCCATGGTGATCTCAGGTCTAAGGATTTTGTACCAACACTACCCGAGACCAACTAATGGCACATTAATTCCGTAGTGTCTCATGGTGGGTCTATCCAACAATGTGTTCTCCAACACATGTGTCCATATTTATTGATTTGGTATCTCCATACCCATGATCTATAAGACATGATCATCAATCAATAAACATGCCGATCTTAGAATCATATTTGTTCCAACAATATGACATATGATCGAGGATCGTTTAGAAATAGATTCATACATAAAGAGTCTCATAAATAAGTCACATACTTATTGATCAATACAAGATCTCTATTTCATGGAACTAAATAACACTTTATTCATTTGTACATAAACACCGACAATGATATTCAACATCTCCATGTTGCCTCTAGGGCATATCACTAACAATCTCCCACTTGCACTAGAGTCAATCATGTAAGTATCTAATACCCATTGCTCTTGTGTGCGCCTCATGCTTCGCGAGGGAGAGCTTTTGTCGGGATCGGCTATGTTGAGATCCGTGTGCACTTTGCATATCTTGACATCACCTCTGTCCACTATCTCGCGGATGAGATGATATCGCCGAAGTATGTGTTTGGACTTCGATGTGACCTCGGCTCCTTGGCTTGCGCAATGGCTCCACTATTATCACAATAGAGAGACATTGGACCAGTCGTACTAGTCATCACACCAAGCTCGAAACGAATTTCTTGATCCAAACAGCCTCCTTTGCAGCTTCAAGCAGCAATGTACTCGGCCTCCGTTGTAGAATCAGCAACGTATCCCGCTTGGAACTCTTCCAGTGATCGCGCCTCCGTTCAGCGCAAACACGAACCCGATTGCGATCTATAATCATCCTTTTCTGTTTGGAAGCTAGCATCGATGTAACCACTTACAACGAGCTCTCTTCACCTCCATAGACTAGGAACATATCCTTAGTTCTTCTCAAGTACTTAAGGATATTCTTTACGGCATCCAGTGAACTTCACCGGATCTCGATCGGTATCTACTCATAGCACTCAAAGCGTACGAGACATCCGGACGTGTAGAAAGCATGGCATACATGATGGATCCAATTGCCGAAGCATATGGAACCAAACCCATCTTATTCCGCTCATCATGTGTCCGAGGACACCGATTCTTGCTAAGATTAATGCCATGTGACATGGGCAAGAAACCGTTCTTGGAATCATGCATGTTGAACCTTTTCAACACCTTGTCAATGTATGTACTTTGGCTTAATCCAATTAGCCTCTTGGATCTATCTCTATAGATCCGAATGCTAATATGTATGTTGCCTCCCTAAGTCTTTCATGGAAAAACTATTTTTCAATGAAGACTTGACGGATTCTAGCATAGGGATATAATTTCCAATCAACAATATGTCATCCACATATAAGATTAGAAATACAATTGCGCTCCCACTGACCTTTTTGTAAACACAGGCCTCTTCTTCGTTTTTGATGAAACCAAACCCTTTGATTACTTCATCAAAACGAATATTCCAACTCCAAGATGCTTGCTTCAATCCATAAATGGATTTCGTAGCTTGCATATCTTTTCGAGATTCTGGATCGACAAAACCCCGAGGTTGTATCATGTATACATCCTCGCTTAGGTTTCCATTTAGGAAAGTCGTTTTGACATCCATCTCGCCATATCTCATAATCGAAATATGCAGCAATCGCTAGGATAATCCGAATAGATTTAACCATTGCGACGGGCGAGAAGGTTTCATCATAATCAACTCCTTGAATCTGTTTAAAACCTTTTGCCACCAATGGCGCCTTATAGATGTGGACATTTCCATCCATATCGGCCTTTTCTTAAAAACCCATTTACACTTAATGGTTTTGACACCATCGGTGGATCAACAAAGTTCCAAACTTGATTGTCGTACATGGATTCTATTTCGGATTTCATGGCTCCAAGCCACTTGTTGGAATCGGGTCCCACCATCGCTTCCTCATAGGTCTTAGGCTCATCGTTGTCCAACAACAATATATCACGTTGTTCCGCACTGCGTACTGCGGCGCACGACGTGATCTTTCGACTCCGTGGGCGGCGTATCTACAACCGGTGGCGAACACTTTGCTCCTCCTATTGTGGTTCTCGTGGTCGCGAAACATTTTCTCGGTGTTTCTTGAACTTCATCAAGATGCACCCTGCTCCCACTAACCCTTCTTGAAAGAAACTCTTTCTCCAAGAAGACACCGTGTCGGCGACAAACACTTTGCCTTGTTCCCGATTATAAAAGTAATATCCCTTGGTTTCCTTAGGATATCCCACAAAGAAGCACTTGTCGATTTGGGTGTGAACTTGTCGACGTAAACGTTTTACATAAGCTTCATCCCCAAATTTTGAGAAAAGACAAACTAGGGGTTGCCCTGTCCATATCTCATATGGTGTCTTTTCAACCGACTTAGATGGAACTCTATTTAGTGTGAGCGCAGTGTTTCAAGAGCATATCCCCGAAGGATAATGGAAGATCACTTTGGCTCATCATCGACCGCACCATGTCCAACAAGGTGCGATTTCTCCGTTCGGACACTCCGTTCCATTGTGGAGTTCCTAGCGGAGTCAACGTGGAACAATTCCACAATCTTTCGGATGATTACCAAACTCTTGGCTCAAGTATTCCCTCCACGATCCGATCGTAGAAACTTGATTGTTTTCCCTAAATGATTCTCGTACTTCATTTTGGAATTCTTTGAACCTTTCAAAGGATTCGGACTTATGCCTCATTAAGTAGATATAACCATATCTACTAAAGTCATCGTAAAAGGTAATGAAGTACGATAACCACCTCTCGGCCGTTGAGCTCATTGGTCCACGTACATGTATGTACGAGTGCCAACAAGTCACTTGCTCTCTCACCGTGTCCCCGTGAAAGGTGCCTTTATCATCTTACCAAGTAAACAAGACTCACATGTCTCAAATGATTCAAAATCAAAAGAGTGAAGTAATCCATCCTTATGGAGCTTGTCCATGTGTTTCTTATTTATATGGCCTAAGCGACAATGCCGGATAAACATGGGGTTTATATCATTAGAGAGTTGCCTTTCGTATTAATGTTATAGATGGGAGATGCTTCAAGATTCAAAACGTATAATCCATTCACCAATGGAGCATGAAAATAGAACATATCTCTCGAGATATATTGAACAACCATTGTCCATTGATCTAAAATCATATCCTTCCGCTTGCAAACATGAAGCGGAAATTACATTTTGACATAGTGTTGGAACACAATAACAATTATTTAATTCCAAAACTAATCCCGAAGGTAGATGAAGTGGTACGTGCCGACAGCATCGTAGCAACGCTTGCTCCATTGCCGACGCGCAGTTCACCTCGCCCTTCTCAATCCTCTACTTCTTCTCATTCCCTCGCAACGATTTGCAAATATGAGCTACCGATCCGGTATCAAATACCCAAGAGTCGTAGGTCAAGTAGCAAGATTAATGTCTATAACATTAATACCGCGAAGTCGTACTTTGCTTCTTTTTAGATCCTCCATGTACTTTTTGCGCCCTTTTCCAAAGTGGCTGTCTCCTTGCGTAGAAGCAAACGACATCTCGATGCCGCCGACCCTTCTTGCCCTTCTTTGCATTGGAGGCACTCACGATCTCATCGGGAGTTAACTTCCTCTTGGTGCAAAGTTTCTTGACAGTGATTTGCGCTTAGCCTTCGCATCATCATCACATGATGACCGTTTTCGGATACTCTCCTCACTGTCTTTAGCATCCCATGCAATTCAGCTAAGGTTCTATCCATATTGTTCATGTGATAGTTTAATATGAATGGCTCGAAGCTCGAGGGAGCGACCGGAGAATCACGTCTCGTAGCCAACTCTTGACTAAGAGGGAAACCTAGTTTCTCAAGACTCTCAATATAGCCAATCATCTTTATCACATGCGGACCGACGTAAATCCCTTAACAAGCCTACACGCAAACAAGGACTTTGAGGTGTTGAACCTCTCCGGCCCGAGCTTGGTTCTCAAACATACCACGCAGTCCCCGAATAATAGTGTGAGCATCGCTACTCTCATATTGCTTCAAGCTCGGGGGCATTGTAGCAAGCATGAGACAACTTATGTCTAGGGCATCATTAGTGTGCTTCTCGTAAGCTCTCCGTGCAGTTGCAAGTGACATTATTTGGCAAATCCTCGGGATAGGGTACTTCAAGAACGTACTCCATACGCTCTTGCTTGAGAACAATTCTCAAGTTGCGATACCAATCCATAAAGTTTGTTCCATTTAATTTTTCCTTTTCGAGAATAGATCGCAAATTAAAGGTACTGGGTGTAGTATTAGCCGCCATTTATTCTACAACATGTAAAAGCAAAGTTTAGCACAATGTTTATGCTATGTCTTTTGTTAAACAATTTAACATTAGACTCCCATTACGTATTTTCCACCTTCCCTCTAGGTTACGTATTGGGTCAAGATCCACATGTTAATTAATTTTCTAGTGAGCTTTGGCATCACCGCTAGAAAATTAGTAACATCGGTAAGCAACACCTTGCTAATCACATCTCTATGTGACTCTTGTTGTTGGTGTAGCATCTCCATGCCCCGCGCCAACCTATGCCCCAAGGCCCAAAACTGTTTTGATAGCCTTGTTAAGTAAACCAAATGCTCCCTGTGTATATGTCCGACATATACCCCTCGTGTTATGATAGAGAATGACACTCGCTTTGCGCACCCACCATTGACGAGCATAACGGTGACGGGTGCAACATTTGGAAGGACATCATTACTACTTAATTTTGCGAGGGATGCTATCCTATCAAACAAACATATCACATATACGAAAGCAAGTAGAATAGCATATAATGAAATAGTATGGCCCCCTTCACATGGTGATCTCCATCTCCATGTCGGCGCCGAGGATCTCCATCTTCGGCACCATCTTCCAATGTGCATGATGCTTGATTTCTTCAAACTAAGCTACTACTATAGAAGCTCTAATTGAAGATTACATCGACTCGCAGTCGTGAAAGAATATTACAAGCATTGCACGTATGAAAGAATATTACAGGATTGCACATATGAAAGAATATTACATGCATCACATGCATCTCATACATACAATAGGGCCATACTATCTCATAGCATTCTCTCGCAAAAACAAGTTAGGCGTAGAAAACGTTTTCTACCTATCGCAGAAACGGCATCGAGACGACCTATAAGGGGTACGCACAAGGCGGTCCAGGGCTTCCGGGCAGCACCGAACACCACACGAAAATCATAGATCCAATCTATGGAATCGCTTACGGAAACCATATCGGCATAATCACATTATGCCATCCCGATACACTATCAAGGGAGATGGTTTGCGTAGGTGCGAGGCAACAAACAAGATCGGACTACGAGGTAGCTTTGGCATAATCACATTATACCGTTCCGATACACTATCAAGGAATGCTATCTCGAAGCCGACTCAAACCGAGTTCTATGGATATTGCTTCGACGTAATCACATTACGCCGTTCCGATACACTATCAAGGAACGCAATTACAATGAACTCTCCTCAACAAATCCCGTAAAACCGATTGATCTAATCAACCCGTGCGCAAAACTTGTTCCAGATCCAATCTAAAACCCGAACTAAGCAAGATTAGCTCTGATACCACTGAAGGGTTACGCGGAGGCTACGCTAGCCGAAAACAAAAACTTTTAACCGCGCAAACCAGGAACACTTGCAAGTAAGGGCTGATAGATCGTTACCGATTGGAGTATGCAGCGGAAGTAGCCAATCAGGGCTATCCGATCTGGAACAGTGCAGCCGATTCCCGCAAGCCGACAGCCGATTCCCGAGGACAACCGATTCACCAATCAGCCGATTCGCGGATGTAGCCGATTCGCCGATTCGTCCGACCGTGTTCTCGCGCCTCGCTCTGATGCGCTCGACCGCAGCCGATTCCTCCACAGCCGATCAACAGCGCGCAACGTAGCAGCGCCTCTACCGGTATATACACGTCCGGGGACAGAACGAACACCCGTGTGCTAGCACACGATGCAAGGCTAGGGTTTGGCTCGAAAGTGGGAGGGTTTCCGTGGAGATTGATCTCGGCGACTTCATTGCGGATTCGGTTCAATGCGATGCAATTGAAGTGCCGCATCTCTCCACCCCTCCCTCCTTTATATAGAGTTGGCTGACGGGACTAGTGGCCGATCAGGACTCTATTTTGAATCGGATCCTATCCGAATCTCACGAGTTGGTCGCCCATACGTCGTAAGCCCATAGGACTCTATCCGATCGGATCCCATAGGACTCTATACGTCGTAAGCCCTAGGACTCTATCCAACTCGAATATCTATTCTATCCCCTTAAGCGTGCGACCACGTAGGTTCAGGTATACTCGGTCTCGGCTATAGTCTAACTTAGCCGATCGTCGGCTCGAGTCCAACTCGGTCGACACATCACGACGGCGCCTAGCAAGCACATATTGACACCATAGTATACAAGAATATAATATCGGCTCGAACTGTAATGTGTACACAAATCCCTTTGCCTCACGATACCAATTAAGCTATAGGCAAGATGTGTGCCATCCCTCACGATGCTCCATTTACTCGAACCGTATTGGATTATCGTCCGTTGATTGACTCCTCAATCAACTTAGCATGGCCATGCATTTCTATAATCCATTACCTCGAGGGGCTCGAGAGATATCTCTCTAAAGGAGGGGCAAATTTCATCTTGATCACTCACATCCCACTCCATGTTTCATAGCAAACCCGAAAACTACCTTTATAACTACCCGCATTACGGAATACCGTTTGGTAGTCCCAAAGTAGGCTACTATACATGTTGGAATCCATGGTGATCTCGGTCTAAGGACTTTGTACCAACACTACCTGGGACCAACTAATGGCACATTAATTCCGTAGTGTCTCATGGTGGGTCTATCCAACAATGTGTTCTCCAACACATGTGTCCATGTTTATTGATTTGGTATCTTCATACCCATGATCTATGAGACATGATCATCAATCAATAAACATGCCGGTCTTAGAATCATATTTGTTCCAACAATATGACATATGATCAGGGATCGTTTAGAAATAGATTCATACATAAAGAGTCTCATAAATAAGTCACATACTTATTGATCAATACAAGATCTCTATTTCATGGAACTGAATAACACTTTATTTGTATACATTGACAATGATATTCAACATCTCCATCTTCCCGACGCTATCTCCAGATAATGTAAATCCAAAAGAATAGATCACTGATGGTTCTAAAGACGACTCAATAGTTCAGTCTTGATGCAGCATTAAGTATCAAAAGAAACATCCAATCTACTACTTTCGACCTACACTCCGTGAGATGGTAGATACTACATACGAACCAACCAACCCTTAGACCTAGCCTTGTTGACCACATACTCTTCGACAAGATGAATAAACTACAAGATAGATCTAAGCATCGAATTGGTTCATATGCACTATATGATATATGTCACAGTAAAACCATTGAATCTAATGTATCATTGCGATGGAAGCATTAGAAACAAGTAATCTCACCACTAACGACAAACATGTACCTGAGTTTGGGGATCGAGATGATGCAGCCCAAAGCCAAACAGGGTGTTCGTCCAAAAGGAAAAGGATGGCGATGCGTCGAAGATTAGATTGATTGAATCGTCCTGATACAGAGGGTCTCGGGTCCTATTTATACCCAAGATACAATATTTGTAACAACTTTGGACTCTATCTAAACTACTGTTTAAACATCATATCATCCCTAGCGGGATCCATAACGTATTACAACTAACAATTTAACAAATTTCTATATTACAGATACAATTGCCGTTACAGGACTCTATCCATAAGTGGCAATATCTTTAAACGCGCAATTAGAAACCAAATCTTCCACTTATCTTCAAGCTTCTGCGTTAAACACGGTTTCATCTCTTCTGAACTCAGAATCGGCCGTCGGCTGTTTCCATTCAACCCATCCTCAGCCGACTAGCTCTGCAGCTGATCAATCTTTTAGCCGATACGACCCCTGCCTTCAGCCGATCCGATTCCACTTTGACTTTTCGGACTTAGGAACCCCATTACCAAATTCCAGTGTTAACACATGCCCCCAAGTCCGTAACACGAAGTGTTGCGGATTTGTTCACCTATTCAAACTCTTGCTCCCTTTTTGGCCCAAATCGTCTCGGCTTCTCCCCAAGGGCTCTTTAAATATCCACCTTCCTCGGTCGAATCACCCACGCCCTCGACGTGCGCTCGGCTTTCTTCCCAAACAAACTTCCTGCCCTTCTCTCTCCCCTCCGGCGACTCCATCTGCGTTCAACACCTTTTCCACGCTCTTCAAACCCCATCTTCGTCTCCGAACTTCCCGATGGCCTCCGCCGCTACTTCGAGCACCTCCAACTCGCCGGCCACCACCATCACGCCAGCCGCAACCGCAACACTATCTGCCGCCGCCACCGGAACTGCTCCAGCCGCCGCTACGAACGAGTTTCCTCAGGTATTTCTTTCGCTCTATAATTTTACTCCCAACTCGCTTCGCCAGATATCTTTATACCAATGATCCGTTCAGTAATTTTCAGTAGTACTTTATCCCATACTCTTACTAACTAATACTTTTCTCATTCCGAACTATAAAACACCACCATTCCTAACTAGTACTTTTCTCCCCTTCTTCAAACTGTAGCACCTGTCTCATCAAATACTCATCCCCAATCCGACACAAGAAGAGAAGTATTTCCTTGGGCCTATCGGCAACACAGACCCAACTGATGTAATCGTAGCCGAGACCAACCGCATGCCTTTCAACACCGCCAAACCATCTCTTTCCCATTGGAACGGAACATTCAAAGCTTGGCCATCTACTGACGCAGCCTAGACCGAATGGTATAAGAGGATACAATCGGTCAAGTACACCCAATGGTAAGAAAGGAAACTCGCCCAATGCTTGGAATTGTCCATCGCTGGCATGGAAAAGGACGAGCCACTTCTATCGGCTGCGACCTACTTTTGGAACGATAGTGTTAACGCCTTCCTCTTCATGCAAGGGCCGATGACCATCACACTAGCCGACGTACATATGACAACTGGGCTGGACATCGAATCATCGGCCAATCCCTGTGTTTTGAACCGAAAAGGTCAACATTAGTTCAAAACCAAAGCTATCGGTGGATGGAGCGGCTTCATCGCCCAAAACATGAAAGATGGAACAGTCAGCCACCGGGAATACATCGCCTTTCTGATGATGTGGCTGGAAAAATTTCTATTCTGCGGATCGAGCTGTGGGCCGACCGCTAAATGGCTAGCCGACGGAACGGAGTTTGCATTGGGAAAATACCTCCTCGGCTACACATATCAAATGCTACATCAAACCGCCACGAAAATAGCCGCTAACGCTCCAGTCAACACTGGTGGCCCCTGGTGGTTTCTCCAAATCTGGCTGGTGTTGGCCACCCAGAACGTGGCTAGTCGGCCCCGCCTGACAGACGCCAGGTTCCCAAGGCTAGAACCAATTGAAGATGAAGAAGGTGATCAGATCATCACCAGGTGATGCACGAACTATGGAGAAGCAGCCGCCGCCCACGCAGGCTCAAGGCAATCGGCCGAGCTACTGGCCGATTGGTTCACAGCCTTTTACGATGGGCTATCCCGCGACAACCGTACCTGGTATTTCTACCCCGACCAAGGATCTTTTGAGCTGCCGGTCAACTTCAAATGGGATGATCTCAACTCAGCCGACAACCCAAGGTGTAGAGAGTTGTTCTTCGCCTCTCTGTCTCCCTGCATTCTGCCGACCGGGGTTCACCAAGGCCGATCAACAGCCCGGAGTTATGAATTCTACTACCCGGTATCGGCGGCGAGACAGTTTGGTCTTGGGCAACTACCCATCGGCTTCTTTTATGCCAATAAGATCGAAACCAGAGGAGCGGTTGGCCAAGATTTGATGATGAATTGGCTGCTGAACATAAGCGGTCCTCCCTTCGGTGACGCCAACACAATCACCCTGTCGACGAGGAGAAGCGTTGCTTACGACCGATGGTGGTCCGAACTTAAACGCCATATTTTTCACCAACGGTCGTCCTGCTATATCGACTTGCTTCTGCCGGATGAGATCCCCTCGGTATATCTCTGCTTACAGCCGATGATTCTTTTCCTATGATTCATTCATCGGCCACATCAGCCGATTTAAGATTCATGCTTCGACTTTGTAGGAAACAGAAACGGAGCGGCCGACGGTAAGCGACTCCGGACGCCCCATCGAATATAATCCAGGCGTTCTGGATGTGGAGGGCCATGCTCCGTCGGCCATCGGCTGGAGGGCGCCCAAACTATCATCTTTGTTGCGACGGCAGGTGCATCATCCGATCGCACCAAAAAGGAAAATGGCACCACCACCGCGTTCGTCGGCTGCGCCTGCCCCCAAAAGGGTGAAAAAGACACAATTGATCGCCTCGGCCGACAGCCTTCCCCCCTTAGATCCGGCCATCGAGCAATTCCTCGATGCTGCTGTCGATGAGGAGGCGCCAACAGCTGTCCAGGCGACGGTCGAAACCGGGGCTTCGAGTCCCGAGTCAGTAAATGCTCCAACCGACGCTCCGCCAGCCCCAAGTCCGCCGACAAAACGTCCTCCCGTAAGTTTTTACTTCGTTGGTCCTGGTTTTGCGACGATCGCCCGTATCTGACTCGTCTGTTCCTCGCAGTTCAAGAAATTGGCCGGTCGCATTCCTCGCCCCGCACCACCGGTAATCGATTCTTACCCCTTTGTCTGTGATAATTAACCAGTTCGTTCGCTAATCCCTTTTCCTCTTTGCAGCTCCCGTGATCTCCACCAGCTGCCCCCCAGGAGTCGGGCAAATGTACTGTGCCTATTGGGGGTGGTGATGATAACACTGGCAAAGAAAGCCAGACGGCCGTGGGCAATGATCCAGCCGAGCCAACAGTCCTGACGACTGCGCCGACGGTAAGCTGACTGGCTCCAACCATTGGTTTTTTCATGCCTCTGATCCTTTCTCCCCCTGCAGCACGTGGCCGATCTTCTCAACTTTGACTTATCGGAGTTCGAGGAACCCGGTGATGCCCACGAGGAAGCGCTCACGGCATCGGCTGAGGACCTGAGGGCCACTTTGGCTGATATCGGCAATCGGCTGGAGGCCTCATTGGATGCACTGGTGGTCGACTGTGGCTCGATACACGCACGGTTCAGAGATATCCAAGACCAGCTGCCGGATGCCGTAGCTGAAGCAATCGTTCTGGCGACCTTCATGGAAGCCTACCAGTTAAAATATGAACGAGCCCGGCAGCGAGTCATTGATCGCCGTGAGAGTCAGGCGCGGTCGGCTGCCATCCAATCGACCAAAGAGGCCATTGAGGCCTGGAAGGCCGCCTTCGACCGCCTGAAAATAGAGCCAGCGGCCAAGCTCGAGCAACTCCGTGCCCGCCGGGATCAACTGGTGGCCGACCTCGTTCAGATTACAAACGAAATCGAAGTCCATGAGGAGTATATGGCTGATGTGCCGACCAGGGTTGAAGCCGAGGGTCAAAGCATCAGGGCGGCCGTTGCACATTTGCGGGGCTTGGTGCAGAGCGCTCGATCAGTGGCGGGGTTCGAGGCCGACGACCTTAGGGCAATCGGCGAGGTCGACCAGGTTAGACGGACTGCTCTGTCGGCCATAGCCGATTTCCTGAAGAAATGAGATTGTAAAATGTCCGACCTTGTGAGATCGGCTTGTGTTTCTGCAACATACATGTGTTTTTGCGATGTAATCGGATAGCCTGTATTATTCGTGCTTGTAGATACAGTCGGCTATGTTTGTACGTAGGATTGCCCCTTGGCTGTGCGCGGCGTCTTGACTTGTTTAGTTAAAAATTACTCTGAAGTGATGCCCCGACCTTCAACGTTTATCTTTCGATCATTCGACTCGCTAGCTATCGGCCGGCAATACCCGATTACGTCGCCGACCTGTCTTCGTAGGCCGACCCCCTCGAATCTGTACTCTGGGAACCAGTGAGTCCTGGGCGATAGGTATCCAGACTTGCGCAGTCGCTGGTTTTTCAATGATTCCGGACGCTTATAATGATGATCTCTTTGACTCTCGGGTTGGCAGCGACCTTTCATATCTAAGAACCGTATCTTTTCTTTCTATAAATGGGTTCCCCCGGCTCTTCCGAATAACTCACGGTCGAAGGCGACGAACCCTCAGTAGTACAACACCTAGTCTTCTAAGTCTTCGGTAAGGCTTCTCATGGCGTCTTCGAGCTCGTCGGTGAACCAGGTGGTTTCTCAACTCATCTACTCTCACCGTTTTCTTCCTTCGAATACTCAGGAATGGATTTCCTTGCAGTCGCCTCACCCGCTTCGGGTGATCCTGAAAATTATGGAGACGTCGTACGAGCTGTCGGTCAGCCAGGACCGACAAGTGAGGGCGCACCTAAAGCGCTTCAGGGAGTTGGAGGCTCGTCACCCGGCGGCCAGGCCTCCTTTCCATCTTGGCGGCATTTCGGCTGCTGCCCCCATGGCGTCCTCGACGCTCGCGCGCCTCGACCGGCTGGAGGGTAGGCAAGCCCAACTTGCCAACGAGCTATTGACCACAACCACCGACATAAGGTTCACTCGGTTGGAGCACCTGATCCTGGATGCTCTAGAGATGGAGACCGCGGAGCCCATCGAACGAGCCCTGGCGGCCATTAGGGAGTACCTGGCAAACATGTAATCAAAGACGGCTTCGCGCCGATTCTGAATAAAGCTTGTTTTAATGTTCCTGGTTCCGCCTGACTTGGGGTTTTTTCAACTTCCCTGGCTTGATTAGTCAAAATCGGCTTGATTTTTGATCTTTTCGACTGTTTATTGTCTGACTGTCTCGCGCATGTGTATGCCCCCAAGTTTTGTTTATAGCTTGGATGTCAACAAAATTTGTGAGTCCGACGCGTTCATTCGTTTTCATCTCGGCCGGGGAGGGTGGGAGGGTGTATGCAAATGCCTAAAGACGATGCCTTGTAAGGCATCGGCTGTCGTGGGTCGGCCTATTGTGACGATAACCGACTCACGCACTGATCCACACGCTCGGGTAGTATTTCTTTAGATATTTTCTGTTGAGGGCCCTGCCGAATATCTCCCCATCCAGCCCTTTTAGCATGTAAGCTCCTTTGGAGACGCATTTGTGAATCTTGAAAGGCCCCTCCCAATTTGGTGACCATTTGCCGAATTTGTTATCTCTGGATCCGATTGGGAATATAAGCTTCCAAACGAGTTCGCCTTCCTCAAATGATTTAGGGACGACCTTTTTATTGTAATGTCTGGCTACTTGTTCCTTATCTTTTGTTACTTTTTCTAAAGCTCTCATTCTGGATAAAGCGAGATCGTCCGACTCGTCTATCATGAGGTTATAATAGTCGTCGGCGTGAGTTGGTCTTGTAGCTGAATGCGCCTTGAGCCGATGACATTTTCCCATGGAAGTACTGCTTCGTGTCCATAGACTAGTTTGTATGGGGGGACTTGGATGGACCCGTGACATGCCATCCGATACGCCCATAATGATTCGGCCAATCGGGTGTGCCACTGCTTAGGATGCTCAGATATCTTTCTTTTGATCAGCTTGATCAAGCTTTTGTTTGAAGCTTCGGCCTGATCGTTGGCTTGCGCGTAATACGGCGAAGAGTTAAGTAGCTTGATCCCCATGCCGTCGGCAAAATGGATGAACTCGTCCGAAACAAAGATGGACCCCTGGTCGGTCGTTATCGTTTGCGGAATGCCGAATCGATAGATGATGTGTTCTTTGACGAATTCGATTGCGTCTTTAGAATCCACTTTTCTGAGGGGGATCGCTTCCACCCATTTTGTGAAATAATCTGTGGCCACTAGGATAAATTTGTGCCCCTTGCTTGAAGGTGGATTAATCTGGCCGATCATATCAATGCCCCATCCCCTGAAGGGCCACGGCTTAATGATTGGGTTCATGGCTGACGCCGGAGCTCGTTGTACCGTGCCGAACTTTTGGCAGTCTTGGCATCGTTTATAGTATTTAAAAACAATCTTCTAGCATTGTCGGCCAGAAATACCCGGCTCGGCGAAGTAGCCATTTCATTTTGTGTGCCGATTGATGCGTGCCGCAGATTCCTTCGTGTACTTCCCCGATGGCCACTGTGGCTTGATCGGCGCCCAAACACTTGAGTAGTACGCCATCGATTGTCCGATAGTATAAGTCTTCGTCGAGCAATACGTACCGTAGTGCTTTGTATCGTAGTTTCCTTGTGGCCGACTGAGAAGGGTCTTTGAGATAATTGTAGACGTCGAATCTCCAATTGTCGGTTGTGATGGTGGTGACGCCTATGTCGATGTCTCTCAGCATCGGTCGGTAGCCTAATGCCCCTTGAGCCAAATCATTGGCCTCCGTGTTTTGCTCCCTGGGAATATGCTTCAAAGTGACTAGCCGGAAGCCGTCCATTAACTCCCGGCAACGTCGATGATAGATCATCAGTGCATCGTTTTTGCACTCATGTTCTCCTCATAATTGACTGATGACGAGCAACGAGTCTCCCATTATCTCGACCGCGTCAGCTTCCATCTCCTTAAGCAGAGTTATCCCTTTGAGAACGGCTCCATACTCGTCTTGGTTATTCGTAGCGTGGGGGTCGATGGCGAAAGCGAACTCGAAGCTTGCCCCCCTGGGCGAGATAAGAACTAAGCCGATGCCACAGCCGTTGGTGCACACCGAGCCATCGAAAGTCAAAGTCCAAGGCATGATTTCCACGGAGCCGATCGAATCATTTCTATGCTCCACAATGAGATCGGCTATAGCCTGTCCTTTTACTGCTCTTGGAGCCTGATACCTCAGATCGAACTCCGTCAGCGCGAAGATCCACTTTCCGATCCTTCCTTTGAGCACTGGAGCCGATAGCATGTACTTGACTACATCGGCTTTGCAAGTTACAGTGCATTCATTGGACAGCAGATAGTGCCTTAACTTTGTACATGAGAAATAAAGGCACAGACATAACTTCTCGACGGGTGAATATCTGGTCTCTGCATCTAGTAGCCGCCGGCTGAGATAGAAAATGGCCCTTTCTTTGCCGTCGACTTCTTGGATCAAGACATAGCTGATTGACTTGTCGTCGGCGGACAGGTACAGCTTGAATGGCATTCCTTTTTGTGGGGGCATTAGAACTGGAGGGGAGCTTAGATAATCTTTTATGTTGTCTAACGCCTTCTGTTGCTCTGCCCCCCATGTGAATGTCTGATCGGCCTTAAGCCAAAGCAATGGTGTGAACCGCTCCATTTTTTCTAAGAGGTTAGCTATGAACCGTCGATGAAGTTTATCTTTCCGATTAATGACTGGAGTTGTCTTTTATCCTTAGGGGTTTGAATTGTCTTAATGGCATTAATGCTCCTTGATGTGACTTCAATTCCTCTTTCATGAATGAGGAACCCTAAGAATTGCCCGCCGACACGCCGAACGCACATTTAAGAGGATTCATCTTCATTCCATATTTTCTCGTCCGCTCAAGCACTTGCCTCAGATCTGCAATGTGGCTTTCTGTCTCTCTTGACTTGACGACGACGTCGTCAATGTATATCTCTACTAGTGCGCCGATCATGTCATGAAAGATGTAATTCATCGCTCTTTGATATGTTGCCCCAGCGTTCTTTAAGCCGAACGTCATCACCACCCACTCGTAGAGGCCGATCGCACCCGGGCATCGAAAAGCTGTCTTGTGGATATCCTCCTCGGCCATGAATATCTGGTTGTATCCCGCATTGCCGTCCATGAAGCTGATGATTTTGTGGCCTGAGGCAGCGTCGACAAGCAGGTCGGCTATTGGCATTGGGTATTCGTCTTTTGGGGTCGCCTTGTTTAGGTCTCTGAAGTCGATGCATACCCGAAGTTTGCCGTTCTTCTTCAATACCGGGACGATATTAGAGACCCATTCGGCATATCGGCAAGGCCGAATGAATCCTGCGTTGTATAGCCGAGTGATTTTGGCTTTAATTGCGTCGTACATGTCGGCCTTGATCCTCCTGGGAGGTTGTTTGAATGGCCGATATCCTGCCTTGATTGGCAGCTGATGAACCACTATCGATCGGCTAAGACCGAGCATCTCGAAGTATTCCCAAGCGAAGCAATCTTTATATTCTTTTAGTAATTCAATAAGTTGGGATCTACAAAGAGGAGATAAATTTTTACTAATGTACGTCGGCCTTGGCTTATCACCAGAGCCGATGTCGATTTCTTCTAACTCGTCGGCCGACGTGAAGCCTTGTCCTAACTTGCCATCGTCTTCGTCCGTGGTGGCTATGCCGAGCACGCTGGAGCCCTCCACCATGTCTTGTTCAAAGCAGCAGCTGCGGCTCGTCACTTCCGATGGGCTGTATTGTTGAATTGGACACGTTTAGAAAATTGTCTTGCCAGATTTTCCCAGATAAACATTCGATGCCTTCGATTCCCAAAGTGGCAAATCGGCATTGACGACACTGACTGACCTGTCGGCTGGTACGATCTCGATCTTGTCGCCGTCCCACTGGATGAGACTCTGGTGCATTGTAGAAGGGATGCAGCAGTTAGCGTGGATCCAGTCCCTTCCGAGCAGCAGGCTGTAAGACCCCTTCCCGTCGATAACAAAAAACGTTGTGGGCACAGTTTTGTTGCCAATGGTCAGTTCGACGTTGAGAACGCCTTTGGTCTCCGATGGGTTGCCGCCTAAGTCCTTGAGTACCATGTTGGTTTTTATCAGGTCTTCGGCCCCTTTTCCAAGCTTTCTGAAAGTTGCGTAAGGCATGAGGTTGACTGCCGCTCCCCCATCGACCAACATTTTAGAGATTGGCTTGCCGTTAACGAATCCTTTAACATATAACGGTTTCAGATGCCGATTTTCGATCCCTTCGGGCTTGTCGAAGATGGCCTGGTCCGGCGAGATTGTTAGTTTTGTTGGGTCATCTTCGATAGCACCCGCGTCGGCTTCGGGGGCGCCGAACTCAACCGGCAATACGAAGACCATGTTAACCGATGCGGTAGCTTTACTTTTCCCTTTGGCTACCCTTCTGGCTCGGTCGGCTGGGCTTTCCACGGCTTGTTCTTTGGTGGCCATAGCGTTCTCCTGCTTGGGTACCCACCGTCTCTTGATCTTGCCCAGCCGACGGCGTTGTTCGTATATCATTTGTCTCACCTCGTCTTCTCTTCCTTCATGCTTGAGCCGTTGAATTCTCCTCTTCTGGGTCTTCGTAAATAGATCGGACGAGCACCATTGGGGGTTGGCCGATTCCTCATCGTCGGCTTCTTCGTCATCGCGGTTGTCTCCATCCCGGTTCTCGTCGATGAAGAAGTCCTGATGGATCGGACCGAGCCGATCGTGTACAGGTCGCCGTCTTTGGTTTAGTTGGACGGCTCTGGGGATGAACCGGACTGGGCTTGCAGACGACGAAATCCCGCGTTCGTCATCATTATGTTGATCGTTACATGCTGGGCAATCTTCCAGTGTTGGTAGCCTCATGCCAGATTCCCTGCAATGCCTGAAGAAGCCGCAATGCCAATGTGGATCATCATGGCCCGCCATGTACCGTCGGCTCTGGACTCTTGGCTCGCGCCGGCGAGGTGCTTCGTCGTAAATTTCTTCACGCCGAGACCGATATTGATGATGGTATCGGCTTCGTTCGTGGATCGGCTTTCGGCCAGCCGATCTGATGACTGCACGCACCATGTTAATTTGTGCAGTGTGGTTTCCAGTCTGGTCCTCTCCTGTTTTGGCCTCGATCAACGTATTGGCTAAGCCGTGCGCCATTCTGTCGTGTCGATCAGCTCGCCCGGGGCCGGCATGGACTGTGTTGACCGGAAACGGATTGCCGTCTACTTTCATGGACCGACTTGAGTCGGCAAACTTTAACTTCCCGGCCTCGATGGCCAACGGATTTGCTTGCTGAAGACTTTGAAATCGTTCGTGGCGTGAGACGTGGAGTTGTGCCACTTGCAATACTTCTTCTTTTTCAATTCTTCGGCCAACGGGATCACATGATTTTCGGGCAACTGAATCTGTTTCTCCTTGAGCAGTAAATCAAAGATCTTGTCGGCTTTAGTGATGTCAAAATCATATTTTTCTTCTTTAGCCGTCTTCAGCAGCCACTGGCAGACGATGGCCTTCTTGTTCTTAGCCCATTCGGCTGCCGCCACTTCTGTTTCATTGTCATCGGACCCGTAATCTGAATCGACGACGACTTGTGTTATGGTTTTGACGGCCTTCCTGGTTTCTTGGAAACGTTGTTCGTGGGCTGTCACCTTCTGCGCCAGGTGGGCTAGACTATCGAAGTCCTGCGCAGAGAATCGTTCCCTGATCGGCGCGATCAAACCATGGAAGGCTAAATCGGCCAGCTGGGTGTCTGATAGCACCAGGCTATAGCATCGGTTCTCATTTCTCTGAAGCGTTGAATGTAGTCCTGGACCGATTCATTGTGTTTCTGCCTGACGCTGGTGAGGTCCGACAACTTCATTTCATGGTTGCCGGAATAAAAATAGCTGTGAAACTGCTTCTCAAGATCGGCCCAACTCGAATTGAGTTGTAAGGCAACGAGGAGAACCAAGTGAAGGTCGATCCCGAAAGAGAAAGGGAAATAGCCGAACTCTCAAGGGTGATCCTGACGGCCCCCTTGGTACTGGTAGCGATGATCAGTGGGCGACAGCCGAGGTTCCTGTTGTGGCGTTGGCGGGTCTGGGAACAACTGTCGGCCCCCGACATTCTGCCGTCTGCCAGGATCATTCGGCTCTGGCTGCCGAATATTATGGAATACGTTGTCGAGTTGACCTTGAGGCAACGGCTGTTGTCGGTTTAGAATGGTGACCGCTGGTCTTACAGCCGTCTCGCTTGGACTCAAGTGGTCGATTCCTGCTGGTGGGTTGGGTTGCCCTATTAATGGAAGCGGCCGATCTTGGGTGACTAGTGTCCTGTAACCAGGAAACTGGCCATCCGCGAAATATGTGGGGCCCCGTTGCAGCTACTCGGCCACCTTGGTATCAACCACGTGAGAAATCATATTATTGAGGGTGTTGACCAGGATGCTGCTCTGGTTGACCAGCGCGTGATGGACAGCCGAGTCGATCCGATCTTGCAAAGAGTATACGGCTGGATCATCTTGCACTTGAGTCAGCTCTTCCACTTTCTGTTTGCCTTTCGCATCGCTTGATGAGGGTGCCTTAATATCGTTGAGGCTGAACTTGTACTTTTGGTGCACAGTTCCAGACCTCGTTTGGGTGAAGGATTGAAGATAATTATTCTGGAGTTCCTCCACCATTTTCTTATACTCGACTTGCTGTTCAGCCGATAATTGATCCATCTTTACAGGTACGACATTGTCCTGTGTGATGCCAGGGATCTTGGAATCGACCATCCTGCCGACAGAGTCTATTCGTCCGAGTCGAGCCGACAAAGACAGTCCCACTTGGCGTGCCAAGAAGCGTGTTGACGAGAAATCTCTCTCACGCGCTGGCCTGGGAGATCTGCTTGACTCCAGTGCAGGTCCTTCTCAGCTGCCTACAACGTGTAGAGCGTGCCAGTTGATTTGATCTGCCAATCAACAAGAAAGAAAACGAGGAAGTGTTCGTTAAGCGTTAGGTCAAGTCCCCACGAGACCGGCCAAGGAAATCCATGGATGTATATATGTTATTCTAGACCATATTTGGGCCAAGCGACAAGAACGTATCAGCCATACCGAGACGATCATCAGTCGTCCGATCCAAATACAACGAAGAATAATAAATATACGGATCAACAGACTAGCCGATGCTGGGAGACTAACATCAAATCAGCTGGCATCCCAGTCATACATAAAGAGTCTCATAAATAAGTCACATACTTATTGATCAATACAAGATCTCTATTTCATGGAACTGAATAACACTTTATTCATTTGTACATAAACATTGACAATGATATTCAACATCTCCATGTTGCCTCTAGGGCATATCACTAACAGAAACCCCGACGCTATCTCCAGATAATGTAAATCCAAAAGAATAGATTACTGATGGTTCTAAAGATGACTCAATAGTTCAGTCTTGATGCAGCATTAAGTATCAAAAGAAACATCCAATCTATTACTTTCGACCTACACTCCGTGAGATGGTAGATACTACATACGAACTAACCAACCCTTAGACCTAGCCTTGTTGACCACATACTCTTCGACAAGATGAATCAACTACAAGATAGATCTAAGCATCGAATTGGTTCATATGCACTATATGATATATGTCACAGTAAAACCATTGAATCTAATGTATCATTGCGATGGAAGCATTAGAAACAAGTAATCTCACCACTAACGACAAACATGTACCTGAGTTTGGGGATCGAGACGATGCAGCCCAAAGCCAAACAGGGTGTTCGTCCAAAAGGAAAAGGATGGCAATGCGCCGAAGATTAGATTGATTGAATCGTCCTGATACAGAGGGTCTCGGGTCCTATTTATACCCAAGATACAAATATTTGTAACAACTTTGGACTCTATCTAAACTACTGTTTAAACATCATATCATCCCTAGCGGGATCCATAACGTATTACAACTAACAATTTAACAAATTTCTATATTACAGATACAATTGCCATTACAGGACTCTATCCATAAGTGGCAATATCTTTAAACGTGCAATTAGCAATCGAATCTTCCACTTATCTTCAAGCTTCTGCGTTAAACATGGTTTCATCTCTTCTAAACTCGAATCGGTCAGCATGTTTCCATTCAACCCATCCTCGCCGACTAGCTCTGCAGCCGATCAATCTTTTAGCCGATACGACCCCGCCTTCACCCGATCCGATTCCACTTTGCCTTTTAGGACTTAGGAACCCCATTACCAAATTACAGTGTTAACAATCATACATCATATCAATCGAACATATATGATTCTAAGATTGTAACATTCCAAGAATTCACACTTTTAAAAATACTCAAATTGACATAGAAATTTTTTTCTTATAATTTTGTTATGTATCTTAATTTAAATAATTTAAAATCTTTTAAAATTTAATTGAATTCTTTATTTATTCTCCTTATTGTAATTTAAAAATCCCAAACTTATTAATTCTTGCCCTTATTTTTGAAAAACTTAAAATTAATTCTTAATTCAAGAAAATTCCCAAAAATTTATTTGCATTCTTTATTTATTCTTCCCATTTTAATTTTAAAACCCTAATTTATAAAATTCTTGCCCTTATTCATGAAAAGTTTTGATTCAAATAAATTTCCAAAAATTAAATTTAAATTAGTTTCAAACTCTAAATTAAATTATTTCTAAACTTTCTCTAATTTTAATTTAAAAATCAAACATTAATTAAGCTCTTAATTTCTATTTTTGAAAAACCCCCATTTGGCTTTTAAATTGAGAAAAATTCTCAAAAACTTAAATTAATTAACTTTAAACTCTAGAGTAAAAATATTTCCAAATTTTTATAAATTTTTCCTTTCCTCTTTATTTTCCTTTTTCTTTACTTTTTTCTTTTTTTTTCCTTTTTCTTTTTTCTTTTCCTCCTTCCTTCTTCTTCTTCTTTTCCCCTGTCTTAGCCCGACCACAGGCGATGCCTGCTTCCTTTCATCAAACTATGGGTGTCGGCTTCGCCCATTGTAACCCAAAATGACTCAAAGACATCCCAATCTCCGAGTACAGGTGATCACCTGTGATTGGTCAAGCCATGTCGATGTCGTTATCCCTGGCGAACCGATGTTGTGCAAACCACCATGGCCGTCGTAATGTTGCCGCCACATTGGAGACCTTGGCCACGGCCATTGAAGCGTAGAATCGACTCCATGGAATCCTTATCTTCTTGCACACATTACAAAATTGGACCCAATATGTCACCAAAATTATCCATTTCAAACCAGCATCGATGAACCGCCATGGCCACCGGCCTCATCCTAAGGAAGAACCGACATAGAACCTCTATAAAAAGACCCTAACAGGCTAAACTTGATATACAAAAGTTCATCGTCATACTTTCTTCTATAATTCCCCCAACTTTTCCCCATCAATTACGCTCTACATTGTCCCAATTTAGTGAAGAACTGAAGAAAGGTTCTTAGAAACCCTAACCTGGCCGCCGGAGAGGACATCCAAAATTGGTGATCTTCAGAAAATTAACCTCCAAATTAAAGGTATGCAGACGTGCTATATTTTCCAACTCTTCTTTTCCCTAACCTATTCGAGTTAGATTGCAAGAGCCCGCCATCGACGAATGCCACCGGCGCTGCTCTGTTTTCTGCTGGAGCTCGCACAGTGCCAGAGCACTCCAGAACTTGTCCAGACAAATCAAGCATGTAGGAAGCATCCCCTTAGTCCGTGTAATCCTGTGAGCAACTCACTTTGACCGAATGTTGGTGTGAATTTTTTACACGCGCTGGCCTGGGAGATCTGCTTAGCTCCAGTGCAGGTCCAAATTGGTCGCCTTTGGTGATTGAATAGGCGTGCCAATTGGTTTGATCCTGTAACCAACAAGAAACAAAAAGATAGGTATTTGGTTAAGGTTAGATCCTACTCGATCGGCTATAGATATCAATAAATATACAATTGTTATCCCAAAGCACATTCAGACCAAGTGATTGGGACAGATCGGTAGTATACCGAGACAGTAAAAACCACTTGTGTCCAAAAGCACATTAGAATAATAATTATACACATTCATAACCTAGCCGATGTCGCAGATCTAATGTAAATCGGCTAGTACTCCGATATGTTTTATAAAAAAGATATTAATCTGAACTAAATGCGTTAAACTGAGATCAATCGGCTGTTAGTATAACCTAACAGATTGATACCAAACTTAACACATTTAAATAGATTGAGATCTTAATTAAAAGGCAATTCTAATACATCCAACAGCAATAATACATAAAAGATGATTAGAATAGGTAAGACCGGCTGAAACCCTGGTACTATCCCTAATAATAAACGTTAAGCCGAATAGATCTACATAATTCTAAAAGCGACTTAATAGGTTGATTAGATGCAGCATTAAGTACTAAAAAATCATGAGATCTATCTAGGCTAATGAGAATTCCTCGAGATGGTAGATACATTATATAATTTGAATCAACCTCTAGAACTAACTCTGCCGGCTGTTATCTTGAATGATATGCTAGCCGATCGAGAGATAGATCTAGACATTGATATAAATTATATATCGTATATGGTAAATTAAGCAGTTTGCAACATCAAAATCAGAGTATCATAATGATGGAATCGCTGGCCTCGATAACAGAAGCCGCTTGTAATAAGAAATTACCTCTCCTGGAGATCGAAGTCGATGCAACCCAAGAACAAAGCAAGAACTCGTCGATGAAAAGTAAAAACAGAAAGGTTGGCGATGCACCGAAGTTGTATTGATGTGTGTTGTTATTTTACAAGGTCTCGGGTCATATTTATACCCAAATATACAATGAGTCCGTAACGGAGACGATTCCTATTACAGATTAAATCTCTTAAACAATCTGACATTATCTATAAAGAAAACTACACAAAATATCCTAACTTAAAAGATACAATTACTTTTGTAGGACCTTATCCGTAGATGGCAATATCTTTAACGCACTCTGGAAACCGAATCCAATAATTATCTCTTAAGCTTTCCTTTGGAATTTGCCTTTCCTTCTGTCTTCAATCGGAATCGGCTATCGGCTATTCTGTTCTGACTCAGACTCAACCGACTGGCTCCGTAGCCGATTCGGACTCAGCCGATGCAATCTCTGTTTTCGTAGGTCGTGCGTTCCTCCAATTCCGCCTCAATCTTTGCTTCAAACCTGTGGATTTGCTTACCAAATTTGGTTGTTAACACTGAAGTATGCCGGAGTGTGCCGCCGACATGCACCACCGCCGCCGTAGACATGTCACTGCCGTCGGCTCCCCTTGTTGCTTTCTGTCGACCACCGTTTTTGGGAACGGAAATCATTCGTGTTCATAGTACAATATCCCTGGGTCGAGTAGTTTGGTACCCATGAATACAGTTCTGAATTACCAGGTGCAGAGTGCACGAATAGTCTTACATAGAACTTATTATAATAATAGGCCCGAAGGCAATATCCAATACATATAGGACCTACTGGTTCGAATTCAACCAAATCAGAGTTTAGATGAGATTAGCAGACGAAAAGTAGCGGCATGTCTATTGCCACGGGCAACGACTAGGGACTAAGACCTAGCGCTCTCCATTGTCTTCATTCCTCCTGGTAGTAACATAGGGGTCCTCCAGTTCTTCGTTTCCTTCATCTGAAGTTTGTGCGTATAGCAAGGGTGAGTACCCAACGTACTCAGCAAGCCGACACGGAATGGTGCACATGATATGATCACTCAAAGGATGGCCAAGGTTCATTTGCACAAAGCCAATTTTCACAAATCATTTCACAAACCTAACATCTAGCCAGTCAAGTTTTACTTCCAAAATATATTAAATCGGCGACGGTTCTGTCTGCCATCCATCGTGATACCAAGGATGGTTTCCCGTCTCCGGTTCGACATGGTTTTCTGGGGAGTCTATCCCTTCTCACAGGTCGAGAAGTTAAGTCCACTAGCTAACAAAAACATTATGCATACCAACCCATCATTTTAAAGTTTAAGAGTCTAGCCACGGGAGAAACTTGTCAAAGTCGCTCATTAATCGCGAGCACGGCTATTCGAATAGATTGATTGACTCACACTGCAGTGGATGTACACTTTACCCGTACTCCGCAACTGCTCATTGAATGAGCTTTCGTCCCTCTATATGGGACGGTCACGGCAAAGCCTTTCGATAACCTCACTTTGGCAGTACCCGCTCCATGAACTTAAGTCCTCATGCACTCTAGCCGTCATTTCCTAGTAGTGAGAGGAGTTCTGGCATTCCCGAGGTAAGGGAAAAAAACTCACTTAATCTTTAAGTCATCGTTAGGTTCAGGTTACTATTCACATAAAGGTCTTTCATCTCATCACAATCATGGTCACACTACCCTTGGTAGGTCCCTAACTCAACACTTACACCTGAACCACTATGCAAGGATACTGCCTCCGCTCGGCTATCTACTCTGCTAGGTCTATACCCATTCGAGAAATATGGCTGTACTGGCTCGTTCTCAGTTATAAGTCTCATGGCTCGGTCCTTAATTGACCAGGGATGTTACTAGCCTTTCCCGGAAAACCACCCAAATCCATCCATCCGCCCCAGTCTGAAAACATTGGTTTGTATTTTCATTTTTCCATCAAAACTATTTCCAACATGATCGAGGCAATGTGGCGCTCATGTCTCCACCTGCCGTATCTTAACTACCTTCCCAAAGATAGTTGCCTGAGCACGAGGCTTATTTGTAAAATCATGAGTATGCAAGAATCTAGTATAAGCAGGGCTAAGCATTTTACCAAAGATATCCTCCGGTTGTATCACATCGAGGGTTACAAAGATTATTTCTAAGGGTAATCAATATCAAGGTAGGGTATATCAAGTATAGGTACTCATTTGTGTATAGCAATTTGTAATTGAAATCAATATCATTTCACAAAGTAGGATCAAAGTTCAAAGGGATGTGTTGACTTGCCTTGCTCGCACACTTGTTGGCCGGGGTCTTCAACATAGTCAGTGCTCGCTCCCTCGGTTGCTATCCGTACGTGCGAAAGATCAATTGAATTCAATCAGAATTCAATAAAATACCGAGAGATCGAAAAGAACCATAAAAACGACTCCAAACGTTTAGCCTAAAATTCTACTCGAGTTCGGACGAGAGTTGTTAGGGTAAAATCCGAGTTTGAAAACGAGTTGATGCCATAGGGTTTTCGCAATACGTCGATTGCATTTAATTAAGAAAACAAATGTAGAAATGCTAATCAAGAGGTTTTGTGCTCGAGGTTTTGGAGGTTCGAGCACTAAAAGAAACACATTTTTAATGGCGAAAAAGAAATAAACAAAATCCGGATTAAAATGACGCGAAGCGAAATCTTCGAAAAGTCTGATTTCTATTTCTGAATTTGCTCCGAGAAAAATATAGAAGAAAACAATATATTTTTGCCCAAATATTTTCCCAAATCTTTCCTAAACACTTTTCCTATTTTTCCAAAAATTTTCCCCATTGTTTTCCTATTTTTCTTTTCCCTTTTCTTCTCTTTTTCTTTTCTTTCTTTTTTTCTCTTTTCCTCTGCCTACTATTCATTAACCCGCCAACTGTTCGACCGGCTCAGCTCTCTCTTTTCTCTCTCTGTTGCGGTCGGCGACCGGCGCAGGCGAGGGGGAGGGATGGCGGCTCGGGCTTACCGGCAACGGCGACGTTAGTGGAGCTCCGGCGCACGGCGGTGGGGCGGCGATGGCGGCGCATGGCGGCTAGGATTGTGGCGACGGCGCTTGGGCTTGCGGCGACGGCGCTCGGGGAAAAATTGGCGAGGGAGAGTGGATGGACGGTGATGAGGTGCAGGAAAGAGAGGGGAGAGAGGTCCTTTATAGGCCCGGCGGGGAAACGGGGAGAAAGGGTCGGGTCCGGCGCACGGTGCGGCGGGGCACACGCGGCGCGCGGTGGCCGGGCCGGCGCACGGGCGCGGGCGCGCACGGGGCCGGGCGCGGGCGAGCAGCGAGTGGCGAGGTTGCGGGCGGGGTCGGGTACGGCGGCGACGGGTGGGGCGCGCGTGCGGGTCCGGACGCGGCGGGAGACGGGTGGTGGGCGCGGGCGCGGGGCTGGTACGGCGGGCGGGCACGTGGCGAGCGCGGCGCACGGCGCGGGCACGGGATCCGGGCGCGCGCGCGTGCGTCGAACGTGGGTGACGCGCGGCGAGGTCGACGGTGCTTGTGCGGGGCGTGGTGACGCGAGCGACGACATGGCGGGTGTACGGCGGCGACGCGCGGCACGGTGAGAACGCGCGTGCGCGGGGCCCTCGTATGGCGCGGTGACGCGTGGTGTGCGTGCGCACGGGCACGGGGACGCGGTCGAACACCTGGCGACGCATAAACAGTGCCGAATCCTATTTTCCCGATTTTCAATTCTATTTTCCAATTTCTATTTTCCTTCACCCTAAAAATTCCAAATAAAAATATAGTATTTCCAAAATTAATTTAAGAATATATTTTCGAACTTTTCACCAACTTTTATTTATTTAAAAATATATATCACCATATTTAATTTAATCCTTTTTCTTAAATTCATAAATCACCATTTTTAATTCCAAATAAATTTCTAGGCTTTATATAAATCCCTTAAAATATTTTATTGCCCATTTTATCTCCTAATTAATATTTCACAATCATCAATTAATGTTTTATTTCCCAAATACATATTTTTATGAATCCACACCCTCTTCCTATTTTATTTTAAAATTCCTACTTTAAACTCCGAGATTTCTCTCCCAACGGAAATCCAAATCATTTGGTTTTTCTCAAACACCAAGATGAATCGTTCACATATAACTTTATGCAACCAAGCTGGCAAATTAAAAGCAATAAACACGATCAAGAAGCAACAGGCAAAAGTTTTTTTGAGTTCCGATTTTTAATTTCTGGTTTTTAAATTCTTTGATTTTCAGGGCATTACACTTTCCTGGCCTAGATTAACCTAAAAATGGAATCCCTAGATCCAGTAGACGGAGAAAAATGAAGGGTTACGCGGAGGCTACGCTAGCCGAAAACAAAACTTTTCTACCGCGCAAACCAGGAACACTTGTGGAACATTCAGATAAGCCCAAAGTACATACAATTGTCTGGAGTATGCAGCGGAAATAGCCAATCAGGGCTATCAGATCTGGAACTGTGATGGCCGATGACAGCCGATTCCCACAAGCCGACAACCGATTCCTGGGGACAACCGATTCACCAATCAACCGATTCGCCGATGTAGCCGATTCGCCGAGTCGTCTGACCGCGTTCTCGCGCCTCGCTCCGATGCACTCGACCGCAGCCGATTCCACCATAGCCGATCCGTAGCCGATCAACAGCGCGCAACGTAGCAGCGCCTCTACCGGTATCCACACTCCGGGGATAGAACGCCGAACACCCGTGTGCTAGCACGCGATGCAAGGCTAGGGTTTGGCTCGAAAGTGGGGAGGGTTTCCGTGGAGATTGATCTCGGCGACTTCTGTTGCGGATTCAGTTCAATGCGATGATGCAACTCTCCACCCCTCGCCCCTTTATATAGAGTTGGCCGACTGGGACTAGTGGCCGATCGGACTCTATTTTAAATCGGATCCTATCTCGAATCTCACGAGTTGGCCGCCCATACGTCGTAAGACCATAGGACTCTCTCGATCGGATCCCTATCCGATCAAGCCGTATCCGAGTCCAACTCGAATGCCTGTTCTTATCCCCTTAAGCGTGCGACCCCGTAGGTTCGGTATACTCGGTTTCGGCTATAGTCTAACTTAGCCGATCGTCGACTCGAGTCCAACTCACCGAGCCATCAACGGCGGCGCCTAGCAAGCACATATTGATACCATAGTATACAAGAATAATATCGGCTCGAACCTATAATGTGTACACAAATCCCTTTGCTTCACGATACCAATTAAGCTATAGGCAAGATGTGTGCCATCCCTTCAATAGGTTAACCGCTTCACTCGAACCGTATTGGATTATCCGTCCGTTGATTGACTCCTCAATCAACTTAGCATGGCCATACATTTCCATAATCCATTACCTCGAGGGGCCGAGATATCTCTCCAAAGGAGGGGCAAATTCTATCTTGATCACTCACATCCCACTCCATGTTTCATAGCAAACCCGAAGACTACTTTTATAACTATCCGATTACGGAATAGCGTTTGGTAGTCCCAAAGTAGGCTACTACACATGTTGGAATCCATGGTGATCTCAGTCTAAGGACTTTGTACCAATACTACCCGAGACCAACTAATGGCACAATAATTCTCGCAGTGTCTCATGGTGGGTCTATCCAACAATGTGTTCTCTAACACATATGTCCATGTTTATTGATTTGGTATCTCCATACCCATGATCTATGAGACATGATCATCAATCATAAACATGCCGATCTTAGAATCATATTTGTTCCAACAATATGACATATGATCGGGGATCATTTAGAAATAGATTCATACATATAGAGTCTCATAAATAAGTCACGTACTTATTGATCAATACAAGATGTCTATTTCATGGAACCGAATAACACTTTATTCATTATTACATAAACATTGACATGATATCCAACATCTCCATGTTGTCTCTAGGGCATATCTCTAAAAATCTCCCACTTGCACTAGAGTCAATCATGTAAGTATCTAATACCCATTGCTCTTGTGTGCGCCTCATGCTTCGGCTATGGGAGAGGTTTTGTCGCGGATCGACTATGTTGAGATCCGTGTGCACTTTGCATATCTTGACATCACCTCGTCCACTATCTCGCGGATGAGATGATATCGCCGAAGTATGTGTTTGGACTTCTGATGTGACCTCGGCTCCTTGGCTTGCGCAATGGCTCCACTATTATCACAATAGAGAGACATTGGACCAGTCGTACTAGTCATCACATCAAGCTCGAAATGAATTTCTTGATCCAAACAGCCACCTTTGTAGCTTTCGAAAGCAATGTACTCGGCCTCCGTTGTAGAATCGTAATGAGTATCCTACTTGGAACTCTTCCACGACGCGCCTCCGTTTAGGTAGAACACGAACCTAGATTGCGATCTATAATCATCCTTGTCCGTTTGGAAGCTAGCATCGGTGTAACCACTTACAACGAGCTCTTCTTCACCTCCATAGACTAGGAACATATCCTTAGTTCTTCTCAAGTACTTAAGGATATTCTTTACGGCATCCAGTGAACTTCACTGGATCCGACGGTATCTACTCATAGCACTCAAAGCGTACGAGACATCCGGACGTGTACAAAGCATGGCATACATGATGGATCCAATTGCCGAAGCATATGGAACCAAACCCATCTTATTCCGCTCATCATGTGTCCGAGTACACCGATTCTTGCTAAGATTAATGCCATGTGACATGGGCAAGAAACCTTTCTTGGAATCATGCATGTTGAACCTTTTCAACACCTTGTCAATGTATGTACTTTGGCTTAATCCAATTAGCCTCTTGGATCTATCTCTATAGATCCGAATGCTAATATGTATGCTGCCTCCCTAAGTCTTTCATGGAAAAACTATTTTTCAATGAAGACTTGACGGATTCTAGCATAGGGATATCATTTCCAATCAACAATATGTCATCCACATATAAGATTAGAAATATAATTGCGCTCCCACTCACCTTTTTGTAAACACAGGCCTCCTCTTCGTTTTTGATGAAACCAAACCCTTTGATTACTTCATCAAAATGAATATTCCAGCTCCGAGATGGATTTCGTAGCTTGCATATATCTTTCCAGCGATTGTGGATCGACAAAACCCCGAGGTTGTATCATGTATACATCCTCGCTTAGGTTTCCATTTAGGAAAGCCGTTTTGACATCCATCTCGCCATATCTCATAATCGAAATATGCAGCAATCACTAGGATAATCCGAATAGATTTAAGCATTGCGACGGCGAGAAGGTTTCATCATAATCAACTCCTTGAATCTGTTTAAAACTTTTTGCCACCAATCGCACCTTATAGATGTGAACATTTCCATCCATATCGGCCTTTTCTTAAAAACCCATTTACACCGAATGGTTTTGACACCATCAGTGGATCAACCAAGTTCCAAACTTGATTGTCGTACATGGATTCTATTTCGGATTTCATGGCTCCAAGCCACTTATTGGAATCGGGTCCCACCATCGCTTCCTCATAGGTCTTAGGCTCATCGTTGTCCAACAACAATATATCACGTTGTTCCGCACTGTACTGTCGGCGCACGACGTGATCTTTCGACCTCCGTGGGGTTGGTGTATCTACAACCGGTGGCGCAACACTTTGCTCCTCCCGTTGTGGTTCGTGGTCGCCGAAACATTTTCCGGTGTTTCTTGAACTTCTTCAAGATGCACCCTGCTCCCACTAACCCTTCTTGAAAGAAACTCTTTCTCCAAGAAAACACCGTGTCGGGCGACAAACACTTTGCCTTGTTCCCGATTATAAATGTAATATCCCTTAGTTTCCTTAGGATATCCCACAAAGAAGCACTTGTCGATTTGGGTGTGAGCTTGTCGACGAAGAACGTTTTACATAAGCCTCACATCCCCAAATTTTGAGAAAAGACAAACTAGGGGTTGCCCTGTCCATATCTCATATGGTGTCTTTTCAACCGACTTAGATGGAACTCTATTTAGTGTGAGTGCAGTGTTTCAAGAGCATATCCCCGAAGGATAACGGAAGATCACTTTGGCTCATCATCGACCGCACCATGTCCAACAAGGTGCGATTTCTCCGTTCGGACACTCCGTTCCATTGTGGAGTTCTGGCGGAGTCAACAGGTCAAAAAATTCCACAATCTTTCGGATGATTACCAAACTCTTGGCTCAAGTATTCCCCTCCATGATCTGATCGTAGAAACTTAATTTTTTTCTCTAAATGATTCTGACTTCATTCGGGAATTCTTTGAACTTTTCAAAGGATTCGGACTTATGACTCATTAAGTAGATATAACCATATCTACTAAAGTCATCGGTAAAGGTAATGAAGTACGATAACCACCTCTCGCCGTTGAGCTCATTGGTCCACATACATCGGTATGTACGAGTGCCAACAAGTCACTTGCTCTCTCACCGTGTCCTGTGAAAGGTGCCTTTGTCATCTTACCAAGTAAACAAGACTCACATGTCTCAAATGATTTAAAATCAAAAGAGTGAAGCAATCCATCCTTATGGAGTTTCTCCATGCGTTTCGATTTATATGGCCTAAGCGACAATGCCGGATAAACGTGGGGTTTGTATCATTAGAGAGTTGCCTTTTTGTATTAATGTTATAGATGGGAGACGCTTCAAGATTCAAAACGTATAATCCATTCACCAATGGAGCATGAAAATAGAACATATTTCGAGATATATTGAACAACCATTGTTCATTGATCTAAAATCATATCCTTTCGCTTGCGACATGAAGCGGAAATAACGTTTTGACATAGTGTTGGGACACAATAACAATTATTTAATTCCAAAACTAATCCTAAAGGTAGATGAAGTGGTATCGTGCCGACAAGCGTAGCAACGCTTGCTCCATTGCCGACGCGCAGGTTCACCTCGCCCTTCTTAAGCCTCTACTTCTTCTCATTACCGCAACGACTTGCAAATATGAGCTACGATCCGGTATCAAATACCCAAGAGTCGTAGGTGAAGTAGCAAGATTAATGTCTATAACATTAATACCGAAGCAAGTCGTACTTTGCTTCTTTTTGAGATCCTCCATGTACTTCTTGCGTTCCTTTTTCGTGGCCTGTCTCCTTGCAATAGAAGCAAACAACATCTCATGTCGCCGACCCTTTTTGCCCTTCTTTGCATTGGAGGCACTCGCGATCTCATCGGGAGTTAACTTCCTCTTGGTGCAAAGTTTCTTGACAGGTGGTTTGCGCTTAGCCTTCGCATCATCATCACATGATGACCTTTTTTGGATACTCTCCTCACTGTCTTTAGCATCCCATGCAATTCAGCCAAGGTTCTATCCATATTGTTCATGTGATAATTTAATATGAATGGCTCAAAGCTCGGAGGGAGCGACCGGAGAATCACGTCCGTAGCCAACTCTTGGCTAAGGGAAAACCTAGTTTTTCCGGACTCTCAATGTAGCCAATCATTTTTATCACATGCGGACGACGGGATTCCCTCAACAAGCTCTGCACGCAAACAAGAACTTCGAGGTGTTGAACATCTCGGCCCGAGCTTGGTTCTCAAACATGCCACGCAGTCCCCGAATAATAGTGTGAGCATCGCTGCTCTCATATTGCTTCGAAGCTCGGGGGACATTGTAGCAAGCATGATTAGGACATCATTAGTATGCTTCTCGTAAGCTCTCCGTGCAATTGCGGTGGCATTATTAGGCAAATCCTCGGGATAAGGTACTTCAAGAACGTACTCCTTACGCTCTTGCTTGAGAACAATTCTCAAGTTGCGATACCAATCCATAAAGTTTGTTCCATTTAGTTTTTCCTTTTCGAGAATAGATCGCAAATTAAAGGTACTGGGTGTAGTATTGGCTGCCATTATTCTATAACAGAAAAAGCAAAGTTTAGCACAATGTTTATGCTATGTCTATTGTTAAACAATTTAACATTAGACTCCCATTACGTATTTTACACCTTCTCTCTAGGTTACGTATTGGGTCAAGATCCACATGTTAGTTAATTTCTAGTGAGCTTTGGCATCACTGCTAGAACATTAATAACATCGGTAAGCAACTCCTTGCTAATCACATCTCTATGTGACTCTTGTTGTTGGTGTGGCATCTCCATGCCCCGGCGCCAACCTATGCCCCAAGGCCCAAAACTGTTTTGATAGCCTTGTTAAGTAAACCAAATGCTCATGCTGTATATGTCCGACATATACCCCTCGTGTTATGATAGAGAATGGCACTCTGTTTTGACAGACCCACCATTGACGAGCATAACGGTGACGGGTGCAACATTTGGAAGGGCATCATTACTACTTAATTTTGAGAGGGATGCTATCCTATCAAACAAACAACACATAATGAAATAGTATGGCCCCCTTCACATGGTGATCTCCATCTCCATGTCAGCGCTGAGGATCTCCGTCTTCGGCACCATCTTCCAATGTGCATGATGCTTGATTTCTTCAAACTAAGCTACTACTATAGAAGCTCTAATTGAAGATTACATCGACTCGCAGTCGTGAAAGAATATTACAAGCATTGCACGTATGAAAGAATATTACGGGGATTGCACATATGAAAGAATGTTACATGCATCACAAGCATCTCATACATACAATAGGGCCATACCATCTCAAAGCATTCTCTGCAAAAACAAGTTAGGCGTAGAAAACGTTTTCTACCTATCGTAGAGAAACGGCATCGAGACGACCTATAAGGGGGGTGCACACGGCGGTCCCGCTATTCATAGATCCAATCTATGAAATCACTTACGGAAACCATGTCGGCATAATCATATTATGCCGTCGCGATACACTATCAAGGGAGATGGTTTGCGTAGGCGCGAGGCAGCTAACAAGATCGGACTACAAGATAGCTTCGCATAATCACATTATACCGTTCCGATACACTATCAAGGAACGCTATCTCGAAGCCGACTCAAACCGAGTTCTATGGATATTGCTTCGACATAATCACATTACGCCGTTCCGATACACTATCAAGGAACGCAATTACCATGAACTCTCCTCAACAAATCCGTAAACGATTGATCTAATCAACCCGTGCGCAAAACTTGTTCCAAATTCAATCTAAAACCTGAACTAAGCAAGATTAGCTCGATACCACCGAAGGGTTACGTGGAGGCTACGCTAGCCGAAAACAAAACTTTTCTACCGCGCAAACCAGGAACACTTGCAAGTAAGGGCCGATAGATCGTTACCGATTGGAGTATGCAGCGAAATAGCCAATCGGGGCTATCCGATCTGGAACTGTGATGGCCGATGACAGCCGATTCCCACAAGCCGACACGATTCACGGGGACAACCGATTCACCAATCAGCCCGATTCGCCGATGTAGCCGATTCGTCGAGTCGTCGACCGCGTTCTCTCGCCTCGCTCCGATGCGCTCGACCAGCGGCCGATTCCACCACAGCCGATCGAGCCGATCAACGGCGCGCAACGTAGCAGCGCCTCTACCGGTATCCACACGTCCGGGGACGAACGCCGAACACCCGTGTGCTAGCACGCGATGCAAGGCTAGGGTTTGGCTCGAAAGTGGGGAGGGTTTCCGTGGAGATTGATCTCGGCGACTTCGTTGCGGATTCGGTTCAATGCGATGATGCAACTCTCCACCCTCGCCCCTTTATACGAGTTGGTGGACGGGACTAGTGGCCGATCAGGACTCTATTTTAAATCGGATCCTATCCGAATCTCACGAGTTGGCCGCCCATATGTCGTAAGACCATAGGAATCTATCGATCGGATCCCTATCCGATCAAGCCGTATCCGAGTCCAACTCGAATGCCTGTTCTTATCCCCTTAAGCGTGCGACCACGTAGGGTTCGGGTATACTCGGTTTCGGCTATAGTCTAACTTAGCCGATCGTCGGCTTGAGTCCAACTCACCGACCCATCAACGGCGCCTAGCAGCACATATTGACACCATAGTATACAAGAATAATATCGGCTCGAACCTATAATGTGTACACAAATCCCTTTGCTTCACGATACCAATTAAGCTATAGGCAAGATGTGTGCCATCCCTTCAATAGGTTAACCGTTCACTCGAACCGTATTGGATTATCGTCCGTTGATTGACTCCTCAATCAACTTAGCATGGCCATGCATTTCCATAATCCATTACCTCGAGGGCCCAGAGATATCTCTCCAAAGGAGGGGCAAATTCTATCTTGATCACTCACATCCCACTCCATGTTTCATAGCAAACCCGAAGACTACTTTTATAACTATCCAGATTACGGAATAGCGTTTGGTAGTCCCAAAGTAGGCTACTACACACGTTGGAATCCATGGTGATCTCGGGTCTAAGGACTTTGTACCAATACTACCCGAGACCAACTAATGGCACAATAATTCTGCAGTGTCTCATGGTGGGTCTATCCAACAATGTGTTCTCTAACACATATGTCCATGTTTATTGATTTGGTATCTCCATACCCATGATCTATGAGACATGATCATCAATCATAAACATGCCGATCTTAGAATCATATTTGTTCCAACAATATGACATATGATCGGGATCATTTAGAAATAGATTTATACATATAGAGTCTCATAAATAAGTCACGTACTTATTGATCAATACAAGATGTCTATTTCATGGAGCTGAATAACACTTTATTCATTATTACATAAACATTGACGTGATATCCAACATCTCCATGTTGCCTCTAGGGCATATCACTAACAAAAAAGCCCCTAGTTTCCAAGTTTCAGCTACCTTCGCTGGCATAAAGTTTGCTCCCCGCCGGTGACTAGTTGAAGAAGATGAACGTTGTGAAGGGAGCGAATAGAGAAGAGAGAAAAGAAAATAAAAAGAAAGAGAAAGAGAGAAAAGAGTAGTAGCAGAGTGAAAAGGAGTTAGAGTAGAGAGAAGGAGGTCCCGGGTTCGATTCCAGCCCTAGGCTAATTTTTTCTCTTTTCCTATTTTATTTCTTAAAGGGATAGATCCTTTTAAACTTTTCAAATTCAAATTTCTCCTAGTTTCTTTAAATTTATCTATATTCTTTTTAGAAATACTTTTAACTTCAAATTTTTATAAACTATTTTATAGTAAAGCCAAGCCCAAATTTTAAATTTTAAAACTCTAAAAACTAACTTTTCTTTTTAAAATATTTTAAAGATACTATTTCCTATTCTTTTCAACTATAAATTCTAGATTCTAGGATCTAACAAATAACCTTCCCTTTAAAGAACTTCAAAAATCACCTTTTAAGCTCCTCTTGAAATTATATATATATTTGGTATCTCTTTGAGTTGATTGTTTGATATTATTTTATCAAATAGATCACGATATCAAATTCATAGAAGAAACTGATCTCGACCATATCGTCAACATAAACATTCTCACTACTATTCAAGGAGAAGAAGAATTTGAGACCACTGGTCCTAAAGGCAAGTCAAACTATTTATCTTTGATCATTTATAAAGTTTAAAAATAATAAGTTAGCATGTTTTTAATAAGATATTTAGATAAAAATATTTCACGGGATGGGTTAGAAAGTTATAAGCTATCATTTTATGTAGATTTAGATATTCCTTAAGATTATGCATTTCAATATTTCATGTAAGTTTTCTAGTTCATATAGATTAATATTTAGCATATTAGGAATACTCTATCATTTCAAGTGTAGGAAAGGAGAAGTTTAATATTTCATATGATTAGATATATTCTCCTTCTCCTTAGAAAAATACCTTGATAACTTGGACTAGGTATGAAACTATCACCATGATAGAATAAGCATTACCACATGTACTAGTATTTCATTCATGCTCATAAGAAGTTATTTCATGCGGCAAAATAGAAAAATAATCTATTATTTTATGTGATAAGGAAATATAAGTCTTATCATCTCATGTGATATGAGGATAATTTTGGCTGTATGCCAGAAAATATAAAAATTCTTATGCCAAAATAAAGACATAGTTTCGCCCATCCGATGGACCTGTTATACCGGCATAGCATTTATATATTTCTCTCCGATCTCCCTAGGGACTCAGGAGATTTATTAATGCGCATAACAGCATTGAAGATTTGTAATGTTGGTAAAGTCTCATTGGTGGACAGCTATGTAAACATCGGATAAAAACATCGATACTAACCAGATCGGTATCGTCTGTTAAGATAACACCGCAGGTTTCACCAAGCAGGGGCAAGTGTGTGACGAACAACTATTAAATAGGGGATGGATCCACCAATTACTGGTTAGAAGTGGTGCTCCTATTAAGATAGCCCGCCGGTCTCGTTCACACATCAGAAAAGGTTAGAACTATATAAATGCTATGTTACCCTTTAGTTTGGCTAACTAAGGTTAATCCTCGGGTAAAGCTGGGCAAACACTGCAGGGTTGATTGTATTCGAATACGCCATACTCCCGGTCAATGGAGTTGTGTCTATGGGTGAATCCAGTTTAATGGCATGAGCAACTTTTCTAAAATACCGTTTTAAAATTTGATCATTCATATGTAAGTATAGGAAGGGGTAGAACCTAGGATCATATTTAGGCTTGGTTCATATTATTCTCTTTATAGAAATCATGCATACCCATATAGTATAGAATCATGTTTAGATTAGGTTTATATTATTTCTTTTAAGGATATCATGTATCTCCATTTAAACATATAATAATGAATCATATTAAAACTAAGCCTACGTTGTTTCTTTCAACTATTTTGCATATTAAAACTAAGTTTATACATTTAGTATTGAATCATGCTAGAGTTAAGCCTATATTATTCTTTTTAAGACATCTTGCATATTTAGTTAGTTTAAGTTCAGTTTGGCTTGCTGAGTACCATTGGTACTCACCCTTGTATATAACATCTTCAAGAAATCTCGAAGTCAAGGAATACGAACTCTAGATCGACACTACACTCGGGCTATCCCTGTGGAAGTGTCGCGGTTTTTCTTGTATTGTATGAGTTGTATTTGAATATTAGAAGTTTGTATTAATATACAAAGTTCTTGTATATGTATTATCTCACACATAACCAGACTCCTGGGATGTTATGTGATATTGTGGGAGTTGACCTCCTTGAGGAGACCCCACAAAGATCAGCATGTTTATTGATTGATATTCATGTCTCATAGATCATGGTATGAAGATACCAAATCAATAAACGTGAACATGTGTTAGAGAACACATTGTTGGATAGACCCACTCTGAGACACTACAGGGAATTAATGTGCTATTAGTTGGTCTTAAGTAGTGTTGGTGCAAAGTCCTTTGACCTAAAATAATCATGGATTTCAAACACTATTCCGTAACTGGATAGTAATAAAAGTAGTCTTCGGGTTTTCTATAAAACATGTAGTGGGATGTGAATGATCCAGATGGAATTTGCCCCTCCTATGGAAGAGATATCTCTGGGCCCCTCGAAGTAATGGATTATAGAAGTGCATGGCCATGCCGAGTTGATTGAGAAGTCAATCAATAGATAGATAATCCAATACGAGATCGAGTGAATGATTAAGCTATTGATAGGATGGCACGAGTCTTGCCTATAGCTTGATTGATATCGTGAGGCAAAGGGATTTGTGCACACATTATAGATTCAGCCGATATGATCCTCTTGTATACTTTGGTGTCAATACGTTCTGCTAGGGGCCGCTGTTGACGGGTGTAACATCCTGAAAATCGAAGAAACTGAAGTCGAAACGTAAAAATCGGAACTTGCAAAAACTTTCACTTGTTGCTTTTTCCTCAGGTTTTGTTGCTTCTTATTTGCCAGCTTAGTTGCATAAATTTAGTTGTGAGCAATTTCTCTCGGTGTTTGTGAAAGATTTGGAGTTTGTTGGGAAGAAGATTTCGAAATGCAGAATTAGGAATTTTAAAAGAAAATCGAAGAAGAGATGCGGATTTATGAAAATACAAATTTGAGAAAAAGAGTATTAATTGTTAGTGGCGGAAGATTAATTGGGGTATAAAATAGACAATAAAATATTTGGGGGATTTACAAGAAATCTAGGAATTTTTGGAAATCAAAATAGGGAATTATGAAATTGGGAAAAAGGAATTTAAATAAATATGAAAAATATATGTGGAAAAATAAGAAGTGGAGAAAAAGTTGAAAATATAATATTAAAAAATTATTATTCTAGGAATATTAGAATTTATTTTGAATTTTTGAATGGAGGAAAATGGAAATGGGGAATTAGAAATTAAAAATCGGGAAAATATGAAAAGCCACTGTTCATTGCGCATCACTGTTCGGCGCCGTACCCGCCCGGTGCGCGCCGCGCGTCGCCCGTCCGTATGCGCCACGCCACGAGCACCACGCGCCGCGCAAGCGCGCGCCGCCGCGCGGACCCCGCGCCCACGCCCACGCGCCGTACTCGGCCCTCGCTCGCGCCCGCCATCGCGCCACGCACCCGCGCCGCGCGACCCGCCGCGCCCGCGCCCGCGCGCCCGTACTCGGCCCCCGTGCGCTCGCCCACGCGTCCGACGCCGTACTCGGCCCCGTTTGCGCCCGCGCTCCTCTCGCCACGCCGTACCCGCACGCGCCCGGCCCAGCCTTCCGCGCCGCATGGCGTCCGCCGTCACGCGCCCACGCCGGACCCCCTTTCTCTCTCCCATCCCCTCCCTCGGCCACCGCTATAAAGGGGCAAAGCCCCACTTCCTCCCCACCTCGCGGCCCCTAGCCCCTCTCTTCCTCCGGTCCCCTTCCCCTCCCGAGCTCCGACGCCGCCGCAAGTCGTCGTGCACCGCCGTGCGCGAAGCCGCCCGAACCTCCGCCGTGCTTCCCCAAGAACCGCCGTCGCCAGTAAGCCCCGAGCCATCCCCCTTTTCCCCACACGCTAGCGCCGGCCGCCGCCTCTGTTTTTGCCTGGGCTCCGGTCGAACACCTAGGGGCAATGAACAGTACGCAGAATAAAGAAAAAGAAAAAAAAGAAAAAGAGAAAAAAGAAAAATTGGGAAAAATTGGGAAAAATTTTGGAAAATTTGGAAAAATATTTTGTGAAGACTTGAGTAAAATTTTGGGCAAAAATAAATTATTTTCTTGCATGATTTCTCGGTGAAAAATTTTAAAATCAAAATGCGACTTTTCCGAAATATCGTTTCGCGTCGTTTTCAAGTCCGGGTTTCGTTTAATCGTTTCTCGCCGTTTAAATGTGCTGCTCTTTTGTGCTCGAATCTTCAAAACCTCGAGCACCAATCCCTCCGCGGATATTTTCAAATCTATTTTCTCGAACAAATCACGATCGTCGCTTTGCGAAAACCCTAAGGCAACGACCCGATGTCAAAACTTGGAGTTTTCCCTGACGATCCTCGTACAAACTCAAGTAGAAATTTAGGCTAAGCGCTTGGGATCGTTTTCGTGGCTTTCATGGTTCTTTTCGATCTTTTGGTGTTATATTAGATTCTAATCGAATTCGATGGACCTTTCGCACGTACGGATAGCACCTGAAGAGGCCGGCATCGACCCCATTGAAGACACCACTCCACAAGCGTGCGAGCAAGGCAAGTCATCACATTCTTTGAACATATTGATCCCAACTGCGAAATGATGTTATTTTTACCTTTAAACATGCATGCTATACAGAGTTACCTATACTTGTTATGCCATACCTTGTTATTGGTTACCTTTAGAATTACTCCTTGTAACTCTCGATGTGATACAAACAACCGGAGAATAACTTCGGTAAACTACTTAGCCATGCTATACTTAGATTTATGCATACTCATGACTTTATGAAAAGCTTTGTGCTTGGGCAACTACCTTACGGAAGGTAGTTGAGGTACGACATGTGGAGACATGAGCGCCACATTGCCATGAGAATGATGAAATGAGTTTTGATGAAAATTGAAAGTACTAAACAAATGTTTTAGACTGGGGCGGCTGGATGATTTGGGTGGATTCCGGAAAAGGCAAGTGCCGACCCTGGTCAATTAAGGACCGAGCCATGAGATAGCCGGGAAACGAGCCAGTACAACCGTACTTCTCGAATGGGTATAGACCTAGCGGAGTAGATAGCGGAGCGGAGGCGGTACCCTTGCATAGTGGTTCTTATGGATGGGATGAGATATGAAAGAGATGATGATAATCTGAAAATTATTTTAACTTGATGAATGAAATCTCCCCTTACCCCGGGTGCGCCAGAACACCTCTCACTGCTAGAAAAGGACGGCTAGAGTGCATGAGGGCTTAAGTTCATGGAGCGGGTACTGCCAAAGTGAGGTTATCGAAAGGCTTTGCCGTGACCGTCCCATATAAAGGGATGTAGGCTCATTCAATGGGCAGTCGTGGAGTACGGGTAAAGTGTACATCCACCTGCAGTGTGAATGAATCAATCTATTCGAATAGCCGTGCTCGTGGATATTGAGCATCGTGACAAGACTTTCGCTTGGCTAGACTTTAAACTTTAAAAATGATGGGATGGGTTTGCATGATGACTTTTATTCACTGGTGGATCAACTTCTCGAGATGCGAGAAGGGGTGGACTCCCCAGAAAACCATGACGAATCGGAGGCGGGAAGCCATCCTTGGAATCACGATGGATGGTAGACAGAACCGTCGCCGAATTAATGAACTATGGAACTAAAACTTGACTTGGCTAGTTGTTAGGCTTGCGAAAAGATTTATGAAAATTGGCTTTATGCAAAAGAGCACCAGCCATTCCTTGAATAACCCTATCATATGCATCACTTCCGTGTTGACTTGTTGAGTACGGTTGGTACTCACCCTTGCTATACGCACAACCCTTTAGATGTTGGGAATGAAGAATCGGAGGATCCATATGCCTACTACCAGGAAGGCGAAGAAGCTGATGGCGCTTACTAGGTCTTAGTCCCCAGTCGTTGCCTGTGGCAACCGACATGCCGCTGCCTTTATTCCGCTGCCTCACCTAATTTCTGCTTTTGTGTTGTATCCGGACCATGAGGTCCTATGTGGCGAACATTGCCTTCAGGCCTATCATTGTAATAATTTCGTTGTAAGACTATTCGTGCATGTGCACCTGGTTATTCAGTACTGTACTTCGTAGGTACCAACTACTCGATCCAGGGAAATGGTACTAAAAACATGAAAGATTCCCGTTCCAAAAACAGGGGTCCACAACGGGTCGGCCGAGTTGGACTCGGGTCGGAACCAAGTATACCTGCGCCTACAGGGTCGCACACTTAACGGGAAAGAACAGGTATTCGAGTTTGACTCGGATACGGCTCAATTGGATAGAGATCCAATCGGACAAGGAGTCTCGATGGGCCTTTAGGCCCAGTCGGCAACCCTATATAAAGAGGCGAGGGGTGGAGGGTTGAAGCGCACAACATACAGCCGGACATATCCCCTCCACGGAAAACCTCCGACATCCGAGCCAAAACCCTAGCCGTGCATCGCGTGCTAGCACACGGGTGTTCGGAGTTCTCTCCCTGGATGTGAGGATACCGGTAGAGACATCGCTACGTTGCGGCGTTCTTCGACGGCATTGAATCTCGTTGAGATCCATCTAGCCGAATTCAATTCAGCGACTTTGGTCGGGGTCGGCAGGTCTGAGGGTCGGGCGGAGCGGTTTGGCGACATCGGCACCGGGAAACCGGCACGGCATCGTCGGCATCGGTGTATCTTAACGCCACCACGCTGTCGGGTGGTGCGCATGGAACTTGGCGGGGTCTGGCGAAACGAAACAGAAGCGCCGTCGGAGTCAGGCGAGACGCGCCCGGGTTGGCAGGTCGGACGATTCGTTCCCGAGGTCGGCTAAAGCATTCCTGAGGTCGGCAAGGTTCTCGCCGGGTCGGCTGGAACTTTCGCGAGGTCGGCAAGACTTCTACGAGGTCGGCTAGTACCAGTTTAACTGTTTCCGCTCCACTGCACCTCAACTGGTAACATTCTATAAACCATTTCTTGCAAGCTTTCCTGGATTGTGCGGTAGAAAAATTTTGATTTATGCTATTGTAGCCTCCGCGTTCTCCTTCATAAACTATCATTGAAACCCAAGGTAATGCCCAACTCTCCTAGGTTTTTATTAATTGCATCGCTAGAAAACGAACAAACTGAATTAAAATCAGCAATTTGATTACCTAGGACTTGCTCAAGGTTTTTGATGGCGACTCTCTTTTCTGCCTTCTCAATAGTATGTACATCAGTCGCATCCGCATTCCCCTTACTACGACGCATAGGTGTAAGCTCTCCATCTGACAAGGCCGCCATTGTCATGACACTTACCAACACGTTCTTTCACACACCATCGGCTGGCACCCCCGCATCAACCATGGCATCAAGAAGTATCCCAATATGTTGATCCTCAGGCACAAATAAACCATTCACTACCCCATCCGCTTGAGTCTCTCCTAAAGATTCTTCCTTGAACACAGATGACTCATGTGAAGGCTAATGCTTCTGCTGTGAATTTCCTAAACCACCACCTGTTACTCCGGACTCTTTTCTTTTCACATCTTGCTTTTGCAAGCGTACCGATGCCAATGATCCATCATGTGCCAAAGAGTCTTCCGCTCTCACCTCCACTACCTGCACCTTTTTCACCCCCACAAATTCATGAACTGCATCCCTCAGATTATTCACTTCTCCTAATAAATCATCATTCTCAAAATCCAAATCCATCTATGCTTCTGAATTACTCACTTCTTTACTAGCCTTGTTACTTTTAGCAGCCATTAATGCACATGTGTCTGTGCTGCCATAAACTTTTGGTTCCCCCATCTTAATGTCTTTAGATGACCCATTCCCCTGCTCATTATTGTCATTGTCTTCAGAGTTCCAAATTCTTCTCAGCCCAATATTTGGAAGACATGGCTCAACCTCAAAAATTTGAAAAAACCTGTTACCAATGACAACATCTAGCTTCGTCGAAATCGCCTCTAGCTCTAGGACCGCCACTGCAAACCGACCAAAGCAATTTGCTCTTGTAGTCACCATATCTACCTCTTGTGTAACACCGAAAAGAGTTCTCAATGCCCACAAAACTGAATACTCTTTTAAAATATTTGAAATGTTTAACACTCTCATCCATACTACTGGAAGAGAATGGCCAAAATATTCCTCATCTTCCTTAAATTCTTGGAACTTAAGAATGACCCCTTCTTTCATCTCGACGTTGAACATTGTCATCTTTGTAAGGTCACTCTTTGTAGGTAAAAGGACCTGGAACTCAGAACCACTTTGTCGTTTCACTTCCCAGGCAAATATATCAGAAACCAAGATACGTACGAAAGCAACCACCTCCTCTTCTGACAACTCTTTACCAGTAGTCGAGATTAGAGCCATCCTCGAATCTTTCTTTGCTGGTTGAATTGGTGGATGTGGAATATGGAAGCTAGCTAGTCCATCTGCTACTTGACCAACCAATTGAGCTACTGGCTTCGATTTCTTAGGAATCTGGCACCGACTCAAGGCATGATCAGTGCTTCTGCATATATCACAATACACCGTTGCCGTGCACTCAAGCATAAGGTGGCCCTTCACACCACATCGCCTACACATTTTAGTCGTGACTGTTTTTTGAGACACTCCTGCTGCTCCATCATCACGTGTTCCAATCACCGAGTTTTCAATATGCATGTCTCCTATTCCAGCCGATGAAGAGGAACCCTGCAAAACATTAGATTGCTGCAATTTATTGGACCTGACAGTACCAGTGCTCACCCTGACAACAAACATTTGTAGATAGTTTGAATATTTGGCTAACAAAACCGTATTTTATTAAACAAAATATAGAGTCTAACAATATAAAATTTTATTTGGATCACATAAATTGTTCCAAGACTATGAAATTGTTAGGTCATCTTTTTTTAAGGGGTTGTGAGGTCACTTTTAGAATGAAGGATATTTTTAGGTAACTCGCGGGAATGGAACCATATGTGAAAATCCTATATAATTTCCACGTCCTATAAAATTCCCATGTGAAAATGCTATATTACTTATTCTATTAGAACTCTTAAAAATACAAATATTCTTTTTATCCGAATGGTCTATTCTCTGTGCTCTAGGAGTGACAGTACTTTGTGTGCTGTGGATAAGTGGCAATCTTTCTTTTGGTTGTGATAGTTTGGTTGAGGACAGTTCGAGCAATAAGTAAGCCAGAGGAAGATAATAATTGAAAATCCCCCACCAGCAAACTGAAGGCACATGGCAATATGGTCCCACATTTGTCCATAAATTGATGTCTGATTTTTATGGAAGGGAAGGATATATGCATGTTAGCTTTGACCTAATCCTTAAAAAGGCTCTTCTTATAACTTGTGGCATGGCATGAAGTTTGGTGGCAATTACATTCATAATTCAGAATGTGTGTGTGCGTATATATATAACGCAAAATCAAGGGTTCATATAGTGCATGGTGAGTCTAAGAGATGAACTGAGATAAAAATTTACATGTCCTTGTCATTTCTATTTATGCTCTTTCGCTTTAGGGTTAAGTCTTTATCAGGAAGACAACTGAACATGATCTATATATGCAGCCAATCCAGAGCTCTTGAGTCTTGTCTAGAGGATGGGCCACTCGGGCTCTGCCTATATAGGTGATTGACGAGTTGTCTCCTAAAACACCATGTCCTTTTCAAAACGTTAAAAAGAAAATTGAGGCTCAACTTCTTGAAAATATTTCTCGAAGGGTATCATATAATCTTGAACTTCCTCTGTTTTTCCAGCGAGGCATCCAAATAGCTATGGTTTCGTTTCCTGTAGGATTCAGCGAGTCACTAATTACATCCAAATCCTGTATTTTTATTCCTACCTTTTTGATTATATATGCATTTCAAAGGACGCGCTTTTAAGCTTATAATTTCGGTAACATATATATTCCGAAAGAAGCTGATGACTAAGTTCAATGTTGATTTGTTTTAGAAAATAATTAGAATCCCAGCTCTACATTCAGACAGGATGTGCACAGCCAAATTAAGCTCGATGCTGATGGAAGCTTTGCTAAATCGAGCCACAATACATTTACCAACGAATGAAGTACTATTACTAGATTATGTAGACCCAGGGACTCCAATCACTTCCATCACCATCAGAAAGAGAGCCCGTATCATGCATGGATGGTGCACCGTACAGCTGGAGTAAACAAACAAACAAAACCAAAGCCAGATAGGTAGCATCTGCTAGTACTCGCTCCTACTACCATCTAAGACCACGAACTACTGCTCAGCCAGTGCCAACACAAACCAGCTGGAAACCAAACCGGCCAGATTAATTGGAAAGCAAAGCTAACGGAACGCGGTTTCGTCACTCAACCCAACCACTATCGTCCTCAGCAAAATCTTCGGCGCATCCTCCGGCCGGCCGCTACAAGCCACCGGTTGCACTGCTGTCTGTCTACCTGAAGGCACAATAACTAATTGCTCAAATTGCAAAAATTTGCAACAATGATCCTACCCAACTTTATCAAGGACAAACGGAACCATTTTATTCTATGTATTAGAGCATGTAGAACCATACAAAGATCATACTACTTATAGTGAAAACCACATCAAAACGTATTTTGCGTTCTTCGCGAGCAGTGGCGATGGATTTGCCCACGAGCTCGTCAGCCTCTCCTCCTCCCCTTCTTCACGAGCTCGACGCTGCTGCCCTCCTCCCCCCACTCTGGTGCGCAACAACGATGACGCAGCAAAGCTCGTCGATGGTGTGGCGAATGGAGACAACACGACAAGTTTAGGGCGGTGCGAAGGAGTTTTCTCTCGATGGCGGCGTGAAGGAGTTCTCTGTGGCGACGTGGAAGAGCTCGTCGGCTCTGGATGCGGGCTCGCCAGATCTGTCCGTTGGCGACTCGGTAAACTCCTCGGAGGCATTGGCGGTGCACAGCGCCGAGCTTCGAGGTGGTGCTCTCTCTCTCTCTCTCTCTCTCGTGGTATGGAGGAGCTCACCGACTGCTCGGATCTGGTAGGCCCCCCCTTCCTCTTCCAAGTTATTTTCTGAGGCCATTGATTCACCCAACCCGTGACCTAGACCATGACTCCTAGCTGAGGCGTGGTTGGGCTACTACGTTCGGTAGAGATCACACAACTTTTGACAAGGCCACCATGTTAGAATTAAATGGGCTAGGCCAATTTAATCCTAGTAAATTTTATGGGCCCACAATTAATGTTATGGGATTAATACCACCTTGAACCTACGTGGAGGGACCTCAACTTAAATAGACTACTAGATGAGAGCACTTGTTGAGCTGTTGAGGTTGTGGTGGTGGGACTGTCACATGCACGTGCGCCGAGCTGAGCCAAGCCGGCTGAGCAGGGCGAGGCGTGGCGTGGCGAGACTGGTTGGCTGCTTCTTTTCCTGACGTTAAATATTTATGAGGGAAAGACGTAACCGATGGAACGTTACTTCTGTAATGGATAGATCAATTACTTTTTATCAATCCCTCTAGAAACGTCTCTCTCACTCACGTCATCTTCCACCTCCAGAATAGATAGAGCTCTCTGTTTTTATCTACTGCTTTCTGAATTCTTCTCTGTTCCTACGCTGCACTTCTGTATCTCCGATTCCGAGGACCTGCTTGCATAGGTACTCAAAACGAGCTAGCCTCCAAAACTCCATTCGCTTGATTACCTGCACGGGTAGTTGGGTGATCAAGTTTTTGGGGAGCGCTTCTCGCGCAACTGCTCTCGGCTTCCACTGCACCACCACGCGTGACTGCTTAGCATTGTCTTCTTCCTCTGCATCACCATGTCATCCGGCAACGAAGGAGATGGCAACAACGACAACGACACTGGAGGACGAGAAAACGACAACGACAACGGAGGCAACATCAACACCAATGCCTCATCATCTCGAGGAGCATTCTCCAGGTATGCTACTTTCATCCTTTTAGTGTTAAACATGTTACTAGACGATGCTTATCTTGTTATTAGCATGTTCATGTTTAGTACTATCATTGGATCATTCGTGTGTCTATTAAATTATGCCGAATTATGACAAGATATTCAACATACGTCCTCTCACCACATCTACCCACTTGCTTAGCTGGAGTGTTGTGGCCACTACCCACGGTGAAGCTTTGGGCATGGCCTTAGGTGGAAAAAATGAATTGGCTATGTAGTACAGATGAATATTTTAAGGGATCAAGTGTTTGTTTTTTTCTAAAAGTCTATTTGACTGTCTTCAATTGTTTTTGCTAGAGAACTTATCAATTTAAAATAGGCGTAACTATCACCGTTGACCACTGCAATTTAATTTTGACCATCAATAAAATATTTTAATGGTTATTAGATCATGATGAATGAAGTTTCATAACTATATTTAGCATGCGTCACACTTTGCTAAGATGGAGTACTTTTAGTTATTTACACATTTTCTTAAAAAAATATGAGTTGTCAATTTTGAAGATAAATATATAGTATTCGGTAATAATTATTTGACGACAGAGGGTTATATATTGTTCTCCAGTCCATTCTACCCTTCGATTATTCAGAAACCGATAATTTTATTGCCTAATAACATTTTTGTTTTACTTATACGAAACATGTTTTGTTTGAAATATGGTCATAATTCGGCATATTTTAATCTAGTAAATAAATATACTATACATGACAAGTATATAGAAATGTGATATAGTGATAGTGCTAAACATGAACACACTAATAACAAAATAAGCATCATCTAAAACCATGTTTAACACTATGGTTGAAAATATGACAAACCCGAAGAATGCTCCGGTACTAGGGTAAGGCAGTGTTATTTTTGTTGCCTCCGTTGATGGAGCCGTTCTCGCCTCGTCCAGTGGTGTCGTTGCCGCCACCACCAGTGCTGCTGTTGCATCCACCAGTAGACATGTCGAAGTAGTGAAAGTAGACAAAGCAGAATGGGAGTCGATGTAGAGAAAGTAGACGATGCAGTGTAGAACCGAAGTAGAGCAGTCGCACGAAAGTGCTCCCAAAAACTTGATCACCCACCTAACCATGCAGGTACTCAAGCGGACGGAGTTTAGAAGGCCTCCTCGTCCCGACGACCTGTGCACGTAGGTGATCGGAACCAAAGACATAGAAGTAGCGCATGAACAGAGAGTCGAGGAGAGTCAGAGGGAGGAAGAGGAACAGAGAATTGGATTTTCCTCTGTCTATCTCGGAGGTGGGTTTATATAGTGCACGAGAGTAACATTCGGGATAAATCAATGAAATCAATCTGAGAAATTAAGTCGATATTGAATTCAGTCACCCGTTACAAAATTAATCAGCCAATCAATATGATTTAATTCTCGTATGTTGCAAAACATTAGAGAGAGAGAGAGCGCAGCAGCCAACCTCACCCACGCTCACGCCCGCTTGCTCGGCTCGGCGCGCGCGCGGCAATCCCACCACCATCTCAAATGCTCAACTGGTGCTCTCAATAGCAACCTATTTAAGTTGACATCCCTTCACATTGATTTCCAAGGTGGTATTAATCTCTTAACATTGATTGTGGGCTTATGAAATTTATTGGGAGTGAATTGGGCCAAGCCCATTTAATCCAATAATCCCCACAAAATTTCAAAGCCCACAAGAAATGTTAAGTTCTGAACCTATTTGTTATACCAGTATTTTGATGGATACTATTAAGTTGAACTTCCACCTAAAAAAGGAGCTATACCTAACCATAACTGAACATTGGACAAAGCCTTGAAGTATCAGTCATGTGTAGTCAGCCTTTACTCAATTCTTTAACTGATACTAGGCTGCCGTTAGCATCCCCTCTATTTGGAGCAGATAAGTCGTACTCCAAGCCTTCTTATGAGATCACCCGAATCTCATAGACTGTGACTAACAGCCAGACTCACATATGTGTGTTTCAAAGAGATGGGTCCATTTTAGGGTCTCTCCTCCCAGTCACTCAATTGCTTGTTTCGCCGTCCTAATTCATGGGATCTTTGATCACATAAAATAGGTTACCACTAATGTATAACTCAAGTGGGTCTCAAGCCCATCTCTCTATTTGTTGTCTATCACATTTCGCGGTAAGTCCTTAGTGAATTGATTAGCCAGATTTTTAGCAGTCTGGACATAATCAAATGCTATAACTCCGAAGTTTTTCTATTTTCTGACAGATCTCAATTCTCTTTTTATGCCTAGATGACTTCATGTTGTCCTTTGAACTATTCACCTTAATAATCATAGTTGGATTATCACAGTTCATCAAGATGGTTGGTACTAGTTTTTTAACCACCGACAAATTCATCAGAAGCTCACGAAGCCACTCGGCCTCAAAAGTGGCAGTGTCTAATGCTGTGAGTTCTGCTTCCATTGTTGACCTCGTTAAGATGGTCTGCTTGCAAGACTTTCAGGAAACAACGCCACCTCCTTGTGTGAAGACATAACCACTTGTGGCTTTTATCTCATCAGCATCAGAGATCTAGTTTGAAACTAGTATTTTTTGGATACCTAGCATAATGAATTACATAGCTCATAGTGCCTTTTAGATAGAACATTGCTCTTTCCAGAGCATGCCAATAATCATCTCCCGGATTTGAGACAAATTGGCTCAGCTTGCTCATAGCAAATGAGATCTCAGACCTCGTTGCACTAGCTAAATACATCAATGAACCAATGATCTGAGAGTATCTCAGTTGATCCCTTGCTATTCTTTGATTTTTCTTAATAAAACATTGGGATCAAAAGGAGTAGGAGCTGGCTTGCAATCACTGTACCTAAAGTGACTAAAGACCTTGTCCACATAGTGAGATTGCGCGAGTGTAATTCTAGCATCATCTACTCTCAGTAGCTTAATGTTAAGGATAACATCAGCCATTCCCAAATCTTTCATCTCAAAGCTTTTGGACAGAAAGTCCTTGACCTCCTCAATCATATTGAGGCTGGTCCCAAAGATCAATATTTCATCGACATATAAACACAAGATCACTCCCTCTCCCCCACCATAGTGATAGTACACACATTTGTTAGCTTCGTTCACAACAAAGCCAACAAATGTTAGAGTTTTTTCAAACTTTTCATGCCATTTCTTAGGTGCTTGTTTAAGGCCATACAAGAATTTCAACAACTTGCGCACCATTCCCTCTTGACCTTCTAATACATACCCATATGGTTGATCCACATATATCTCCTCCTCCAACTCTCCATTAAGGAAAGCTATCTTAATATTCATCTGATGAATGAGAAGACATGAGAGGCTGCTAGAGAAAGTAGTACTCGATCGTGGTCAAGCGAGTAACTCGTGAATGAGTGTCAAAAAAATCTTTGCATTCCTTTTGGGTATAACTCTTGGCCACGAGCCTTACCTTCTACTTTTCAATTGTACCATCAGAACTAAGATTTTTCTTAAAGATCCACTTGCATTGTACAGGTTTGCACCCATATGGATACTCGACGACTTCCTAAGTACCATTAGACATAATAGAGTCTATCTCATTACGCACCGCTTCCTTTCAATAGTCAGCGTCAGGAGATGAATATGCCTCTTCTATGGTTTTTGGAGTGTTATCCAAAAGGTATAAAGTATAGTTATTACCAAAAGACTTTGCAGTCCTTTGTCTCTTACTCTTTCGAGTAGCTATAAAGTTTTTCTCCTCAGGATTTTCCTTTGGCGTTTGATCATTGTGTTATATCGGCACAAAATACTTAAGGGATAAAATTGGTTCTTGACTAGAAGTGCTAGGTGCATCTTTCATGGGAAATTTACTCTCAAAAAATGTAGCATCTCTGGACTCAATAATTGTACCAACACTCATGTCAGGTATTCCAGAATTTACAATTAAGAATCTATATCCTTCACTATGAATAGCATAACCAAGGAACACATAATCTATAGTCTTTGATCCAAGTTTACGCTTTTTGACTATAGTCACATTGACCTTAGGCAAACATCCCCATGTGCGCAAGCATGAGAGATTTAACTTCTTCTTTTCTCATTCCTCGAATGGTGTTACTTCTTTATTCTTAGTAGGAATTCTATTAAAGACATGACAAGTAGTCAGTATATCCTAACCCCACCATTACTTGGAAAGTCCCGCAATGTCTAACATGGCGTTCACCAACTCAGTTAGAGTGTGATTCTTTCTTTCGGCAACCCCGTTTGACTGGGGTGAAAAGGGAGGCGTCCTCTCATGAATAATTCCAAACTCTTCACAGAATGAAGTAAACTCATTTAAAAAATACTCTCCACCTCAGTCAAACCTTAACCATTTGATTTTCTTTTCAAGTTGGTTTTCTACCTCAGCCTTAATCTTAAAGTAATGCAATGCTTCATCCTTTGTTTTTAGTAAATACACATAGCAAAATCTAGTATAATAATCTATAAGTGTCACGAAGTATTTCTTTCCCCCTTTAGTCAACACACCATTCATTTTGCACAGATTGGAATGAACAAGTTCCAGAGGTGCCAAATTTCTCACCTTTGATGCCTTGTGAGGTTTGCGAGGTTGTTTCACTTGGATACAAGTATGACACTTATAACCTTTGACTAAGGTGAATTTCGGGATTAAAGTCAAGTTAGCTAAGCGCATCGTACAACCAAAATTTACATGACAAAGCCGCGAATGCCAAACATTGGACACATCATCATTGCTCACATGGTTCACAACTTTATTACACATATCATCTAAGGAAAAGCGGAACAAGCCTCCGCTGATGTAACCTTTACCAATAAATGTTTCATATTTAGATACGATGCATTTATTAGATTCAAACACAAGTCTAAAACCATCTCTACACAATAGAGAGCCGCTAACAAGATTTTTCTTTATTGAGGAGACATGCTGCACGTTCTTCAGTTTGGTCTTTCCCAAAGTAAACTTCAGATCAACCGTACCAACACCATGAACAGCTGCAAGAGAACCATTCCCCATCAGCAAGGGGGAACCTCTCCTGACCTGATAAGAAGATAACAAGGAAATATCAGCACACACATGAATATTAGCGCCAGTATCAACTCACCATTTGGGTGAGTGAAAAAACAGAGAGAACTATAGGTAAAAAATTATTGTACCCATATGTTTCTCCTCCATCACTAATAACCATGTTTGCAGACTTTTTTATCCTTTCGATCAGGACAATCCTTGGCCCAATACCCAGGCTTACCACACACAAAGCAATCGCCTTTTGCCTTTTCCTTTCTTTTATTCTTAAAAACTTTTGTAGCCTTGGGTTTGACATCAGGTTTGACCTTCTTGTTGTTGTTGTGAGATGCATGAGGGTTCTTCTTCTGAACCAAATTGACGCTAGAACCTCCCTCGATCTTTTTACTGCAGTTGTCCTTTGCCCTAGCCTTCTCCTCAACACCCAAAGTGCCAATGAGATCATTGACACTGAACTCTTGCCTCTTGTGTTTTAGAGAAATGGCAAAGTCTGACCAAGAAGGGCAAGTTTGCAAGAATGCCATCCGCCACGAACTTGTCTGGCAACTCGTAGCAGTTGTTTTCAAGTTCCTTTTCCAGCATCTGAATCTCATGAGCTTGTTCTACTACAGATAGGTCATCGACCATCTTGTAGTCATAGAACTACTCCATGATATACAACTCACTGCCAACATTGAGAACTCTGAACTTGGCCTGAAGTGCATCCCACATGTCCTTCGCAGAAAGCATGTGCATGTACATGACCACTATATTGTCGGCTAGTACATTGATCAATGCTTCATGGAACATGCAATCTATCCCCTCGAACTTTGCCTCCTTCTCAGGTGAGAGAGGAGGTTCGGTCGGCTTACCTCGTGAAACAAAAAAGCATTGCATAGCCGTCAACCACAATAGTGCACGTGCTTTTCATATTTTATAATTTGAACCATCAAAAGCATGTGGTTAGTGATGCCGCAAAACCAACTACCAAAAAAACCTATCAAGTTTTTAGATTGTGTGAAATATGATCATAATTCGACATATTTTAATCTGGAAAATAAATATACTATACATGACAAGTATACAGAAATGTGATCTAGTGATAGTGCTAAATATAAACATGCTAATAACAAAACAAGCATTGTCCAGAAGCATGTTTAACAATATGGTTGGAAATTTGACATACCCGAAGAATGCTCCGGTACTAGGTGAGGCAGTGTTGTTGTTGTTGTCTCCGTTGATGGAGCCCTTATCGCCTTGTCCAGTGGCGCCGTTGCTGTCATGGCTGCCACCAATAGACATGTCGAAGTAGTGAAAGTAGATGAAGGAGAACGGGAGTCGATGTAGAGGAAGTAGATGATGCAGTGTAGAACCTAAATAGAGCAGTCGCATGGAAGCGCTTCTCAAAAATTTGATTGCCCGCTTACCCATGCAGGTACTCAAGTGGATGGAGTTCCGAAGGCCTCCTCGTCCCGATGACCCGTGCCGCACATGTGATCGGAACTAGAGACATAGAAGCAGCGTAGGAACATAGAGTCGAGGAGAGTCAAAGGGAGGAAGATGAATAGAGAATTGGGTATTCCTCTATCTATCCCGGAGGTGGGTTTATATAGTGCGCGAGAAAGTACCGTTCAGTAATCAATTGAAATCAATTCGATTGAATTCCGTGATTACGAACGAAATCAATCTGAGGAATTAAGTTGGAATTGAATTCATTCACTCGTTACAGAATTAATCAGTCGAATCAATATGATTTAATTCCCGTACGTTGCGAAACATTAGAGATAGAGCAGCAGCAGTAGCAGCCACATCTCGCCCATGGCCGGCCCAAAGCACGCACACGTCTGGCAATCCCACCACCATCTCAACCGCTCAATAGGTGCTCTCTAATAGCGACCTATTTAAGTTCAGATCCCTTCACATTGATTTTTAAGGTGGTATTAATCTTTTAACGTTGATTGTGCATTTATGGAATTTATTGAAAGTAAATTGGACCAAGCCCATTTAATCCAACATGTTTTAGGTTAATTTTTTAAGATCCATTGTTGACATCATAATAACCCATGTAGTCAAAGCATACTTATATGGTTCCTACCTTTGTAAAGTGATAATCTTTTCTTTTTTAAAAAAAAGTTGAGGCACAATAGTGTTGTCTGACTGTCATTGCCAGCCCTTAAGCTTGTTACCCGGAAACTAATTTAAATTTTGGAATTAATTTAGATGTTTTTTGTCGCTTTCAATTTTCAGCCTTAAATTTTTATCACTACGAGTAGAAGTGTAAAGCCTTACCTAAAATCATTTTTTGTTTGCTTCGTTTGTTTTCTATTGCATTTATAAAGAGAAACAAAGACTACACTGAACCATTTTTTTAAGTAGCTCAGAGAGGCTGGTAAATTGAGCTGAAAAATAGCTTTTGTGGTAAGTTTTTTTTGGGCAAAATTGTCTAGGAAAAAATTGACTTTTGTTAGGTTAAAAATAATGATAGGTGCTTCGATTCATATAGGAAAGGAGATAAATCTGCTGCTAGATGTGGATATTTGGGGAGAAAAACTGCTCAGGAGACCTTTCATAAGGTGAGATGTCAATTGAAGCTATCAGAATATTGCAGTAATTAAAGAGACGTAAAGCTTGGAGCGTGGTAAACAATTATGAGTGGATGAGGGTCACGGATTAGCTAGGATGTGGTATGGAGACATATACTGTCGTTGAGAGGAACAGATGTGACATAGGAAGATGTTGACGGTGAAATCAGCCCATAACGACATGTCGCAGTGTCCAGTGACATCATAGACGTGATGACATATGATAAAATTACTAACTCCCTAAGTTTCATATTTTTCATATTATAGGCCCTTTTAATTTTTTTTGCCAAAGTTTAGCCAAACTTTTTAAGTTTAATCCAAAACAAACATATTATCATAATATTTATAAATCTCATAACAAAATCAAAGCAACTTACTTATAATATAAATGGATGGAGTATTATGCTTGTGTATTGCGGTAGATGATACATATATATGTTACATGATCTACAATAAAAATATAAAATATCCTCTCGATTATATAAGTATATACGTGACTATATCTCCAACTTAAAAAAACTCAAATATATGTATATACAAACAATACTTTATTTTTTGAAAAAAATGTTGTTGCAAACAACTTATCCATGTTTACCCACATACAATCTTTTTTTATATGTAAGACAAGCGTGGTTACCCATACACAGATTACAGGACTAGCATCATTATGATTTTTCTAAAATAATAGCATAAATAGTTTTACATTTTATTGTAAAAAAATAAAGTGACAACATAACTTTAAACTCTGGCCTAACTTTACCAAATGATATTCTGATTAATATTGTAATTCCTATGTCCTTGAAGCAAATATGACGGATCCTTTAATATTCTATTAATACTTCAATAAACCAAAAGATATATAAACTTTATGGTATATTCGTCTTTCTTCGTCCCTCTATCATTACTTTTTTTATCTTTACCTTAGATTATTGATGGCATCTTCTTATTATCTCTAATGATATTCTTTCACCTATTAAACATGGCATATTGTATCGTTTATTGCTGGTACTTATAACCCATTTCAAATAAGAAATGTCTATTTTGATCAACACTTTTTATTACTGATTTTCATATATTTTACTTTGTTATTGTTGCTCACGATTTAGAGACTACGAATTCCGTTATCACATTAGTATAGGTTAGGATCCAAACGCATCAGTTAGTTATATTTTTAATGTAGATTGGGCGATAACTATTTTCTTTTTTTGATTAATACGTGAATTCTAAGAATTTTTAATTAGCGTGACATTAATTTGCTTGCTATTTTCACCTCGTAGGATTAACGTGGGGCTCATAAAAAGGCCTCCAATTAATATAAGCAAAGTAATGGATTCTTCTTCCGGTATTATTTATTTTAAATTCAAATTTAAAATATTTCTAAATTATACTCGTACATGAAATATTTCCTCAATAATATTTATTTTAACTTGGATTTAGGATATTTCTAAATTTTATTTCTACATTGACCATTTCTCTTAATATTATTATATTTTAATTATAATTGCAAATATTTCTAAATTATACTTCTGCATGACTCTTTTCTCTGTAATATTGTTAAACCAAATTTTAGATTTCTACCTAAATTGTATTTCTACATGGACTCATATCCCAATATTAACTATGTTTTAATTTTTAATCCAAGTTTTATTTTTAAAAAATGGTATTTCTACATAGACTCTTCTTTTACTTTTTACTTTTATTTTGTATTTGAGATATTTTAAATTCTATATCTATTTGGACTTTTTATGTTGAAATTTAGATCTTAAGAGCGAATATGATAGCTTTTTCTATTACTTTATTAAGTTAATAATAGATTATAGATTAATTAATACAACCAAAAAATATACTGGGAAAAATACTCTATAGTAACGAGTACCTGGACACATGTACTGGGAGTAACAGTTTGCCATATCTAATATTAGATAAGTTTCATCATCTTATTAGTTGTTTGGTTATAGTTATAGTTGGTAAAATTCTATTCTAACCAAACTTAAAAAAGTGTGACGAGATTTTTTAAGCTGGTTAAGTATGCCCAAAATTTTAATGATCTTAATTTAAATAAGTGTGAAAACTTTCGACAAATATCTTGTCGTTCGGTTGCATATTGGCACGATGAGTTACGTCGCACATAATTTAGCCGCAACTAGCTAGCTCGCTCGCTGGCTCGCCATATCGACATACTCATAGCACGATGGTGTGAAGATGATACTGTATGTACATGGCGTGTGAATGTGACTTGTAGCCGGCGCCGGGCCACCGATCCCATGTACAGCGGTCCTGTCAAAAAAATTATAGACCTGGAGCGAATCACAACAATAAGCCCTTTAATACAACTTTAACAATATAATAATATTTCTAACAAATATAATGCATCAAAAACATTTTTACATCTTATGTTACCTTAAAAATTTGTTTTAACACATCTTATCTTACCTTAAAAATTCTTGCTGCGAAGTCATTGATAATGGCCTCAATATCATTTTCGTCAAATAGTTTTTTCTCGTTGTATAAAGTTATCAAACCATTTAATCGTTCTTGAGACATTACGGACCTCAAATAATTCTTCAATAATTTCAGCTTTGAAAAGGTTCTTTCAACTAAGGCCACGGTCACTGGCATAGTGAATAGGATCCGAGAAGCGCTTATGTGACAAACTCAAAAATTTCCATAGCAGATATTGACTTATTGGCAGAGTACATTGTATAATACCTAACTCAAAAATTAGGTCATTTACATCAACATCTGATGAACCATCCGAAGAGAAAGTTTCCGTAAATTTCTTGAATTGGACTTTTAGATCAGCACCATCCAAATGACTTCAAGGATGTTGAATTCATTAGAAATCCGAATTTTTCATTGAAGGACTGGAATTCTTTAAATATGCTTTTCAATGAACTAACTTCTATATCGACCATAACATTAAAATAACTTACTTCAAATCCTTCTTAGCTTGCAAAATAGCTTCATTGGAGTCAGTTTCATCAATTTGTTTCTTCCTAACAAAACGACGCTTTACTGGAAAGATGCCTCTACTCCTATTTCAAGTGCAATTTCTGTGGCGGCAACTAGACTATCAGCAAACCCATTATTTCTATAGTTCTGAAAGTAATCCACCATACCTTCTATATGCTGCAAGGTGGAACCAATGCACATGGATGGTGATTGCAACTTCTTACTCACAATATTTACTGAATATAAAATGTCATGCTAGATAATCATACCAAGTATGAACTCAAAGCTGCCAAGCACGTCATATAAATTTTTTGCATCACTCCTATCCTTTGGTTCAGTATCTCTATCCTCACTTAGCCACAACAAAGCTGACCTTAGTTGAGAAGCTTGATATCTCTAACTGCTCGGACACTTTTGATGCGACTATCCCAACGAGTATTGCTCAACTTGGCAAAAACTCAACACCGTCAACAAGGGAAAAGTGGCACAAGATGCATCAGCACATCAACGATTTGATGGAGGCGACCTCCCTACCCTCGTCCTCCCTTCTCCGTCGACCACCCGCTGGAAGGGATCATGGCTTTTCGTTCTGATCTCCGATGGGCTCTCAACCGCTGGGATCGATGGGGTCCTCCTCAGGTCTCATCAATCTCTTGGATTTTGATCTTGGCTTGGAGTTCTAGGATAAAATTCGCCATCGACTACACTCGCCAGTACACCCTCCTCTGACTATTGTTGACGGCTCATTCTTTCTCCTTGTCACTTTTTGGTGCTTCCTCTTCCGCCTCACGAAAGACTCTGTCTCCCTCACCCTCCAATCTTGTTTGGGCGGATGTGCTCCAAAATTTCATGTCAAGTTCCTCAGCAATAATCATTTTCGTTTTTCGGTCTTCTCCAAAGATGTTGGTTTTGAAATTTACAGGCTTCGTCGAGTTACTATAGCTTATTTTGATGCTTATTTTCATCTCTGGAGCAATGGCATGCCAAATTGGGAAAAAGAAAAAAGAGACTGGGAAATCGAACAGGAAAAGGAATGGACCCTAGTCCTCTCCAAGGCTGCTAAGCATGAGAAGAAGAAGGATCTCATTCAGAAGCGTGTCAGGTTCGCCAGAAAAATCATTCAATCTCCCCCAAGAGTCCTTCACCAACCAATAATTCCCATCTCTTTTGGCTATTCTCACTATGAGATTGATCCATCCCATCCAGTTATCCCTCAAAATCTTTGTTTTCGTTTTGATTCTTTGGTTTCTTGTTGGGGACAAAGTGGTTATTACATCCGATTTGATCGGCGCTCTCATCGCCGTGATTGGCACCCCAAGTTTCAAAATGCTTCCAAGGCGAGCCCGGCGCGCAAGGATATTTCTTCTGAATTCCAATCTTTGGGATCTCTTCAGTCTGGTAAGCTGGCCTCGATGACCTGATCTGGTACGGCCCAAATATCCTCTCAAGTCTAGGTTCCAAAAGCCAGCCTCAGGAAGAAACCACCTAATCTGATATGGAGGCCCAAACCTATTCCGAAGCCCACTCAAACCACCCTCTCCACTACCAAAAATCTTTCGTCTGCTCTTGACAACGCCCACCTTGATTCTTGCGCCAATCTTTCAACTTCCGGAGTTGCGCATAAAGTGGACGTACTGCCCCTTTCCAAACAACAGCTGATATTCCCTTCCACAATCTCAAGTCCGTCGTCTCCCTCTCCCCACGTGTGCCCAGATTCATCTGTTGAACCCTCCGTTAGCTCCAACTGACATCCCTAATCAAGAAGCTCTCGTCAACAACGTCACAAAGGAGATGGCGAACTTCCCCGTCAAACCACATTCGTATCTGGTTACTGGCCTCAACGTGGAGCACGGGTGGCTCAGGCCTGCATGGGGGCGGGTAGCACTCGGCGGCGAGCTAACCAGAGAACCTGAAGACTTCGCAATAGTCTCAATCAATCCAATGCCTGTTGAGGTAAATCAACTTCGTCCGACACTCGATCTGATCTGTCACTTCTTAGAAGACACCCAACGAGTCCATATTGAAGTGGCGCACCTCTCCCCTCTGGGCTTGGGTCTGATCAGACTTTGCATTGTCACCATGCGAGATCAGTTAGTCCGCAACTCCCCTCTAGACTTCCAAAATGATGAAGCTAGGATCAGTATACATGATGAAGGTGTCAATGCTCGATCTTGCATCTATACAAGAATCTGCTTGCTCATGTTTCTCACTTTTCCCCAAGATTATCAGAAGGATCTTTACATTCGTGCTGCTATTGCACCGTTTGGTCGCCTGTTTGACTGATACCAAGATCAGAATAAGTCCAGAGTTCTAGTGCGAGCGCTTATTCTCAGTCCAGACAGGGTTCCCAAAAGCCTGGTTTTTTCAAGCGGCACGTTAATAGGGGGGCAGGGAAGATATTGGATCATGCATGTGTTTATCTTGAATGGCCCTGCTATTCTTGGTCAGCACCATCAAGCCCCCAATTGGCAAGCAGAACAACAAGGGGTTGCACCTCACCTAGGGTTCTTCGGTGGAAACCACAACCCTAACCAATGGGCACACAATTTGCAACCCCCTAATTAGCAAGACCATCACCTGACAGCAGAACCACAACCTGCAGTTCCAGATGAAGCTGAGCCATGGCCAGAATGGAAGCAACAGCAACCGATGCAACACCCAGAGGTTCCCCAGCATACACTAGGCCTAGAAATGTCTGGGTCCTCCATGGAGTTCTTTCGCTGTACTGGCCCTGACATCTCCATTGAAGAGCTTGATCGTGCTCTCCAAGCCCAGGACAACTCCTCATCATCCAGTGACATCACTTCAGGCATGAATAAAGAACTGGCAAGGTTTCGAGCTGCTCAAAATCATTGCGCTACTATCAGTCTCTTTCACAGAAAAGACATCCATAGCACCAACAATGCAACCTTTCTCCTCCATCAGAGGTCCGATTCTCTACTTATCAGGCCAATCACACTCCACCGTGAGTTTTTTCCGGGCCAGATCACTCATTACAGTGCTTCATCAGGGCTGGAGTTAGTTGTCTGGAAGCTATGCTTGCATGCTTTAGCTCTTCAGCTGTTACCCCACATCTTGTCTGCAAGGAAGACCACAACTCAGCATTGCTCAGTGTTTCAAATTGACAACAACAGAAAGGGGACGACTGGAATGGCCCTGGACTCTCAGCGTCAAGATCTGGCCTCTCTAGGCCCAACAGACTCTGGGCCGACAAACTTTGACTCCCCAACAACTCAAATGCAGCCCAAGCATGATGATGTTATAGTTGTTTAGATGCAAACCACCCGCCCAACTGGAGTCTTGTCACTGCCCTCTACAATCTCTGACCCCTCAAGCCACCTTGCAGAAAGCAGTATTCGTCGCAGTGCGAGATTGAACAAGATGGATGGCTATCGCACTGTCAAATTGGAGACAAAAAGGTGTAAGCTGTGTCCTGTGCTGATTGACGCTGATACTAGCAAGTCGAAGCCGATCCCCTTAGATATTCTTCACAGCTGGGGCATTAACTGTGGTCTAGCTACTAGTGAGCTGACCAACGAAGCGCCCTCACAAGCGTCCACCTCCAAATCCACTGATGAAGATGACAGTCAGCCCAAGGAAAATGATGCAGAATGACTACAACAACGCCATCTCCGCCCATCTTCCCATCTCCTCTTATGTGCTACTCCTTTTCCTGAACATTTATCTCTTAACCTGCCCTACCTTGGATGCGCATGTAAATGCTAAACTTTATCATTTCCTACCCCGTCTGTGCTGGTCACGATGGGCTTTCCCACTTATCCTTTTGCCCTTATCTATGTCAACACATAATTGGAATATTCTTTGTTGGAACATTCGAGCATTAATTCTGCTAGCAAGTGGGCTGCGATTCGAGATAAAATAGAGGAAAGCAATAGTTCAGTGATCTATCTGCAAGAAACCAAGCGTGAAAACTTTGATCTTTCTTTCGTCCGTAAGTTTGCTCCCAAACGTCTTGATCGCTTTGAGTTTATCCCCTCCATGGGCACCTCGGGTGGTCTGTTAGTTATCTGGTCCAGTTCCCTGTTCACAGGCGATGTTGTTGGCAAGCAAACCTTCGGCATCACTATGTGTTTTACTGCAACAGCCAAAGGTCATCAGTGGTTTCTCACAAATGTCTATGGTCCCTGCATAGAACCAGCTAGAACATATTTTTATCAACTGGTTCAAGGAACAGTCGGTAGATGACGATGTTAACTGAATTTTCTTGGGGGACTTCAATTTTTACAGATCACTTAGTAACACAAATAAACTGGTGGAAACCTCTTAGATACTCTGATTTTTAATGATGCTATAGGCCACTTAAGTCTGATTGAGCTCCCGATCAAAGGAAGGGCATTCACCTAGAGCAACATGCACTCAGACCCGCTTCTAGAGCAGTTGGATTGGTTTTTTACTTCGCCTAATTGGACTGTGTCTTTCCCAAATACTGAAGTCCTCCCCCTTGCTAAAACCACGTTGGATCACATCCCTTGCAAGGTTAGCATCAACACAAAAATCCCAAAATCTGACGTTTTCATATTTGAAAACTACTGGGTTGAACAGGACACTTTCATCCAAACGGTTCAAGAAAGCTGGCAAACTACCTCACATGTTGACGACTCTGTTTAAAATATCTTTGTGAAATTCAAAAAGCTTAGGTTTGATCTCAAGTACTGGGGCAGGAATCTATCGAATCTGAAGTTAATGACTGGGAACTGTAATAAAGTCATCAAGTTTCTTAACACCCTTGAGGATAGGAGAATTCTTTACATGCCAGAAAATAACCTGAGACATCTGACCAAAATCCAACTTCAGCAGCTACTTCATTTCAAAAACCTTTATTGGCGGAAAAGATACACGTCAACAAAATCAAGTTAGGCGATGAATGTACTAAATTCATGCATGCCATGGCCACTATTTCTTACAAACGAAATCTCATTCCATGCCTCACGAATGACCAAAGGGTGGAAATTTATGATCATGATGGCAAAGCTGGTTTACTCTTGTCGTCTTTCCAAAACAGAATGGGAATAAGTTTAAACCCGGACATGACCTTCGACCTGGATAATCTTATTACACCTGCAACAGGGTTACAAAGTTTGGATGATCCTTTTCAAACCTCTGAGATAGACCAAATAGTGCAGAAAATGTTGCCGGATAAAGCCCCTGGTCCGGATGGGTTTAATGGACTCTTTATGAAAAAATGTTGGCCAATCATCAAGGATGAATTTTACAAACTATGCTCTGATTTTCATGCGGATATTCCTAGCTTGAGCAGCATCAATACTTCCTATATAACCCTGATGCCTAAGTCAGACATCCCAAGAATGGTAAATGATATAGGCTGATCTCATTGATGAATATCAGCCTCAAGCTAGTCACAAAGATCCTAGCGGATAGACTTCAATCAATCATCATTGACTTAATTCATCAAAATCAGTATGGTTTTATCAGGACACGTTCCATCCAAGACTGCCTAGCTTGGAGTTTTGAATATATCCATCAGTGTATTCAATCTAAACGACTAGCGATCATTCTTAAGCTGGACTTTGAAAAAGCCTTTGACACAGTTGAGCACTCAACTATCTTTCGAATGATGGAACATTTAGGTTTCCCCCCAAGATGGATTAACTGGATTCACTCGATCCTTGGTTCTGGCAGATCAGCATTACTCCTCAACGGAGTCCCACGGAAATTCTTCCAATGCAGGCGCGGTGTTCGTCAAGGTGGTCCTTTATCGCCTCTTCTCTTTGTGCTGGCCGTGGAACTACTTCAGGTTCTGGTGAATAATGCAACTACCAAGAATCTTCTCAAGCCGCCGATCAGTAAACCAACAACGGACTTCCCAATAGTCCAATACACGGATGATAAATTGCTTATCGTGCAGGCAGATGGGAGGCAGCTAGTGTTTCTCAAAGCTTTACTCAACAGTTTCTACACCTCTACTGTCCTCAAGGTCAACTACGGCAAATCCCAAATGCTTCCAATCAATGTACCCCCAGATAGATTGGAAAACTTAGCTAACACCTTCGGATGCAACACTGGTACCTTGCCTTTTACATACCTTGGCTTGCCAATGGGTACAACCAGCCAAAGATAGAAGATCTCAGACCAATTATGGATAGAATCAAGTGAAGACTCTCAGGCCTCTCAACCTGGTTTTCTTACACAAGAAGGCTTTAGATGCTAAACTCAGCCATATCTCCAATCACTACATATGCCCTCTGCACTATGAAGCTTCCGGCAGGAGTAATTGATTGCATCGATAGAGCAAGAAAGCAGTGTCTTTCGCAAGGGAATTCTGAAAATAAATGTGGAGGCAACTTAGTGGCATGGGACATAGTTCAACAACCTAAGAAGATGGGGTGGCTGGGATTCATGAATCTAGAAGTTATGAATGATGCCTGTCTCTTAAAACAACTCCACAAATTCTACAACAATGTCGATGTCCCGTGGGTGCGTTTGATCTGGTCTCATTATTACTCTACCAAAGTTCCACATACACACCGAGAAGTTGGATCCTTTTGGTGGAAGGATGTTCTCTGGTTAAATACAATTTACCGTTTAATAGCCTGCTGCATAATAGGAGACGGCAACACGATTAGCTTTTGGGGTGATCTTTGGTCTGATGGTGTTCTAAATCAAACTTACCCAAGATTTGCTTATTATGCCAGATCAGAGACTATTTCTGTTAAAGGAGTTATGCAAACCAATGATCTTGACTCCCTGTTCTTCCTTCCCCTTTCCCAGCAAGCGTCGCAAGAGCTGGATATCTTACAGGATCAGTTGCACCAAATCTCTTATAATGAACATGAATTAGATAGTTGGACTCCAGTCTGGGGTAGCATCTTCACATCGAAGAAGTTCTATGATCATGTTTTCTGCATGCTTCAAACTCACCCGGTTTATAACCTGATATGGAAATCAAGATGCCGTCCGAGAATAAAATTCTTTATTTGGCTAATCCTCCTTGAACGTCTCAACACAAAAAAAATGCTCACCAGAAAGAATATAGGCTTCAGAGACAATGATCACTGCATCATGTGCGATGAAGATGAGGACGAGACCATACAACATCCATCCTTTGATTGCCCCTTTTGCAAGCCACTGCTGGTCGCTCATCAGCTTCAACTAGGACCAATCGCTTTCTATTAAAGATCGCATCCCGCAATCCAGTAATAGTCATGGATATCGATTCTCTCTTGAATTGGCTATGATTGCCCTTTGGGAGCTCTGGAAGATTCGTAACGACAAGATCTTTGAACAGAGGCACCTAAATCATCTGACCCGGCTGAGCAACTTCAAAAAATCAGTGTAGACTTCAATCTCTGCGTTTCAAAGCCGATGTTAGGGATGCTTTCTGTTTTTGGTTAGACGCTTTCAGTTGAGGTCTGCTCTTCTTCCTTTTGTTTTCCTGACTCTCTCTATCCCCGCCCCTAACCCATTTGTAAGTATAAACACTCTTACCCTCAGTAATATATTTTCGAGCTTCTGTGGGGATCTTCCCCACAGGTTTCCTTTAAAAAAATGAGTATTGCTCAATGATTTCATGGTCAAATCTTGAACATCTTCAAGCAAAACATTCCATCTTTTGGTAGAACCCAAAAATAATACATATATCTTCTGTACAATTCCAAAGAATGAAATAGCTTTACTGCATTATTTAGTCATATCACAAAGAGTGAGATTAAGATTGTGGCATGCACATGGCATATACAAAGCCCTTCGATTTATATCATGCAAATGAATTTGTACCCCCTTATGTTGTCCTTTCATATTAGAGCCATTGTCATAACCTTGACCTCTAATATCATCAACATTAAGGCCAAATGACTTGATGGAGACAACTAATACATTGAAAAGCCCCGAGCCAGATGTGTCATCCACCTTCAAGAAACCAAGAAAGTACTCTGCAATTTTTATTTTCCCATCAAACATATCAACACATCGAACCAACAAGCTCATTTGTTCTTGGTGACTCATATCTGGGTACAGTCAAGGATAACCGAGAAATATTTGGCCTTTTTAACAATCTTTATGATGGAGTTTGTAATGCTAGAAGCCATAAGCGAAATCAACTCATTTTGAATTTTATGACCAAGATAATGATATTGCAGCTCTTTGTTTTGAATGCGTCTAAGGTGGTCTTGCATTACCAAGTCAAATTCAGCAACCATCTCACAACAAGCTAAGAAATTACCATTCACATCATTGTAAAGTTGCTCACTAGATCCTCTAAAAGCTAAACTGCATTTACCAAGAAACTTCACAATGGCAACAATTCTTAGTAGAACTAGCCTTATGCGTTCTTTCTTCTTTGTAATTTGATGTTGCAACTCCTTGTCAGTTGTTTCATGTTTGCTTAACCTAACTCTCAATTCATTCCAAGAGTTCATGTTGGTCATATGATCCACGCTAACTTCATGCTCTTTTAGTCTTTCACTAATATGGCTCCAATCTCTAAACCCATCATGCTCCAATGAACTCTTGCGGTTACTAGAACCAAACAACTTACAACAAAAGCAAACACTTTGTCATCACTTTTTGAATAGACCAACCATTTTCTGTCATGTACCTCTTCATTGCTCATTTTTCTAGAATAATGAGTGTATGCAAAACGTCTTGATCTGGCATCCATAGGAAACACAATGTTTTCTTCTCTAATAGGCCCCTTCTCCACTAATATGTCGCTATGCCACAGGAGAAATAAATGTGGGCTCGTGGTCACTCACATTATTATCATCCGTGTTGATGCCAACATTATCTTCTATAGGGCTTTGATCTTGTGGATGCGTAGTTTGTTCCTCCAAAGCAACTATTGCCTAATCATTTGGATTTCTTGCAATGCTTGTATTGCTCTTAAAAATTTTGTCAATAGATCCCCTTTGTGATTCTTTCAAGGCCTCTATCCTTCTTTTCTTTTTTCTTATCTCACTTCCAGATGCATCTTTTTTGGGCGACATGAGTTCACTATAAATTCAAAAAAACAGTAAGTAATTAAAAAATATGCCATACTAAATTCAACATGATTGCTACACCATATAGGAATTGGGGTTCCTAAATGCCTAAATCCCAAATGAAAATGGGCTAATGGCATCTACATTGACGTACTTGCCGCCCGTACTGTTACTGAATTATTACTGTTATTACTAAAAAAAATAACATAGAGCGTTTCCTTGCTCAGCCTCGTTGCAACCAATGGCGCGCAATTAAGTTCACTTTGATCAATCAGTATGTAAATGCGGTGTTCATTTGCAGCTAAGTTATTATCTAACAAAAAATGAGAAATTTGTAGCTAAGATCGTGGAGGTGAGTGAAGTACGAGAGAAGTTGAAGTCGCAGACATACATGAGACCAGTAGTAGTGGAATCGCACCTCATCCGCCCATGGGCACACTGTGGCCATGGTGGCACGGGAGTCGCTCACTTGCAGAAACGGAGACTCGTGGCCGCGTGGCGGAAAGACACGAGAGTAGACGAGTCACGGACATGAAAGGAATCAACACGGAGTCATATCTCGTACGTCTAGTTCAGCTATTCTATGCGTCATAAAAATACTACTACTACTTACCTATTTGGGGTTGGCCCCCCACAGTGCCGTGGCCCAGCACGCACCCCCAGGGCCGTGCCTGCCCATGTGCATCATGAGGTTGATATCAGGTACTTGCATACCAAACCCCCATTGTCGTGCGACTGCCATCCAATGTTGTACAATACTAACAAAAATGAGCATGGATCAATTTGTTATTTTTTTAATAAAATCAGTCCAACCAATTTTAAGTTATAGACTTGACATAAATGCTCACATTTACGACTAATTATTCTTTTAGTGATAGATGACGTACTCGTCGATAGCAAGACGTCCGTGGTGACTTCATCAATCTTAATATATATTTGTCAATTTTTCGAAGGTGCATGCTAATAGGATAAGATGTATGAATTTATAGGGATGAGTATGTGTGTGTTGTGAGCTCCTATGTTTATGTTGTGTTTTAAAAAATGTTGTACAGTATGAGCTTCGGTTGTTGGTTCATCCGTTGGGGGAACCAGCTCTTTCCAAGCTCCTACAGTCCCACACGGATATGGTATGTGGCTCTCTTCTTCAGGTCCTGCTCTCCTTAGCTAAGATCTGTGTGGCACATATCATTTCGGAAGGACAATATTTTACAACAAGACTAACAAAATGCTCATACGGCTTCGCTATAGGTAAAATGAAATTATATTATATAATATGTTATAGGTAAAATATAGTTTGCTTTTTAAAAAAGTTAGTATCACTGGTCTCCTTATTCAAATATACAGTAATTGTTTTAACAAAATAATTTTATAATATAAAAATCAAGTACCAATTAATAAAAACTATAGAAAGGCAGCCAGTGGCAAATTCACGATCACGCTAGCTGGAGTCTTTCGAAGGAGTGTTAGATAATTTTCGCTAGATTTTTGAGTCGTTGTCTTAGCAATAATCGAAATAGAATTTGGCAATAAAAGTGACGAACAAAACTCCCTGAAATTAAGTTTTAAATTAAAATTTATAATTTCTAATGAACTGTAGCGTATTCTTAATAGTTCCGAGTAGAGCCTACTTTGATCCTTTGGCATATCTGCATTTTTTTTAAAAAAACTAGTTTTTTATAGAAACTTTTAGTACAAAAACAATGCTCACAACAAGCACATGCACACATACCTTATCTCTATAAATACATCTGCAAGGCTCGAGCTTGATATATCTTAAGATTGACGAATTCACCATGAGTATCTTACTGTTGATGGGTATATCACTTATCATTAAAAAAATAGACATAAATACAAACACCCGTATCGTGTTAAGTCTAAGAATTGAATTTGGGTGAATTGATACCACAGCAAGAAACATAATCGATTAATGCTACATTCAATTTCACTTTACGAGTCTTTTATATCAATTGAACGTACCATACTTGATGTAGCAGTGTTCTGGTTAAAAAACGAGATGACGCTATTGACAACTAAAGACAAATGTATAGCAAGTTTGGCAAGATTAGAAAAGGCCTCGAGTCCGAGTCCAATCAAGACGATTCTTGTGTTTTGGGCTTAGGTTTCTTGAGTCTAAATTGATCTCTAAGTCTAATTATAAATAGCAAAATTTGGTAATTTACCGTTAGTCAAGATCGGGTCGAGGATAAGATTCATGCCATATTTTTTATGAATTTGGTTGGCAAGTTTATCCGGATTTTAGTTTAGCTTCCGTACAGGAAGATTTTCATTTAGTTTTTATTTCTATAAATAGAATCCTAAATCGATAGAGTTGTGTTCCGATCGGACTTGGGTAGTTTTCTTTTCCTATAAGGTAGCCAATAGTAATCGTGTCTGAGTCAGATTTATATTTACATGAGGGTATAAATTGTATGCCCGATGTTTTTTGCAATAACAACATTTCAATACACAACTTTCGGTGCATCGACACCCTAGTTTTAGTCTTGACGACTTCTTGCTTTCGAGTTGGGCTGTATCGGTTAAGTTCGATATCTGGTAAGAAAGTAAGTTCCATCAACTTCGCTTGTATCGGTGGAATTAGTATTTCCTTGGTTAGGTCCAATATACTAATTGTGGGGGTATCACCTTGGGGTACCCCACGGAACAGAGTTAAGATCAGCTGAAGTTGGACTGATAGTCCTCGGAAGGGGGTCAGAAGCCCGACCTCTTCTTGGGGTCGGCCACCCCTACCTCCCATCTGCCCCAACTCCAGTATTATATCCCGACTATGACTCATTAGCTCCACCCTAGATCTCCTCAGGAGGAAGGCTTGCTTCGCAAGGATCGCAGAGAAGACAAGGAGGGGACAACCCGATAGTAGATGACATCACCCGACAGGACTGCGCAGAAAGTACGTGCGGAGGATGGATCACAAGGCAAGATGGGGCATGAGATACCCACGGCATGCAGACCTGGGGATCTCTATGTACTTTCCAGATTTTGATTGTACTTGCAGTTTAGTCTTTAGTCTTCGGTTTTTTGGCCCCCTAAGTCCTCTTGTAACTGTCCCCCTTGAGCTATAAAAGGGAGGGCAGGTACGCGGGCGAGGGGGATCGGTTCTTTGCAAGCTAGATCTAATCCTAGAGCCCTAAGAACTCACACCATTGTACTCTAATTCATAAACTACCCCAACAAAGAATACATGACGTGGACTTATTATCCTTCGGGAGGGCCGAACCTGTCTAAAAATCCTTGGCTCTATTGTTACCGAGTCGACCATCGTATCCTTTCAATAGACGCCCTGACCACTCTTTCACCTCCTCGGGTAGCCCCCTTGGAGGACTAATCGACCACCCGTCGACAGTTGGCGCACCAGGTAGTGGTCCGTCTTCATCGATCCGAGCGGTACGATGGCTCTTTTCTCCCTTACCGACTTCACGACACCCATGGGGATGACGTTTGTCTTTGGGAGCCTGGTTTTCTGCGCCAACGACTTTAGCCGCCTCACCCTCTCCCATGAGGCTTCCAGCGCGTTGGAGCGCGTCGCTGCTTAGTGGCGCGTGATGGCGGGGAGCACGCACGCGGCACCACGCCTAGCGGCCCTGGCGTCAGCGGCTTGCCTTGCCGTGAAGGTCTTGCGGCCCAAGCCCCCGACAGCCCACACGGCGGTCTTAAGGGCAGATTCTGCATGAACGCGCATCGAGCGTGCCAAGGGATGCTGCTCTGCGTGCCCGCCTTCTCCGCCATGAAAGGTGTCGCTACATACACCCACCGCTGGACGCGTATCCACCCTCACCGGGCTGGCAGGCTCCAAGAAGCCTGCCCGGAGAGCTCCACGCCCAGCCACGCCAGCCAAGAGGTTGTGTCGTGCGGAGTTCGCTGCCGGCAACCCCTGGCCGGTAAACATCGTCCTGATGGTGGAGGTCGTCTCTGCCAATGAGGCCACGAGCTCCTAGGAGTCCGATGCACATCGCATCGCTCATCGGGTTGTGCGGTGCAAGCAGGCCCAGCCTACTAGTGACCAGCCATGGGATCTGGAGCCCGCTATCACCATGGAGTTTGAGGGGCACTAGGTATTCTGGACTACTGTGGCCAATCTGGTGGATATTGGGCATGCGCTTATCGCCCTTCCTGACTCCCCCGAGGTGCGGAAGGCAATGGCCATGACTCAGGCGGCGGCCGTGAAACTCAATATCCTGGACCCATCCGAGCGCTCCCCTGGGAGTGCTCGACGAACGAGGTTGCGGCGACAACCAAGCGGGTTACTTGCCTCCTAGCACGATGTCCAGAACCAGCCTGTGGGGGTTAGGACTACTCTTGTCATTCCAGAGTGGCGCTCGAGGACTACCATACTCCAGGAGCAGCATGATTGCTCCTAATCGGGAACACGTGCGAGGCTATCACGCAGCGGCTCAACGCCTGTAACTCCATCGAGCGTTGCATTGCCAATCGCAGGCGCCAAGAGCTGCGGTGATGCGAAGGCCACGATCAGGAGCATGGCGTTCCCGGGGAAGTCGGAAGCACCAAGTTCCAGCTTTGTCAAAACAGGTTCCCCGCCCTCACGACTGTCTCCGATAGGTGATGTGGCCTAAGGGCTTTTGCCCGACTGGGATTGAGCCTTACGATGGCAAGACTGACCCATCGTTATGGCTCCGGCTGTATTGTACAGCCGCATGAGCAACCAACGGCGATGACCATGGGATGGCAAACTACCTCCCCATCATTGCTGGCACCGACCGCTATTAATTGGCTCGCCGGGCTCCTTGAGAACTCCATCGGGTCTTGGGATGAGCTATGCGATGCCTTCATCACAAATTACCAGGGCATCTGGCAGCGAACGGCTTCCTGCTATGACCTTCGCCAGGTTCAACAGGAGGTCGACAAGTCGATATGGGGCTACATTCGGTGCTTTTCCGAGCGTCGCAACACCGTTGTAAGCATTTCTGATAGTGATGTCATTAAGATCTTCTTGGAGGGCTTCCGCAATCCATCCGAACTGTTTTGTTTCTTGGTCATATACCCACTGATCTCTCCCGTCGACATGATCTCCACCACCGAGCGCTTCGCCGATGCCGAGGACGTTGAGCGGGAGCAGGTACACAGTCCCGAGCGTCGACCTCTGAGGGACTCGCAGGGCAAGGACCCAGCTGAGCCCAGCCACCGGACCCCGAGGAGAACCGACCGTCGACCCCCCGAACATCCTCATCGAGACAATGTGAAGCGGAAGACAATCCTCGAGGTCGTGGTCATTGACAGGCCTAGGCAAGGGTCGGGTGGTGAACTCTCGGGTGAATTGCTTTGGGAAGCACTAGACGGGCCGTGTTTCTTGCACCCGAGGGGCAAGCACACCATCCGACAGTGTTATATACTGCAAGACCTATTGATCCAAGAAGCACAAGACAACCCCCAGCCTTCCAGGGGCCGGAAGGGAAAGGTTGACTGTGCTAAGCACCAGAAAGAAGACCACCCCAAGTGGGACGACTTCCAGGAACCAACCCGAACGATCAACACGATCGTCGATGGGGAGGCTACTTTGGAAGGCCGCCAACGGTTGAAGCTACTCTTCCGATGGGTAAATGTCATCAATCCGGAGCCACCCGTGTGCCTACGATGGTCGGAGGTCATGATCTCCTTTTCTTGAGCTGATTGGAGGGCTAACATCGCTGGGCTTGGATGTTGTCTGCTAGTGATCGACCCGATGGTGCTCGGGGTGCGTCTTAAGCGTGTGCTCGTTGACGGAGGGAGCGATATCAATGTCATCTTCCGAGGGACGTTGCGCCACCTCGGCCTCTCCATCGATAACCTCAAACCAACCAACTCATCCTTCTTCAGGATCATTCCGGGCAAGGCCAGTGTGCCGCTCGGCGTAGTCTCCCTACCTATGACATTCGGGGCATGGGAGAACTACCGCACCGAGTTTGTTAGATTTCGCGTGGCAGACTTCGAGACTGCCTACTACACGATGTTCGCACACTCTGCCCTTGCCAAGTTCATGGTAGTTCCGCACTACGCGTACTTGGTACTCAAGATCCCAGGACCCGTTGACACATTTTCTGTCTGTGGCAAAGTCGACACCTCTTTCGCCTGCAAGAAAGAAAGTCTCTCTCTAGGCGAGGCTGTCGACCTCTCGGTCCCTCCAAGACCGTTTCGATTGGCACAAGCTCGAACAAGGGGTAAGAAGGTGTGCTTGTCGGCTTCCTGGGATCGGGCTTCGACGAGTACGCATAGAAGCCGGACGACAGGTCGAGAGAGCCCAGGGAACTAGCCAAGCACAGTCTCCTTGACTTCCACGACGTAGGGCCGTAGCTATCAGAAGCGTTCGGGGGTCTGCCAAGGAGAGCGAGGCTGAGGTAGGGAGAGTGGTAGCTAAGTTTGTGGACACTGTTCCCTTCAAAAGAGGTGTACCTAACAGAGTTGCTTGCCGACCTGGTCCTTGTAAAAAAAGAGAAAAGAAAAGGCAAAAGGGGAAATGGAGAATGAGTGTCGGTTATTTTGACTTAAGCAAGTAGTGACTAGAAGAACCTTTTTTCTGCCCTCGCTCCTACACCAATTTTGTTGAACGTGCAGAACCTCGAACACCCGCGCTGATGCTACACTTGAGCAGCTAAGTTCCTTGTTCTCGACTCTCCTAATAAAGAAATTATATTTGCAGCAATTTATCTCTTACTATCATTATTTTCCATTTTACCCAACTCCCGAACCCCCGAGTAGCCTACGCACCGTGCTCGATGACTTCTTTATTATGCTTATGGCCTGCCCTGAGCTACGTGACCCTGACTAGTGACGATCGGGGTTCTCCGGAAGGAAGCCCATTGAGCACGCTTGTGAAACCTGGGGGCTCAGTAGTTTTCCTGAGCAGCCTACGCCGGCGCAACAATTCCCTGACCTGAGCCAAGCGATCTCGACCCACTTGGGTTGGAGGTTCTCAGAAAGGAAACCGTTGGCCGCTCCTAGGCTACTCGGGGGCTCGGTAGCCTCCCCAAGCGCTTATCCGTAGCCTATCCGACTAAGCATGGCAGTTACTCCTCATGCCCTTCGGATTGGGGGCACGCTCCCTACCGATGTCGGCTAGGGCTGAAACCGATCGTGGCTTAGCATGATACTAAGCGAATGAGCTTGGGGGCTCTGCCACCCAAACATTCAAAGCATACACAACCAAGTTGCTCGATCTTGACTAAGAACCCCTTGGATCCGTCCGTCGCAGGCATAAGTCAATCGACCTCGAAGGTCATACATGCAGTGAATGGTTGGCTATTTCTCCAATCGCCTGTTCACCGCGTACAAGACTAAGTTGCTCGAGCATGACTGGGAATCCCCCTGATCCATTCCGTCGAGGCCCTAAGTCGCTCGACCCCGAAGGTCACACAGACAACAAATTGTTGGCCGACTCTTCGCTCGCCCGTTCGCTATGTACATGGCTAAGTTGCTCGGGCATGAGTGGGAATCCCTTTGATCCATTCCGTCATGGGCATAAGTCGCTCGGCCTCGAAGGTCATACACGTAGTGAATTATTGGCTGTCTCCTTGCTCGCCTATTCATTGCGTATACGGATAAGTTGCTCGAGCTCGACTTGGGAATCCCCCAGATCCTTCCTTCGAGGCCCCAAGCCGCTTGACCTCAAGGGTCAGACAAGCAATGGATAGTTGGCAATTTCGTGCCTAGTCTCTTCTCATGTCTATCTACAACATAAACATCCAGATCGCTCGAGCCGGGCTGGAATCCCTCCAGATACGTTCTATCGAGGGCCTAAGACACTTGCGTGATGTGGTCGGATATGTAGTGTGGGGGGTGTCACCCTGGGGTAGCACTCGGACCCGAGTGGGAGTCGAGCTGAAGTCGAACTGCGAAGTCTTTTTGGATGAGGTCGGGAGCACGACCTCCCCTAGGGATCGGCCACTCCGACCTCCCACTGGTCCGACCTCGGCACTCCTTTTTTGACCTCGACTCCTCGACCCGACTTCTGGCCTCGTCGGGACGAAACTTGGGTTGCAAGGAGACGAGAAGGGGACAACCCGACAAGGAATAATGTCACCCGACAGCACAGTGCAGGAGGGATCTGCAGAGGAGGGGCCCCAAGGCAGGATAAGGCACAAGATACCCACAGCGTGCAGGGCACAGAGGACGTCTCCATGTACCTTTTTCAGATGTTATTTGAACTCACCTTTTTAGATATTTAGTCTTAGCTTTCTTGGCCCCCAAGTCCCTTGTAACTTTCCTCCTTGAGCTATAAAAGGGAGGACAGGACGGGCTGGGGGGAGGATCCTGGCTCTCTTCATTCTCAGTTCTTTGCTTGTTCTTGTCCAGCTTGCTCTAAGCCGCAAGAACTCACGCTTGTAAACCTGGTTCATAATCCACCCCATCAAAGAACACCACACACTGGATGTAGGCCTATTATCATTCGGGAGGGCTGAACCAGTATAACTCTTGTTTCTATTGATCTTTGGCTTGTCTTAGCGACTCGACTCGATCATCAGGTCCTGAGAGGAGGTGCATTCCCGACCGTTCACTCACCTCCTTGGGCACCCCCTCGGAGGACTGCCAACGTACCCATCAATAGTTGGCATGTCACGTAGGGGACGTGTTTCTTCTTCGTTCTTGATGACCTGATGGCTATCGTTTTCTCCACCGACTTCACGGCACCCGCCGGGGCGACGTTTGTCTTCGGGAGCTTGCTCTTCCACGCCGATGACTTCCACCGCCTCAACCTCTCCCAGATATCTTCGTGTGAGCTCGAGCGCGGTTGCACGACAACGTGAGGCAGGGAGGCGGAGGTGCACGGCTCTGTGTCCGGTAGCCTCGGTCCCCTGGCTCGTCCGACCACATAGGCTTGGCGGCCCAAGTCCAAGACTGCCTGCCCGGTCGCGTTGAAGGAGGGCTTGGCTTGGATCCAGGTTGAGCGCTCGATGAGACGCTGCTCATTACATCCAGCCTCCTCGCTGCGCGGGAACTCGTCGTCCTCTCCGTTCGTCGCCCAGCGGACTCCCACGCACCTAGGGACGGAGAGCACCCGAAAGATTGCTCACTGTGCTTCTCCTCCTAGCTCGGCGCCGGCGAAACGACTGCGTGGGCCGGTTTTCGTTCCAATCAATCGCTGGCCGGCGAATTTCGTCATGATGGTGGGCACGGTTTCCGAGGATGAGGTCACGGGCTCCCACGAGTCCGATGCCCATCGCAACGCCCGCTGTCACTGCAATGCGGGGCGGGTTGCTCGGCGCGAGCAGGCCATCTAACCCCAGAGCATGGAGTCCGACTTCACTATGGAGTTCGAGGGACAATAGGTCTTCCGAACGCTGGTGGCCAACCTGGTGGCCATCGAGCAAGCACTCAATGGCCTTCTCGACTCCCTAGAGGTGCGGAAGGCAAAGGCCATGACTCAGGCGGCTGCCGCTCAGCTCAATGTCCCGGGTCCGTCTGAGCGTCCCACGGGGAGCACACGATGCTCAAGGTCCCGACCGCAGTAGAGCGCGGGCCACTCTGCCTCACCTGGTGCATCCAAGGGCCAAGCCACGATGGACGGGGCCTTTCCCGATGGTACGGGAGGCTGCCCCAAGAATGCCTGTGCGACGGAGCACCAGGGCAGCTCCTACACAGGGGACATGCGTGAGATCATCACACAGAAGACTGATGCTTGCAACACCATCGAGCGTCGCGTCACAAACCGGATGCGCCAGGAGTTGTGACATCACCCACGGCCCACGGCCCTCTCGACGGTGACGCTGACGCCAAGGCCGTACCATGGCACAATGGCTTTACGTCCTTCAGCGCGAGCCTCCACTAGGTAACGTGGCCCATGGGGTTTCGCCAAACTAGGATTGATCCCTATGATGGAAAGACCAACCCCACCTTGTGGCTTCAGTTGTACTGCACGGTTGTCCGAGCGGCAAATGGCGATGCCCACGTGATGGCGAACTACCTTCTGGTCATGCTAGCTCCGACCATCATCAACTGGTTGGTAGGGCTCCCCGAGAGCTATATAGACTCTTGGGATGCTCTTTGCGACGCCTTCGTTGCCAACTACCAGGGCACTTGGCAGCGCCCCGCCTCCCGCTACGATCTCCACCAAGTTCGGCAGGGGGCTAGTGAGTCCATTCGGGACTACATCCGACGCTTCTCGGAATGCCACAACACCGTTGCGAGCATCACCGAAGAGGACTCAGCAAGCCCTCCGAGCTGTTCCGGTTCCTCGTGAGGACTCGACCACCTCTCTGCCGGATATTATCTCCATCATCGAGAGCTTCGTCGACGCTGTCACACCCCAAGTTTTTCCCTTTAAATCATCTAAATATTTCACCGTAAAACAATTCGATTTTCTGGAATTAATCTGGAGCCAACAATTAAATTTAAAATGCAATTAATAAGTGGAAATGGCATGGTAGGATTTTTCTTAAATTCTACATGTCAAAATACATTAACTGGACTGTTATTGGAATTTTCAGAGAAGTAGATATATTTTTAACCAATTAAAGGAATTAATCACAATTAAATTAAGTCCCTAAAATCCTCTTTCCTTTTTTCCCCGGGCCGTACGGCTTTCCCACCCATTTCCTTCCTTTGGGCTGCCGGCCTAAGCCGCGCGCTCGCGTGCACGCGTCCTCCCTTCCGCCGTGGGCCGAGGCCCGCGAGCCGGCCACCGCTCGTGCAAGTCCGCAGCCCCTCCCCGTTCTCCCTCGGGAGGCCAATAGGTGGGGCCTGCTTGTCAGCCGTCGTCCCCGAGCCTAACCCAGCCGCCGTCGCCGCTCCATGCACGCCGCCTGCACCTGAGCCGCACCGCTCTGCCCCACGCTGCATCGGTCCCGCGTCGCCCATGTCGAACCCGCGCCGCTTCTCCCGCACTCGCGCCACTGAGTTCGATCCCGCGCCGGCCCCAAAAACCCTAGCCGTACCGCCGTCGGACTCTCTCCCTCTCTCTATCCGTATTCGAAAACAACGACGAGGAATTTGCCCGAATCCCATGCGCAATCTGGTATCCAAACCCCACCTATAAAATCCTCGCGAGCTCCGCAGTTCCTCCCTATTTGCGCCGCTCAAATTTGTGCTCTAATTTTCCTAGTGCCACCACTCACCGCCATCGGAAGCCGCCTTTGTCTCCGTCTCCAGTGAGCCGTGTCTCTCTCTCTCTCTCTCTTTTTCCTTTCCGTGAGCGCCCAAGCCACCCCGCGCGCGATCCCGAACCCGCGTCGCCTCCCGTGCCACCATCCCAAGCCGCTGTGTCGTCGAGTGCGAACTCCCGCACATAGCGCCGCCGTCTGCCGCTGTTCGCCGCCGTTTCCCCGCATCGCCGCCGCCGCCCGTGCAAACCCTAACCCTAACCCGCGTCGGCCGTTGTTAACGCCAGATTTTGGTAAGCCCCGGAGCCCGAATTGGCTAAGATGTCCATCGGCTGATACCGAATCGGACAAGGCAAGCCGATGTAGCCGATTCCGGTACGACAACATTGGAGACACCGTCGGATCAAGATGGTGTGCTTCATGAGGATTGCCATATAAGGATAGAGTCCTATAAAGGCAATTGTATCTATTAATTTGGAATAGTTTGTTAGTTTTCTAGTTTATCTTTAGAAAAGTGTATTAGTGTCCAATAAGGACTCGGTTTGTTTCCTTTTTATCTTTAGGGAAGTTTGAATTGTAATCTGTTAGGATCTTTGTTAGCCCGTGGGTATAAATATGTAAGCCCAGGGTTCATCTATGATATCTCTCGATCAATATAATTTGGCGCATCGCCACCCTTTACCTTTTCTACTTTATTCATCACCTAGCGGGATTTGGCACCCGATGCAGGGCTGCATCAGCCTCGATCTCCGGCAAAGGGGTAAGTCCAATGTTCCGCCGGCCCAGGCAATTGTATTGGCTACGTCGGTGTTGTCCAAGGCTGCAGCAGTACATTCGACCTCTTGGATTATTCCGGTTTGGTTAACATGTTTGCCTGCGTATTTATCATATGCATATGTTAATGTAGTCCTGGTATTTCAATTTAGTTATATCGGTTGTCTCTCACTTTAGGGTTTCTATTGATACCGGCTAAATTGTTTACTAGATTAGATTAGCTTAGGCATCTACCACCCTGAAAATCAGTCAAAGGCTTGATTGTCTAGATATAGTGTTTCTTTCATACTTAGTGCTGCATCAATTCAGTTTGACCTACTAAGTCGTGATTAGAACCATAATCTCTAGCCTGCCTGTTGGTTGCCACGAAGGGTTTCATCGGGGTTTCAGCCGATGAGTTATTTGGATATCGCATCGGCTTGCAAGGAATGCACACAAGTTGGATCTAGCCGATTGCAGCAGAGGCTTCATTGGATATTTAATAATTTGGATATAATGACATCGGACTTCCAGCCGATGTGTTTTTTAATCTTTAAATCAGTATCTATTTTATCATGTGATTGCTTTGTGCCATATTACATTGCTATATCATCATGTTATCGTCGGCCGATCACCTTTACATAGATGTTTGGTCAGCGTATAGCCGATGGATTGAAACCCTAGCTACATTGGCTGGCGTCAGTATCGGCTGGGATCGCGTCATCGGCTGATTGGCCGATCGACTATATTGGTTATTGACCTATTGGCTGATATGCTTTACTTCTGATTGCTTTGTATATTTTGTCAGTGGCAGGATCAAACTGACTGGCATGCCCGCGCTTCATCGATTCTAGGACCTGCACTGAAGCTAAGCAGATCTCCCAGGCTGGCGTGTTGATTTTTCTTGTCAACAGCCGTCCGATCTCGTCCCCCATGGCCGTTCGGATCGGACCACGTGGACACCACCGCCCGCATTCGTGGATTTGGTCCATGGTGATCCGAGCCCGTGCCGCTTGCGTCGGCGTGCGACGCGTCGGCCCTAGGCGGCGACGTCGATGCGATGTCGGCCCTCGGCTCTGCGCCACATGCGTCAGCATGACATCATGCTGACATCAGCCCTACCCGACCCCGCGCTAGTGCTTGCATCAGCAAGGGACTTAATTGTGCAATAAATTAATTAGGCTTTTCTGTTTAGTTTAAAAATCACAATCAAACTTCTAAAATTAATATCTTTTTAATCCGAGCTCCGTTTTAGTCCATTAAAATTTCATTAAATCCAGAAAAATGTCAAGAATCCACTAAAACTAGTTTCTTGTGCTATATCAGTAGACTTTTTGCATGTTTTGTTGAGTGTTTTGTTTGTCGTGTAGATTTTGATAATTCTGGCGATCCCGTTTACTTCAAAGTAGTTGCCGAGGTTCCCCAATCTTTAGAGAAAGGCAAGTCATACTTTACATTGATCATATTGTACCTATTTTATTTAAATATCTCATTTCTCTTAAATACTGTATATGTTTTAGAATGTCATTTCATGGAACTATTATACCTATTGTACTCAGCCATAGGAATTGTTTTCCTCCGACCATTGATAACTTGGGTGCAATATGACTAGATGTTGGTTTAGGACATGCTTAGCCTGGCTTAGATTAATTAGCTCACATAAGGGAAGCACATTAATCCAATATTTCTGTAGAGACTAATACTCAGATGATGTCAAGTATGTGGTACTGTTCTATTAATATCAAATATGACAATGGTGGGTTGTGAGAACATGGTTGGATGATTTTGTTAGAGTGCTCATGACAATTAAGGACCGATTCTCAAGAAACCCTGGAAGAAATACCGTGCATACCACAAGCCATCATGGGTAATGGCTAGATCTGTAATGTAGCTGTCTCTAGCCAACATACCCTAGTGAGGGTGGGTGTGATGGAGTTGGGTTGGCCCTGGTTTTAAGGGTTGATCAGCTTTCGGATTCATTGCGCACGAGAGGGGCTGCCGATTACCCTGATGGGAGTGGGGGCAAAACCTTGGTGTGGTACGATTGGTTAGAGGGGGGTTATGTGAAGGGTCCTTTCACGGTTCCTTTCCGGGGTATCATGGTGGTACACCGGCACGCGGTAACGTGTCGTGGAACTGTGTCTTGTGGGTACAGTTGTACACCTCTGATCAAAGTAAAACTATTCAAATAGTCGTGCCCATGGTTATGGGTGATCAACCAGATTCACCATGATTAGTCTCATTTAAGTAATGATATGGCTTTTGGAACATGACTAGCATAGATGGATGGTTGAGCTTGTTGCAACGGGGGTTGAACGTTGGATAGTGTTTATTTAATATTGCTTAATTATTATTAATGTTTACTGCTTTCAACTTTTATTTTTTCTGAAATACTATTTTTGCAAATGAGAGCATATTCCTTCCTTGTGAATTATCCTGCATCATACCTTCTCTTCTGGTATGACTGGTTGAGTACAGTGGGAAGTACTCAGTCTTGCTTAATTTTCCCCACCAGAGAAGAGGTTGCAGAAGAGGAAAGTTTCGACGAGGATTAGGCTTGCGTCCAACGTGAAGGTTGCCTGTGGTGTGTTGGAGTTCCATCGCAAGAGTTAAGAGTTTTAGTTTAGTTAGTCTCTTCTTTTTCGCTGCATTTATGTAATCTTTTATACTATTTCTAAGACGTGGATTCTGTAATATCAATAATTGAATGCACAAATTAGCTGTGGAAATCATGGCTTGAATTTTTGAGCGTGACAAGTTGGTATCAGAGCCAGCCTTTGACCATAGGACAAGCCAACTGGAAAACCCTAACAGCCCTCTAAAATCCTTTCATCTGCATAAGTTTGAAAAAAATCTTGGCTTTTTCTTAAAAAGAGTAAAATTGGTTTAGGGTTTTAGAATTTGTGAAAATGGGTCTGAGGTCTTTTGGTTTTGAGCATGCATTGATTCCCATTCCTTTGTCTTCTATAGATGGCAGGTTCCCCAGCTACGCACTGTGGTAAGGGTATGGTGGGTTTCGTCGCAGAGCTAGCTCGCACGGCCCTGGCAGTTGGGTACCCTGGTGCTCCGGAGTATACTGCAATCGGACCTCTCAGTGGCAAGTTGCCTTACTGTGTCCGTTTGGAGGTTCACGGCTTTGTGGGTACTTGTATTCCCGACATGGAGGTCATAGCTTCAGGAGGCACAGCTGAGCACGCATGTCTGGAAGCTACGTATCTGATGTTGGCTAGAATGAGGGTGTTAGTGATATGCCCTAGAGGCAACATGGAGATGTTGGATATCATGGTCAATGTTTATGTATTTATGAATAAAGTGTTATTCAGTTCCATGAAATAGACATCTTATATTGATCAATAAGTACGTGACTTATTTACGAGACTTTTTATATATGAATCTATTTCTAAACGATCCCTGATCATATGTCATATTGTTGGAACAAATATGATTCTAAGAACGACATGTTTATTGATTGATGATCACGTCTCATAGATCATGGTATGGAGATACCAAATCAATATAGATGGACATGTGTTAGAGAACACATTGTTGGATAGACCGACCCTGAGACACTATCGGAATAGATGTGCCTTAGTTGGTCTCAAGTAGTGTTGGTGCAAAGTCCTTAGACCTGAGATCATCATGGATTCCAACATGTGTAGTAGGCTACTCTGGGACTACCAAATTATATTATGTAACTGGGTAGTTATAAAAGTAGTCTTCGGGTTTGCTGTGAAACATGGAGTGGGATGTGAGTAATCAAGATGGAATTTGCCCCTCCTTTGGGAGAGATATCTCTAGGCCCCTCGAGGTAATGGATTATTGAAGTGCATGGCCATGCCGAGTTGATTGAAGAGTCAATCAACAGACAGATAATCGAATACGGTTCGAGTGAATGGTTAAACTATTGAAGGGATGGCACACATCTTGCCTATAGCTTAATTGGTATCGTGAGGCAAAGGGATTTGTGTACACATTACAGGTTCAGAGCCGATATTATATTCTTGTATACTATGGTGTCAATATGTGCTGTTAGGCGCCGCTGTTGATAGATCGGCTGAGTTAGACTCAAGCCGAAACCGAGTATACCTGAACCTACAGGGTCGCACGCTTAAGGGGTTAAGAACTTTCGAGTTGGACTCGGATACGGCTCGATCGGATAGGGATCTGATCGGATAGAGTCCTATGGCCTTACGAAGTATGGGCGGCCAACTCTATGAGATTCGGATTGGATCCGATTCAAAATAGAGTCCCGATCGGCCACTAGACCCAATCGGCTAACTCTATATAAAGGGGCGAGGGGTGCAGAGTTGCGGCATTGCATTAAACCAAATCAATCTGATTTGGCGCAACAGAAGTCGGCAAGATCAATCTCCATGGAAACCCTCCTCACCTCTAAGCCAAAACTCTAGCCTTGCATCTTGTGCTAGCACACGGGTGTTAGGTGTTCTTTCCCTGGACATGTGGATACCGGTAGAGGCATTGCTACGTTGCGGTGCTGCTCGTTAGCTACGAATCGGCTGCAATCGGACAATTCGGCTGCGGCTCATCGGAGCGAAGCAGCTATGGCGGATCGACAACGCGAGCGCGGTACGGCGAATCGAAGAGTCGGCTGAGGTTGGATCGGCTCTGGCATCGGGAATGCGGCTACGTCGGATCGGTTGTTTGGAAATCAGTGTCGTGAATCGTTTGTGATCGGCAGCATGTTCCGGATCGGATAGCTCCTGATTTGCTATTTCATGCATACTTGGTAACGATCTATCGACCCTTACTTGCAAGTGTTCCTGGTTTGCGCAGTAGAAATTTTTGTTATTAGCTATCGTAGCTTCCGCATAACCCTTCAGAGGAAGATGCACGACTTCGACCTTCGCACCTCCGCTTATCGCTACCATCCCCGTCGTGGCAGTTCCTCCGACGTCAGCACTTTCAAGTCTACGGCAGAAGAGAATGACTCTAATTTCGGCCGCATGTGCACGGTGATCAAGGGACTGTACAAGATGCACTCTGACTTGCACAAGGCAGCCAAGGCTCTGAATGACAAGAAGATGCTGAGGATCGTGAGTTTGCAAGATGAAGTGGTTCGTCTCAAGAAGGAGGTCGCTGAGTTGAAAGGACTCCCAGCACCAGGTGACATCAGGATCCGCACTACACCCCAGAAGACCACCACTGCACCTGTGCACATCTAGCTAGCGCCTCAGATTCCTCCGCCAGCTCCTCCCACTCCACCAGTTCTAGCTCCGGCTCTCGCTGCAGGACCCATTCTTGCTTTCGCCCCGGCTCCGGCATACCAGGGCGGAGGTGGCAACAACGGTTGGATCTCCATCTTCAGTGATTCAAGCTCTGAGCATTCAACTGAAGACATGGATCTGGAAGTTCCTCAGAGAGGCTCTGATGAGAAAGGCAGAGGTTGCAGTTTTGGATGGGTCACTGCCTCTGATTCTGTTAGCAGCTCGAGCTCTGAAGAGCCAAGTGAAGACATGAAGACAGAGAACTTCAGAAGTCATCCCGGGGAATGGGAACTCTCTAAAGGGAGCAACGCCGACTCCACAGCTCATAGGAGGCTCTCAGATCTATCTATTCGCCACTCTTAGTTTTTTACCGTTTTGTTTAGTTTGTCTACTTGGTAGTTGCTATGTGTTAGGTTTGCTGTGTGTGGGGTAGCCGGCAGTCTATATCGAGTGTGTTATGGCTGACCAATTAAGGATGTTGCGTGATTTTCCCTTGTTTTAATCAAGATCAGAACAGTGCATTTGAATTCCAATAATAAGATTTAGTTTCTAAGTCAGTCTGTTTTTCTTCTTTTCTCTCTTTTGTTCGGTCATCTTCTCCAGATGGTGAACACCAGGACCAGCAGAGTGAACAACAACAATGGGCAGTCAGACAACAACCATGACAATCACGATGTCAACGGCAACGCTCCTCCGCTGCCACCTGAGAATCCCACTATTGCCCAGGTGCTTGCTTTGTAGACGCAGATGATGGTTGCGATGATGCAGCAGATGCAACAACACCAGCAGATGCAACATCAATTGTTGCAACAGATGCAGCAGCAACAGCAGAATAACAAGTTTGCTCCTCCACCACCCCAATCTAAGTTGCCAGAGTTTCTTCACGTCCGACCGCCGACTTTCTCCAGCACCACCAATCCTATGGAGGCCAATGATTGGCTTCATGCTATTGAGAAGAAGCTAGAGCTATTGCAGTGCACGGACCAGGAGAAAGTCTCTTTTGCTACACATCAGTTGCAAGGTCCCGCTTCTGCTTGGTGGGACAATTACTTGGGTACTCGCCCAGCTGGAGCAGCAGTCACATGGGAAGAGTTTTGTCTTAGTTTCATGACAACACATATTCCTGCAGGAATAGTCGCGCAGAAGAAGCGTGAGTTTCATTCTCTTTAGCAGGGCAACAGGTCAGGGACTGAGTACCTGCATGAGTTCAACCGTCTTGCACGTTATGCCCCAGAGGACGTGCACACCGATGCAGAAAGACAAGAGAAATTCTTGGCTGGTTTGGATGACTGATTGACAAGCTGATCTCAGGGGAGTATGCTAACTTTGAGAAGCTGGTTGACAAGGCCATTCGACAAGAAGACCAGTGCAACAAGATGATCAAGAAAAGAAAGGCAGTGTAGTTCAGGCCTCCTCAATAGCAGGGAAATCAGCAGAGGCCGTGTTTCATGTCCTGAGTTCAGGGTGGACCTACCACCATGATTGTTCGTCAACATCGGCATTATCACCCAGGGAATTTTTGAAGAGGACAGTAGTGGCAGTGGCAATGGACAGTAGCAACGCAATTCAGCTCCGCGTCCTCCAACAGCGCCACCCCAGCAGCAGTCCAAGCCACCATCTCCAAGAAAGGACTCTGGAGGAAAGCCAAGAGTCTGCTTCAACTATGGTGACCCTGGGCACTTTGCAGACAAGTGTCCGAAGCCGAAGCGAGCTGATCCCAAATTCATCCAGGCCCATATCAATCATGCGTCCGTAAAGGAAACGCAAGCGGCTCCCGAAGTTATACTGCGTACGTTTCCTGTGAATCTCACTCATGCTACAATATTATTTGATTCTGGTGCTACGCATTCATTTATTTCCAAGCAGTTTGTTGGGACACATGGGTTATCAGTAGTGGAACTTAAGATACTTATGCGGGTTCAAACCCCTGAAAACCATTTGGACACCGCTCAGTACTGTCCCTCGGTGGCAATAGAAATCCAACGATCCAAATTTCTAGCCAACCTTATCCTTTTTAAATCCAAAGGCCTAGATGTCATTCTTGGGATGGATTGGTTGTCAAGACATAAGGGAGTAATTGACTATGCTAGTCGCACAATTACTTTAATCAATGGAAAAAGAGAAGAGATTGTTTTTCATTCTCCCACGCAAGCCAAGACGGTAGCAAGTTTGAATCATGTTTCTACCGGGGAATCGTCTGAAGTAGCAGCAAAGATCCGTATGAAATTAGAGGATATCCTCATAGTCAGAGAATACCCTGAAGTTTTTTCAGATTTAACCAAGATGCCACCAGAAAGAGAAATTGAATTTTGGAATGATCTAGTACCTGGGACCGCCCCAATTCACAAGAGACCGTATAGAATGGAAGCCAACGAGTTGGCAGAATTCAAGAAGCAAGTGGATGAACAGTTGCAGAGAGATTATATCCACCCGAGCACGTTACCTTGGGGTGCTCTGGTGATATTTGTAGAGAAGAAAGACAATACCAAGAGAATGTGTGTCGATTATCGTGCACTCAATGAGGTCACTATCAAGAACAAGTATCCTCTACCACGGATTGATGATTTGTTTGATCAACTCAAGGGGGCAAAGGTGTTCTCCAAGATAGACATGTGATCAGGCTACCATCAGTTGAGAACTCGGGAAGAGGACATTCTCAAGACCGCTTTCATCACTCGGTACGGTTTGTATGAGTGTACGGTCATGTCTTTTGGATTAACCATCGCACCGGATTTCTTCATGAATCTGATGAACAAGGTGTTTATGGAATTCTTGGACAAATTTGTCATGGTGTTCATTGACGATATTTTAATCTACTCCAAGACCGAGGAGGAACATGAGCATCATCTCCGGTTAGTGCTCGAGAATTTGAGGGATCATCAACTCTACGCCAAGTTTAGCAAGTGTGCTTTCTGGTTCAAGGAAGTACAGTTCCTCGGCCACATTGTAAATGCCCAAGGAGTAGCCGTGGATCCGTCTAATGTGGAGTCAGTTTCCATGTGGACTCCGCCAAAGATAGTCACCGCAGATCCGAAGTTTTCTTGGACTTGCGGGTTATTACCGCCACTTCATTGAGAATTTCTCTAAAATTTCCAAGCCGATGACTCAATTGTTGAAGAAAGATGAGAAATTCAAGTGGTCAGCGGAATGTAACAGGAGTTTTGAAGAGCTTAAGAAGAAGTTGGTGTCTGTGCCAGTTTTGATACTGCCGGATCCAGCGAAGGATTTCCATGTTTATTGTGACGCATCTCGCCACGGGTTGGGATGTGTGTTGATGCAAAAAGGCAAAGTGGTCGCATACGCCTTCCATCAGTTGTGTCCGCATGAGAACTATCCAACTCATGATCTGGAGTTAGCCGCAATGGTCCATGCCTTGAAAATCTGGCGACACTACCTAATCAGCAATCATTGTGAAGTGTACACAGATCATAAAAGTCTCAAGTATATCTTCACCCAACCGGACTTGAACCTTCGTCAACGAAGATGGTTGGAATTGATCAAGGATTATGATTTGGGGATACACTACCATCCCGGCAAAGCTAATGTGGTAGCAGATGCTTTGAGCCGAAAGAGTTACTGCAACACCATTGACGTAGAAAGAATGTGTAATCAGTTACAGCGAGAATTTGAGCGCTTGAATCTACAGGTTGTGGACTTTGGTTTTGTGGCCGCTCTGGAAGCTCAACACACTCTCATTGATCAAATTCAGGCTGCTCAGGCATCAGATCCCGAGATGGCTGAACTCAAGAAGAACATGAGAGTCAAATAATCTCGCGACTTTACAGAAGACAAGCATAGAACAATCTGGATGGGAAAGATATTATGTGTGCCTGAAGATAAAGAATTGAAGAAGCTGATCCTTACAGAAGCTCACCAAACCCAATATTCAAACCATCCGGGCAGTACAAAGATGTATCAAGATCTCAAAGAGAAGTTCTGGTGGGTCAGTATGAGGAGAGAAATAGCTGATTTGTCACACTTTGTGATGTTTGTCAGCGAGTCAAGGCAGAACATCAATGACCCGCAGAATTATTGCAACCCCTCCAAATTCCGGAATGGAAATGGGAAGAGATTGGAATGGATTTCATCAGGGGTTTACCGCGCACATCGTCAGGGTATGATTCAATTTGGGTAGTAGTGGATCAACTCACGAAGGTGGCTCACTTTATACCAGTGCATACTATTGACTCGGGAAAGAAGCTAGCAGAGCTATACCTTGCTAGAATCATTTGTTTACATGGAGTGCCTAAGAAGATCGTGTCTGACCGAGGAAGTCAGTTTAGTTCCAAGTTCTGGCAGAAGTTGAAAGAAGAACTTGGTACCCGTTTGAACTTCAGTACGGCTTATCACCCGCAGACAGATGGTCAAACGGACAGAGTGAATCAAATTCTGGAAGATATGTTGAGAGCATGTGCGCTTGATTTTGGTAAAGCGTGGGACAAGAGTTTTCCTTATGAAGAATTCTCCTATAACAACAGCTATCAAACCAGCATTGAAATCGCACCCTATGAGGCGTTGTATGGACGAAAGTGCCACACACCCCTTTTTGGGGATCAGACTGGTGAACGTTAGTTGTTTGGCACAGAAGTGATAAGTGAAGCAGAAGCAAAAGTCCGAACAATTTGGGAAAGATTGAGAATTGTGCAGTCTCACCAGAAGAGCTACGCAGACAATCGTCGAAGAGATCTCGCTCTTGAAGCAGGGGCTTATGTGTACCTTCGTGTTACACCGCTCCAGCGAGTACACCGCTTTCAAACCAAAGGCAAGTTGGCACCACGTTTTGTGGAACCATATAGAATTCGGGAACATCAAGGAGAAGTAGCCTATCAACTTGAACTTCAATCCAACATAGCTGCTATTCACGACGTGTTCCATGTGTCTCAGTTAAAGAAATGTTTGAGGGTACCAGAAGAGCAGGCGAGTCCAGACCAGATTGAAATTCAAGAGGACTTGACCTATGTGGAGAGACCAGCTCGTATCCTCGAGATTAGTGAAAGAAGGACTCATAACAAGGTTATCAGATTTTGCAAAGTTTAGTGGACTCATCACTCAGAAGAAGAAGCTACTTTGGAAACAGAAGATGAGTTGAAGGCCACGCACCCGCACCTCTTCACCAGTGCCTCCGAATCTCGGTGTCGAGATTCCGTTTAAGGAGGGTAGGTTTTTCGCACCCCGAGTTTTGCCCCTAAAACGTTTAAATAATTTACCCTGAAATAAACGGAATTTCTGGAATTAAACTGGAGCCAACAAGTAATTTTAATCAATTAAATAAGTAACCAGCAATTAAATTAAGTCCCTTTTCTATTTTCCTAATTTTCCTGATTTTCCTATTGGGCCGTACGGTTTCCCGCTCTTTTTCTCGCCGGCCTATTCCTCTTTCGGCCCAAGCCGAGCCGGCCGCCCGCACGCGAAGTCTGCAAACCGTCCCTCACGCCCGCGGGCCACCGACAGGTGGGCCCCACTGTCGGGGCCGCCCTTCCTGCGCTCGACGGCCCGCGCCTGCCGCGTCCCGCCCTTTCTACGCGTGCCCGTGCCACATCGAGCCCATGCCGGGCCCGAGCGCGCTCCGCCGCACCACGCGCCGCCTTTCCCGCGCGCAACGTCGCCGCCGCACCCAAACCGTCACCGTATTTTCCTCTCTCCCTCTCCGAGTCCGAATTCAACAGCGAGGAATTCTCGGCCCATTCGTGCCTAATCCGGACTGCAATCGCCTCTATAAAATTCCCCGCGAGCTCCGTCGCTCTTTTCCGTTTGCGCCGCCTCACTCCAAGCCCTAGATCGCCGACACCCAATTCTCGCCACCGTCGGCCGCCTTCATCGTCTCCATCTCTCGGTGAGCAACGCCGTCCCATTTCCTTCCATTGTTTCCGCATTGTGTCGCCGCTCTCGTGCCATCCCAAGGTCGTCCCGAGCCATCGCCGTGCACGCCGCCGCTTGCCGCGCCGCCCTCACGACGCCGGCGAGCCGGCCGGTCGCCGCGCAGCCATGGCCGGTGAGCCGAAGCTCGGCCGCCGCCACCGATCTGGACCACCCAATCCCGCTCAAGCCACCATCGTCCGAACGTCGCTAAAATCAGCTTGATGTTAGCGGCCGCGCCGCCGCATGCGACGTCAGCCCTTGCCATTCGCGCATGCTTGCGTCAGCCCTGGGACTTAATTGCGCAATAATTAATTTTTAGTTTTCTGTTTAGTTTAAAAATCGCAAGTAAACTTCTAAAATTCATATCTTTTTAATCCGAGGTCCATTTTAGTCCGTTCAAATTTCATTAAATCCAGAAAAATGTCAAAAATCCATTAAAAATAGTTTCTTGTGCTGTTTCAGTAGACTTTTAGCATGTTTTGTTGAAGTGTCTTATTTGTCGTGTAGATTCTGATAGTTTCAGCAATCCCGTCTACTTCGAAGTAGTCACCGAGGTTCCACAGTCTCCAGAGAAAGGCAAGTCATACTTTACATTGATCATATTGTACCTATTTTTATTTAAATATCTCTTTTCTCTCAAATACTGCATATGTTTTAGAATGTCATTTCATGAGACTATTATATCTATTGTACTCAACCATAAGTATTGAATACCTTATACCATTGATAACTTGGGTTCAATATGACTAGATGTTGGTTTAGAACATGCTTAGCCTGGCTTAGCTCAACTAGCTCACTTAAGGGAATCACATTAATCAAGTATTACATTAGAGACTAATTCTCAGATGATGTCAAGTATGTGACCCTATTCTAGTAATACTGAAATATGATAATGGTGGGTTGTGAGCACATGGTTGGATATTGGCTAAGCGTGCTCATGGCAATTAAGGAGCGGTTCTCGGGAAACCCTAGAAAAATTACCGTGCATACCACAAGCCAGCATGGGTAATGGCTGGGTCTATAGCGTAGCTGTCTCTAGCCGACATACCCTAGTGAGGGTCGACATGATGGAGTTAGGTCGGCCCCAGTTTTAAGGGTTGATCGGCTTCCGGATTCACCGCGGCACGAGAGGGGGCTACCCGTTACCCCGTTAGGAATGGGGTCAAAACCTTGGTGTGGTATGATTGGTTAGAGGGGGTTATGTGAATGGTCCTGTCACAGTTCCTTTCCGGGGTATCGTGGTGGTACTCTGGCACACGGTAACGTGTCGTAGGATTGTGTCTTGTGGGTACAGTTGTACACATCTAATCAGAGTAAAACTATTCGAATAGTCGTGCCCATGGTTACGGGCGACCGACCAGATTCACCTTGATTAGTCTCACTTATTTACATAAATGAACTGTTGGGACTGGACTAGTATAGTTGGATGGATTGGCCTGTTGCAACGTGGTTTTAACGTTCGCCAGTGTTTATTTAATATTGCTTAATTATTACTACTGTTTTACTACTTTCAACTATTGTTATTTCTGAAATGCTATTTATGCAATTGAGCCTATATTCCTTCCTTGAGTATTTATCCTGCATCATACCTTCTCTTCCGGTATGACTTATGGAGTATGGTGGGAGTACTCAGTCTTGCTTAATTTTCCCCTTTCAGAGCCAGAGGTTGCAGAAGAAGAAAGTTTCGACGAGGTTTAGGCTTGCGTCCACCGTCAAGGTTGCCTGTGGTGCTTTGGAGTTCCGTCGCGGTGTTAGTTTCAGTTTAATCAGTCTTTTTCTTTTCCGCTGCATTTATGTAGTTCTTTTATATTGTTTCTAAGACGTGGATTTCTGTAATATCAATAATTGTCAATTTGTGTACGTCGGCTAATGCCTGGATGAGGAATTAATGCACAAATTAGTTGCGGAAATTCTGGTTTGAATTTCTAGGCGTGAAACCCATCGGCTGAATTCCCCAAGGTAAGCCCCGTTGGCTATAACTTCTTTTCTTGCTACAGATTGGTTTTCCTCTTCGTGATTCCCTTTTCTTTACTATAGCATCTTTCCAACCAAGTTGCAATTCCTAGTCTAGTCCATCCAAACCAATTTTTCTTGGGACCAATCCGCAACACAGACCCTACTGAGTTTATCAATGGCGAGACCAATAGGGTTCCCTTCAGGTTGACAAACCCTAGCTTAGCTCACTGGGATGGAACCTTCAAATCTTGGCCATCTACTGACAAAACTTGGCCGAATTGGTACAATAGAATATCGGCTAGCAAGCAGACCCATTGGGAAGAACATGGAATAGCACAATGCTTAGCTCTGACTATAGCCGATAAGACCAAGGATGAGCCCATGCTATCGGCTGCAAGTTACTTTTGATCCAACTCCCTGAACGCCTTCTTGTTTAATCAAGGACCAACGACACCAACTCTTCTAGACATAGTCATGATCACAGGCTTGGATATCACCTCATCGGCTAACCTAGTTAGCTTGAATACCCAGAACCAATTTTCTTTCAAAACTCAGACCATCCATGGCTAGAACGGATTTATCACTCAGAACATGGGAACTGGTCCAGTAACCCCTAAAGAACATGGGAACTGTTGATGTTGTTGGAGAAATTCTTGTTCTATGGTGCGAGTTGTGGCCCTAGTACCAATTGGCAACATGCGGCCGAAGCCCTAGTAGATAAGAAGCAACTTCCTTTGGGCAAGTATCTGTTAGGATATCTCTACCAGACCTTGAACTCTGCATCAGCTCGATTGCCAAAAATTCTACCATCGGCACTGGTGGCCCTTGGTGGCTCTTGCAAACCTGGCTCATCCTGCACACCCTCAAAGCTGCCAAGAGATCAACATTAACCGAAGCCGATTTCCCATCAACACAGCCGACCACAGATGATGATGGCAATGAGGTTACAACTAGCCGATGCATGTACTTTGGAGAGGCAGCATCTTCATATACTAGATCAAAGCTATCAGCCAATCTCTTCAGAAATTGGTTCAGCAACTTCTATGATGGATTTCCAAAGGATTCAAGAATTTGGTTTGCTTATGAACATTCTGAAGACTTCAAGCTCCCAGCCGATTTCAAATTTAATGAAATAAACTCTAAAAAATTGAAAAATCTAGAGAAGTTTTTACAACTGGCATATCCCCTTGCATACTCCCCATCGGCATCCATCAGGGCAGAAACGTTCATGTCTCATATGAGTTTTATCATCCCATGAGTGTCGCTAGACAACTAGGAATGGGTCAGCTACCAATCGGCTTGTACTTCATGGACAAGATCCAGACCAGAGGGGAAATCACCTCGGCCCTCATGATGGACAGGCTGCTGAATATTCCAGGACCTTCACTAGGCAGTATTGATAACGTTGAGCTAGCCCTAATAAGAACTACAACTTTTAACAGATGGTTGACAGAATGGAAGAAGCATCTTTTCCATCAATCAACTTCAATGTATTTGACTACTATTTACCCAGAGTTGATTCCACAAGTAAGCGTTCTTCCTTTTATTAGATTCTTCATTGTCAGCTAACATCTTTCAATATTTGACCACTTCTTTTTCCTTGTTTTGCAGACTACAGACTCCTCACCTCCTCATGCCACTCAAAGTGGAGAAGTTATCTGTTATGCTACAGACATTCTCCCAAATGGTGGTGGATTAGCTCCTTCGATAATCGGCTATAATGCCCCCAAGACAACTTCCTTACTTCATGGCCAAACTCGCAAACCAATACCTTCTGAAGCTGGTAGAAGGAAAAGAGTCACACAGTTGGCTGTTGAACCATCGGCAACGAAGAAAAATACTTCAAAGAGACAAAAAACTACTGCAGCCGATGATCTGCCAACTCTGGATCCAGATGTAGAAGCGTTTTTAGATCAGGAAGCAATGGAAGAAGCCATCGATGATGCTGTTGCTGATGTAAGCCCTACAAAAAAACCATGCAAACACGACCGGTAGATGTACCAGGCCCCTCAAAAGTCTCCACAACGCCAAACTCGTCTCCCTCCGGTATGTATTTTTCTGGAGTTTAATTCCTTTAAATATTCCTATTCCAATTATAGCTAAACTCTTTTACTTGCTGAAAAAGAAACTTGCTACCAAGAAGAAACCAGCACCACCTCCATCGGTAACTCTGAACTCAATCAACCGATGTTGAACCAAACCTGTCTTTCTTTTTTTATTAAGCCTCCTCGCTCTCCAACACCTACCCACCATGAATCCAGCGAACACACTCCATCGGCTATGGGCAGCCACCATGTTATAGAAAAAGAATCAGCTCCTATCATCCATGTAAGTACTTCTTCTAAAATTCCATATTGGTTGTTCTGAGCTTTCCAACACTCACAATCTCAACATTCTCTTTTTTAGGTTTTAGCCGACATGTTCTCTTTTGACATAAGGCAGTTCATGGATGAAGAAGAAGAAACTACAAGCAAAGCCCTTGCTCCACTTGCCGACAATCTGAAGTCTACACTGTTAGATATTGCACATCAGCTAGAGAGCTCTTTGGATGCCTTGGTTGTTGATTGTGGGACGATCAGAGCAAGATTCCTTGAAATCCAAGACCAAATCCCAGAAGACCTGGCCGATATCATCTCTCCAGCTATATTTCTGGAGAAGTCAAGGCAAAGAATTGCCGATCGGCGAGAAAGAAAAGATCTTGAAGCCACAATTTAAGCTAATCGGCTATCAATCAACGAAGACAAGGCTAAACTTGATGAGATGATCGCTGGGCCAAACTCCACTCAAGCCAACATTGATCGGCTAAAAAGTCGCAAGGCAGAGCTACTAGCCGAGTTAGAGAAATGCAACGCCGAATTAGCATCGAGAGAACAAAAGCTTGCTTGATTTCCCCGGGGCCATCGAAGAGCAAAGATCCAAGTTAAAGACATCGTTAAACATTTGTCGAGATCTAACCAAGTCTCGAAGATGATCCCGAGGAACAGATGCAATTGATGCCCAAGCCATTGATGAAGTAGAACAAGTTACGCAAAGGGCTGTAACATCCTGAAAATCGGAGAACCGAAATCGGAACGTAAAAATCGGAACTTTCAAAAACCTTGGTTGGTTGCTTCTTCTCGGGTTTGGTTCTTCTTATTTGCCAGCTCAGTTGCATAAATTTAGTCGTGGTCAATTCCCTTTTCGGCGTATTTGGATGATTCGGAGTTGTCAAAACGGAGGTGCGAAAGCCGCATCGGGGTTTTAAAAGGGAAATCGAGAAAGGCGCGGATTTATGAAAACACGTTTTGGGAAATATAAAACAGAATTTTGATTGGGAGTAGATAAATTAAGACACAAAATAAATAATAAAGTTCTCGGGAGTCGCACTCGAAGTCGGAAAAGTTTTGGAAAAATATAAGAGGATATTGAAATTGGAAAGAAAAAAAAGGATTTTAAAAAAATAAATAAATATGAAAAATATTATGGAAAAATAAAAGTCAAGAAAAAGTTTAAAATATAATGTTAAAAATTATTTTTGGAATATTAGGATTTATTTTGGAATTTTTAGAAGGAAAGAAAATAGAAAATGGGAAATTAAAAAAGAAATCGGGAAAATCAAAAGTGCACTATTCATGTTGCGCCGGTGTTCGACGCCGTACGCCCGCCCGCGCGCGCGCAGCCACGCCCGCCGCGCCGCCTCGCCGCGCGGCAGCCCCTACACCGCGCGTGCCACGCGCGCGCGCCTTCCGCCGCGCGCCGCGCCGCGCCGCGCCCGCGCCGCCACGCGCTCACGCGCTCGCATGCCGTACCGGTCCCGCGCCGCGCACCGCGTGCTCGCCGCCACGCGGCCGAGCCACGCCCGACCCCCACGCCGCGCGCGCACGCCGCGCCGGGACCCCGCCGTCCGCCCGCCGCGCGTGCCGCCCCGCGCGCCGCGCCGCGCGCTGCGCCGCCGCGTTGCGCCGCGTGCCGGCCCTCCCCGTGCGCCGCCGCGTGTCTCCGCCCCGCGCCGCGCGAGCCGGCCCCTCCTCCTTCCACCCGCGCCGCACCGAGCCTCCCCTTAGCCGCGCCTCTAAAGGGGCGGCGCCCGCCGAATTTGCCGCACGACCGCCGCTCTTCTCGCCGTTCCCGGCGCCGCCGCCGAGGGCCGCCGCAATCCACGCGCCGCGGTGCGCAAAGCATCCCCGTGCCCCGTTGCTCCTCCCAGAGCCCGCCGTCGCCGGTAAGTCCCTTGCGCCGCCCTTTTGTCGCTCTGCCGCCGTCTCTGTTTCGGCCGGTCACCGGTCGAGCGGTTGGCGGCAAATGAACATCTGCGACCAATGAAAAAGAAAAAAAAAAAAAAAAAAGAAGAAGAAAATAAGGAAAAATTTGGAAAAAATTGTGGAAAATTTGGAAAATATTTTGGGGATAACTTGAGTAAAATTTTGGGCAAAAATAAATTATTTTCTCGCATATTTTCTCGGTGCAAAGTTTGACAAATCGGGATCGGACGTTTTCGGGATTCCGTTTCGCGTTGTTTTTAAATCCGGCTCCGATTAATTCTTTCTCGTCATTTAAATAGGCTTCTCTTTTGTGCTCAAACCCTCAAACCTCGAGCACGAATTTTCTCCGGATATCTTCAAATTTAATTTCCCAAATTATTACGATCGCCGTCTTTGCGAAAACCCTAGGTCATCAACTCGATTCCAAAACACGGATTTTCCTAGCGACCCTTGTTCTAACTCGAGTAGAATTTTTGGCAAAACTTTTGGAGTTGTTTTCATGGCTTTTATGGTTCTTTTCGATCTCTCGGTATTTTATTGAATTCTAATTGAATTCAATTGATCTTTCGCACGTACGGGTAGCTTTGAAGAAACCGGCATCGACCCGCGAAGATACCACCCCTCAAGTGTGCGAGCAAGGCAAGTCATCACACTCTTTGAACATATTGATCCTACTTTGTGAAATGCTTTGTTGATTTCAAATTACAAATTGCACGCTTTACCCACGTACCTATGCTTGATATACCCCGCTTTGATATTGATCACCATTAGAATTTATTCTTTGTAACCTTCGATGTGATATGACCGGAGAATAACTTCGGTACAAATGCTTAGCCACTGCTACACTAGATCCATGCATACTCATGATTTTCGCAAGAAAACTTTGTGCTCGGCAACTACCTTAGGGAGGTAGTTGAATTACGGCTTGTGGAGACATGAGCGCCACATGGCCACGAGAATGTTGAACTAGGCTTGTTGAAAATTGAAAATGTTATACAAATGTTTTAGGCTGGGCGGCTGGATGATTTGGGTGGATTCCGGAAAAGGCAAGTGCCGACCACGGTCAATGGGACCGAGCCATGAGATAGCCGGGAACGAGCCGTACAACCGTACTTCTCGAATGGGTATAGACCTAGCGACTAGATAGCCGAGCGGAGGCGGTATCCTTGCATAGATGGTTCTCTATGATGTGGTTACGGGATGAGAACGAGGCTGCGGCCTTTGTTGTGAATGGTGGAATTAAACCGATACTAAATAAACTTAAAGATTGAAGAAAGTTTCCCTTACCCCGGGTGCGCCAGAACTCCTCTCACTGCTAGAAAAGGACGGCTAGAGTGCATGAGGGCTTAAGTTCATGGAGCGGGTACTGCCAAAGCAAGGTTATCAAAAGGCTTTGCCGTGACCGTCTCATGTGTTGAGGCGTAGGCTCATTTGTTGGGGTTGCGGAGTACGGGTAAAGTGTACATCCACTGCGGTGTGAGTAAATCAATCTATTCGAATAGCCGTGCTCGCGGATATTGAGCATCGTGACAAGACTTTCGCTTGGCTAGACTTTAAACTTAAAATTGGGATGGGTATGCATGATGATTTCATTGCTGGTGGATCAACTTCTCGAGAAGCGAGAAGGGGTAGATTCCCAGAAAATCATGACGAACCGGAGGCGGGAAGCCATCCTTGGAATCACGATGGATGGTAGACAGAACCGTCACCGGATTAATGAACTGTGAAATTAAAGCTTGATTGGCTAGTCGATAGGCTTGTGAAAAGAATTGTGAAAAGCGGCTTTATGCAAAAGAACCCAGCCATGTTCTTTGAATAACCCTACCATATGCATCAATTCGTGTTGGCTTGCTGAGTACGGTTGGTACTCACCCTTGCTATATGCACAAACCTCCAGCTGATGGAAATGAAGAGCCGGAAGACCCATACGCGTATTACTAGGAGGGTGAAGGAACTGACGGCGCATACTAGATCTTAGCTCCGGTCGTTGCACGTGGCAAATGACAAGCCGCGCCTCTATTCCGGCCGTATCTAAATTCTGTTTTTGTGTTGTATTCGGACCATAAGGTCCTGTGGGTTGAACATTGCCTTCGGGCCTATTGATGTAATAATGTTGATGTAAGACTATTCGTGCATGTGCACTGATTATCGATCTTGTATTCGTGGGTACCAACTACTCGATCCGGGAAATGGTACTATGAACACGAAAGATTCCCGTCTCAAAAACGGGGGTCCACAGAGCTGGTATCGAGCCATGCGACCGTAGGCTAAGACCAAATGGCGCCCTACCCTAACTAGTTGGCTAAAGGGAAATATCCCTACATAGGATCAGTTTTAAACTATTATTTCCGAAAATGCAAATATACCTTTTCTACATCTGTATTTCCTTTTACCAAATGATTATAATAGCTCTCTCCCTCTAACCCTAAGTTGCCTACAAAAGCGGATGTCGAACCACGACGGAGCACGGAGGTCACTATCCCACGAGACGAGGGGTTTGTGGCACGGCTTCGATCCTGTTGTGGTGTTTGAGGTACCGGAACCACCCACCTACCACACCAAAAGGCATGGCTCCGAAGTATATCCAGCTGGGAGGCAGCCGTATCCATAGAAGCCCGCATGGGAAATGAAACATCTTTCTGCTTCCACACCCGCTACCAGGGACTTAGCGAAGCGACCATTCAAGATGCGGCCCGCGAAGCATTTCTTCGCCTTAATGCGATACATCGTGCCGAACTCACGGTGACGAGTTCGTGCATCATCCCTATCGTGAAGAGGGCAACCCGATGCACCGTGGAGGCCACCCCCTGTGCTACAACCCGATGGTCACACGTCTATCACGTTGGGTGGAGACGGCGAGATGGCATTACGAGGAGGCCTTGCTTGAGATCAACGACCAGCGATCACGCCTCAATGATCCGGTCGAGAGCCACCAAGGCTGTGGGGATCAGATAAGCATGCTGCAAACTCAGCTGCAAGCCAATGGTGCCCAATATGAGCAACTCTCGAACCGCTCATGGCCGTGGGGAAGCTGCAGTAGAGCTGGAGGAGCAACTCGGGAAGAGCAAGCGGCAAGTCAACCAGTGGAGGAGCAGTGCGCACTCGCTCTGTCTGCTGCTGCGGTACTTCCGAGGTTGTACCAACACCTCCTGCTCCTGTGCCCGACCACTATTACCTTATGACTCCAGCATGCTTGGATACCTTTCAAGCCATGATGGAGCAAGCTTTTATGTTGAGCATAGAGCCTGCGTCGTACCTGGTAGACCCCGCTGCTGCCACGTCCATGGGACCCACCTCGAGCTCCGTAGCGGTACCATCCGAGCTGGATCGGGAGAGGAGAACCCCATCCGGATCCACACCGACTCGGAATCGAGGCGGAACCCATGGAGGTCAAATGGGAGTCCAGCGACACCGACCCAATGGAGGAGGAAGCTCCCACTCGTCGCGACTCACACTGGAGGCCCTCTCACCCGCCGGACCGCTCGCAAGAGTACGCGGCCACCGAGCCGGAAGGTTCGGCATGACTCAGAGCCACCACCTCCGAGCCATGGGGACTCCGGTTTGCTTCGCGGCGGACCACCCACTTCCGCGCTGGCTCCTGCGGATGGTTGGACGACTAGGAGGGAGGACCACCCCAGCTTGATCTCATTCTGGACAACTCGGCAGCACGGGCCACACTCTATTCCCCCTTAATTAGTTAATGCAGTTAGACGATGTAGTTGTTGTTGTTATCATGGCATGAAGGGTGCGTGTACAGTCAGTGTACCCTTTATGTAATATGATGGACTGAGCATCGCTTTACGGTATCTTAATTCGTGAGCTTACTACAATTTTACCATGCTTGTTGATTGAAGATCATTTGAAAACAACTTGAAGAAAAATCCCATAGGAACCATGACCTAAACTGGTCCGAACTCGAATTCATCTATCTTCTTCGGATGGCACATCGCCGCGAGCCGCGGCAACCAACGAGAACCCGCCAGAACCCTACCCCTCCACTCTGGCGGAGGTTATGGCCTTGCAGACCCAGCTACTCCAAGCAATTGCTAACAACCAGGGAAGTCGAGGAGGATCGAGTCTAGGAGAGTTCATGAGAGCTAAGCCACCAACCTTCTCCACGGCGGAAGAACCCATGGATGCTTGAAGGCGGGTGAGGGTGATCGAGAAAAGCTAACTCTCATCCGAGTTCGAGAAGGCGATAGAGTCGTCTTCGCCACTAACCGCTAGAGGGTCCCGCAAGTGGCGGTGGGACACCTACAAGGAAACGCGAGCTGAAGACGGGAGAACCGACATGGGAAGAATTCACGGCTGCGTTCGTGAGAATTTCGTGCTTGGCGCGGTTATGAGGATGAAGAAAACGAGTTCCGCGGGCTACGTCAAGGAAACACCTCGGTACAAGAGTATCGAACAAGTTTACCCAGCTTGCCCGTTACGCCACAAGTGACTGGCGGACGAGGAAGAAAAGATGGATAAATTCATTGAGGGACTAAATGACGAGTGAGAGGACCAATGATCGGGCGGGACCACACCGGTTTCCAAAGCCTCATCAACAAGGTCGTTCGGCTTGAACACGACCAAAAGATGGTAGAAAATAACCACAAGAGGAGGCTCGCTATGGCTCGCCCATTTCGGGAACGCCACAACGCCCCAAGGGAGCCACCCCGTGCGGATGGAAGCCAAACGTTCCGGCAGGTCGTTCCCCGCTTCCGACCATGTCAACGAGGCGGCTACACCTCGGCTTCGTACACCCACACCAACCCTAGCCGCTCCGGAAGAAGGAATGTGAGCGCTTCAATTGTGGAGAATTCGGGCACTACTCCAATAGCTGCCCAAAACCACGCAACACCCCTGTGCGCACGGCGCCAATGCAACGCCCGTCAGGAACCCCACCTGCGCGGCGGGCGAGGTTTGTTCGGGACCCCGCTACCCAACGAGGCTGCCACCGGGTTTCGACGTGGCCGGGTGAATCATGTGCGGGCTGAAGAAGCTCGGGAGGACCGGAGCGTATTGATGGGTATATTCTCTATCAACTCTACACCGGTTAAAGTTTTATTCGATTCGGAGCCTCGCATTCAATCATATCTTCCCAAGTAAGCAAACAACACCACCTACACCAAGTAGCACTTAAGAGGCCTATGTTGGTACACTCACTGGGGAGACATAACCGTACCCCATGCTTGCATCAATGTGCCCATACGGATTAGGGACGTGGTGTTTCTCTCAAACTTTATGGTGCTATCACCCCAAACCATTGATGTCATACTCGAAATGGATTGGTTGACCAAGAATAATGGAATTATAGACTGCAGTCGAAGGGAAGTCACGGTATCCACCCCATGGGGATCACCGATGAGCATAACGATGGATCAAAATCCGAAGCTATGCGAACAAGCTGCGGGAGTGTTCACCATGCTACCTCTAGGCGGAATGCCAGTAGTACAAGAATACCCGGACGTGTTTCCCGAGGAATTGCCCGGAATGCCCCCGGATCGCGACATAGAATTTATCATTGACCTAATGCCTGGCACTGCCCCCATATCCAAGAGGCCTTATCGAATGCCGGCCAACGAGTTAGAGGAACTCAAGAAGCAAATAAGAGAACTACAAGAGAAGGGATTCGTACGCCCCAGTTCTTCTCCCTGGGGAGCCCCAGTACTCTTCGTCAAGAAGAAGGATGGGAGTATGAGGATGTGTGTGGACTACCGATCGTTGAACGAAGTGACTATCAAAAACAAGTACCCACTACCTCGAATCGATGACCTATTCGATCAACTTAAGGGTGCGCAGGTGTTCTCAAAAATTGATCTTCGGTCAGGATATCATCAGTTGAAGATTAGAGCTGGAGATATTCCTAAGACGGCGTTCTCTACACGTTACGGCTTATACGAGTTCTACAGTGATGTCCTTTGGATTGACCAATGCCTCGGCATATTTTATGAACTGATGAACAAGGTATTCATGGAGTACTGGACAAATTCGTAGTGGTATTCATCGACGATATACTTATCTACTCCAAGAACGATGAGGAACACGCGGAGCATCTACGGTGGTACTAGAAAAACTACGGCGCACCAGCTGTATGCAAAGTTCAGCAAATGCGAGTTCGGCTCAAGGAAGTTGCTTTTCTTGGCCACGCGGTTTCTGCGGAGGAGTAGCGATGAGACCCCGCCAAGGTCGAAGCTGTCATGGAATGGAAGGCACCCAAGTCGGTGACGGAAGTTCGGAGTTTCTTGGGCTTGGCCGGGTATTATCGATGGTTTATCGAAGGGTTTTCCACTGTAGCCCGACCTATGACTCAACTTCTGAAGAAGGAAAAGAAGTTTGAGTGGAACGAGAAGTGTCAAAAAGCCTTCGACCAACTAAAAGAAAAGTTAACCACCGCCCCAATCTTAACCTTACGACAACGGAAGGATTTCGTGATGTCTTGTGATGCATCTCGGCAAGGATTAGGAGGCGTGTTAATGTAGGATGGGAAGGTCGTAGCATATGCCTCGCGCAGTTACGACCCCACGAGGAGAATTATCCACACACGACACTGGAATTAGCCGCGGTTGTTCACGCATTGAAGATGCGGAGACGATCGATCGGGAACCACGTGATGTGTATACCGATCACAAGAGCTTAAAATATTTCTTTACTCAGCTGATCTCAACCTACGACGGGCGATGGTTGGAGTTGATCAAGGATTACGATCTAGGAATCCATTACCATCCCGGCATGGCAAATGTAGTGGCCGATGCGCGAGCCGCAAAGCCCAATGCAACCACATGGGATTGGGAGGTATGGCCACGAGCTCCAAGAAGAAATGGCCGGACTTAATCCACGATTCCTCGCGGAGAAGTGCACTCACTTGGAAATCCAACCCCTTCGAGGACTCAAATAGAAGAAGCCCAAAAAGGGAATGAGGAAACCCAGGAAATCAAGGAACGCATGGCGCTGGACGCGCTAAGGAGTTTTCGTAGATGACAAGGGAATCTGTGGTACAAGAAAAGAATCGCACTGCTGGAACAAGGTGGTTTGCGAGGATTGATCTTAAAAGAAGCCCACGAATCGGCATATTCGTTACACCCGGAAGCACGAAAATGTACCAGGATTTGAAAGGAGAATACTGGTGGCCCAATATGAAGAGAGACATAGCCGAATACGTGGCCGTGTGCGATGTGTGCCAAAGGGTGAAAGGCGAGCATCAACGACCGGCGAGCTTGCTGCGCCGCTCAAGATTCCTGAATGGAAATGGGACGAGATAGGAATGGATTTCATAGTAGGACTACCCAAAACTACGACTGGTTACGATTCCATTTGGGTAATAGTGGATAGGCTCACTAAGACTGCCAGATTTATTCCCGTAAAACTAACTACAACGGTGCCAAGCTAGCGGAACTATACATGAGTAGGATTGTAGGTCTTCACGGTGTACCAAAGAGGATTATATCGGATCGTGGTACCCAATTCACGTCTCATTTTTGGAGCAAAGTCCATGAGGCACTCGCGGTCACCTCGCCTTGACCGCTTACCACCCACGGGCGCGGACGGGCGAGAGGACGAACCAAGTGCTAGAAGATATGCTGAGAGCCTGTGCGTTGGATTGGGAGAAATGTTTGCCGTACGCCGAGTTCTCCTACAACAATAGCTATCAAGCCAGTCTGAAGATGTCGCCAAACGAAGCTCTATTTGGTCGCCGATGCCGAACCCATTAATGTGGTCAGAAACCGGTGAACGAACCGTACTCGGGCTGACATAATCAAAGAGGCCGAGGAAAAGTTCGCCGATTCGGGACCGATTACAAACGGCTCAATCACGACAAAAGAGCTACGCGGACACCCGCCGAAGAGAACTAGAATGTAAAGAAGGTGACTACGTGTATCTAAAGGTCTCACCACTACGGGAACTCGGAGGTTCAAAGTCAAAGGGAAACTCGCACCAAGATACGTGGGCCCATTCTTGGTAAGCGCTAGGAGAGGAGAAGTGGCTTACCAATTGGAACTGCCCGAGAACCTCTCTGATGTCCACCCAGTATTTCACGTGTCGCAGCTGAAGAAATGTTTGCGGGTACCGAAGAGCAAGCTCCTTTAGAAACCATCCATGTACACGGTGATCTTACTTACCCAACATCCAATCAAGATCTTGGACGAGGCGAGAGAAGAAGACACGAACCAAGTCATGGCGCATGTACAAAGTACAATGGAGCAATCACACGAAGAAGAGGCTACCTGGGAGAGTGAAGAATTCCCGAGGACAGAGTACCCACACCTACTCAGCACCGGTAAGAAATCTCGGGGACGAGATTTATTGTTAGGGGGCTAGGTTTGTAACATCCTGAAAATCGGAGAACCGAAATCGGAACGTAAAAATCGGAACTTTCAAAAACCTTGGTTGGTTGCTTCTTCTCGGGTTGTTGCTTCTTATTTGCCGGCTCGTGCATAAATTTAGTCGTGGTCAATTCCCTTTTCGGCGTATTTGGATGATTCGTAGTTGTCAAAACGGAGGTGCGAAAGCCGCATCGGGGTTTTAAGAAGGGAAATCGAGAAAGGCGCGGATTTATGAAAACGCGTTTTGGGAAATATCAAACAGAATTTTGATTGGGAGTAGATAAATTAAGACACAAAATAAATAATAAAGTTCTCGGGAGTCGCACTCGAAGTCCGAAAAGTTTTGGAAAATATAGGAGAGGATATTGAAATTGGAAAGAAAAAAGGATTTTAAAAAATAAATAAATATGAAAAATATTATGGAAAAGTAAAAGTCAAGAAAAAGTTTAAAATATAATGCTAAAAATTATTTTTGGAATATTAGGATTTATTTTGAAATTTTTAGAAGGAAAGAAAATAGAAAATGGGAAATTAAAATAGAAATCGGGAAAATAAAAAGTGCACTATTCATGTTGCGCCAGGTGTTCGATGCCGTACGGCCGCCGCGCGCGCACGCCACGCCGCGCGCGCTGCAGCGCGCGCGGCCCTACACCGCGCGCGCCCGCCGCGCGACCCGCGCGCCGCCCGCCCGCCAGCGCCGCCCGCCGCGCGTTGCGCGCTGCGCCACGCGCCGCCGCCCGTGCCCGGCCCCGCCCGCGCGCGCGCTGCGCCACGCTCTCGCCGCCGTACGGTCCGCTCGCGCACCGCACGCGCGCGCCGCGCACGCGGCGAGCCATGCCGGACCCCCACGCCGCGTCGGACCCGCGCCGTCCGTGCCCGCCCGCGCGCGCCGGCCCGCCGCGCGCCGCGCGCTTGCGCCGCCGCGTTGCGCCCGCCGTGCCCGGCCCTCCCCGTGCGCCGCCGCGTGTCTCCGCCCGCGCGCCGCGCCGAGCCGGCCCCTCCTCCTTCCACCCTACGCCCGCACCGAGCCTCCCCTTGGCCGCGCCTATAAAGGCGCGCCCGCCGATTTGCCGCACCACCGCCGCTCTTCTCGCCGTTCCCGAGCGCCGTCGCGAGGCCGCCGCCGCAATCCATGGGCCGCAGTGCAAAGCATCCCCGTGCCCCCTTGCTCCTCCCGAGCCCGCCGTCGCCGGTAAGTCCCTTGCGCCGCCCTTTTGTCGCGCTGCCGCCGCCTCTGTTTCGGCCGGTCACCGGTCGAACGGTTGGCGGCAAATGAACTTGACCAATGAAAAAGAAAAAAAAGAAAAAAAAGAAGAAGAAAATAAGGAAAAATTTGGAAAAAATTGTGGAAAATTTGGAAAATATTTTGGGGATAACTTGAGTAAAATTTTGGGCAAAAATAAATTATTTTCTCGCATATTTTCTCAGTGCAAAGTTTGAAAAATCGGGATCGGGCGTTTTCAGGATTCCGTTTCGCGTTGTTTTTAAATCCGGGCTCCGATTAATTCTTTCTCGCCATTTAAATAGGCTTCTCTTTTGTGCTCAAACCCTCAAACCTCGAGCACGAATTTTCTCCGTGATATCTTCAAATTTAATTTCCCAAATTATTACGATCGCCATCTTTGCGAAAACCCTAGGTCATCAACTCGATTCCAAAACACGGATTTTCCTAGCGACCCTTGTTCTAACTCGAGTAGAATTTTTGGCAAAACTTTTGGAGTTGTTTTCATGGCTTTTATGGTTCTTTTCGATCTCTCGGTATTTTATTGAATTCTAATTGAATTCAATTGATCTTTCGCACGTACGGGTAGCACTTTGAAGAAACCGGCATCGACCCGCAAGATACCACCCCTCAAGTGTGCGAGCAAGGCAAGTCATCACACTCTTTGAACATATTGATCCTACTTTGTGAAATGTGTTGATTTCAAATTACAAATTGCACGCTTTACCCAACAGTACCTATGCTTGATATACCCCGCTTTGATATTGATCACCATTAGAATTTATTCTTTGTAACCTTCGATGTGATATGACCGGAGAATAACCGGTACAAATGCTTAGCCCCTTACACTAGATCCCTGCATACTCATGATTTTCGCAAGAAAACTTTGTGCTCGGGCAGCTACCTTAGGGAGGTAGCTGAATTACGGCTGTGGAGACATGAGCGCCACATGGCCACGAGAATGTTGAACTAGGCTTGTTGAAAATTGAAAATGTTATACAAATGTTTTAGGCTGGGCGGCTGGATGATTTGGGTGGATTCCGGAAAAGGCAAGTGCCGACCACTGGTCAATTAAGGACCGAGCCATGAGATAGCCGGGGAACGAGCCGGTACAACCGTACTTCTCGAATGGGTATAGACCTAGCTGACTAGATAGCCGAGCGGAGGCGGTATCCTTGCATAGATGGTTCTCTATGATGTGGTTACGGGATGAGAACGAGGCTGCGGCCTTTGTTGTGAATGGTGGAATTAAACCGATACTAAATAAACTTAAAGATTGAAGAAAGTTTCCCTTACCCGGTGCGCCGAACTCCTCTCACGCTAGAAAAGGACGGCTAGAGTGCATGAGGGCTTAAGTTCATGGAGCGGGTGCGCCAAAGCAAGGTTATCAAAGGGCTTTGCCGTGACCGTCTCATGTGTTGAGGCGTAGGCTCATTTGTTGGGCTGTTGCGGAGTACGGGTAAAGTGTACATCCACTGCAGTGTGAGTAAATCAATCTATTCGAATAGCCGTGCTCGCAGATATTGAGCATCGTGACAAGACTTTCGCTTGGCTAAACTTTAAACTTAAAACTTTGGGATGGGTATGCATGATGATTTCATTCGTGGTGGATCAACTTCTCGAGAAGCGAGAAGGGGTAGATCCCAGAAAATCATGACGAACCGGAGGCGGGAAGCCATCCTTGGAATCACGATGGATGGTAGACAGAACCGTCACCGGATTAATGAACTGTGAAATTAAAGCTTGATTGGCTAGTCGATAGGCTTGTGAAAAGAATTGTGAAAACTGGCTTTATGCAAAAGAACCCCAGCCATGTTCTTTGAATAACCCTATCATATGCATCCATTCTGTGTTGGCTTGCTGAGTACGGTTGGTACTCACCCTTGCTATACGCACAAACCTCCATGATGGAAATGAAGAGCCGGAAGACCCATATGCGTATTACGGAGGGTGAAGGAGCGACGGCGCATACTAGATCTTAGCTCCGGTCGTTGCTGTGGCAAATGACAAGCGCCCTCTATTCCGCGCCATATCTAAATTCTTTTTGTGTTGTATTCGGACCATAAGGTCCTGTGGGTTGAACATTGCCTTCGGGCCTATTGATGTAATAATGTTGATGTAAGACTATTCGTGCATGTGCACCTGATTATCCAGTACTGTATTCGTGGGTACCAACTACTCGATCCAGGGAAATGGTACTATGAACACGAAAGATTCCCGTCTCAAAAACGGGGGTCCACAAGGGCTATATCGGCTATCAACATGATTGTATCTGGATGAAACGACTCTGTAATAGGGGCTTGAAACGTTTGTGAGCTTCTTTGAAATTCTGTGATATTTCTGTGAATTTTCTTTTTGAAGTCCACATATTTTGTATGCATGTATGCCCCCCTAATTTTACAATGCCAAACAAACATTGATAAAATTATAGCTTGACTAAGGGCGATATCACAAATACCGGCCATCACACATCGGCATAACAAAACCGATTATGATAAGTTAAAAAGACTAAGGACGATATAACTTATATCGACCATCTAAAGGTGATGTTAACACATCGGCTACCATGTATTGTCATAACATAGCCGAATCACGAATTGATCCAAACACTTGGATAATATTTCTTCAAATATTTGCATTGAGAGCTCTTCCAAAAACTTCTCCATCAAGCCCTTGCAACATATAAGCTCCCTTAGAAACAGACTTGTAGATCCGAAAAGGCCCTTCCCAATTCGGTGACCACTTGTCGAATTTATTATCACGAGTTTCAATCGACAGAATCAATTTTCAAACCAACTCGCCCTCTGAAAAAGATTTTGGCACAACCTTTCTTATTATAATGACAAGCAATTCTCTCCTTATCTCTTGTTACTTTCTCCAAAGCACGCATCCTATATTGAACCAATTCTTTCGATTCATCTACCATGAGATTATGATAATAATCGGTTGTCAACTCATCTTTTAAATCAATCCTCCTTGAGCCGATGACACTTTCCAATGGTAACACAGCTTCATGCCCATAAACTAGCTTGTAAGGAGGAACTTGGATCAATCCATGATAAGCCATCCGATAAGACCACAATGCTTCAGCCAATCGGCTATGCCATTGCTTCGAAAATTCAGAAATCTTTCTCTTAATCAACTAAATAAAACTCTTGTTAGATGCTTCCACACTGCCCATTGGCTTGTGCATAATATGATGAAGAATTCAACAACTTAATCTCCATGCTTTACGCAAATTGGACAAACTCATCGATACAAAGAAAGATCCCTTATCGGTTGTGATAGTCGACGAACACCAAATTGGTATATAATATGCTCTTTAACAAACTGGATTGCATCCCCAGAATCAACCTTCTTTAATGGTATTGCCTCCACCCACTTCGTGAGGTTGCCACCAATATAAACTTATGTCCTTTGCTTGAAGACGGATTGATCTGGCCGTTCATATCAATTCCCCGACGTATGAACAACCATGGCTTGATTATAGGATTCATAGCCGATGCTTCTGCTCTTTGAATTGCTCCAAACTCCTGGCAATCTTGACAACCTTTATAATATCTGAAACAATCTTCTAACATTGTCGGCCAAAAATACCCGGCTCGCCGCAGCAACCACTTCATCTTGTAATCCGATTGATGAGGACCACATATACCTTCATGTACTTCTCCCATCACAACCTTTGCTTGATCGGCACTCAAACACTTTAGCGACACCCCATCAATCGTCCGATTATATAGCTTATCATCCAACAAGACATATCTCAAAGCTTTTTATCGCAATCTTCTTGAAACCGACAGGGAAGGATTCTTCAAATAATTAAATACATCATACCTCCAATCATCGGCTACAATCGTAGCGATTTCTACCTCAACATCTTTCACCATCGGATTGTATCCCGATGCCCCCTAAGCCAAATCATTAGCTTCAATGTTCTCCTCTCGAGGAATATACCTCAAATTCACCAACCAAACATTATCCATCAATTCTCGGCACTTCTCATTGTAGATCATCAATGTATCATTCTGCACTCATATTCCCCAGCTAACTGGTTGATGACCAACAAAGAATCACTAATGATTTCAACAGCATCGGCTTCAACTTCCTTTAAGAGTTGTAATCCCTTGAGAACTGCCTCATATTCAGCTTGATTATTGATGGTATAAGGTTTAATAGTATAAGCAAATTTAAAACTTGCCTCCCTAGGTGATATTATGACCAAGCCGATACCACAACCATAAGTACAAACTGATCCATCAAACGTCAATGTCCAAGGCACTATGTCAACTAAGCCGATCGAGTCATCACGATGTTCGACAATAAAATCGGCTATGGCATGCCCCTTAACTGCTTTAGGTTATTTATATCTGAGATCAAATTCCGTTAAGGCATAGATCCACTTTCCAACTCTGCATTTCAACACCAAAGTTGATAGCATGTACTTAACGACATCGGCTTTGCAAATTATGGTGCATTCATTTGATAACAAATAATGCCTCAATTTTGTGTAAGACAAATACAAACACAAGCACAATTTCACTACTAGAGAATACCTTATGTCTGCATCCAGAAGCCTTCTGCTTAAATAAAAGATTGCTCTCTCCTTGCCCTCAAATTCCTGGATCTCCAACTGGCTGTATATCACAATCAAACACTTTTAGATAATCTCTGTCCCAAACTTTTCCAGACAAGCAATCAATTCTATCCATCTCCCAAATAGTTAAATAGGCATTAGCAACATTGAGTGACCTATCGACTGGCACGATTTCTATCTTGTCACCTTGCCATTGGATCAAACTCTGATGCATGGTCGAAGGAATACAATAATTTGCATGAATACAATCCCTTCCAAGCAATAGACTATATGAACCCTTCCCATCGATAACAAAAAACATGATAGGGACAGTGTTGCTGCCGGTTGTCAACTCCACATTTACCACTCCTTTGGTCTCTGAAGGATTGCCACCAAAATCTTTAAGAACCATGTTAGTCTTGATGAGATCATATGAATTCTTGCCCAACTTGCTGAATGTAGCATACGACATCAAATTCATAGCAGCTCCACCATCAATCAATATTTTAGACATTGGCTTGCCATTGACAAATCCCTTGACATACCATGGCTTGAGGTGCCGATACCCTGTTCCTTCTGGCTTCTCAAAAATAGCTTGTTCTGGCGATAAAATCAACTTGGCTAAAGATTCTTCCATGGCATCTGCGTCAGTTTGGTTAGCCTCATACTCTGCTGGTAGTACAAAAACTATATTAACCGATGCAGAAGCAACAACCTTCCCTTTAGCTAGCCTTTTTGCCTTATCGGCTTTAACTTCATCGGCTGAAAGCACCTTACTGTTTACACGCCACTATCGCATTTTCCTTTTTAGCCGATGATTGATCTCCTCTTGAACCTCTTGGAAACGCTCCATGTTACTCATCCTTTGAACCCTCCTCTTTTTGGTTCTTAGTGAAAATACCAGAAGGATACCATTGTGGGTTCCTAGTTTCATCTTCATCGTCATCAAAATCCTCCTGTGAAAGTTCCTGACGAATTGGCTCAATCTCCGACGAACAGGCAATTTCCTCCGTATTAGCCGATTTTCCCTAGGATAAGACCGGCTTGAATCTCCAGCATAACCCTTATCATAGTTGCTGCATCCTAGGCAATCTTGTATTGACGGCAGTCTCATCCCTTCATTCCAGCAAAACCTGAAGAATTCACAACTCCAATGGGGATCAAAACCGTCATCTTCCTCATAGTATCTCTCTTCCTGCTTGTCATACTTCCTCTGGTATTTATTGACGATTCTGACAGAGTTAAGATGTTTGGACCGATAGTCTTTTCTATCGGCTACCCTCCCACTCGTATGAACCATGTTAACAGAAAAAGGGTTACCATCAACCTTCATCGGCCTTTTTGAATCATCAAACTTTATCTTTCCTTGCTAAATAGTCGATTGGACTTTTTGCCTGAAAACCTTGCAATCATTAGTGGTATGAGATCCAGTATTATGCCACTTACAATACTTTCTCCCGCCCAACTCATCAGCCGATGGAATTACATGACAAATAGGCCATTGAATTTGTTTCTCCCGAAGTAGTAAATCAAAGATCTTGTTAGCCTTGGTAATATCAAAGTCATATTTTCCTTCTTTTGTAGAATTTCTGACCCACGACATGTAACAATTTTCTTGTTCCTTGCCCACTCAGCCGCTGCTACTTCAGAGTCTTCTTCTTCTTCAGATTCAGAAGCATATGTATGAACATGGTTAACATTTTTAAATGCTTTCTTACCTTCTTGAAACCTTTGCTCATGTGCTGTCTCTTTCTGAGCCAAATGAGCCAAGCTCTCAAAGTCTTGAGTCAAAAATATTTCCTTAATTGGTGTCAACAAACCTTGGAAAGCAAGATCAGCTAACTGAGAATCTGTCAAAGACAAGCTGTAACATATGTTTCTCATATCTCTAAACCTCTGAATGTAATCTTGAACAGATTCATCATGTCTCTGTTTGATTGCTGTCAGATCAGACAATTTTATCTCATGGATTTCACTGTAGAAGTACTTATGAAACTGCTTTTCTAGATCAGCCCAACTTTGAACAGAATTATATGGCAAAGATGAAAACCATGTAAAAGCTTATCCTGACAAAGATAAAGGAAATAAACTAACCCAGAGAGCATCAGTAGCCGATGCCTCAGCACACTGAGCCAAAAATCGGCTGACATGTTCATAGGTTGACACATTATCTTGCCCTGAGAATTTTAAAAAATCTGGGACCTTGTATCGGCCTTGTAATGGCACCCTCTCAAAGTATTTCGGGTATGGATGCCGATACAAATTACCAGTATCCTTAGGCTTAAGGCCAAACTGTTCCCTCATCACATCGGCTATAATATCAGCCCAAGGCTTTTGTTGAGATGCCCCTTGGAACTGCTGCTGTATCGGATCAAACTGATTAAATTGAGGCAAATACTGGGGTTGAGGTGATACCCCTGGACTATACTGCACTTGAGGTGAATGAGGCTGATACTGAAAATTATCATTTCCTCCCATGTGATGTTGAGGAGACTGATGCACCATATGGGCTTGCTAATCAAGAACAAACTAAGAACCAATAGACTGATTCTGCTATGGATTCGGTGTGCACCATATGGGCTTTCTAATCAATAACAAACTAAGAACCAATAGACTGATTCTGCTATGGATTCGGTGTGTGCCGCCTTATCGGTATCTGTGGAGTCGGCTCAACAACCGGCTAGTTTGTTCTGAACATAGCCGTAATTTGTTCTTGTGTAACCTGAGGGTTGTTTTGTCCTATGTGTTGAGGTTGCTGTTTGAACAAAAGAAGAGGATTGAACCCTGGTTGCTTCTCTGCCAATGATGATGCAATCTGCTTTCCAGGAGCCGATGTTTATGTCGTCGGCTCTTCTGGGGCCACACCTGAAACAGGTTGTTGTTTATTGGTAACCAGAGTCCTATAATGTGGAAAGTTTCCTTAGGAAGAAACACCGGCCCCTTGGCTTGATACTCAGCAATTCTACCATCAGCCACAGATTTAATCATATTGTTTAAGGTGTTGACAAGAACTCCTGACTGGTTGATTAAAGCATGATGCACAACATAATCAATCCGATCTTGTAGATTGTTGAATTCTGTAGGGCCTTCCTCTTGCTTGACATCCTAAGATTTAGCATCCTTGCCAGAACTCGTTTGGGGCTCATCATTGCTCGGCAAAGCTATTTTGTACCTCTAAATCACTGTGCCTGAGCGAGTCTGAACAAATGAATGCAAAAATTGGCTCTGTAGGTTATTCATCATCTCTTCAAACTCTGCCTTCTGTTCTTGCGCCAATTTTTCCATACTTACAGGAATGATGTTCTCTCGGTCAACATCGGTTGACTTGAATTCCACCATGACGTCTGACTTCTAATCAGGTCCCACTAGGCGTGCCAAAAGCGTGTTGACGTGAAAAACACACACTTGCCTAAGAGATATGCTAAACTCTAGTGCAGGACCTAAATATTGCTTTTGGGTTTCAAAGGTGTGCCAGTTGGTTTGATCCTGCAACCAACAAGAAACGAATAAACAAAACAAAGTTAAATCCATAAACGATAGCCGATCGGATAATGGCCGATGACGTATCGTTCAATATTGAGCCAATGCGATATGATAGGATCGACAATAGAGGACAAAGCAAAGGAATTAGATCTACTCGATCGGCTGTAGATATCAATAATATATAATCTATGTCTCAAGATATGTTTAAACCAAGTGATTGGGATAGATCGGACAGTGTGCCGAGACAGTATAAATCACTTATGTCTAAAAATACTTTAAGACAAATATTTTATGTATTTATAGCATAGCCGATGTAATAAATCTAACACGTATCGGCTAGTACTCTGATACCACTTTATACTAAGATATCAATATAGATTAAATATATTAAACAAGCATCAATCAAGTGTTAAGATGACCTAACAGATTGATAACAAGCTTAATATATTTTACCACAATGAGCTCTTAATATAAAGGGCATGTTTAGCATATCAAGTAAACATGTAGGAAACAAGATAACTAAACCAGATAAGATCGGCTGAAACCCGATGCTATTTTTACAAGCAATCATAGAACAAGATAGATATTATAATTCTAGATAATACTTAGTAGGTCAGACTTAACCGATGAGCACTAAGTATAAAGAAAAGCATAAGGTCTAAAACAAATTGATGAAAGCCTTTCGAGATGGTGGATATGCTATATAATCTAAGTCAACATTGATATCTAACCCTATCGGCTGTTGTCTAGTAACAGATGCTAGCCGATTTGGGTTAGATAGCAATATTGATTTAGATTATATAGCATATATGATAACTCGATGATTTACGTGAACATGATTAGAGTGTCATAAAGATGTAAGCACTAATCCCAAGAACGCAAGCCACCATAACAAGTTTTACCTATTGTCGGATATCGAATCCGATGTAGCCCAACTCAAAAGCAAGAACTCGTCGAAACAAACGAAAGTAGAAAAGGTGACGATGCACCAAAAGTGTTATTGAACTAATTGTTGTTTGATTACAAAGTCTTGGGCTATATTTATACCCAAATACATAATATGTCCTTGTCAGACACGACTCTTATGTCTATTACAACTCAAAATATGAACAAGTCCCTTAGGCGGACTCTTACCGGCACAATCTATAAGGAAATTACTTAAAATAACGTAATTAATAGATACAATTGCCTTTTTTGGGCTCTATCCATATATGACAATCATCATGAAACACATCAACCTGATCCGACGATGATCCCAATGTCATCTTACCGGAATCAGTTACATCGGCTTACCTTGTCTGACTCGGTATCAGCCGATGGACACCTTAGCCGATTCAGCTTGCAACTGGTGCGTACTCTGTTTCCGGGAATCACGATTTTCTCCAAATCGGCTTCGGCCTTAACTCCAAGTCCGATGCATGATTTACCAAATTTGGTCATTAACACCTGCTTATATTAAATCACCAACACTCGTGGAAAGAGGTAGTAAATAACCCCTACAGCTAGGTTGATGTGCCAAGTTTGTTCCACTTATGCAGGAGTTGACGGTCGGATTTTGGGTGATAGTGACCGTCGACAAACTCCCCCACACTTAATCTTTGCTTGTCCTTGAGTAAATGTCGAGATTACTAAGGTGGATGATACACTATTGGTATGATGCTAACGTACAAGTTTTTCCTAGACCTACTCAAAACTGTGAATTTGTATGTGTCTACCATGAAATTCTAAGTATTAAAAAATGGAACAGTCTAGATATAAGCTACTATGGTTCTTCTACAATAAATAACTTGGGGTTTTGATATGGTTTTCAAAAATGAAAAACATAACTTTATTCCTCTGATGAATCTCTCGAGTCACTCAAAAGGTGTTTGATTCCTCACCAAGGCAATGCTCGCCTTATTTTCTCCTACTTCTAAGGTTTATGTGGAGCTCAAGGTAGGGAAAATCATGTAGCATACTTGCATCAAATATTTTGTAAAGTCAAATAAAATATCCAAGAAGAAAACTAATCATGTAATCAAGATGAAGCTTGTGCATATTTATGTGGATAGGAACATGTGGGTGGAAAATGGAAAAAGAAAAATATTTGTTGTGGTGGCTTCTATGTTTGAATGATCCTCCTCCTACTTTATTTTAGAGAACATGGCTATGATTCTTTTTTTTCTCTTTTTCTTCTTCTCTTTTTTTTCATAGTCATTCTGCTCGAGAAGATTTTTCTTCTTTTTTATAAGCATCCTAAATCTTTTAATTTTTTTCTTTTTTTCTTTTTTAGCTCATGTCTCATTTGGCATGGGTAGAAGGATCACTATTTGATTAGAGCCTTTATTTTGTGGATGACTATAGTGGATGCAAATCCCCAGAGTAGAAATCTGCATATGGATATTGTGGAAATATTTTTGGCTAAACCTCTCATATAAAGGGAGAGCAATTTTTTATGTGGTTGATATGCACAAGCTTTGATCAATGAGAACATGAAAAGATTCTACCAAGGGTATAAATATTTTACAAAACCCAAAATAATGACAAGTAGCATATGTATAAGGTTTGATCATGTAATTCGACATATGGCCTTGGTAGGAAGAAAACATCATCGAGGAGTTAAAATATGGTTTTTGAGTTTTTATAAAATTAAAATTCCCAAGTATTTTTATGCATCATGAAACAAAGTTTCTCATTTACCAGACTATCTCTCATAGATCAATAGCTCGAATAACATGATATCCCTAAATAATTGATTTCACAACATGTGAGTGTATGTCAATGAATAAAGTGTATGTAAGCCAACCAAAATGTGTCATGCTTCCAAGATTATTTAGGCTTATGCTTATGACACTAGCACAATTTATTAGTATGAAAGGTGCAAAAATAAAAGTTGCAAACCTGCGCAACAGGAGAGCATGACGACGTGTGACACCAATTGAGGTCTTGCTATGTTGTGTTGCACCATCGTCATGCTGAAATATGCAACGATGTGGAGGTGGTCCGAGGGATTGTGCGTACAAGGGACACTCCCGCACTTATTTTTGTACCTGCGACTTTATTTGGACACAACACAAGTGGAGACAAGAAATAATTCTACCGGTGTAAATAACTAGAGAAATTTATTTTATTCAATTAAATGAGACTTACCTGGAAACTTATCTTGAATCCTCATGGGGACTTTGTGCGTGACGACTACGTTACCCATGGGCCAAACAAACAAAAAGAACAAAAGAAAAAGGGATTCTTACCTTTCTTACTTGTTTTGTTTTTTTAATTATTATTTTTTTGAAATTTTATTTTCTGCAACTTCTTATAATCAACCAAGGCTAGATTAAAATTGACTCAACATAAATATCAGAGGGGTTTGCGCCCACTCTGTATGTTATGCATCTTTGTCATATATCCAATGCCTTGGGTTATCTCCAGTTTGAATTAACTTAAAATCCGTATGTATACACCCAAGATCTAAACAAGCATTAACTCTAAGGTTCATTAAGCAAACTCGACACCATGTCTAGTTTGATTAAAGAAGACCTTTTTTACCTAAGCACCATGCATAAATTAAAGAGCCTATGAATGGACTATATACAAATCCATTCAAACCAGAGCATGCAAGAATAGATAAAGGAAGCATACAATCAAGTTATATTCATGTGAAGATAAGTATGAGTGTATGAATGGTGAACTTCAGGTACCTCCCGGCAGGGCTTTGTTTAATGTCAAAAGCAGGACATTTCAAACCTTTTTTTGAATTTTTTTATTTTTCAAGTCAAGATATAAAAACTAACATCATCTCTAAACCATGGTGGAATTCTGCATGAATGGAATTTGTTAAGAGATACGTACCAAACTCCCCCACATTTGGATTTTTGTGTCGTGGGACACCAAAAATCAAGTGTGTGGTGTAATGCCTCCTTCAGAACTTGTTCCATCACCAAAAACATCAAGGTGCAAAAGTTGATGTAGCTCCATGCTCTCAGGCATCGCATGACCATCGTTCTTTTTAATCTTAAACTAAAATGGTTAGAGACCAAAAATACCAGAGGGCAAACTTATCCCTAAAACATGTTCTTGCTTTTTATTTATGAAGGGAAATGATAATCTGGGCTACCTCCCGACAGTGCTTGCTTATGGTCAAAAGCTCGACCATGGGGAGTTCTTATATTGCAGCCACCATTAGTGATGTAGTTCCTAGCTTCACGACCAATTGTTGATTTACCGTTGAAGTTGTAGCTGCAATGTCAGTGCCAAAAGTGCAACCACAAAATTTGCAATGTTTATGATAAACAAAAGCATCTACAACCAACCGTCTAAATATTTTTTAGTGAGGGCATTAAGGTGGTTGTATGTGCTTGTGGCATAAAATGTGACAGGTTCTAAAGATACCTTAAGAGAGCAAGGTTCCTCAAATTCAACAAAGAAACTTTCATGCTCGTCCTAGTTCCTGCACATAATGCACACGAGACATGTGGTCTACTATAGAATTCTCTACTCCCTTTTTATCTTTGATTTCAATGTCAAATCCTTGGAGTAACAGAATCCATCTTATTAGCCTAGGTTTAGTATCTTTCTTAGTGAGTAAGTATTTCAAAGCAGCATGATCAGTATAAATTATTACCTTAGCTCCTACTAAGTCAGACCTAAACTTATCAATAGCAAAAACAACAACTAGGAGCTCTGTCGCTAGCATCACACATTATTTCAAATGGCAGTGACCAGTTGGGAGGTTGAATGATACGAGCTGAGATGAGTGCTTCTTTAAGGATATTAAAGGAACATAGACACTCATCATCAAAGTCAAAGGGAACATTCTTAGCTAAGAGGTTTGTGAGGGGTCTAGCGATATGAGAGAAATCTTTAATGAATTGTCGGTAGAACCCCGCATGACCCAGGAAGCTACGAATACCCTTGACATTGATAGGAGGTGGGAGTTTTTCGATGACATTGATTTTAGCTCTATGCACCTCTATCCCTCTTTCGGAGACAAGGTGCCCAAGGACTATGCCTTCACGAACCATGAAATGGCACTTCTCCCAATTAAGTATCAGGTCCTTCTCCCTACACCTTTGTAAGACCTTATCTAAATTCTCAAGACAATGATCAAAAGTTTTTCCATAGACGGAGAAGTCATCCATGAAACTTACATGATTTGCTCGATCATATCTGAGAAAATAGACATCATGCACCTTTGGAACGATGCGGGTGCATTACACAACCCGAAAGACATCCTGAGATAGGCTTACGTTCCATAGGGGCATGTGGATGGGAATTTGATGATAGCCAGAATACCCATCAAGAAAACAGAAGAAAGAATGATTCGCTAATCGTTCCAACATCTCATCGATGAAAGGAAGCGGAAAGTAATCTTTCTTAGTGCCCTTGTTGAGATTTCGATAATCTATGCACATTCTCCATCCAGTGACAATACATTGCGGAATTAATTCATTTTGAGAATTGGCAACAACTGTCATACCTCCCTTCTTTGGCACTACATGAACTTGACTAACCCACTCACTAAATGAAACGGGATAAATTATCCCAGCATGAAGGAGTTTCAAGACCTCTTTTTTCACCACTTATCTCATCGCATTATTTAACCTCCTTTGAGGCTCCCTAGAAGCTGTAAGAGTTTGATCAATAGGAATGCGATGGGTACAGAGAGTGGGACTGATTCCCTTGAGGTCTTGGAGTGAGTAGCCTAGAATAGATCGATGCTTTTCTAAGATGGAGATGAGTTTGAAAGTTTCATCGTTAGAAAGCTTGTCATTGATGATGACAGGCGATTCCATATCTCCATGTAGAAAAGCATATCGAAGGTCAGAAGGTAAAGGTTTGAGCTCTATCGGAGGTCATGATGGTGGTTTTTTTGTGGGAAGCTCAATTGTCTCTCTAGAATCGTCTGTTTCTTAAGTGAATAAGGGAGCTTCTTTCTCAAGGACGGAGTCTGTGGATTCAAAAGGAGAAACCTCCAAAACTTCCTGAATAGGCTCGTACTCAGGAGAGGGTTCAGCTATGGAGTTCATAGCTCTAGAGATAGGAATTGAAAACGAATCCCTCTCGAGTTTGATACTGAGGACTCCTAGTGTCGGTGCATCTAAGAAAAGCTTTTCAAGCGGATGCCCAATCAAAGTGTCGAAGTCTAAAACTTCAAACACATGGAAGTCTAGGATTGCCTCAAGATTTCCGTGACCCACAGTCACGTTCTACAGAATCCCATAACTTTCTAAGATATCTCCATGAGGAGTCTTGAAAGTTTTATGAGTCGGGGTCAATGGTTCGTCACCGAGAAGTACGAACACTAGGGAATTAGAAATGATATTTTCCCCGACAATGGGATTGTAAAGGACCTGAACCATCGTTCCCCTTATGTTGCAATGAATTGTTGACGAAGGTAAACTAATCCGAATTGCTTCGGACTACAATTCACACTATTTCAACCATTCATGGCTCATAATGGATGTTAACCCCTTCATAGTCTCTCTAAGGAATTTATCCTCCAGAGGCACAGGAGGAGAAACTAGAATTGGTGGTCTCTTTTTGTAAAAGAATTTCGAGGTATTTCCATAATCTTTGAAAAGATTGTCCTCGAAATTAATGGGAAACTCCAAGGATTGAATTTCTTCATCCTTCGGTGTTCCCGGTTTGGGTGAGGTTTCTACAGCCGGCTCTTGAGGTATGAAAGGTAAAGCATTGGACTCTGCTGGAGATTATCCTCATTGCTTTCCTTGACCGCCAATAGTGATTCACGATAATCTTCGACGAAGGAGGTGTTCTCTAAGATATGACTTAGGATTTCCCTTCCTTCCGTCACAGTCTTATGTAAAAATGAACCACTGGATGCGATATCAAGGTATAGGGCAGACTCTGCCAAGACCTGACCAGAAATGCTGCAACAGCACATGGTCGGGTAGAGACAGGTCAGGGCCGGATTGGATAAGAGTTAAGAACCTCACCCAGGCTGCACCTATAGTTTCCTTCTCGGTCAACTGAAAACTGAGAACTTCTACATGCAAAGATGTGATACGGGTTAGCGGGAAGAAAGCGAGACCAAATTTGTCTCTGAGTTCCTCCCACTCACCGTTTGCTCTCTCTATGGTAAGAGCGTACCATTGCTTTGCTCTTCCGGTAAGCGAAAAGGGAAACAACTTTCACTTCAAAGTTCTTTGTGTCATGCCTGGAATCATTAGGCATGAACACAATTGTTCAAACTCTCGCAAATGATAGTGTGGGTTTTCATGATTGCGCCCAGAGAAGGATTGCTCCCGAACCATTGCTATAAAGCCAGGGTAGAGCTCAAAGCATGATGAAAGAATCAGCTCAGAAGAAGATGGTGGCTCAAAGAACTCGCCCTTCGGAGCGGATAGGTTTGGATAGATTGATCCATAATCTAAGGAAAAAGAAAAAATAAAAAGATACGAGGATGACCTAGGCTCTAGGATAAAACAGCAACCGTTCCCCAGCAACGGTGCCAGAAATGCTTGTTGGTATTTCTTACGACCACAGATAAAATCCGCAAGCGCACGGAATACCATTGTAGAACTTCACTCAGGGAGTATTCCAAGGGATATCGAATCCAAGGAACGGTAGGGATTATCTAAGAGTTACGATCATCCAAGGACATCCAAGATTAGGTAGGCTAAGGTACATCTATGGTTGTGGGTCTAAGAAGCCGGTAACTTACTTTACTTTCTCTACTTACTTCGGGCATCGGCTTACACTCGGTCTGTCGAGTGACTCCGGCCTACAGCTCTACGTCGTACCCAAACATGGAGGAATACAAAGGATGGATAGGGCTATCACCACCTGCCGCCTACCTCTCACCCGCGTAGTACGAGGCAAACAAAGGTAAACTCTAGCATAGACACCACGTCTAAACAATTGAATACTACTATAGCCTTGCACAAGAACACCCATCTTTATCAGGGGTCTTAGTACTAGAGCACCCAACTTACGGCGATGGTCCAGCAAGTAAAATTAATGTAAAGTAAAGTAAAGTACTCAATGTAAATGCTTAACAACCAAAGTAAACACGAACACTTACTTTATTGAAGAAAGTATATGTCGAGGTACAAGCGGAGGTTGGTGCCGAGACTCCCGACACTCCTCCGAACTACCCCACGGAGAAAACTCTGACATTTGGGGCACTCCGACATTTGGGGCACTCCTTTTGGAGCTTCCCCTCACTCTCTAACCTATTCACTAAGTACTTGTTGATGAGAATTTTTCCCATGCACTGGCCTGGGAGATCTGCTTAACTCCAGTGCAGGTCCAAAATTGGTCGCCTTTGGTGATTAAACAGACGTGCCAGTTGCTTTGATCCTGCAACTAACAAGAAACAAAAAGATAGACATTCGGTTAAGATTAGATCCTACTCGATCGACTATAGATATCAATAAATATATAATTGTTATCCCAAAGCACATTTAGACCAAGTGATTGGGATAGATCGGTAGCATACCGAGACAGTATAAACCACTTGTATCCAAAAGCATGTTAGATAATAATTATACCCATTCATAACCTAGCCGATGTCCTAGATCCAATGTAAATCGGCTAGTACTCCGATATGTTTTATAAAAAGATATTAATCTGAACTAAATACACTAAACTAAGATCAATCGACTGTTAACGTGATTTAGCGGATTGATACCAAGTTTAGCACATTTAAGTAGATTGAGATCTTAATATAAAAGAAAGTTCTAATACATCTAGTAGTAATAATAAATAAAGATGATCAAAATAGGTAAGACCGGCTGAAACCCCGACACTATCTCTAATAATAAACATTGAGCCGAATAGATTTATATAGCTCTAAAAGCGACTTAATAGATCAACTTGATGCAGCATTAAGTACAAAAAGAGGTACGAGATCTATTTGGGCTAATGAGAACTCCTCGAGATGGTAGACACGCCATATAATCTAAGTCAACCTCCAGATCTAGCTCTGTCGGGTGTTATCTTCAAAGAGATATTAGCTGATGGCGAGATAGATCCAGACATTGATCCAGATTATATGTCGCATATGATAAATTAAGCAGTTCATAACATCAGAATTAGAGTGTCACGATGATGGAAGCACTAACCCCGACGATACAAGCCACTTGTAACAAGAAATTACCTTGTTCGGAGATCGAAGCCGATACAGCCCGAGATCAAAGCAAGAACTCGTCGAGAGAAAGTAAAAGCAAAAAGGTTGGCGATGCGCTGAAGTTGTATTGATGTGTGTATGATATTACAACAAGCCCTCGGGTCTTATTTATACCCGGTTACAACAACATCCGTGTAGATCACGGTTTATATCTTATCTACTATTTATAGTACGACAATATCCTGGGACGGAGTCCTATGGCACGTTACAAAAGGAATATCTACAACATATCCTATTTTACAGACACAATTGCTGTTACAGGACCTTATCCATAGATGGCAATATCTTTAACGTCCTTTGGAAACCGAATCCTAATAGTTATCTCCAAGCTTTCCTTCCGGGATTGGCTCCTTATTTGCCTCCAATCGGAATCGGCTATCGGCTGTCCTGGTCTGACTCAGACTCAGCCGATCGGCTTCGTAGCCAATTCGGACTTAGCCAATGCGACCTCTGTTTTCGCAGATCATGCGTTTCCTCCAATTCCGCTTCAATCCTTGCTTCAAAATCAGGGATATGCTTACTAAATTTGGTCGTTAACACATGCCCCCAAGTCCACGATATTGATAATGTTGCGGATTTTGTGCAATCTTATCCCCAGTGCAACCCTAGGTCAAGTCTATTTCGGCCGTTACAAAAACTCTTTAAATAACGCCCTTCCACGCCGAACAACTCACGCCATCAACACAATCGACAGCCAAAAACACTCTCGAGTCCTCCGGCGACTTTCTCTCGGCCTTCTCAACTCCGCCGTGGTGATCCCCTCTCTCTGGCGACCTTAATCACAGTAATGGTGTCCCCCGCTGCTTCATCAGGTTCTTCTCCCGTCGAGTTCCCCGAGGTATGCCCAATCGGCCAAAACCCTTTCCTTTTCTGCTCTTAGCCGTATACCAAAATTTTAGGTTTTCCGAATCTGAAATCCACCTCTTTTTCCGATTGTAGCATCTCGCACATCAAGTAATAATTCCATGCCTAATTAGCGACGGGAGATATTACATAGGGCCTATCGGCAACAAGGACCCAATCGAGTTCATAATAGCCGAAACTGATAGGGTGCCATATAGGATGAGGAACCCAAACCTAAACCATTGGACTACCACTCTTAAATCCTGCCCCTCAATGGACAAATCCTGGCCGACATGGTACAAAACGATGCAACCCAGCAAGCAAAGCCACTGGGAAGAGGTTGGGATAGCTCAATGCCTTGCTTTATCTGTAGCCGATATGCCCAAAGATGAACCGTTAGTATCGGTTGCCACTTATTTCTGGAACAACACTCTCAACGCCTTCCTATTCCAGCAAGGCCCAATGACCCCAAGCCTAGCCGATGTTTTTATGATTACCGGTCTTGACATCATGTCATCGGCTGACCTAAACCAGTTGGATACTAAGGGCCAATTTTCCTTCAAGACCAAAGCCATCGGAGACTAGAACGGCTATGTTTCCAGGAATATGGGCACCGGGCCGATTAATGCTAGAGAGCATACTGCCTTTTTAATGATGTGGCTGGAGAAGTTCGTGTTTTGCGGATCAAGCTGCGGTCCTACAGCCAACTGGCAAGTGATAGCTGAAGACTTGGTTGATAGAAAAAACTTCCCTTAGGCAAATTCCTCCTCGGCTACCTGTATCAAATGTTGAGCCAAGCCGCATCCAAGATCGCGGCCGACACAACCATTAGCACTGGAGGCCCCTAGTGGTTTCTACAACTTTGGCTCGTGCTGCTAACTCAGAAGATTTTTGGCCAGCCAAAGTTAACCGAAGCACGCTTCGCCCTCCTAGAGCCAACTGAGGATGATGAGGGGAATGAAGTGACGACCAGGAGGTGTCTGTCATTTGGGGAGGCCGCAGCTATTCACGCAAGATCAAAACAGTCAAGCAAGCTGCTAGCCGAATGGTTCCTCTCCTTCTATGATGGATTTGCAAGGAATAGCTGGACTTGGTTCTTTTATGAAGACCGAGCAATATTTGAACTGCCGGTTGAGTTGAACTTAGATGAGATCAATTTGGATAGATTCCCCAAATGCAAAGAGATTTTCACCACAGCGCTCACCCCGTGCATACTGCCGATTGGAATACACCAAGGCCGCAATGTCTTGAAGACTTATGAATTTTATTACCCGGCATCGGCTGGAAGGCAATTCGGACTTGGGAAGCTGCATGTCGGCTGTTATTATGCCGATAAGATTGAGACCCGAGGGGTGGTGGACCCAAAGCTGATAATGAACAAACTGATGGAAATAGAGGGCCCACCCCTCGGCAGTATTGGGGTTATGGAGCTGGCCCACAGGAGAGCACAGCCTATGACAAGTGGTGGGTGGAGATCAAGAAGCATATCTTCCATCAACGATCTTCGATGTACATCACCACCCTGCTGCCAGAGGAGATCCCTTTGGTAAGCCTTCTCATCCTTAAGTACTTTTTCCTTTGAATAATCGAGTGTCATTTCTTGCTAACACTTGAAGCTCCTCGCAGACGACAGAAACGGATCCGCCTAAAGTGAGTAACTCTGGCATTGCCATTGAGTACCGCTTGGGTATTCTTCCAAACAGATGTGGATACGCTCCATCGGCCATCGGCTGGAACGCGCCAAAATTGAAGACCTTGATACACGGCCAAACTCGCCAAGCTGTGACAAGGAAGAAAGAGCCGCCCCATCGGCTACGGGACCATCGGCTGCCCCAGTGAAGAAGCAAAAGAAACCAAAACCGACTGCACCAGCCGATAGCCAGCCTTCCCTCGACCCTAGCGCTGATGAAGCCCTCAATAAGGAGGTCATGGATGAGGAGATCTCAGAAGCTGTCAAAGAGGCGGCCGAATCGAGCAGCTCAAGCCATAACTCGGTCAGCCCGTCGCCCGATGATCCAACTCCACCAAGGCCTCATGCTCCGAAGCGATTGGTAAGCACCTTGTCTTTTCGAATCTGGCCTTTAAACTATAGTCATTCAAGTCTTGACCAAATCCTCCTTGTAGTTCAAGAGATTAGCCAATCGGCTTCCTCCTCCAGCTTCGCAAGTAGTTTCTGAACTTATCTCTTCTTTCTGCTTATTCCCCTTTGGCCGACCAACACTAACACTTTTCTTCTTTGTAGCCTCCTCGGTCTCCATCGGCTCCCCCCATGTATCAAGCGAACGAACTCCGTCGGCTACGGGCAGCCATCACACCGAAGAAGTAGCTACGCCAGCTCCTGCTGTATGAATAAATCCCACTCCTCTCCCTCTCTGAGAATTTAAAGAGTCGGTTGTTTTGTTCCTTTTTAATCACCCTGATTTACTCTGCAGACTCTAGCCAATCTACTCCCCTTTGACATAAAAGATTTCGTCAGCGAAGAGGAAGAAGAGGCCACCAGCCAGGGGCAGGCCGCCATAACCGACGCAATCAAGGAAAGGCTTCAAGATATCCACCGTCGGCTAAGCATTGATGTGGACCAATTGGTCATGGACTGCGGACCAGTCCGAGTGCGTTTCAACGATGTCCAAGGCTAGCTTCCCGATGACCTAGCTTTAAAAATCTCGCGAGTTGTCTTCATAGACCAACACCGGTTCAGATTGGAGCGGGCCGTGCAAAGGATGGTTGATCGGCAAGCTCAGGCCGACTTGGCAGCCAGGATCCACGCCACCGTACAGAACATAGTGGCTGAGAAGGCCAAGTTGGACGAGCTGGTGGCTGGGCCATCGGCTACACAGGCCAAGATCAGCCAGCTTGAAGCGGAAGAAGCCGGCATGTTAGCGTAGCTGGAGCAGTGCAGGGCTAAGATTGCCGCGGAAAAGCAGGTGCTGGCCGATCTCCCCAAAGTGACCAAAGACCAAAAGGTTAAGGAACTTCCACCATCAAGCACTTGGGATAACTGAACAAAATGGCCAAAGTGGTCCCTGGTACCGAGGAGGAAGACATGGCCGTAGTCGATGAAGTCAAAGCCATCAAAGAAGAGGTGACGTCGGCCATAGAGCAATTTTTGGGGATGTAATAGGGTTTAGCCTTCGGAACTGCTTGTATTTTGGCTTGTATACATAACTCCTATAAATCGACTTGTCGTGCCCTTCATGTTAATCATATGTCTGTTGTCGATTCATTCGTCTTCCATGTCTTGAATGCCTCAAAAATTTCAAAGCCTTGAAAATTTAAAAAACCACAAAAATTTTGTAATCTGCTGTCTCTGATTTCTGACTTTGTATTATATATGCCACCCTAATTTTCTCAATGTTGCCTCCTGCATTGATAAAATTATAAGACGAAACTGGCCATCAGCTGTCGGCTAGATTTAGCCAATTTGAAAAACTAGGAGGAAAAACTTAGAGTGAAAAACGTCCTAAAGGTGATGTGTGTAACACATCGGCTAGCATGGATCGGCAAGAACCTAGCCGAATCATGAATTGATCCAAACACTTGGGTAATATTTCTTCAAGTACTTGCTGTTGAGAGCCCTTCCAAACACCTCTCCGTCCAATCCTTCCAACATGTACGCTCCCTTAGAGACGCATTGGTGGATCTTGAAAGACCCTTCCCGATTAGGTGACCACTTGCCGAACTTGCTATCTCTTGAGCCGATCGGCAATATCAGCTTCCAAACAAGCTCACCTTCTTCAAAAGACTTAGGCACAACCCTCTTGTTGTAGTGACGAGCCACTCGTTCTTTATCTCTAGTCACCTTTCCAAAGCGCGCATCCTTGACAAAACTAGGTCCTCAGACTCATCCACCATCAGATTATAATAATCATCGGCTGTCAACTCGTCCTGCAATTGAATCCTTCTTGAGTCGATGATGTTCTCCCATGGCAAGACTGCTTCATGTCCGTAGACCAATTTGTATGGAGGCACCTGGATTGATGCATGGCAAGCTTTGGGTACTCAGCAATCTTTCTCTTTATCAACTTTATTAAACTTTTATTTGAAGCTTCATCCTGTCCATCAGCATGGGCATAATACGGTGACAAGTTTAATAACTTAATTCCCATGTCATCGGCAAACTGGACAAACTTGTCGGAGATGAAGATAGATCCCTGATATGTAGTGATAGTCTGAGGGATGCCGAATCTGTATATGATATGCTCCTTAACAAACTCGATTGCATCCCCGGAGTCAACCTTTTTCAAGGGAATTGCTTCCACCCACTTAGTAAAATAATCGGTTGCCACCAATATAAACTTATGTCCTTTGCTTGAGGGTGGATTGATCTAGCCGATCATGCCGATTCCCCAGCCTCTGAACGGCCAAGGCTAGATCATGGGATTCATAGCCGATGCTGGTGCTCTCTAGGAATATGTTTCAAGGTTACCAGCCAAAAACTGTCCATCAACTCTCGGCATTTCTGGTAGTAGACTATCAGCGCGTCGTTCTTGCACTCATATTCTCCTGATAATTGGCTGATGATCAACAACGAATCGCCCATTATCTCGATGGCGTCGGCTTCAACCTCCTTGAGCAGTTGTAATCCTTTGAGAACGACTTCATATTCGGCTTGATTGTTTGTTGCATGAGGCATAATGGAAAAAGCAAACTCGAAGCTTGCCCTTGGGAGAGATTATCACCAAGCCGATGCCACATCCGTTCGTGCAAATCGAGCCATCAAAAGTAAAAGTCCAAGGCACGATATCAATTGAGTCGATTGAATCATCTCTGTGTTCCAATATAAAATTGGCTATGGCTTGTCCTTTCACTGCCTTGGGTGCCTGATACCTCAAATCAAACACCGTCAAAGCAAATATCCATTTCCCAACTCGCCCTTTCAGAACTAGAGCCGATAGCATATGTTTCACTACGTCGGCCTTGCAAACTATTATGCACTTATTGGATAACAAATAATGCCTTAACTTTGTGCATGAAAAATATAGGCACAAACACAACTTCTCCACGGGAGAGTACCTTGTTTCTGCGTCTAGAAGTCTTCTGCTAAGATAGAAAATCGCCTTCTCCTTTCCCTCGATCTCCTGAATCAGAACTGAGCCGATAGACTTCTCGTCGGCTGACAGGTATAATTTGAACGGCACTCCCATTTGTGGAGGAATCAATACTGGAGGGGAGCTTAGATAATCCTTAATATTGTCCAAGGCCTTCTGCTGCTCTGCCCCCCAAGTAAATGCTTGATCGGCTTTTAGCCGTAGTAGAGGTGTGAACGGCTCCATCTTTTCTGACAAATTGGCTATGAAACGCCTGATGAAGTTAATCTTGCCGATTAGAGAATGCAATTGCTTCTCGTCCTTCGAAGGTAGAATAGTCTTGATAGCATTGATGCTTCTGTGGGTGACCTCGATTCCCCTTGTGAATAAGAAATCCCAGGAACTGGCCAGCCGGTACGCCAAACGCGCACTTTGTGGGGTTCATCTTTAGGCCATATTTCCTTGTTCTCTCCAACACCTTTCTTATATCGGCTATGTGGTCTTCCACCTCCTTGGATTTGACAACACCATCATCAATGTAGATCTCCACTAGAAAGCCGATTAGGTCATGAAAGATATAATTAATGGCCTCTAGTACATAGCTCCAGCATTCTTCAAGCCGAATGTCATGACGACTCACTCGTATAAGCCGATTGCTCCCGGGCACCTGGAAGCTGTCTTGTGAATGTCTTCCTCGGCCATAAAGATCTGATTATAACCAGCATTGCCATCCATAAAACTTATAATTTTGTGGCCAGAGGTGGCATCTACCATCAAATCGGCTATAGGCATGGGGTACTCATCTTTAGGGGTAGCCTTGTTCAAATCTCTGAAGTCGATGCATACCCTAAGTTTGCCATTTTTCTTAACCACTAGAACTATGTTTAAAACCCACTCTGCATACCAGCAGGGCCGAATGAAACAAGCATCATATAGCCGATTGATATCGGCCTTAATCGCATCATACATATCGGCTTTAAACCTCCTAGGAGGCTATTTGTACTGCCGATATCCAGGCTTAATGGGGAGCCGATGTTCAACAATAGATCGGCTAAGACCAGGCATCTCAAAATACTCCCAAGAAAGTAGTCTTTATATTCTTTCAATAAATCAACAAGCTTGGTCTTAAAATGAGAAGACAAATTTCTGCTAATATATGTCAGCCTAGGCCTATCCCCTGGACCTATATCCACTTCTTCCAACTCATCGGCCGACATAAAACCTTGCCCTAGTTTGCCGTCGATGTCGTCCATGGTGTCCTTGGTGTAGACGCTCGAGCCCTCCACGATGCCCTCAAAGTAATAACTGAGGCTCTTCGTCTCCAATTGGCTGCATGTCAGAATCGGTCACCTTCAGAAAATCAGCCTGCCAAACTTTGCAAGACAGGCAATCAATGTCGTCGACTTCCCATAAAGTTAAGTCGGCGTTAGCAACGTTGACTGACCTGTCGGCTGACACGATCTCTATCTTATTGCCTTGCCATTGGATTAAGCTTTGATGCATTGTAGAAGGGATGCAACAGTTGGCGTGGATCAAATCCCTTCCAAGCACTAGGTTGTATGATCTTTTGCCGTTGATGACGAAAAACGTTGTGGGGGTTAGTGATATGCCCTAGAGGCAACATGGAGATGTTGGATATCACGTCAATGTTTATGTATAAATGAATAAAGTGTTATTCAGTTCCATGAAATAGACATCTTGTATTGATCAATAAGTACGTGACTTATTTATGAGACTCTTTATGTATGAATCTATTTCTAAACGATCCTCGATCATATATCATATTGTTGGAACAAATATGATTCTAAGATCGGCATGTTTATTGATTGATGATCATGTCTCATAGATCATGGGTATGGAGATACCAAATCAATAAACATGGACATATGTGTTAGAGAACACATTGTTGGATAGACCCACCATGAGACACTACGAAATTAATGTGCCGTTAGTTGGTCTCGGGTAGTGTTGGTACAAAGTCCTTAGACCTGAGATCACCATGGATTCCAACATGTGCGTAGCCTATTTTGGGACTACAAAACGTTATTCCGTAATCGGGTAGTTATAAAGGTAGTTTTCGGGTTTGCTATGAAACATGGAGTGGGATGTGAGTGATCAAGATGGAATTTGCCCCTCCTTTGGAGAGATATCTCTGGGCCCCTCGAGGTACTTGGATTATGGAAATGCATGGCCATGCTGAGTTGATTGAGGAGTCAATCAACGGACGGATAATCCAATATGGTTCGAGTGAAAGGTTAAGCTATTGAAGGGATGACACACATCTTGCCTATAGCTTAACGGTATCGTGAGGCAAAGGGATTTGTGTACACATTACAGGTTCGAGCCGATATTATTCTTGTATACTATGGTGTCAATATGTGCTGCTAGGCGCCGCTGTTGACGCGGTCGGCTGAGTTGGACTCGAGCCGACGATCGGCTAAGCTAGACTATAGCCGAAACCGAGTATACCTGAACCTACTGGTCGCACGCTTAAGGGGATAAGAACATGCATTCGAGTTAGACTCGAATACGGCTCGATCGGATAGGGATCCGATCGGATAGAGTCCTATGGGCTTACGACGTATGGGCGGTCAACTCTATGAGATTCGGATGGGATCCGATTTAAAATAGAGTCCTGATCGGCCATGAGTCCCATCGGCCAACTCTATATAAAGGGGTGAGGGGTGGAGAGCTGTGTAGGAAATCAAGTCAATTGATTGCGCCGAAATCAATCGATCACACGCGGCTTTAGAAGTCGAGATCAATCTCCACAGAAACCCTCCCCACCTTCGAGCCTAGCCTTGCATCGCGTGCTAGCACACGGGTGTTCGGCGTTTTGTCCCCGGACGTGGGGATACCGGTGAGGCGCCGCTACGTTGCGCGCGTTGATCGGCTTCGGATCGGGCGCAATCGAGCGATCGGGCGATTGGCGAATCGGCTGTCCCCGGGTATCGGCTGTCGGCTTGCGGGAACCGACAGCACAGTTCCAGATCGGATAGCCCTGATTGGCTAACTCCGCTGCATACTCCAATCGGTAACGATCTATCGGCCCTTACTTGCAAGTGTTCCTGGTTTGCGCGGTAAAAAGTTTTTGTTTTTGGCTAGCGTAGCCTCCACGTAACCCTTCAGTGGTATCAGAGCTAATCTTGCTTAGTTCGGGTTTTAGATTGGATCTGGAACAAGTTTTGCGCACGGGTTGATTAGATAAATCGGTTTTACGAGATCCGTTGAGGAGAGTTGATGGTAATTGTGTTCCTTGATAGTGTATCGGAACGGCGTAATGTGATTACGTCGAAGCAATATCCATAGAACTCGGTTTGAGTCGGCTTCGAGATAGCGTTCCTTGATAGTGTATCGGAACGGTATAATGTGATTATGCCGAAGCTATCTCGTAATCCGATCTTGTTTGCTGCCTCGTGCCTACACAAACCATCTCCCTTATAGGTCGTCTCGATGCCGTATCTCTGCGATAGGTAGAAAATGTTTCTTCGCCTAACTTGTTTTTGCAGAGAATGCTTTGAGATGGTATGGCCCTATTGTATGTATGAGATGCATGTGATGCATGTAATATTCTTTCATATGTGCAATCCCTGTAATATTCTTTCATACGTGCAATGCTTGTAATATTCTTTCACGACTGCGAGTCGATGTAATCTTCAATTAGAGCTTCTATAGTAGTAGCCTAGTTTGAAGATATCAAGCATTCGGCACTTGGAAGATGGTGCCGAAGATGGAGATCCTCGCGCCGACATGGAGATGGAGATCACCATGTGAAGGGGGCCATACTATTTCATTATATGCTATTCTTCTTGCTTTCATATGTGATATGTTTGTTTGATAGGATAGCATCCCTCACAAAATTAAGTAGTAATGATGCCCTTCCAAATGTTGCACCCGTCACCGTTATGCTCGTCAATGGTGGGTCTGCCAAAGCAGAGTGCCATTCTCTATCATAACACGAGGGGTATATGTCGACATATACATGCAGGAGCATTTGGTTTACTTAACAAGGCTATCAAAACAGTTTTGGGCCTTGGGGCATAGGTTGGCGTCGGGGCATGGAGATGCCACATCAACAACAAGAGTCACATAGAGATGTGATTAGCAAGGAGTTGCTTACCGATGTTACTAATTTTCTAGCGGTGATGCCAAAGCTCACTAGAAAATTAACTAACATGTGAATCTTGACCCAATACGTAACCTAGAGGGAAGGTGGAAAATACGTAATGGGAGTCTTATGTTAAATTGTTTAACAAAAGACATAGCATAAACGTTGTGCTAAACTTTGTTTTTTCATTTGTAGAATAAATGGCGGCTAATACTACACCCAGTAGCTTTAATTTGCGATCTATTCTCGAAAAGGAAAAATTAAATGGAACAAACTTTATGGATTGGTATCGCAACTGAGAATTGTTCTCAAGCAAGAGCGTAAGGAGTACGTTCTTGAAGTACCCTATCCGAGGATTTGCCAAATAATGCCACTGCAACCGCACGGAGGGCTTATGAGAAGCACACTAATGATGCCCTAGATATAAGCTGTCTCATGCTTGCTACAATGTCCCCTAAGCTTCGAAGCAATATGAGAGCAACGATGCTCACACTATTATTCGGGCTCGCGTGGCATGTTTGAGAACCAAGCACGGGCCGAGAGGTTCAATACCTCAAAGTCCTTGTTTGCGTGCGAGCTTGTTGAGGGAATCCCGTCGATCCGCATGTGATAAAAATGATTGGCTACATTGAGAGTCCGGAAAACTAGGTTTTCCCCTTAGCCAAGAGTTGTCTACGATGTGATTCTCCGGTCGCTCCCTCCGAGCTTCGAGCCATTCATATTGAATTATCACATGAACAATATGGATAGAACCTTGGCTGAGTTGCATGGGATGCTAAAGACATGAGGAGAGTATCCGGAAGAATGGTCATCATGTGATGATGATGCGAGGCTAAGCGCAAACCACCTATCAAGAAACTTTGCACCAAGAGGAAGTTAACTCCCGATGAGATCGCGAGTGCCTCCAATGCAAAGAAGGGCAAGAAGGGGTCGGCGGCATCGATGTCGTTTGCTTCTATTGCAAGGAGACAGGCCACTGGAAGAGGAACTGCAAGAAGTACATGGAGGATCTCAAAAAGAAGCAAAGTACGACTTACTGCCAGGTATTAATGTTATAGACATTAATCTTGCTACTTCACCTACTCGACTCTTGGGTATTTGATACCGGATCGGTAGCTCATATTTGCAAGTCGTTGCGGGGAATGAGAAGAAGTAGAGGCTTGAGAAGGGGCGAGGTGAACTGCGCGTCGGCAATGGAGCAAGCATTGCTACGATTCTTGTCGGCATAGTACCACTTCATCTACCTTCGGAATAGTTTTGGAATTAAATAATTGTTATTGTGTTCCAACACTATGTCAAAATGTTATTTCCGCTTCATGTTTGCAAGCGGAAGGATATGATTTTAGATCAATGAACAATGGTTGTTCAATATATCTTAGAGATATGTTCTATTTTCATGCTCCATTGGTGAATGGATTATACGTTTTGAATCTTGAAGCGTCTCCCATCTATAACATTAATACGAAAGGCAACTCTCTAATGATATAAACCCCACGTTTATCCGGCATTGTCGCTTAGGCCATATAAATAAGAAACGCATCGAGAAGCTCCATAAGGATGGATTGCTTCACTCTTTTGATTTTGAATCATTTGAGACATGTGAGTCTTGTTTACTTGGTAAGATGACAAAGGCACCTTTCACGGGACACGGTGAAAGAGCAAGTGACTTGTTGGCACTCCTACATACCGATGTATGTGGACCAATGAGCTCAACGGCCAGAGGTGGTTATCAGTACTTCATTACCTTTACCGATGACTTTAGTAGATATGGTTATATCTACTTAATGAGGCATAAGTCCGAATCCTTTGAAAAGTTCAAAGAATTCCAGAATGAAGTACAGAATCATTTAGGGAAAACAATCAAGTTTCTACGATCAGATCGTGGAGGAGAATACTTGAGCCAAGAGTTTGGTAATCATCTGAAAGATTGTGGAATTGTTCCACAGTTGACTCCGCCAGGAACTCCACAATGGAATGGGGTGTCCGAACGGAGAAATCGCACCTTGTTGGACATGGTGCGGTCGATGATGAGCCAAAGTGATCTTCCGTTATCCTTCTGGGGATATGCTCTTGAAACAGCTGCGCTCACACTAAATAGAGTTCCATCTAAGTCAGTTGAAAAGACACCATATGAGATATGGACAGGGCAACCCCCTAGTTTGTCTTTTCTCAAAATTTGGGGATGCGAAGCTTATGTAAAACGTTTACAGTCTGACAAGCTCACACCCAAATCTGACAAGTGCTTCTTTGTGGGATATCCTAAGGAAACTAAGGGATATTACTTTTATAATCGGGAACAAGGCAAAGTGTTTGTCGCCCGACACGGTGTCTTCTTGGAGAAAGAGTTTCTTTCAAGAAGGGTTAGTGGGAGCAGGGTGCATCTTGAAGAAGTTCAAGAAACACCAGAAAACGTTTCAGCGACCACAGAACCACAACAGGAGGAACAAAGTGTTGCGCCACCGGTTGTAGATACACCAGCCCCACGGAGGTCGAAAGATCACGTCGTGCCCGACAGTACACAAAGTGCGAACAACGTGATATATTGTTGTTGGACAACGATGAACATAAGACCTATGAGGAAGCGATGGTGGGACCCGATTCCAACAAGTGGCTTGGAGCCATGAAATCCAAAATAGAATCCATGTACGACAATCAAGTTTGGAACTTGGTTGATCCACTGATGGTGTCAAAACCATTGAGAGTAAATGGGTTTTTAAGAAAAGGACGATATGGATGGAAATGTTCACATCTATAAGGCGCGATTGGTGGCGAAAGGTTTTAAACAGATTCAAGGAGTTGATTATGATGAAACCTTCTCGCCCGTCGCAATGCTTAAATCTATTCGGATTATCCTAGCGATTGCTGCATATTTCGATTATGAGATATGGCGATGGATGTCAAAACGGCTTTCCTGAATGGAAACCTAAGCGAGGATGTATACATGATACAACCTCGGGGTTTTGTCGATCCGAATCGCTGGAAAGATATGCAAGCTATAGAAATCCATTTATGGATTGAAGCAAGCATCTCGGAGTTGGAATATTCGTTTTGATGAAGTAATCAAAGGGTTTGGTTTCATCAAAAATGAAGAAGAGGCCTGTGTTTACAAAAAGGTCGGTGGGAGCGCAATTGTATTTCTAATCTTATATGTGGATGACATATTGTTGATTGGAAATGATATCCCTATGCTAGAATCCGTCAAGTCTTCATTGAAAAATAGTTTTTCCATGAAAGACTTAGGGGAGGCACATACATATTAGCATTCGGATCTATAGAGATAGATCCAAGAGGCTAATTGGATTAAGCCAAAGTACATACATTGACAAGGTGTTGAAAAGGTTCAACATGCATGATTCCAAGAAAGGTTTCTTGCCCATGTCACATGGCATTAATCTTAGCAAGAATCGGTGTCCTTAGACTCATGATGAGCGGAATAAGATCGGTATGGTTCCATATGCTTCGGCAATTGGATCTATCATGTATGCCATGCTTTGTACACGCCGGATGTCTCGTACGCTTTGAGTGCTACGAGCATATACCGCCGATCCAGTGAAGGTCACTGGATCGCCGTAAAGAATATGCTTAAGTACTTGAGAAGAACTAAGGATATGTTCCTAGTCTATGGAGGTGAAGAAGAGCTCGTTGTAAGTGGTTACACCGATGCTAGCTTCTAAGCGACAAGGATGATTATAGATCGCAATCGGGTTCATGTTTTGCCGAACGGAGGCGCAAATCTGGAAGAGTTCCAAGCGGGATACGTTGCTGATTCTACAATGGAGGCCGAGTACATTGCTGCTTGGAAGCTGCAAAGGAGACTGTTTGGATCAAGAAATTCGTTTCGAGCTTGGTGCGATGACTAGTACGACTGGTCCAATGTCTCTCTATTGTGATAATAGTGAAGCCATTGCGCAAGCCAAGGAGCCAAGGTCACATCGAAGTCCAAACACGTACTTCGGTGATATCATCTCATCCGCGAGATAGTGGACAGAGGTGATGTCAAGATATGCAAAGTGCACACGGATCTCAACATAGCCGATCCGTGACAAAACCTCTCCCTCAAAAACATGAGGCGCACACAAGAGCAATGGGTATTAGATACTTACATGATTGACTCTAGTGCAAGGTGGGAGATTGTTAGTGATATGCCCTAGAGGCAAAATGGAGATGTTGGATATCACGTCAATGTTTATGTATAAATGAATAAAGTGTTATTCGGTTCCATGAAATAGACATCTTGTATTGATCAATAAGTACGTGACTTATTTATGAGACTCTTTATGTATGAATCTATTTCTAAACGATCCTTGATCATATATCATATTGTTGGAACAAATATTATTCTAAGATCGGCATGTTTATTGATTGATGATCATGTCTCATAGATCATGGGTATGGAGATACCAAATCAATAAACATGGACATATGTGTTAGAGAACACATTGTTGGATAGACCCACCATGAGACACTACAGAATTAATGTGCCATTAGTTGGTCTCGGGTAGTGTTGGTCCAAAGTCCTTAGACCGAGATCACCATGGATTCCAACATGTGCGGTAGCCTATTTTGGGACTACCAAACGCTATTCCGTAATCGGGTAGTTATAAAGATAATTTTCGGGTTTGCTATGAAACATGGAGTGGGATGTGAGTGATCAAGATGGAATTTGCCCCTCCTTTGGAGAGATATCTCTGGGCCCTCGAGGTACTTGGATTATGGAAATGCATGGCCATGCTTGAGTTGATTGAGGAGTCAATCAACGACGGATAATCCAATACGGTTCGAGTGAAAGGTTAAGCTATTGAAGGGATGGCACACATCTTGCCTATAGCTTAACGGTAACGTGAGGCAAAGGGATTTGTGTACACATTACAGGTTCGAGCCGATATTATTCTTGTATACTATGGTGTCAATATGTGCTTGCTAGGCGCCGCGTTGGGTGACGGTCGGCTGAGTTGGACTCGAGCCGACGATCGGCTAAGCTAGACTATAGCCGAAACCGAGTATACCGAACCTACGGGTCGCACGCTTAAGGGGATAAGAACAGGCATTCGAGTTGGACTCGAATACGGCTCGATCGGATAGGGATCCGATCGGATAGAGTCCTATGGGCTTACGACGTATGGGCGGCCAACTCTATGAGATTCGGATGGGATCCGATTCAAAATAGAGTCCTGATCGGCCACGAGTACCGTCGGCCAACTCTATATAAAGGGGTGAGGGGTGGAGAGCTGCGTAGGAAATCAAGTCAATTGATTGCGCCGAAATCAATCGATCACACGCGGCTTTAGAAGTCGTCGAGATCAATCTCCACAGAAACCCTCCCCACCTTCGAGCCTAGCCTTGCATCGCGTGCTAGCACACGGGTGTTTGGCGTTCTGTCCCCGGACGTGTGGATACCGGTAGAGGCGCTGCTACGTTGCGCGCTGTTGATCGGCTTTGGATCGGTTGCAATCGGAGCGATTGGCTGATTGGCGAATCGACTGTCCCCGGGTATCGGCTGTCGGCTTGCGGGAATCGGCAGCACAGTTCTAGATCGGATAGCCCTGATTGGCTGTTTCCGCTGCACACTCCAATCGGTAACGATCTATCGGCCCTTACTTGCAAGTGTTCCTGGTTTGCGCGGTAAAAAGTTTTTGTTTTCGGCTAGCGTAGCCTCCGCGTAACCCTTCAGTGGGCATGGTTTTGCTACCTACGGCCAGCTCAACGTTCAAAACTCCCATGGCCTCCGATGGGTTGCCACCGAAATCCTGGAGCACCATGTTGGTTTTTCTCAAGACATCGGCTACCTTGCCTAGCTTCCTGAAGGTTGCGTAGGGCATGAGGTTAACAGAAGCTCCTCCATCGACTAGCATTTTTGACATCGGCTTCCCATTCACGAATCCCTTAACATATAGGGGTTTCATGTGCCGATTTTCGGTCCCCTCGGGTTGGTGTCTGCATCGACCTCGACAGCCTCGAATTTGGCTGGCAGTATGAACACCATGTTGACCGATGCAGAGGCTATTCCTTTGCCATTTGCTGCCCTTTTGGCCTGGTCGGCTGGACTTTCATCGACTGAGGCATCATCTTTCTTCACGCGCCATTGTTTCTTTGGGCGGTTGTGTTCTTTTTTCTTCCTCAGCCGATAGTTGATCTTGGCCTAGACTTCTTTCAGCCAACCCTTGCTTTTTAGTCGTTGCACCTTCCGCTTTTGTGTTTTTGTGAAAACGTTGAAAGGGCACCACTGAGGGTTGGCGATCTGCTCTTCTTTGTATTTTTCTTCATCCTTGCCCTGGAAGAAGTCCTGATGAATCGGGCCGAGCCGCTGGTGGACAGAGGGTTTTCTTTGATTGAGCTGGATGGCTCGAAGGATGAATCTGCTGGTGCTCGCAACCGGCTCTTGCCAGAACTCGTCTTCCCCGAACTCGCTGCAGGCTGGGCAGTTTTCTAACGTGGGTAGCCGCATCCCTTGTTCCCAGCAAAACCTGAAGAACTCGCACCGCTAGTGGGGGTCACAGCCGTCATGGTGGCGGATGTAGGCCGTTTCCAGCCGATCGTTCGTCCTTTGATAAGGTTTGCCGTGCCAAGCCTCTTCCTCTTCTTGAACTCTGAGTTGAAACCTGAGTCGCCTATCCATGTGTCTGGGCCGGTGATCGGCCGATCGGCAACTGGTGTAGACAATATTGATGGGCGTCGGGTCGGCTCCAGTCGGCTTCGTGGGTTGTTGCTGGCAGTCCTTGTCGGTCATGCCTTTTTGTTGGGTCTCGACTGAGCTGTGTGCCATTCTGTAGTGCTGATCAGCTCGCCTTAGGCCGATGTGGACTACGTTAATGGGGAAGGGGTTGCCATCGACTTTCACCGGCTTAGCCGATTCTTCAAAATTGATCTTCCCTTCCTCTATGGCTGACTGAATTTCCTGGCGGAAGACTTTGTAGTCGTTAGTGCTATGGGAGGTGTTGTTGTGCCACTTGCAATATCTCTTTTTCTTGAGCTCCTCGGCTGATTGGGTGACATGGTTGGCTGGAAGCTGTATTTGTTTCTCCCTTAGCAGTAAATCAAAGATCCTATCGGCCTTTGTGATGTCGAAGTCATATCTTTCTTCCTTAGCCAATTTTTTCAGCCACTGACACGTGATTGCCTTCTTGTTCCTGGTCCACTCAGCCGTTGCCACTTCTGTATCGCTATCACTTGAGTCGGAGCACGATGCATAAGCGATGTGGCTAACTTTCTTGAAGGCCTTCTTGGATTATTGAAAACGTTGCTCATGAGCCGTCACCTTCTGGGCCAGGTGGGCCAAGCTTTCGAAGTCCTAAGCCAAAAACCTTTCCCTGATGGGGGCCAAGAGACCATGAAAAGCTAAATCGGCTAGTTGCGAGTCTGATAGCACCAGGCTATAACATCGGTTCCTCATATCCCTGAAGCACTGGATGTAGTCCTGAACCGATTCCTCATGCTTCTGCCTAATGCTAGTCAAGTCCGATAGTTTCATCTCATGCGTGCCGGAGTAGAAATAACTGTGGAACTGCTTCTCGAGATCGGCCCAGCTCTGAACTGAATTGTAGGGCAGAGACGAAAACCATGTGAAGGCCGATCCCGAGAGAGATAGTGGAAACAATCGTACTCTGAGGGCGTCGGTAGCCGATGCTTCTCTGCACTGAGCCAAAAATCGGCTGACATGTTCATAGGTCGAGACATTGTCTTGCCTAGAGAATTTCAAAAAATCCGGTACCTTGTACCGATTTGGCAGGTGCACCCTCTCAAAATACTCTGGATACGGGTACTGATACATATTGCCGGAGTCCTTTGGCTTAAGGCCGAACTGATCACGCATGACGTGTGCGATCAAATCGGCCCAAGGCTTATTTTCTTGAGCTCGTAGCTGTGGCATCGGCTCGTACTGCTCATACTGCATAGGAGGCTGCCGATGCCATGTCTGTGGTGAATGAGGTTGATAGTACTGCTCGTAGTTGCCTCCTAGGTACTGATGTTGGACTTGATTCATGGCAGGAGGCAGCTATGGTATAAATGGAGGGCGCTGCTCAGGGGGAGGCCAAACACCATTGGAGTTGTGAGGTAGGTGTGGCATGTAACTACCGATCGGCATTTTGTGCAAGAGGGATTGCCGATCGGGGTCAAACATGCTTTCCACCTGTTGCTGGGGTAGTATTGGAGCCCCGTGACCCTGATGCAGGGGCTGTTGTCTGGTTAGGAGCTTGGGCGCTGGTTTTGCAGCCGATGGTTGCTCATTCAGCTGAATAGGGGCTCCCCCTGGAGGAGTCAGTTGTCCCAATGGAGGAATTGGCAGCCCTTGTGTCGACAGGGTTCTGTAAGGTGGGATGGCATGTCGACAGGGTTCTGTAAGGTGGGACGACCATTAGGGAAATAGGTCGGCCCTCTTGGCAGCTGCTCGGCTATGTTTGAATCAACCACGACGCTTATCATGTTGTTCAATGTGTTCACCAGTATCCCTGACTGGTTGATGAGTGCGTGGTGGACAGCCGAGTCGATTCGATCTTGGAGTATGAGCAGCCCTGAGTCATCTGGCTCCTGCTTGATCTCTTCAATCTTCTTTTTCCCCTTGTTGTCCTTGCTGGAGGTGGCTCCGGAGTCGAAGTCTTCAGGGATCACAAATTTGTACTTCTGAACGATTGATCCAGACCTGGTCTGGGTGTAAGACCGGAAATAATGTGCTTGTAATTGTTCCACCATCTGGTGGTAGTCGGCCTGTTGCTCAGCCGACAGTTTGTCCATAGTCACAGGGATGATGTTGTCCTGGTCCAGCTCCGTGGCCACGATGTTCACCATCGTGTTGGATCTAGGAGTTGGGGTCCCACCAGGCGTGCCAAAAGTGTGTTGATGAGAATTTTTCCCACGCGCTAGCCTGAGAGATCTGCTTAACTCCAGTGCAAGTCCAAAATTGGTCGCCTTTGGTGATTGAACAGACGTGCCTGTTGGTTTGATCCTGGAACCAACAAGAAACAAAAAGATAGACATTTGGTTAAGATTAGATCCTACTCGATCGGCTATAGATATCAATAAATATATAATTGTTATCCCAAAGCACATTTAGACCAAGTGATTGGGATAGATCGGTAGCATACCGAGACAGTATAAACCACTTGTATCCAAAAGCACGTTAGAATAATAATTATACTCATTCATAACCTAGCCGATATCATAGATCTAATGTAAATTGGCTAGTACTCTGATATATTTTATAGAAAGATATTAATCTGAACTAAATGCACTAAACTAAGATCAATCGGCTATTAACGTGACTTAACGGATTGATACCAAGTTAGCACATTTAAGTAGGTTGAGATCTTAATATAAAAGGCAGTTCTAATACATATAGTAGTAATAATACATAAAGATGATCAAAACAGGTAAGACCGGCTGAAACCCCGGCGCTATCTCTAATAATAAACATTGAGTCGAATAGATCTATATAGCTCTAAAAGCGACTTAATAGATCAACTTGATGCAGCATTAAGTACAAAAAGAGGTACGAGATCTAATTAGGCTAATGAGAAATGCTCGAGATGGTAGACACGCCATATAATCTAAATCAACCTCCAGATCTAGCTCTGTCGGCTGTTATCTTCAAAGAGATATTAGCCGATCGCGAGATGGATCCAAACATTGATCCAGATTATATGTCGCATATGATAAATTAAGCAATTCATAACATCAGAATTAGAGTGTCATGATGATGGAAGCACTAACCCCGACGATACAAGCCACTTGTAACAAGAAATTACCTTGTTCGGAGATTGAAGCCGATACAGCCCGAGAGCAAAGCAAGAAGTCGTCGAGAAAAAGTAAAAGCAAAAATGTTGGCGATGCGCCGAAGTTGTATTGATGTGTGTATGATAATTACAACAAGCCCTTGGGTCTTATTTATACCCGGTTACAACAACATCCGTGTAGATCACAGTTTCTATCTTATCTACTATGTACAGTATGACAATATCCCGGGACGGAGTCCCATGCCGCGTTATAAAAGGAATATCTATAACATATCCTATTTTACAGACACGATTACCGTTACAGGACCTTATCCATAGATGGAAATATCTCCAAGCTTTGGATACTGAATCCTAATAGTTATCTCCAAGCTTTCCTTCCGGGATTGACTCCTTCTTTGCCTCCAATCGGAACCGGCTATCGGCTGTCCTGGTCCGACACGGACTCAGCCGATTAGCTCCGTAGCCGATTCGGACTTGGCCGATGTGGCCTCTGTTTTCACAGATCGCGTGTTTCCTCCAATTCCGCTTCAATCCTCGATTCAAACTCGGGGATTTGCTTACCAAATTTGGTCGTTAACAGTACTAGAGACCTAGCACTAAACCTTTGGAGTGAAGCTTTAATCTTCTTGGAGGTGTGTTTGAAATGAAGTGGAGTGCCTCCTTTTATAGCCCTCAATGGCGGTTGGAAGTCAGTTACCAACCGCCATAACCCCCTAACCGTCATTGGGGACGGCTGTGGAGTCACCACGTGGAAGATGGGGTGATTTGGCCTTATCCATGGTTCGACCGAACCCTGGTTGGTGCCAAACCCCACCAAACTTCTCCAGGCACTGACTTGTGGGTCCTAAGGTGGTTCTCGGGTGTTTGGCGCCAATCTAAGTCAGTTTCACCTGACTTGTGGGCCCTCCAATCCACGGGAAGCTGATGTGGCAATTGTTGATTGGTTGAAGTTGTGTTTCTTCACCACAAAACCGCACTCTCACTTCATTTTGATATATAAGTCAGCTGCATATATTAAATCACCAACACTTGTGGAAAGAGTTAGTAAATAACCCCTACTGCTACGTTGATGTGCCAAGTTTGTTCCACTTATGCAGGAGTTGACGGTCGGATTTTGGGTGATAGTGACCGTCAACAACAGGGCATTCCCCAATCATTAACCCGCCTTCTGAGCTGGGTTGATCCTTGGTGCGCCTGTTCGCCGGCGCTTCGGTACTCGGGGTAGGTCACTCCTCGGTCGCCACCCCGACCGGTTTGGTCCCAAGGGCCCAGGGTATGGTGCTGGAAGAGACAATGGGGAGGGTGAACAGGTCCCGGTTGATCTCCGTAACCTTTTCCTCACCCGAGTCGTTCACCCCTGTTTCCACCATCTCCACCACCTCCATCTTCGACGCCTCCATGGGTCCCACTAGGGAGCCCGCCTCGGTCATCATTTTGACCTCCTCTATGACCGAAGCGCTTGCAGTGGGAGCTGCTACAGACGCCACGGTGGTAGCCAGGGATGGTTCGGTCCCCTCTACCCTGGCCTGGATAGGTGATTCCACCACCCTTGTTGGCTCCTGATCATCGAGGTCGGCATCTTCCGCTGGCCTGTTAAACATAGCTTTTTTAAAGAAAAGAGAGGCAGGAACAGGGAATCACTGACGGGCTCAACACGCACCTGGTTGATGTTGCAAACTCAAAGCTAATGAGCCTCGGCACCTTCTTTGGGGTCTCGACGCCCTAGGCTTTGAAGCTCCGCTCAATCCCGACGACGACGATACGAGCCTGGTGTTGATGTTTCCCGATACTTCCTCGTTCGATGAGGCATCCAGTTTCCTCTTGGCACCATGAGAATTCGGGCTCCCTGGCGCCGTCCTCGGGTCAGAAATCGACCGAGGGAACCGGATCCTTGGGACATTTCCCTTCGTTGCCACCATCTTAGGGATCGGCGACAGCGACACATGAACAGACATCTCCTGCTGAGTGTCAGCACCTGGTAGGTGAGATGCCAAAAAAGAAGAAGGGAGGAAAAAGAGAGAGGTTGGACTCACCTCTGATCACGGGTTTGAGAGGTCGTAGGAAAGCGCCCCTCCCTCCCCTCCCCGCACCGAAGTCGACCGAGCCGGAGAAGAACGTCCTCAACCTCTGTTGCATGCAATCAAGGGGAGACGCACCCTCTGAGCCGGGTCTTGGCAGCGTGGACACTCGTAGGCTGGCGTCTCCCTATACTTACAAGGCTGCAAACCCCGCAGCGCAAAGTTATACTCCACCTTCACCCCGGTCAAGCCCTACTCGCTCAGGACCTCAACCTTGGTCGTCAGCTCTTCCACCTGGTCCAGCTCAACGCTGGGGCAGGGGGCTGACCAGGTGGTCCTCGGGATCGGCTCATGTTTGATCTTGGAAGAGATAGCCGGCTTGAGGTTCTTGATGTAGAACCACTCGGCATGCCATCCCTTGTTGGAAGATGTCAGGTCAACGGGAATTGAGCGTCGGGACATCTTCTCCTAAAACTGAATCCTGGCCCCACCGACCAAGCCGTCGACTATCCGCCGGAGGCAGAAGTAATGACGAAATAGATTAAAGTGCGAGTCTATCCCAAGATAAGCCCTGCACAGGTGGAAGAAGAGAGAAATCTGGAGAACAGAGTTGGGATTAAGGTTGCAGAGAGAGATGTCATAATAATGAATCAAGCCCCGGACAAAGGGGTGGGTCGATACTCCAAATCCGCGAAGGAAGAAGGAGGAGGAGACCACCAGCTCACCAGAGTCAGGGTCGGGAATAGATCCCCCCGAGCCGCGCGCCACTCTACGATCTCCCGCGGTGGGAGGGTGCCAGCTTGCACCAGCTCCTCCAACATCTCACTCCTGGCGCGCGAGGGGACGAAGGCCGAGGTCCACTTGGATCCTTCACCCCCACCGGTCGGGCCCTTCCCACCTTTATTCGAGGCCTTCTTTACGGGTGCCATTGGCTTTAGGGAGAACAATTGCCGACCCTTGAGGTAGCACACCACGCAACGGCAGTGGAGATGGTGGCCTTTTGCGCTAGAGTGGCGAGGAGCCAGGAGGTGGAAGCGATGGCGTGAGTCCGAAGAGTTTGTGAATCTTGAGCGAAAAGGGGTGTGTAGGAGAAAGAAGGCAAAACGGTGGGGCTTAAGAAGGGGCAATGATGGGCCTGACAGTGCTATTTTCGGAAAGCACGCAAAGCCATTAATGGCGTGTGCGAGGCATCCGAGGTGCCCTGGCCCATCTGGCTCCCAGGCTGCCACGTCATCCTAGCGGTTGATCTGAGTTGTCGATTACCCTGAGCGGTTAACGGCGCACGAACGGTGCATGTTATGCACCCCGTTGAAAACGCCATCGGGCCTGCCACTCCACCCGAGCGACAAATCTCAGCCGTTGGATCTGTGAGCCGTTGGGGATAAGTGGGAAACCTGATGTATCAGCAGCCATTTCATGACCCTGGTCCTGACGGCCTTAATGGGACGTGACTGGCGCACAGTTCAAACTGTGCGCGGCCCATGTGCATAGCATGGGCCCCGAGTCCCGACAACTGCCCGACGACCAACCCCTCGGGATCTCCCTTCGGTCACACCGACCACCATCGACCTCCGGGCTTTGGCATATCAGTCATTAGCCTCCAGGCTATGACCTCGGGTCCGATCGCCATCAGCCTCCGGGTCATGGTATCTCGGCCAACATCCTCCGGGCTATGGCATATAGGTCATCAGCCTTCGAGCTATGACCTCGGGTCGTTCGCCATCAGCCTCCGGGTTATGGCACTCGGCCAATAGCCTCCCTTCTATGGCACCTCGAGCATCAGCCTCCGTGTATGGCCTTCGGCCGACCGCTGTTAGCCTCCGTGCTATGGCACGACCGACCACCATCAGCCTCCGAGCTATGGCAACTCGGCCATCAGCCTTCGGGCAGATGGCCTCGTGCCGATCTCCATTGGCCCCCGGGCTGAGGTACCTCGGCCATCGGCCCTCGGGCGATGGCCACTCACCGATCGCCATCAGTCCTTGGGCGATGGCTCTCCTGATCCCACCAAATGCCACCAATTCAAAGATAATGTCCTAAAGGTATCTCGAGGGTGATGTTTTTGGACTTGACCCTAGGCTGGATGTACCATCCAGCCCAGGCTTGGGGCGCACTGAAAGATGGGCGGTGTGCTTGCCAAAGCACGCTTAGGATGTCATGAAGACTTTGCCCACGGTCCCGACCAGGAAGGATTTTGACCCACGCCTAGATGTCCCATCTAGCCCCAGGCTAGAGGGTTGCACCTGGTAGGTGCATTGGGCTGCCGAAGCCTGTTCAAAATACCTCAAGAGCTGGCTGTGGGACCTGACTAGGAAGAACTAAAACCCTAAGGGAGAATATTCCATTCACCCCTAGGCTCAGGGGCTGCTGTGGGGGTATCACCCGGGGTAGCCCATGGAACAGAGTTAAGGTCAGCTGAAGTCGGACTGGTAGTCCTCGGGGAGGGGGGGTCAGAAGCCCGACCTCTTCTTGGGGTCGGCCGCCCCGACCTCCTGTCTGTCCCGACTACGACTCATCAGGCCAACCCCATATCTCCTCGGGAGGAAGGCTTGCTTCGCAAGGATCGCAGAGAAGACAAGGAGGGGACAACCCGATAGAAGATTATGGAGATTATGGCAATCGGGTGTCCACATGGCAAGCTTATCCGACTGGAGATAAGGATAGATATCGCCTGCCAAATGTGTAAACCGGCTATGACTTAGGTGTTACGTTGCCAATTAGATAAGGCAACGGCCTATAGTCACGGTTTGGGAAGATTGAGGAAACCGACTTAGAGTAAGATAGGGTTTCCGATCTGTAAGCTCGCCTCCCAAGACTATATAAGGAGGGTGAGGGGCGTTCCTTGTGGGAGATCATATGCTTTATGGGCTTTTAGCTTTCAGCCTTAGATCACGAGATCAATAAAGACACTCGGCGGATCGAATCCCCGAAACAGGAGTAGGGTATTACCTCACGAGAGGGCCTGAACCTGTCTAAATCCTTGTTACCTAACCGATCGAGCTTGGCGATCTTGACTGCACCCCCAAATTTCTATTGCCGAAACCGAGTTTCAACAGTTGGCGCGCCAGGTAGGGGCCCGCGCGTCAAGACTTCTTCGACAATCTCGCCGACAAGCGCGATGGGCTCTTCTTCAGGATTCGGCGACTTCGCCGCCAATGACTTCGACAAGTTCTTCTCCTTCGAATCAGATTCGAACCAGTCGAAAGGAGAGACCCACTCGGCGTCGTTCGGGCTCCCGAACAGCGCCAAGATCTACAACGACATCTTGGAGTCCAAGGTGCAGTCCATCCACTCCGACGAAAGAATTCACTCGGCACCGTTCATACTACCGAACGCCGTCGAGATCTGCAGCGATCTTCTCATCGCCCCGCCGGAGCCAATCCACTCCGAAGAAAACCTCTCGGCACCGTTTGGACTACCAAACATCGCCAAGATCTACTGCAAGCTCCTCCACTTCGAGTCAAGATCGATCCACTCAGAGAGATCCACGTCCTCAAGCTCCGACTCGGACTGGAACGATCCAGATCCGAACTACCCGGGCTCAAGGGAAATCGTCGTTATCCTCCAACCATTCGGCTCATGCTCATCCTCAGAGCTCAACGAGTATCTCAGCTCTTCAGGCTTTGACGACCTTTATGGCATCCCCTCGGACGAAGCCGACGACTCCGATTGCAACAAGGACTACGAGCCGAAGTGCTTTGACGTCCTCATGGCTGAGATGGCCGAGACCGACTCAGCCATGGCTCGCAGGCTTGCGAAAGAAGAACGAGCCAGACTTGAGCAAGAGCGCAAGCTAGCGGAAGAGGAGAAGAAGCACAAAGAGGAAGCCGACAGAAGGAAGCAGGATCTAAGGGCAGCCGGACGATCCGCTCAAGAGGCTATACTTCAAACACGGGTCCGCAACACCAATATCTTCCAGACGCCACAGCAGAATGCTGTTGCTGCCCTCACAATCCTGGACACCGTCATTGAGACGGCGCCCCCCGACGTGACTCCAATCTTGGACAAAATCAAGACCATCGTCGCGGCTATGGCCAATGGTCATCCCTCCACCTCAGCACGAAGACCGACTGAGTCCGTGGCTGAAACGCCCGACAGAAGCCGACTCCCGCCGCTAAGGTCAAGGGATTACAAGAGGCCCGAACCAGACCGGTCGACAACCAGGCCAAGAGGCCCACGCCACGAGTCCACACAGAAGCATCAGGAGCAAACGACCGACTCCCGTGAGAAGCAACATGGACGTCCACCCGTCCACCACCGAGTCCGCCGCAACAACAGCTCTAGCTACCGAACCAGCGTACCGAGGACCCCGCCGAGTGATCTGCGGGATGTCCTCGATCGTCTCTATCAAGAGCGAGATCAACGCACTCGGGAAGATCGGAGGGGATCACCCGACAGCAATGACGATGGAGTGCCAGCTTTCACTCGGGAGCTTCGCCGAGTGCATTGGCCGAATGGATTCAAGCCGACCGAAATCGAGAAGTACGACGGCAAGACCGACCCGAGTCATGGCTGACCGTGTACACTCTCGCCATCCGTGCAGCAGGTGGCGACAACAAGGCCATGGCCAATTACCTGCCCGTGGCCCTCGCCAACTCAGCCAGGAACTGGCTCACGAGCCTGCCAAGAGGCTCGATCGGCTCGTGGAGCGAGCTAAGGGACCACTTCATCGCCAACTTCCAGGGCACCTTCGAGAGGCCTGGAACCCACTTCGACCTGTACAACGTCACCCAGAAGCCGGACGAACCTCTGAAGGACTACATCCGGTGTTTCTCCGAAAAGCGAAACAAAATCCCCAACATCACCGACGACATCATCATTGCCACCTTCCAGAAAAGAGTCCGTGATGAGCTGTTAATCGGGAAGTTTGGGCGCAAGCCACCAAAGACGGTGAAGCAGATGTTCGAGATGACAAATTCTTACGCCAAATCCAATGATGCCATCAAAGCGGCGCGCCAAGACCAGCCCGACAAGAGGGATGACAAGCAGGCGGGAGGAAGCCGGAATCCTAAGAAGGATAACGGCAACAACAACCAGGGCCAGAAGGACCGCAAGCGTCGATCCGAAGACCTAGTTGCCACAACTTCCAACTCCCAACGCCGCCCCCAAGTCGCAGCCTACGATGCCATCATGAACGCTCAGTGCACGCATCATCCCAACCACAAGCATGCGGCTAAGGACTGTTTTATTTATAAATAGTTCGCCGAGCAATATGCGGCACAGCTCAACAAGAAGCCGACTGAGGAAGCCGACCCATCGGGCGCCAAGAAGAACAACACGGCTGAGAATGACGAGCCTTTTCAAGACCCCGTGGGCGAGCTGAATCACATCTTCGGGGGGCCGCTAGCTTATGAATCCAAGAGGAAACTGAAGCTAACTGACCGAGAGGTCAACACGGCACAACCTGAGGTCCCACAGTACCTACGATGGTCGGAGGTGGCCATCACTTTTGACCGCTCGGATCACCCCGACCGAGTGGTTCACCTGGGGCGCTATCCACTCGTCTTGGACCCGGTGGTCCGCAACATCAAGCTCAAGCGCGTCCTCATTGATAGGGGTAGCGCCCTCAACATTCTCTTCGCCAAGACCTTAGACGAGATGCAGATCCCGAGGGCCGAACTAAAGGCAAGCTCAGCCCCCTTCCATGGAGTTATTCCGGGGCTGTCATCTACGCCACTCGGGCACATCGCCCTTTCGGTCACCTTCGGAGTTCGAGAGAATTTCCGGACGAAGAACGTTACTTTCGAGGCGGCCGACTTCGAAACCGCCTACCACGCCATCATCGGAAGACCTGCACTCGCCAAATTCATGGCGATACCCCATTACACCTACCTCTGCATGAAGATGCCGGGTCCCAACGGCGTCATCACTCTTCGCAGCGACGTGAAGCAAGCCTTCACCTGCGACAAGGAGAGCTGCGACATGGCCCAATCTCGCGAGAGATCACGTGGCCAGCAAGAGATCCGATTGGCCGCATCGACTTCGGCAGAGGGTGAGATCCCCACGAAGAAGATAGCCAAATCAGGAACCGGCGACGCCAAGACCAAGAAGATCTCCCTGGATACATCGGATCCCTCGAAAACTGCTGTAATCGGCGCTGAACTAGATCCCAAATAGGAAAGCGCACTCGTCACCTTCCTCCAAAATAATAAAGATGTTTTTGCTTGGAAACCATCTGATATGCCTGGAATTCCTAGGGAGGTGATCGAGCACTCTTTACACGTCAAAGATGACGCGAAGCCAATCAAACAACGATTACGCAAATTCGCGCAGGATCGAAAAGATGCCATCAAGGAAGAGCTCACAAAGCTCTTAGCCGCCGGTTTTATCAAAGAAGTTCTACATCCCGACTGGTTAGCCAACCCAGTTCTGGTCCAGAAAAAGACGGGGCAATGACGCATGTGCGTTGACTGTACCGACCTCAACAAAGCCTGCCCCAAAGATCCATTCGGGCTGCCTCGCATCGACCAAGTCATAGATTCAACAGCCGGCTGCCAACTCTTGAGCATTTTGGACTGTTACTCGGGCTATCACCAAATCAGCTTGAAGGAATCCGACTGCCTAAAGACATCGTTCATCACGCCGTTTGGAGCATACTGGTACATTACAATGCCTTTTGGCCTGAAGAACACCGGGGCCACATACCAACGCATGATCCAGCGGTGTTTTCAAACACAGATTGGGAAGAATGTGGAAGCTTATGTTGACGATGTTGTCATCAAGACCAAGCAGAAAGAAGACCTGATTGCTGACCTAGAAGAAACCTTCGCAAATATTCGGGCCTTCAGAATGAAGTTAAACCCGGAGAAATGCACTTTCGGCGTTCCATCAGGCAAACTGCTCGGCTTCATGGTGTTGCATCACGGCATTGAAGCCAATCCGGAAAAAATCAACACCATCTTGAACATGAAGCCCCCGAGTAACCAGAAGGATGTCCAGAAGCTCACTGGCTGCATGGCGGCGCTAAGCCGATTCATCTCTCGACTCAGCGAACGGAAGCCCATAAGGCCTTTGAAGATTTTAAAGAATTTCTCATGACGCCGCCCGTCCTAGCCTCACCTCAGCCCCAGGAACCCCTGCTATTGTACATTTCAGCCACTCACCAAGTGGTTAGTACAGTCCTCGTGGTCGAGCGCGAAGAAGAAGGGCGGGTCCAGAAGATTCAGAGGCCGATCTACTTTGTTAGCGAAGTATTGGCAGGAGCCAAAATTCGCTACCCTCAGGTACAAAAATTGCTTTATGGTGTTCTGATAACCGCGAGGAAATTGGCACACTATTTTCAGGGTCACTTGGTCACCGTCATCACCTCCTTTCCACTCGGCGATGTCATCCACAGCCGGGAGGCAACTGGGCGCATCGCTAAATGGGCCCCGGAGCCGATGCCGCGGACTTAACTTTTAAGGCCGGGACGTCCGTAAAGTCACAAGCCCTGGCGAATTTCTTGGCCGAGTGGACCGAACAGCAAGAAGATGTACCTCGGGAAGACCTCCAATATTGGACCATGCACTTCGACGGATCCAAGAGGATCACCGGCTTGGGAGCAGGAGTTGTGCTGATCTCCCCGACTAGGGAAAGGCTAAGATATGTCCTCCACCTCCACTTCTCCGCCTCACATAACATCGCCGAGTACGAAGCCCTGCTACATGGACTGCGGCTTGTAGTTTCACTGGGGATACGTCGGCTCGTCGTGAAAGGGGACTCCCAGCTGGTCGTCAACCAAGTCATGAAAGACTGGTCCTGTCTAAATGACACCATGGAGGCCTACCGACAGGAGGTTCGCAAACTTGAAGACAAGTTTGACGGACTCGAGCTATCACATGTCTTGAGACACAACAACGAGGCAGCTGACGAGTTGGCGCAGTTTGGGTCCAAACGTGAAGCCGCCCCAACAGACGTTTTTGTCAAGCACCTCTATGAGCCAACTGTTGCAGCAAAACCAACTCCCAATGAACAAGCCGCAAACGAAGCCACCATGATTGATGCCGATTGGAGGACACCACTCATCAAATTTTTAACACAGCAAGAGCTGCCGAAAGACCGGGATGAGGCAGAACGTGTCCGACGTCGTTGCCAAGCTTACGTCATGGTCGACTCCGATTTATATAAGAGAAGTCCCTCCGGAGTCGTGATGAGATGCATCACACCAGAAGAAGGACGACAGCTACTCCAAGACATCCACTCGGGCATCTACGGAAGCCACGCGGCAGCATGCACCTTGGTGGGTAAAGCCTACAAACAAGGTTTTTCTGGCTTACTGCGGTCTTCGACGCGGACAAAGTGGTACGAACTCGCGAAGGCTGCCAATTCTTCGCCCGAGAGCCATGTCCCAGCCCAAGAGCTACAAACAATTCCATTATCCTGGCCGTTTGCGGTATGGGGCTTAGACATGGTCGGCCCTTTCAAGAAGGCTCCAGGAGGATTCACGCACCTATTCATCGCAATCGACAAGTTCTCCAAGTGGATCGAAGCTAAGCCGGTCACCAAAATTACTGCTGACAAGGCACGGGACTTCATCCTCAACATCGTGCACCAGTTCGGCGTCCCAAACAGAATTATAACCGACAATGGGACTCAATTTACTGGAGACATCTTCAAGGAATTCTGCGAAGACTTCGGAATCAAAATCTGCTATGCGTCGGTAGCACATCCCAAAAGCAATGGATGTTAGTGATATGCCCTAAAGGCAACATGGAGATGTTTGATATCACGTCAATGTTGATGTATAAATGAATAAAGTGTTATTCAGTTCCATGAAATAGACATCTTGTATTGATCAATAAGTACGTGACTTATTTATGAGACTCTTTATGTATGAATCTATTTCTAAACGATCCTCGATAATATGTCATATTGTGGGAACAAATATGATTCTAAGAACGGCATGTTTATTGATTGATGATCATGTCTCATAGATCATGGGTATGGAGATACCAAATCAATAAACATGGACAAATGTGTTGGAGAACACATTGTTGGATAGACTCACCATGAGACACTACAGAATTAATGTGCCATTAGTTGGTCTCGGTAGTGTTGGTACAAAGTCCTTAGACCTGAGATCACCATGGATTCCAACATGTGTAGTAGCCTACTTTGGGACTACCAAACGCTATTCCGTAATCGGGTAGTTATAAAGGTAGTTTTCGGGTTTGCTATGAAACATGGAGTGGGATGTGAGTGATCAAGATGGAATTTGCCCCTCCTTTGGAGAGATATCTCGGGCCTCGAGGTACGGATTATGGAAATGCATGGTCATGCTAAGTTGATTGAGGAGTCAATCAACGGACGGATAATCCAATACGGTTCGAGTGAAAGGTTAAGCTATTGAAGGGATGGCACACATCTTGCCTATAGCTTAACGGTATCGTGAGGCAAAGGGATTTGTGTACACATTACAGGTTCGAGCCGATATTATTCTTGTATACTATGGTGTCAATATGTGCTGCTAGGCGCCGCCGTTGACGGGTCGGCTGAGTTGGACGCGAGCCGACGATCGGCTAAGTTAGACTATAGCCAAAACCGAGTATACCTGAACCTACTGGGGTCGCACGCTTAAGGTGATAGAATATATATTCGAGTTGGACTCGGATACGGCTCGATCGGATAGGGATCCGATCGGATAGAGTCCTATGGGCTTACGACGTGTGGGCGGCCAACTCTATGAGATACGGATGAGATCCGATTCAAAATAGAGTCCTGATCGGCCACTAGTCCCAGTCGGCCAACTCTATATAAAGGAGGGAGGGGTGGAGAGCTGCGGCACGTCAATTGCATCGCGTGCAACAGAAGTCGCCGAGATCAATCTCCACGGAAACCCTCCCCACTTTCGAGCCAAACCCTAGCCTTGCATCGCGTGCTAGCACACGGGTGTTCGGCGTTCTGTCCCCGGACGTGTGGATACCGGTAGAGGCGCTGCTACGTTGCACGCTGTTCATCGGCTGTGGAGGAATCGGCTGCGGTCGAGCGCATCGGAGCGAGGCGCGAGAACACAGTCGGACGACTCGGATCGGCTACGGCATCTGCGAATCGGCTGATTGGCGAATCGGCTGTCCCCGGGTATCGGCTGTCGGCTTGCGGGAATCGGCTACACTGTTCCGGATCGGATAGCCCTGATTGGCTGTTTCCGCTGCACACTCTAATCAGTAACGATCTATCGGCCTTTAATTGCAAGTGTTCCTGGTTTGCGCGGTTAAAAGTTTTTGTTTTCAGCTAGCGTAGCTTCCACGTAACCTTTCAGTGGTATCAGAGCTAATCTTGCTTAGTTCGGGTTTTAGATTGGATCTGGAACAAGTTTAGCGCACGGGTTGATTAGATCAATCGGTTTTACGAGATTTGTTGAGGAGAGTTCATGGTAATTGCGTTCCTTGATAGCGGGACCACCGTGTGCACCCCCCTTTATAGGTCGTCTCGATGCCGTTTCTCTGTGATAGGTAGAAAACGTTTCTACGCCTAACTTGTTTTTGCAGAGAATGCTTTGAGATGGTATGGCCCTATTGTATGTATGAGATGCATGTGATGCATGTAATATTCTTTCATATGTGCAATCCCTGTAATATTCTTTCATACGTGCAATGCTTGTAATATTCTTTCACGACCTGCGAGTCGATGTAATCTTCAATTAGAGCTTCTATAGTAGTAGCTTAGTTTGAAGAAATCAAGCATCATGCACATTGGAAGATGGTGCCGAAGATGGAGATCCTCAGCGCCGACATGGAGATGGAGATCACCATGTGAAGGGGGCCATACTATTTCATTATATGCTATTCTACCCGCTTTCATATATGTGATATGTTTGTTTGATAGGATAGCATCCTCGCAAAATTAAGTAGTAATGATGCCCTTCCAAATGTTGCACCCGTCACCGTTATGCTCGTCAATGGTGGGTGCGCAAAGCAGAGTGCCATTCTCTATCATAACACGAGGGGGTATATGTCAGACATATACATGCAGGAGCATTTGGTTTACTTAACAAGGCTATCAAAACAGTTTTTGGGCCTTGGGGCATAGGTTGGGGCCGGGGCATGGAGATGCCACACCAACAACAAGAGTCACATAGAGATGTGATTAGCAAGGAGTTGCTTACCGATGTTATTAATCTTCTAGCGGTGATGCCAAAGCTCACTAGAAAATTAATTAACATGTGGATCTTGACCCAATACGTAACCTAGAGGGATGGTGGAAAATACGTAATGGGAGTCTTATGTTAAATTGTTTAACAAAAGACATAGCATAAACATTATGCTAAACTTTGCTTTTTCTGTTGTAGAATAAATGGCGGCTAATACTACACCCAGTACCTTTAATTTGCGATCTATTCTCGAAAAGGAAAAATTAAATGGAACAAACTTTATGGATTGGTATCGCAACTTGAGAATTGTTCTCAAGCAAGAGCGTAAGGAGTACGTTCTTGAAGTACCCTATCTTGAGGATTTGCCAAATAATGCCACTTCAACCGCACGGAGGGCTTATGAGAAGCACACTAATGATGCCCTAGATATAAGCTCTCCATGCTTGCTACAATGTCCCCGAGCTTCGAAACAATATGAGAGCAGCGATGCTCACACTATTATTCGGGGCTGCGTGGCATGTTTGAGAACCAAGCTCGGGCCGAGAGGTTCAACACCTCAAAGTCCTTGTTTGCGTGCAGGCTTGTTGAGGGAATCCCGTCATCCGCATGTGATAAAAATGATTGGCTACATTGAGAGTCTGGAAAAATTAGGTTTTCTCCTTAGCCAAGAGTTGGCTACGATGTGATTCTCCGGTCGCTCCCTCCGAGCTTCGAGCCATTCATATTGAATTATCACATGAACAATATGGATAGAACCTTGGCTGAATTGCATGGGATGCTAAAGACAGTGAGGAGAGTATCCAGAGAATGGTCATCATGTGATGATGATGCGAAGGCTAAGCGCAAACCACTGTCAAGAAACTTTGCACCAAGAGGAAGTTAACTCCCAATGAGATCGCGAGTGCCTCCAATGCAAAGAAGGGCAAGAAGGGGTCGGCGGCATCGATGTCGTTTGCTTCTATTGCAAGGAGACAGCCACTGGAAGAGGAACGCAAGAAGTACATGGAGGATCTCAAAAAGAAGCAAAGTACGACTTCGCTTGTATTAATATTATAGACATTAATCTTGCTACTTCACCTACGACTCTTGGGTATTTGATACCGGATCGGTAGCTCATATTTGCAAATCGTTGCGGGGAATGAGAAGAAGTAGAGGATTGAGAAGGGGCGAGGTGAACCTGCGTGTCGGCAATGGAGCAAGCGTTGCTATAGTTGCTTTGTCGGCACGTACCACTTCATCTACCTTCGGATTAGTTTTGGAATTGAATAATTGTTATTGTGTTCCAACACTATGTCAAAACGTTATTTCCGCTTCATGTTTGCAAGCGGAAGGATATAATTTTAGATCAATGAACAATGGTTGTTCAATATATCTCGAGATATGTTCTATTAACATGCTCCATTGGTGAATGGATTATACGTTTTGAATCTTGAAGCATCTCCCATCTATAACACTAATACGAAAGGCAACTCTCTAATGATATAAACCCCACGTTTATCCGGCATTGTCGCTTAGGCCATATAAATAAGAAACGCATGGAGAAGCTCCATAAGGATGGACTGCATCACTCTTTTGATTTTGAATCATTTGAGACATGTGAGTCTTGTTTACTTGGTAAGATGACAAAGGCACCTTTCACGGGACATAGTGAGAGAGCAAGTGACTTATTGGCACTCGTACATACCGATATATGTGGACCAATGAGCTCAATGGCCGTGGTGGTTATCGTACTTCATTACCTTTACCGATGACTTTAGTAGATATGGTTATATCTACTTAATGAGGCATAAGTCCGAATCCTTTGAAAAGTTCAAAGAATTCCGAATGAAGTACAGAATCATTTAGGGAAAACAATCAAGTTTCTACGATCGATCGTGGAGGAGAATACTTGAGCCAAGAGTTTGGTAATCATCTCGAAAGATTGTGGAATTGTTCCACGCTTGACTCCGCCAGAACTCCACAATGGAATGGGGTGTCCGAACAGAGAAATCGCACCTTGTTGGACATGGTGCGGTCGATGATGAGCCAAAGTGATCTTCCGTTATCCTTCGGGGATATGCTCTTGAAACAATGCGCTCACAAAAATAGAGTTCCATCTAAGTCGGTTGAAAAGACACCATATGAGATGTGGACAGGGCAACCCCTAGTTTGTCTTTTCTCAAAATTTGGGGATGCGAAGCTTATGTAAAACGTTTACATCGACAAGCTCACACCCAAATCGACAAGTGCTTCTTTGTGGGATATCCTAAGGAAACTAAGGGATATTACTTTTATAATCGGGAACAAGGCAAAGTGTTTGTCGTCCGACACGGTGTCTTCTTGGAGAAAGAGTTTCTTTCAAGAAGGGTTAGTGGGAGCAGGGTGCATCTTGAAGAAGTTCAAGAAACACCGAAAACGTTTCGGCGACCACGTAACCACAACAGAGGAGCAAAGTGTTGCGCCACCAGTTGTAGATACACTAGCCCCACGGAGGTCCGAAAGATCACGTCGTGCACTGACAGTACACATGTGCGGAACAACGTGACATATTGTTGTTGGACAACGATGAACCTAAGACCTATGAGGAAGCGATGGTGGGACCCGATTCCAACAAGTGGCTTGGAGCCATGAAATCCGAAATAGAATCCATGTACGACAATCATGTTTGAAACTTGGTTGATCCACTGATGGTGTCAAAACCATTGAGTGTAAATGGGTTTTTAAGAAAAGGCCGATATGGATGGAAATGTTCACATCTACAAGGTGCAATTGGTGGCGAAAGGTTTTAAACAGATTCAAGGAGTTGATTATGATGAAACCTTCTCGCCGTCGCAATGCTTAAATCTATTCGGATTATCCTAGCAATTGCTGCATATTTCGATTATGAGATATGGCGATGGATATCAAAACGGCTTTCCAATGGAAACCTAAGCGAGGATGTATACATGATACAACCTCGGGGTTTTGTCGATCCGAATCGCTGGAAAGATATGCAAGCTACGAAATCCATTTATGGATTGAAGCAAGCATCGCGGAGTTGGAATATTCGTTTTGATGAAGTAATCAAAGGGTTTGGTTTCATCAAAAACGAAGAAGAAGCCTGTGTTTACAAAAAGGTCGGTGGGAGCGCAATTGTATTTCTAATCTTATATGTGGATGACATATTGTTGATTGGAAATGATATCCCTATGCTAGAATCCATCAAGTCTTCATTGAAAAATAATTTTCCATGAAAGACTTAGGGAGGCAAAGATATATATTAGCATTCGGATCTATAGAGATAGATCCAAGAGGCTAATTGGATTAAGCCAAGGTTCAACATGCATGATTCCAAGAAAGGTTTCTTGCCCATGTCACATGGTATTAATCTTAGCAAGAATCAGTGTCCTCAGACACATGATGAGAGGAATAAGATGGGTATGGTTCCATATGCTTCGGCAATTGGATCCATCATGTATGCCATGCTTTGTACACGCCCGCATGTCTCGTACGCTTTGAGTGCTACGAGCGGATACCGCCGATCCGGTGAAGGTCACTGGATCGTCAGTAAAGAATATCCTTAAGTACTTGAGAAGAACTAAGGATATGTTCCTAGTCTATGGAGGTGAAGAAGAGCTCGTTGTAAGTGGTTACACCGATGCTAGCTTCCAAATGGACAAGGATGATTATAGATCGCAATCTGGGTTCGTGTTCTACCTGAACGGAGGCGCAGTCAGCTGGAAGAGTTCCAAGAAGGATACCGTTGCTAATTCTACAACGGAGGCCGAGTATATTGCTGCTTCAAGCTGCAAAGGAGGCCGTTTGGATCAAGAAATTCGTTTCTCGCCTTGGTGTGATGACTAGTACGATCGGTCCAATGTCTCTCTATTGTGACAATAGTGGAGCCATTGCGCAAGCCAAGGAGCCGAGGTCACATTAGAATCATCTCATCCGCGAGATAGTGGACAGAGGTGATGTCAAGATATGCAAAGTGCACACGGATCTCAACCTAGCCGATCCGCCGACAAAACCTCTCCCTCGCCCGAAGCATGAGGCGCACACAAGAGCAATGGGTATTAGATACTTACATGATTGACTCTAGTGCAAGTGGGAGATTGTTAGTGATATGCCCTAGAGGCAACATGGAGATGTTTGATATCATGTCAATGTTTATGTATAAATGAATAAAGTGTTATTCAGTTCCATGAAATAGACATCTTGTATTGATCAATAAGTACATAACTTATTTATGAGACTCTTTATGTATGAATCTATTTCTAAATGATCCTCGATCATATGTCATATTGTTGGAACAAATATGATTCTAAGATCGGCATGTTTATTGATTGATGATCATGTCTCATAGATCATGGGTATGGAGATACCAAATCAATAAACATGGACACATGTGTTGGAGAACACATTGTTGGATAGACTCACCATGAGACACTACAGAAATTAATGTGTCATTAGTTGGTCTCGAGGTAATGTTGGTACAAAGTCCTTAGACCCGAGATCACCATGGATTCCAACATGTGTAGTAGCCTACTTTGGGACTACCAAACGCTATTCCGTAAGTGGGTAGTTATAAAGGTAGTTTTCGGGTTTGCTATGAAACATGGAGTGGGATGTGAGTGATCAAGATGGAATTTGCCCCTCCTTTGGAGAGATATCTCTGGGCCCTCGAGGTACTTGGATTATGGAAATGCATGGCCATGCTAAGTTGATTGAGGAGTCGATCAACGACGATAATCCAATACGGTTCGAGTGAAAGGTTAAGCTATTGAAGGGATGGCACACATCTTGCCTATAGCTTAACGGTATCGTGAGGCAAAGGGATTTGTGTACACATTACAGGTTCGAGCCGATATTATTCTTGTATACTATGGTGTCAATATGTGCTGCTAGGCGCCGCGTTGACGGGTCGGCTGAGTTGGACGTGAGCCGACGATCGGCTAAGTTAGACTATAGCCGAAACCAAGTATACCTGAACCTACTGTGGTCGCACGCTTAAGGGGATAGAATAGATATTCGAGTTGGACTCGGATACGGCTCGATCGGATAGGGATCCGATCGGATAGAATCCTATGGGCTTACGACGTGTGGGTGGCCAACTCTATGAGATACGGATGAGATCCGATTCAAAATAGAGTCCCGATTGGCCACTAGTCCCGCGGCCAACTCTATATAAAGGAGGGAGGGGTGGAGAGGCTGCGGCACGTCAATTGCATCGCGTGCAACGAAGTCGCCGAGATCAATCTCCACGGAAACCCTCCCCACTTTTGAGCCAAACCCTAGCCTTGCATCGCGTGCTAGCACACGGGTGCTCGGCGTTCGTCCCCGACGTGTGGATACCGGTAGAGGCGCCGCTACGTTGCACGCCTGTTCATCGGCGTGGAGGAATCGGCTGCGGTCGAGCGCATCGGAGCGAGGCACGAGAACACGCCGGACGACTCGGATCGGCTACGGCATCGCGAATCGGCTGATTGGCGAATCGGCTGTCCCCGGGTATCGGCTGTCGGCTTGCGGGAATCGGCTACACTGTTCCGGATCGGATAGCCCTGATTGGCTGTTTCCGCTGCACACTCCAATCGGTAACGATCTATCGGCCTTTACTTGCAAGTGTTCCTGGTTTGCGCGGTTAAAAGTTTTTGTTTTTAGCTAGCGTAGCTTCCGCGTAACCTTTGAATGGACACGTCAAGCGTGCCAACGGCATGGTCCTTCAAGGCATCAAGGCCCGCGTGTTTGACCGTTTAAATCCTTATGCCGGCAAGTGGGTTCAAGAGCTCCCCTCGGTTCTATGGTCCCTGCGGACCACACCCAGTCGGGCTACCGGCCAAACTCCTTTCTTTTTGGTTTATGGCGCAGAAGCCATGTTGCCAAACGAGATGGAGTATGAGTCCCGCCGGGTCCGTAGCTTCAACGATGAACGCTACGACCCTGACCGAGTGGATGACCTTACCCGACTGGAAGAGGCCTGAGAGGCAGTCCTCATCCAGTCGGCAAAATATCTTCAAGGGCTCAGACGATACCACAGTCACAACGTCCGAGCATGAGCTTTTATCGTTGGTGATTTGGTTCTACGCAAGATTCAGACCACCAAGGACCGTCACAAGTTATCCCCCTTGTGGGAAGGACTGTACATAATTGCTGAGGTGACTCGGCCAGGTGCATATCGATTAAAGCGTGAAGATGGATCCATGGTGGAGAACTCTTGGAACATCAAGCATCTTCGACGATTCTATGCCTAAATTGACTTAAGTTTCATGTTTCTTCTTGACTGCCAACCTCAAGCAAGCTGACTTCCTGAGTTAGCAGTCGGGGGCTGTACATATGTCAATAAAGCATGGTCTTTTTTTCGACAACCTGTGCGTACTTGGTTTATCATTGTTTAATGCTTCTTGATTCGAGTTCAATGTTTAAGGACTGAGAATTTTTTGATGACCTAATCAGGCTTAGGCTTGGTGACAGTCGGATGAAAATTACTCAAGAAATTTTACATGAAAACTCGGGTCAGGGCATTAACATAAATAAGCCGAATATCTACAAAGTTTACATCAGAAAGTTGCATATAATGCTTACAAGACAAATCAAGGCCGGAAGTGGTTCACTACATCGGCGGCCACCTTTTTGGCCGATTCCTATGCCTCACTAATCAAATCAAGGGCCTGCTCATCTGAAGTTCCCTCAGCGAAGCCCTCCCCGACTGAATCCACGTCCACTCGAGGGTAGAGTGACTTCGTTTGTGAAAGGGCGAAGCCCTCTCCCATGACAGCCGCCTCGGAAATGTTGGTTAAATACTGGTCAGGGGCTCGCCTAAACTTGTCAAAGACTTCAACTGGGTCCAGTGAGCTGGTCCCGACTCCATGGTGAAACAAAGACAGTAGGATCGGCGCTGCTGCATTCGCTACATCTTCTCGGACCCTTCCACCTTGTTTGACCCTCTCAAGTAAGACGTCATATTGAGCTCGGGTCTTGACTTTGTAAGCTGCCAAAAGTACATGATCATGCAAAGCACTTGAAGACAATGCAGTACAACGAATATCGTCTGAAAGAGCTTACCTTCAAACTCGGCCTCCAGCTCGACCTTGCTGAGGCTGACTGCCTCCAGCTGGATTTGGAGCGAGTGAACCTCCGATGAGTTTTCTACAATAAGAAGAGTCGTCAGCATCCAAAATTGACACAGAAGCCATAAAGAGATTGAGAGGATTAGACTTACTCCCGATTGAACCCTGGAGGTTGAGGTTTTCTTCCTGGAGTTCGGCTATCTCCCTCCTCAGGGCTGCTTCCCTCGACGCGGCTTCTTCTCGAGTGGTCTTCAACTTCTGCTGGATGTCCTCCAGGGAGTTTAGATGTGGGACCAACTTCTCGAGTGTCTCGGACTTGGACAGCAATCGGCAGTACTCTTTCTGCGCACAAAACCTAAAGTTGGCCGACTGAAATGGAACAATGATACGACAACGGAAAAGGATCAAGACTTACGTTAAGTAGCCGAATCCTTAACTGGAGCAGCCCGGCTGGCCTTTTTCTTTTGACTTTTGACCGACGGTGTGTCGGCCTTCCGCAGCCGGGGTTTCTCCGTGGCCGGTTTCCGGGATGTCCCGGCGGTGGGGCTCCCTCCTTGGGATGTTCTCGCTGGGAGGTGAGGGCCTTCCGCCCGGAGCGCTCTCGCTCGGGAGAGGGCTCCGGGATTTGGGTTCCGTAGGCTTGGCTGCCTCTGACGCGGCAGCTGGCATTGGCCCCTCACTCTGCCCTGCAGGGTCTATGTCTTGGGGTTTCCTGCAAAGAGAACGACAGGAGCAATCGGAATGAAGATGAAGAAACCTTCAACGATGAGTTCAAATTTCAGTCACGAGGCATACCTGGACGACCGGCGGATCTTCGGCGCCGCCTTCGGCGACGGCCTTGGAGGGGTTGTTTCGACTAGAGGGGCTGGGACATCATCGTCCGAGTCATCGATGACGAGCCTCCTCTTGCTCGCTCGTTTGCTGATATCCTCACTCGGGGCCGCCCTTTTCCCGGCTGGATCACTCTGGATCTTCACGCCGCCGGCTGGCTTCTTGGCAGGACGGGTCGGCACGTCGTCGTGAGGAATTTTGTAGAGCTTCGAGATGATGGAGGCATTTTCCTACAAGAAAGTTTATTACAATACTAAGAAGTATGACATCAGGATTGCGAGGCAATGAAAGAGTTCAGTCGGCTTACTGGAGGAGGAGGTCGATAGAGACTGAAGGGAAGGAACGACAGCACGAGGCTGCGCTCGACTACAATTCCAGTCGAGAAGACCTTGTACATCCGGATTTTCAAGATCTCAAAGCTAAGGGAGTCCCGGTCTTCCCAATTGGGGTCCCTCTCGCCCTCGTACTCGAAGGCTAGCTTCGATCGCTCCTTGATCGGCGCCAGTCGGCTCTTGATGAAGTGCCGAGTGATTTGCTCGCCGCGAAGGCCTTTCTGCTTCATCTCCAAGATCTTCGCGAGCAATTTGTTGGCCTCTTCACAGTCTTGGGCTACTGGCACGGTACTCCAGGTATGCATAGGCACGGGGGGAAGGCCGACGAAGTTTGGCAGGCTGGGTTCAGGATTGCTAATATAGAACCAGCCCGCGTACCAACCCTTGTTGGAAGACTTCAAAGGGAGAGAGAAATACTCCTTGCGGAGAGACCCGCGGAGCTGGAAACCTACCCCATCAACGACGCAGGGCTGGTCCTTATTGGGATGCGGCTTAAGGTAGAACATGTGGTGGAAGAGCTGGAAGTGGGGAAGAATGCCAAGGAAGGCTTCACACACGTGGATGAAAAGAGCAATGTGAAGCATGGAGTTGGGGTTCAAATGATAGAGACGAAGACCATAATAATCAAGAAGCCCCCTAAAGAACTCGGAGGTGGGGAGGCTGAAGCCACAGTAAAAGAAAGATGTGAAGACTACGAGCTCACCGGTGTTCGGGGTGGGAAACTCTTCACCCGCCGCCGGACGCCAGCCCACGATCTCCTTGGGAGGAAGCACACCGTGCTTCACCATCTCCTTGAGGGTGGATTCCCTCACATCCGAAGTGGCCCACTGCTCAAAGGGGATTTTCCTATCGTCCGCCATAAGTGTGGTTTGGATGAGGAGCAGATCTGGCTAAAAGGATGGGGATTTGAGATGGGGGTCATGAAAGATGGATGCGGAGGCTAGCTGGGAGCGAAGCACAAGCTTCTGGATCGGCGGATTGGACGCGCGCAAGGGCTTAGGGTTCTCCGCTGTGCGCTGGTGAACAGTGTTGCGATTGGGGGATTTCTCTGGGAAGACGAAGTGGCGGGGATGACCTCGAGGCTTTGTATAAAGATTTGAGGGTTGCGTTAGGTTTTTCTCGAGATTGGGCCGACCCCATGAGAGACCTGCGGCCAGCTAAGGTGTGGCCTGACGCGTGTCCTTAGGGACTTAAGTGGATGGACTTAAGCAGATTTGCCTTGGCAATATGCACGTGTCTGAGTGCCCTATACCTTTGGAAATCCTTTCATACCGCGGTTTGCTTGACTTCATGAGAAGTTAGCACGATGCAATTTGAGAGGTGACCAACAGCTAAGCTTTTTATAGCTGCCTTGATGACAATGGCTTTTTGGTTCCTTAGCATTTGATTGGATGACTATATCAATGCTATGTTTCCACCTTGGTGAAGATCTTTTATAGATTGAGACCAGTATTATGGCAAGAGCTATTTAATAATTTGGTCATATTTTTCAGATGACTGAAAAACTTATTTACCCATAAGGAATGATTAGAATGTTTGTTCTGAGATGACTCGGGCAGATTCATTCGGATAAGCATGAGCTTACCGAGTGCTTTTCACCCATGAGGGTTGATTGAGTTATTTGTTCTGAGATGACTCGGGCAAAATCACTCAGATAAGCACGAGCTTGCCGAGTGATGAGGTTGCTTTAGCTTGAGCTAGGCATCAATATAAAGATGATTTTTTATAGTTCTTGACTATATGTTTAATTACATAGTCGGGGGCTATACCTAATTAGGTGTATCGAGAGATGCATCTAGGTATTTATTTTTTTGGATATTTTCCAGCCCTTCACAGTCTTTGGAGCCACTCGGGAGATTCAGGCAGAGATAATGGAATCACTCGGCGCCAGAAGCACTCGGCCAAAAAGTTGTTTGGCTGTATACTGTCTTGGTTTGATGCTGAGTTGTCTCGTCGACTGAAAAGGACTCAGGGGCTACTGTGGAGATTATGGCAATCGGGTGTCCACATGGCAAGCTTATCCAACTGGAGATAGGGATAGATTGCGCCTGCCAAATGTGTAAACCGGATATGACTTGGGTGTTATGTTGCCAATTAGATAAGGCAACGGCTTGTAGTCACGGTTTGGGAAGATTGAGGAAACCGACTTAGAGTAAGATAGGGTTTCCGATCTGTAAGCCCGCCTCCCAAGACAATATAAGGGGCGTGAGGGGCGTCCCTTGAGGGAGATCATATGCTTTATGGGCTTTTAGCTTTCAGCCTTAGATCACGAGATCAATAAAGACACTCAGCGGATCGAATCCCCGAAACAGGAGTAGGGTATTACCTCACGAGAGGGCCTGAACCTGTCTAAATCCTTGTTTTTCACCTAACCCATCGAGCTTGGCGATCTTGACTGCACCCCCAAATTTCTATTGCCGAAACCGAGTTAGCCTCCGGGCTATGGCACGGTCGACCACCATCAGCCTCCGAGCTATGGCAACTCGGCCATCAGCCTCCGGGCAGATGGCCTCGGGCCAATCTCCATTGGCCCCCGGGCTGAGGTACCTCGGCCATCGGCCCTCGGGCGATGGCCACTCACCGATCGCCATCAGCCCTTGGGCGATGGCTCTCCTGATCCCACCAAATGCAACCAATTCAAAGATAATGTCCTAAAGGTATCTCGAGGGTGATGTTTTTCGACTTGACCCTAGGCCTGGATGTACCATCCAGCCCCAGGCTTGGGGGCTGCACCTGGCAAGTGCACCTGGCGGTGCGCTTGCCAAAGCACGCTTAGGATGTCACGAAGACTTTGCCCACGGTCCCGACCAGGAACGATTTTGACCCATGCCTAGATGTCCCATCTAGCCCCAGGCTAGAGGGTTGCACCTGGTAGGTGCACTGGGCAGTGCACCTGCCGAAGCCTGTTCAAAATACCTCAAGAGCTGGCTGTGGGACCTGACTAGGAAGAACTAAAACCCTAAGGGAGAATATTCCATTCACCCCTAGGCTCAGGGGCTGCTGTGAGGGTATCACCCGGGGTAGCCCACGGAACAGAGTTAAGGTCAGCTGAAGTCGGACTGGTAGTCCTCGGGGAGGGGGGGTCCGAAGCCCGACCTCTTCTTGGGGTCGGCCGCCCCGACCTCCTGTCTGTCCCGACTACGACTCATCAGGCCAACCCCGGATCTCCTCGGGAGGAAGGCTTGCTTCGCAAGGATCGCAGAGAAGACAAGGAGGGGACACCCGATAGAAGATGACGTCACCTGACAGGACTACGGAGAAGGTACCTACGGAGGACGGATCCCAAGGCAAAATGGGGCACGAGATACCCACCGCGTGCAGGACCGGGGGGATCCCTATGTACATTTTAAATGTTGATTGTACTTGCTTTTTAATATTTAGTCTTAGCTTTCTTGGGCCCAAGTCCTCTTTTAACTGCCCTCCTTGAGCTACAAAAGGGAGGGGAGGTCCGCGGGCAAGGGGGATCAGTTCTTTGGAAGCTAGATCTAATATCTAGAGCCCCAAGAACTCACACCATTGTACTCTGATTCATAAACCACCCCAACAAAGAACATAGGACGTAGGCTTATTATCCTCCGGGAGGGCCAAACCTGTCTAAAAATCTTTGGTTCGTATTAACACCGAGTCGACCATCGTATCCTTTCGATAGACGCCCTGACCACTCTGTCACCTCCTCGGGTAGCCCCCTTGGAGGGCTGATCGACCACCCGTCGACACTAATTTAGCTTTTACTCATGTTTCTTATGCGATATATCGGCTTTTTCTTTGATTGCTTTTGCTTTCTTAGTTAGATTCGATATATTGATCACTTTGAAGGGTACTAATTGACTAGTTTAAATCTATTCAACTTATTATCAACCTCGAGCTGTCTTGGTTAAGTCCAATCTTCTAGGTTATAATCTACTGACTAGACTTAGTCGAGCTGATAAGTAATATTCATCGTTTTATTAGAGTTTTAGCTGATAAGGTATCTACTAATCACATTATAATTTGCTAATCTATTAGATTTAAATAGTTTAGATAATCATCTAGTTAGTGTGATTATTACCTTCAATCTAATACTGTCTTGGTTAGGACCAATCTATCACGATTGTGGGTAATAATCGTAGATTACCGGTAATTTATACTTTACCTTGCTAGAATCGCTATCATTATATCTGCTTTTATCAGAGTATGACAAGTCTTATTCTCAAGACATTGGTCCGTATTCCAAGATAAATATATATTTTTTCTAAAACCCTATTTTATTTCTCTCAATCTTATATTGTATCGGTTAGGTCTGATCAATCAAGATTGATTGTAATAATATTAGGATAATTTGCAAATATATAATATCTAAGTTTTGGTCGATATTGTTTTATCTTTATATCTAAATATCATCGATTATAGTCGATGAATTCGAAATTTCATCGGCATCGGCTTAGCCAAACCATAGTATATTGGCCCCTTGGATGATTGGCCCATTGATATAATATTCTTTGTTTTATTCTTGTTAGTTGCAGGATCAAATTAACAGGCACGTCCTAAACCCAATTTGATAGGACTTGCACTAAAGTAAAGCAAATCTCTCAGGCCTTCGAGTGGAACAGCGAATTTCACGTCAACACTAATAGAACATGGAGAAGGCTCGTGGAGGCAAGACCAACCCATTTAAAAGGGTTATGGCCTATTCAATTCTAACCTCCTACCACAACCCCTACACAATCAATCAAATTGTTCTTTACCTTTACTTTTCAGCCATGTTTTCTACTTAACCATAGTTTTATCCATCTTTGTCGATTTGCACCGTAAATCGTTTGCCTTTGCTGCGGGAGTACGATATTCTCTGTAGGTTTGTCCCGTAAACCTTCTGATTTGCCCACGAGATGGGTGGTTATCTCCATATTGATCTAAATTGGCCCTGAGGCTGGTTTGATCTCTAATTTGGCTCCATTAGTCGTTTTTCTCTTTTCTAACCCCATATTGATTTTGAGCTTTTCTAGATCAAGGCGGTTGGTGACTCTGTTAAGACCGTAAATCATTAGGTGAGTTCGTGTTGGCTAGAAAAGGAGCCAACAGACGCTACAACAGAGACGTTGTATGTTTATCTATATTCTTTTATTATAAAAAGAAGGCAATGACAATTAATGTATTTGTCATCCTACCAACTCTATTTCATCTCTAATAAGTTTATCATGTACAAAGACGTCATGAATTGGTCCTAAATGCCTTACAATTAATTTTTTTCCAAACAAAGCTCACACATAATTCATATTTTTTTAGATAATGGAATTTTTTATTGAACTCAAAGACATGAGTACATTTCCGGCGTCTGCATCATGAAAGTGCACACAGCCGAAACACCCCAAACACACATCTAAAAGGAACACAAGAACGATCAAAAGCCATCTATCCAAAGACTAGAACGCCACCCATGTGTCAGGATAAAAAACTCCCTAGCCACCTGCTCCAATCCAAGACAAGCCGAAATACTAAAGTCCCTCAAAACGGGCTTTGGAAGTATAAGCCAAGCATGGAGCCATCGTGTAATCAAGAATATAATCTACAGCGGAGAAGAAACACATTTTGTTTCAAAAACCGCGTCATTCCTACAAAGCCAAATAGACCAGAAATTTGTTGCTGCCCCAAGCAGTATTAGTGATCTAAACTCTGAGGGTCGACTCAAAATCCATTGCCCAAACATATGTGACACATTCCTAGGCGCGCAAATGTTGAATGCAAACTGGAAGAGAGACCAAATCGATCGGGGTAACTGACAATCAAAAAACAAATGTGTACTAGTTTCTTCCTTATGACAAAAGCAACAAGTCTGCCTACACTTTGCTCAAATGGTAGGGTTGTCTCTCTTGTTTGTTCTCTCTTACAAGATTAATTTATTTAAATAAATAAATAAAATGCTAAAAATGACAATTTTATGGTCGTGATTGGTGCCACTTTTAACCTTCAGACTCGTTCCTTTTGGTATCTCAGTGTTTTCAATGGTGATAAAATATTTCTTTTAATGTCTTGCTATTTTTAAGATTTTGACAGGTTATCTTTTGTTAACACAACACCACAACGTAAATACAAAAAAATATCTTTACCTTAAGAGGGGATTTTAGTTTCAAGATTTTTTTTGTTAATACTAGAAACACTAGTATGAACTAAAGCAAGATAATGTGATTTAACTTAGAATCTACCATTGGCGATTAGATTCCAATTAAATTCATCGTGCTCATGAAACAACACTATATTAGCGACATGTGGGGAGATGTGATTCCACACCACTAGCTTAGAGCCAATAATATCCCAACACTATATGAAATAGAAAGGGGTCGCTTGGAGGATATCTAGGATGATGGCTTGTTTATGTCATACAATCTTGTAAAGGCAAGGATATTGCTCATGAAAAGTTGCATTACCCAACCATTTATCTTTCCATAACCGGACATGACTGCCATCCTTAATAGTGAAGAAGCCAAACGTAAAATACTCTGGTTTGGCCTTCATAAGACTAGCCCAAAAATGTGAATCCCCCCACTTCCTCTAAACTTGAGATAAAAGTTATGAACCCAGGTATTTGTTATGTAACAATTGTTGCCATACTCCATCAGTTGTAAGCAACTTAAACAACCATCTGCTAAGAAGGGCTATGTTCTTCCATGCCAAATCATGGATTCCCAATCCACCTTGATCTTTGGGTCGGCATAAAATATCCCATCTCGCAAGTCGGTACTATGACCATCTAATTGCCAATAAAATCTAGACCTAAAGTAATCAATTTGTTATCACCCCTTTAGGCATTGCAAAGAAAGACATCATATACATCAAAAGACTTGTGAGCATGGAATTAATAAGTGTGAGTCTCCCCCAAGTGATAAAACCTTATCTTTCCATCTAGCAAGCCGTTTCTCAATACGTTCTAGCACTTCCTTCCTGTCCGAGTTACTTAGCTTCCTATAATGTACGAATTCCTAAATAGAAGAATGGGAAGTTCCCAATGGCACATCCAATGAGACGAGTATATTGAGCCCGCATTTCTTTGGCCTCATTGTCACACCCTAGAATTTACATTAAATGTTCCTTAATTTACAAGTGAATTAATTGTGGGACATACAATTTCCTAAGTTAAAAATGGATGGATTTAATTTTAATTAAATTCTCTAGGATTAATTATACTCTCTGGAATTTTTAGGATTTTTCATAGCTAAATTAATAATTTTAACGATACAAAGAATATTTCAGTAATTATTTAAATAAATTAACAATCATTATATGAACTAGTTATAATTTTTTAAAATACTTTTGGTGTCCAAGTATTTTCAGGGATATTTATTGAAATTAATTGAGCATTGGAGGTATTTTTAAAAATTCAAAGATAATTTTAATGATTAATTTAAATGGAAAAGTAATTAAAAACCCTATCAAATCTGGGCCAATTCCAGATAAGTCTGTTTTGCGTCCCTCTCTTTCTCCAATCCGGACTGCCTCCTCTTCAGGAAGTCCATTTTGCTTCATTTTTCAACCAGCCCACGACAGGAAGAAGTCTACTTTACTTCCCTATCTCTACAATGTCTTCTTCAAGCTCCAGCCGCCTCCCGTGTCCGATCCGGCGCCCTTTCCCTTCCAAATTCAGTCACTTCGTTGATCCGTTTCCAAAATTGATTGAAGGAAAATCCTTCCCTCGATCTCCTCTTCCTTTTCCCTTTTGGAATCCCGAGCTAAGGTTTTGGAAATCGTCGAATTCGAGTTCGAATTGGATCCTCTCTTTCCTAAACCCTAGCTTCTTTTCCCGGCGAATCCCCGTCGTCTTGGGCCTGGATTCGATCTCCCATGGCTATATAAAGGACGCTCGAGCTCTCCTCTTCTGTTCCCCTCTCTTTCCCGAAGCCTAAGATCGCCGAAAACCCCTTGTCACCGCGAACCCATGGCCGTTATCGTCGCCGCGTCTGCAGCTGAGCCTCACCATCATTCTCGTCGTCGCCCGACCTCGTCGCCGTTTGAAGCTCATCACCAGCCGTCTCCCGTCGCCGTTCGTCGTCGTTCTCACTAGGGCAAGCATCGCCATCTCGTGCTGTCTCTTCCGGTGTTGTCGCCTTCCGCTGGACTGCCGCCGTTCGCCGTCGCTGTCGTCCTCCCGAGCCATCGGCCGGTGATCCCGCATGGCATCCTAGTCATCGCCATGTTGTCGCCTAGTCAGACCCTCCATCCTCCGTGGCGCCTATGTGTCTTGCTTACGTGGATCCATTTGAACCCTAGATCGGAAGTAATCTCGGTCGTCCGATCATCCTTGATTCAATCTGAGCCGTCCATCCATCTCTATATATCCGATGAAGTTAATCTGAGTCATCCATCATTGATCCAGTTAAATCTCAGCTGTCCAAAATTACTATAGTTCTTTTTCCCCCTCTTTTCAGTGACATATTGGTCCATTTTGCTATATGAATCTATAAAATTTGATCTACTGTTTTTTTTCGAAGGATTTTTTTAATATTTTATCTCAGTTATAAATTATTTGTAAATTGTTTAATTAATTTGAAATAGTATTTTCTTTAATAGGTTTAATTGGATTAAATCTTGTAAAAATCATAACTAATTCATACATAGTCGGAATGAGGTCATTCAAGTCACATAATTCATCTAAAATCATGTTCTACATGTTTCTTTACTTTTTATGTACTATTTATTTGGAATTTGCATGTTAGCTTGTCTTTTCTGTCGTTTTGAAGGTTCGCGAGTGTGTCAGAAGAGTTTTAGAAGATGAATTGAAGACCGATTATTGTAAGGAAAGTCACATAGATCCCAAATACAGTCTCTTTGAGCTTGTTGATCCTATATTTAAATTCTATATTTATTTCAAATGTGCATTTATTTTCGAAATCCATTGGGTGGTTGAGCCTATTTTCCAATGTTATGGCCAAGATGACTCGATTATCCTATGGGTTATAATTTGACTAGCTTGGACTCTGTATAATAGTTCATCTAGATGGTTAGTTTAATTGCTTAGCCATGCTTAGAAACATAGCACACTATTGGGAAAACTAATGCTTCATCTATACATAATGATGGTTATTTAATGGTAGCTCATGATAGATAATCATGATTGATTAATTAACTTGATAACTAAAACCTGATTAATGGTGGGTTTTGAGCACATGGATATGATGATTGTGCTCATGATAATTAAGGACCGGTTCACGAGCTACTGTTGTGAAGCATTATCCGTACTATCCACAAGACAGCACGGTTGCACACAACTAAATCCACAGGTGGCAGGCAACTAAGTCCTTTGTTTTTGGGCACTAAGTAGTCTCCCTATTAGATAAATACTTAGTGGGTGTCATTTTGATGGGTGTGTTATGCGAAGAATCCTATCATAGCTCATTTCCGAGATACCATGGTGGTATTGAGGCGCATGGCAACATATTGTGGGGTTGTGTCTTGTAGATAAATTTGTACACCTCTGGCCAGAGTAAAACTATTCGAATAGTCATGTCCACGGTTGTGGGCGAACTTAGCAATGTTTTTCGTGATTAGTCCCACACTATCCATTAATGATAATAAATTGGTGATGTTAATTTGTTAGCTCCTGTTATGAAGTTTAGATCTGGAACCGGGATTGATTGTTCGAGATGGTTGGGCCTATGCAAGCATTGGCGTGTTGTTGCGCTTATTGGTTAATATTGCTATTAATTACTCTATTATTTTTACAAATTAGTATGCATTTTCGGGCATTGTATGCACAAATTAGTTCGGAAATTACTAATGAATTTTTGGGCATGACACTCATCGAGACAATATATTTTTCTTTTATGGAAATTGATTTTTATGCCCAACAATTGTTTGAGAACATTAAGCAACATTTTCAAATTACATGCTTTTGCTAAATCATGTTCCACGAAAAGAACAGTGGCATCTATGTACTGCAAAATCAATAAGCCTCCATCAATCGAATGAGGTACTATGCCATCAATTTGTCCTGCTATACTCGCTCTTTGGATTAAAACGACTAACATGTCAACTACCAAATTAAAAAGAATTGGAAAGAGAGGGTCTCCATGTCAAAGACCTTTCTGTTGGTATTTGTTATGGTCACAGATAAATCTGCAAGCACATAGATATCATTGTAGCACTTCACCTTAGAGTATTCCAATGGTGTCGAATCACAAGGACAACAAATAATGGTAGGCTAGGCTAGAGAGGATTCCTATCGATTAATTAATTAGACTTAAGTTAAAGGTAAAACCCTATCGATTGCTTTGGACACGGGCTCTTTCTTGGTCTGCCAAGCTGAGTTCAGCATGTAGCTCTATGTTGACCAAACATGGAGGGATATTGAAGACGAACAAAGCTGTCACCACCTACCGCCTACCTTACTTTGCATGCAGCACTAAGACAAACAAAGTTAATCGCTAACCTAGACACCACGCTTAATTTATTGATTACTACTCTAGCCTCACGTAGGAACTTCCTTCTTCATCCAGTATTGTAACACCCTAAAAATCGGAGCATTTAAAATCGGGAATTAAAAATCAAATCTTACAAAAACTTTTGATATTGTGCGTCTCGCCGTGTTTATTGCTTTTTATTTGCCAGCTTTGTTGCGCGAAATTAATAAAATGAAATTTATCTAAAAGATTGGGAAAAACCAAACAACTTAAAAATCCCAAGGGAAAGAAAATAAATAAAATATATATACTAAAATATAATATAATGGGCAAAAAGGTTGGAAATGTAGGTTAAAAAACTTAATTTTTGAATGGGTTAGGTCATATTTTAATTTTAAATGTGAAAGGAAAAAGAAATGGGAGCAAATATAAATTAAATCGGGAAAATCGAAAATCGCACTATTCATCGCCCGCCAGGTGTTCGACGCCGGTCAGGGACGTACCGCGCGCACGTCACGCGCCGTACCCCCGTGCCCATTCCGCCCGCTTTGTGCCACGCCGCACCGAGCATCAGCCACGCCGCTCGCCCACGCCGCGGAGTACCGCCGTCCGCACTGTCGTCACCCCCGCGTCTGTGCACCGCGTCAGCCACGCGCGCCCACGCCGAGCCATCCCATCGCTGCCACTGTAGCCTCGCCGCGCCGCCGTCAGCCGCACCCGCGCGCCCATGCCGTCGCCACGCCGCTGACGCCGCACCAGTGCGCGCCCATACCACCGGCCGCCTATAAAACGAGCACCCCAAACCGAGTTTCCCATATAGCATTTCTCCCTCATCACTCCCTCTAGCTTTCCCCTAAATTTTTCCCAATTTTCCCCCACCGCATTGCTCGAATTTTGGAGAGAACCGTAGAGCAGCAGAAGAACCCTAACGTCGAGCCGCCGGAGCAATTCTCCCAAATTCGCTGCGCACGGTGGAAATTTCCCCAAATTGAAGGTACGTTCACCTTCTACACGTCTAGAGCTCACATTCCCCTAAGTTTCCCGAGCCGATTAGCCGTCGGAAATCGCTGGCGACGAGCGCCGCCGAGCCATCTGTTTCGGTCGCCGCCGTGCGCACGTCGCTAGGCCACCTCCATCCTTTTCCGGCCAAGCCAACCCCGTATCTAGCAAGCCCGCATCCCATAGATGCCCTAGGACCCCTTGGTTCGACCGGAACTCCACCGGAGCACGCCGACACCGTGCGCCTCCGCCGCCGTGACCACCTCACCGTCGCCGGCTGTTGATGAGAAATTTCTCTCACGCGCTGGCCTGGGAGATCTGCTTAACTCCAGTGCAGGTCCTTCTCGGCTACCTGTGCTGTGCAGGGCGTGCCAGTTGATTTGATCTGTTAACCAACAAGAGAAACAAGGGAATATGCGTTAAGTGTTAGGTTAGATCCTCACTGGATCGGCTGAGGGAATCCATGAACATATATATTTAAGGCAAACGACTGAAATGGATCGGCTATACCAAGACAGCATCAGTCGTGTAACCTAAATACAGTAAAGGATAATAAATATATGAATCGATAACCTAGCCGATACTGGAAAGCAAACGATGAATCGGCTAGTACTCCGATGAATCTTATGAAAAGATACCACTCTTGAACCAGATGCGCATGGCCCAGAAATCGGCTGTCGGCCGCCGATGGTGGGCCAATTTTGGCTAGTAACGTCCGACAAGAATGCGATCTTAATATAAGAGGCAGTCCTAATATAAATCTAATAACAAATATATTAAAAGAAACATATCGTGCGTATAAGGCTTGAAACCCCGACTGTCTCTAAACAATATAAATCTTAGCCGAACGATCATTGATAGTTCTTAAAACGACTTAATATTTCAAACCCGATGCAACATTAAGTATAAAAAGAAAAACCTGATCTATTGTAGCCGATTTATATCCCTCGAGACGGTGGATACCGCATATAAACCAGCCAACCTTTAGATCTAGCCCTATCGGTTGTAAGTTCTTAATAGAACTAGCCAATGGCAGGATAGATCTAAACATTAGTCTAATTTATATGCGCTATATGATAAGTAGCACAGTATAAACTCTTGAATCTAATGTGTCATTACGATGGAAGCACTAGAAACAACAGATCATACCACTAATGACAAGCATTTACCTAGATCTGGGGATCGAAACGATGCAGCCCGTAGCCAAACAAACTGCTCGTCTGAAGAAAAAGGTTGGCGATGCGCCGAAGGTTTGATTGATTGTGATTCTCCTTCATTACAGGGGGTCTCGGGTCCTATTTATACCCAAGATACAATTATCTGTACAAACCCTGGACTCTATCTAAACTACCATTTAAAACACAATATTATCCCGAGAAGGACCCACGCCATGTTACAAGTAACAGTTTAAACAAACTCCTAAATTACAGATATAATTGTCGTTGCAGGACTCTATCCATAGATGGCAATATCGTTTAACACGCAACTAATAACTGAATCTTCTATTTATCCTCAAACTGCTACATCAGAAACGGTTTTATCTCTTCCGGACCTAGAGTCGGCTATCGGCTGCCCTTGTTCGATCCACCCTTAGCCGATTGGCCTCGCAGCCAATCACTCCACATCCGATGCGGCCTTTGTTTCTCCACCAAACCAGTCGATCCGATCCTGCTTCGCCTTTGCAGACTTAGGGACTCAATTACCAAATTTCAGTGTTAACACCGGCCCAATCCGCCGCCTCTCCGGCCCGGCCGTGCCTTGGAACAAGAACCTCGTGTCGTGTAGATGGTGTAGAGCCCAATAGATCCCGAGCTTCGACCGTCCTCGCCGCCGTTCGCCCTCACCCTGCCGTTGGCTTCGCCGGGGAAGAAGAAGGGAGAGAAGAAGGAAGAAAAAGAAAGAAAGGAGGGTGAGAGACGAGATTGGCTCGCTAGCCCAGCGGTTTGAGCCCAGCCGAGTGAAAATGAGGTCGCGCGTTCGATTCCCAGCCAAAGCAAATTTTTGAAATTTTTTTTATTTTATTTCTTTTAAGGAATTAAAATTAGGAGAAGCCTAGTAAAAATCATAAAAAAATATATTTACTCTCTTGAATCCCTAAACTTTACAAGGAATTTTACATCTTTTCAAGAGATTATTATTTATTCCTTTCCAAAATTTCTTTTACAAATAATTATGAACTTTATATTCAAACTTATTAACCTATTCCCTCTCCAAAAATTCTAACCTTTTGTGAAACCCATTTATTCACCTAAATATTACATTTACAAATGGGAACCTTAATAAGAATTTTAAAACTATCTTTATAATTCCTAATCTACCCTTCCCTATATATATACAAATATGTATTATATTTAATTTCGCTCCATAAATCCTTTCCAACCCATTTATCGGTAGACCGCGACACCAAGCCCACAAAAGAAATTTGATCCAACCCAAAAAGTCCGACATAAACACTCTAGTTAACCCTAACCCAAATAGATGCCCTTAGACCCTTAGTGATACTACTTGTCTCAAAACTTACATTAACTGGAGATAAGGCCACCCCATATAAATTAAATCAAAGAACCTAAAAGTTTAAATTAATGTGACTCACTCGTTTCGACCCGAATTTTAGCGAAACTTGAGCTTAAACCCATTTAAAACCATAGATTCGTCTCAGGAGCCGCTTTTGCAATTTATTTGACTTTTATTGGATTTTATTGAATTCTAAACAAATTCAATCCTTCCTTTTCGCACGTATGATTAGCATCCGAGGAAACAGCCGTCGACTACGCGGAAGACCCCGTCCAACAAGCGTGCGAGCAAGGCAAGTCATCACATCCCTTCGAACATATTGATCCCAATTGCAAAATAATGTTCTTTTAAACTTCAAACATGCATGCTATATACAAACTAGTACCTATGCTTGAAATGCCATGCCTTGACATTGACTACCTTTAGATATGATCTTTGTAACCCTCGATGTGATATAACCGAAGGATATATTTTCCGTTGAATGCTTAGCCACACTTATATTAGATTCATGCATACTCATGACTTTACAAAGAAGTTTTAAGCTTGGGCTACTACCTTGGGAAAGGCAGTTAAGATACGACATGTGGAGACATGAGCGCCATGTTGCCTTGATAATAATGAAAATAGTTTTGATGGAAAAATAAAAGTACAAAACCGATGCTTTTAGACTGGGGCGGATGGATGGATTTGGGTGGATTTGGCAAAGGCAAGTACCGTCCCTGGTCGATTAAGGACCGAGCCATGAGACTTATAACCTGGAACGAGCCAGTACAACCGTACTTCTCGAATGGGTATAGACCTAGCAGTGTAGATAGCCGAGCGGAGGCAGTATCCCTACATAGTGGTTCTTATGATGAGAAGTGGTTTGTGATATTGAGGTGAGGCTATGGCCCACATACTGAAGTGATGAATCAAATCAAAATTAATTACAACTTAAAGATTGAGAGAGTTTCCCTTACCCTGGGAGCGCCAAAACTCCTCTCACTGTTAGGAAAGGATAGCTAGAGTGCAAGAGGAATTAAGTTCATGGAGCGGGTACTGCCAAAGTAAGGTTATCGAAAAGCTTTGCCGTGACCGTACCATATGAAGGGATGAAGGCTCATTCAATGAGCAGTTGCGGAGTGCGTGTAAAGTGTACATCCACTGCAGTGTGAGTAAACCAATCTATTCGAATAGCCATGCTCGTGGATAATGAGCAGTATGACAAGTTTCTCCCGTGGCTAGACTCATAAGTTTTAAAGTGATGGGTGGGTATGCATAATAATTTTTGTGTGCTAGTGGACTAACCTTCGACCTGCGAGAAAGGGTAGACTCCCCAGAAAACCATGACGACTCGGAGGCGGAAAGCCATCCTTGGTATCACGATGGATGGTGGACAGAACCGTCACCGACATAATATACTCTGGAACTAAAACTTGACTTGGCTAGATGTAGGCTTGTGAAATGATTTATGAAAATTGGCTTTGTGCAAATAAACATAGCTATCCTTTGAGTGACCCTATCATGTGCATCATTCCGTGTTGGCTTGCTGAGTACGTTGGGTACTCACCCTTGCTATACGCACAAAGCTTCAGATGGTGGAAACGAAGGTCTGGAGAACCCCTATGCTTACTGCCAGGAGGGCGAAGAAGGAGAAGAAGGTGCCCACTAGGTCTTAGTCCCCGGTCGTTGCCTATGGCAATCGACATGCCGCTGCCTTCCGTCTGCTATCTTATCTAATTTCTGCATTTGGTTGTATCCGGACCAGTAGGTCCGGCATGTATTGAATAATGCCTTTGGGCCTAATATTGTAATATCTTTGGTGTAAGACTATTCATGCACTTTGCACCTGATAATACAGTACTGTATTCGTGGGTACCAAACTACTCGATCCAGGGAAATGGTACTATGAACACGAATGATTCCCGTTCCAAAGACGGGGGTCGACAAGTATCCTAGTACTAGAGCACTTAATATAAATACTAAGAGACGAACCCACAACGATCAGAATATATATCACTTAAGTAAGCTAATTGAATATCAAAAAGGAATCTCGAACACCTTCTTTATTAAAGAAGCATCCGCCAAGGTACAAAAAAGAGAAAGGGACGACAACTCCAGCGTTCCTCTAGGACTCTCCCGAAGATAGGCCAACATCTCCGGAACATCTCAGAGAGAAAGCTGACATTTGGGGCACTCCTTCCGAAGCTTCCCCTCACTCTCTTCCTACATTCTAACTCTACTAGAGAGTAACCTAAATGTGTAAGTGAGTTGTACTCCACTTGTTGTGCCTTTGAGAATGAATCGAGTTCCTCCGTTTATAGCCTTCTAATGACAGTTATATGGTGGTTTGGAAGGTCAGTGCACCTGTAACCATCATTAGGAAGGGTTGTGATAGTGTCACATGGAAAGTGGAGATGAGGAGATTTAGGATTGGTTTGGCCGAAACGACCCCTGGGCCCTACCTCTCTCTCCACCACCTTTCTCCCGAGGCTGCTATGTGGGCCCCTAAGGTGGTGCACAGTGGATTAGCCCTAAATTATGTTGGTTTGAGCTGACATGTGGGCCCTCCAATACTTGTGCTCTCATGTGATTCGTCGAAGGTGCATTTCGTTGCATGCGGGTGGTTTTTGTGCATAATTCACCTGCATACAAATATTCATGACCTTGTGTGGAAATGATTAGTAATAATCACTACCACTAAGCTTGATGTTTTATTCCAATTGGTTTTATGCAGTAATTGACGATCAAGTTTTGTACTTAAGGACCATCAACAATACCCTCACACTTAGTCTTTACTCATCCCTGAGTAAAGATCATGAATGACAACAAAGCAATGAATCCCGTTGTAATGATACATGCATAATAATTATTCCAAGCCATACATGTGCTTGTGAATCTTGAAGTATCTACCATGTTATCTTGGGTGACCGAAGAATATAACGGTATTGATTCAAGTTACCTCCACTCCTTCTGACGAGAACCTTGGGTTTTTTGTTTTGCACATATAAACATAACTTTATTTTACTCCTCAATTGATTTCTCTCGGATTGCTTTATGTGTATAGTTCCTCACTTAGGCATTGATTGCGCCTTTTCTTATTCTACTTCTAATAAGCCTTATGTGGAGCTCATGATAGGAAATAAGAAAGTCATACTTGTATCACATATATTGTAAAGCGAAAAACCAGATACAAGAAGATAACTAATCATACAACCATGATCAAGATGTGCATGTGTGTGGAAAAATGGATGTGTATGTGGAAAAGTGGAAAATGGAATGATGACTCGTTTTTGTATTATTCTCCTCCTTGCACTTTATTGGAGATAATGACTATTTTATTTTTTTCTTTCTCTCTCATTTTTTCATACTCGAGAATATTGTCTATTTCTCTCGAACATTTTTTCTCAACATCGTTTTTAGCTCATGTTTCATTTTTCACTGATAGTTGGAGGAGGGATCATAAGTATGTTGAGTATTTATTTGGTGGATGGTTAGCTGATGCAGACTTCTAATGTAGAAGTATAGCACCTCTAGTTGATGGATGGAATATGTCTGCTAATATCTAATATAGAGGGTGAGCAAATATGGTGGGTGGAAAGTATATGTTTGCTAACCTCCATTGTAGAGGATAGGAAAACATGGTGGGTGTGCGTGGTCTTGATCATGAAAGCATGAAACGAATATAACAGTGGTCTCAACAATTTGACCAAACTCGAAATAATAACAAGCAGCATATGTATAAGGTTTGCAATATGATCTATATATGGTTTTGGTAGGAACAAGACATCAATGAGAAGTATATAAAGTTATACCATTTTTTCATAAAAATTTCCAAGGACTACAAAGGAAAAAGCAAAGTTTCTTTTATCAGGCTATTTCTAATTCATCAACTACTTAGATGACATATGTTCTTATAGATGAATGTTCACAAACAACAAGTGATAGGCGAGGAATAAAGATTTTGCAAGACATTTCCAGGAAAATCATATACTCTAGTTAAACATCCAAGTTCATTTTAATTTTGAGTTTAATTTTCATATATCTTTCAACAGTGAGAACATATTAAAATCAAAATTTCACGAAGGATAAGGAAAAGATGCGCAAACCATCGCTCTAGTATGAATCTGAACACGAGAGGACTTAGGAATGGTTCTGCCGACCCATAGGATTGACCGGCCTCTCCTCACTTCTAGTCGTCTTGCTCCTTCTTATGTGGGTTCCGGAGTCAGGTATAACGCAAAGGTGGGAGATCTCGTTTGTATACATGAAAGGAAGCTTGTGAGATCTGTCCCACACTTGTTCTTCTATCTAGCTTGCTTGTTCTTTACCAACTTAAAAGATTCGTAGTATTTTTTTCGTCTCACGCCATAGTTTTCGCCCGAGTTAACATGTGACGCTAATAGTTTACGCTCGCCGATAGTTTTCGGTCGAGTCTGATTGCATGCGTGTGATGGCATAGAGGTAGGAAATCGGAAATCTAATCTAAATAGACCAGTAATCAGACTTCTAATCTAACTTGCTGCACGACCCATGTACTACTAACTACCACAACCCACGTACTACTAACTACTCTATATTCCTATTTCTTTTTTCAAAGCCACAAAGCTCATGTACTACCGACTTATTTATATTACTATTTCAATTTCTATCAGCCCAAAGCTACTACCTATTCCCTATTTATATAAGCCCAGGTCCATATATTTGACTGCTTCCTATTCCTATTTTAATTCGCCAACAAAACAGAAAACAAATATATCTGGTACAAAATTGAACATAAGACAAATATAACAGGCACAAAGTTAACAAAAATTTAAAAAGACTCCTACAAGACATCTCTGAAGCCGTATACTCTGGAAATAGGCAGCACACCATGGAGTACTCCTTCAGTACATAGTGCGTCATTGAGATCTTCACGATTATGTCTATCCCAGGTAAACCTCCAATCCTGAGATGCACTAACGAAAATCACCACATCAATTCATGCATCATGTTTACCGTGCTCAAAGTTTTCGCAGTGCAAGCAATCCTCAATTATTGTATATATAAAGACATCTATAAAACCTATGAAACCAAAATCATGTTGCTGCTGCCCTAATACCTCTGTAAACTGTAGTCCAGACAAAAACTCCTGTCCATACTACCACACGAATTTTAGACTGCTTCTTTACAAAACGTTTATTGAGATGGAAACCAAAATCATGTTGCTGCTGCCCTAATACCTCTGTAAACTGTAGTCCAGACAAAAACTCCTGTCCATACTACCACACGAATTTTAGACTGCTTCTTTACAAAACGTTTATTGAGATGGAACGAAGATATCAATCTATGGCGTCAAATAATCCTTCCAAACGATCCGGCTCACAGCATGTAAAATATTTATTACATGGAGTCTTCTCTTTATTTTAAATTTTTTATTTTTATGCCGAATTTCAAATATATTTACTTGGACTACATTTTATCTTTTTTTCATTAACAATTTAATCCTCCCAGGGAACTATCTGTCTATTTTGTTTCACTCTTCATGCACACATGGAAATATTCCCATATTTTAAGGTCATTATCATGCCTCTGAACATTATTTTTTTCAAAGAAAATATATCTGCACATGCTATCCTAACCTTAATCATTTACATACAGGATGGCAACGAACTAAGGAAGCACTTTTTGGCACAGCTATTGGCGTTCCAAGAGAACAAATGTGAAAGGAATATGGCTGATGGTGTAGGAGACTTGCTAAAATGTATCATGAAGTTGGAAATAGTTGTTATATTTTAAGTATTTCTACATTTGCAAAAGCATCTTCAACAAAACATGCTTTAATCGGTGTGTCTCAAAGGATTGACATTTGTCTACTTCTAATGTCAAACAGCTATGTATTTGTCTCTACGTGCTGAACTGCTTTTGTTTCCCATCTCAAAGAATCATGAGACATCCATCAAATTAAAACCCCAAATTAGACCAAAGAGGAGATCACGAGGCACCAAAAAACGACCGGATCCAGCAGTAGCAGCGAGGAGGAAGAGGCCAGATCCAGCAGTACTGACCTCATCCGACGACATCAACCTCATTGACCACGACTCCTGGTCAATTTGAACCCATGATTAGAGAATCAATAGTGTCAATTTTGGCATTGTCAATATTTAGCAAAATTAAGAAGTGTAAGTTGGTTTTTCTGTGAGAGGAATATTTTATAATTATCAAACTTTGGTAGTGCATAAAAGTTTTGTCAATGTTTAGATTATTACCTTGACAAATTTTTGTTATAGCCAAAACTTGAAAGTGTTAATTTTAGCAATAAAATAAACAACTCCTATAATACCACTATAAGTATACCTACTTAAAGAAATACCAATTTTTTTGTCCTGAGCCTAAGCATAAAAGCCTTACTACGGTGCTCTCTAGTGGTAAAACAATCTAAACCGTTGATTTCATTTGATTGGAGGATTCAAATATATTTGTACTATCGTCCCACGTCCCAGTTAACGATAGTAAAAACGTGAAAGGGTATTATTGTAAAAAAAGGTGCAAAGGGGTATAATCATTATTTATTAGTAATTAAATATTTTTTCTCTTTTGGTTTCTTCGATGGAATATGACGATGCCAGCGCAATGGGTGACCACATATCGATTCTGGTCCTATTGAAATTGAGAAGTGCAAGTTGGGGTTTTTTGTGAGTATCTTAGAATTACCAAACTTTGGTAGTGGATAAAAGTTTTGTCAATATTCAGATTATTAGCTTGACAAATTTTGTTAAAGCCAAAATTTAGATGAATTAATTTTAGCAATAAAGTGATCAACCCCTATAATACCCCTCTAAGTGTACGTACTTCAGAAATACCAATTTTTTCGTTCTGGGCCTAAGCATAAATGCATTATCCACATCTCGCATACATATAAAAGACTCTGGTCCAATTAAAATAAAGTACAGACAAGATAACACATTTTTAATATTATTTTTTCACTAGTTGTCATGCTAAAGCTAGCGTGGAAAAATATATAACTAGCCATAAGTTTCCATTACAACACACGGGCATTTTTGCTAGTCAAAAAAAATAAAAAAACAGTGAAAGAAAAGTGACTCAACTAGTTAAAACACGAGAAGTATTTTATTTGATTTTATTGAAATGGAACTTAGTCCATGAGGGGACTGTACACGCGAAGGCTGGAAGGTGATGGCGCTATCCATGGTTCATTTATCAAAAAAAAGAGTAAAAGTAAAAAGAATCTTACTATACTTATCTTTTTGCAATGGCATGCAGTCTTGTATGCCCAAAGTACATCGGGTAGCTTGATCCCATGCTTTCCTCCTTTAGTCAAGGGTGATATGGAATTGCAAAGTGTTGTGCCTTGCGTTCCCGTAAGAAGTTTTGGAAATTCTTTGCAAAGGGACCCTCCATCATTTTTACCATCCAAGGTGCTTCAAGACATGGAACATCCGTCAGATATGCTTAGCATCAATGACTCAGCAAGGCATAGCTTCTACCCACTTGAACACATGGTCGACTGCTATCAACATAGTTGTTGACGGTCGTTAAGTACCAATTTCAACCATAACAAACCTCGAGAATAAAAGAGAATTAGCATCTTTTACCTGCATATAGGTTGAGAATTAATAAAGTTCCACATGTCCTTGGAGATTATATGAATGCAGGAACATATATGAATAAATGAAGTGGAAGCACGCTTGCACGGCGAAGAAACACAACTCTGACCAATCGACGATCACCACGTCAGCACCCAAAGATCGGAGGGCCTACAAGTCAAGTGAAAATGACTTAAAGTGGGGCCAAACACCTGGAAACTGACCAAGGGACCCACCTGTAATCCTTTGGCCAAAGTTGGTGGCTAGAGGTAGTGGCTCTGGTTCGGCTGAACCAGGGTTCTACCAAAACAGCCATGGCGGTTCTAGCTTCCTCCTTCCACATGGCAACAGCTCCACCATCCATAATGACGGTTATGAGCGTCTGGCAGTTATAAAAACTGACTTAACAACCATCATATGGAGGTTATATAGGGAGAGCTTCACTACACTTTCAAGACACACCACTAGAGGTAGTTCCTACATTTCTCTCTTAGTTTCTAGGCTAGTAAAGTTTAGGAGTAGTTTAGAGCTTCTACTCGGTTCTCGAGTTGTCTTTAGAAAGTCGGTTATGGCTTTTGTACCTTTCTTCTTTTGTACGACTTTGAGCTTTATAATATATTTATTTTCTCGTATATTTGAGTATGGTTCATGTTCTACTTGCTTAGATATATGTCACATCTATAGTTTATATAATAATTATGACATGGTTAGACGAGTAATTCTATTGCCATGGACACGGTCCAATGTGCATTTAGGATATAGGTATGTCTTTGCCTTAGTCATTGACGTCATGGGAGGCAAGGGTATCTATGGCAATATAAGCGGTGCTTAAATTGTTTCATAAACATTGGTTATGGTCATACCCCATGGGTTGTAGAGGTAGATGGCAGGTGGTGACAACCTTGTCTATCCTTTGTAATCCTCCATTTTCGGGTATGGCATAGGGAGGATGGTAAGAAAACACCTTATGGTGGCAGGCTGGGAGGCAGTACTGGGTAAGAAACCGTCGTAGTGCTGGGAGCGTAGAACTGGGTAGCTGGCCATGGATATAATTGTTTGTATAACCTATACACTTATACTAGAAGTACATTAGGAACCTACCTCTAATACTATACTCTCTACTTAGCACTAGTATATTATTTATTAGGACTCTTCTATGTGTGTCACACTACCTCTTTACCAATTATCTCTTACCTCTGTCTAGACTTAGGTAGCTCAACGATAACATATGAATATTCATAGGAACTTAATGTTCTCTTCTAGACCACCGTCTTCCTTTGGGATAAAATAAATATGATACCCAGGAATACTCCAAGGTGAAATGCTACAACAATATATTCCGTGCGCTTGCAGATTTATCTGTAAACATAAGAAACACCAACAAGCATTTCTGATGCTGTTGCTGAGAAAGACATTGGTCAAAGAAGAAATATTACATACTTGTATATTGATATAGTTATAGTCGACTTACCTTTTGTCTAGTAGGCTTACCTTGGTCTGTTTTCTCTTTTATGTGAAAACAGGGTAGTGGATGACCGGTTTCAACTTGTCGACAAACTATAATCCAAATCTGGAAGCAGTTGTAAGAAGAGTCTAACCTCGTGTCGTTCCTCCTCAAGTGATCCTCTCGACAGTTGAACCAGCAACCAAAGCACCATGAATCTCAATGGCCCATAAGACCCTGCGTGATTTCTCATCATCTCGGCCGCCAACGTCCTTATCGGACCGACTGCCAATACTGGTGATGACGTTTTGAAATTAAGACGGGTCTAATTACCATGGTACAGGCTAACCCCTTCTGTGGGAAAGCCAATAAGGACACAAGCGCTCATCTCCAGACATTCCTGGAGATTTGCAACACTTTCACCTTTAAGGAAGTCACACAAGATGCCATCCGACTCCGGTTGTTTCTGTTCTCTCTCATTGGGAGGGCAAAGCAATGGTTCTATGCGAACGAAAGTGTTGTGAACTCCTGGGATAAATGATCCAATGTGTTCCTCGCAAATTTCTTCCTGATGGATAAGACCAATGCCCTTCGTGGAAGGATTTCGAGCTTCCAGCAAGCATCAGATGAGTCAATCCCTGAAGCGTGGGAGTGCTTCCAAGAGTACATCTTCATTTGCCCTCACCAAAGGATGGATGATTGGCTCATTATTTAAAAGTTCTATAACAGGTTAACTACGACTGCTCGTGATCAAATTGATGCTGCTATGGGAGGAGCCTTCCTTTCATTAACCGTTGCTAATGCAACAGAATTAATTGAAAGGATGGTCTCCAATCAAGGGTGGAGCAACGATCATCTCCAACCCCGTAAGCGGGGCATGCATACTGTTAAGGAAAATGACCATGCTCACCGCTAAATTGGACTTCCTATTAAAGAAGTTGGACGACAAGGCCAAAGGAGTTCAAGCTATAGATGCTCGCATGACTTGCGAGACATGCGGCAACACTGGTCACTTGGGGAGTAATTGCCCCGAGAACAATAAAGACGCATGCTATCTGAACAACAATGAATATCGTCCACAAGGAGGTCAAAAGTGGAATCAACAACACCTTTACTATCAAGGAGGTAACAATTCTTCCCATGCTTCCAATTAAAATCAACCCTCCTTGAAAGATCTTGTCTTAGGCCAAGCTAAGGTTAATGAACATATTTCTAAAGGATTAGCTACTAACGTCAAATCTTTAGAGAGCATTAATGCCAAAATGGAAGATCTTTCCTCTCTATCAAAAATCAATTGAGTTTTATTGAAATGTTAGAAACCCAATTAGCTCAATTGGCTGCTGTTATCCCTTCATCTGAATCAGGGAAGATTTTGGAGCAACCCGAACCTTCCCTAGAAAATGTTACTGCGGTGACCACACGAGGGGTTAAAACCACTCGTGATCCGACATATCCTAACCATGCAGGGAAAGCAACAGAAAAAGAGAAGGAAGATGGACCGTCCAACACTCAAAATCAAGTGCATGATGAAAACACAGCTCCGCATGAGTTCCATAACACAACCCTGTTGTCGTTCCCTCATCACAACAGGAAGCCAACCTTGGATGAACAGTTTGCTCGCTTGTTGAGATTATTCAAAAGATCAATATCAATGTACCTCTGCTGAATGAGATGCAAGTTCCCACTTATGCTCGCTATCTCAAGGACATCCTCAATAATAAAAGGATGACGCCAACCATGGAGATTGTAACACTGACAGAAGAGTGTAGCACAGCTATACTCAATCAGCTTCCTGAGAAGAATAATGATCCAGGGTGCCCAACAATTACTTGTTCAATTGGGGCACAACAATTTGACCATGCCCTATGTGACCTTGGAGCAAGCGTTAGTGATATGAAAAAGGAGGTTTTCAATCAGCTGAATTACATCAGTCTATCATCAACTCCGATGCGGTTACAACTAGCCGATTCTTTGGTCCGCTACCCAGTGGGAATTGCTGAAGACATTCCGGTGAAAATATAAGGTTGCTTCATTCCCGTCGACTTTGTGGTGCTCGACATGGATGTCGATAAGAGAACGCCGCTCATTCTTGGGCAACCGTTCCTTAGCACCGTGGATGCCCGCATCGATGTGGGAGCCGGAGAAATCCGACTCCACATCAAAGGAAAGGATGAGAAGTTTAAATTCCAACCCAGAGTGGAACAGTGTTCATGGTAAAAATAAAATACAGTCCAAACATGGAGAATATCAAAGAGGTCGAAGTGAAACCCCGAAAAAAGGACACCCTCATCATGTTCATTATGAAATTCTTGGAAAAGAAATTACCGTCACAAAGGAAAGTCAAAAAGACGGTGAGGCAGGCGGTGGCAGTTCAACCACCACCGCCAAAGTCCAAAAAATCCTTGACCAAACCGGATAAACAAGGGAAGACCAAAAAGGTGTGGCGAGTGAAACAAGTGCAGTCGTCTGCGTCTACTTCTCCGAGACGAGGCGACACAACAGCATAACTGCTCGGAGAAAGTCCTGCTTGTCGGACTTTAAATGAGGAGTCATTGCCGATAGGTAAATCAGTATGTATCCCATATTTACTTTCCAAATGCATCTTTAATTTCCTTGCAATTTTTTATTTCAATTCCTAGCATGGCATGTTTACTTTTCCAAATCATGCATAGAAAAATATTTGAACTTAGGATTTTAATATTGAGAATTCTTGTGCACATTTTGACAAAACTTTTTTCCTTGGATTCCAAACAACAAACCTACACATTGATGAACTAAAATTCATTATTGAACATTGGATTCTTGGGTGGGGGCCAAAGCCCACCATAGTGGTTCGACCAAACCATAATGGTGCCCACTAGTGTTCAAACATTTGTGTATAGTGTGCTTTGATGTTTGTACTAGGGGATCCAAAGTTTAGAAGGGAGAGGAGCACCCCTTGGTTTGGCCGAACCAAGGGGTGAGCTCACTCTATAAAAGGGAAAGGCATGAAGCTTGCTCTAATTGCCCCAAATTGAGTTCCACTTGTTTGCTCTCAAGTTCTCTCCTCCTCTATTGAGTTCTCAAGAGTCACCAACTTATTTCTTTTCCTTTCTTCCAAATTTCCACTCATTGATCTGTTTCCACATATATGTAAATGCTTGATCCTGGTTGCATGATTAGTATTCTTCTAGGATCTACTTTTTGACTTTACAAAATATTTGATGTAAGTATGTCTCATAATTTTCCCTATCTTGAGCCCCACGTAAGCCTTATTAGAAATAGGAGAAAAGAGGCAAAATAATGCCTCCGTGAGGAATTTAAACATATTTAGTGATACGAGAGTATCATTCGAGGAACTCTTCTCTTTTCTTTTTAAATTTTGTTTGAAAACCACCGGATGAAAGTGAAACAAGGAATGAGAGAGTAGTACTCTCGCAACTACCATTCTATTTCTCAACCATCCAAGACAAGGAGAAGCCAAAAGCCCCATGAGGACTAAGATAAAAAGGGTGAGACTACCATTGCCAACTTATTCAATTCAAGGTAGAATACTTGTTTGTAGGTATGGTATTTTAGAGAAGTAAAACATGATAGCATCCTGATCCACCGAGCCTAAGTCTTGTCTTTGCTCGAGGACGAGCAAAGGGTAAGCTTGGGGAGTTTGTTGACGGTCGTTGAGTACCAATTCCGACCGTCATATACCTCGGAGATAAAAGGGAATTAACACTTCTTATACACATATAGGTTTAGAATTAATAAAGTTTCACATGTCCATAGAGATTATGTGAATGTAGGTACATATATGAATAAATGAAGTGAAAGCCAACCAGAGGGGGGTTGAATGGTTGAGTACCCCAAAAACAAAGTTTTAGCGGAAATACAACTTTACCTCTGTTTTCTGAAATCGGTCAGGTGTCGCACCGGTCTGACCGTGCTGTTTGACCGGTCTGACCGCCTAATGACCTTCGGTCTGACCGGGAAGAAGGCGCGGTCTGACCGCCGTAGTATCTGCGGTCTGACCGGTTAGTAGATCCAGTTGAACCGATAATTTCGCCGCCGCACCGAGGAAGAAGTAGACACAAAGAACTATCAAGAAAATTGATCTTTATTGAAACTCTTTATGTTTACAAAGTGCATGCAAAGCACTACTCACAAATCTCAAGCTAAACTCTAACTCGAAACCCTAAAAACTTGAACTCCAAGCAATAGAAGTGATATTAGCGATACCAAGAGGCCACGCCTCCCCTCACTATTTATACACAAAATCCGCAGCCAAGAGCCACGAATCCTACTCATACAAGAAGACCTAATCCACTAGGAAACCTTCCCGTACAAGAAACAAACTATACATAAACCAACCGTAACAATCTCGATTTTCCTAAAACCGAAATTCCGCTTTCCATACGCAACAATATCTCCATTGTATGCCATATGGAAACTTTCCAATCATGTTCACTAATCTCTACCCTTCAGCATCCCGCATGATTCTCATCTCGAACGTCACCTTATCTCCAAGTTGACTCCGACTCGATTATCGGCAACACTTTCCCGAGGCGTAAAGAATACCTGCACACAATTAAATAAAGAATACCATATCCGAGCACAAGCTATCCAAACTTGACTCATTGTTAGCATAAACAACCAGACACGTGCATAGGAACACGAAACTTCCATGTATGTATAAGAAAACAAACCGAAACCGAAACCAACGCAATCGACAACTAGTCGGACTGGCTCGACCGGTCGACCGCGAGCTCTTGCCGGTCGGCCGCCGAAACACCTTCGGTCGGACCGGTAGAACACTCCCGGTCGGACAGCCGTGGCAGCCGATGAACAACATTCATCGTCCAAAAATTCAACTCTTTCAACATCAAAACACTTAAACCAATAAATCCCAAATACCAATTGTTCATCATTAAATAAAGAATCAAACACACTTTGATTTTACAATCTCCCCTTGATGAACACATTGGCAAACAAAATAAAAAGAGTTGTTTTGGTGTTTGAAAAGTTAAAAACAAAAATGATAAAAAGCATTGAAGAGCTCACAAATCAAAGAAAATTTCTCCCCTTTTGAAAAGAAAGAAAATCCTTTGACCCCAAAAAAAAACTTGCACTTTTTATACACTTTTTATGCAAATGTTCTCCCAAACAACATTATTTTCTCCCCCTTTTGACAATGAATTCATCAAGCATAGGAATTATGTTTATTTAATTGTCAAGAGCTTAGCACCATACATAAAGCAAGTCAAGTCATGTGTTGCAATAATAAGAAGATAAATTTATCAATTAGATAGCAAATATGCATTAAAGTATAATCATGAATCAAATAGTTTATAATTAAGAGCAATAACACAATAAAAATTCATGGATTTCAATGATTTATAATGCAACATCTGTACAAGCACATAGGTTGAAAAATAAACCCAGATATATATACCTATTGCAATCTTTATTCTTTCTCAAATATACCTTTTTGCACATATAATTCAAGAGAAAAACTTTTTCATATTGATTTGAGCCATATTTGTTGCTCATATTTTTTTCTCTCAATTATTCCGAGTACGTCCTTGTCGTCAAGACTGTTTCCAAGGATTCGGTACTCATTATTTTTGCTCACATCGAATACGTCCTTGTCGTCAAGACTGTTTCCAAGGATTCAGTATTCATTTTTTTCTCTCATAGATAATATTTTATTCTCTTTTCACAATGAGCAATTTTAAGTAATTTGAGGAATATTAAAGCAACATAATATATATAAGCATTTAAAATCCAACACAAGTACGAGTAACAACATTGCATATTTCTTTAATTCAAGTATTGCTTTAGAGTGTCATGCATTATTTCTCTTAAGTATAAAATTTAGATCACATAAAAATACTAGAATACATATAAGCTATGCTAGTGACAAATAAATCTTCATAATATTGGTAGCATGCACATGATCAACAATATGTATGGATAAAACTCTCCTTTTTTAATTTATTCAATCATGTAGCTTGATAAATCAAAGAGCACAAAAACTCCCCCTCAAAACATGCCAAAAGGATGAATGATTCCCAATTCCCGTCGAAGAAAAGCAAAGCGAGAAGAATCCAATGGTTTTGTAAAAATATCAGCAAGCTGCAATTTTGTATCCAAAAATTTCAATTCAACATCTTTCTTCTCAACATGATCTCGCAAGAAGTGAAAACGAATATCAATGTGTTTGGTGCGTGAGTGTTGAACAGGATTCTTAGCAATGTTAATGGCACTTGTATTATCACAATAAAGAGGCACATTTTCAAAAACAAGTCCATAATCTTTTAAAGTAGAAATCAGCCAAAGAATCGCGAACAACAACTAGCGCGACAACATATTCAAATTCAGCGGTGGATTGAGCTACACTAGACTGTTTCCTAGAAGACCATGCAATCAATGAAGTTCCAAGAAAATGACATGTTCCTCTAGTACTTTTTCTATCAATTCTACAACCCGCAAAATCAGCATCTGAATAACCACTTAAGCAAAGAAAGATGAAGTTGAATACCAAATACCAAACTCAAGTGTATGGCTCAAATACCTCATGATGCGCTTGACCGCTTGACGATGAGACGCACGTGGAGAAGCTTGAAAGCGCGCACACAAACACACAGCAAATTGTATGTCTGGTCTAGAAGCAGTTAGATACAACAAAGATCCTATCATGCTTCTATACTCCTTTTGATCCATAGCTTCACCATCTTCATCGGGATCAAGAACAGCAGTAGATCCAACGGGTGTAGAGATTGGCTTGCAACTCTCCATCTTGAACCTGCGCAAAAGATCTTTGGTGTACTTTGTTTGATGAATGAACGTACCTTGAGGTGTTTGCTTGATTTGTAAACCCAAGAAGTACGACAGACTCACCCATCATACTCATCTCAAACTCCCTACACATAGTCTCAGCAAATTCTACAACCAAAGAGTGAGTCGAACAACCAAAGATGATATCATCAACATATATACGAACGAAAAGTTGATTTTCACCATGCTTAAGAACAAAAAGCGTTTTATCAATTTTTCCCATTTGAAAACCTTTTTCAAGTAAAAAGTTCTTAAGTCTGTCATACCATGCTCTAGGTGCTTGTTTCAAACCATATAAAGCTTTTGAAAGTTTAAAAACATGGTTGGAAAAATCAGGATTTTCAAAACCCGGTGGTTGTTTAACATAAACTTCCTCTGAATAAAGCCATTTAAAAAAGCACTTTTAACATCCATTTGAAACAATTTAAAACCTTTAGAAGCAGCAAAAGCTAGCAAAAGCCTAATTGCCTCAATCCTAGCAACAGGAGCAAAAGTTTCATCAAAATCCAAACCCTCCACCTGAGTATAACCCTGAGCAACTAGTCTAGCCTTATTGCGAACAATCAAACCATCCTCATTTTGTTTATTTTTGAAAACCCACTTGGTTCCAATAACATTATGTCCAGAAGGAGGTTCAACTAAAGATCAAACTTTATTTCTTTCAAAATTTTCAAGTTCTTCATGCATGGCGTTAATCCACGATTCATCAGTTAATGCATGAGTAACATCTTTGGGTCCAAAAGAAGCAACAAAAGCAGAATTCGCAGAGTCATGCGCAGTTACCTTAGATCTCGTTGTTCGCTCATTTAAATTACCTATTATTTGTACCGACGGATGTAGTCGCTAAATGTGCAAGGGTGCTGTGATCTCAGAAGTTGATTCACGTTCTGGTTCAGCACTGGTCGTGGTCCCCGAAGAATCCTCTTGATTGGAATCGACGGAGTCCGAAGAAATCGGCCCCTGCCGGTCTGACCGGGTCTCTGGTCGGTCTGACCGGGCAGCCTCCTCCGGTCTGACCGACGGCACCTGGCCGGTCTGACCGGGCAGGTCGACCTCATCGTCGTCGTCGTCGCTTTCGTCTTCAAAGATTCGACCAAACTCCCCCTGATCATGTGGCAGTGTACCTGAAAAATCTGGTCTAGTACCGGGACTAGCCTCATCAAAAGTGACTTCGCAAGTCTCGACAATTTTGTTAGTCTCCAAAAAAAGTACATGATAGCCACGAGTGTGTGCGGGATAACCAAGAAATAAACCATCAATTGAATGTGATTCAAACTTATCCAAATTTCCAGATTTTAACACAAAGCACTTGCAACCAAAAACACGCAAATGTGAAACTTTAGGCGACGACCAAAACGAAGCTCATAAGGAGTTTTGCGAAGTTTAGAACGCAAGAAAATGCGATTAGAAATATAGCAAGCGGTGTTAATAGCTTCGGCCCAAAATTTTTTAGGTGTGTGATATTCATCTAGCATTGTCCTAGCCATTTCAACCAAAGAACGATTTTTTCTTTCGACAACACCATTTGTTTGAGGAACACGTGGAGAAGAAAATTGATGTTCAATTACTTTTTCAACACAAAAATGTTCAAAAGATGCATTTTTAAATTCACCACCATTATCACATCTAATTGTTTTCAAAGAGTTGGGAATTTCACAATTCAAGCGAAGAAAAGACTTCGAAAGTGTCCAAAGGCCTCGTCCTTAGTTGCCATGAAGAAAACCCAAGAATATCGAGAAAAATCGTCAACAATAACTAACACATACCATTTTCCTCCAACAGATTGCACTCTAGCTGGACCAACGGTGTCCATGTGTAAAAGCTGTCCGGTGCATCCGTTATCACGAAAGAATTGGTGTGTGAGAAGAAGTAACCATTTTACCATGACGACATGGTGCACAAACCAAATCAAGATCCTTTTTGAGTTTTGGCAAACCACGAACAAGATCCAAACCACTTAAACGAGTCAAATGGTCAAATCCAACATGGCCAAGTCTACGATGCCAGAACATCAAATCTTTGTTGAATTTTGCAACTAAACAAGTAACAATAGGAGAAACAGGGTTTTCAAAATCAGCTTTAAAAACTCTCCCATAACGAGAAATGTTCAAAACAGAATTACCACAAGAATCAAATATTTTACTTCCAGTTTTCTTGAAATGAACTTCAAAGTTTTCATCAACAATTTGTGAAACTGAAAGTAAATTGTATTTTAAATCTTCTACCAAAGCTACCTCTTTTAATTCGAACTTGTCACTTACCTTGACGGATCCGGTAGCGATAACGGCACTTGTTAAAGCATCCCCAAAGATTATTGATTCTTTCTTGGATGCAAACTTGAGGGAGAAGAACCACTTCTTATCACCGGTCATGTGCCGCGAACAGCCGGAGTACATGATCCACACGTTCTCCTTCCTCACCACGAAAGCCTACAAAACAAAGGATGTCGATGCCTCAGTACTGGGGTTAGTTAACAGAAACTTAGGAATCCAGTACTGAGACACACGACCAGTAGATCCAATAGGCACAAAACCACGAGAGAAAACAATTTTGAAATTTTTAGAAAAATTCCTTCGGGGCCGGTCGGCCGCTGTGCGTGCTGCCGTCGGCCAGGCGCCATCGTCGGTCGGCCGAGGCGTGCCGTCGGTCTGACCAGGTGCCATGGCCGGTTTGACCGGTGGACCAAGCTATGATCGACCAGGTCTTCCCGAGGAAAACCAGATTTTTGCCACTTTGATTTTGCAAAATTATTTTCTCTTTTCTTTTTCTGTTTTCGTGTTAATCTGAAACAAAAACCAACAAGATGACCATCTTTACTAAAAAAGAGCAAGAAAACTCTTCTTTAGTAACAGATGATTTTGAAGAATTAGGTTTAGTTTCTTTTAGATAAACGAAAGAGATGGCAAATTTCCAGCAGACTTGAAAACTGTTTTCGTGGTGTTAGGTTTTGTCAAGATTTCACCGTTTTCGATTATTCCTAAAACATTTGGAGGATTTTTGGTGAAATAATCATGAGCATCAAAACCTATTCCCTTATTGTCGCTACACACTTTTGATTTGTCCAAAATCATGTTAAGTTGTTTCTTACCATCAGAAAATTTTTGCAAGGAACTTTTCAAGTAAGAAACTTGTTTTCCAAGATTAACACAATTTTCACAATCAATTAAAACATCTTTGCCTTTGCGACATCTAGAGCAAGAAGCTACCTCATCTTGTTTAACTAATTCTTTCATGTGCTTAACACGAGCTAAAGCATCTTTTAGTTTTAATTCATTAGCATCACAAGTTAAACAAGATTTAGAAGCCAAAACTTGAGAATTATTGACATCTCTAATCTTTGAAATTTCCAGCATTAAAACCTCCCAATTTTTGCAATTATCATCATTGGGAATAAGAGATTTCAATCTAGCAATTTCAGCATTTAAAGATTCAATTACAAATTCTTGTTTTTAAACATTTTCTCACATTTTTTATTCTTAGCACTTAAAACAAGAATTGCATCCTCAAGTGAGCTTACCTCATTTTCTTCATCTGAAGAATCTTCATCTCCATGCGTCATGAGACAAACGCCGGAGATGTTCTTGCCCTTCTCCTCCTCGCTGTCAGAGTCTATGTCGTGAGTGGCTCAAAAGCGGCATAGACTTGACTCAGCACTTTCTTGATCATCTCCTTGGAGCGTCTACCCTTGGGCTTGTCATCCTTTGTCTTCTCAATGCTCTTGTCCTCCTTCTTGCTCCTCCCAAGCTTGGGGCAGTTGGAGCGGATATAATCCAAGGCGCCGCATTCAAAACAACGCGTTGGTCCTCCTTTCTTCCTGAACCTAACTCTGTTCATAGCTCTGAAAAGTTTGTTAGTAGCAAGAGCCAAGTCCTCCTCCTCGAATTGCTCGAGTTGTTCATCGGACATGGCATTAATCAAAGCAAGAGCATTTGGAGATGACGAAGAAGCAACATCTGAAAAAGTCGAAGGAGAAATCAAGGCACTTGACTTAGAATCCGTTTTTCGAGAAAGAATATTCATCTCATGAGTTTTGAGTTTTGTATAAAGCGAATCCAAGGTCAAATTTGCCATGTTAACAGATTCTTGAATAGAAGTTACTTTCATCTCCCAAACAGACATATCAAGACCATTTAAAAAGTGGGGAGAAATCTCAGACTGTGGATAATTAGTGTCATAAGAAGAATCAACTGATCTGAGATTGCTCAAGATTTATTAAACCTACCAAGATAGTCATCCAAAGCTTCAGCAGGTTTCATCTCAAATTTTATATATTCCTTTTTAAAAAGATCTCGACGAAGTTCTTTTATGTTTGTAGTTCCTTGATGAAAGTTTTTCAAAGCGTTCCAAATTTCATTAGCGGCTTGAAGATGAGAAACACGATCAAGATCAGAACGCGAAATTCCATTGAACAAAATGTTTCGAGCTTTGCATTGTTATTAAACTCAGTTTTCAAAGTATCAGTATTAATGGCATCGGGTATGGTGTAGGGAAGCGCAACCTTTTGCCACACATCATAGTCTTGAGCCATGATGTAAGATTGCATCTTACCACACCAATACGCAAAATCGGTGCCATCAAAAACATGCGATTTTGTTGAAAATTTATCCGACATGATGGAAAAACTTTAGATCAAAGAAAATCCAAAGGAAAAACGTGGCTATGATACCACTTGTAGGATCGAATGCCCAAAGAAAAACCAACCAGAGGGGGGTGAATGGTTGAGTACCCCAAAAACAAAGTTTTAGCGGAAATAAAACTTTACCTCTGTTTTACGGAATCGGTCATTGCGGGTGTCGCACCGGTCGGCCGTCTTGTTTGACCGTCGACCGCTGATGACCTTCGGTCGGACCGGGAAGAAGGCGCGGTCGACCGCCGTAGTATCTGCGGTCTGACCGGTTAGTAGATCCGGTTGAACCGATAATTTCGCCGCCGCACCGAGGAAGAAGTAGACACAAAGAACTATCAAGAAAATTGATCTTTATTGAAACTCTTTGTGTTTACAAAGTGCATGCAAAGCACTCCTCACAAATCTCAAGCTAAACTCTAGCTCGAAACCCTAAAAACTTGAACTCCAAGCAATAGAAGCGATATTAGCGATACCAAGAGACCACGCCTCCCCTCACTATTTATACACAAAATCCGCAGCCAAGAGCCACGAATCCTACTCATACAAGAAGACCTAATCCACTAGGAAACCTTCCCGTACAAGAAACAAACTATACATAAACCAACCGTAACAATCTCGATTTTCCTAAAACCGAAATTCCGCTTTCCATACGCAACAATATCTCCATTGTATGTCATATGGAAACTTTCCAATCATGTGCACTAATCTCTACCCTTCAGCATCCCGCATGATCCCCATCTCGAACATCACCTTATCTCCAAGTTGACTCCGACTCGATCACCGGCAACACTTTCCCGAGGCGTAAAGAATACCTGCACACAATTAAATAAAGAATACCATATCCGAGCACAAGCTATCCAAACTTGACTCATTGTTAGCAAAAACAACCAAACACGTGCAAAGGAACACGAAACTTCCATGTATGTATAAGGAAACAAACCGAAACCAAAACCGAAACGCAATCGGCAACCGGTCGGATGGCTCGACCGGTCGACCGCGAGCAACTGTCCGGTCGACCACCGAAACACCTCCGGTCGGACCGGTAGAACACTCCGGTCGGGCCAGGCACATGTGCGGCCGTGAACAACATTCATCGTCAGAAAAATTCAACTCTTTCAACATCAAAACACTTAAACCAATAAATCCCAAATACCAATTGTTCATTATTAAATAAAGAATCAAACACACTTTGATGACCGGAGGTGTTTCGGCGGTCGAGCAGGCGCGTTACTGCGGTCGAGCCGATCGAGCCGATCGGCCAGTTGCCGGTGCGTTTCGGTTTTGGTTTCGGTTTGTTTCCTTATACATACATGGAAGTTTCTTGTTCCTATGCACGTGTCTGGTTGTTTATGCTTACAATGAGTCAAGTTTGGATAGCTTGTGCTCGGATATGGTATTCTTTATTTAATTGTGTGCGTATTGTTTACGCCTCGGAAAGTGGTTCCGTGATCGAGCCGAGTCAACTTGGAGATAAGGTGACGTTCGAGATGGGGATCATGCGAGATGCTGAAGGGTAGAGAATAGTGCACAGTGATTGGAAAGTTTCCATATGACATACAATGGAGATATTGTTGCGTATGGAAAGCGGAATTTCGGTTTTAGGAAAATCGAGATTGTTACGTTGGTTTATGTATAGTTTGTTTCTTGTACGAGAAGGTTTCCTAGTGGATTAGGTCTTCTTGTATGAGTAGGATTCGTGGCTCTTGGTGCGGATTTTGTGTATAAATAGTGAGGGGGCGTGGTCTCTTGTATCGCTAATATCGCTTCTATTGCTTGGAGTTCAAGTTTTTAGGGTTCGAGCTAGAGTTTAGCTTGAGATTTGTGAGGAGTGCTTTGCATGCACTTTGTAAACACAAAGAGTTTCAATAAAGATCAATTTTCTTGATAGTTCTTTGTGTCTACTTCTTCCTCGTGCGGCAAAAATTATCGGTTCAACCGGATCTACTAACCTGGCCGCGATCTACTGGCGTCGACCGTGCCTTCTTCCCGGTCGACCAAGGTCATCAGGGCGATCGGCCATCAAGACGCACGTCGGACCGGTGCGACACCTGCATGACCGATTTCAGAAACAGAGGTAAAGTTCTATTTCTGCTAAAACTTTGTTTTTGAGGTACTCAACCATTCACCACCCCCTCTGGTTGGCTTTTCTTTGGGCATTCGATCCTACAGGCCGAACCAGGGTTCTGCCTATCCACCCTTAGCTCCAATCACTCCCCACCTTCTACTTGGATGGTCCAGATGAAGCCCCAATGATGGTTGTGCAAGTTTGACGGTTGCAAACCGATTTCACAACAGTCATATGGAGGTTATAAAAGGGGAGCTTCACTTCACTTTCAACACACACCACAATAAGTATTTCCTACATTTCTCTCTTAGTCTCTAGGCTAGTGAAGTTAGGAGTTAGTTTAGAGCTTCTACTCGGTTCCCGAGTTGTCTTTGGAGAGTTGGGTATGGCTTTTGTACCATTCTTTCTTCGTACGACTTTGAGCTTTATAATATATTTATCTTCTTGTATACTTGAGTATGTACATGTTCTACTTGTCTAGATATATGTCCCATCTATGTTTATATGATAATTATAGCATGGTTAGACGAGTAACTCTATTACCACGGACACGGTCCAATGTGCATTTAGGATGTAGGTGTGCCTCTTCATTAGTCATTGACGTTCTGGTAGGCAAGGGTATCTATGGCAATGTACAACCTGTACACTTCTACTAGAAGTACATTAGGAACCTAGCTCTAACACTATACTCTCCACTTAGGATTAGTGTACTATTTGTTAGGACTATCAAATTGCCATATATCTATACATTGGCAGCTCAACTATAACATATAAATATTCATATAACTTAATATTCTCTTCTAGACCACCATCTTCCTTTGGGATAAAATAAATACAATGCCCCAGAATACTCCAGGGTGAAATGCTACAACGGTATATCCGTGCGCTTGTAGATTTATCTGTAAACGTAAAAATACCAACACGTACTGTGGTCGACGACGATGGCGCCTAGCTTGAAGGGGGTTGAGGAGGGCATCATCGGGCTTAGGACGGCTGGGGAGGTTGGCAATGGGATGCCGGGCTCGGGGACGGTGGCGCTTGGGAGGTCGACGGAGCTCGCGGGCAGTGCGGGGCCTGGTCGTGGTGGTGGAATAGATCTGTGAAGTGAAGTGAAGAAACTACCCCTAGCTTGGACTATGGTCCTAACTTGGTCAAACCACATCCGTGACAATCATCTTTTGTCCTCCGCTACAGATGGTAACCATCGGTGACGGTCGTCAATGAAGGACCGTTACGGCATCATCTTGATGGCCTGACACAAAGACAAATTGAGGTAAAGTCATCCATAACGGTCTCACATTAAAGACCGATTGAGATAAAGTCATCCATGACGATCTTAATTCAATATCCGATTGAGATAAGTTCATGCATGACGGGCCCAAATTAAAGCCCGATTTAGATAATATCTCAATCGGTTTTTACTTAAAACCTGTCACTGATAGCATTTTAAAACTTTTTTCTATAATAGACATATTACTAGTGTTGACCATTGTTGACCATTTTCTTATTCTTTGTAAGGGTTTTGTAAGAAAGCCATGTCAATATTAAGTGGGAGTGCGACATATGCTTCATGCCTTTTCATGCAAAAATTTTTGAAACGTTGGACGCAAGCACGATTTTCAGGGTATTACATAGCGAGCATGGTTTTGATAATGTTCAACCAAAATACTTCTTTCATTGCAAGAAATAGCAAATCAATTTAATTTAAAGGCTTCAATTACAAGGATAGGCATTCTGAGTCATTTGAACGAGCATATGGCTCATCCTTCTTCACCGACCTCGTCCTCTTCGCCATGCCATGATCCATTGTAGCCTTCTTGCCTTTTTCTCCATTGATCCCTGCAAAACACATACATAAATGCATCAAACACATATCCTATCTGCAACGGAGTGAATGAACTCCAATATGTAATAATACCTGCTACAAGGATATGTCTTTCGTGTGATCTGAACGAGCGTATGCCACATCATCTTTGGGATCATCATCGAGGTCTATGTGTGGACTTACATTAAGATTTTGGTTGTAATCATGTTTGTCCACGACATTGCCAACCCCAACAATTCTTCTCTTGTCATCCCTATCAACGTGTAGCTTTTTGTTTGCCAGGTCTTTTATGTAGAAAATATGCATGACCTATTTCGCAAGTACAAATGGTTTATCCACGTATCCAACCTTGCTTAGATTTACAGTTGTGAAACCTACCTTGTTGACTTTGACACCAGTGCGTAAATTCACCTAGCGGCAATGGAACAATGGGACATTGAACTTCATGTAGTTCAGCTCCCAGATCTGCTCTATGTGGCCATAGTATGTGTTGGACCCAAGTTGATCCTGAAATGCATCTATACGGACCCCGTTGTTTTATACTGTGCTCTTGTCGTCTTGTTTGACAGTGTAAAATGTGTATCGATTAATCTCTTATCCTTGCCATGTGTCAATATCTCAACACGGTCCCACCACCAACCTCCTTACTGTTTCATTTGGCCCATCGGTCGACGTTGCAATACAATTTTTGAACCATTCGTTGAAACGAGAGTTATGCTCTCTGTTGATCCACATATCCGATCGACCCATGCTCTCCTTTCAGACCTTCGCTAAATGCTCCTCAAAATATGGGTCAACTTCTGTCATATGTTAGAGCACAGAGGAATGGGCCAGGGCATAGGCGTCTTAATCTGGGACAATTTGTTTTCTACCTATTATGCCAACACCTGACAACCTCCTTCATGATGAGACGTTGGAACTTCAATAGGATCGGTTTTTGACATGTAACCGTTGCAGAACTCAATAACCCCCGCAGTCGTGTACCTTTCAATGATGCTCCCCTTCGATTGTGCTCTATTTCTCTTAGAAAAGCTGGGCCACATAATATTTTTTGCTTCACAAGAAAGACAGTGGAAAATACATATCTAAGTGACAGAGAGTTTTGACAATATCTGCCTGCAACCCATCAAGATATTTTGGATCTATAACCTTCTGGTCGATTGCATTGAAGAAGGTGCACAGACGCATGATCATGTGGCGGACTTCTTATAGCAACTGGTAAGAGTTATATAATTAGCAAGTGACAATCGTGGAACTTCATTCCAACCATTTTGATTCCAACCATTTTGAGATCATCCAACGAAATATACTTACTTATCTTTGTTGAATAGCCTAATAAAACTTTTATATCTTCCAAGCATGATAACATTTGCATCCTCTCATCCTTTAACAAGGTGTGGCAAGCTGGGGTTCTCATTTTTTTGAATGATAGGTTATTTGCATGAGGGAAAAACTTCATCATGGTGATTTCATAAAGGCTGCTTAAGAAGAACTGATGAGATTTATTAATTAGCAGATTATTGATCCATCGGAAGAGTTTCACTATGATGGTCATCCCATTGATGAACAACCCCACCACAGAGACTAGATTTTGTAATATACGATATACAACATTACAAATTAAAAAGAAATATAATATATATATATATATATATATTTATACGTGTCTGTACATATTTTGGTAAAATATGTATATATTAACTTAAGTGCATATATATATGTGTGTAAAATATGTATTTATACATATATATATATGCAATATGTATATACATATATAAATATATTACATATATATACATATTAAATATATATTATGCATATATGTGTATTTACATATATATATATGAATAATATATAAAACAAGCAATAAACAGCAGGAGCAAATTTTTTTAAAAAAACATAACACCAACCGGTACTAAAGATGGCACGGCCAGACACATGGCACTGCCATCTTTAGTCCAAGATATTTTAACCGGGTTTAGAGATCGACATCTTTAGTCTTGCTTTCGTGGTCTTAGTTTGCAACCCGAAACTAAAGAGGGTTGCAAACTGAGACTATAAAGGGTTTCCTCAGCAGTGTTTAACTTGCATCCGACGTATAAAGATGTATTTGAATCACTGACCAACCTAGTGAACTTCATGAAATCTCTCTCGTTGTAAGCTAGCTCGTCAACATCACGCAACATGTCTTGTAGTTGATCCTGATCAAAATCAACCATTTCACCGCCCAATGAAGAAGGAACAAACATGTCATGTTCATGTTCATCTTTCTAATTTTGTGCGCCAGTACTCGCTGCATCTGCATTAATATTGATTGATTCTTGCTCTCCATGCTTCTCCAACAAGTGTAGGTCTTCATGAATCCTCGATGTATCAAATAAGAGGGTACATCTACTTTGCTATCAAACATCTTCTCATTACAGCAATTTGCACATGAACAAGTCATGTAATCGTCGTTCATTCTTTTCCTATCCTCCTCCACGACGTTTATAAAATTTAAAATGCCACTTCTATACTCTTTGCTATATTGATCAGTTTTGTACATTCACCAACTTTGATCCATCGCTGCAAAAATGAGCAAATACTAGATCATTTTTTAACACAAGTTCCAAGTACCTGAATTTGTAAAGATTGTTTGTTATTTTCCAAAAACCTAAATAGATTTTTTTGAATTTTTTGTTCTTTAAAAATACAAAATTCACCCTCCAACACCTCCTACCACAAATGTGAACAGTAGGATAACCATTTCTTGTCGACATTTAAAGTATTTATAGTGCATAATAAATATCGGTAATGGTCAATAATAAATATCTGTGACGGGCTTCACGGTTATCTTTGTCGGGTTTTACGGAAAGCCTGTCACCGATGACACTCATCGATGACGGGCTTAGACCGTTATCTTTATTGAAAATATTTCTTAGCTTTGTCGGGCCAAAACATAAGCCCGTCACAGATGAATGTCATCGGTGATGGGCTCGGTCTAAAGGTCTATGGAAATTGCCTGTAAATGTATATCTTTGTCGGTGTTTATTCCGACCCGTCAAAGGTGACGGCGGTGGGACGATTCGCGAGCCCCCGACATGGATAGACCATTCACGATGAAGAGTTATATAGTACTGTAGCTAACAATGGTCGATACAAATGCAGTTCAACTTTTCCCCTTTTCAGATTGATTTACTAACAGGATTGAACTTAGATAATTGTCTGAATCCTTCTGCTGTGAACAAGATAATGGCCTAACAGCAAACTATGGCAATGCAGACCTAACATCTATGCTAGAACCAAATTAAGAGCTCATTAATCATTCTTATTGATTTCATTACAGCATAATGTGCGGGGATGTATGATTATCCTAATTATTATGCTAACAATGAGAAGAGCTAGGGAAGTATGATTATCCTAATTATTATGCTAACAATGAGAGGAGCTCAATTGCATACTTGGAGGTAGCTCATATAAGTTGGGTAAGCGGTATAATAAAGAAGTGAAAAATATGTTTACACGTATAGAAGGACATGATTAAAAATCCCTACATCAGATAATTCTGCATCAAGTATTACTCTCAACGATATTCTACACATACACAAAAAATTACTGCTGAGAAGGAAGCAACTACCTGAGAAGCCATACCTGAAGGCATGCCAAGAAGATCCAATATGTGAAAGAAATTATCGAGTGCCTGCATTGAACAAAAATATAGGAAAGGCAATGATGGTTTGGAAATGAAATATATTATCACGTCAGCACTATAAGGGCCATGTTATCTAAATCATCTGAAATTGGATTAAGCTCTTTTACATTTTACTTTTGATGATAGAGGTCAAACCTAAGTGAATCATACAACAGATAGAAAAGAAAATTCTAACTCTGATAGTTATAAAACCATGAAGGATGAATAATGTAGCTAACCTATCAAATTAACATCATAGCAATCCATAATCGTGGTAGTTAGTTTGCAATAAGGATGAGTACATAAATGGAGAATCATCAGCTTGCCAAAAGAAATAGCTATAAGGATATATATCATATTGATATATTCAGATTGAATAAATTGCCAAAAGATATTAGCAACCAACCAGGTTCTAGTTGTAAAGAAATATTCAGACTGAATAAATTGGCTAACGGTAAATGTAGATTATACACACAATCGAAATTACTCATTTACACGCAACTGGCACCCCCTAATTATGATCTCGTAACCTGTATAATTCTAGAACAATGGATTAGTGCATAGTTATCAAAAGAATCATTTGGATACTAACAAAATAAGTTATCAAATTTAATATAGAATCAAAGATCCAGAAATATACTTATAGCTTGATCTATAGGAGGAGTGGACGTCTGTCTTTGCTAACACGCTTTCATCTGTTACCTGCCAAGAACTGACCTCGCCAAACCCGCCACGAGTCATCACCCGCGCTCCCCCAGCAGGCCAGGTGCTGTGCATCCTCTCCCTCTATGCCACACCGTGCACCCTGACCCTCCTGAATCCAAGTGCTTGCGCGAGGGAGTGGCGGACAATAGACGAGGGGGGCGGAGCTAGTACGCATGGTGGCCGGTGGCAGAGCTAGCTGGAAGCCTGGAACCCGGGCCTGGCCGGAGACGGGAGGATAGGTCTCAGGGGCTGGCTGGAGACTGGATCTGGGGAGATGGTACACGGGACAGCCGGCGGCCAGAACTGGGCGTAGGGCCAGGTGCGCAGCCGGTGAGGAGGATACTGCGATAGGACCGGCTTAAATCGACACCCATTAACGTTTTTCTATTTCTCACGGTTAAAAATTAAAAAAACAACATCCTTAAACAACAATATATGTCGATTCTAAAGAAAAACCAATATCTATATTATTGGTACCAGTTTTTTTAAAAAACTGACACCTAAGATTTGAGTCGAGGCGGTAAGAAGTTGAGTCGAGTCGGCGAGGCCCACGACAAGGAGAAAACAATCGCTCTCCTCTATCTCTCTCTCGGTCTCTCTCTCGCTCTCCCCTCTATTCCTCTTGCTCGACGACATCGACAACATCCTTCTCTCCGTCAGATCCGAAGGGAGGGGAGGCGGCGCCCAAGGGAGGTGGTGGGCGATAGGCGGTTGCAGGTGGCGAGGTTGCAGGTGGCGAGCGGCGGGCGATGCTTCCCCTCCGCCAAATCCGGCAGAAGGGGAGGTGGTGGGTGGCTGCGGATAGGAGGATGAGGTGGGTGGGACTTGGATTGGGAGGCGACCGTGGGAGGCACGGGCCGGTGCTGCACGGTGACAAGCTCAGTGGCGCCAAGCCGTGGAGTGTGGACCTTCCTTCTCCGCTCTGGTGGCCGGTGAAGTGTCGTCCGGCCAGCTGCTTCCTCCTCCCGCCGTCCTATGAGTTGTATATCTCCTTGTTTGCTCTTCTCCTTCTCTCCCTGCCCTGTTGCATATGCTTCTATGTGATTGTGATGTGCCGGTTGATTTGAGTGGGATTCAGATGCAGAGACTATGTTGTTCTTTGATGATGAATCATGGTGTTCGATGTGGGATGAGGAGCTGCTCGATGTGGGAAGAGAGCTGCTCGATGCATCGAGCCTTTTTTAGATCGTGGAATCTCTAAAGTTCTGGTTACTAAACCAACATCTTTAAGAAAACCACAAAGGTGCCGACTAATAGATGTCGGTTGAAAAACCGATATCTATGGGGTTTTCCAACCGACACCTATACATATTTCTTCTGTAGCAGTGTGGGTGGCGTCAGCGAACCAACCGGTGACGAGCTAGGCACTGTGGCCGGCACCGCACTCGGAGAAGGAGCTGGCGCAGACTATGGTCTAAGGCACCCCATCGTGCTCGTTGCTAGCGACGTCGCATGGAGTTGGGCTATTGGGCTGCCTCGCGTGGATTTGCTGCTAAGGCTGTCTCCAACAGGAGACCTGTATGGGTACCCAAACCCAAAAATAGGTCTCTAACAGTGTTATATCAGCCTCCAAAAGAGTACCTATTTAAAAGACCTATTTTGAGTGCCAGAAGAGACACAACCCAAATATGAGTATCCTCTCTTCTGAAGACCCATTTGCAGAAAGGGTTATCTTTTAGGTTTTATTGTTGGAGAAGACAACAAATAGATATTGAATTGTTTGCCTATAGTGCTACCCAAATAGAAAATGTGTCTTATATTTTAGATATTATTGTTGGAGATAGCCTAAATCCATCAATTACAGGGAAAATTCTTGGTGATTTAAGAACATCTAAGCCTGATCAAGGCATAACAGCTAGCCACGGAAATTGATATGTCAAATGCTACTATAATACTTTCGATTGTTTCTTTACATGTTTTGTGAAGCAAGAGAGCAAACTTCCACATATATAAGTGTATATATGAACGTATATTCCTATGATTCATGGTCGACAATCCACATATATATGTGTATATATGAACATATATTCCTATGATTCATGGTCGACAATCCAATAACAAATATATGAACATAATACGCCATATACACAAGAAATCGTTGTGCATAACAGTTGTTCGAGTTGGACACAATACTGTTTGCATGGAATCAAAATAGTAACCGTAAGTTTGTTTGATTTTTCTATGGTGATGAATAATTGGCATATGTGATTATTGGTTTTGATATTTGGAGATTATTGGCGAAGTGGTTTTGGAGATGATTGGATTTTTCAGATGGTGAATAGGGACTGTTGTTTCTTGATCCGGTCAGACCGGGCTTGTGCTGCCGGTCAGACCGGAGGTCTATGTGCGGTCAGACCGGTCAGCTTGCGGTCTGACTGGCCGACTCTATGTTGGTTTCGGTTTCGGGTTGTTCCAAAGGATTTCCATGATTAATTCGTGTTTATGGCTTCTAGATGGATACTATACGTATTTAATACTATTGTGTGCTAACAATGAGTCAAGTTGGAGATAGTTTGTGCTCGGATATGGTTTCTTTGTTTGATTCATGTAGGTAATCTTTATGTCTCGGGAGAGTATTGCCGGTGATGGATTGGGAGTCAACTTGGAGATAAGGTGACGTCCGGATGGTCAGATATCATGCGGGATACTTAGTCTAATGATTGATGCATGTGGTTGGTGAAGATTCCATATGGCTGTTAATGACCAAATTTGGTATGGAAATCCCTGAGTTTGACGCAAGTATTGAAGCGGAATCAAAGAAATGTGCGATCCTCGGAAACAGAGGTTACATCCGCTGAGTCCGAATCGGCTAACGAGCCAGTCGACTGAGTACGAGTTGGACTAAGATAGCTGATAGCCGATTCCGATTGGAAACAGAAGATGGGAGCAACCCCAAAAGGAAAGCATGAAGATAATCATTGGATTCGGTTTTCAAGTATTTTGAAGATATTGCCATCTGCGGATAGCGTCCTACAACGACAATTGTATCTTTAAAATAGGATATTCTGTATGATTTCCTTATAGATAATATTGGTTTGTTTAGAATATTTGTAATCCAATCTGTAATAGGAATCGTGTCTATTAGGACTCACTGTATATCCGGGTATAAATATGACCCGAGATCATGTAATCAAAAAACACACAACTCAATACAATCTTGGCGCATCGCCAACCTTTTGGTTTTACTTTCAATCTCGACAAGTTCTTGCCTCGTCTTTGGGCTGCATCGGGTTTCGATCTCATAACAAGGTAATCTCTTGTTACAAGTGGTTTGTGCTATCGGGGTTAGTGCTTCCATCATGATAATACTATGATCTTGATGCTGCAAATTGCTTAGTTTATCATATACGATATATAATCTAGATCAATGTCTAGATTTATTTCATAATCGGCTAACATCTCTTTGAAGATAGCAGCCGATGGAGCTAGATCCAGAGGTTGATTTTGGTTATATGGCGTATCCACCATCTCGAAAGATTTTCATTAGCTTATATAGATCTTGCGCTTCTTTTTGTACTTAATGCTGCATCAATCTGACCTGTTAAGTCGCTTTTAGAATCGTATATATCTATTCGGCTCAATGGTTATTATTAGAGATAACACCAGGGTTTCAGCCGGTCTTATTTATTTTAGCCATCTTTTATGTATTATTACTGTTAGATGTGTTAAAGCCGCCTTTTATATCAAGATCTTAATCTATTTAAATATACTAAGTCTAGTATCAACCTTTTAAGTCATATTAACAGTCGATTGATCTTGGTTTAGTGTATTTAGTTCAGGTTAATATCTTCATATAAAACGCATCGGAGTATTAGCCGATTTACATTAGATCTGCGACATCGGCTAAGCTATATATATATATAATTATTGTTCTAATGTGTTTTTAGATATAAGTGATTTATACTGTCTCGGTATACTACCGATCTATCCCAATCACTTAGTCTAAATGCGCTTTGGAATAGTAATTATATATTATGGATATCTATAGCCGATTGAGTAGGATCTAATTATGATTTAACTGTATATTCTTTGTTTCTTGTTGGTTATAGGATCAAACCAACTGACATGCCCTGCAAATCGCCAAAGGCGATCCAATTCGGACCTGCACTAGAGTTAAGCAGACCTCTCAGGCCAGTGCGTGGGAAAATTTCTCATCAACACGATTTTGTTACGCCCGGTGGGACCTCTGCAACTTCCAAGTCCGACACGATGGTTGAAGTCAAGTCTACTGACGTGAACCAGGAAAACATCATCCCCGTCACGATGGACAAGCTTACGACCGAACAACAAGCTGAGTATCGGCAGATGATAGAACAATTGCAATCTCGCTATTTGCAGTCCTTTACCCAGACTAGGTCCGGGGCAATCATTCAGAAGTACAAGTTTGTGATCCCCAAAGAATTCGACTCTGAAGCCACCTCCAGCAAGAGCAAGAGGAAGGAAAAGATGGAGGAGGTCAAACAGGAGGAAGATGGCTCAGAACTCCACACGCTACAAGACAGAATCGACTCGGTTGTCCACCACGCCCTCGTTAACCAGTCTGGGATACTAGTCAACTCCTTAAACAATATGATCAGCACCGTGGTGGATTCCAAGATAGCCGAGCAACTACCAAGGGGCCCAACCTTTCTCCCTGACGGCCGATTCCCCAACTACAGGACTCTATCGACGCATGGGTTGTTGATTCCTCCAATAGGACAACCAATTCCCCCCGCGGGAATCCCTATTTAGCGAATGTGCAGTCATCGGCTGTAAAACTGCCGCCCAAGCTTCTGACCAGGCAACAACATCAGCATCAGAGCCATGGGGTCCCAGTAATGTCCCAGGAGCAGATGGAGAACATGTTCAACACCAATCCGCGACCTCTTATACACGAAGTGCCGATTGGCAACCATATGCCAGATCCACCGCAAAACTTCGGTGGCACTTGGCCTCCCCCGGGCAATAGCCTCCATTGATACCTCAGCCGCCTCCTACCATGAATCAATTCTCACATCAATATCCAGGGGGCAACTTGGATCAATATTACCAGCTTCATTCACCACAAAAGCAGTATCGACAAGCCCCCATGCAGTATGACCAATACGAGCCGATACAGCAAGTACAACCTCAGGAGGCGCAGCAGAACAAGCCTTGGGCCGATCTGATTGCAGATGTCATGCGTGATCAGTTCGGCCTCAAGCCGAAGGACTCCAGCAATATGTACCGGTACCCGTATCCAGAGTATTTCAAGAGGGTTCCCCTGCCAAACCGGTACAAGGTGCCAGAATTTTAAAAATTCTCTGGGCAAGACAACGTTTCAACTTATGAACACGTCAGCCAATTTTTGGCCCAATGTGGAGAGGCATCGGCTACGGACGCGCTCAGAGTAAGGTTGTTTCCACTCTCTCTCTTGGGATCGGCCTTCACCTGGTTTTCTTCTCTGCCTTACAATTCAGTGCAAAGCTGGGCTGATCTTGAGAAGCAATTTCATCGCTACTTTTACTCCAGCACGCATGAAATAAAGCTGTCGGACCTTACCAGCATCAGGCAAAAACATGCCGAATCGGTTCAAGACTATATTCAATGTTTCAGAGACATGAGGAACCGGTGTTACAGCCTAGTGCTATCTGATTCGCAATTGGCCGATTTAGCCTTCTAGGGCCTTCTGTCGCCCATTCGGGAGAGGTTTTTGGCCCAAGATTTCAAGAGCTTAGCCCACTTGGCTCAAAAGGTGACGGTGCATGAGCAACGTTTCCAGGAATCCAAGAAGGCCTTCAAGAAAGTCAGCCATGTTGCCTATGCATTGGACTCAGACTCTAGCGATAGTGACGCCGAAGTGGCGGCAGCCGAGTGGGCCAAGAACAAGAAGACCATTACCTGTCAATGGGTCAAAAATTCGGCTAAGGAAGAGAAATACGACTTCGACATTACAAAGACCGATAAAATTTTTGAACTACTGCTTCGGGAAAAGCAAATCCAGCTTCCAGCCAATCATGTTATCCCATCGGCCGAGGAGTTGAAGAAAAAGAAGTATTGCAAATGGCACAACATCGGCTCCCCCAGTACCAACGAATGCAAGGTGTTCCACCAACAAATACAATCGGCTATTGAGGTGGGAAAAATAAAATTTGAAGACTCCAAGAAGCCGATGAAGGTTGACGGGTACCCTTTCTCCGTTAACATGGTCTACGCCAGTGGCGGCCTAGCCGACCGTCGGCCCAGGAGAACTGCCGGCCATTTCAGATTTATGAAGGAATTCGACGACGAGGAGTCGGCCGACCCCCGCCCTAGGAACATGGATAGCCGACTCCGATTCCAGATGAGGGTCCAGAAGGAAGAAAAGCCCCGACGCAACCGGCCTTATCAGAGGACGCCCGATCGGCTCGGGGTGGCCTACTTCCATCGCCACGACGGCTGCGATCCCCATTGGCAATGTGAATTTTTCAGGTTCTGCTAGGAGCAAGGGATGAGGCTGCCTACATTGGAAAATTGTCCAGCCTGCGGCGAGTTTAGGGAAGACGGGTTCAGAGACCAGCCGATAGAGAGCTCCAGCCGATTTGTCCCCAGGGCTGTTCGGCTCAACCAAAGAAAACTCCCCATCCATGAACGACTTGGCCTAGTCCACCAGGATTTCTTCCAGGATGAAGACGAAGAAGATAATGAAGAAGAGCAGCCTGCCCCCAGAGACCTTGGCCAAATTAGTATTGTCCCCAGAGCAAGCAGTATTTGAAAAACCTGAGGGGACTAAGCATCGGCACCTAAAGCCCCTGTACGTCAAAGGATTTGTAAATGGGAACCCAATGTCGAAGATGCTGGTTGATGGAGGAGTTGTCTTCAATCTGATGCCCTATGCTACTTTTAGGAAGCTAGGCAAAGGAGCCGATGACTTGATCAAGAAAAATATGGTGCTCAAGGATTTCGGCGGAAACCCATCGAGGCCAAGGAAGTTCTCAACATCGAGCGGCCGTCGGCGGCAAAACCGTTCCCACAACGTTCTTTGTCATCGACGGGAAGGGATCATACAGCCTGTTGCTCGAAAGGGATTGGATCCACGCCAACTGCTGCATCCCTTCGACAATGCATCAAAGCTTAATCTAGTGGCAAGGCGACAAGATCGAAATCATGCTAGCCGACAAGTCAGTCAACGTAGCCAACGCCGACTTAAGCTTGTGGGAAAAGTCAACGACATTGATTGCCTGTCTGGCAAAGTTTGGCAGGCCGATTTCCTAAAGGTGTCTGATTCTAATATACAGCAAATTGGAGACGAAGAGCCTCAATTGTTACTTTGAGGGCGTCATGGAGGGCTCGAGCATCTACACCAAGGACACCGTGGACGATCTAGATAGCAAACTCAGGCAAGGTTTTATGTCGGCCGACGAGCTCGAGGAGGTTGATATAGGTCCAGGAGATAGGCCTAGGCCGACATACATTAGTAAAATTTATGTTCTCATTTTAGGACCAAGCTTATTGATTTGTTAAAGGAATATAAAGATTTTTTTGCTTGGGCATATTTTGAGATGCCTGGTCTTAGCCGATCGATTGTCAAACATCGGCTCCCTATTAAGCCTGGATATTGGCAGTACAAACAGCCTCCCCGGAGGTTTAAAGACGATATGTATGATGCAATTAAAGCTGAAATCACTCGGCTATATGATGCTGGTTTTATTTGGCCCTGCCAATACGCGGAGTGGGTTTCCAACATAGTTCTAGTGATTAAGAAAAACGACAAACTTAGGGTGTGCATCGACTTCAGAGATTTAAACAAGGCTACCCCTAAGGGCGAACACCCTATGCCAATAGCCGACTTGCTAGTAGATGCAGCCTCCGGCCACAAAATAATAAGTTTTATGGATGGCAATGCTAGATATAATCAGATCTTTATGGCCGAGGAAGACATTCATAAAACAACTTTTAGGTGTCCAGGAGCAATTGGCTTGTATGAGTGGGTCGTTATGACTTTTGGGTTGAAGAATGCTGGAGCTACATATCAAAGAGCCATGAATTACATTTTTCACGACTTAATTGGCTTCTTGGTAGAGATTTATATTGACGATGTTGTTGTCAAATCCAAGGAGGTCGACGATCATATAGCCAATTGAAGAAATGTCTTGGAGAGGACAAGAAAGTATGGCTTGAAGATGAATCCTACCAAGTGTGCCTTTGGCGTGTCGGCTAGCCAATTTTTGGGTTTTCTTGTTCATGAAAGGGGATTGAGGTGACGCAAAGAAGCATCAATGCTATCAAAAGTATTCAGCCTCTGTAGGACAAGAAGCAGTTGCAGTATTTGATCGGCAAGGTTAACTTCATCAGACGCTTCATTGCAAACTTATCTGAGAAGATGGAGCCATTCACGCCTTTGCTACGGCTAAAAGCTGATCAAGCGTTTACTTGGGGGCAGAGCAACAGAAGGCTTTGGATAATATCAAGGATTATTTAAGCTCCCCTTCGGTTTTGATCCCTCCACAAAAGGGAGTGCCTTTCAAGATATATCTATCAGCCGACGAGAAGTCTATCGGCTCAGTGTTGATCCAGGAGTTTGAAGGAAAGGAAAAAGCAATTTTCTATCTTAGCAGAAGACCTTTGGATGCATAAACAAGGTACTTTCCCGTGGAGAAGTTGTAAAGCAATTTTCTATCTTAGCAGAAGACCTTTGGATGCATAAACAAGGTACTTTCCCGTGGAGAAGTTGTGCTTGTGCTTATATTTTTCATGTACGAAGTTGAGACATTATTTGTTTTCCAATGAATGCACGATAGTTTGCAAAGCCGATGTGGTTAAATATATGCTATCGACCCTAGTTTTGAAAGGACGAGTTGGAAAGTGAATTTTCACCTTGACGGAGTTTGACTTGAGGTATCAGGCGCCCAAAGTAGTTAAGGGGTAGGCCATAGCCGTTTTTATTGTGGAACACAGAGATAACTCAATCGGCTCGGTCGACATCATGCCTTGGACACCGACTTTTGATGGATCTGTTTGTACAAATGGATGCGACATCGGCTTGGTAATCATCTCACCTAGGAGGGCAAGTTTTGAATTCGCGTTTACAATTGCGCCTCACGTTACCAATAATCAAGCCGAATATGAAGCCGTCCTCACAGGTTTGCAGCTGCTGAAGGAAGTTGAAGCCGATGCTGTCGAAATAATGAGGGATTAACTGTTGGTCATCAGCCAGTTGTCGGGGGAATACGAATGCAAAAATGATGCACTGATAGTCTATTATCAAAAATGCCGAGAATTAATGGATAGTTTTCGGCTAGTTACTTTGAAGCATATCCCTAGAGAGCAGAATTCGGAGGCAAATGATTTGGCTCAGGGAGCATCGGGCTACAAGCCGATGACAAAGGAAGTTGAAGTAGAAATGGCGACCATCTCAGCCGATGACTGGAGGTATGATGTTCACAGCTATTTACAGGATCCTTCCCAGTTGGCTTCAAGGAGATTGTGCTACAAGACTTTATGATATGTTTTACTCGACAAAGACTTATATTATCGGACGATTGATGGTGTGCTACTCAAATGCCTAAGTGCCGATCAAGCCAAAGTTGCTATGGGAGAAGTGCACGAAGGGATCTGTGGTAGTCATCAATCGGCTCACAAAATAAAGTGGCTACTTCGAAGAGCTGGGTATTTTTGGCCGACTATGCTAGAAGATTGCTTCAAGTATTACAAGCGCTGTCAAGATTGTCAAAAGTTTGAAGCTATCCAGAGAGCACCAGCATCGGCTATGAATCCAATCATCAAGCCTTGGCTGTTCAGAGGATAGGGGATCGACATGATCGGCCAGATTAATCCACCCTCGAGCAAAGGACACAAGTTTATATTGGTGGCAACCGATTATTTTACCAAGTGGGTGGAAGCAATTCCTTTGAAGAAGGTCAATTCCGGGGATACAATTGAGTTTGTCAAAGAGCATATCATTTATAGATTTGGCGTCCCTCAAACTATCACCACGGATCAGGGGTCTATCTTTGTCTCAGATGAGTTTGTTCAGTTTGCCAACGACATGGGAATCAAGTTATTAAATTCTTCACCATACTATGCTCAGGCTAATGGACAGGCTGAAGCCTCTAACAAAAGTTTGATCAAGTTGATAAAGAGAAAGATCTCTGAGCACCCGAAGCAATGGCATAGCCAATTGGCTGAATCACTCTGAGCTTATCGGATGGCCTGTCATGGATCAATCCAACTGTCTCCTTACAAATTAGTCTATGGACATGAAGTTGTTTTATCTTGGGAGAATGTCATCGACTCAAGGAGAATTCAACTCCAAGATGAGTTAACAGCCCATGATTATTACAATCTAATGGCAGATGAATCAGAAGACTTGGTCTTGTCAAGGATGTGTGCTTTGGAAAAAGTGACCAGGGACAATGAAAGAATCGCTCGTCATTATAACAAGAAAGTTGTGCCTAAGTCTTTTGAAGAAGGCGAGCTGGTCTGGTAGTTGATACTGCCAACTGGTACAAGAGATAACAAATTCGGCAAGTGGTCACCTAATTTGGAAGGGCCTTTCAAGATCCACAAGTGCGTCTCTAAAGGAGCTTACATGCTAAAAGGACTGGATGGAGAGGTGTTTGGAAGAGCTCTTAACGGCAAGTACTTGAAGAAATGTTATCGTAGTGTTTGGATCAACTCATGATTCGGCTAAGTCCTTGCCAATCCATGCTAGCCGATGTGTCGTGCAATCATACACATCGCCTTTAGGACAATTTCACTACAAGTTTTTTCCTCTGATTTTTTCAAATCGGCTAAGCCTAGCCGACAGGAGTTAGTTGGTGTTATCTTATAATTTTATCAATGCTGGAGGCAACATTGAAAAAATTAAGGGGGCATATATCATACAAAATTACAATTTCAAGACTCCAAAATTTTTGGGGGACTATGAAAATTGAAAGTTTTTTAGACAGTCAAGACATCAAGATTGAAGAAATCGACAGAAGAAAATATATTACAGCATTCAAAACACAGTAGCCCACTGGTTACAAAAGTTGCCTAAGTTGCATGTTACAAAGGGTGTTCAAAGTTGCTGAGACTAGCCCTATTACAAGAATTGATTCAATTGCCGATAAAGTCATTGATGGCGATATTGCCTTCGCTTGATATTCTCGACTTGAGTGATCGTATTGGTGTCGGTTGCGTCGGTTCCTGGAATCGGCTTCAGAGACTTTCTCAGATCTCCCAAGTATTGATATTTTACTTTATTTCGTTGCTCCTCGATGGCCATTGGGAGATCGGCTAGTTTCTTCTCTTCAGAAGCCAGTTCAACTTTGCATTGATCTAGCTCAGCCATAAGTTTAGCTTCCCTTTTCTTCAGTCGTTCAATATTGGATTGGGTAGCCGACGGTCTGACAGCCAGCTCATCCAACTTGGCCTTTTAAACGACGACGCCCCGACGGTTGTTCTCAATCATTGTTTTGAGATCGGCTCTGGCTTTCCTGTCAATCATCCGTTGCATTGCCCTTTCTAGTTTGTGCTGATATTGGTCAATATGGGCAGCTTGGGAGATTGCATCGGCAATGTTGTCTGGGAACTGGCTCTCGATCTCTTCAAATATAGCTTTCATAGGCCCACAGTTGGTGACCAGGTAATGCAGTGGGCTGTCCAGCCGACGAGCGCTGTCCAAGAGTCTTTCTTTTAATGCGTCGGCTATAGGAGCTAGCGCCTGGCTGGTAATTTCTTCTTCTTCACCGATGAATTCTCTGATGTCGAAGGAGAACATGTCGGCTAGAACCTGCAAGACCTCATTCGTGATTGTTTAAGTATCAAGAGGATTAAATAGTCAGCCTGTTCTTAAAAAAATTATTTTTACCTTAGCTGTGGGAGCTGGTGCCGATTCTTCTTCTTCGATGTGGTGGCTACCCCTAGCCGATGGAGTGTGCTCGCTTGATGCGTGAGGGGCAACCGATGGAGAACGAGGGGGCTGCATAGACAAATGTTAGTTGAAATCGGCCAACCAACATAAAGAAGAAAGACAGGGTCTTGAGCTTACTGGTGAAGCAGTGCGTGGTTGCCGATGAGCTAGTCTTTTACGCTGCAATCAAAGGGTTTTTGTTAAAAATAAAGAGGCTTCGAGAAAATTTATATGGCCAAAGTTTCAGTACGCGTACTGATTGAGGGCGAGCAGGACGCTAGGGAGGAGATGGTGTTTGCTGAGCTTGATAATGGGCCGATGGTGTTCGTGCATATTTGCTCGAGGGCTGGATTCAGCTGTCGCCTCCTCAATGGCTTGATCAATTTCATCTTCTATGATTTCCTGATTAAGGGCCTCTTCCACACTCGGATCCAAAGATGGCAAACTGTCGGCTTGGGTTGTCTTTTGTTTCTTCGATTTTTTTCTTCTGTACAGCCGATGGACCAGCAGCCGATGGCTTGGCCCTTTTCCTGGATAACGCCTCACGGCTTTGGCCGTGTAGGAGTGTTGTTACTTTTGGCGCGCTGAAGCCGATGATGGATGGAGGTGGCCTTCATTTGGGATCCGCCCTGCGGCATATTGGATCTTGACCCCTGAATTGCTTTCATGAGGGGGAGAAGAATCGGTTGTCTGTAAAGAAAAGAATAGATTAAGCAGATAATAGCCGATATTTTTGAAAATTGACAAGAGAGGAGAAGTACTCAAATCATGGATCGACTCTGGAGGGAACATAGTTAAGTACATGGAAGATGGTTGGTGGAAGATGTGTCTTTTCAATTCGACCCACCATTTTTCAAATGCTGAACTCCTCTTCAAGTCTAACTCTAGAGTGCGTATGCTGCCAAGAGGTGGGCTTTCAATGCTCATCAGCCGATCCATTGTTATCCTTGAAGTTATTTCCCCCCTCGTTTGAATCTTGTCAGCATAATAGAATCCGATCGGCAATTGTTCGAGTCCGAGTTGTCTGGCGACCGATGCAGGGTAATAAATTTTGTATGACTTGACGATATTTCGACCCTGCTGGATGCCGGTTGGGAGGATACAAGGACTGATGGCTGCAGCAAAGATTTCCCTTGGCTTTGGATATTCTTCTGAGTTGAGTCCATCGAAATTTAATTCAATGGGAAGCTCAAATTCTGGGCAGTTTCCATAAAAAGCCATGTCCGATTGTTCTTAGCAAATCCATCATAGAAAAGTGTGAACCAATCGGCTAAGAGTTCATTTGATAGCTTGGACCCGACGTGAACGGCAGCAACTTCTCCAAAAGACATACACCTGTGTGTAGTCAGTTCCTCTCCATCATCATCCTTAATCGGCTTGGCTAAGGGGAATTTGTCATCGGCCAGATTGGTTCTTCCGAAATTTTTTTGTGTAAGGAGCACGAGCCAGAGTTGCAAAAACCATCAAGGGCCCCGAGTGCTTATAACTGAATCGACTGCTATCTTAGCCGATGCCTGATTCAAGGTTTGATAAAGGTAACCCAAGAGGAACTTGCCCAAGCGGATTTTTGTCTTATTAATTAGGGCTTCGACTACAACTTGCCAGTTGGCTGTAGAGCCGCAGCTAGATCCGCAGAAGACGAATTTTTTCAGCCACATCATTAGAAAGGTTGTGTGTTCCCTGGGGCTGACAGATCCAGTGTCCATGTTCATATTGATATATCCATTCCAGCCTCCAATGGCTTTTGTCTTGAAACAGTATTGGCCTTTGTTGTCTAACCGATTGGGGTTAGCCGATGATAAAACATCTAAACAAGTTATCATGAAGACATCGGCTACCGTGGGGGTCATGGGTCCTTGTGGAAGAGAAAAGTGTTGAATGTGTTGTTCCAGAAATAGCATGCAGCCGATGTGATCAGTTCATCTTTGGGTTGGTCGGCTATTAAGAGTGCCGGACATTGGGCGATTCCCACTTCTTCCGAGTGACTCTGTTTGCTGGATTCAATTCTTTTGTACCAAGTCGGCCATGATTTATCAGTGGAAGGCCAAGACTTAAAGGTTCTGTTCCAAGGCGCCAAGCTAGGGTTTTGAATCCTATATGGTATTCTGTTTGTTTCGGCATTAATGATATCCGTAGGATCTATGTTGCCGATAGGCCTTAGGTAGTATCTCTTGTCATTGATCAAACTAGGGATAACTACTTGGTGAGCAAGATACTACAGATGAAAAGAAAGTGAAATTAAGATTCTTGAAGCCTAGAGTTCGGATTTACGAATAAAGGTGGAAAAAGAAGAGATTTAGCCGATGGGGCGTACATCGACAAACTCGACGGGAGAAGGATCAGAGGGTGCAGTGGAAGCAGCCGTATGTTTGATTTCGATCGCCGAAGGAAGGGAGTCGCCGTGGCGGAGTTGAGAGCGCCGAGGAAGTCACCGGCGAGCTCGGGAGCCTTTTTGGCTAGGGCTTTTTGGATTGCAAAGATGACGGCATGAGTTTGTTCGGCGCGGAAAGGGCGTTATTTAAAGAGTTATTGTAACGGCTGAAACAGACTCGACTTAGGTTTTCTCTGAGGATGGGATTACACAAAATCCGCAACATTATCAATATCGCGGACTTGGGGGGCATGTGTTAACGACCAAATTTGGTAAGCAAATCCCTGAGTTTGAAGCAAGGATTAAAGCGGAATCAAAGAAATATGCGGTCCTCGGAGAGAGAGCTTACATCGGCTGAGTCCGAATCGTCTAAGGAGCCAGTCGGCTGAGTACAAGTCGGACTAAGATAGCCGATAGTCGATTCCGATTGGAAACAGAAGATGAGACCAACCCCGAAAGGAAAGCGTGAAGATAATCATTGGATTCGGTTTCCAAGTGCTTTGAAGATATTGCCATCTACGGATAACGTCCTACAACGACAATTATATCTTTAAATTAGGATATTTTGTATGGTTTTCTTATAGATAATATTGGTTTGTTTAGAATATTTATAATCCAATCTGTAATAGAAATCGTGTCTGTTACGGACTCATTGTATATCCGGGTATAAATATGACCCGAGATCATGTAATCAAAAAAACACACAACTCAATACAATCTCGATGCATCGCCAACCTTCTGTTTTTACTTTCAATCTCGACAAGTTCTTGCCTCATCTTTGAGCTGCATCGGGTTTCAATCTCCAAACAAGGTAATCTCTTGTTACAAGCGGTTTGTGCTATCGGGGTTAGTGCTTCCATCATCATGATACTCTTATCTTGATGCTGCAAATTGCTTAGTTTATCTTATACGATATATAATCTAGATCAATGTCTAGATCTATTTCATAATCAGCTAACATCTCCTTGAAGATAGTAGCCGATGGAGCTAGATCCAGGGGTTGATTTGTTATATGGTGTATCCACCATCTCAAAAGATTTTCATTAGCTTATATAGATCTTGCGCTTCTTTTTGTACTTAATGCTGCATCAATCTGACCTGTTAAGTCGCTTTTCGAATCATATAGATCTATTCGGCTCAATGGATATTATTAGAGATAACACCGGGGTTTCAGCCGGTCTTATCTGTTTTAGCCATATTTTATGTATTATTAATGTTTGTAATACCGGTAATGAAAAATAATAGGAAAAAAATAAAGAGAGTTGACTAATTACTCCCGAGAGGGGTAAAAGTTGACGTTTAAATCCGTTGCTCGGATGGACAATCGGAGACCGTGGTTGCGTAGAGCTCATCGAGACGAGTCCGTTTGACTACTCACTCACCCAATTCGGTTAAGCATTGCCCCTTCGGTGACCCGAGTAATTGTGGACCGTTGGATGTGTGTGTAGAGAACTCTAGTATAAAAGGGCAACCAACCCTAGCTTCTTCTAACCCTAGCCACCTTTTCCCCTCCTTGCTGGCTGCTGCTCTTGCCCCCAAAGTAGAGAAAGGAGAGAGGAAAGGAAGAAGAGGAAGGGAGGAGAAGAAGGAAGAAGAGGATGGGGGAGAAGAGGAGGTGGGGAACCTAGGGTTCTTGCCGCTCCAACTCAAGGCAAGGTGAGAAACCCTAATACCTCTGATTGGATGATGTTTTGTGGGTTAGATCCGTGGTTAGGGGATGGGATTAGAGGAGAGACTCCCGAAATGCAGCTTCATCCTTAATCTGAAACTCGTCAATCTGTGCAGTCTCAGAAATTGGCTGTTTTGGGTGTCTTAGTTGCTCTTAAAAAATAATAAGCCTTTATAAAAGTTATAGGGGATTTAAATATCTTTCCATGTCCGTAAAGAACACCTCAATCGGATTTGTGGTTAGTGAGTTATGAATGTTTCTTTCTGACTATTTTTCATTCCTGCGATTTTGGGCAGTACCTGTTCAACTGCAGATTAATTCTATTTCGACGCCAAATCAGACTTTGTCAAAGTTGTATAAGTTGTATATAATTTTATAAGCTTTCTAGATCTGTAAAGAACATGTTCATTGGAATCTTGCAACAAAAGTTATGACTATTTTTGTGTGAGTGCTTTGCAGTTTCTGACAGACTTACACACTGAACTTAAACTGAATGTTTGATGACCTAAATGATTTTTGTTGAGAACAATTACAACTAAAGATTGGTAGCTTATAAAGTTATGCAATAAAATTTGAGAATTTATATCCATCAGAATCAGGAGATATAAAAAATATAAGATCTGCTGCTCTAGTTGAATATTTCAGGATGTGTGCTTTTGTCTTTGTTTGGCTATTTGGGGTGCTGGACATAGGTGCGAGTTGGCTATTGATTGTATATGTTTTTCCTTGTTGTATGCTAAGAATATGAGATGTTTAACAGGTGGTGTTGCTCCAGATCATGCCTAGAGCGCTCATCTCTATCAAGTTGTAGACAAGTGAATGTTGCGGTGGTTTGCTACCGTTTTTGCTTGTTATCTTTATCACCTACACTTTGATGCAAAGAACCATTGTTTATTTTCTACAACTGAATCTTGCTATTTAATTTATTCATCATATGGAATTGGAGAATTATTTTCTTTATATGAAGCTATTATTGTTTTCATCAAGATATATGTGGTTAATCCACATTGTTGAAGGAAGTTATAGTTGTATGTTTATATTGTGAGAAATATTGAATCATGTCTTGAATGCATCTTGCATCATTCATATGCATTTGAAGTTATGTCATCGACCTATGGTCATGACCGTACCGGTATAGCACCGATGGATGCAGCTCCATACCTTGTTGGGTATGCAGGCAGGAGACATGGCATTGCCTTCATATGCATACTCATTACATATTCTGAAGATGAATAATATTTTCATGCTTATGTGGATGTGAGGAAGTATCATGTTTACCTTATCTATGTGGAGTTGCGCTTTGAAAATTCTAAAAGTTATATTTTTCTTCCGATATCTTGAATGACTGTGTTAAATCGTTGCTTAAGGAACTTGTGATTTAAATAGCTTGTCAAAACAAGTTCTCTTGCTGAGATGTTCGAATCTCACCCTTGTTTTCCCATCCAGGTTTCGAAGGTAGATCTTTTGGGAGGGGTGTAGCTGCACGGATACACACACCATCATTCTCTAATTATCTCTTTTGCTAATCGTAAAAACCATGTTATGCATTTAAGGCTTGTTGTTGAGTCTTGGTGGTGGATGTCTAGAAAGGATTATGGAAACTAGAACTTTACCTTTCATGCATGTTAGGATGCTCTTTATGGTTTTGGATTACGTTATATGATATCAAGTATTATTTTGCTTCCACATTTTTGAAATTACAGAGAAGGTGCTGCTGAAATTTTATTCTACTGGTTAGCACAACAGCTGGTCGCATAGTGGATTTTAGTGATATCCCGGGGTTTTGTGGCTTGGGGTGTCACAGTTGGTATCACAGCCTAGACTTTAGATTCTTGGTGAAATAAAATTTAAAATGACACACTTGCACTTGTAGGATGGGTATGGGATTCATATCTTTGCATAAATTGTTTTCCTTTGCAACTTCAATTATAATGTTTGTAGTTTGTACTGCTTGGATTTGATTTGTTCGTCTATTGGTTGTATTGGTGATTGTAGTTATGCTTGCTAATACTCGTAGTCAAGGTCGTTCTGGAGCGGATGGCCAATTGGGGAATGTTGAAGGGAATGCGGATTCTAATGCCCAGTCAGTACCTCAGGTTGATGCTAGTCAAGCACAGTTGCTTGCTATGATGCAGGCAATGCAGGAAGAGCTGAGAAGTTTTAGGCCGGCTGTGCCTACTCATAATGGTATACCTCCGTGTGGTTCTCCTAATGTTGGGAGTGGTGATGTTCATGTTGAGGGGGCTGTTGGTGCTACTAGTCTCACCGGTGCTTCTGCCCCGCCTACTAGTGTAATTTCTTTGTTGCAGTGGATTGGTACGAAGCTGGACACCTTTGATGGCATGGGTACTCCTATTCAGGCGGTGGATTGGCTCACTTATGTGAAGGATAAGATGGATGTCTTTGAGGTGATGATCAGGACCGTGTTCGTTTTGGTACACAACAATTGAAGGGAGAGGCTCAGGTTTGGTGGAAAGGGGTGCAGGCAGAACACCCAATTTCTTCTGCACCGTTGACTTGGCGTGATTTTGTTAGGCAGTTTGAGAGGAGATTCTATCCTGCCACTTTTCTTAATAAGATGAAGATGGATTTGCAAAATTATGTACAGGATAAGAAGACAGTGACAGAGTATGAGGTGGGCTTCAACCAGATAGTGCATTTTGTGCCACATGTGGCCCATGATGATGTAGAAAATGCTAGACAGTTTCGTCAGGGCCTTAAGCCATCTATTAGGCATGTGTTGGGAGCTTTTCCAGTGGTTTACTTCCGTACTACAGCGGAGCAAGCTTTGGGTGTGGAAATGTAGCATGTTTATACTTCTGAGACACAAAAGTCTTCTGCTGGTGAGCAGTTTCGTGGTCACACTGATAGGAAGGGCCATTCTAGTGGTCCAACTCACAAGAAAGGGAAGTTCCAGCGTCATCATCCATATCGTGGCCAGTCCTCTCAGTCTGGCGCTTCACATAAGAGTGTGGTGCAGTACCGGGCTGTTGCTAAGCCTGACATGGGGCTTCTTTGCTTTCGTTGTGGCGATGCACATCATCGCGCTGATTGTCAGTGGACTGGTAGGTGTGCTATCTGTTGCCATTACCACAAGGATGTGGTTTGTAGGAAGAATCCAAATGCTAAGCTTCGTTGGGAGCCGGTGTCATCTTCAACTTCACCTTCTAGTGGCACAGTTCAGATGATGGCAGCAATGCCTTTTGTACAACAACAGTTTCTTATGCCACCTACCCAGCAGTACTTGCCAGCGCCAAGTCATCCTCCATACATAATTTTGCCTCTTGCACCAGCCTTGCAGACTGGGACTTCGCTGTCACCTCAGGCTACTACACAATTGTCACCTCCTACTCCTTGGGCTCTTGCACCCTGTGGTCCTACTCCAGGTGCTTCTTCTTCTGTTGGTGTCTCTGGGGTGTATGCTATGCCCACTGCTGATAGTAGAGATCGTGGAGACGTGGTGACAGGTACTACTCAGTTGATTCATTTGATGCACATGTTCTTTTTGATTCTGGCGCTAGCTTCTCGTTTGTCTCTAAGGGGTTTGCCCGTCATGCTAGCCTTCCTGTGCAGAAGATTAACCAACCTGTTGTGGTTAGTTCTGCTAGAGGACTTATATCAAGTTACTCTATTTGTCCTGGTTGTTCCATTGTCCTTGCTGATGAGTCATTTGTTGCTAATCCAGTGGTAATTCCTTTAGAGGCCTTTGATATTATCCTTGGCATGGATTATCTTTCCCAATACCAAGCAGTTATCTCTTGTTTTTGGAAGACAATCACTTTACAGGCACCCTCAGGTGGAGAGGTGATTTTTCATGGGAGTGCTTTGAAGTACTCACTGTCTCTCTTGTATCACTTGTTTCCATGTCGTTGGATGAGGAAGTCTGGCATCCTTTTAGCTATGACTGGGGGTGGTGAGCTTGTATTACAAGTGGAAAGTATCCCAGTGGTGTGCCGTTATCCTGATGTGTTTCCTGATGAACTCCCTGGATTACCTCCAGAGCGTGATGCTGTTTTTGAAATCGAACTAGTTCCTGACACACAACCAATTTATAAGACTCCATATAAGATGGCCCTATTGGAGCATGTGGAGTTGAAGAAGCAACTAGATGATCTTCTTGCTAAGGGATTCATTAGACCTAGCAAGTCTCCTTGGGCTTTTCCTGTGTTGTTTGTAGAGAAGAAGGATGGTACCAAGAGACTATGTGTGGATTATCGTGCTCTTAATCAGGTAACGATTAAGAACAAGTATCCTTTACCCCGCATTGATACTTTATTTGATCAGTTGAGGGGTTCAATTGTATTTTCCAAGATTGATTTACAATCTGGTTATCATCAATTGAGGATCAAGGAGGAAGATATTGAGAAGACCGGTTTTAGCACAATGTATGGACCATTTGAGTATGTTGTTATGTCTTTTGGACTAACAAATGCTCCAGCTGTTTTCATGGAAGTGATGAATAAGATGTTGCATGAACACTTGAAGGACTTTGTTATGGTTTTCATTGATGATATACTAATATACTCCAAGTCAGAGGAAGAGCATGAGCGTCATCTCAATCTAGTTTTGGATGTTCTTCGAAAGAATAAGTTCTATGCTAAACTGAAGAAATGTGCCTTCTGGTTATCGGAAGTGAGTTTTCTTGGTCATGTTATCAATCAACATGGTATTACTGTCGATCCAAAGAATGTTGCTTCGGTAGTTGAGTGGCAAAGGCCTACTAGTGTGAGAAAGGTTCGTAGTTTTCTTGGTCTTGCTGGATACTATCGACGTTTTGTGCAGAATTTCTCTAGTATTGCAAAGCCAATGACAAGACTTACTGAGAAGGGTGTTCCTTTTGTTTGGAGCAATGAGTGTGAGGCTAGTTTTCAAACTTTGAAGGATAAGTTGGTGAATGCTCCTATTCTAGTTCTACCTGGAAGTGGCAACGATTCACGGTATATATTGATGCTTCTTGTATTGGTCTTGGTTGTGTTTTGATGCAAGATGGCAAGGTAATTGCTTATGCTTCTAGGCAGTTGAAGAAACATGAGAGGAATTATCCTACTCATGATCTGGAGTTGGCAGCAGTGGTCTTTGCTCTGAAGTCTTGGAGGCATTATCTCTATGGGGAGTCTTGTGATATCTTCACTGATCATAAAAGTCTTAAGTATATATTTACTCAAAAGGAATTGAATTTGAGGCAGCGAAGGTGGCTTGAATTGATCAGTGATTATGATTTGACAATTCAATATCACCTTGGGATGGCTAATGTAGTGGCAGATGCTCTAAGTAGGACGGGTGTTCCTAAGGCGGTGATGCCCTTAGTGGTGAAATTGGATCGCTTGGGTGTCTCATTTTGCTATGCAGGTACTATGTATGAGCAAACTCAGTTGCTAATTCAGTCACCCATACTTTACCGTGTGCGTGAGGCACAACAACATGACCGCTTGATTTAGGAGGTTCGTAAGAGAATTGCAGATGGCAGACCTCGAGAGTTCAACATTGATGAGCATGATGTGGTTTGTTTCAGAGGACGCCTTTGTGTGCCACAAAAGTCAGATGTGAAGATGGATATCTTGAGAGAGGCACATCGTACTCCATATACAGTTCATCCTGGTGAGACTAAGATGTATAGAGACCTTAAGCACAATTTCTGGTGGAAGAGGATGAAGGTTGATATTGCTAGATATGTGGCGTCTTGTGAGGTGTGTCAGCAAGTGAAAGCTGAGCAAAAGAGACCTGCAGGGTTGTTGCAGCCATTGGATGTCCCAGAGTGGAAGTGGGAACATATAACCATGGACTTTGTGATTGAGCTCCCTCATTCGCCGAGAGGTAAAGATGCCATTTGGGTGGTGGTTGATCGACTCACCAAGTGAGTGCACTTCATTCCTATGAAGACAACTAATACAGCTGAAGAGTTGGTTCCATTATATTTGAAGGAAGTGGTAAGGCTACATGGTGTGCCTAAATCCATTGTTTCAGATCGTGACTCCAAATTTATGTCTAAGTTTTGGCAAAGCTTACATAGTGCTTTGGGCACTCAACTTTCACTTAGTACTGCTTTTCACCCTCAGACAGATGGGCAATCAGTGCGGACTATCCATATTTTGGAGGATATGCTACGAGCTTGTGTACTTTCTTGGAAGGGCAGTTGGGAGGATCACTTAGCTTTGGCTGAGTTTCCTTATAACAACAGCTATCAGGCTAGTATTAAGATGGCACCATTTGAGGCATTGTATGGTAGGAGATGTATTTCTCCACTATGCTGGGAGACCATGGGTGAGAGATCCCTAGTTGGTCCAGATTGGATTCAACAAACAACTGAGAAGGTAAAGGAGATACGACAAAATATCTTGGCAGCTCAGAGCCATCAGAAAAGCTATGCGGATGTAAGGAGGCGAGACCTCGAGTTTGCAGTGGGAGATCAAGTTCTCCTTAGAGTATCCCCTACAAAGGGCATAGTGCGGTTTGGTACTACAGGGAAGCTTAGCCTAAGATACATTGGCCCTTTTCCGATTGTAGGCCGAGTTGGTAGTTTGGCTTATCGCCTGCAGTTGCCTGAATCCATGAGTGGAGTACATAATGTGTTTCATGTATCGATGCTAAGGAAGTATTTACAATTTCAAGAGCACAAGATTGACCTGGACCCCATCGTTGTTCAGCAAGACTTGGCTGGTGGAGTGTCGCCCAGTGCATATCTCGGACTCAGATGAGCGGGTTATGAGAAGAAGGACTATCAAATATGTCAAAGTCTTGTGGACTAATCAATCTGAGAGTGAGGCTACTTGGGAGCTTGAGGAGGAGATGCGTAAGAAGTACCCCGATCTCTTTGAAGCTGGTGAGTTGTAGTTTACTCTTGTCTTTTGTCTTAGTTGCAGTAGAATTCGGCGATGAATTCCTTTTAAGGGGGGTAGAGCGTAATACCGGTAATGAAAAATAATAGGAAAAAAATAAAGAGAGTTGACTAATTACTCCTGAGAGGGTTAAATGTTGACTTTTAAACCCGTTGCTCGGATGGACGATCGGAGACCATGGTTGCATAGAGCTCGTCGAGACGAGTCCGTTTGACTACTCACTCATCCAATTCGGGTAAGCATTGCCCCTTCGGTGACCCGAGTAATTGTGGACCGTTGGATGTGTGTGTAGAGAACTCTAGTATAAAAGGGCAGCCAACCCTAGCTTCTTCTAACCCTAGCCACCTTTCCCCTCCTTGCTGGCTGCTGCTCTTGCCCCCAAAGTAGAGAAAGGAGAGAGGAAAGGAAGAAGAGGAAGGGAGGAGAAGAAGGAAGAAGAGGATGGGGGAGAAGAGGAGGTGGGGAACCTATGGTTCTTGCTGCTCCAACTCAAGGCAAGGTAAGAAACCCTAATACCTCTGATTGGATGATGTTTTGTGGGTTAGATCCGTGGTTAGGGGATGGGATTAGAGGAGAGACTCCCGAAATGCAACTTGATCCTTAACCTGAAACTCGTCAATTTGTGCAGTCTCAGAAATCGGTTGTTTTGGGTGTATTAGTGGCTCCAAAAAAATAATAAGACTTTATAAAAGTTATAGGGATTTAAATATCTTTCCATGGATGTAAAGAAACCTCAATCGGATTTGTGGTTAGTGAGTTATGGATGTTTCTTTCTGACTATTTTTCATTCTTGTGATTTTGGGCAATATCAGTTCAACTGTGGATTAATCCTATTTCGAGGCCGAATCAGACTTTGTAGAAGTTGTATAAGTTGTAGATAGTTTTATAAACTTTCTATATCTGTAAAGAACATGTTCATTGGAGTCTTGTAGCAAAAGTTATGACTATTTTTGTGTGAGTGCTTTGTAGTTTCGACGGACTTACACACCGAACTTAAACTGAATGTTTGATGACCTAAATGATTTTTGTTGAGGACAATTACTACTAAAGAATGGTAGCTTATAAAGTTATGCAACAAAATTTGAGAATTTATATCCATCAGAATCAGGAGATATAAAAAATATAAGATCTGCTGCTCTAGTTGAATATTTCAGGATATATGCTTTTGTCTTTGTTTGCCTATTTGGGGTGTTAGACGTACGTGTGAGTTGGCTATTGATTGTATATGTTTTTCCTTGTTGTATGCTAAGAATATGAAATGTTTAACAGGTGGTGTTGCTCCAGATCGTGCCTAGAGCGCTCATCTCTATCAAGTTGCAGGCAAGTGAATGTAGCGGTTGTTTGCTACCATTTTGGCTTGTTATCTTTATCACCTACACTTTGATGCAAAGAACCATTGTTTATTTTCTACAACTGAATCTTGCTATTTTAATTTATTCATCATGTGGAATTGGAGAATCATTTTCTTTATATGAAGCTATTATTGTTTTCATCAAGATTATGTGGTTAATCCACATTGTTGAAGGAAGTTATAGTTGTATGTTTATATCGTGAGAATATTGAATCATGTCATGAATGCATCTTGCATCATTCATATGCATTTGAAGTTATGTCATCGACCTATGGTCATGACCTACCGGTATTGCATCGATGGATGCAGCTCCATACCTTGTTGGGTATGCAGGCAGGAGACATGGCATTGCCTTCATATGCATACTCATTGCATATTCTGAAGATGAATAATATTTTCATGCTTATATGGATGTGAGGAAGTATCATGTTTACCTTATCTATTTGGAGTTGCGCTTTTAAAATTATAGAAGTTATATTTTTCTTCCGATATCCTGAATGATTATGTTAAATCGTTGCTTAAGGAACTTGTGATTTAAATAGCTTGTCAAAACAAGTTCTCTTGCTGAGATGTTTGAATCTCACCCTTGTTTTTCCCATCCAGGTACCGAAGGTAGATCTTTTGGGAGGGGTGTAGCAGCACGGATACACACACCACCATTCTCTAATTATCTCTTTTGCTAATCGTAAAAGCCATGTTATGCCTTTAAGGCTTGTTGTTGAGTCTTGGTGGTGGATGTCTAGAAAGGATGATGGAAACTAGAACTTTACCTTTCATGCATGTTAGGATGCTCTTTATGGTTTTGGATTGCGTTATATGATATCAAGTATTATTTTGCTTTCGTGTTTTTGGAATTACAGAGAAGGTGCTGCTGAAATTTTATTCTACTGGTTAGCACAACAGCTGGTCGCATAGTTGATTTTAGTTATATCCCGAGGTTTTGTGGCTTGGGGTGTCGCACTGTTATATGTGTTAGAGCTGCCTTTTATATCAAGATCTTAATCTATTTAAATATAGTAAGTCTAGTATCAACCTGTTAAGTCATATTAACAGCCAATTGATTTTAGTTTAGTGTATTTAGTTCAGGTTAATATCTTCATATAAAACGTATCGGAGTATTAACCGATTTACATTAGATCTTTGACATCGGCTAAGCTATAAATATATATATAATTATTGTTCTAATGTGTTTTTAGATATAAGTGATTTATACTGTCTCGGTATACTACTGATCTATCCCAATCACTTAGTCTAAATGCGCTTTGGAATAGTAATTATGTATTATGGATATCTATAGCCGATCGAGTTGGATCTAATTATGATTTAACTGTCTATTCTTTGTTTCTTGTTGGTTACACGATCAAACCAACTGGTACGCCCTGCAAATCACCAAAGGCGATCCAATTCGGACCTGCAGTAGAGTTAAGCAGACCTCTTAGGCCAGTGCGTGGGAAAATTTCTCATCAACAATGGCATACGATGGAGATATTGTGTGTGTATTGATGCAGACTTATATTTTGGATGGAGTCCAAAATTGTTACAATTGGAGTTTGTAAAGTTCGTTTCTTGTACGAGAAGGTTTTCTAGTGGATTATGACTTCTTGTATGAGTTGGATTCGTGGCTTTAGGCTGTCTATCTCGTGTATAAATAGAGAGGGAGGGTGTGGCCTCTCGATATGTGTTTTGGAGAGAGTTGAGTTGCGAGAAAGTTAGGGTTTTGAGTTTAATTTTGTGAGGAGTGTTGTCTTTGCACTTTGTAAACAGAGAGAGAAGTAATATATTTTCGATCTACTTTGAGAGTTCTTCAATTTATGTTTTCTCGGGCGCGGCGGTTCGACCGGATCAACACCGGTGGTTAGACCGGCGACATCTCACCGGTCAGACCGACAGGAGTGCAGCGGTCAGACCAGAGGTATTTAGGCGGTCAGACCGGCGCGACAACTTCGGTCAGACCGATCTACATCAAATTTCAAGGATAACTTTTATTTTCGCTAAAAGTTTGGTTTTTGGGGATACCAACCATTCACCCCCTTCTGGTTGGCTTAGTATTGGGTATTCGATCCTACAGTAACTACCAAAACATTCTTTGGAATAGAAAATTGAAATTCATCATGCATAGCACTTGCTCAACTTAAACATAGTAATGTTTGCAGAGGATAGAAGAAGTAACTTAACAAAAGAACAACATTAAATCATTGGAAAATAGGGAAATACTCGTAAAACTAGTTGCGGTTTATCTTGTCACAACTTGTATCCATCACTTGGGAAAGTACCTCCTGGTCCCAATAACATGAGCAGCACTCGAATTAGGTTTGCTATCTATCCTTGTGTTCCATCCATAGCTTGAACTAGGAACATGGTGAATCATCAGTTTAACATCTTCACTATTCAGAAGGAACTGTTGATTGGGCACAGTGGTCACACAATGCTGCACACGCAACATATTAGAGAACATAGCATAATTGTGAAAGAGTTGATTAATTATCCCCCTCATCAAGTACTTTAGCGACCCAAGCACCGTCTTGAACTCTTCCAAATCTTCTTGGCATATATCTTCAACCTTTGCCATCCAACAAACCCATCACTTTCCCCCCACTTTCCTTCTTGGCAACCTCTTGTAGCGCTTTCATTTTTTTTCATTTTGAGCTTGCAGTTGGTTTTGCAACTCTATATGTTGTTGATTCAACTCATGTAGTTGGATTGTTGCACTAATATCATGCTGGATCCTAACACCCATAGTGGAGTGCTTTCGAGAAGTAGTAGTAGCAAGGAAGCGGCTAAGAACAAATCCGACAAAGGGGGCACCAAAGGAGAAAAAATTGCTAGCAGGAGATTTGACAAGCATAGAGACCTCTGCACCACAGACGGTATAGAGCTCGCTAGCCTTCTTGAGCACACAAGGATGGCGCTTAGAGAAACACACTTGGTGTGCTTCCTCATTCCCGATGCGCTTGATCTCAATCTTCCGTTTCGTCATTGTTCTTCACCTCTATGATGTCTTAGGACAATGTGTAGGGAATTGTGTGTGACAAGGTGTTGGAATATATGTGGTTTTATAGTGATAATTAAAAGGAGAAAAAACATGAAATTTGTCAAGAATAAATAGGTGTGGATGCGTCCCAGCATATTGGAGATGGAAACGAAGGAAATACATTGGGAATATATACAGGTGTGTACACGTCCATGAATACCATATTGGCATTGAATACCCAGGAAGCATGTTGGGAATGATAGGCACTACTGGGCAAAGGGGCTTTAGTCCCGGTTCGTAACCCCTTTTTGTCCTGGTTATCGAACCGGGACTACGAAAACGAGACTAAAGATCGACATCTTTAGTCTCGGGTAAAATAACCTGAACTAAAGAGGGATCCTTAGTCCCGGTTGATAACACCAACCGGGACAAAGATGGCGACACCACGTGACTGGCTCCGTCATCTTTACTCCTGGTTGGTGTTATCAACCGGGACTAAAGGTTTTTTTATCTTTTTTGGTTTTCTCCTGCTTGCTGCTAGCTTGCTGCTTGTTAATTATATATTATGCATATATATTTTACACTCATATATATTTATATACATGCAACATGCATATATATGTATAAATATATATTTTACACACATATAAATGCACTTAATTAAGGAAATATATACATATGTTACCAAAATATGTACACATAAAATATCCACATATATTTTCTATATCGTATGTTACAAAAAAATCTCTATTTTTTGGATACAGGGTCTATGTTGATAACACTAAAGTAGAACTCTCCCCCAGGATCAGTAATCTGCTCATTGATAAATCCTATCAGTTCTTCTTGAGCAGCCTGTATGAAAATCGCGTGGGGGAGATTGTTTCTTACTTTCATAAGTTGTCATTTGAATAAAGGAGAAGTAAATATATGAAATGAATAATAAATCGAGACGTAATGTATGAATTGTTGTTATATGTACATCTAGATCCTGGGGACCTGTGACTTCGGTAACCATGCAGTGAATGTAATCGCAGACATAGTAGCCGCACAAGTTTGTCCCTTCGCCTGTTTTGCACACTATAGGAGAAACGATGACAGATTGAATATACATTTCATATTTTAGAACAAATTAATGATTCAATACAACTTTGGAGATGTTACTCACTAGAAAGGTCAGCCTCACAGTAAGCTTATCTTTCCAATTCCTACGAACATTCTCACGGAGTCGTGCCCATGGCCAACGTGCAGTTGAAAGCTAGCGAGTAATTACCCGAGAACCGAATATATGCAATAGCAAGTAAGATGACATTACCTATTTAACAGTTCAAAGATCTTTGCGTATGTGGACTCTAGTTTATCCATTGAATCAAAGACATGGATCTGCGAGTGATCCATATCAATTACGAACAGAGCCCAGTGCAATCTGAAAATTACGTGAGATGACACGTATGAAACTTTATGTATGCACGGGATTAAAATTTGTATGGAAGATATTAAAAACTCACGCTGTGTTGTATGGCAGAAGTATAAACGTCTTGTAATGCTGATGCACCAACATATTGTATATGTTCTCCTCTATTTGCTCCGGATATTGATCTACCATCACAGTGTTGATTTTTCGTGGGTCCATGAATCCATGTTTGGTACCTTCATTCTTGTTGCAATTTTGGATCGCCATTCTACAATGGTTAAAAGAATTTTAGTCAGCTAAATACAAGGAGCTAAGGAACGAAATAAATATAACTGAAGTGGTTTTTGAGGCTGCATGCCGAGCTGTGGTACATCTTTGTCCTTTGTTTGCGCCTTCCTAGAAGCCTACCTGATAGTCCTGTCATAGTCGGACTGTGGTTGTGGTTGACGTCTAGGCTGTGGCGTTAGGTATGTCTCCTTAAAAAAGGCCTTTATCTCTGAGGCAATTTTAGGAGGCTTCTCAGGAGACTTCTTCTTGAAATGTGCCCTCACCTCAGCTTGGACGGCCTCGTGCAAGTCCTCGGGAGTCATGTCGTACGATGTTTTCTTTGGGGCTGACGAGAGCGGGTCAAGTTTTGGCATCTTCCTTCTTGGTCAACTGGTTGACATTGACCACGTGGCTTGAACTCTGCACTTAGGAGGCAACGGAGGAGGCGAAGGAGGCTGAGAGGCAGTCCGTTTAGGAGTCGATGCTCGTTGTGGCGACGGAGGAGGTGGAGAAGGCTAGGGAGTGGGAGATTACTGTTTAGGAGTCGGTGCTCGTGGAGGCAACGCAGGAGGCAGGCGAAGGAGGCAGAGGAGACGGTCCATGTGGAGGCAACGGCGGAGGAACGAAAGGCGTCGCTTCTCTCCCAGGAATATAATGAAGGGCTTCCTCCAAAGAAATATCCCGTGAGTTGTTTCTCCTAGCGTCGTCTCCCCGTCTCCTTTGGCAATATCCAGCTCGAGATCTTCGTATCCGCGTTCCACCTGTTCAATTTCAACTTTTGAGAACCCAGGTGGAATGGGCCTGCAGTGGTAAGTGCTTTCTTGGTCTACTGGAATCGTCATACCCGACGACACCTATTCGAGAAGTTAGCTTATTACTTAGAAATCAACCTTGATTCTCAAGTTATCTGTTATGTTCTTGAGTGAAATGTGCAGCTCACACGATTTCCGCTACGTGATATCATCAACAGGGCATGGCAGACACACTAGAGCTTGTGGGGCCAATTTACCTTCATTTCCTGTTGGTGCAGCTACTGCGCTGCTGCTGTAGTTGAGCTATTGATGTTGGATCTGGCTGTTGGCTAACAAAGTGGCTCCGCTCCTCTGCCATCCTTTCGCTACCTTTTGCGCCACTATCTGATCGATTTGTGAGAGACTACTCTCCATTTCTGCAAACCTCGCATCCGTCTCTCGCTTCGTCCTCATGCGGCTCTTGTATGTGTCGATGTCCGCTTGAAACCCGTATTTCCAGGGGACGATGCCTTTTCTGCGCATTTGTCCCGGATGCTTGGGGTTTTGGAGTGCGAGTGTTAGCTCGTCCTTCTCTCTGTAGGGCTTGAACGAGCCCGAGGCAGAGGCCTCCAGTGCTTCTTCCAACCTCCTGGCCGCTTCTTGGATTTCAGCGCCGAAGATTACTAATGCATCGGCAGGATTCAGTGATCCACCATGAGCATAGAACCAATGTTTTGATCATTCCGACCAGTTGGCTGTGCCCGGAACGATATCTCGCGCTTCCAGGTCGGCTTCCATCTCCTCCCATTTCTGCAGTGCCTTTTGATAGCCACCCGACCCTAGCTTCTGATGGTATTTCTTCTTGGCTGCGTTGGCCTTGTTCTTTTCAATTAGGGCTTGCGCTTGCTCCCCAATATTGTATTGCACAAAGGCATCCCAGTGATCTCTAAGCTCTGGGAACTTGTCAAAGTCTGGGTTCTGGCCCTTCAGGATGTATTTCTTGTGTAACTCCTTCTTATAGTTCCTAAAGAGCTCAACCATCTTCTTTAACGTCCATTCCTTGACCCTTGCCTGTTCTGACTCTGGGATGCTGAACGTCTGCAGCATTGTTGTCCACAACATCTCTTTCTCTGTGTCCGGGAGATAGCTCTGCTCATCTCCTCTTGTCCTTGATCGCCTCCAGTTCACAACGCTGATGGGCACGTGATCCCTCAGCACCCATCCGTAGTGTGCCACAAACTTCCTTGCGGCGTCGGCTGGGGCACTTGGCCGACTGTCTAGTGCCACTTCAGCTATGACATGGCGACCCTCGATCTGCTTACAACACCGCATTGCCCACGTGCCCTCTTCTCTCCAACGGCTGGAGTGGCCTCATTATCCTCCTCGTTCCCCTCCTTGTTGAGGTATTGATTAGGATCCTCGTTCCCCTCCTCAATGAAATATTGGTTGCTACCCTGTGCGATCTCGTCAAGGAGAAACTGTTCGTCTTCACGATCATCCATTTGATTGTTGTGAGTTCGAGGACTTGATCAAGGAATTCTGAAAAGGAAAAAATTATCCAGTTAATACATGCATAGATTTGTGAACTAGTTACGGTAAATATATAACTGAGGAAAATATAGGAGAAATATTGTCGAGCTACTCGTTAACTATGTTTAATGTTATCGTACTATATATATAAAGTCAAATTGAAGATGTGTATTTTATTATGTTTTTTAATTGTAACTTGTATTTATAAGAAAAAGATTGAGTTTCGTGAGGAGAGGAGAGGATAACGTAAATCCCTCGTCTATTCCTCTTCTCAACTTGACGTAAATCCCTCGTCTATTCGGAGAGGAGAGGAGAGGAGAGGATGACGTGAGGATGATAAGGTGGAGAGGAGAGGAAGTGGAGAGGAGAGGATGACGTAAATCCCTCGTCTATTCCTCTTGTCGACTTGACGTAAATCCCTTGTCTATTCGGATCGGAGAGGATAGGAGAGGAGAGGATGACGTGAAGAAGATAAGGTGGAGAGGAGAGGAAGTGGAGAGGAGAGGAGAGGAGAGGATGACGCAAATCCCTCTTATATTCCTCTTGTCGAGACGTAAATCCCTCGTCTATTCGGATCGGAGAGGAGAGGATGACGTGAGAAAGATAAGGTGGAGAGGAGAGGATGACGTGAGGAAGATAAGGTGGAGAGGAGAGGAGAGAAAGATCTTGTAACACCCTAAAAGTCGAAGAATTAAATATCAAAAATTTAAAATTCGGAACTTACAAAACTTTTGAATTGTTGCATCTTGTCGTAATTATTTGCCTCTTATTCATGAGTTTTGTTGCGTGTTATAAATAAAAAATTATTTATTTAAAAGATGGAAAAGTCGGAAAGGTTTCGAAACCCTAAAAGAAAAGGAAATTACAAATGAATATTAGAAATAAAAATTATAAAAATATACAATTGGGAAAAGCTAAGGTTGATAGAAATTTATTTTTGATCAAAACTTTATTTTTGGAAAACACAAAAATTAGTAAGTCATAAATAAAAATGATAATATAAAAATAATAAAAATAAAGTTGGGTAAATATTTAAGATTTAAAATTTAACTAAATTTATATTTGGACCAAATCTATATTTTTAAATTTATTGGGGAAATAAAAAGGAACAAAAAAGAGAGAAAAAAAAGAAAAATAAGGAAAAGAGAAAGGCCACTCTTCACGCGCCGCGTGTTCGCCGCCACGCCGGACCTACAACCCCGCGCGCGCGCTTGCGCTGCACGTGCACGTTGCCCGCCGGCCCGCTCGTGCCGTGCGCCCCACATGTCGGGAGTCGCCCTCACGCGCCACGCGCCCGCACGCCCATGCCGCACGGCGCGTCGTCGCCCGCGCCCCGGCCCCTTTCCCATGCGCGCCGCCACGCCGCCTCGCGCCGCGTGCTACCGTCCCCGCCGCGCCACGCGCCGCCGCGCCACGCCGCACCGTCCGCGCCCGGGACGCCGTCCCATCCGTCCGTCGTTGTCGCCGATTTTTGCCCCCGTGACGCCTATAAAAGCCCCTCCCTACCTCTCTCCTTCCCCGCACTCTCCCCCCATTCCCCCTCTTTTCCCCGTCTGTGCCGCGTCGCCACCGCGCCGCCTTGTCGTCGCATCGCGACCCGCGCCGCTGTCGCCGAAGCTCCGCCCTCGCCGCCTCCTTGCCACCACGCCGGTGAGTCCCCTCCCCCTTCGCCCTGTGCCGCCGCGCCGCTTGTGCCCGCCCCGGCTTGGTTCGGCCGGAATAGAGAGAGAAGAAGGGAGCCGACAGAGAGGAGAGAAAAACAGAGGAGAGGAGAAAGATGAACAGGAAAGAAAGAAGGAAGAAAAAGGGAAGAAAAGAAAAAGAAAAGAAAGGAAAAGGAAGAAGAAGAAGAAATAAATAAAATAGGGAAAAATATTTTGGGAAAATATTTAGAAAGTTTTCGGGTAAATATATTTTGTCTCGATTAAAATTTTAGGGATAATTATAGGCTAAATATTGAATAATATTAAGAGTTTAATTATCGCATAAATTTAATTTAGAAATTAATTATAATCTAATTTGTTAATAAATATTGATTTTATCATATGAATTTCTTTCTAAAAATTAAATTTAAATTTCAAAGTTAAAATAGTGTCAAGCTTTAGGGTAGTTTATTTTGGATTTAATTGATTTTAACCCTTGGGCTTGTCAGCCCGATAAAAATTTGAGTTTTATAATTTTCTTTTCGGTATAATATACACATATGAACTCCCATACTTGTTATATGCCCTGCCTTGATATTGAATACTCGTTATTCTTTGTACCCTACAATATCTTGTGTTTGAAGTCAATCTTCGACAATGCTTAGCCCAAGCTATTTTAGATTCATGCACATTCATATTTTATCAAATGCTATATGCTTAGGCAACTACCTTAGGGAAGGTGGTTGATGTACGGCATGTGGAGACATGAGCACCACATTGCCATGATAACGACGAAATGATTTCTGGATGAGAACTAAAACAAAACAAATGTTTTAGACTGGGGCGGCTGGATGATTTGGGTGGATTATGGAAAAGGCAAGTGCCATCCCTAGTGAATTAAGGACCGAACCATGAGATAAACATGAAACGAGCCAGTGCAACAGTACTTCTCGAATGGGTATAGACATAGCAGAGTAGATAGCCGAGCGGAGGCAGTATCCCTGCATAGTGGTTCTTACGTGTGAGAATGGGCGGAAGGCCTACATGTGGAATGATGAACTGAAATTGGATTTCACTATAACTTAAAGAATGAGTGAGTCTTTCCCTTCCCGGGAGCGCCAGAACTCCTCTCACTGCTAGAAACTCTGTACAGCTAGAGTGCATGAGGGCTCAAGTTCATGGAGCGAGTACTGCCAAAGTGTGGTTATCGAATGGCTTTGCTGTGACGCGTCTCATGTGTTGGGACGTAGGCTCATGTGTTGGGCAGTCGCGGAGTACGAGTAAAGTGTACATTCACTGCAGTGTGAGTAAAACAATCTATTCGAATAGCCGTGGTCGCGGATTTGGAGCGACGGGATAAGTTTTTTACTTGGCTAGACTCTAAATTTTAAAATGATTGGATGGGCATGCATGATGATTTTTATGTACTGGTGGATCAACGTCTCGAAAGACGAGAAGGGGTAGACCCCGAAAAATCATGATGATCCAGTGGCGGGAAGCTATCCTTGGGATCACAATGGATGGCGGACAGAATCGTCGCTGATTAAATGAACTATGGAATCAAAACTTGATCAGTCTTAGGTCTTAGCCTTGTGAAAAGAATTGCAAAGCTGGCTTTATGCAAAAGAACCACAACCACTCCTTGATTATCCCCTCTCATATGCATCGTTGTTATGGTGGCTTGCTGAGTACGGTTGGTACTCACCCTTCCTATACGGACAAACATTCAGATGTGGGCGATGAAGACCCTAAAGACCCGTACGCGTACTACCAGGACGGTGTGGAGGATGATGGCGCCCAATAGGTCTTAGTTCCGGCCGTTGCCTGTGGCAATGGCGTGCCGCTGCCTTCTCTCCGCTGCCTTATCTATTTTCTGCTTTTGGTTGTATTTCGGACCGTTTGGTCCTATGTTCTAGACTTTGCCTTCGGGCTCTATATTGTAATATTTTGCGTAAGTTGATGGATGTAACGTGCACTTGATGATTCAGCAATGTATTCGTGGGTACCAAACTACTCGATCCAGAAAAATGATACTATGAACATGATTGATTCTGTTACAAAAAGGGGGTCTACAGAGACGAAACACGCATGAGACCCATGTTATCACGGGACGGGCGGGCGGTCGGTCGAAACACGCACGACCGAACGACCGACGAAACGAACGAACGATCGAACGAACGACCGAACGAACGACCGACCGACCGACCGATCGAACGGACGAACGAACGACCTAACGACTGACCGAACGAATAAACTCGTTCGGTCCTGAAAATCATTGTATTGTTCTATCGTTCGTTCACATCCGTTATATCGTTTGATCTATCTCGTTCGTTCGTAAATACAAAATTCACATTCACAATTCACCATATATACACAAGTCCATTGACTGATAAAAAATTCACATTCACAATTTACCATATACATTATTCACATTCAGAATTCACATTCACAATTTCGTAAATAAAAAATTCACATTCACAATTAACCATATATATTATTCACCTATTTAAAAAACAAATTCATGTTATTCAATGTCATGCCCAGAAATTCACACCAGAATCTGCAGCTAACTTGTGTATTAAACCCTCGTCCAGGCATCAGCCGAGGTACACAAATCGACATTATAGATAGTACAGAAACCACGTCTTAGAAAAAGAAAAACTAACTTAAGCTAAACTTGACTCGAGCGAAGCGAAACACCAACACCACAGCTAAACCTTGACGACGAACAAGCCTACACTTCTTCGAAGACCTCCTCAACCTCAACCTCTGGCACTGAAGGGGGAAAAAGAGCAAGACTGAGTACAACCACCACACTAACCAAGTCATACCGGAAGAGGATGTATGATGAAGGATAAATATCGAGGAAAGGGATAAAGGCTCAATTGCATAAACAACATTTCAGAAACAGTAATAGTTGAAAGCAGTAAAATAGTAGTTAGAATTAAGCAATATTAAATAAACACTATCCAACGTTAAAACCACGTTGCAACAGGCCCAACCATCTATCTGTACTAAACAAGTCCCAACAGTTCATTCATGTAAATAAGTGAGACTAATCAAGGTGAATCTGGTTGATCGTCCGTAACCGTGGGCATGGCTATTCGAATAGTTTTACTCTGATCAGATGTGTAAAACTGTACCCACAAGACAAAATCCCATGACACGTTATCATGTGCCGGAGTACCACCATGATACCCCGGAAAGGAACTGTGACAAGACCCTTCACATAACCCCCTCTAACCAATCGTACCACACCAAGGTTTCGTCCCCACTCCCATCGGGGTAATGGGCAGCCCCCTCTCATGCCGCGGTGAATCCGGAAGCCGATCAACCCATAAAACTGGGGCCGACCCAACACCGGCTAGAGACAGCTACGCTATAGACCCAACCATTACCCATGCTGGCTTGTGGTATGCACGGTAATTCTTCCAAGGTTTCCCGAGAACCGGTCCTTAATTGTCATGAGCACGCTAACAAATATCGAACCATGTGCTCACGACCCACCATTGTCATATTTAAGTATTATTAGAGTATAGTCACAAACTTGACCTCATCTGAGAATTAGTCTCTAATATAATAATTGATTAATGTGGTTCCCTTAAGTGGGCTAGTTGAACTAAGCATGACTAAGGATGTTCTAAACTAACATCTAGTCATACTGATCCCAAGTTATCAATGGTATAAGGTAAACAATCCCTATGGTTGAGTACAGTAGGTATAATAATCCCATGAAATGGCATTCTAAAACATATGCATAATTTGAGAGAAATGAGATATTTAAATAAAATAGGTACAATATGATCAATGAAAAGTATGACTTGCCTTGCTCTAGAGATTGGGGAACCTCGGCGACTACTTCGAGGAAGACGGACTCACCAGAATGAAGCGACGTCAGCATGAAGCGGCGCGGTCAGGGTGACGTCAGCCCTAGGACTGATGTCAGCGTCTGCCGACGCAAGCAGCATGGTTGGCTCGGTCCATGGTGGACCGAGTCCACGGAGGAAGGCGAAGGAGCAGCTAGGCGGACACGTGACGCTCCCCGATTGGCCGACGTGGCGGGGCTGTGGCGTGGCGTCCATCGAGCGACGGTGGCCGATCGGGCGGCGGGTGGGGCTGTGGGATCGGGTGGCCCAGATCTGCCAGATCCGAGTGATCGGACAGCTACGGCGCGGTAGGGTTAGGGTTTCACAGGCGACCGCGGTGGCGACACGTGGCGCCATCGCAACGGTGGTGCGGGCGGCAAGATATGACGTCCCGATCTACCATGTGGTAGATCGGACGGTCGGGAGGCGGCCAGGGTTAGGGTTTGCACGGGCACGGCGGTGGCTCGAGCTTTGGCCGCCGGCCATGGCCGCACGGTGGCAGGCCCGGGCTCGAGCGATGCGGGAAGCGGTGGTGGCAGGCGACGTGGAGCTCGGGAGGCGGCGGCGGAGAGGGTTCCACGGCTCAGGACGGCTCGGGACAGCGGCAATGCGGGGAGACCGAAAGGAAGGGGCGGCGACGAACTCACCGGAGACGGGGAAGACAACGGCGGCGACGAGATTTTGGGGCTAAAAGACACAGGAACAAAAGGGGAAACACGTGGCGGCGGCGAGGGGATTTTATAGGGGCGGATAGAGATTGGATTGCGCACGGGAAGCCCGTGAATAGCTCGCCGTCGGTTTCAGACTCGAGTTGGGAGAGAGAAAAATCGGCGGCCGTTTCAGGGCGGCGGCAGCTGTTGAGGCGCACGGGAAGGGCGGCGCCGAGTGCGGCGGCTCGGGCTTGGGCCCAGCATGGGTCCGACATGGCGCGGGGCGCGCAGAGGATGCGGGGACGGCGGCGCGCATGGCGGCGGTGGCAGCTTGGGCCGGTCGGGCGCGGGGAAGGCTGCCCGATAGGTAGGGCCCACCTTTCGATGCCTGCGGGCTCACGGAGGTCGCGCAGAATTTTCGCGCGCGGGCGAGCTGGCTCATGGGCTTTGGCCCACGGCCGAGGGAAGGAAGCGGCGCGCGGCTGCGGCTGGGCTGAAAGGGGAACTGGCCGGTGGGAAAGGAGCTGGGCCGACGACCCAATTAGGAAACGGGCGGGAATAAGGAGCAGGCCATACGGGATGAATAGGAAAAAGGGAAAAGGGATTTTGGGACTTAATTAAATTGTAGATTTCTTATTTAATTGGTGAAAAAAAACTTAGAGTGCACTGAAAATTCTTGTAAAAATCCTGTTAGTGTATTTTGGCACGTAGAATTTGAGAAAAATCTTACCATGCCATTTCCATTTATTAAATGCATTTTAAAATTAATTGTTGACTCCAGATTAATTCTAGAAATTCCGATTATTTCAGGGTAAATTATTTAAGCGATTTAGGGGCAAAACTCGGGGTGCGACAAATCTACCCCCTTAAACGGAATCTCGACCCCGAGATTCGGAGGCACTGGCGAAGAGGTGCGGGTGCGTGGCCTTCAACTCATCTTCTCTTTCCCAAGTAGGTTCTTCTTCTGAGTGATGAGTCCACTGAACTTTGCAAAACCTGATAACCATGTTCCAAGTTCTTCTTTCACTGGTCTCAAGAAAACGAGCTGGTCTCTCCACATAGGTCAAGTTCTCTTGAATTTCAATCTGGTCTGGACTCGCCTGCTCTTCTGGTACCCTCAAACATTTCTTTAACTGAGACACATGAAACATGTCGTGAATACCAGCCATGTTAGATGGAAGTTCAAGCTGATAAGCTACTTCTCCTTGACGTTCCCGAATTCTGTATGGTCCCACAAAACGTGGTGCCAACTTGCCTTTGGTTTGGAAATGGTGTACTCCCCGTAGTGGTGTAACACGATGATACACAAAATCCCCTGCTTCAAAAGCGAGATCTCTTCGACGATTGTCCGCATTGCTCTTCTGTCGAGACTGCGCAATTCACAATCTTTCCTGAATTGTTTGGACTTTTGCTTCTGCTTCACTTATCACTTCTGTGCCAAACAACTGACGTTCACCAGTCTGATCCCAGAAAAGGCGTGTTCGGCACTTGCGTCCGTACAACGCCTCATAAGATGCCATTTGAATGCTCGCTTGATAATTGTTGTTATAGGAGAATTCTGCATAAGGCAAACTCTTGTCCCATGCTTTACCAAATTCAAGCGCACATGCTCTCAACATGTCTTCCAGAATTTGATTCACTCTCTTCGTTTGACCATCTGTTTGCGGATGATAGGCCGTACTGAAATTCAGACGGGTACCAAGCTCTTCTTGCAACCTCTTCCAGAACTTGGAAGTTAACTGACTTCCTCGGTCAGACACGATCTTCATAGGCACTCCATGTAAACACATGATTCTAGCAAGGTATAGCTCTGCTAGCTTCTTTCCCGAGTAGGTAGTATGCACTGGTATGAAGTGAGCCACCTTTGTGAGTCGATCCACAATGACCCAAATTGAATCATAGCCTGACGATGTGCGGGGTAAACCCGTGATGAAGTCCATTCCAATTTCTTCCCATTTCCACTCCGGAATTTGGAGGGTTTGCAACAATCCTATGGGTCATTGATGTTCTGCCTTGACCCACTGATAAACATCACAAAGTACAACAAACTCAGCTATTTCTCTCCTCATACTGACCTACCAAAACATCTCTTTAAGATCTTGATACATCTTTGTACTGCCCAGATGAATTGAATATTGGGTTTGATGAGCTTCCGTAAGGATCAGCTTCTTCAATTCTTTGTCCTCTGGTACACACAATCTCTTTCCCATCCAGATTGTTCTATGCTCATCTTCTGTAAAGTCGCGAGCTTTTATGACTCCCATGTTCTTCTTGAGTTCAGCCATCTCAGAATCTGATGCCTGAGCAACCCGAATTTGATCAATGAGAGTGGGTTGAGCTTCCAGAGCAGCCACAACACCAAAATCCACAACATGTAGATTCATGCGGTAAAATTCTTGCTGCAACTGGTTGCACATTCTTTCTACGTTGATGGTGTTGTAGTAACTCTTCCGGCTCAAAGCATCTGCTACCACATTAGCTTTGCCGGGATGGTAATGTATCACCAAATCATAATCCTTGATCAATTCCAACCATCTTCGCTGTCGAAGGTTCACGTCCGGTTGGGTGAAGATATACTTTAAACTCTTGTGATCTGTGTACACTTCACAACGATTACCAATCAGGTAATGACGCCAAATTTTCAAGGCATGAACCACTGCGGCTAACTCCAAATCATTAGTTGGATAGTTGTTCTCATGTGGGCGCAACTAACGAGAAGCATATGCGACCACTTTTCCTTCTTGCATCAACACACATCCCAGTCCTTGGCGGGATGCATCACAATGAACATGGAAATCTTTTGCTGGATCCGGCAGTATCAAGACTGGCGCAGACACAAACTTCTTCTTAAGCTCTTCAAAGCTCTTGTTACATTCTGCCGACCACATGAATTTCTCATCTTTCTTCAACAATTGAGTCATCGGCTTGGCAATTTTGGAGAAATTCTCAATGAAGCGGCGGTAATAACCCGCAAGTCCAAGAAAACTTTGGATCTACGTGACTGTTTTTGGCAGAGTCCACTTGGTAACTGACTATACGTTTGACGGATACACTGCTACTCCTTGAGCATTCACAATGTGGCCAAGGAACTGCACTTCCTTTAACCAAAAAGCACACTTGCTAAACTTGGCATAGAGTTGATGATCCCTCAACTTCTCGAGCACTAACCGGAGATGATGCTCATGTTCTTCCTCGGTCTTGGAGTAGATCAAAATGTCGTCAATGAACACCATGACAAATTTGTTCAAGAATTCCATAAACACCTTGTTCATCAGATTCATGAAGAAAGCCGATGCGTTGGTCAATCCAAAAGACATGACCGTACACTCATACAGACCATACCGAGTGATGAAAGCGGTCTTGGGAATGTCCTCTTCCTGAATTCTCAATTGATGATAGCCTGCTTGCAGGTCTATCTTGGAGAATACCTTTGCCCCCTTGAGTTGATCAAACAGATCGTCAATCCGTGGTAGAGGATACTTGTTCTTGGTAGTGACCTCATTGAGTGCGCGATAATCGACACACATTCTCTTGGTCTTGTCTTTCTTCTCCACAAATATCACCGGAGCACCCCAAGGCGACGTGCTCGGGCGGATATAACCTTTCTGCAACTGTTCATCCACTTGCTTCTTGACTTCTGCCAACTCGTTGGCTCCCATTCTATACGGTCTCTTATGAATTGGGGTGGTCCCGGGTACTAGATCAATCCGGAATTCAATTTCTCTTTCTTGTGGCATCTGAGTTAAATCTTCTGGGAAAACTTCAGGGTATTCTCTGACTATGGAGATATCTTCTAATTTCATAGGGATCTTTGCTGTTACTTCAGATGATTCCCCGGTAGAAACATGATTCAAACTTGCTACAGTCTTGGCTTGCATGGGAGAACAAAAAAAATCTCTTCTCCTTTTCCATTGATTAAAGTAATTGTGCGACTAGCGCAGTCAATCACTCCCTTATGTCCTGACAACCAATCCATCCCAAGAATGACATCAAGGCCTTTGGATTGAAGAAGGATAAGGTTGGCTAGAAATTTAGATCCTGGGATTTCTATTGACACGGAGGGACAGTACTGAGCTGTGTCCAAATGGTTTCCCAGGGTTTGAACGCGCATAGGTATCTTAAGTTCCACTACTGATAACCCATGTGTCCCAACAAACTGCTTTGAAATAAAAGAATGCATAGCACCAGAATCAAATAATACTGTAGTAGGAGTGAGATTCACAGGAAACGTACCCAGTATAACTTCAGGAGCGGCTTGTGCTTCCTCTACAGACGCATGATTGACACGGGCCTAGATGAACCTGGGTCGAGCGCGCCTTGGCTTTGGACACTTGTCTACAAAGTGCCCAGGGTCACCACAGTTGAAGCAGACTCCTGGCTTCCCTTCGGAGTCCTTTCTTGGAGGTGGTGGCTTGGTCTGTTGCTGGGGTGACGCTGTTGGAGGACGCGGGGCTAAAGTGCGTTGTTGCTGTCCACTGCCACTGCCACTACTGCCAGATTGAAAATTCCCTGGGTGATCAGGCCGATGCTGACGAACAATCATGGTGGTAGGTCCACCCTGACTTTTGGACATGAAACGCGGCCTCTGCTGATTTCCCTGCTGTTGGGGAGGTCTGAACTGTACTGCCTTTCTTTTCTTGATCATCTTGTTGCACTGGTCTTCCTGCCGAATGGCTTTGTCAACCAGCTTCTCAAAGTCAGCATACTCTCCTGAGATCAGCTTGTCAGTGAGTTCATCATCCAAACCAGCCAAGAACTTTTTTTGCCTTTCTGCATCGGTGCACACATCCTCTGGAGCATAACGTGCAAGACGGTTTAACTCATGTAGGTACTCAGTAACTGACCTGTTGCCTTGCTCAAGAGAATGAAACTCACGCTTCTTCTGCGTAACTATTCTTGCAGGAATATGTGCTGTCCTGAAACTGTGACAGAACTCCTCCCATGTGGCTGCTGCTCCGGCGGGGCGAGTAACCAAGTAGTTGTCCCACCAGGCAAAAGCGAGGCCTTGCAACTGATGTGTAGCAAAAGATACTTTCTCCTGATCCGTGCACTGCAATAGGTCTAACTTCTTCTCTATAGCATGAAGCAAGTCATTGGCCTCCATAGGATTGGTGGTGCTGGACAAGGTCGGCGGTCGGACGCGAAGAAACTCTGGCAACTTAGACTGGGGTGGTGGAGGAGCAAACTGGTTATTCTACTGCTGCTACTGCTGCATCTGTTGCAACATCTACTATTGTATCTACTGGTACTGTTGCTTCATCTGCTGCATCATCACAGCCATCATCTGCGTCTGCGAAGCAAGCACTTGAGCAATAGTTGGACTCTTAGGTGGCGGCGGGGGAGCATTGCCGTTGACATCATGATTCTCGTTGTTGTTGTCACCTGACTGCCCGTTATTGTTGTTTGCTCCGCTGGTCATGGTGTTCACAATCTAGAGAAGACGACCGAACAAAACAGAGAAAAGAAGAAAAACAGACGGACTTAGAAACTAATCTTTATTATTTGAATTCAAATGCATTGTTCTGATCTTGATTAAAACAAGGAAAAACACGAAACATCCTTAATTGGTCAGCCATACTACACTCGATATCGACTGCCAGCTAACCCACACACAACAGCCTGACACACAGCAACTACCAAGAAGACAAACAAAGCAAAACGATAAAACTAAGAAGGGCGACTAGAACGATCCATGAGACGTGGAGTCGAAACTGCTTCCTTCAGAGGATCCCCATTCTTTAGAACGGCTCCTAGAGTCCTATGTCTTCATCTCGGACTTTGACTCTTCTGAATTGATGGCCGTAGCCCAACCAATCCTGCCTCTTTCCTCAGAAGAACTCCGAGTCTCTTTTGAATCCATGTCTTCAGTTGAATCCACAGAGCTTGAATCATTGGAGATGGAGATCCAACCGTTGTTGCCACCTCCGCCCTGGTATGCCGAAGCCAGGGCGAAAGCGAGAGCAGTAACCTACGCAGAAGAACCGGACACCGCGAACCTGGAGCCGGTGGAGCGGGAGGAGCCTGGAGGAGGCGCAGGAGGAAACGGTGGAGGAATCCGAGGCCAGCTGGATACGGACAGGTGCAGTGGTGGTCTTCCGAGGTGTAGTGCGAATCCTGACACCACCTGGTGCTGGAAGTCATTTCAACTCAGCAACTTCCTTCTTGAGATGAACCACTTTTTCTTGCATACTCACTATCCTCATGATCTTCCTGTCGTTCAGGTCCTTGGCTGCCTTGTGCAAGTCAGAGTGCATCTTGTCCAGTCCCCTGATCACCGTGCACATACGGCCGAAAGTAGAGTCGTTCTCATTTGTAGTAGACTTGAAAGCACTGACGTCGGAGGAACTGCCACGACGGGGATGGTAGTGATAAGCGGAGATGCGAAGGTCACCATCATGCAGCTCCCTCATCCTGTCCATCATCAGATAAGCGGCTTCTTGACAAGCGTGGTCTGACGTGCCTCCTGAAGCTGTGACCTCCATGTGGAAAGACAAGTTCCCACAAAACCGGGAACCTCCAGGCAGACACGGTGAGGCAACTCGCCACTGAGAGGTGCGGCTGTGGTATACTCCAGTGCTCCAGGATACCCGACTGCAAGGGCTATGCGTGCCAGCTATGAGACAAAGCCCACCATACCTTTTCCACAGTGCGTAGCTGGGGAACCTGCCATCTATAGAAACAAAGGAGTGGGAATCAAAGCATGCTCAAAACCAAAAGACCAAAGACCCATTTTCACAAATTCTAAAACCCTAGACTGACTTCACTTTTTAAAGCACCCTTTTTTTTCAAACTCATGCAAATGAAAAGATTAGAAGGCTCTTAAGGTTTCCAGTTGGCTTGTCCTACAGTCAAAGGCCGACTCTGTTACCAACTTGTCACGCCCAGAAATTCACACCAGAATTTCCGCATCTAACTTGTGCATTAAAGCTCATCCAGGCATCAGTCAAGGTACACAAATCGACATTATTGATAATACAGAAACCACGTCTTAGAAACAATATAAAAGAGTTATAAAAATGCAGTGGAAAAGAAAAACTAACTTAAGCTAAACTTGACTCGAGCAAAGCGAAACACCAACACCACAGCTAACCCTTGATGATGAACAAGCCTACACTTCTTTGAAGACAATCCCTAGGGTTGAGTACAGTAGGTATAATAATCCCATGAAATGACATTCTAAAATATATGCAGTATTTGAGAGAAATGAGATATTTAAATAAAATAGGTATAATATGATCAATGAAAAGTATGACTTGCCTTGCTCGAGACGGGAACCTCGGCGACTAATTTGAGGAAGACGGACTCACTGGAAAGCTCAGAATGTATACACAAACAAAGAACTCAACAATACGCCCTAAAAGTCTACTGAAACAACATTGAAAATATTTTTAATGGATTCTTGACATTTTTCTTGCTTTAATGAAATTTGAATGGACAAAAATAGAGCTCGGATTAAAAAGATATGCATTTTAGAAGTTTAATTGCGATTTTTCAACTAAACAGAAAAGACTAAATTAATTATTGCACAATTAAGTCCCGGGGTCACGTTAGCTTGCACGGGGTGGCAAGGGCTGACGTCATGCTGATGTCAGCATGAAGCGGCGCGGTCAGGCTGACGTTAGTGACAGACGTCAGCCCTAGGGCTGACGTCGCTTCTACTAACGCAAGCGGCGCGGCCGGCTCGGTCCATGGTGGACCGAGTCCACGGCGGGAGGCGAAGGGGCGGCTGGGCGGACACGCGACGCTCCCTGATTGGCCGGCGTGGCGGCGGCTCGGATCGGGACGCGTGGTGTCCATCTAGTAGCGGTGGCCGATCGGGCGGCGGGACGGGGCTGCGGGATCGGGCGGCCGATCCGCCCGATCCGAGTGATCCGGCGGCTGCGGCGCGCTAGGGTTAGGGTTTCACGGGGTGGCTGCAGCGGCGACACGTGGAGCGATCGCAATGGTGGTGCGGGGCGGCGAGATTGGACGGTCCCGTTCTACCATGCGGTAGATCGGACTGTCGGGAGGCGGCCGAGGTTAGGGTTTGCGCGGGCACGGCGGCGGCTCGAGCTTTGGCTGTCGGCCATGGCCGCGCGGCGGCCGGCAGGGCTCCAGCGATGCGGGAAGCGGTGGTGGCGAGCGGCGCGGAGCTCGGGAGGCAGCGACGAAGAGGGTTCCACGGCTCGGGACGACGGCAATGTGGGGAGACCGAAAGGAAGGGGCGGTGGCAAACTCACTGGAGACGGGGAAGACAACAGCGGTGGTGATGATTTTGGGGCTAAAAGATAGAGATTGGATTGTGCATGGGAAGCCCACGAATCGCTCGCCGTCGATTTCGGACTCGGGTTGGGAGAGAGAAAATTCGACGACCGTTTTGGGGCAGTGGCGGCCGTTGAGGCGCGCGAGAAGGGCGGCGCCGAGTGTGGCGGCTCGGGCTCGGGCCCGGCGTGGGTCCGACATGGCACGGGGCGTGCGGAGGATGCGGGAGCGGCGACACGCATGGTGGCGGCGGGGGCTTGGGCCGGCCGGGCGCGGGGAAGGCGGCCCGACAGGTGGGTCCCACCTGCCGGTGCCTGCTGGCTCAAGGAGGTCGCGTGGACTTTCCGTGCACGGGCGAACCGGCTCATGGGCTTCGGCCCACGGCAAAACTCAAACAAATTTAAAGGCAAAGTCCTTTTATACATAAGTCCATTTACACATAAGCACATTCACAATTCAAAATTCACATTCACAATACACATTCAAAATTCACATATATTAATTACATATATTCAAAACGCATATACACAGTCGGTCGGGGGCTGCGGCAGGGGGCTACGGCGGCGGCGCGGCGGCGAAGGCGGAGGGCGATAGCGGCGGTGGCAGAGGCTGAGGGCGGCCGCAGCGACGTTGATCAAGGCTGGAGGCAGGGGGCAGCATCGGCGTAAGGCGAGGCAATGGTGGCGTCGGCGAGGGCGCGGCGGCGTCAACAAGGGCGGAGGCAACGGTGATGGCGGCGGTGACGGTGGCGGCGATGGCAATGCCGCCCAGCTGGGTTAGGGTTTTGCACGCGGTAGACAGAGGAAAAAAAAGGAGATTCGGAACTAACCTTGCCGATGGCGCCGGCGACGACGATTCCCGGGCCGACGGCCGCTCCCCGCGGCGACGACGATGGTGGCGGCCGGAGAAGAAGACGGCGGCATAGCGGCGTTCTAGGGTTCGGGAACGGCGACGAAGACGAAGGATGGAAAAACGGCTAAGTGTTTGGATCCACCGGCCCTCTGCTATATATAGATATCGGGATCTTTGGTACCGGTTTAAGCCACTAACTGGGCTAAAGATATCTTTAGTCTCAGTTAAAGCATACAACTGGGACCAAAGATATCCTCGTCCCGGTTGGTGGATTCAACCGGGACTAAAGATTGTATCTTTAGTTCCGGTTGTTGGCACAAACCGGGACTCAAGTTTCCCATACCCCTTGTAGGTGAGAATCTTTAGTCCCGATTGGAGCCACCAACCGGGACTAAAGATGTTTTCCCGCTATTTCCAAATGTTTTTTGTCCAGGTTGGTGTTAAAATCCAAGATTAAATATTCAAACAGGGCCCTATTGCAAAGTATTTTAAATTCATACATAATTTACATATGGCCTATTAAAAAATATTTTAAATTGTAATAATAATATATAAATAACAAATACCCTGTTTGAAAAATATTTTGAATTCTAATAATAATATATAATTAACAAATGTACTATTGAAAAATATTTTCAAATTGCAATAATAATATATGGTTAACAAATACCCTATTTGAAAAATATTTTAAATTGTAATAATAATATATAATTAACATTGAGATAGACTTAAATAATTTACAGTAAAATCAATAAATTCAAATATTTACAATAAATTCAATAAATTCAATCTAATTTACATCGTCCATACACAAATTTAGCTAGGTAATGGTTGTCCTCACGTACTTTCTCCGCACAATTGTTCCTTCGTTATGACCGTTGCGTGAGTAACGGGTGTCCTTATTTGATAGGAGGATGCTCGGGTCAACCGCCACAGTGAACGGAGTTTGCCCGTCAAACTGATCGTAATCTTTGTCTGTTCTATCCTCGACTCTCACGATTTTCCTTTTTCCTGTGAGAACCACGTGGCACTTTGGCTCGTCGGACACTTTCCCCTTCCTTGCTTTGCTAGCCATGTCCTTGCACATAGAAAACTTGCCATACATCATTGGCAAGGATGAAGGGTTCGTCTGAGTATCCAACCTTGCTCAGGTCAACTATTGTCATCCCACTTGCATCAATGGTTACGCCTCCACCACTGAGCCTAACCCACTGGCACCGAAACAGAGGGACCCTCAGAGGTCCATAATCCAGCTCCCATATGTCATCGATGCTGTCATAATATATGCTAGCCATACCATCGTATCCCACGGCATCGATGCGGACAACATTGTTCTGATTCGTACTCTTTAAGTCTTGGGCCCGTGTGTAAAATGTGTACCCATTGATTTCATATGCCTGGAATGTGGTGATCGAGCAAGATGGTCCCCTCGCCGAGAAGGCTAGTTGTTGGTCAATGCTCGCGTTGCCCATGAGACGTTGTCGCAGCCAAGCAGGGAATGCATCAATATGATGGCGTTTAATCCAGGCATCTGTCTTATCGATGTTTTTCGAGCAAACATTCGCCAAGTGCTCCTCGATGTAAGGAGCCACCAAGGAAGATTTTTGCCACACGATCCAATGTGCTTTCCTGAACAAGTCATTGTATATGGTCATTATTGCCTTCCTTCCAAGAGTTCCATTCCCTCGTAGTCTACCTTCATGGCTTGATTCAAGCACCCCAATGGGACAAAGGTCTTCAATAAAGTCAACGCAGAACTCATGACCTCCTCTGTTCCATATCCCTTGGCGATGCTGGCCTCCAGACGAGAATGGTTACGGACGTACTTCTTTAGAACACCCATATACCTCTCGAAAGGGAACATGTTGTGTAGGAATACCAGACCAAGGATATGGATCTCTTTGACAAGGTGGCATAGGAGATGTGTCATGATATTAAAGAAGGAAGGCGAAAAGATCATCTCAAAGCTGACAAGACATTGGACCACATCATTTTGAAAGTCTTGTAGTTTGTCTGGATTGATGATCTTCTATGAAATAACGTTCAGGAAAGCACATAGCTTTTTTATTGTTGCCCGGACATTATCGGGAAGGATACCCTGAATTATAACGGGAAGCATGTCATCAGCACGTGGCAGATATGGGACTTTAGATTTTTGTGAACTTCTTATCCTTCATGCTTATTGTTCCCTTTATATTCGAGGAGTATTCAGACGGTACCTTGATGCTCTCCAGGCATTCAAACATTATTTTCTTCTCTGCCTTGCTCAGAGTGTAGCTAGTTGGACTTAGGTAGTGGGCTCCTTTCTCCTTTGATTGCGGGTGAAGGCCGTCGCATTGTGCCATATGTTTTAGATCATTACATGCCTCAAGTGTATCTTTTGATTTTACATATACACCTAGGAAGCCAAGCAGGTTTATGCAAAGGTTCTTAGTGAGGTGCATCTCGTCGATTGCGTGGCGGACGTCCAAGACTTCCCAATAGGGCAACTCCCAAAAAATTGACTTCTTCTTGCAGATTGCCATAAAAAGAAAAATGCTAAGCATCGATCATAAGAGGATGAAGTTGCTAACCTTGTAGATAGCAAAGATTTGTGTATTATCACCAAAACAAATTCACAAAAAAATTTGGCATCACCCCCTCTAGCTAGAGCAAAAGTTTGAAGACAACAACTGCAACAGGCTCGGGTTGGAGGAGGAAGAAGAGTACAAAAAGCAACTCCATCTTTAGTCCCGGTTGGTGTTACCGGCCGGCACTAAAGATCAAAATTATCTTTAGTCCCGGTTGGTAACACCAACCGGAACAAAATGAGCATCTTTAGTCCCGGTTGGTGTTACCAACCGGACTAAAGATCCCTGCCCGACGCTTTTTGATAGGAATGTAACTGGGACTAAAGATCATCTTTAGTCCCGGTTCTTGTCACGAACCAGGATTGAAGGTCCTAGAGAGCCGTTGCCTTTTTTAACCGGAACTAAAAATATTTTTTAGTCTCAGGTACAATTCCAACCAGGACTATTGTGAATTTTGGCAGACCAACCATATATTGTTTCTCCAGTAGTGAGGTATGTACATGTTCATGCCATATTGGTGGGCCAAAGTTGGATACCAATGTCATTAATACTGACGAAATATGGTAATAAATGTGTTGTCAGGAAACAATTTTAGGTGATATGAAAATTGGCCAAAAATGATATATTTAGTTTCTAAAACTAATGAATCTAATTAAAGGATTATGGATTATGCCCGATGAGGACATCTCCTCGTCGGATGCACACATACCGCCAATGGTGCTACGGACCCTTAACTCGTGCTTGCCAACTTAATCATCAGGTGAATGTGTTTTTAGGCGTGCATATAGTTACATTTTTGAATGGGTTACTATTTAATTCTTGTGATATTTCCTTCTAAACTGTCTGGAATCATAGAAACAAGACATGTATCTCTTCTAGTCCAAGTCTATTTTGGATCGTGGTCCTTGTAAAAGTGTTGTGGGTTATGCCCAAGGAGTGTGTGCTCTAGGGTTAACCCTAGGTGTCCCAACTCATATATATTCAGTAGTAGTCGTTGTTTAGAGGTGGGTTTTTCTTGGATTAGTCTGTCACCATATGCCATAGTTTCGCTGTTGACAAGTGCAGTTTCTATAATTCAGATTGTGTTCTTCCTTGTGCTTGCTTTCAAGGATCAAACTGTGAGGTATTGGTACCTGGGTATCTCACGTTGGGTCTTTGTGCCAAATAGCATGGGTGGGCTGAGTGCCCTAGGCCCATGCGGCTTACTTGTAATACAAGAAAGAGAGATACCCGCGATGATATATAAATCCTGAGGATCATGCATATCTTTTATAGATAGAATAGAAAGAATTAGTTGTAACCGACTAGATACTTTCCTTATAAACCTCTCCTTAATCCTATATAAGAGAGGGCGGGGTCCCGAGATGGGACGACTCCACGCAATTCCTCACTACCTGGCATAAACACCATGGTGATCTCTACATAACGCCATATTGCAAAACTCTCTACACTGATCCAATCTCATACACAACTAGACTAGGGTATTACCTCTCTTGAGGGCCTGAACCAGTATAATCTCTGTGTCACCATTTCTCCTTGATCTTGTGAATCCTATAAGTATTATTCCCGATCCCTAGAATCGATAATTGGCGTGTCAGGTGGGGGGTTCTAGATCAATCACCAGAAAGGGATGACTTTTCTAAGAGTTGTGGTGGCGGATCGCATCCGGTTCCCAACCGGGAGCAGCTTCCCCTTAGGCTCCCCAAGTTCATCACCGACAACGCCAGCTGTTTGGCCCAACTCTCCGTCGGCATGTGCTTTGCTCTAGGAGCAGAGCTTCGGTTCGGCGCTCTCGACTTCATCATCAACAAGGTCGGCGTCATCACATCGACTAAGATCAATGTCGAATCCGCGTTCGTCTTGGCACGTGTGCCAGCATAGAGTTGGTCCTTCCCTTCAGCAGTAGGAACACAACCGTCATCTTCACCAAGCACCTCGCTGACTTAGGCGAGCAGATCGCCACGAGGCCTGACTACGCCTTAGTCGGACATGCCCGAGGCCTTCATCTTCTTATGCAGCTAACTCCATCAGGGTACGTCACGACTCCGCATGCCCGGAGGCTCTGGCCTTCGCATGGTTAACGCGGCCCAACTACGTCTTTGTAGGACATGCCTGAGGGCTTCGTCTACTCATACAGCTAACTCAGTCAGGGTACATCATGACTCTGCATGTCCAAGGGCTTTGGCCTTTGCACGGCTAATGCGGCCTGACTACGCCTCAGTCGGACACGCCTGGGGGCTTCTTTTCCCTACTCGACTAACTCCGTCAGGCCACGTCATGACTATGCATGCCACGGGGGCTCCGACCTTCGCAGGTTAACATGCCCCGACTACGCCGGGCGACCACATCCCTGCCGACTGGATCGTTGACTTCTTCACTACCGACTGGGGATTGCATCTCCACGCCGGCTACCTCCGTCATAGCCAAGGGGCCTCACTGCCTCCACGGCTATTCTCCTAACTCGTGGAATGCGAAATAGGCTAAGTCACTTCTTGTATGGTATTTTCGTTCGAGTAATTTATTTTGTTCTTGACTTACTATTTAATAGGTCACCCAACTAAACAAAATGTTGGGGCTACACCTATTAGGTGTTGATGTGGGGGTAACTCCGTAACCATATCTTCTGCATTAGATGACGTAGACTTTCGAACTCTTGGAAGAAAAATATTTCTTGATAGGGCTTAACAATACTTGAAATGCCAATTCTGCTAATTACTCATCACTTAACCTCAAACTATAGCATCAGCTACGAACATCATGAAATCTTTGAATATATTCTAGAACCGAAATCGTTGCGCCACCAACAAATCCAGTAGCATCGGGGACTCCCTTCCGAAATTGGTTGAGGGCTTTTGCTCCTCAGATCTTCATCTTCTCTTACCTAAGAAATACCCGTCAATCTCATGCTAAATCCCACGGATTTTGGCCCGTTGTTATCCTGACGAACTCCAAAGAACCCTAATTCCTGCAGCATCAAATCCCATCGTATGTGCATCGATATTTTCATCCTCTGTCTATGTAAAGGACATCTCCCTCTTCTGTTTCCCTCTTTTTCTAAGTTTTTTCCCATGCCCTAGAGCTACTGCCATGCTCCCCTTCTCCCTTTGGCATAGGCCACCGCTCCAGCCGCATTGCACCATCGTCCTCGTCATTACCAAGCTAAGCCACATCTACCCTCGGCACTGCAGCGACCGTGTGAAGCCTGGCTTCCCCTTCCTCGAAGTCGAAGCCTGCCAAAAGTGTCTTGTCGTCGTGAACCCGAGCTCCATTGGCAGCGTTTCAATCTCCGGCTGAGCCTCATCCTTGTCTTAAGTGATGTCAGACTTTGCCATCTACACCGTTCGTATCGCAAGGACCCAGGGAAGCTTGCCTGCTCCTCCTTTTTCCTTGAAGAACATTAGAAGGCCGTCGCCATAGTTGACCCAAACACCTCCACCGCCAAAAGCTCACCGCCGGCCTCACCCTTCGTCGCCCATTATCGTGTAAGTGTTGGTAAGGTTCACCGTGTTCCCCTTTACGCGTTTGTGTCCTCGCCTTCCGTCATCGCGCTGCCATTCACCAGCGACAATAGGGTCCTGTGTTGGTCGGGCATTGAGCCTACGTGGCCACCATGTCAGCCGCCACATTGTCAACTCATCAGCTCCCTGTCCACTGTGGCTTCCAGCTATCGCCACGTGGCCGCAATCTAAAACCCTAGATCGGGACAGTTTTGAGCCATCGGATTTAGGTCAAATCCTGTCAACTCTTTCCTAGCCATCCAATCGTGCGGTCCACTGTGAATTTCCTCTATGAACTTGGTCCATAGTATACCCGCACCATGTCATGCCGTCGGATCTAGGTCATGTCCGGTCAACTCTTTCCTAGCAATCCAATCCCATTGTTCATGGTGAACCTCCTCTACTTGGTCCATAGTAGACCCACGCCATCTCTCCATGACAAGTAGGTCCCACCTGTCATTGACCTCGGCCTCCTCTCTCGAGCGATGTTATAAATATCCTTTTCCAGTTAAAAATAATTCAATATGATGCAATAAATCATTTAGTTGCTTCCTTTATAGTTTTCAAATGATTAAAAATTAATTAATTCATAACTAATTCATATGAACTCGGAATGAGGTCGTTCAAGTCTAAAAATTCATCTAAATTCAAGCTTTATCCATTTATAAGCTTTATTTGTATTATTTTTTGGGTTTTTATTACTATTTTTCCTCTTTTTTAATGCTAGAGTGTAGTTTCCGTTGTTTTGGAAGATCGCTTGTTCGTTGGAGATGTTTCTGAAGACGAATTGAAGATGCTTGTCTGCAAGGCAAGTCACAAGGATCCCAACATCCCTTTGAGCATGTGGACCTATATTTAAATTCTCTATTTATTTCAAATATGCATTTATTTTCAAATGTCATTGGGTGGTTTGAGCCCATTTCCCTATATTATGGCCAAGATGACTTGATTATCCTATGGGCTATAATTTGATTAGCTTGAACTTTATTTACTGGTTTTGCAGTTAATGCAATTGCTTAGCCATGCTTAGAAATATTAGCACACTATTGGGATAACTAATACTTCATTGTTACTTAATGATGGTTATATAATGGTAGCTCACGATGGCTAATCATGAATGATTAATTAAGTTGACAACTAAACTTTACTAATGGTGGGTTGTGAGCATATGATTTTGATGGTTGTGCTCATAACAATTAACGACCAGTTAGTGAGCTACTGTTATGAAGCATTTACCGTACTAACCAAAAGCCAACATGGTCAATGGCTAAACCTTTTGTGTAGCAGCACCAGACTGAGAACTGGTGGAGATAAGCCCACGAGGGTCACTGGGGAGTTTGTTTCAGGCTACAGATAGACTACAATCCAGGAACGGTGCACTATTTGAGTTGTGTTATGCGAAGGGTCTTGTCACAATCTCTATTAAGGTACTTTTTTTGATATCGCAATGAATGGTTGACATGATGTTGAGATTGTGTCTTGTGGGTAAATTTGTACACCTCTGGCTAGAGTAAAACTATTCGAATAGTCGTGCCCACAGTCTTGGGCGGGTCTAGCAATGTTTTTTGTGGTTAGCCTCACACTACTTAATGATAATAATTTGGTAATTGATGATGATTTATTAGCTCCCGGTATGGAATGGTTAGTTCATATTTGGAGGTTGCATCTGTGGAACCGGGTTTGGTTGTTCAAGGTTAGGTTTGGGATTGTGCAGCATTGGCGTGTTGTTCGGTGTTGATTAGTATTGCTATTTAATTACCCTAAAGTTTTACAAATTCTCAACTGCTAAATGTTGTTTTTTGCAAATGAACCCTATTATTACCATCCTTTGTCATTTTTGTGCACCTGCATAGTTGCTGTGTGGCTTGCGGGTATTCCATATACTCACCTTGCAATAATCATCAACCTCAGTTGAAGAAGGATTTCTGAAGGAGAAGGCCTTTGGCTTAGATCCTAGTTGAGCTGCCTGTGGGAGTGGAGTTGAAGCTTCACTAGGTTTTCTTTTGCGCCGTGCTTTTCGTTGTGGTCAGGACTAAGTGCCTCTATTGTAAGTATTTATTGCATTAGTTTATTTGGTACCATAAATTCAAATTTTCAATTTGTGTATGTCGGCTGATTCTGGATGATGGTTTAATGCACAAATTAGTTTGAAAATTACTTGTGAATTTCCGGGTCTGACATTCCCTGCAACTATCTTTTTGGCCCACTCATCATCTCTTGTACTGTCCATGTTATACTGATGAGGAGCCGCTCCTTGTATGTACTAACGTCTTCGTGGTTGATATTGATAAGGAACTCCACCATGTTGGTACCAGCATTCTCCATCGGCTGTTCGATGATTTTCATGAGGAATCTCATTGTGGTGCCCCCCGAGCAGAATACGTCCACAAGATATTTGAGGCACAGTGGTCATCGTTGGCATCAACATCGGCATTGGCATTTGTATATCAAATTTTGCCAATGTATTTTATGGAAGACAAACTAGTCCTTCAACAATTGATGCGTTCACTGTCTACTGACTAAATCATGAAGCATGTCTACCAACACTCCAGATTGATCGATTAATGCAAGGTGCACAACTTCATTGACCAAATCTTAAAAAGACTTCTACGAACTTGAGCTCATCTTGGCATGGTTTACCGATCAGAACTAACATTGGAAATTGTGTCTTCTAAATCGGTCTTTGTTGTGTCATGCCGAAGGACTCTAGATAGATCTTTTGAAAATCAGCTAGAACTTTGGGGGTTCAAGGCATGTTAGTTAGTTTGATCCTACAACTAACAAGGATGATAGAAAGAATTAAACCAATGAACCAATCGACCGATACTGATATAGTCTGATAAATGCGGGTCCGATGGTTAGAGCATATATCAGCTAGAGATTCGATGCAGGTAGATTCGCATGTATATCGGCTAACTAACCGATACATCTGATAGCTGAAGGCCATAATAACGATAACTCATTTCCTAGAACTCCGATGAACATTGCATAAAAATCTATCGGCTTACTAGAATTAAACTTATTAGTGGCAATCTAATAGATCAGTCCTAACCAAGACAGTATAAGATTGAGGATAATAAGAAAAGCACATTTGTTGATAGATCTACATAAACGTGATGGATATATTGATTAATCTAAAACAACAATATGATTAGAGAAATACCAACTTAGTCAAAATATCGGAGATAACCGAGAAAGTCCTAACTACGATGATATGACTCTAAACAACAATATAGTTAAAGATAGAATCAATATATTAGATAGAAAATGCATGCATCATGTTACAAGCGATGTTAATGGAACTTACTTCCTCACTGGAGATCGAACTTAAACGATGAAGCCTAACTCGAGAGCTAGGCGCTGAACTTGATTTCTTGCCGAATATCAAACTTAACCGATGTAGCCTTGCTTGAAAACAAGAACCCGTCGAAAGGTTGGCGATACTCCAAAATATGATTCTATTGATCTGTGCATGATAGCTTACAAAGATGTTGCTTGTACATATTTATACCCTCAGGTCTGTACTAGTCCAAATCGAACACGAGATAAGATTTTTTAACACAAAAGAAAAATAACTAATCCTACATATTTAAGAGATATACTACAAATATGAAATTGTCTTCCCGTGGTCTTCACGATTCGTCCTTTAGTTCAGCCTATCTATATAAATTTTCATCTACCAATCGACTTCTTTCCCTAACAAAATCCACTAAAGAACCATACCAAATTTTGGTGTGAACAACACCCAAGTGATGGATCTCAATGGAGAAAGATAAATAGGAAGCATAGAAGGCATTTTGTGTACGACATGAGGAATTTCAGGGTTGTGCTCAACACAAATGACATGAATACTTTTGGTGACATGAGCAATCGTCATAGCACATGGCCATTGATTTATTATCCAAGTGGCTGAATCACTGTCGGCAAACCATGTATATGCATCATTGAAGGTTCCTTAGGCAGAATCACCCGTACCGCCGAAATACAAGATATTTTGACGGGACGATGAAGGCGGGAGCACGTCCAAAGTTCATAACTGACAGTGACATCTAGGAGGAGGTGAAGAAAATCGACATTGTATTTGGTAAAGGGAGTGAAAACACACGTACATCCACATCAAGCGGTGAGACCCTTCTTTTGAAAAATAAATCCGTCTTTTGGGACTTACCATACTAGAAAGACTTGGATATTCGTCATGCAATCGGTGTGATGAACGTAGAGAAGAGTTTATAAGAAAGTGTGATTGGGGTATTGTTGAACACACCTGACAAAATAAAGGACACTTTGCAAGCACAGAGAGACCTTCAAGACATAAATATCAGGGAAAAGTTGCACCCTCAAGACAATGGAAATGACCGCTACTACATTCCCCTAGCATGCTACACTCTTAGTGCTACAGAAAAAACGAGTATGTTGGAATGTTTTGCAGGGTGTTAATGTCTCATCCGATTACTGTGATAACATTAAGAAACCAGTAAATATGAAAGATAAGAGGTTGTTTGGAATGAAGTCACATGACTGCCACGGGCTTATGACGCAACTACTACCAGTCGCAATCAGAGGTATCCTTCTAGAAAAGGTCCAAGTCCCAATCATCAAGTAATGCTAGTTCTTCAAAGTGATGAATCGGAAAGTTATCGATACAGGTTCGTTGGACAAGCTTCTGGAGGACGCGATTCTTACCCTTTGCCAGCTCGAGATGTTGCCCTCTCTCTCTCTCATTTTTGATATCATGGTGTATCTCGTTGCTCATCTTGTGGAACAAGTAAAGATACCAGGCCCAATGTATATGTATAGCATGTGGGCTTTCGAGAGGTTTATGGGCATTGTAAAGAAATATGTCTTGAACAGATCGTGACTAGAAGGCAACATCGTCGAGGGTTATGGAACAGAGGAGGTGGTAGAATTTTGTATATATTATATGTATTTGAAACCTATCGGTATGCCTGTGCCCCGTCATGAGGGTAGGATGTTTGGAAAAGGAACATTAGGCCATAAAAAGAACAGTCCCCCCTAATCGAGAAAACATAAGACAATCACATTTTGTAGTATTATGCAATCGGCTTTGGTGGCTCCTTATGTGGACATGCACTTGGATAAAATCCGCAATGAAAATCTGAGGAAATAGGAGGCTTGGCTCACAAAGAAGCATAAACTTCAATTTGGGAAATGGTTGGTGGAGTGCCTGACAACTACAGACATCAATAGGGACCAACTGTATACTTTGTCTTGGGAGCCATCCAATACTATCCACACATACCAAGTCTATGACATAAACAGGTATAATTTTTACATCAAAGACTAGGACAACAAGAGAACTAATCAAAATAGTGGTGTATGCATAGACACCTTCGATGATGATGGCAACAATCAGGCGTATTACGGTTTCATAAAGTCAATAAGGGAGCTAGACTATGGAGCCCTCAAAGTCCCTCTATTTCGATGCAAATGGGTGAGAATTCCAAGGGGGTTGAAAGTTGATAAGTATGGGATGATCATCATCGACCTCAATGATGTCATCTGCGAAGATGAGCCATTCATGCTCGCGAAATCCATTAAAAAGGTCTTCTACGTCAAAGACCCATCCGTCCAATCCACCAAGCCGCATCATGTTGTTTTCGAAGGCAAGCGAAGTATTGTTGGAATGAAGAATATCGTCGATGAATACGAGTACGAGCAACCCAACGAGCAACTGCCACCCGAACCGATGTTGAATCAGAAAACGAGGAAGCAGATGAAGAAGATGAATAGGCCTCATATATACGGAGCGATCATCAAGAAGGACAATAGTAGTTAGGGTTTTTAATAATTTGTAAAGTAATGTATTGATTTGTGCAATTATTTTTTAATTTAAATCCCTTGAATTTTGAACATATTATGTGCACTCTATTTTTCCTATAATATTGCAAGTATAAAGAAAATATATGTTAAAAAGTAGTACTTTAAGAAAGAAAATATGTTTTACAAAAGAAAGTATAAAGGGTAGATATATAAAATATTTGGCTTATTTTATAGCCAAATATTAATTAAAGAAACAAAATATATTTTACAAAATATTTTAAAAACTGACTTGTTATTTATAGAATAAATTTAAAATATTTAAAAGCAGACTTGTTATAGACGGTCCTCTAAGTGGCTGAGGGGGCATGTGTGAGAAGAAAGGACCGTCCTGGCAAGTTAAGTGTTGACAGGCACTGGTGATAAGCAACAAAGGACAATCCAGACAGAGGAAGGATGGTCTTGACAGGCGCAGGCTATCTTGGGTGTTTGGATCCCTGAGACTAATATTGGTCCTTTTTACATCAAATATTTACATACTATTTTGCAGTATTAAATGTAGACTATTTATAAAACCCATTTATAATCGGTGTTAATTGATGAGACGAATCTAATGAGACCAATTACACCATGATTTGACGATGTGATGCTACAGTAAACATTTTCTAATTGTGAATTAATTAGGCTTAATAGATTTGGTTCGCGAATTAGCCACCGATTCTGCAATTAGTTTTATAATTAGTTCATGCTTATTCCTTCAAATTGATGTCCAAACATCCGATGTGACATAGACTAATATTAGCCCCGCGATTCAAACACTCTCAAAGGATCGTCTAGACTAAGGAAGGACGGCTCTGACCATAAACACATACCAAATCATACTCTCATTTCAGCTCTTGCACTCAATGGATAATTCAGGAAGTGATTGCCCTCATAAAACCTTCAGTTTTCATTGGTAAGGGCTCACGAGAGAAGAAGCTGCAGCTCACTCCTAATAACACCAGGGGAAAGTGTAGTAAATAAGAACATTCATGAGATAGCTAATGCATAACCAAATATATTTAAGAAAGAATATATTAAACGAATCTTAATTTAGAAAAGAAAATATATATTACAAAAGAAATTATAAAGGAGAAGACATATATAAATAACATGCTTATTTCATAACCAAATATATATTTAAGAAAGAAAATATATTTTAGAAAAGAAAGTATAAAAGATAAAAAAATTTTAAAAGCCGACTAGTTATTTATAAAATAAAATTTAAAATATTTTAAAAGTTGACTTGTTTTTTCAATAATATTTTTGGCAGATATGTGTCAGTTCTTAATAAACAGTATTAAGTGATATAGATACCGGATCTATGAATTTTTAGCATTTTTAATTTTTTAAATATTAACAAAACTAACTATTCGTTTTCGAAAATTGCAAAACTAGTCTCCTCCCGCCCTTTGGGAGGGCCAAATTTAAAAAACGCCTCCCAGACGGTGTTTTTCCGACGTAGTAGCAGCCGTTGGACATCGTGTGCGCGCGCGCGGCAAATTTGCAGGCGCCCCTTCCCGCCCTTACCAAGGGCGTATTTTTCCCTGTTCAAATAGGGGCCGCCGCTGTAAAAGGGTGGCCGCCGGCTTTTGCGGGCGGCCCCCTTCCCGCCCTTACCAAGTGCGTTTTTTACCTGTTGAAACAGGGGGCCACCTGCAAAAAGGGCAGCCGCTCTGGCTTTTTTTGCAGGCGGCCCCCTTCCCACCCTTCCAGAGGGTGTTTTTTGACCTTCCCGCCCTCTGGAAGGGCGTTTTTTAGCCTGGGCAGTATATAAGCCGAGAGTCAAAGATTTTCTCCTCATTTGCAGCCTCCCAAATCCAGAAAAAAGAGAGAGAGAGGGGTGACGAAGAGGAAGGAGCGCGGCGAAGCCCTACCGGATTGCGTACTCCATCCGAGGTAAATGCAATATTCTGTCGTACTTTTTTTGTTAGTTAGTTTGTAAATGCAATATTAGGGAAAATGAAATTTTTTAATATTTGAATAGTTATTGAATATTTAGTTTTAGATTTGTAAAACAGATGATTTAATTTAGATCAACTTAGATAATTTAATTGAGATCAACTTAGATAGAATATTTAGATCAACTTAGGTAGAATATGTTCGGATCTATGTGTATATTATGTGAATAGATGTTAAGCACTATGGATCATCGTGAGTATAATTTCGTTGATAATCAAAATATATGTAGATATAAAATACAATTTAATTTAATTGAGTTTACAAAATTTGTCAGATTTAGATGAACAAGGTATGATTGGCGGTAGATCAAATGAACAAACCAATTCGGGATATTTTAAGATGTAGACCAGAGAACATATTGTTAAAGAAATTAACTTAGGCACAGAATCATCTAGGCAACATATTCGTAGTATAGAATAAACTCAGTTTCAATTTGTTTGTCAGGCACTATGGCAAGTAAGATTATATTTCAGATAGTTCACGGTGAAGGCAACATTAGATACAGTCCAGAAGGTGTAGATCTGTCATAATTTAGGATGAAATCGAAGGGCATTGATAGGTCAGCCGATAAAACATTTGAGTCAGTCTATAGTTGGTTGCTACGTGGATTTAAAGTGGATACAAGAGTGAACACAATGTCTGTATCCGTTGTAGTAAGTCGTGCAACAAAAGGATATTATTCGTGGAGACGTTATGTGGACATGGCACTTGAAAGGTCCTGGCCCCTTGTTATTTTTGTGGCATTGCACAAAATCGATAGCAGTAATACAATGCAAACAGAGTATGGTGAAGGTCCAAGCAATGAAGCAAGCTTGGAGGAGGCGATTGGCATGGCGGACGAGGGGGAGAGAATCGAAGCAATTGTTGAAGAAATGGAGAGGGAGGATTCTGAAAATGAGTGGGCGGAGGGCGATGAATCATCGGACGAGGAAGAAGATGTCATGCCCGTGGATTGGGAACAAGCTGATTTCTCTCAGCTTGTTATCTCGGAGGGGCAGCAGGTTTCATTTGAATACAAGGATAACGAGGTCACCCAGGGTGCTAGGTATGCTCATAAGGAAGACATGAAAGAGGAGGTGAAGCATTGGGCGGTCTCTTTGCACAGAGAGTTTAGGGTGGTGAAGTCTACGAACTATGTGTATGATGTGAAGTGCATGAAGGATGATTGTCCGTGGCGCGTTCATGCATACAAGGGGAAATGGAGTGACTATTGGAAAGTGAGCATTGTTGGTGAACACATGTCTATTGCCGGGGTAGATAAGTACCACCGCAACATCACCTCGACGTTTGTTGCCGGTGAGATGTACAACGATGTTGTAAAAAACACGGACTTTGAACCAGGCTCCATTATTAGGCACATTGAGAGCAAATTCAAGTATACTATCAGCTATTCCAAGGCTTGGAGGGCGAAACAAAAGATATTGGAGATGAGGTATGTCACATTTGAAGCATCGTATGACAATTTACCTTGTCTGTTAGCCACCATTGCTCAGAGAAACCCCAATACATACTACGACATTCAGACTTCTCCATCATCTACTGAATCGAGCAAGAGCGTGCTGCAAAGAGCCTTTTTCTCGCTTGGTGCTTGCATCAACGCATTTGTGCACTGTCGCCCTGTGCTGTGCATAGATGGAACCTTTCTGACAGGCAAATACAGAGGTCAGATACTGACGGCGATTGGAGCAGATGGGAACAACCAGGTGTTACCTATAGCGTTTGCATTTGTCAAGAGTGAGAACACCGAAAGCTGGTATTGATTCTTGGAGAGAGTTCGATGCCATGTCATTCGTATCTGACCCAATGTAAGTCTCATTCATGATCATCATGCGGGCATGCTGAGGGCAATCGACTATCTTCAGAATGGTTGGCGGAGAGGGGACTTCCAGCTAGGTGGCGTGATGTTCGGAGTAGGTGGTGCATGCGGCATATGGGAGCCAATTTCTACAAACAATTCAAGAACAAGCACCTGATGGATCTATTCAAGAGGCTATGTGGTCAGAATCAAGAGAAAAAATTCAATGAGATATGAAGAAGGTTGGATGTGCTGACAACGAAGCAAACTGACGAGCAATCTCGTTTGCCACAGGATGGCGAGCCTACAGTACCTCTTGGTCCATTGCATAATGACCCTCCAACAATGAGAAGGAGGTCCACACCATCAATACGTAATTTCTCCCACTGGATAGAGAATGAACCGAAAGAAAAGTGGTCTCTGTTGTATGACACTGACGGAGCTCGATATGGTATAATGACAACCAACCTGGCCGAGGTGTACAACTGGGTGATGCGAGGAGTTCGGGGGCTTCCATTGGTGGGTATTGTGGAATTTATCCTTCATGGCACTCAGGCATACTTTAGGGATAGATTTAAGAAAATTTCCCCTTTGATGGCCGATAACAACATTGTATTTGGCAACATGGTGACGAAATATATGCAAGACAATTCTAAAGGCTATGAAGCACATAGTAATCCCCCAAGGTACGAGATCATGTGTGTCGACAGGAGAAGGAGCGGCATCAACCGTGTTCAAGCTGTGCAGGAATGTGTGCTTCATGCGGAGGGTGGTTGTACTTGCAGCTGTATGAAGCCGAAGCTTAGACATCTGCCTTGCTCACACGTCCTTGCCGCAGCTAGGGATTGCGGCATAGTTCCCGATATCTATGTGTCACTGTACTACAGGAAAAAATCAATTTCTCATATGTGGAAGGAGGTGATATATGGTTTTGGGATATCTGGATCGTACACAACACTGAGGCCACAAGTGTTCTACATTCCAGATCCGTCGAAGTTAAGGCTGAAAAAGGGACGTCGTCAGTCGAGACGCATCAGAAACGACATGGACGACTCTGAGGTCGGGGGAAGGACCCTATGTTGCAACAAATGCGATGAGCGCGGACATACATACAAAAAATGCCCGGAGAATTCAAAAACTTCAACCGTCGCAGGTGCAGGTCTATCCGGACAGGCCACCGATGGCAGCCGTCCATCGGGAGAAGGAACAACAACGAGGCGACCATGTCCTAGACGTGCTCGTGCAGTAACTACGTCGTCCGCTGGCGATGCAATGGCTTGATTATTTTCTTTGCTCCTTTCAATCTAGTGGTGATCCAATATTTGTAACATTTGTTATGTTGTTTCCATCTGTCGTGCGTGTAATATTTATCATTGTGAGACATGAACTATTTTAATGTTGTTGTGATATTTTTATGTTATGTTTGGTAGTTTGAATTAAGACGTGTAATTTTTGCAATGTTGAGATATAATGAACCATTTATGTCATTTATTCATATTGTTTTGTTTTTTCTTATAAATTGTTTACTAATGTATTCATGTATTCATGCAGATATGGCGGACGATACACCAACTCTTCTCAGTAGGTCGGTCGACAGGGTGCACAGGTCGTACTTGTCGGCAGTGCAGGGTGCTCAGCTTACCACCTTTCATCCACACCCGTCGCACGAGTTGTTGCGTGTCGATCCACGACACATCCAGTGGTACGATTATACTCCTTTGATTTACAACACTAATATTATACTTGACACTAATATTACACTTGATGGTATGCAGGTTGCGTGAGTCTGGCTTGATCGTAATTTGCAGGCTTGTTGAGGCGCGTGCCGACGAGCACGACCAGGCGAGATGGTGGGATGCGGACCGGTCCCTGATAGCTGCTTTGGTGGATCGGTGGCGTCCTGAGACGCACGCCTTCCATCTTCCTTGTGGGGAGATGTCACCGACGCTGCAGGACGTCTCGTACCTGCTAGGGCTACCACTAGCCGGAGAGGCTGTTGGGCCTGTGGATGCTATTGGTGGATGGAGGGAGGACATCACTGTGTGATTCGCTCAGGTGATGAGGTTACCGGGGCTCCCCGCTGTTCAGGCGATCTACCCTTACGCGACCACCGGGCCTACGAAGACTTGGATCATGCAGTTCACAGTAAGTTAACTTGAAGACTTCGTTATTTTTCATTACAATTCTGATTGTTAACATGGTTTTCTCCTTTTGTAGGCCGACAAGCTCCACCCCGACGCCGACGAGTACTCCGTGCGACGCTCGTTAGATGCATACCTGCTCTGGATTTTCGGGTGGGTGATGTTCACCAACACGTCGGGGAACACTCTAGAGAGGGGGCTTATCCACTATGCCTGGTCGATAGCGGATGCGGAGATAGGCTTCGTGCCTCAGTGGAGCTGGGGTTCTGCAGTACTCGCAGCCACCTACCATGGGCTGTGCGACGCGTGCACGAAGACGGAACCTGGAGCGATCTTCACGGGCTGCCCCCTTCTTTTACATCTTTGGGGTGCGGAGCGGTTTGCGATCGGCCGACCGATCGTCGACACCGCTCCTTAAGACGCAGCACCCACGTTCGAGAACCCAGCCGACGGGCCTACGATGGGCACGTACTGGTTTTGCCGCAACGTATGTACAAATTGTTATTTGTTTCAAATATTCAAATTGTGTTCAACAAAACTTGTAACCACTTGATTATTTTATTTTTGCAGCGTCGTTACGCCCACGCTCAGGTGAGACGGAGCTACCCGGACGTTGTGTTCGAGTTGGACCGTCTCCAGCCTTCTGACGTTGTCTTGGAGCTATACACGCAGGAGGCGGTCACTGCTCGAGCGCCTCTAGGCCTCTCAACGTTGTGCACGCGCGACTCGACTTATTGGATGACATTGATCCCGATGGTGTACGACATATGCGTCGAGCCTCACTGCCCAGGCCGAGTGATGAGGCAGTTTGGACTGCGGCAGGGATTCCCGGTAGACGTACCAGTTGCCGTTCCCCTCCAGGACCACCAGTGAGTACCTCGCTTTCTACTTTATTACTGTTGTGTCGAATGAAATGGAACGATAGTTAACCTTTACTGTGTACGCAGGTTGACTCGATGGGGACAGCAGGGAGGCTCCCTCTGGGAACCACGTATGCAGCAATACGTGGCGGATTGGCTGATAGCCACAGAGGAGGTGATTGGTGAGATCTACAGCCACTCAGAGGAGAACTACACTGCCTACCTTCGGTGGTACCTACCGCGGACGCGTCCGCACGTGACCTTCACACCGGCCGCGCAGCAGCAGCACCAGGCAGCGATCAGCGATCACGGACACCTAACCCAGGCACCAAGACCAGGACTACTTCATTAGGGTACGTCATGATTTCTCGGCCTTAATACCTTTGTAACGTAACATGATTTTCCTGTATATTTCAGCGACGAACCTAATTTGTTTCAATTTTTGTAGGCCGACACTGCATGGGCATTGAATGTCGAAATCGACTTGGGGATGCTGAGGTTGGACGCAGACATTCACCTAAACAACGTGGAACAGAAGATGACGTTCCAGTGGATGTAGACGACGACGCGTTCGATCTTGCGCATCTTCTCATGTCATTCAGCCATCGACGCGGTACCTCCGCAGGCTGCTGCAGGTCCACGTCCACGCGATCCGTTACCTGGATGGTCACCACACGGCGCTGGTGCCTCCATAGGTTAGTTCCGCTCATTTTCATTGTGGCAACCCTACAACGTGATATAACAAACAGAATGTCGCGTAGGTCCGACGCTTCTGACTGGGGATACGGTTGGCGCGAGTGGATCGTCGATCCCTCGGCCTTTCGCGACTCAACCGAGCACTGCGAGCTTTGCTGGAGCGAATGGATCCTCCATTCCTTGACCCCTCACTCAGCCGGGAGGTGAGCAAGCGTCGTCCGACGAGTACTATAGACTTCTTAGTTTAAATCACTGATGCTTCACATTGCTTATATATAGGATATTCTACTTGGCGGGGATTTTCCGCTCGGGGGCATCATCGTCGCAGGCAGGTGGGTCCGGGGCGGGTGACGAGGGGGGTCAGGTATGGGCGACGACTTCGACGACCTGGAGGACCCAGATCAGGACGTTCTCACCGCCTCTCAGCTTGGTGGAGCACCTCTACCACAGAGCCAGGACCCGCCATAGGAGACGCCCGTGCCGGATGTCCATGCTGGTCGTGTCGTGCCTCCAGACAGGCTGATGTACTCTCAGGGGCACGTTAGAGCACAGGCTAGGAGGGCTAGGGGTAAGAGGGCTCACCAGTAGGTTCTGCATGCTACAGTTTGTAAAAATGATAATTATTTATTTTGTGTTGGATGTTTGTATATAACTCTGTCCGTTCGTCGCACTCACATGTCACGAGATCCTTCCATATCGTTCACTGCTTGATACTCTTACTAACGAGAAAAAAACTTTCGACGGTGTCAAACATGCACGTCGCTATCAGCTTTTGCCCCGTGACAGTCCTACACGATACGTCGCTATCAGGTTTTGCCCCGTGACAATCCTACACGATATGTCGCGTTCAGCTTTTGCCCCGTGACAGACATAAACGATACATCGTTGTGAACTTTTACCTCCCTGCACTATATATTGCTTCGATCCGAACATGAGCTCTTCAAATCTGCATTCTGTTTTCTACATTTCCCCATACAATGAGATCTTCATATCATCCATTCGTTGAGCGTCTCCACTGGCGACTCCATCCTTTGAGCGGTTTGATTCCACCATGGTGTGACCGTCCGTTATGCCATTGTGGAGATGGCTGCATACTTACGTCGTCCCTCCTCACGGAAACTCGGGGGAGACGATTTTTCCAATGCGCCAACATTGAGCAGGTATGGCTTATCTGCAATGCTTTTAGCTACAAAATCTTCACACAGAAAACGCTAACTTGACCGTACATCATGTTAACACCTCATGCAGGCATATCGTCGAGTGTGCAACCTTGTTGAGTGGATAGATACGGAGAACCCACGAACCGACGGAACACGTTACTACCCACTAAGCGAAACAAGGTCAGACTACCTTCGACGAAAGGCTGAGTACCAACGTCGAGTTCATGCTGAAGCTTTGGATTGGCCTATGGATCAGCTGGCACTACCCACATAGCGGGAACGTCCAGAATGCCACTGTGGTCTCCGTTGCCAGGTGGTAAGATCCATAAGACAAGCAACTAGAGGACAAAGATGCTTCGTGTGTCCCGAGATTGTGGATGACGATTTTTTCATGAGTATCATTTTTCTTTGTTTAACCTATTCGCTTGTTCCATTTTCCAACCCCGAACATCTCAAATGTGCAACCAGGAGGATGTACGTCAGTGTCCATACGAAGAGTGGATCGATATGGTTAAACCTGCTTCGAACGGTCGAACGGTAACACAACCTGAGTCGACTGAACAATTCATTCCGACATCGATGGAGTACGAACGTCGCATCGAAATCGCAAGCTTAGCTTGGAGGAACAACCCACTGGGTTTCCCTAAATGGTCGGAGCGTCCCATGTGTGGTTGTAGGGATCATTGCAAGATGGCTACCTCCTTTGAACCACGAACATATGGTCGGAGATATTTCATTTGCCCCAACTTAGATAACGACTTCATTGTACGTCTTTTGTTTTATCAATCCCGCAAACGTCTTCGCTGTAGTGTCTCTCTAACTGATTACATGTGTTTCTTTACCAGGGCATTCAAAGGAGGTGTGGATTCACTAGGTGGATCAACAATGTCATTCACCAATATAACGGCCTAAAAGTAACTGAATGTGAAACACAAAAGGAGTACAATGCCGAGAAGGAAAGAGAAAAGATGACAAGCTTAACGCCCTAGAACGGTTCCGTATGTAGCCGAGCCTTGACTCGTCGGGGATGAGTAAGTTGTATCATGTATGCATAAGACATATGTCATGTATTGTATCATCCATACCTAATGGGTTATGTAGCAATGTGGCACACAACTGCTTAACCATTGCTACTAAGTTAACTTGGTTAAAACAGTATGTTATGATCACACGTAATGTAAACAACATATGTACAATACCTCGAATATTAGGGTTCATTACACAACACATTTACATTTGCATTTACATACGTATGATACATTTACAATTGCAACAATACGTATAGACTATAAAATTTACATTTGAAACAATACGACAAATGGATCGGCCAATTAGGGTTAGGGTGTAGGATAAAAATGCCCTTCCAGAGGGCGGGAAGAGAAAAAAACGCCCTCTGGAAGGGCGGGAAGAGGGCCGCCTGCAAAAAGGGAAAAAACGCCCTTGGTAAGGGCGGAAAGGAGGCCGCCTGCAAAAAAGCCAGGACGGCCGCCCTTTTTGCAGGCGGCCCCCTATTTGAACAGGGAAAAAACTCCCTTGGTAAGGGCGGGAAGGGGGCCGCCTGCAAATTTGCCGCCGCGCGACAGCCGACGCCCAACGGCCATCTGCCACGTCGGAAAAAATGCCCTCTGGGAGGGTATTTTTTTAAATCTCGCCCTCCCAGAGAGCAGGAGGAGACTAGTTTTGCAATTTTCGAAAACGAATAATTAGTTTTGTAAATCTTTAAAAAAATAAAAAATTCTAAAAATTCCCGGATCTATTATAGAACCGGCAACTATATCCCTTAATATTTATACCCGGTCTCCGACTCACTCTCACTCTCTCCCCACCGGCAACATGAGGCGGCGTATGTATGGCTATGGCGACACCTGCCCGACGGCACGTGGCTCAAAGGAGGTGGCGTTACGGATAGTGGTGAACGGCGAGGAGGCGGCTATGAGACGGCAAAGTGGTGCATATCGAGAAGCGTGCAGCGTGGCGCGGTGCATAGGGGTGGCGCTCATGGACCCCACGTGGTGGTGAGGAGGAGGCGATGCTCGGCAACCCCATGTGGAGGTGAGGAGGAGGGGCGATCGTCGGTTACTCGAAGGTGGCAAGGAGGTGGCGGAGCGGTGCAACGCACAGTGACCCTGACCCTGACTTCCGGCACACCAAGGTATGCTCTCCATCATCCTTCACCCTCCATCCTCCATCCTCCCCCATCCCCATCCGATCCCCCGGGAGGAGCGCACGGCCAGTAGGCACCGACAGGAGCTGGCGCCGCCATTGGGAAGGGCGGATATATCCGTCATCACCGGGCAGCGCCGTGGCGGGCTGCTGGTGGTGGTGCATTTGTGATGGTTAATCAATAATGCATTTGTGTTGTGATGAAAATGTGAGAAATTTAGGGGATATTTTGGGTAATTTTGTAATGGATTTGTGATGAGATGGAATGGGATAAATATAGTGTCGGGGATATTTAGGGTTGCATTTGCATTTGCTTGCTGCTGTCTCCGACTTGCCGCGCGCCATTGTTGTTGCTTGCTGTTGCTGCTATTGGTCATGTAGCTGCAATACTTGCTGCTAATTTTTGCTCGCCGTGGTTCCCAAATAATGCATTTGTGATGTGATGGAAATGTGAGAAACACTGGTGGAGAAACCCACTATTGTCCCGGTTCGTAACCTCTTTAGTCCCGGTTTTCGAACCGGGACTAAGAAAGCGGGACTAAAGATCGGCATCTTTAGTCCCGGGTGAACTAAAGATGCATCTTTAGTCTCGGTTGGTAACACCAACCGGGACAAAAGATGCATGGCTCCACCATCTTTAGTCTCGGTTTGTGTTACCAACCAGGACTAAATGTTTTTTTTCCTGCTAGCTGCGAGCTTGCTGCCGTTCAATTATATATTATGCATACATATTTTACACACATATATATTTATACAGATATATGCAACATGCATATATTTGTATAAATATATATTTTACACACATATAAATGAACTTAAGAAAGAATATATATATATATATTACCAAAATATGTACACACATACAATATCCACATATATTTCGTATCTTACAAAAAAATTGTCTAATCTACTTTGTGGATCCAGTGGTAAAGTTACTCAAACTAAAGTAGAAGTCTCCCGTGGGATCAATGATCTGCTGGTTTATAAATCCCATCAATTCTTCTTGAGCAGCCTGTATAAAAGTCGCGTGGGGGAGGTTGTCTCTTACTTGCATAAGCTGTCATTAATTTGAATAAACGAGAAATAAATATATGAAATGAATAAGAAATCGACACATAATGTATGAATGGCTGTTATACGTACATCTATATCGTCGAGACTTGTGACTTCGGTAACAAAGCGGTAAATGTAGTCGCAGACGTAGTAGCCGCATAAGTTGGTGCCCTGCGCCTGTTTTGCACACTAAAGGAGAAACGACGACAGATTGAATATACATTTTATATTTTAGAACACATTAATGATTCAATACAACTTTGGAGCATGTTACTCAATGGAAAGTTCATCCTCACAGAGAGCTTATCTTTCCAATTCCCACGAACATTCACCCGGAGCCGTGCCCATGCCCTACGTGCAGTTGAAAGTTAGCTAGTAATTACCTGTTTAATAGTTCAAATATCTTTGTGTACGTGGACTCTAGTTTATCCATTGAGTCAAAGACATGGATCCACGAGTGATCCATGTCAATTACGAATAGAGCCCAATGGAATCTGCAAATTGGTGGAGATGACACATATGAAACTTTATGTATGTACCTGATTGAAATTTGTATGGAAGGTAGAAAAAACTTACGCTGTGTTGTAGGGCAGAAGGATAAACGTCCTGAAGTGGTGCTGCACCAGCGCATTGTATATGTTATCCTCTGTTTGCTCCTGGTATTGATCAACCATCGCGCCATTGATCTTTCGTTGGTCAATGAATCCATGTTTGGTACATTCGTGCTTGTTGCAATATTAGATCGCCATTCTACAACGGTTAAAATAATTTTAGTCAGCTAAATACAAGGAGCTAAGGAATGAAATAAATTTAACTGAATGATACTTACAAGACCCGCGTGGCTAGAAGAGAGACGTCGAGGCCTTCATGCTGGTACAGGTCGAATATGTCTTCGAATCGGATAAAGAAGTTGTCGCCTCCATTGAAGAAATAGTCGAGTGAGTATCTGCCCATGACCATCTCTGTACCTCTACTGGATTCTTGCATGTACCACTTATGGAAGCGGTACATCTATATAGGTAGTTGTTTAAGTTGATCCAGCTTTACAAGAGGCTTTCCAAGTTTGAACATGTACTTCAGCGGAGCCTTCGCGAGGGAAGCATGCCCAGATAATTGATCCATTGTTATTTCAGCAGATTCCATAAATTGTCTTAACTTCGTTCGAACATTTGGAACTGTGCTGAACTCCAAGGGTTTTTGAGGCTGCATGCCGAGTTGCGGTACATCTCTGCCCTTTCTTTGCGCCCTGCCAACAGCCTTCTAGATAGTCCTGTCATAGTCGGACTGTGGTTGAGGTTGCGGTTTAGGTTGTGGCATTAGGTATGTCTTCTTAAAAAAGTCCTTGGTCTCCTTTTTGATGTGGGCCTTGACTTCAGCTTGGACGGCCTCATGCAGCTCCTCTAGAGTCATGTCGTACCCCGATTTCTTTGCAGGTGGTGGGAGCAGGTCAATTCTTTGGAGTTTCTTCTTGGTAGACTGGTTGATATTGACCACGCGCCTCGAGCTGTGCCCTTAGGATCCAACGAAGGCGCAGGAAGATGAGATGCTGACCGTTTAGGAGTCGGTGCTCATTGTGGCAACGGAGGATGCTGAGAAAGCGGTGGAGTTGGAGACGACCGTTTAGGAGTCAGTGCTCATGGAGGCGATGCAGGAGGCGGAGGAGGCGAAGGAGACGGTCCACATGGAGGCGACAGCGGTGGAACGAAAGGAGAAACTGTTCGTCCTGGGAATATGATGAAGGGCTTCCTCCAAAGAAATATCCCGTGAGTTGTTTCTCCTAGCGTCGTCTCCCATCTCCTCCGGGGATATCCAGCTCGAGATCTTCATATTCGCGTTCCACCTGTTCAACTTTCACTTTTGAGTACACAGGTGGAACGGGCCTACAGTGGTAGGTGCCGTCTCGTTCTACTGGAATCGCCATGCCCGACGTGACCTATTTGAGAAGATAGCTTATTAGTTAGTAATGAACCTTGATTGTCAAGTTATTCAAGGAAATATAAACCATAAAACTACGGACATACTTTTATTGTTATGTTCTTAAGTGGAATGTGCAGCTCACATGGTGTCCGCTGTGTGATATCATCCATGGGGCATGGCGGACACGCTTGCAGCTGTTGCGCTGCTGCTATAGTTGAGCTGTTGTTGCTGGATCTGGCTGTTGGCTAACCCAGTGACTGTTCCTCTGCCAACCTTTTGGTTAACCTTTGGTCCACAATCTGATCAATCTGTGAGATTCGCATCTCTATTTCTGCGAACCTCGCATCCGTCTCTCGCTTCGACCTCATGTGGCTCCTATATGTGTCGACATCCGCTTGAAACCCGTATTTCCAGGGAACGACGCCTTTTCCTCGCATTCGTCCCGAATGCTTTGGGTTCTAGAGTGCGATCATTAGCTCGTCCTTCTCTTTGTCGAGCTTGAACGAGCCCGAGGCAGAGGCCTCCAACGCTTCCTCTAATCTTCGTCCGGCTTCTTGGATTTCAACGCCAAAGATAACTAATCCATCTCCGAGATTAAGCGATCCGCCATGAGCATAGAACCAATGTTTTGATCGTTTCGGTCGGTTGGCTATGCCCAGAACAATACGTCGCACTTCCAGGTCGGCTTCCATCTTCTCCCATTTTTGCATTGCCTTTTGATAGCTGTCCGACCCAAGCTTGTGATGGTATTTCTTCTTGGCTGCGTTGGCCTTGTTCTTTTCAAACTTTCTTGCGGCGTCCGCTGGGGCACTTGGTCGACCGTCCGGTGCTACTTCCGTTATGATATGTCGACCCTCAATGCGCTTGCTGACATTGCGTTGCCCGGCGCCCTCTTCTGTCCAACGGATGAGGAGCCCTCATTCCCCTCCTCGTTTCGCTCCTCGTTCCCCCACCCTCGTTCCCCTCCTTGTTGAGGTATTGATTTGGATCCTCAGTCCCCTCCTCAGTGTAATACTGGGTGCTACCGTGTGCGATCTCGTCAAGGAGAAACTATTCATCGTCACGATCAACCATTTGATTGTTGTGGGTTCGAGGACTTAACCAAAGAATTCTGACAAGGAAAAAATACTGGGTCAATACATGTATGAATTATAGATATGCACACTTGGCTCCAGCATGTGCCAGACTACGGTCTATATTTTCCTTCTTCATATCTTTGTTTCTCTTTGTTAGACCCTAACCCTAAACCGTAAACCCTAAACCCTAAACCCTAAACCCTAAACTGAACTAACAAATGAAACTATCGTTCGTTCATTCGTTCACATTCATTCGTTCACGTCCGTTCGTTCTATCGTACGTTCACGTCCGTTCGTCTAGAGGAGAGGAAGATAAGAGGAGAGGAGAGAAAGAGAGGAGGATGACGTGAGGGAGATAAGGTGGAAAGGAGAGGAAGTGGAGAGGAGAGGAGAGAAAGAGAGGACGATGCATGCTGAGGTACGTTGTAATGACCGAACGACCGAACGACCGACCGACCGACTGAACGAACGAATGAACGAAACTTGTTCGTTCGTTCGTTCACGTCCATTCGTTCGTTTTATCGTTCTCGTTAGTTCGAAAAAACAAAATTCACATTCACAAGTCACATTCACATTCAAATTTAAATCTATTCATGCATTCAAATTTAAATATAAAGTCCATAAGTCCATTTAATACACATTTAATACATCGTTCGTTCACGTCCGTTCAAATCATCCATACACATAAAGTCCATTCTAACAGTTTAAATTCCATACACATCAAAATTTACAAATTTAATGAAAATTCAGTCAAATCATCCATACACATAAAGTCCATTCTAACATTTTAATTTCAAAATTAACATCATCCATGCATTCAAAATTAACATCATCCATCCATCCATGCATCATCCATCCATTCAAAATTAATTTGCATTTGCGACGTCGAGTGGAGGCGGCGGCGGCGGCAAGGGGAGGCGTCGGTGGCGACGGCGTCGAGGGGAGGCGGGGGCAGCGGCGTCGTCGAGGGAAGGCGGCGGCGGCAGAGCAGCCACGTGCCCTCGGTAGGTGAGCATCTTTAGTCCTGGTTGGTGTCTTCAACCGGGACTAAAGATGTTTTCCCGCCTTTCCAAATTCATTTTTTGTCTCGGTTTGTGTTAAATACCATGATTAAATATTTAAACAGAGCCCTATTATAATGTATTTTAGATTATAATAATCACATAGTATTTTAAATTTAATAAATAATATATAATTAACATATATATAATTAGATTCTAACAATCATATATAATTAAATATGTTAAATATGATTAACATATGGCCTATTTTAAAAATATTTTAAATTTAAATAATAACATATAATTAACAACTGTCATATTCAAAACTATTTTAAATTTAAATAATAATATATAATTAACATATGGCCTATTTTAAATTCTAACAATCATATGTAATTAACATTTGACCTATTCAAAAGTATTTTAAATTCTAACAATCTATAATTTACAATAAATTACAATAAATTCAAATGGTCATAATAATATTAAAAAATTTAATTTAATTTACATCGTCCATAAAAAATTTAGCTAAGTGATGGTTGTCCTCACGTACTTTCTCCGCACAACTGTGCTTTCATTATGATCGTTGCGTGAGTAAGGGGTGTCCTCATTTGATAGGAGGATGCTTGGGTCAACCACCACCGCGAACGGAGGTTGCTCGTCAAACTGATCGTAATCTTCATCAGTTCTATCCTCGACTCCCACGATTTTTATTTTGCCTGGGAGAACCACGTGGTGCTTTGGCTCGTCGGACCCTTTCCCCTTCTTTGGTTTGCTCGCCATGTCCTTGACATAGAAAACTTGCCGTACATCATTCGCAAAGACGAAGGGTTCGTCTGAGTATCCAACCTTGCTCAGGTCAACCGTTGTCATCCCACTTGCATCAATGGTTATGCCTCCACCACTGAGCCTAACCCACTGGCACCGAAACAAAGGGACCTTCAGAGGTCCATAGTACAGCTCCCAAATGTCATCGATGCTGCCGTAATATGTGCTAGCCGTACCATCGTATCCCATGGCATCGATGCGGACAATGCTGTGCTGATTCGTGCTCTTGAAGTCTTGGGACCATGTGTAAAACACTACTACGAAAACAATCTTTCATGGCGTTTGGAAAAACTTTTATCTAGCGGCTACGAGGTGAAACCGCCACTCAAAAGATAGGGGGTGGGGGTCTCGGGCCGCCAAAAAACACATCTTCGCCGGCGGCCCCTAAAGCTGGCCGCGGCGAAGATGTGGTATTTTCTCTAGCGGCCATCTTAAAGCACCGCCAGAGAACATATCATATCTTCGCTGGCGGTAAGATGAGGTGGCCCGCTAGCGAAGATTCCTACATTTTCGCTGGCGGCCCACTTAAGCCGCCGCCACCCCTAAATATTTTCTATGGCGGTTCTATGCAACCGACATATGTTGACCACCGGGAAAATACCATCACCTATACCACCAGTCCAATAGCGACCATGGCATTTGAGCACGATTTTCTCTCTCTTGTGAACAAATACATAGGGGAAGGTTTTGATCTTCAATCTTTTGAAAGATCTACTGCACTGAGGTTACATATACTTTCTCCTACTGTATTTGTAAAGTTTTTTTATTTTTATTGGTTGTTTGTTGAGATTTTGCATAGCAAAAAGTATGTGACACGGGGAAAGAAAAGTATTTTTTATTTGTTATTTGGAGCTTAAAATGCGCAAACTTTGTAAGAAATATTGTGCATGATCGATGTTCCATATATATATATATATCTAGTTTTGATATGTTTATTTGTAGCAGATCTATATATTAGTTAACTCGCAGAGAACGTTGAGAAGAAGAGAAAAAGAGCTAGTATTTTTATTTTTTTCTAGTTGTTTGTAGTTTGTAGATTTTTGGCTAGCTTTAATTAGCTTGTCTAGATTATAGTGGTTATAAATATTAATTAGTATAATTTTAATGTGACATATTATCAAAAATATATAAAGTGACGAAGTTGTACATATTTTTTCGCAAATAATGCATAGATGGCGGACAGAGCATGGATAGATATCGGTCCTCATACATTGAAGGAGTTGACATATTCGTGAAAGCTGCTAAGAAGAATGTTGCATCTAAGAAGACGAAGGAAATTAGATGTCCATGCATACATTGCAAGAATCAGAAAATTTGGATCGACCCATCTATAATCGAGCAACACTTGGTGATGCATGGATTTGTTGCAGGCTACACAAATTGGTCACATCATGGAGAGATCCCAAGAAAACAAGTTCCCAACCGGGCGATAGTACAGGATGAAGTGTTCAACTGGGACGAGGATTTGATGGTAGTAGCAGAAGAAGGAGAAGAGGAAGTAGAGCCCATTAATGTTGATGATGATGTTGGTGACGATGATGGTCAGCACAGTATAGTTGATGATGTCGATGATGGTAAAGTTTGCATAGATGATGGTAATTTTGATTTGGAAGAGATGTTGCATCATGCTAAACCTGAGGTTGTAGCTGGGACCGCTCGTGGGTTGGAGAACTTCGAATCATTACAAAAGGCAACGAAGCTTCTTTTGTACGATGAGGCAAATGGTTGCATGAAGGATTTCACATTGTTGCGGACGGTGCTTGAACTTATGAGATTGAAGGCAAGAAATGGTTGGTCAGACAGTAGTTTCAACGATTTGTTGGTTCTGTTGAAGAAACTGTTTCCGCAACCCAACTCCCTGCTTTTGCATCACCTCCGCAATCAGATCATCTAGTTGCATCACCTCCAAGATTAGAGCCTGTTGTTGCGTCACCTGCAATTGAAAAGGAGACAAAAGTACAATCAGGGCTTGAAAAGGATCAATCAGAAGTACAAGTACAGGAAGTGCCTCCGGCACAGTAATCAGAGCATGCACAATCAGGGCCTGAGCGGACAATGCCCGATGAACTAGACCCATCGCAACCACAGCCATCGCAACCGGAGGTGTCTAAGGGTGCCGATGTGCGCGTGATGGTAAGGACACACAAGCACAAAGGGAAAAGTGAATCGAAGAAAAGATATATGATAACGGCATTCCGAGGAAGGGACAAAGATATCAAAGATGCCGATTTTGATGACGAAAGTTAACGGGCCTCAAGCAAACCATGGAAGATTATCTCAATTATATCAACTCCCGATGTGCCGCATGAGTTTCAGAATGGCCAACCATTCATCTATGCCTGGCAACTAACAGAAGGTCCGTGGCAACTACGGAGGTGGCATGAATGGTACATCAGGGCAAGCACCACAAAAGGCCTTTCATCGTTCACAGTTGCCGTGCAGGAGAACATCTTCTGGAGCGGGCCATGCCTATTCCAAGTTCATTTCTCCGATATGCATGCCCTCTATCGTCGGAAGAGGCTCGACGCCAATTTGGTCGGCATTTGGTGTCTGTAAGTGCATGACTGGAACGTGTCAATAAATCATTGTTCCTATGTGCGTACCTAATTTGACCTTTCATTTTTTGAAGGATGAATTACGTGGAAGCCGAAGCGATGCGAAAGCCTGTGGGCTACCTAAACCCATGCCGGATAAGCAAGCCGAACCACACCTGCGTGCTAGACGAGAACAAGCTACCGGCACCTGTTCAGGCGATGACGCGGCAAGAGAGGGACGCATATATAGAACAAAGGCATAAGGAAAAGATTCTCGATGTTGCTGCTTATGTATCTATAGCACTTGAATCTACGCAGGACAAGGAATGCGTTTACGCGCCATACGCCTTTGAGTAAGTCTTCGTATCAACTACGAGTATATATATATAATCACGGCTGGACTAACCATTTCTTTTGCAGTGACCATTGGATAGTATTTCTTCTCTATCCAAAGTATAATGAAGTCATCGTCTTGGATTCTCTTGATAAAGACAGCAATACATATCAAGAAATGCTCAGAATTATCGATATGTAAGTTATATGCATGGACGTTTCTTATTCTTATATATTCTCATGATGTGTTGTTATCTTTGACAAATTTAAATTAATTATCTCTGCAAACAGTGCATATAAAAGGTATTACCAGAAAGGCGAACAACGGAAAAACTCCAGACAACGCATAGTCATCCGCAATAAGTGGCCGGTAAGTAAATTTGGATGCCAAACAGTACTACTTAATTTTTATAAATGCATGTGTTTTTCTATTTAATTAACTAATATACTTATTGATGTTGAAAGTGTCATAAGCAACCGGTGGGAACCGTACTATGCGGATATTACACCTGCGAATACCTTAGGGTCAATGGGAGATATTGCACGAATTACGACGATGTAAGTACAAACCGTCAATACTCTTGTTAAGTTAATCGCTAACTTGCATTACTGTGAACAATTTCGTAATTTGTCATGATCTCGATGCAACTTCCAAAAATTCCCAAGTCTGAAAGGGAGCTCGATGATAAATCCATTGAGAACATACAACGGGACATGTGCTACTTCATCCACCGTGAGTGCGCACATCAGCTTGGGAGGTTTTTCAACCACGATGGAGTTTTGGCCCTGCCAAAGAACGAATGTTTGTCTAACTGGAGCAGGAGTATAATATAGACAGGTTTCACACGTACGTATATCAGTCGGGTTGTAAGACATTCAACTACTTATATATCTGGTGTCGTTCCAATATATGTGGTGCTTAGAAATTGTATATATATATATATATATGTATATATTAATCTTCATATATTATTTCCGCGTGCATGAATATTAATCATCAATGGCGGTTGCACGAAAGAGAACATACTTTATCAATAGCTCGATTAGTTATATCATCTACGTGTGACTCTAAAATACATTAACTAAGGTAAGAAAAAATAATATATAATATTGTTTCATTTTTTTATAAATATTGCATCTTCGCAGGCGGGCCACGTGTCAAAATAAGGACGATGTCCTATTTTTACTGGCGGGCCATGTGTCTTTTCCAGAAACTAATGGGCTTTTTTCCTAGCGGGCCACGTGTCGTAAAAAGAGTGTAAGCCGCCAGGGAAGAATATTTTCGCTGGCGGCTTCCTTAAGCCAGCGGCCAGCGAAGATATGGCTTCGCTGGCGGCTGACTTGAACTGGCCGCCATAGAAAATATGGCTTCGCTGGCGGCCGACGTAAAGCAACTGCTAGCAAAGATATTTCTTTACTGGCGGTGTGTAACCGCTAGCGAAGATCTTGATCTTCACTGGCCTTTGCTTTGTGGCGGCCCCTATTGCCGCCAGCGAAGACCCAAAATGGCCGCCACGAAAAACTATTTCCGTAGTAGTGAAATGTGTACCCATTGATTTCATATGCCTGGAATGTGGTGATCGAGCAAGATGGTCCCCTCGCCAAGAAGGCTAGTTGTTGGTCAATGCTTGCGTTGCCCATGAGACGTTGTAGCAGCCAAGCAGGGAATGCATCGATGTGATGGCGCGTAATCCAGGCATCCGTCTTATCGATGTTTTTCGAGCGAACAATCGCCAATTGCTCCTTGATGTAAGGAGCCACCAAGGAAGATTGTTGCAACACGGTCCAACGTGTTTTCCTATATAAGTCATTGTCTATGTTCATTATTGCCTTCCTTCCAAGAGTTCACATCCCCCATAGTCTACCTTCATGGCTTGATTCAGGCACACCGATGGGACGAAGGTATTCAATAAAGTCAACGCAAAACTCAATCACCTCCTCTGTTTCATATCCCTTGGCAATGCTGGCCTCCGGACGAGAACGGTTACAAAAGTACTTCTTTAGAACACCCATATACCTCTCGAAAGGGAACATGTTGTGTAGGAATACCAGACCGAGGATACGGATCTCTTTGACAAGGTGGCATAGGAGATTCGTCATGATATTGCAGAAGGAAGGCGGAAAGATCATCTCAAAGCTGACAAGACATTGGACCACATCATTTTGAAAGTCTTCTAGTCTGTCTGGATTGATGATCCTCTGTGAAATTGCGTTCAGGAAAGCACATAGCTTTCTTATTGTTGCCCGGACATTATCGGGAAGGATACCCCGAATTATAACGGGAAGCAGCTGTGTCGTCAGCACATGGCAGTCATGGGACTTTAGATTTGTGAACTTCTTATCCTTTGTGCTTATTATTCCCTTTATATTCAAGGAGTATCCAGACGATACCTTGATGCTCTCCAGGCATTCAAACATTATTTTCTTCTCTGCCTTGCTCAAAGTGTAGCTGGCTAGACTTAGGTATTGGCTCCTTTCTCCTTTGGTTGCGGGTGAAGGCCGTCGCATTGTGCCATATGTTTCAGATTGTTGCGTGCCTCAAGTGTATCTTTTGATTTTCCGTATACACCTAGGAAGCCTAGCATGTTTACGCAAAGGTTCTTAGTGAGGTGCATCACGTCGATTGCGTGGCAGACATCCAAGACTTCCCAATAGGGCAACTCCCAAAAAATTGACTTCTTCTTCCACTTCGCCGCGTCACCACCTTCACTTGCTATAGGTTGGTTGCTGGGTCCCTTTTCAAATACTACTTTGAGGTCTTTCACCATGGCAAGCACGACCTTTCTGTTGCGATGCTTTGGCTTAGTACGATGGTCTGTCTTTTGATCAAAATGTTTGCCTCTTCTCTGGACAGGGTGGCTTGCAACAAGAAGGCGACGATGACCCATGTACACTACCTTCATACATTGTTTCAGGTACGTACATTCGGTCTCATCCAAACAATGGGTGCAAGCGTTGTACCCCTTGTTTGACTGTCCGGATAGGTTGCTAAGTGCAGGCCAATCGTTGATGGTAACAAACAGCAACCCTTATAGGTTAAACTGCTCCTGTTTATCCTCATCCCACACGAGGACACCTTCTTTCTTCCATAGCAGTTTTAGATATTTGATCAGCGATCTCAGGTACACATTGATGTCGTTCCCAGGTTGCTTTGGGCCTTGAATAACAACCGACATTTGAATGTACTTTCGCTTCATGCATAGCCAAGGCGAGAGGTTGTAGATACACATCGTTACAGGCCAAGTGCTATGCCCACTGCTCATCTCTCCAAAAGGATTCATGCCGTCCATACTTAAGCTGGACCTTAGGTTTCTTGCATCCTCACCGACGTCTTTAAATGTTCTGTCGATGTTTTGCCACTGTGACCCATCGGCGGGATGTCTCAGCATGCCATCTTGTAGGCGTTCTTCCGCGTGCCAGCGCATCATCCTTGCATGCTCCTTGTTCCTGAACAGATGCTTCAGCCGTGGTATTATAGGACAATACCACATCATCTTAGCAGGAACCCTTTTCTTCGAAGGCCATCCGTCAACTTCGCCTGGATCATCTTGTCTGATCTTGTATCGAAGAGCTTTACAAACCGGACATGCTTCTAGGTTCTCATACTCCTCACCGCGGTAGAGGATACAATCGTTAGGACATGCGTGTATCTTTTATACCTCCAGTCCTAGAGGGCAGACTAACTTCTTAGCCTCGTACGTTGATTCCGACAATTCGTTTCCCTCTGGAAGAATGTTCTTCAGGAGTTTTAGTAACTCGCCAAATTACTTGTCACTTACACCATTTTTGGCCTTCCATTTCAAGAATTCCAGCGTGGTACCCAACTTTTTGTGCCCCTGTTCACAGCCTGAGTACAAGAACGTTTTGTGGTCCACCAACATACGCTCCAACTTCTACACCTCCTTTTCACCTTCACAGTCCCCCTGTACGTCGCACAACATCTGACCAAGGTCATCAAAACCGTCGTTTTCTTCAGCATCCCCACCTGCCTCGCCTGCTGTATTCTCTTCAAACCCACCATATTGACCATAGTTCGGAATGTCATCGTCATCTTCTCCATCTTCTTCGATTGCAACCCCAACCTCTCCGTGCGATGTCCAGCAATTGTATTGAGGCATGAATCCCGACTAAAACAAGTGGGCATGAATAATTCTCTTTCTTTTTTTTGCACTTTTTCCATGGACAACGTATGAAACCCTTCTACTTGTTGGCATCGGCCACACTCAAAAAATAATGCACGCCTTGAATAAACTCTGTCGACCGTCGATCCGCGTTGTACATCCATTGCCGATCCATCTACATGGAATGCAGAAAAATCATAACAAAAATCCACAAAATTCAAACCATTTAAATATTATTACAATAATTATATATATGTAATCAGACAAAAATTATATACTAATCCAACATACGTAATGTGTTGTTGTTCTAAAAATTAGAATTCTTTTTACAAGGTCTTTCAAAGTGGTAAACATAAAACTAATAAATTATTTTACAAGTTCTTTTTAATGTACGCATTGTACATATTTCTAACTATTTTAACTATTTTAAAATTATCTTACTTTTCTAATGTACTATCAAATTTTTTATATTTTTTCCTTTGTCATCCATTTTATAACTTTTTTGACCAAAAGTTTCTGAGATGAAATTGTACATAATAAATTCCTACAAATGTAACGTGCTAGGCATACTTCTCTTCCTCTTTATTTTCCCAAACATTTTTCTCAACACAATGTAACGTGCTTAGTAAAATAATTAGTCCCAAACAAATTTTCTCTCTCTTCATGTTTGCATAAAAGTCTAGAGATGAAATGGTATAGAAAACAACCATAAAAAGCGAAATGCTAAGCATACATCATAAGAGGAAGAAGTTGCTAACCTTGTAGATAGCAAAGATTTGTGTATTATCACCGAACCAAAATCACAAAAAATTTTGGGAGCACCTCCCCTCAAGCTAGAGCAAAAGTTTGAAGACAAGTGGAGCTAGCTCGGGCTGGAGGAGGAAGGAGTATAAAAAGAAACTCCATCTTTAGTCCTGGTTTGTGTTACTAGCCGGCACTAAAGATCAAAATAATCTTTAGTCTCGGTTGGTAACACCAACCAGGACAAAAAATAGCATCTTTAGTCCCGGTTGGTGTTACCAATCGGGACTAAAGACCCGAGGCGCCCTGACAGGTTCTGACATCATTTGGACCGGGACTGAAGATCATCTGTACTCCCGGTTCGTGACACGAACCGAGACTAAAGTTCCTAGAGAGCCATTGCCTTTTTAAACTGGGACTAAAAATATTTTTTAGTCCTGGGTACAACTCTAACTAGGACTATTGTGGTTTTTGCCGCTTTAACCAAAGATGGTTTCTTCAGTAGTGAAATTTAAGGATATTTTGGGTAATTTTTATAGGGAATTATTTCATAGGGATTATTTTATTATCAGCTGAGTGATCTTATCTTTATTTGTATAGCAATGTTGATGCCTATAATATAAGCACTTACTACAACAATATCATGCTAATAAGGCAAACGACACTTACTTTAAAATTTTGAATGTCTTATATATACGTTTGTCTAGAAAAATATATGAGAATTTTAAATTCTATGACCAAATCCCACATATTTCAATTCTTACATTAGGATATCAATATTCAGAACACAACTCACTTGTATTTATCTCAAAATTTCAAATCCCAGATTTAAAATTTTAAATGTTATAAATAGCATAATTTATTATGTAATTTTTTTATTTGATTCTTTTCAATTTCATGTTCTAAACTTTTTTAAGTAGTTTCCTAAATACCATTATTTATTCTATAACTTATTTAGGAATTTTCACAATCATACATGAATATAGTATTTTTATAGTATAGGGATCGTCAGAACCATGGTATACACGAGATTAGATCAAGCAGGATGAGGACAAAGATATATACTGGTTCGGGGCCTCAAAAAGAGTAATAACCCTAGTACTCCAGTTTATATGTATTATGGATAGGAATATTGCTCAGAGTATAATGGAAAATAGAACAACTAGATGAACCCGCCGACTAGAAGTTGTCGGTAACAACCTGACGAAAACTATCCGACGAGTAGGATGCTAATTTCCTCTGGATTACTTATGGACGTGGCTTTGGTATGGCTTGCAACTTGATCCCTCTCTGAACACAGGGGCCAGCATAGATCGCCTTCCTCTTCAAGTAGAACTCAGACAAACAGAACAAGATACGGGCCTAAGCAAACCTTATCTTCTTCGACTAGAACTCTATCATCTTCTATTCCGAGAACATAATTTCCTTCTCTATTAGCCGTATTTCCTCAATTGGAGGATACCTTCTCGTATACTATCAGGTATATGGTACTGTCGTATTTTATTAACCCATCTATAGGAGGTATGTCTTATCCTTGACACTAACAGTAGCCCCCGACTTTAATGCACACAATTTAGACAATATCTTCCAGCAAAACTTCTAAAGACAACCACTGTTAGACTCATCAATCCATTCTCGGGCGTTCGAGAAGGTCTAGAGCAGGCGACAAGGTATCTAAATCCAAGAACTTGGTATAGGTTAGATGATTTCTCCGTATTCGTCGAAATTTGAAACGTCGGATGTGACCTATAATTCCATATTTGAGATCCATTTCTGTTTCGTTAGCCCAAACAGAGCTCTAGCTTTTCATCTTGCACCTTCAATCTCCTTCGCCTCAGCACTCGCCAAAACCCTAAAGCACAATTTCTCTCAATCCTCTTTTTCAATCTTCATGGATCTCTCAGAGTCCAATGTTGGCCTGAGCGAGATGAGGGAGCTACAACAAGAGGACACTTTGCCAAGCGCAAAAGTGGTGGCACGTTCGGAAGGAGGTACTGCTCCCCTGACCAACCTTGGTCAGATAATCACTTTTGCATCCTTCGTCCAATGCGGCTTTCTGCTTCCTCCTTCCAAATTTCTATCCTTGTTTCTTGACTTTTATGGGATTGGTCTTCTTCATCTCAACCCCATCTCCATTGCCTTCCTAAGTATGTTTACTCATTCATGCGAGGAGTACCTTGGGATACAACCTTTCTAGATTTGTTTATATATTTCTATGACGTTAGATGGATGGAGGCCTCTAGGATTTCAGGATGTTGTGGTATCTGTCTTCGGGATGGGATGAAGGATGAATATATTCCTTTTAACTACTGTCTTCAAGGAAAGATTGGAGAAAAAGTTGGTATTTTCTTCATGTTAAGAACGACTTCTCCAACCTTGCACCCCCGATCAAAAACCAACACGCCTAGAAACATGGACCTCCAAACCTTCAATGATCATAGCCTTAGCCAATTTTGTCGAGAAAATCCATGCTCTGCGACAACGCGGTCTGACTAGGCACGAGGTTGTTCAAGAAATCATCTCTCGACGATTCCAACCTCTCTAGGCCCGTTCTCTTCAAGGACACAGTGACTGAGCACGTCGGAAAGGTACTGGTCCACCTGCCGTCGTCTGCCACCGACATCCCCACACCTATATTTGTCCTCCCGCCCACAGAGCGGGATGGCCATTGTTAATGTAAGTTTTGTCGACCACTACTCGTAATTCGTTTCTATGTCCATGAGAGTAGTAATCTAGATTTTTCTAGGTGTTGCCTTTAACGAATGTGATCGACCCACTCATCGACCACCAGGCATCTGCTTCTCTGAAGGAGCAGGCTATGTCTGAACAACCGGCTGTTGCCCTCTTACGCGGGAGCAACGGGACCAAGAAGAGGCGTTGGTCTTCACTGACCAATTCCAATGGGGCCAGGAAGCTAGTACAAACGAGTGGCTCCAAGGTGAGGCCCTAACTACAGGCTTATCTGACAATCATGGTAGCCTTCTCGATCTAACTCTTTCTGTTCTGCAGACAACATCTGGTGCAAATCCTGCCCCTGCGAAGAAGTTGATGTTGCTCAAGAAGCAGAGAATCGGGTAAGCGTAACATTAGTTTTCCAATGCTATACTTATATATCACATGCTCTTTGTAATGATAAAGTGTCCTTTGTACGCAGCTCCTCTCCCTCCTCGTCGTCCTCCTCGGTGCCTCTCCCACCGGCTGGTGCTCTCGTGGCTTCGGGGCCATCCTCGTCAACTGACAAGCTATTGCAGGCTTGTCAGAGTATTGAGGCAAGGCCATTGTAGAGCTCAGACTGCTTGGAAAAGTCGTTTCCACCGCCGATGACTACATCACTGCATTGGAGGCTCAGCTAAAAGTGGAACGAGCTGACAACGCCAAGTTGCAAGAGGTGGTGGTTGGGAACGAATGACAACACCGGGGTCTCGAGAAGGAGCTCACAGAGTTGAGAGGAAGTCTAGCCTCCCTCCGCCAGGCTCTGCACGAGAACTATGGTTGTCTCAACATGGTGGCCAAAAGCTTAGGGAAGGATGTCGAGCAGCCGGTCTTCCCTAATGAGACGACGGTGATGGGGTCCTTGGGCTCGCTCGTCACCGCACTGGAGACCACCGCCAATGACCATGCCGAGCAGGTGGCGGATGGGTGCGAACCGGACTCAAGTCTGGCGTGTGCCATGTCCTCGTGTGCCTCAAGCTCACTCACCCCGAGATCAATCTAGAGGAGATTATGACCAAGGGGGGAGCCGACAGATGCCATGTCAAAGGTGGAGGATCTCGGGGACTCCGTGATCCCCTTTTTTGAAGAGTAAATATTATGTTTTGCCCTTTATTGTAATAAGTGAAAACAAGTATTGGGTTTGATGTTCGAGAACACTTCCCTTTCGTTGTATCCTACTCAGGGCTTTTATTTTCTCAAAATCCTTGTATTGTAGATATCTTCAAGTCGAGAATGAGGATGTCTAGCAAGGCGGGCATTCCTCGGACCCAATCGTCAGACCCAGTACACCTCAAGCTTCATCTACCCCAAGCGGCGATGAACAAGCTCTGGTCGGTGTTACTCCCGATGACGCTTTGACCTCCCAAGAGAACCAGGTTGCCCTTCTTTGTTGACAATGCCAAAGTAAGGAACTTACGACACCATAGCTTACCGCACTTGCACTTAGATCAAGGGGAGCTAACTATGCCACTGTCCTTTTGAGGCCTTGCAGGTTCTCTTGAGGAGGCATGACGGTAGGCCGAGTACTGGAAGGCAATGTACGAGAAAGAAGTACTAGAATGGGCCTCATACAACTTTAGTAGGGAACAAAGCGTAGAACTTCTCAAGGGCAAGGAGATATGGATCTCATCCTACCTAGAGAACAGCTATTCTGCCCTACATCGGCTATGTCAAGAGCTACGTGTAGTCCGTCCTCCTCCCGAGAAGTCGATATCAGGCTATCTAGGGTGGTCGCGGAGTACATGTGAAGGACTCGCTGGTACCGTTGATAGGATCGACAACAGCCTGAAGAGCAAATGTTGTTAGGGTAGCTGGTACGCAGGCAGGCATGTCCTTCTTTGTGTCCACGAGTCGCATCCCCAAATGATTCTTAGCTTGTTGCGGGAGGTATTTTGTTGTTCTCAAAGGACTCCTGCCGAGATCAACCAGCTAGCATAGTCTCTTGCCCTACTTGCCGAGGACGTGTTCACCTCAATGCAGTGGCATTGACCCTCCTGGTATGTTCAGTTGTCATAATGCCCTATAAAGCGATAGACTAGACAAGATATTAGTAGACACTGAAACTTAAGATTTTGTTAGAAACTATTTAATAGTAATATAACAGTACGGAAGTACTTATTTGCTTGACCCGACCTTGGCATTGTGAAGTCGGGTACCCTTCCTAGCCCTAGCTAGTTTGGTGGATAGTATAATATTACCAAAAAAGTAGCATGAATTTTCATAACAGACCGATGTTGAAGCAACGAATTCCTAGCCCCTAGCCGTGAAGTTGGGAGATACTCTCAAGTACATGGCTAGTTAGTACTCTGACATGACCTAATTTGACATTATCGATGGGATGGTCAATAGTTCTCCGAGGTGGCTACCCAAGGAGGTGAAAGAGAGTGGTTGGGGCATCTCATCGATGGATCCGATGGTCGCTTGGGGATCAAACAAGCCAAGAGATAAGAGAGTTTATACTGGTCCGATCCTCCAGGAGGATAATAGGACTACGTCCAGTGTTCTTTGTTGGGGTGGTATATGAACAAGGATTACAATGGAGAGAGTCCTTGGGTGCCCTAGCGATTGGATCTAGCTCCCAAAGGCTAGAGTTTAGAGAAGAGTTCTCAGAAGGTGATCCCCCTGCCTATTCACCTTGTGCTCCCTTTTATAGCTCAAGGGGGGCAGTTACAAGAGGACTTGGAGGGCAAAAAAAGCTAAGACTAAAGACTAAAAAGCAAGCACAAACAATATCTAAATAGTACATAGAGATCCCCCTGGGTCCTGCGTGTCATGGGCATCTCGTGCTCTATCTTGCCTTGGGATCCGTCCTCTCCAGGTACTATCTGCGCAGTCTTGTCAGGTGGCGTCATCTTCTGCCAGGTTGTCCCCTCCTTGCCACCTCTGTGAACCTTGCAAGGCAAGCCTTCCTTCCTGAGGAGATACGAGGTCGGGCCACTGAGCTGCAGTCGAGAAGGAACACCAAGGTCGGACCTGGGGGGAAGTTAGGGCTACCGACCCCAAGAGGGGGTCGGGCTTCCGACCCCGGACTGAGAACCCCCGGTCTGACTTCAGCTGACCTTAACTCCGCTCTGTGGGCTACCTCGGGGTGACACCCCCACAGCAGCCCCCAAGCCTAAGGATGGATGAGACATCCATTCTTAGGGTCCAAGTTTTTCCCACAGCGTTTCGATCGGGCTTTGGCTGGTGCAGCCCCCGAGCTTAAGGTTGAATGGGACATTTGACCTAACGGTCTGAATTCTTCCAGGTTGCATACTCCAGTGGATTTTCGAAGCCTCATGATCATGCTTCAGCAGGTGCATCGCCTAGGTGCACCTGTCAGGTGTAGCCGATGAGCCTGGGGTCGGATGGTACATCCGGGCCTAGGGTCAAGCTTGAAGTACTATTTTTCATTCGTCTTCGGATTAAGTCACCGCCCGGAGACCGATGATGGTCAGCGAAGCCGACTCACCTAGCCTGGACACAGGCGGCTCCATCGACGAGGCCACAGCCCGGAGGCTGATAGCGGCCGGTGAACTTGGCGTGCCCACTGCCCGAAGGCCGATGGTGGATGCCAAGCTTGTTGAGACTACTGCCTATAGGCTCACGTAGTCCTGAAGCCGACTCAGTCATAACCCCGAGTCCAATAATGGAGTCGCAAGGCCATAGCCCGGAGGCTGATGGTGGTTGCCGAGGTCGTCGGGGCCACTACCTGCAGGCTCATCGTGGTCCCGAAGTCGACTTAGTAATAGCCCGGAGGCTAATGACTGAGTCACTAAGGCTATAGCACGGAGGCTGATGGCGGTCAGTTAGCTCGGCTAACCCACTGCCTAAAGGCCGATGATGGTTGCCAAGGTCATCAGGACTACTACCCGGAGGCTCTTGGTAGTCCCAAAATCGACCTAGTCATAGCCCGGAAGCTAATGACTGAGTCAGCGAAGCCATAGCCCGGAGGCTAACGGCAGTCGGCGAGGTCGAAGGAAGATCCCAAGAGGGAAGTCGTCGGACGGTTACCTGACCCTGGGGAATTACGCATGTGGACCCCTGACAGTTTGAATCAGAGAGCCAATCATGTCTCATTACGGTCGTCAAGACAAATATTACGCAACAGCTGATCAAGCTTCAGGTCCCCCACTTTTTCCAACGGTTCGTGGATCCGACGATCGAGATTCCTCACTCGGCAGAGTGGTGGGTTCAACAGCGGTTTCTCCGGAGCGTGCAACGGGGACCATGTGGGTGCCATTAGCCGCTCTAGGTAACCAATGGTTTTGATCCACCGATAGAATGGTGTGGCCTGCAGGGAGACAGATGGGCCGAGGTGCCTCTGTTGACGGCAAATCCATACCGTCGCTGTGGTGCCAAAAGATGTGTTGACGTCAGAGCACACGCTGGCCTGAGAGATCATTGAAGCACACGCTGCAGGTCTTAAAATCATTGAAGCACGGGCGTGCCAGTCAGTTTGATCTCTCAGGCTTTTCTAAAGATAAAGTAGAAAGTTAACAAACTCTTTCTAATTAATAGAGACAAGCCGCATCCTCCCTGGACTCGGTTTTTCCTGGATAAAACCTTTCCCAAACCGAATCTAACAAGAATCCGACTACTAAAAATGTTGATAAAAGAAAACCCCCATCAGCTGATGCAAAAACTCTGAGCCGATACTAGCTTTGAGGCAATATGAATCATAGCTGATGGGGACTCCGGGGCTTAACAAATTATGGCGTTAACACGTGTTGACGCCAAATCCGTACAGCCGTTGTGGTGCCAAAAGATGAGTTGACGTCAGAGCATACGTTGCACTGGGAGATCTTCTTAGGGTCCGTTTGGTACGGTTCCGGATTTTCAGAGAAACGAAAGAAACGGGCAGAAACGTTTCTAGTGATTCACAGGTGATTCTCGGAGAAACGTTTCTTCTAGAAACCGGTGAAACTACCTAAAGGGTGTTTCTCATTTCTAGTTCAAAAATGAGAAATGTTTCTGCTGATTCTCCAAGAAACGTTTCTCATTTTTAACCGTTTGGTACAGATTCTCGAAGAAACAGGAGAAACAGAATTGATTCTCGCAGCCAAACGGGCCCTTAGCTTCAGTGCAGGTCCTAAAATCATTGAAGCACGGCCGTGCCAGTCAGATTGATCTTGACACCTACAAGATACAAAGCGCAAAGCATAAATCATATCGGCCGATAGGCTGATAATCAAAACAACGATCGTTGACACCGATCGGCTAATAAACCAATAGCGTGATTCCAGCCGATGCCGATGTCGACCGATGCAGTTAGGGTTTTAATCCATCGGCAAAGTGTTGGACGAGCATCTATATAAAGCGATCGGCTGACGATAACACGATAATATAGCATAAACCAATCACATCATGACATAGATATTGATCTGAATATCAAAGCACACATCGGCTGGAGGTCCGATGTCATTAAATCCTAATGATTAAGTAGTCAATGAAACCTTTGCTGCAATCAGCTAAATCCAACTTATATATAATCCTTGTAAGTCGATGCAATGTCCAAATAATTCATCGGCTGAAAACCCCGATGAAACGATGATTGATGTCTACTGACTTAAATAAATCTAACTTACAACCACAACCTCATAGGTCACAACTAACCGATGCAGCATAAGGTTGACGACTGCCTGATAGATTTAGATCAGCCGATATGACAGTGATCAAAGTGGTCATGTGTTAAATTTAACCAAGACAGCAAAACTATCCAAGAGAAATTTAACACATCAGATAAGACCGGCTAACCCTCCGGTGAAACATTAGCATGAACCTATCAGCTTAACAAGATTTAGATTATCAATAACAATCTAGTAGGTCGGACCTAATCGATGCAGCACGAGATTGTATATGATAATCTAATACTCAACGAGCCAATAGATCTGTCTAATATGATAGATATAATAGATCTATCTAAAGCGGCATTATGTTTACAGAAACATTAGCTTGATCAGAATATCGGACCTAACCGAGAAAGTCCCAACTAAGCCGATGTGACTATATACGGTAATGCAACTAAAGATAGAGATGATATACTAGATAGAGAACAATTGCATCGGCCTGATTAGAATATCAGACTCAACCGAGGAAGTTCTAGCCACGCCAGCGCAAGCGAAGATGACGGAACTCACTTCTTGCAGCAGATCAAACTCAATCGATGCAACCCATGCTCACGAACAAGAACTTGTCGAAACAAACGAAAGTAAAGGGTGGCGATGCGCCGAAATGAATTGATCGAGACATATTTTTCCATGGACCTTGTGGAGATTATGGCAATCGGATATCCACATGGCATGCTTATCTGACTGGAGATAGGGATAGGTTGCGCCTGCCAATTATGTAAACCAACTATGACTTGGGAGTTACGTTGCCGATTAGATAAGGCAACGGCTCATAGTCACAGTTTGGTAAGATTGAGGAAACCGACTTAGAGTAAGATAGGGTTTCCGACTTGTGAACCCGCCTCCCAAGACTATATAAGGGGGGTAAGGGGCGTCCCTTGAGGGATATGCTTTATCAGCTTTCAGCTTTAGATTCAAGAGATCAATAAACACTCGGCGGATCAAATCCCCGAAACAGGAGTAGGGTATTACCTCACGGGAGGGCCTGAAGCTGTCTAAATCTTGTTTTTCACCTAACCCATCATGCTTGGTGATCTTGACTGCACCCCAAATTTTCTATTGCCGAAACCGAGTTTTGACAGTTGGCGCGCCAGGTAGGGGACCGTGCGTCAAGACTTCTTTGATAATCTCGCCGGCAAGCGCGATGGGATCTTCTTCAGGCATCGACGACTTCGCCGCCAACGGCTTCAACAAGCTCTCCTTCCCTGACTCGGATCCAGACGAGTCGGGAGGGGGAATCCGCTCGGTGCCGTTCGGGTTACCGAACAACGCCATGATCTGCGACAAAGTCCTGACTTCCAAGATGCAGTCTATCCACTCAGAAGGAAGAATCCACTCGGCGCCGTTCGGACTACCGAACGAAGCTGAGATCTACAGCTGTCTTCTCACCTCCCCGTCGGAATCAATCTACTCAGAGGGAGAAACCCTGTCGGCGCCGTTTGGATTACCAAACGCCGCTTAGGTCTAGTGCAAACTCTTCTCCCCCGAGTCGAGATCAACCCACTCGGAGGGATCCATGTCATCAAGCTACGACTCGGACTGGAACGATCCAGATTCAAGCAACCCAGGCTCGAGGGAAGTCGCAGTCATCCTCCAACCGTTCGGGTCATGCTCATCCTCGGAGCTCGATGAATACCTCAGCTCTTCAGGCTTCGACGATCTCTACGGCATCCCCTCGGACAAGGCCAACGACTCCGACTGCGACAAGGACTACGAGCCGAAGAGCTTCGATGTCCTCATGGCTGAGGTGGCCGAGACCGACTCAGCCATGGCTGGTAGGGTCGCAGAAGAAGAACAAGCCAGACTTGAGCAGGAGCGCAAGCTGGCAGAAGATGAGAGGAGGCGCAAGATGAAGGCCGACTGAGTCCATGGCAGAAACGCCCGACAGAAGCCGACTCCCGCCGCTGAGGTCGAGGGATTACAAGTGGCCCGAACAAGACCAGACAGCCACTAGGTCAAGAGACCTTTGCCATGAGACCACACGAAAGCATCAAGAGCAATCGGCTAACTCCCGCGAGAAGCGACATGGACGACCACCCGTCCACCACCGGGTCCGTCCCAGCAACAACTCCGACTACCGAAGCAGCCTACCAAGGACCCCGCCGAGTGATCTGCGGGAAGTCCTCGATCGACGCTATCAAGAATGAGATCAACGCTCCTGCGAAGATCGAAGGGGATCGCCCGGCAGCAACAACGATGGAGTACCTGCGTTCACTCGGGACCTACGCCGAGTGCATTGGTCAAATGGATTTAAGCCGACATGAATCGAGAAGTACGATGGAAAGACCGACCCCAAGTCATGGCTAACCGTGTACACCCTTGCTATCCATGCAGAAGGAGGAGATAATAAGGCCATGACCAATTACTTACCTGTTGCACTCACCAACTCAAACAGGAACTGGCTCACCAGCTTGCCAAGAGGCTCGATTGGCTCGTGGAGCGAACTCAGGGATCACTTCATCGCCAACTTCCAGGGCACTTTTGAAAGGCCTAGGACCCACTTCGACCTCTACAATGTCATCCAGAAGCCAGACGAGCCACTGAAGGACTACATCCGGCGCTTCTCGAAAAAGCGCAACAAGATCCCCAACATCACCGATGACATCATCATCGCCACCTTCCAGAAGGGAGTCCGTGATGAACTGTTGATCGGGAAGTTTGGGCGTAAGCCACCGAAGATGGTGAAGCAAATGTTCGAGACAGCGAACTCCTACACCAAATCCAGCAACGCGATCAAGGCAGCGCGGCAAGATCGGCCTGGCAAAAGGGATGACATGCAGTCGGAAGGAAGTCGGCATCCTAAGAAGGATAACGACAGCAACAATCATAGCCAAAAAGACCACAAGCGCCGGCCCGAAGACCTGGTTGCCACGACCTCCAACTCCTAACGCCGTCCCCGAGTCACAGCCTACGACGCGATCATGAACGCCCAGTGCACGCATCACCCAAATCACAAGCATGCGGCCAAAGATTGCTTCATCTACAAGCAATTCGCCGAACAATATGTGGCGCAACTAAACAAGAAGCCGACTGATGAAGCCGACTGTTAGCGAAGTGCTGGCAGGAGCCAAAATTCGCTACCCTCAGGTACAAAAATTGCTATATGGTGTTCTGATAACCGTGTGGAAATTAGCACACTACTTTCAGGGTCACTCGGTCACCGTCGTCACTTCCTTTCCACTTGGCGATGTCATCCACAACCGGGAGGCGACTGGGCGCATCGCGAAGTGAGCCTTGGAACTGATGCCGCTGGACTTAACCTTCAAGGCGAGGACGTCTGTAAAGTCACAAGCCCTGGCGGATTTCTTGGTCGAGTGGACTGAACAACAAGAAGATGTACCTCGAGAAGACCTACAATACTGGACCATGTACTTTGACGGATCCAGGAGGATCACTGGCTTGGGAGCAGGAGTCGTGCTGATCTCCCCGACTGGGGAAAGGCTAAGATATGTTCTCCACCTCCACTTCTCCGCCTCACACAACGTCGCCGAGTACGAAGCCCCGCTGCATGGCCTACGTCTTGCTGTTTCACTCGGGATACGACGGAGGGTCGTGAAAGGAGATTCTCAGCTGGTCGTTAACCAAGTGAGGAAAGACTGGTCCTGTGTAAACGACACCATGGAGGCCTATCGGCAAGAAGTTCGCAAACTTGAAGACAAGTTTGACGGATTGGAGCTATCCCATGTCTTGAGACATAACAACGAGGCAGCTAACGAGTTGGCGCAGTTTGGGTCCGAATGAGAAGCTGCTCCAACAGACGCCTTCGTAGAGCATCTCTATGAACCGACTGTGGTAGCAAAACCAACTCCCAACGAGCGAGCTGCAAATTAAGTCGCCACACTTGATGCCGACTGGAGGACACCGCTCATTAAATTTTTAATTTAGCAAGAGCTGCCGAAAGACCGGGATGAGGCGGAACGAGTCCGACGCCGTTGTCAAGCGTATGTCACGGTCGACTCTGAATTGTTCAAGAGGAGCCCCTCTGGAGTCCTAATGAGATGTATCACGCCTGAGGAAGGACGGCAACTACTCCAAGATATCCACTCGGGTATATGCGGAAGTCACGCGGCAGCACGCACCTTGGTGGGCAAAGCCTATAGACAAGGTTTTTTCTGGCTTATGGCGGTCTCCGACGTCGACAAAGTGGTCCGAACATGTGAAGATTGCCAGTTCTTCGCTCGGCAGAGCCATGTTCCAGCCCAAGAGCTACAAACGATTCCATTATCTTGGTCGTTTGCGGTATGGGGCTTGGATATGGTCGGTCCCTTCAAGAAGGCTCCAGGAGGATTCACGCATCTGTTCGTCGCAATCGACAAGTTCTCCAAGTGGATCAAGGCGAAGCCGGTTGCTACGATCACCGCTGACAAGGCGTGAGACTTCATCCTCAACATCGTGCACTGGTTTGGCGTCCGAAATAGAATTATAACCGACAATGGAACTCAATTCACTGGAGGCATTTTCAAGGAATTCTGCGAAGACTTCAGCATCAAAATTTGCTACGCATCAGTCGCGCATCCCAAGAGCAATGGACATGTTGAGCGTGCTAATGGCATGGTACTTCAAGGCATCAAGGCCCGAGTGTTTGACCGGCTAAGTCCTTATGCTGGCAAATGGGTTCAAGAACTACCCTCGGTTCTATGGTCACTACGTACTACGCCCAGTCGGGCCACCGGCCAAACTCCTTTCTTCCTGGTTTACGGGGCAGAAGCCATGTTGCCGAATGAAATGGAGTACGAGTCTCTTCGACGATGAGCGCTACGATCAAGACCGAGTGGATGACCTGACCCGACTGGAGGAGGCCTGTGAGGCAGCCCTGACCCAGTCGGCAAGATATCTTCAAGGACTAAGACGATACCATAGTCGCAATGTTCGGGCGCGAGCTTTCATTGTCAGCGATTTGGTTCTATGCAAGATTCAAACCACCAAGGACCGTCACAAATTATCTCCACTATGGGAAGGGCCATATATAATCGCTGAGGTGACTCGGCCAGGAGCATATCGAATAAAGCGTGAAGATGGATCCATGGTGGAGAACTCTTGGAACATCGAACATCTTCGACGATACTATGCTTAAATTGCCTCAAGTTTCATGTTATTCTTGACTGCCAACCTCAAGCAAGATGACTTCTTGAGTTGACAGTCGGGGGCTACACTTGTGTCAACAAAGCATGATTTTCTTTGACAACTTGTTTATATTTGGTTTATCATTGTTTAGTGTTTTGATTCGAGTTCAATAGATAAGGCACGAGAATTTTTGATGACCTAATCAAGCTTAGGCTTGGTGATAGTCGGACAAAAATTACTTAAGAAATTTTCTATGAAAACTCGGGTCAAGGCATTAACATAAATAAGCTAGATATTTACAAGTTCACATCAGAGTTTACAAGCAACATTCACAAAGTCATTGAGATCCAGCCTCGAAGATTGCAGCTGGGTATCTCCTCCTTTTTGTTGATCAATTTAATGAAGATAAATGAAGACAAAAAAAGACAGTTGAAGACTAAAGTCGAAGACCGCTTCAAAGCTTACCGATCAATGGTCGAACCCTTGACTGGTACTTCCTTGCTGCCTCTTTCTTCTTGGTTTACGCCCGACTGGCTCTCAGTCGGGGCATCTTGGGTGGCACTTGGGAGATCTTCTTCACCACTGGTTTCCAGCGGGGTCTCTTGGTCGGTCGGGGCTCTTTCATTTGGGACATCCTCACCGGGAGGTGGGGGCTTCTCACTCGGCTCTCTCACTCGGGAGAGGGCCCCGGGATTCTTGTTTTGTAGGTCGCTTCGGCCGCTGCAGATGATTTTGGATCTTCACTCTGCCCAGTGGGGTCTATGTTCTAAGGCCTCCTGCAAAGAGAAAGATGGGAGCAACCGAGACAAAGGCAGAGAGCTGGTGAATAGTACTACGAAAGAGGAAATTTTTGAGAAGACGAAGTGGTGGGGATGACCTCGAGGCTTCGTAAAAAGACTTGAGGGTTTTTTGCCAAGTTATCTCGCGATTGGGCCGAGCCCATGAGAGACTTGCGGCCTAGCTAAGGTGTGGCTTGACACGTGTCCTTAGGGACTTAAGTGGATGACTTAAGCAGATTTGCCTTGGCAATATGCACATGTCACATAGCCCAATACCTTTAAAATCCTTTCATACCGTGGTTTGTGTAACTTCATGAGAAGTTGGCACGATGCAATTTGAAAGGTGGCAAACAGTTAAGCTTTTCATGGCTGTCCTGATAACATGAACTGTTTGGTTTTTAAGCATTTGATTAAATGATTATATCAATGTTATTTTTCCACCTTGGTGAAGATCTTTTTAGATTAAGACCAATATTATGGCAGGAGCTATTTAATATTTTGGTCGTATTTTTGATGACTGAAAAATTTGTTTACCCGTGATGGGTGATTAAATTATTTATTCCGAGATGACTCGGGTAGATTAGCTTGGATAAGCATGAGCTTGCCGAGTGAATTGATTTTCTTACCCATGAGGGTCGATAGAATTATTTGTTCCGAGATGACTCGGGCAGGTTAATTCGGATAAGCATGAGCTTACCGAGTGCTTTTTACCCACGAGGGTCGATTAAATTATTTGTTCCGAGATGACTCGGGCAAGTTAACTCGGATGAGCATGAGCTTGCCAAGTGTTTTTTACCCACGAGGGTCGATTGAGCTATTTGTTCCGAGATGACTCGGGCAGATCAACTCGAATAAGCATGAGCTTGCCGAGTGAATTGATTTCTTACCCATGAGGGTTAATTAAATTATTTGTTCCGAGATGACTCGGACAAATTCACTCGGATAAGCATGAGCTTGCCGAGTGATGAGATTTTTTATGATTGCTTTAGCTTAACCTAAGCATTTATATGAGAATAATTTTTATATAGTTCTTGACTATATGCTTAGTCTGTTTTTGACTAACCACATAGTCGGGGGCTACACCTAATTAGGTGCATCAAGAGATGCACCGAGATATTTATTTTTTGAGAATTTTTGGGATGTTTTCCAGCCCTTCACAGTCTTTGGAGCCACTCGGGAGATTCAGGCAGAGATGATGGAACCACTCGGCGCCAGAAGCACTCGACTAAAGAGTTGTTTGGCTGTGTGTTATCTTGGTTCGAGGCAAAGTTGTCTTATCGACTGTGAAGGACTCGGGGGCTACTGTGAAGATTATGGCAATCGGATATCCACATGGCAAGCTTATCCGACTGGAGATAGGGATAGGTTGCACCTGCCAATTATGTAAACCAACTATGACTTGGGTGTTACGTTGCCGATTAGATAAGGCAACGACTCATACTCACGGTTTGATAAGATTGAGGAAACCAACTTAGAGTAAGATAGGGTTTCCGACTTGTGAACCCACCTCCCAAGACTATATAAGGGGGCTAAGGGGCGTCCCTTGAGGGGTATGCTTTATCAGCTTTCAGCTTTAGATTCAAGAGATCAATAAACACTCGGCGGATCGAATCCCCAAAACAGGAGTAGGGTATTACCTCACGAGAGGGCGTGAACCTGTCTAAATCTTGTTTTTCACCTAACCCATCGTGCTTGGCGATCTTGACTGCACCCCCAATTTTCTATTGCCGAAACCGAGTTTCGACAGACCTCGGGCTTACATATTTATACCCGTAGGCTGACAGAGATCCTAACATATTACAATCCAAACTTTCCTAAAGATAAAAGGAAACAAACCGAGTCCTTGTTGGACACTAACACGCGTTCCTAAAGATAAAATAGAAAGTTAACAAACTCTTCCTAATTAATAGATACAAGCGCATCCTCCCTGGACTCGGTTTCTTCTGGATAAACCTTTCCCAAACCGAATCAAACAAGAATCCGACTGCTGAAAAATGTTGATAAAAGAAAACCCTCATCGGCTGATGCAAAAACTCTGAGCGGATACTAGCTTTGAGCTGATATGAACCTCAACCGGTGGGGACTCCAGGGCTTACCAAATTTTGGTGTTAACACGTGTTGACGCCAAATCCGTACTGCCGCTGTGGTGCAAAAAAATGTGTTGACGTCAGAGCACACGCTGGCCTGGGAGATCTGCTTAGCTCTAGTGTAGGTCCTAAAATCATTGAAGCACGGGCGTGCCAGTTAGTTTGATCCTACCACTGATAAGATATACAAAACAGCAAAGCATAAATCATATCAGCCGATAGGCCGATAATCAAAACAGTCGATCTGTTGACAGCCGATCGGCTAATAAGCTGATAGCGTGATTCCAACCGATGCCGATGTCGGCCGATGTAGTTAGGGTTTTAATCCATCGACAAAGTGTTGGGCGAACATCTATATAAAGCGATTGGCTGACGATAACACGATAATATAGCAATGTAATATAGCATAAACCAATCACATGATGACATAGATATTGATCTGAATATCAAAGCACACATCGGCTAGAGGTCCGATGTCGTTAAATCCGAATGATTAAGTAGTCAATGAAACCTTTGCTGCAATCGGCTAAATCCAACTTATATATAATCCTTGTAAGCCGATGCAACGTCCAGATAATTCATCGGCTGAAACCCCGATGAAATGATGATTGATGCCTACTGACTTAAATAAAGCTAACTTACAACCACAACCTCATAGGTCGGACCTAACCGATGTAGCATAAGGTTGGTGACTGCCTGATAGATTTAGATCAGTCGATATGACACTGATCAAAGTGGTCATGTGTTAATTTTAACCAATTCAACAAAACTATCCAAGAGAAATTTAACACATCAGATAAGACTGGCTAACCCTCCGGTGAAACATTAGCATGAACCTATTGGCTTAACAAGATTTAGATTATCAATAATAATCTAGTAGGTCTGACCTAACCGATGCAACACGAGATTGTATATTATAATCAAATACTCAATGAGCCAATAGATCTGTCTAATGTGATAGATATAACAGATCTTTCTAAAATGGCATTATGTTTACAGAAACATCAGCTTGATCAGAATATCGGACCTAATCGAGAAAGTCCAAACTAAGCTGATGTGATTATAAACGGTAATGGAACTAAAGATAAAGATGATATACCAGATAGGCAACACTTGCTTCGGCCCGATTAGAATATCGGACTCAACCGAGGAAGTCCTAGCCACGCCAGTGCAAGCGAAGATGATAGAACTCACTTCTTGCAGGAGGTTGAACTCAATCGATGCAGCCCATGCTCGAGAACGAGAACTCGTCGAAACAGACGAAAGTAAAAGGTGGCGATGCGCCGAATTGTATTGATCGAGAGATATTTTTACATGGACCTCGGGCTTACATATTTATACCCGTAGGCTGACAGAGATCCTAACATATTACAATTGAAACTTTCCTATAGACAAAAGGAAACAAATCGAGTCCTTATTGGACACTAATACACTTTCCTAAAGATAACATAGAAAGTTAACAAACTCTTCCTAATTAATAGATACAAGCCGCATCCTCCCTGGACTGGGTTTCTTCTAGATAAAACCTTTCCCAAACCGAATCTAACAAGAATCCGACTGCTGAAAATGTTGATAAAAGAAAACCCCATTGGCTGATGCAGAAACTCTGAGTCGATACTAGCTTTGAGCCGATTTGAAACATAGCCAATGGGGACTCCGGGGCTCACCAAATTCTAGCGTTAACAGCCTTGGACGCTCTGCGGTCTCCGATAACGGTGCCACATGCTTTCCAAGGGTGGCGCTGCTAGGCCCATCATTGCTCCCTTTTAATCTCCGCTGTTTCTCCCTCCTTCTTCACGCCTTCTCTTCGCCGAAAAATTCCCAAACACTTTTGCATCCAAGCTCTCATGCCTGTCTATTGGCTTTCTACCGCTTCGAACCCTACTGTGACTCATGGAGCCCTCACAGAGTTCTTCAGAAAGTGCGAGTGAAAACTGGAGCGGAAACAGCAGCGATCAGCAACAGCCGGTGTTGCTCCAGACTCCGACCTTTACTCGAATGCGCTTTGCTCTCTCCCTTTTTTGTCTCCTTTGTTTTTTGTATCAAAGCCTCATCTGCCAGGTGCTGATGCCATGGCATGATGTGGGAGCCTGCGCCGTTCTACCAGGGCTGGATATTGTGGAGATCCATCTCCCCGTCGTAATGACTGACCTGAAGGTGAAACGGACGCTGACCAGCTCCCTCGGGGAAGGGCCAAGCTCACGCAGGGTGCCGGAGGCAGAAACGTCGGAACCCGTGAGAAAGGTATCACGCCAATGTGCTGTTAAATTCACAGTGTGTACTAAGTAAGCCCTGGCGCTTTACTATGTATTTCGCGCTATTTGTGTTAAATGAACTGACTAGCGGCCTCGAGCAGAAGGTCGATGGACATCGATCCCTGCTTCAAGGGGTCGTCCTCCCAAGCTGGCGCCGAGGAGCTCGCGGTCCAGTGGTAGCATGCCGAAAGCCCTCTCCAAGACTTGGTCGCTGCCCTTGATGATGCCGAGGCGAGGTTGGTGGTGTCCAAGGCGAGGAAGGCCGAGGTGGAGAAAAGGCTGGTAGCCGCTGAAGCAACAAGGACTGAGACCGCGACCAGGCTAGCGGAAGCAGAGGTAGCACGGGAGGACACTAACCGTGAGTATCAGCCTGCTTTCTTTTCCTTTATTTTCTGTACCGGTGCGTGCTTTGACTGACCTTTTTTCTTTCTTTTCTTGAGCAGGCCGAATGTCGGCCCTCCACCGAGAGGTCGACGGCCTGAAAGCTCGCGCGGAGGTGGACGAGGCACGCTAGGCATATTATGCAGATGGAGTTCGTGCTGTTAGTGATATGCCCTAGAGGCAACATGGAGATGTTGGATATCATGGTCAATGTTTATGTATTTATGAATAAAGTGTTATTCAGTTCCATGAAATAGACATCTTGTATTGATCAATAAGTACTTGACTTATTTATGAGACTCTATATGTATGAATTTATTTCTAAATGATCCCTGATCATATATCAGATTGTTGGAACTAATATGATTCTAAGATCAGCATGTTTATTGATTGATGATCATGTCTCATAGATCATGGGTATGGAGATACCAAATCAATAAACATGGACATATGTGTTAGAGAACACATTGTTGGATACACCCACCATGAGACACTACAGGAATTAATGTGCCATTAGTTGGTCTCAGGTAGTGTTGGTACAAAGTCCTTGGACCTGAGATCACCATGGATTCCAACATGTGTAGTAGCCTACTTTGGGATTACCAAACACTATTCCGTAACTGGGTAGTTATAAAAGTAGTCTTCGGGTTTGCTATGAAACATGGAGTGAGATGTGAGTGATCAAGATGGAATTTGCCCCTCCTTTGGAGAGATATCTCTGGGCCCCTCGAAGTAATGGATTATGGAAATGCATGGCCATGCTAAGTTGATTGAGGAGTCAATCAACAAACAGACAATCCAATACGGTTCGAGTGAATGGTTAAGCTATTGAAGGGATGGCACACATATTGCCTATAGCATAATTCCTATCGTGAGGCAAAGGGATTTGTGTACACATTACAGGTTCAGAGCTGATATTACTCTTGTATACTATGGTGTCAGTATGTGCTGCTAGGCGCCGCTATTGACAGGTCGGCTGAGTTGGACTCGAGCCGACGATCGGCTAAGTTAGACTATAGCCGAAACCAAGTATACCTGAACCTATAGGGTCGCACGCTTAAGGGGATAAGAACAAGCATTCGAGTTGGACTCGAATACGGCTCGATCGGATAGGGATCCGATCGGATAGAGTTCTATGGGCTTACGACGTATGGGCGGCCAACTCTATGAGATTCGGATGGGATCCGATTCAAAATAGAGTCCTGATCGGCCACTAGTCCCAGTCGGCCAACTCTATATAAAGGGGTGTGGGGTGGAGAGCTGCGACACATCAGTTGAATTGCATTGCGCCGAGATCAATCTCCACGGAAACCCTCCCCACCTTCGAGCCAAACCCTAGCCTTGCATCACGTGCTAGCGCACAGGTGTTCGGCGTTCTGTCCTCGGACGTGTGGATACCGGTAGAGGCGCTGCTACGTTGCACGCTGTTGATCGGCTACGAATCGGCTGCAATCGGAGCGAGGCGACTGCGGCAGATCGGCGACGAGAACGCGGTCAGACGACTCGGCGAATCGGCTACATCGGCAAATCGGCTGATTGGTGAATCGGCTGTCCCCGGGAATCGGCTACACTGTTCCAGATCGGATAGTCCTGATTGGCTATTTCCGCTGCATACTCCAATCAGTAATGATCTATCGGCCCTTACTTGCAAGTGTTCCTGGTTTGCGCGGTAGAAAAGTTTTTGTTTTCGGCTAGCGTAGCCTCTGCGTAACCCTTCACGGGTGCTCCTCGCCAAGATCGATCTAGAATTAGCATTGTCCGGGATGACCTAGGACGCACTCATGGCGCATCTTCTCGACGGGCGGAAGCTTCTCCAAGATTTTGTCCGGGACGCAGCGAAGACTGCAGTGGCGCATGTCCTCGGCGTGGTGCATAAGTTGTACCTCGCAAGGAAATCGAGGCAGTCACTGAAGGGTGGCCGGTTCGGCGTCACCGAGGCCGACGTTGAAGGTCTTTATGCCGCAATGGAGCCGATGGCGGATAAGATCATCGTCGACATGGACTTGTAGCTTTAGGGAACCCCGAACTCTATGTATGATCTTCAAACCCTTTTGTAATGAAGACTTTTTCTTTGGAATAATGTAGAACCTTAGTTCTCCTGAATGCAGTCTTCAATTCGTGAAATGTCCAAAAAATCTTTTTTGGACAACCGACCTTTCGCTACGTGCCAGACTGTGCTGAGCGACTTTGGCCTTTGACAGAATAAATCTGGAGGGCTCCTGGTCGAGCTTGAGCAACACTAACCCTTTCGTAGTGGGTCGGCACGAAGAGACAACCGCCCATTCACCTCGTGTTTGACCTTCGAAGCCAAGCGACTTAGGGCCTCAATAGATGGATCGGGAGAACTCCTAGTCAAGCTCGAACAACTTACCCGTATACAAGGCGAATAGGTGGAGGAGGGAGATAAACGATCACTTGGTACGTGTATGACCATCGTGGCTAAGCGGCTGAAGCCAGCGGAATGGATTCCGAGGGATCTCCAGTCAAGCTAAGGCCAGTTAATCATAGCGAGTGAGCGTATGGTCGATGACCGACTATTCACTGCATGTCTGACCCTCGAAGTAGGGCGGCTCGGGCCATCAACAGACCTCAGTCCGAGTGGACACCGAGTCGAGCCCTAGGCGTCTTAGTGTTTACACAGGATATAGTCGTTAAGAGCCCCGAGCCCATTCGTCTGGCACCCGACCGAAACATGATTAGTCTTGACCCTGGCCAGCCTTGGGGAGGGGTCTGGTCCCTTTCCCGAGGGACGTTACTTCGAGCCATCACGTTCCGTCGGAATGGGCAAAGAATGAGCCCCTAGGCAACTCAAGCATAGCCGACGAACTCCTCTTCCCAAGAACCCCAAGCTAACAAGCGAGGGCCGCATTGTTCAGGGCTAGCCGTGAACATTTTGCGAGAAAGGGGTCGGGCTGGCTGCCGATGCTGCCCGGGAGGGCTGCCGAGCACCCGAGCTATCCGAGGGTCGGAAGAAGATGACCTGCAAAAAGATCAATGGAGAATTGAAATTGCATTATTGAAGGGATTGAGGACTGAGTACTTAGCTGTTCAAGCGTAGAACCGGCGCAGGTGCTCGATGTTCCATGAGTTCGGCACCTCTCGACCATCTTCGCAAACTAGCCTGTAGGAGCTCGGGCGTGTGACGGCGGAGACAATAAAGGGGCATTCCTAGGGGGCCGACAACTTGTGCATGCCTGCCGAGGACTGCACTCTGCGGAGCACAAGGTCGCCGACCTTGAAGGACCTCCCTTGGACGTTCCTTTCGTGGTAACGGCGAAGGGCTTGCTGGTAGCGGTCCGTCTGGATCACTACGGCCATGCGGGCTTCTTCAAGGCTATCGATGTCCTCGGCCCCTGTTTGTTCAGGCATGCCTTCGTCATAGTGACAAATCCTTAGGGAGTCGTAGAGCATGTCGACCGGCAAGACAGCTTCTGAGCCATAGACCAACAAGAACGGGGTATGGCCTGTAGCTTAGCTTGGCTGGTTGCAGAGCCCTCAGAGTACGGCGGGGAGCTCACGCAACCACCAGCCTCCATACTTCTAGAGAGGATCGAATATTCGAGCCTTCAGACCCTATAAGATCATGTCGTTGCCACGCTCACACTGCCCATTGGGTCGGGGATGGGACACCGAGGCATACTTGACCTCGATGCACCTGTCTTCGCAGAACTCTCAAAAATCACTTCCGGTAAACTTCTTGCCGAGGTCGGTAATAATCTCCCTCGAGACACCAAAACAGTAAGTGATGCCCTCAATGAAATTGACCGCTTTCTAATCAGTGCTGGTCTTCAAAGGCATTACCTCAATCCATTTCATGAACTTGTCGACTGTGACGAAAAGACAATCGAAGCCCTGATGTGCCTTTGGGAACGGGCTGACCATGTCAAGCCCCCAGCACGCAAATGGCCATGATGGTGGGATCGTTTGGAGAGCTTGTGCCGGGAGATGATGCTACTTGGCAAAGAACTGGTACCTAGTGCAGTGCCGCACTAGTTCCTTGGCATCTTCATTGGCGGTCGGTGTTAATGATAAAATTTGGTAAATCATGCATCAAATTTGGAGTTAAGGCCGAAGCAGATTTGGAGGAAATCGTGATTCCCGGAAACATAGTACGCATCAGTTGCAAATTGAATTGACTAAGGTGTTCATCGGTTGATACCCAGTTATAAAAGGTAAGCCGATGTAGCCAATTCCGGTAAGATGTCATTGGAAGCATTGTCGGATCAGGTTGATGTGCTTCATAAGGATTGCCATAGATGGATATAGTCCAACAAGGCAATTGTATCTATTAATTAGATTATTTTAAGTAATTTCCTTATAGATTGTGCCGGTAAGAGTCCGCCCAAGGGACTTGTTCGTATTTTCAGTTGTAATAGAGATAAGAGTTGTGTCCGACAAGAACATATTATGTATTTGGGTATAAATATAGCCCAAGATTGTGTAATCAAACAACAATCAGTTCAATAACACCTTCGGTGCATCGCCACTTTTCTAATTTCGTTTGTTTCAACGAGTTCTTGCTTTCGAGTGGGGCTACATCAGGTTCGATCTCCAAGAAGAGGTAAAGCTTGTTATGGCGGCTTGTGTTCTCGGGATTAGTGCTTACATCTTTATGACACTCTAATCTTGTTTACGTAAATCACCGAGTTATCATTTATGCTATATAATCTAAATCAATATTTTTATCTAACCCCAATCGACTAGCATCTGTTACTAGACAACAACCAATTGGGTTAGATATCAATGTTGACCTAGATTATATAGTGTATCCACCATCTCAAAAGGCTTTCATCGATTTGATTAGACCTTATGCTTCTCTTTATACTTAGTGCTTCATCGGTTAAGTCTGACCTATTAAGTATTATCTATTATCATAATATCTATCTTGTTCTATGATTGCTTTTAGAGATAGTTTGAGGGTTTCAGTCGATCTTACCTGGTTTAGTTATCTTGTTTCCTACATGTTTACTTGATGTGCTAAATCTGCTCTTTATATTAAGATCTTATTGTGGTAAAATATATTAAGCTTGTTATTAATCTATTAGGTCATCTTAACACTTGATTGATTCTTGTTTAATATATTTAATCTATATTGATATCCTAGTATAAAGTGGTATCGGAGTATTAGCCGATACATGTTAGATTTATTACATCGGCTATGCTATATATACATATAATCTATGTCTTAAAGTACTTTTAGACATAAGTGATTTATACTGTCTCGGCACACTATCCGATCTATCCCAATCACTTGGTTTAAACATATCTTGAGACATAGATTATATATTATTGATATCTATAGCCGATCGAGTAGATCTATTTTTTTCTTTTCTTTGTTCTCTATTGTCGATCCTATGCATATTGCATCGGCTCAATATTGAACGATACGTCATCGGCCATTAGCCGATCGACTATCGTTTATGGATTTAACTTCGTTTTCTTTCTTTGTTTCTTGTTGGTTACAGGATCAAACCAACTGGCACGCCTTTGAAAACCAAAAGCAAGATTTAGGTCCTGCACTAGAGTTAAGCAGATCTCTCAGGCCAGTGTGCATTTTTCGCATCAACACGCTTTTGGCATGCCTATGGGACCTAATTAGAAGTCAGACATCATGGTGGACCTCAAGTCGACCGATATTGACCAAGAGAACATCATTCCTGTAACAATGGACAAATTGACTCCAGAACAGAAGGCGGAGTTTGAAGAGATGATGAATAACCTGCAGAAATAGTTTTTGCATTCATTTGTTTAGACTCGCTCAGGCACGGTGATTCAGAGGTACAAAATAGCTTTGCCAAGCAATGATGAGCCCGAAACAAGTTCTGGCAAGGATGGTAAACCTCAACATGTCAAGCAAGAGGAAGGCCCTACAGAATTCAACAATCTACAAGATCGGATTGATTATGTTGTGCATCGTGCTTTAATCAACCAGTCAGAACTTCTTGTTAACACCTTAAACAATATGATCAATTATGTGGTTGATGGTAGAATTGCTGAGCATCAAGCCAAGGGGCTAGTGTTTCTTCCTGAGAGCAATTTTCTATGATATAGGACTCTGGTTACTAATAAACAACAACCTATTTTAGGTGTGGCTCCAGAACAGCTAATGGCATTAGCATCAGCTCCTGGAAAGCAGATTGCATCATCATCGGCACAGAAGCAACCAGGGTTCAATCCTCTTCTTTTGGTCAAACAGCAACCTCAACACATACGACAAAACATCCCTTAGGTTACTCAAGAACAAGTTGCATCTATGTTCAAAACAAACCAGCCGGCTGTTGAACCGACTCCACAGATACCGATAAGGCAGCAGACATCGATTCCACAGCAGCATCAGCTTGTTCTTGATCAACAAGCCAATATTGTGCATCAGTCTCCTCAAAATCACATGGGAGGCAATATTAATTTCCAGTATCAGACTCATTCACCTCAACTGCAATATCGGCTAGGGGCATCACCTCAACCCCAGTATTTGCCTCAATTTAATCAGTTTGATCTGATACAGCAACAGTTTCAAGGAGCACCTCAACAAAAGCCTTGGGCTGATATGATAGCCAATGTGATGATGGAACAGTTTGGTCTTAAGCCTAAGTATACTGGTAATTTATATCGGCATTCATACCCGGAATACTATGAGAGGGTGCCATTACCAAACCGATACAAGGTCCCAGATTTTTCAAAATTCTCAGGGCAAGATAATGTGTCAACCTATGAGCATGTCATCCAATTTTTGGCTCAGTGTGGTGAGGCATCAGCTACTGATGCTCTAAGGGTTAGATTATTTCCTTTATCTTTATCAGGACCGGTTTTTACATGGTTTTCATCTTGGTGTATAATTCTGTTTAAAGTTGGGCCGATCTGGAAAAGCAGTTTCATAACTACTTATAGAGTAGAATCCATGAGATAAAAATGTCTGATCTCACAACAATCAAATAGAAACATGATGAATCTGTTCAAGATTATATTCAGAGGTTTAGAGATATGAGAAACAGATGTTACAGCTTGGCTTTGACAGATTCTCAGTTAGCCAATCTTGCTTTCCAAGGTTTGTTAACACCAATTAAGGAAAGATTTTCGGCTCAAGACTTTGAGAGCTTGGCTCATTTGGCTCAGAAGGTGACAGCACATGAGCAAAGGTTTCAAGAAGCTAAGAAAGCATTTAAAATGATTAACCACGTTAATACATATGCTTCTGAATCTGAAGAAGAAGATGACTCTGAAGTAGCACCGGCTAAGTAGGCAAGAAACAAGAAAATTGTTACATGTCAGTGGGTCAGAAATTCTACAGAGGAAGAAAAATATGACTTTCATATTACAAAGGATGACAAGATCTTTGATTTACTACTTTGGGAGAAACAAATTCAGCTACCTGTTGGTCATGTAATTCCATCGGCTAATGAGTTGGGAAAGAGGAAGTATTGTAAGTGGCATAATACTAGATCTCATAGCACTAATGATTGCAAGGTTTTTAGGCAACAAATCCAATCGCTATTGAGCATGGGAAGATAAAATTTGATGATTCAAAAAGGCCGATGAAGGTTGATGGTAACCCTTTTCCTGTTAACATGGTTCATATGAGTGGGAGGGTAGCCGATAGAAAAGATTATCGGTCCATGCAGCTTAACTCTGTCAGAATCATCGATAAATACCAGAGAAAGTATGATAGGCAGGAAGAGAGATACTATAAGGAAGATAACAGTTTTGATCCCCATTGGAGTTGTGAATTCTTCAGATTTTGCTGAAATGAAGGGATGAGACTGCCATCAATAGAAGATTGTCCAGGGTGCAGCAACTAAGATAAGGACTATGCTGGAGATTCAAGCCGATCTTGTCCTAGGGAAAATCGGCTAAGACAGAGGAAATTGGCTGTTCATCAGAGATTGGGTCCAATTCGTCAGGATTTTTTACAGGAGGATTTTGATGAGGATAAAGATGAAACCAGGAACCTGCAATGGTGTCCTTCTGGTATTTTCATTAAGAACCAGAAGAGGAGAGTTCAAAGGATGAGGAACAGAGAGCATTTCCAAGAGGTTCAAGAGGAGATCAATCATTGGCTAAATAGGAAAAAGCAAGAGTGGCGTGTCAAGAGTAAGGTGCTTTCAACCGATGAGGTTGAAGCTGATAAGGCAAAAAGGCTATCTAAGGGGAAGTCTGTTGTTTCTGCATCGGTTAATATGGTTTTTGTACTACCAGCAGAGTATGAGGCTAACAAAACTGATGCAGATGTCATGGAAGAATCTTTAGCCAAGTTGGTTTTATCACCAGAACAAGCTATTTTTGAGAAGCCAGAAGGAATAGGGTATCGACACCTCAAACCATTGTATCTCAAGGGTTTTGTCAATGGCAAGCCGATGTCAAAAATATTGGTTGATGGTTGTCATATACCCAAATTCTAGGGCCACCAAATTTTTTGTCGGAATAAAATAAAAGTAAGGTTTCTCAATTTTGGGAGCCAAATTTTTTTTACAAACCTAGGTGGGACTAACCTAGACTTATGTATGATGAACAAAATTTTGGAACAAATTAAAAACTTTTTCATTTATAACCTAGGATGAAAGTGCAAGCTCATAAGGAAGCAAGCATACTGACATAAGTCTCGTTTTGACCTAGGTTATACGCGTATACTCGGATTTATCAAAAGTGCATCTCATTATAGGACATATACGCTTAGCCTAGACAATTGGAATTTACAAAGTGAACCTACAACTAAATTTTGGATGCTAGCAAGTGAACCTAAAATGTAGATCAAAGTTGAATGTCTCAGCCCAAGATAAACTTCAAATAATCCCCAACGACCATTTTAGGTGAAACCGCAGAGCGAGGGCAACTATACATAGGAGAGATAACCTAATTCTCTAGGTCAAACCAAATAAGATAAATTCACGGAAAAATTCATGTAGGTGCCAATAATTATATACAACTTAACCTAATTTTTGTGCAATTTAACAAATGGGTTTGGTACCCCAAACAAATTAAACAAAATAGCCACATAATAGGCTAATTAATAATTTCAATCGGTCAAAAAGCCAACTTATCAAAAAGACCATTAAAATGCACATAAGTCTATATAGGAAATAATTTATTCAAATATTAGGATAAAAACCATGAACAAATATAATTTTTCAAGAATTTTTCCTCACTGTTTAAGCCCACTAAAAATTCAAACCAATCCCTAAATACCATGTCTTTGTTGAATTATTGAGAGCAAACTACAAAATATTTTTGAATGGAACCAAATAAAATGGAACCGATCAGCTACCCTCAGTAAAAATCTCACGAATTTAACATGACCACAAAATAAAATATGAAGCTCCAAATTCTAGAAAGGAAAATAATCTGGAGATTAACTCCAAAATTCAGGCATACCCCTCCTGCACCCATCCCTCTCACTCCCTTGCCTTGTCACTTCGCTCTGGACCCACAAACAGCGGCTCAAGCTAACTCCACCTGAGTACAACATGCTCCACCGCTTGGAACACACAGAGCCGACCGGGGAACAAGGCAGACAGAGGGAGAAGCGCCGGAGATCGAGCCGCCGACGTGCTCGACGCGTGTCCGAGGACATGGCCGCGCCGAGCTCGCCCTTGAACACCCCAGGACGCATCGCCCCTCCTCATTCTTCATATCAATGCCGAGACAACCGAGGGAAGAAGCCTCGGTTGCTCCCTTCTCCTTCACTCCCATCACCGGCCGCGGAGAAGACGCCATCACCGCCGTCCGACGGGTCGTCTTCATCGCCAAATCCTTCCCATTCCATATCCACCTCATCAAGCCGGTCGTTCTCTATCTTGACATGCTATTCAATCGTGCAGCGGATCAATGGGAACAAGGGCCACGCCGATGATGTCTTAGGTCGTGCTCCGGGCGCCACCGCCATGGCAACCTCGGCGTTCCGACCGCCTTGAATCACCCCAAGCCGAGTCATTGCGCCATAAGCGCCGCCTTGACCTCCTCTTCGAGATGCCCCAAGAACCATGGCCATTGATCAAGTGAACGTGTAGATCGGCCGTCATCTCCCTCAACTTCGGCCATCGGCCACCACCTCTGTTCCATGCTATCCCGGTGATTTCTAGGCCGATTCCTCGCACCGAGAGCATCCCCAAGGCACCTTTGAGCTACCCCTCTCTTTTTCTTGGCAGGCCGGAGGCCGGAGCAAGCTGGCGACGGTGACCCGACGTTCACCGTCGCCGCCGGGGCCGTTCCTTGCACCGCCGCCGATGACCACGTTTCGCCAACTCGCGCAAGGCCTTGGGTAAGCATGAGGGATCCCTAAGGGTGCATTTACATGCTTCGGGCTACACTGAATCGGGACGTTACTTGTTTTGCGCCACAAGCCGAACCTCGCCGCCGCCTGCGCTCGCTGCCAGCGCTCCTCCAGCCATCACCGGAGGCGAAACCACCACCGACGGGTCCGCAAGAGAACTAGCTTCATTTTATGTTTTAGGTTCGTAGGTCGAGAAGCCGCCGTTCGACGCCGCCATGGCCGCCTTGCCCGCCGGCCGGCCGAAGCTCTGCTGCGGCTACTTCCTCCTCACCGTGCCAATGACAAAGCCGGCCCCACATCATGAGGCGCCTAAAACATTAATTAGCAAATATTTAAAAGATGTAAGGTTTGATTTGCAAACTGTCTCCTTATGACACATGGGCCCAGGGCCTACTTGTAAAATGCGAAAACAACAAGGGTTCTTAACGAAAATTGAAACCAACACGTGCCAAGGACCTCGGGTTCAAATCTTTGAACTCTAGGGGTCTCATTGCAAAATAGCCAGCCACTGACCAGTGGACCCTGGACCCATTTGTAATATTGAGACAGTATCAGGGGCCCTTATTTAAAAATGAATAAAAGACTAAATCATTTTCAAAGTTAGGTGAAAATGTGCACAACTTGTAAAATTCATATAAAATCAAATTTAACTCTTTTTTTAGTGGAACAAATTTCTGTGAACTCATAAAGATATGAACTTTATTTTAGGAACATGAAACCTAGCACTCACAGTACTAATCTTGTCTCAAAAATTCTTCTAAGTTAAACCCCACATAGAGATTACCCAACCTTATAAAATGCATAGAAAATTCAATTCAACATATTTTTAGGCAAACTTAAATTCTGTAGATTCCTCAACTCACACCCTTTGTTTAAGAAAAATAAAAGCATAGAGGTACCAAGTACCAAATGCCCTCAAAACCATTAATGCTAAAATATTGTAGTTTAGGCAGGTTGAACGTTAGGAATTTGTATAAAATTCATCTCAAATCTTTTTTGAGTAAACCCAAGTTCTGTAGATTCACCAAAACACGTATTATCAAACTATAAAATAAAAACATGTGCTTAATGTGTAGCAATATTACTTAAATATTTAAATAAGAAGCAAACTCTTTTATGTATCCTCCAACTTGTAAAATTTGTAGGAAATTCACCTTTAATTTATTTTGGGTAAACCAAGTTTCTATAGGACCAGAAACTAAAGAACTTCCATCAAGAAAAATGGAATATGGTCACTCATATGCCAAATATGTCATAAGCCTTACAAAGAGGAACCTAGGTACTAAGTAGGGTAGCCAAGTACTATATGTATATATGTAAGTATAACTATATGAATATGCCCATTTGCCCTAAATAAAATCTAATTAATACTTGGTAGACCAGAGGAGCCTTAGTTTCATCCTTAATCACTAGAAACTTGATGCACTTAATCTATGGAATAAGCACTAGGGACAATATGAGGTATTGCTAGTCTAGACTAGAGCACCCTTAGTTGTAAAATAGGACCATTAGCTCATGAACAAAAACTGGTTTAGCTAGCCAAAATTTATTCTTTGTTCACCTAAATATAGGAGTAGCAATGTTCTGGACCTATCACCCTTAGGTTATGCACATATTGAACACTATAGGCTTAGAACACGTTATAAATTTGTAAAATACATAAGAAATTCACAACAGCTCTAAAAATTATGAAACCAATTGTGTTAGACCCAGAAAATTTATTCCCTTTCTCCTGTGAGGTCAAATTAATAAAAATCAAGGTTTAGAAACACTGTCAAATTAATAAAAATCAAGGTTTAGAAACACTGTCCCAAACAGCACCTGACCCTATGCCACTAAAACCCGATAGAACTTGTAAAATGCATAACTCCTAAATGGGATAAAATAAAATCAAAATTATTTCACCTAAAATCATTAAAGACCAGTACCTACTTAATGGGTAAAAATGATTCATTTTAGCGAATTTTGGGTTTTTCGCATATTTCGGTGTTTCATCGCATAACGTGTATTATGTATAGATGATTGCTTGAATGGTGAAGAAAAGATTAGGATGCTGAAATTTTTCAGGCAAGTTCCACCTCCCTCTCTTTGATCACCTTGAACCCATGTTTCGGAGGTTATTGAAAATGTTTGTAAATCTTGCATGTTGATTGTACACTAAAAACTTAAAATCCCGCTAAACTTGTTAGACAAACTCCTATCACTTGCATATCACCTTAGCCCCACATATATCTATAACGTTCTGTTGACGAGAAATTTCTCTTACGCGCTGGCCTGGGAGATCTGCTTAACTCCAGTGCAGGTCCTTCTCGGCTACCTATACTGTTCAAGGCGTGTCAGTTGGTTTGATCTGTTAACCAACAAGAAAAATAGGGATATATGCGTTAAGTATTAAGTTAGATCGACCTGGATCGGCTGCAAGAGTCAATCTACATATATATATGCTATTCCAAAGTGTATTTAAACTAAGTGACTAGAATAGATCGGCTGTAGCTGACAAACTGATTCTGGCTTAGGTCATTTAACTAGAGCAAGATCTTAATATAAGAGGTGGTTTTAACAATCTTGATAACAAATATCAAAACATTAAAACAGATAAGGCCGGCTGAAACCCCGGCACTGTCTCTAAGCATATACATCTGAAGGGTTACGCGGATGCTACGCTAGCCGAAAACAAAAGTTTTTACCGCGCAAACCAGGAACACTTGCAAGTAAGGTCCGATGGGTCGTTACCGATTGGAGTATGCAGCGGAAATAGCCAATCAGGACTATCCGATCTGGAACTGTGCTGGCCGATGACAGCCGATTCCCGCAAGCCGACAGCCAATTCCTGGGGACAGCCGATTCACCAATCAGCCCATTCGTCGATGCCGCAGCCGATCCGAGTCGTCCGACCACGTTCTCATCGCCGATCTGCCACAGTCGCATCGCTCTGATTGCAGCCGATTCGTAGCCGATCAACAGTGTGCAATGTAGCGATACCTCTACCGGTATCCACACATCCGGGGACAGAACGCCGAACACCCGTGTGCTAGCACGCGATGCAAGGCTAGAGTTTGGCTCGAAGGTGGGGAGGGTTTCCGTGGAGATTGATCTCGCCGACTTCTAAAGCCGCGTGTGATCAGATTGATTTTTGGTGCAATGCAATTCAATTGACGTCCTCAGCTCTCCACCCCTCACTCCTTTATATAGAGTTGGCCGACTAGGACTAGTGGCCGATGAGGACTCTATTTTGAATCGGATCCCATTCGAATCTCATAGAGTCGGCCGCCCATACGTCGTAAGACCATAGGACTCTATCCGGTCGGATCCCTATCCGATCGAGCCGTATCCGAGTCCAACTCGAATGCTTGTTCTTATCCCCTTAAGCATGCGACCCTGCAGGTTCAGGTATACTCGGTTTCGGCTATAGTCCAACTTAGCCGATCGTCGGCTCGAGTCCAACTCAGCCGACCTGTCAACAGCGGCGCCTAGCAGCACATATTGACACCATAGTATACAAGAATATAATATCGGCTCTAAACCTGTAATGTGTACACAAATCCCTTTGCCTCACGATACCAATTAAGCTATAGGCAAGATGTGTGCCATCCCTTTAATAGCTTAACCATTCACTCAAACCGTATTGGATTATCTGTCTGTTGATTGACTCCTCAATCAACTTAGCATGGCCATGCATTTCCATATTCCATTACCTCGAGGGGCCGAGAGATATCTCTCTAAAGGAGGGGCAAATTCCATCTTGATCACTCACATCCCACTCCATGTTTCATAGCAAACCCGAAAACTACCTTTATAACTACCCAGTTACGGAATAGCGTTTGGTAGTCCCAAAGTAGGCTACTACACATGTTGGAATCCATGGTGATCTCAGGTCTAAGGACTTTGTACCAACACTACCTGAGACCAACTAATGGCACATTAATTCCTGTAGTGTCTCATGGTGGATCTATCCAACAATGTGTTCTCTAACACATGTCCACGTATATTGATTTGGTATCTCCATACCCATGATCTATGAGACATGATCACCAATCAATAAACATGCCGATCTTAGAATCATATTAGTTCCAATAATATGATATATGATCAGGGATCATTTAGAAATAGATTCATACGTAAAGAGTCTCATAAATAAGTCACGTACTTATTGATCAATACAAGATGTCTATTTCATGGAACTGAATAACACTTTATTCATTTATACATAAACATTGACCGTGATATCCAACATCTCCATGTTGCCTCTAGGGCATATCACTAACAACATCTAACCGAACAGATCATTGAAAGTTCTAAAAACGACTTAATAGTTCAATGTTGATGCAATATTAAGTATAGAAAGAACAGTCTGATCTATTGTAGCTGATGTAAATACCTCGAGACGGTGGATATCGCATATAATCTAGGTCAACCTTTAAACCTAGCTCTATCGGCTGCCGATTCCTTACAGAAGTGAGCCGATGACAAGACACATCTAAACATCGTCTATATATATGCAATATATGATAACTAGCACAACATAAATCATCGAATTTAGGGTGTCATAACGATGGAAGCACTAAATTCGACGAGATACACCACTCATGACAAACATTTACCTGAACTTGGGGATCGAAACGATGCAGCCCAAAGCCGGATCAGTTGTTCGTCTGAAGAAAAAGGAGGCGATGCGCCGAAGGTTGTATTGATAGTGTTGAATATCTAATTACAGGGATCTCGGGTCCTATTTATACCCAAGAATAACATTATCTGTAACCCTGTACTCTATCTAAACTACTATTTAAAATACGACAATATCCCGGGAAGGACCCATGCCGCATTACAATAAACAATTTAAACAAATTCTTAATTTACAGATACAATTGCCACTACAGGACTCTATCCATAGATGGCAATATCTTTTAACGCGCAAACTGATAACCGAATCTTCTATTTATCTTCAAGCACTTTCATCGGAAACAGTTTTATCTTCTCCTCTGACTCGGCATCGGCTATCGGCTATCCTTGTCCGATCCAACCTCAGCCGATTGTCCTCGTAGCCGATCGTTACTCAGCCGATTTGAGCATAGCCGACGCAGCCTCTGCTTCTCCGCAGATTATTCCGCCAATCCAATTCCGCTTCAAATTCGACCTTGAACTTGGGGATTTGGTTACCAAATTTGGTCGTTAACACATGTCCCCCAAGTCCATGATAAGATAATATCGCGGATTTGCTGCCTCTCCAAATTCCCGCTTTTCTCGATCGAAACTGTTTGCCGCCCAAAGATATCCTTTAAATACCGCCTTCGCGGCCACCGCACGTGTCATATTGCCACACACGAACAGCCACCTCAACAACTCTCGAGTTCTCCGGCGACCTCCTCAGCGACCCCAGCGACCTCGGAACCCTCGATTTCCCCGCCGAATCCCGAAAGGCGGCAATTGCTGGCAATGGCTTCCTCCAGCAGTCCTTCTGCCGCGCTGCAGCAGCCAGCTTATCCTGAGGTAAGCCTATCGGCTTCATTCCTTTTTTCCTTCTGCGATTTAGCTACTACCTCTTTGTAATTCCTTGTTCCTTTCCTCATTCTATAGCACTTAACCCACCAAATCGCAATCCCCAACCTAGCTCATCAGAACCAATACTTCCTGGGGCTGATCGACAACTTGGACCCAAGTGAAATAGTAAACGCAGAAACTGATCGGATCCCTTTTAGGTTTTCCACCCCAAACCTGTCATACTGGACCAGCGCCTTCAAATCATGGCCATCAACCGACAAGTCTTGGCCAGCCTGGTTTTTAAGGATGTCGGCTAGGAAAAGGACGCACTGGACCAAACTTGGAATAGCTTAGTGTTTGGAACTAACAATAGCCGACATGCCCAAGAATGAATCCCTTCTATCGGCTGCTTACTACTTTTGGTCCGATACGCTCAACGCCTTCTTATTTAGACAAGGGTCGATGACCCCCACCCTGATGGATGTGGCAATGATAACCGGCTTGGATATTACCTCCACAGTCAGCCCAAGTGATCTTCAGCGCAAGTGCCAACACAACTTCAAGACCAAAAGCATTGGCGGCTGGAGCGGCTTCATCTCTATGAATATGAAAGACGGGCCGATTTCGGACAGGGAGCACACCGCCTTCCTCCTTTTGTGGCTATAGAAGTTTGTATTCTGTGGATCTAGCTGCGGCCCAACTAGTAACTGGCAGCACGTAGCCGAAGCCCTTGTGGAGAAAAAGCATATCCCCTTAGGCAAGTACCTATTGGGTTATCTATACCAGGTCTTAAGCTCGGCTTCGGCTCGATTGGCCATCAAGCAATCTGTTGGCACTGGGGCCCGTGGTGGTTGCTACAGCTCTGGCTCAACTTACATTTGTACAAGATAGCCGAACTTCCTGCCCCACTTCAAACCGAGTTCCCATTGAAAGAGCCTAGAATTGTAGATGATGAAGAAAAAACCACTTGGCGGCCGACGTCCTACGGTGAAGCTGCTTCAACCTACCCAGGCTCAAAATTGACAGCCGAAGACTTCATAGAATGGTTTGATCGGCTGTACAACGGCTTTCCAAATGCCTCCAAAATATGGTTCGCATATGAAGACTTTATTGAACTTGAGCAGCCAGACAATCTTCGGCTAGACGAACTCGATTCAGAAGAATACACGGTGCCAAGGGAAATTTTTGTCACTGCTATCACTCCTTGCATCCTTCCCGTCGTATTCACCAAGGCCGCAACGTCACAAAATCTTATGAGTTTTATCACCCCATGGTGGCAGCGAGGCAATTTGGAATGGGCCAACTGCCCATCGGCTTATGGTTTGCTGACAAGATCCAGCCGAGGGGAAGAATCGAAGGCAACGTAATGATGCTTCTGCCGCTTCAACTCCCGGTTCCTCCTCTCAGCGATGAATGTAATCAATCGGCTATAAGCGGATCACCAATCTTCAACCAGTGGTGGGGCGAGTGGAAGCAACACTTATTCCATCAATCGGCTACAATGTTTCTGACCATCATCGACCCTGACAGAGTTCCATCGGTAAGCACATTTCCTAGTTCTTTGTTTATTCACCGATCATTACTCATATCATCAGCTAACCAAAATTTCCTTCTGTTGCAGACAATCGATGATTCCCCTCCCCCAGTCAGCTGAAGCGGGGTGATGATCAACTACGCGCCGGACATCCTACCAAACGGGTGCGGGCTGGTGCCATCCCCAATCGGCTTCAACGCGCCGAAGGTGGGCACATTACTCCACGGACAGACCCATGAGCCGCTCCGTCGTATAAAGAGCCATCGGCTGCTGCTACTCCGGCTGTCGAAGCCAGAAAAAGGGCAGCCAAGAAGGCAAAGCGAACCCCAGGCAACGACGACTTGTCCCCCGTCGATCCAGTCGTGGATGCCTTCTTGGCCCAAGAAGTGGAGGATGAAGAAGTTGCAGAAGCTATTGATAAAGCCGCAGCCGATTCCAGCTCGAAAAAATACACTGCAACCCCATCGGCCGACGAGAGCAGCGCCCAAAAAACTCCAAGTCCTCCGAGGCATCCTGCTCGGCCGATTACGGTAAATAACTTCACTCCTTTCCCCTTTTCAAATTACTCATTTGCATCCGCTCATGCCTCCTCTGTATCTCTGAATCGGTAGAGAACCAAACGCGTCACCATGAAGAAATTGGCTCCCCTGTGATCAGTAAGTCTTTATCCTCATACTTTGTGCATTGCTTAGCCGATCCCCAACTAACTCCCTTCACAGCCACCACGCGCACCAACACCTGCCCCCCAGGAATCAAGTGAGCACACCCAATGAGCCACGGGCATCGGCCACGCTGATGAAGAAGTCATCTCGGCTGCAGGTGGTGATCAAGCCGATGTGGAACCCACTCCAGCTCCGATGCCCACGGTAAGCCCCGCTCAATCTCATTAGCCGATTTGATAAGTCCATCACTTATCTAAACTGTTATTTTCCTTTTGTAGAATATAGCCGATCTCTTGGGCTTCGACCTGTCGGAGTTTGAAGATCCCGACGACGGAGGCGAGAAGGCACTGGTGCCTCTTGACACAGACCTTAAAGCGGTTCTAGCCAACATCGGCAATCAGCTGGAGGTCCCTCTGGATGTACTGGTAGCCGATTGCGGCCCAATTCACGCTCGATTCAAAGAAATCCAAAACCAGCTACCAGACGCCGTGGTTGACGCAATCGTCCCGGCCACCTTCCTAGAAGCACACCAAGTGAAATATGAGCGAGCCCAACAACGCCTTGCCGATCATCGAGAAAACCAATCTTTGATGGCAGCGATCAAGTCGAGTCAAGAAGACATTAAGGCCAAAAAAGCTGACTTCGATGCGTTGAAGATGGAGCCGGCCACCAAACTTGAAAAACTTCAAACGCGAAGGGATCGATAATAGTCGACTTCGTCCAAATTACTATAGAAATCCAAGTGCAGGAAGAATACATGGCCGCCCTGCCTAAAGAGGTCGAAGACAAAGGATCAAGCATCAAGGCGGCCTTGTCCCACCTGAAGGGCTTGACCAAGGCGGTGAGGCCAATAACTGGGTCTGATGCCGACGACGCTAAGGCCATCGAGGAAGTAGATCAAATCAGACGCAAGGCGTTGTCGCCATAGCTAACTTTTTGAAGCAGTGAGCCGATTGTAACAACTTAGAAATCCTAACTTTTGTAATCGGCTTCGGCCTTCAAAACGGTCTTGTGATCGGCTGTAAAATCTTGCTTGACGTTAAACTATCTTCTGTAATCGGCTGGTTTTACCTGAGCTCCAATTAACACATGCTTGCCGATTATGTTAAACTTGCTTGAAATCGTCAAAATTTTTTGAAAAAGTCACTCTTTCTCCTTGATATCGTATTGTATTGTGTATGCATATGCCCCCTAATTTCGTTGATGTCTTTGATGTCAATGAAATTATGAACTTAATACACTTGCGTCCTGTTGTCATAACCGTCGGCCACCGCCAGCCGATCACAGGTAACTAGGGGAAAAACATGGCTTGAAAATCACCTAAAGGCGATGCGTGCGTCACAATGCTCGGCTAACACGAATCGGCTGGACAAACAGAGCCGAATCATGAATTGATCCATTCACTTGGGTAATATATTTTCAAATACTTTCCATTTAGAGCGCTTCCAAATACTTCTCCATCCAACCCTTCTAACATGTAGGCTCCTCTAGAGACGCATTTGTGGATCTTGAAAGGCCCTTTCCAATTTGGTGACCACTTGCCGAATTTATTGTCTCTTATTCCAATCGGCAATATCAGTTTCCAAACGAGTTTGCCCTCTTCAAAAGACTTTGGTACAACTTTCTTATTGTAATGACGGGCTACTCGTTCTTTATCCCTTATTACTTTTTCCAAGGCCTTCATCGTTGATAAAACTAGGTCTTCCGATTCGTCTACCATCAGGTGATAGTAATCATCGGCTGTGAGCTGATCTTGTAGCTGGACTCGTCTCGAGCCAATTATATTTTCCCATGGCAGCACTGCCTCGTGCGCATAGACCAACTTGTATGGAGGGACTTGGATAGATCCGTGGCATGCCATCCGATACGCCCAAAGTGATTCGGCTAATCGGCTATGCAACTGCTTAGGGTACACAAAAATCTTCCTCTTAATTAATTTGATCAAACTTTTGTTTGAAGCCTCTGCTTGCCCGTTGACCTGTGCATAGTACGGTGAAGAATTAAGTAATTTGATCCCCATGCCGTCGGCAAACTGAACAAACTCGTCCGATACGAAGATAGATCCCTGGTTTGTTGTTATTGTTTGTGGGACGCCAAATCGGTAGATAATATGCTCTTTAACAAACTTGATGGCATCCCTAGAATCAACCTTTTTCAGAGGAACTGCTTCCACCCATTTTGTAAAATAATCCGTTGCCACCAGAATGAATTTGTGCCCTTTGCTTGAGGGTGGATTGATCTGGCCGATCATGTCGATACCCCATCCTCTGAACGGCCAAGGTTTTATGATTGGGTTCATAGCCGATGCTGGTGCTCTCTGCATGGTGCCGAATTTCTGACAATCCTGGCAGTCTTTATAATACTTGAAACAGTCCTCCAGCATCGTCGGCCAAAAATATCCTGCTCTCCGAAGCAACCATATCATCTTGTGAGCCGATTGATGTGTGCCGCATATCCCTTCATGCACTTCTCCGATAGCCACTTTGGCTTGATCGGCACTAAGACACTTGAGCAGCACACCATCAATCGTCCGATAGTTGAGATCTTCGTCGATCAAAACATATCTTAGAGCTTTGTATCGTAGTTTTCTTGAAGCCGATTTAGAGGGGTTCTGTAAATAGCTGTAAACCTCAAACCTCCAATCATCGTCTGTCATGGCAGTGACTTCTATCCCAACTTCTTTTATCATCGGCCTGTAGCCTGATGCCCCTTGAGCTAAGTCATTGGCTTCTGTATTCTGCTCTATGGGGATGTGTTTCAGCGTAACTAGCCGAAAGCTATCCAGCAATTCTCAGCATTGTTGATAGTAGACCATCAGCGCATCATTTCTGCATTCATACTTGTGGCCCCCCGTTTTTGGAACGGGAATCTTTCGTGTTCATAGTACCATTTCCCTGGATTGAGTAGTTTGGTACCCACGAGATACGTACTGAATTATCAGGTGCAAATGCACGAAGAGTCTTACACCAAAAGTATTACAATATAGGCCTGAAGGTAATATCCAACATATAGGACCTCATGGTCCAGATACAACCGAAAGCAAAAATTAGGTAAGGCAGCAGAATGGAAGACAGCGGCTTGTCGATTGCCACAGGCAACGACCGGAGATTAAGACCTAGCAGGCGCCATCGTCTTCTTTGCCCTCCTGGTAGTAGGCATATGGATCCTCCAAGTCTTCATTCCCACCATCTGAAGGTTTGTGCGTATAGCAAGGGTGAGTACCCAACGTACTCAGCAAGCCAACACGGAATGATGCACATGACAGGGTCATTCAAAGGATGGCTATGGTTCTTTTGCATAAAGCTAATTTTCGTAAATCATTTCACAAACCTAATGTCTAGCCAAGTCAAGTTTTATTACCATAGTTCATTAAGTCGGTGACGGTTCTGTCCACCATCCATTGTGATCCCAAGGATAGCTTCCCGCCACCGGATCGTCATGGTTTTCTGAGGAGCTTACCCTTCTCGTATCTCGAGAAGTTGGTCCACCAGTACATAAAAATCATCATGCAAACCCATCCCATCATTTTAAAATTTATGATTCTAGCCACAATAGAAACTTGTCACGCTGCTCATTATCCGCGAGCAGGGCTATTCGAATAGATTTGTTTACTCACACTGCAGTGGATGTACACTTTACCCGTACTCCGTAATTGCCCATTGAATGAGCCTACATTCCTTTATATGGGACGGTCACGGCAAAGCCTTTCGATAACCTCACTTTGGCAGTACCCGCTCCATGAACTTAAACCCTCATGCACTCTAGCCGTCGTTTCCTAGCAGTGAGAGGAGTTCTGGCGTTCCCGGGGTAAGAGAAAGACTTGCTCCATCTTTGATCTTTCAACCTTTATGTTCCTTTCTTCATGTCCTCATTTCTTCATGTTGATCACATGCCCGATCTCTGCCCAGGTACCGATCAGTGGTACATCCCCCACCGGTAGGCCCTTAACTTCCGTCCAGGCACCCCCAGTGGTGAGCCCCCACCGGTAGGCCCTTACCTCAACGCCTACACCTGAACCACTATGCAGGGATACTGCCCCCGCTGGGTTATTTACTCCGCTGGGTCTATACCCATTCAAGAAGTATGGTTGTACTGGCTCGTTTCATGTTACAAGTCTCATGGCTCGATCCTTAATTGACCAGGGACGGTACTTGCCTTTGCCGGAATCCACCCAAATCCATCCATCCACCCCCAGTCTAAAAACATTGGTTTTGTACTTTAATTTTTCCATCAAACTATTTTCATCATGTTCAAGGCAATGTGACGCTCATGTCTCCACATGCCGTATCTCAACTACCTTCCCTAAGGTAGTTTCCCAAGCATATAGCTCTTTTGTAAAAATATGAGTATGCAAGATTCTAGTATAAGCATGGCTAAGCATTTTAACAAAGAAAGTCTCTGGTTATGTCACATCGACGTTTACAAAGATTATAACTAAAGGTAACCAATATCAAGGCATGGTATATCAATCATAGGTGTTTTGTGTATAGCATGCATGTTTGAAGTTTAAATCAACATCATTTCACAAAATAGGATCAATATGTTCAAAGGAGTGATGCCTTGCTCGTGACCTTGTTGGCTTGAGTCTTCGACGTTCTCAGCGGTTCCCTCGGACTCTGTCGTATGTGCGAGAAATCCAATTGAATTCGATTAGCATTCAAATAAAATCCAATGAAAGCCAAATAAATTGCAAAAGCATCTTCTAACACTAGGTTATGATTTTACGTAAGTTTAGGTTTGAGTTTTGGCAAAATCCGTGTTAGAATGAGCGAGTTACAAAGATTTGAAGTTTTGTATTAATCCGATTTAGTTAATCACGATGTGGTATTATTTAAGGTTAGTCCCTTTTAAATTTGATAAAAATTATGGTTGATGACTCAAATTAAAATAACAAAAAGGAATGGTTAACTTCAAATTTTTATCAAAATTTTATTGGGCCGACAAGCCCTAGGGTTTATAATAATTGAATCCAAAAAGAATTAATTAACCTTGAAGCTAGACACTATAATAAATAATTTGGATTTTTAAGTTTAGAAAATCTATATATTAAAAATAATACTTGAAGACAAGCTAAGTTATAAATAAATTCTTAGATAAATAAACTATGTGACGGTTAAAATATCTCCAAATTCATATTTAATAGTTAGTCCCTAATTATTTTTAAAATCCCAATTTGTTTTGATAAAATATATATTTTTGCCCAAAGATTTTCCCCAAATGTTTTCCAAAAACTTTTCCCTAAATTTTTCAAAATTTTATCCCAAACTTTCCCCATTTTTTCCTTTTTCTTTTCCTCCTTTTTTTCCTTTTCTTTATTTTCTCTTTTCTTTTCTTTTTCTTTTTCTTCTTCTTTCTTCTTCCTCCCGGTCCTCTCTCTCTCCTTGGCTCGGCCGAGCCAGGCGGCGGCGGACGGCGAACGGTGGCGCGCGACCACGGAAAGCGGAAAAGGAAGAGCGGAGGCCTACCGGCGAGGCGGACGACGGCGGTGATGCGGCGAACTCGGCGCGCGGTGGCGGCGGATTGCGGCGGTGCGAGAGAGAGAAAAGAGAGAGGAGAAGAGCGGCGGAGTGGGGAGGAAAGGAGAGGGCTTGGCCCCCTTTTTATAGATGGCCGGAGAGGGGGAGAGAGATGACGCGACGGCGGCGACGCGACGGCGCGCGGCGACGATGACGTGCGCGGCTACGAGACGCGTGCGCGGTGCGGCGAGAGATGGCACGGGGCTCGGGGCGACGGCGACGCGCGCGACGCAGCCAGATGCAGCGCGAGGCGCAAGGACATGGGGCGATGTGAAGCGTGCGACGATGGCGATGCGTGCGGCGCACGGGGTGCGAGGCACGGCACGAGCGACGGCGACACGCACGCGCATGCGCTGGACGCGAGGCGGCCGGCGCATGCACCGCGCGCGCGGCGCGAGGCGGCGATGCGACGGACTCTGACCGAACACCTTGGGACCAATGAACAATGTTATTTCTGATTTTTCCAATTTTTCCCTGATTTTAATTTTCTCTTTGTTGCTTTCCCCTTTGTAATTTATTGGCTATTAACTCTTGGACTTATTTGTAGTTTTATTTAATACTTTTATGATTTGCTCTCTTTGATTTATATATATAAACTTATATATATTCCTATATGTATTTTACGTGTATAAATATATTCATATGTATATTTCCCCTTTTTATTTTAATTAGAATTTCTCGGTATTTTATCTTAATAATTTAATATTGTTCTGAAAAGAATATTTTATTAGTTCCTAGCTCTCCCAAATTTGTTTTTCTTAGAATCTATTTTAATTATTTCCTTTTTGAAATTTCTCTCTTTGTTTTTCCCTTTAGGGTTTTAATCTTGCTCTAAATTTTTATCCTTTTCAAAGTAATTATTTATTTATTTCAACTTGGCATCAAAGACTTGCGAATAAAAGGCAAATAAACACGTTAAGATGCAATCAAACATAAAATTTTTGCATGTTCCGATTTTTATGTTTCGATTTTTAGAACTTCGGATTTTCAGGTTGTTACAAACCTACCCCCCTAACAATAAATCTCGTCCCGAGATTTAGGTCGGGTCACGATTGGGAGTCGGTCGGTATAAACATATGGGACAGATCCATTAGGACTTCTCCTAAGCAGGATGGTGAATAGGTTGACTTCTTGGGTGATGAGGGAATCTATCACTGAGTTTCTAAGGGTGGTCCACTTCGATTCTTTGTTGCTAATAACATGATATTGTCAGCTCCTTAATCCTTGGGACATCCTTCAAGCGTACAAGATCTAGCATGTCTCTAATTTCCTTAAGTTGTATAATAGACTTGTTTTTCCGAAACTTTAGAGACCTTTGGCTCGTAGATGGGTGGTGATCCTGACATGATTGGGGTCTAGAGATTCCAGTAGGTGGCAAGAGGCTATCTAGAGAAGGTTTGGTTTTGCCTAGCCTCAATATAGTGTCCATTCTGAGGGTCCAGGGTTATGTCACTCTACCCCCCTAACAATAAGTTCAAGCTTGGCTTTTAGGGTAAGGGCTATATCAGCATTTTCAGGCTTGGTTGGCATCCTCACCATTCCTAGATAGAGTCCAACGCACAAGTTCCTATCATGTCCTCAAGATCTTGGCTTACCCTTTTGGTCTATCCGTCGATCTCACGAGCTTACTCTCAACCCTTGGGTCGGAATGGTTCACCGGGATGGGTTTTCCGTATCACATCCAAGTGGTTGGATCTCCCGAGTCGTTGTTTGAGCTTTATTTGCTTCCGGGCAGGGTAATGGGAGACTTTTCCTAGGTCGTCCTTCCAGAGATATCGAGGTGGTTTCCTGAAACTGGAAGGGTTGTCTTAAACCTAGGTTAACCATCCTTGATCCATACTTTGTTGTCTTGATCGATGGTCATGTTTGTCGGTGAAACTTATGGGGTAGATACGATAACTTCTCTCCGTCCACAGTCTAATACCCCTTGGTTCTTAGTTAACTAGTCCATTCTTGATATGATGTCTAGAGTCTGAGTTGGCAATACCATAAGGTTTGATAGGAATACTACATCTCTGATCCGAATGGGCACACTAATGCATACGTGGAGTATAGTTATATCTTCCCCAGGTGAATCTACTATCATTGATCTCTTAAGGCCTACCTGACATAGGTTATGTTCTGTGCTTATTCTTGAGGTTATGAAAGAATGCTAAGCCCCAAAATCAAACAAAACTTTAATTAGTGCAGAATGGATGAGATCATACCCATTAGCACGACCTGGTCCTCCTGAGCTTCTTCTGCACGCGTGTGGTTCACTTGGCCACGGCGGAATCCGGTGGTAGCCTCCTTCGACTGGGGAGTTCTGAAAAGGGCACGTCCAGGTGCCGGGGCGGGGGTTCCTCATACTGCAAGGGCGTTGGCTCCAGTACGAACGGGGGTGTTGCGCGGCTTAGGGCAATGATTGGCAAAGTGTCCAAACTCCCCACAGTTGAAGCAGTTCACATTCTTAAGTCCTGGGGCTGCCAAAGTGGGTGTCGGGGTACGGAAAGGGGTGGCAGGTGGTCTGCTAGCGTTGCTGGGTGCAGAGGGGCGATTGGTCGCCGCGATGGCTGGCTTCCAACTGGACGATGTTGCTTCCTTGGGTCGCTGAGATATGCCTTGTGTTGGACGGACCAGAGCAAGCCTTCTCTTTCGGTTGTTTTCAATCGTCCTTTGGTCATGCTCAAGCCTCATGACCTTGTTGATGAGGCTTTGGAAGCTGTCGTGGTCTTGACCGATCATCGGTCCTCTCAGCTCGTCGTTTAGTCCTTCGATAAACTTATCCATTTTCTCCACTTTGTCTGCCAGGTCGCTTGTGGCGTAACGGGCAAGCTACGTGAACTTGTTAAGATATTCTTGCAGCGAGGTGTTGCCTTGGCGCAACCTCCTAAAATCATTCTTCTTCATTCTCATAACCGCAGCGGGTACAAAATTTTCACAGAAGGCAGCCGTGAGTTCCTCCTAGGTCGTTTCTCTGGCATCTTCAGCCCGAGTCTCTTTGTAGGTGTCCCACCAGTCACTTGCGGGACCTTCCAACTGATTGGTGGCGAAGATGACTCTGTCAGCTTCCCGTACTTGGACGAGAGTCGACTTCTTCTCTATTACCCTCAACCAATCTTCAGCATCCATTGGTTCCTCTGCCATGGAGAATGTTGGCGGTTTGGCTCGCATAAACTTGATCCTCTACGTTGTCCTTGGTTGTTGGCAATGGCTTGAAGCAGTTGGGTCTGTAAAGTCATGACTTCCGCTAGGGTGGAGGGGTTAGGCTCCGGCGGGTTCTCAGTAGCTACTGAGGCTCTGCGATGGTGCGCCATCTGAGGAATATAGATGAGGTAAGAGATTGGATCGACTAAGGTCATGGTTCTAATCGATTTTTAAGTGATCTTCAAGTTGTTTTTAAGTGATCTTTTGCACACAACAAGCATGGTGGAATAAATTCGTTTAAGATATAACATAGAACTTTATATTAGTTCACAGATGTTACATCATAAGGGTACATCGGACTGCCATGCACAGTCCCACACAACATGATATAACTAATATCGGTCTAGGGTCTTCATCATTAAAAGGGAAGGGGCACGATCATTGCTGTCTTAATTCCATCCAAATCAAGACCAGATCGGGCGCGACTTCTTGTCTAGTTGTTTGGGTTGCCGCCTGTAACACCCTAAGGTGTTTTCCCCTTTTAAAAATCCAAAAGAAAATCGTAAAAGAAAATCGTTGGAATTAACTGGAGAGAACTAATAATTTTAAAATCCAAATGTTAAATGGAAATGGCATGGCATGATTTTTTCTAAATTCTACATGTCAAAATACACTAACAGGATTTTTAGTGGAATTTTCAGAGCCCAAGAAATAATTTTCAACCAATTAAAATCAAAATCGGAATTAATAAATCCCGGGTTTTTTCTTTTTCTCTCTCCTTCCGTACGTTCCCCGCCCTTTTCGGCCGTGGGCCGCCGGCCCGAGCCGAGGGCCCATCCCCTCCCATGTGCGCCCAGCCGATCGGCCCAGCCGACCGGGCCGTTTCCCTCCGACGCGCGTCCTTCTCTCTCTCGTGGGCCGGCCAAAGGCCATGGTCCACCAAACCCTCGCGCCTGCGAATAAGTCCAGTTTGTCTCCCCTCTACCCCGAGACGCCGACAGGTGGGGCCCGCCTGTCAGCCCTGTCCCCTACCTCCGGCTGCCCCGCTGCCTTTGACGCCGCCTCTACCCCGCGCGGATCTCGGCCGCCCATCCCTCCCGCATGCCCTAAAGGCGCCGCCTTAACTTCCCCGTCTCTCCCGCCGCCTTCAATCGCCCCAGACGCCGCTCCCGCACCCCTTAATGACCGGAATTAACCGCCGGTCATTATTTCCCCAAAATTGCGCCAGCGAGCAATTGCGCCCTTATCCGGTCGCCACCGACCTCCCCATCCCCTATTTAAGCACCCCCTCGTCCTCCCCGAGCTCCCCACTCCTCCACTCAAGCCCCCCTCTCTCTCCGTCGTTCCCGCACCGTGCGCTCCTGCTTCGGACTTCGTCGCCGAGGTTCGGCCGTGTTTTCCCGCTGCTCCGAGGCATCCCGAGCTCCGCCGACTCCTTCCTCCTCATCGCCGGTGCCAGCGCCGCTTCGGCCACCCCTCCCCGAGTGGTTTCGCCGACTCCTCCCTCCTCGTCGCTGGTGCCCGCGCCACTTCGGCCACCCCTTCCCTAGTGGTTCCACCGTCTCCCTCACTGTCCGAGCCGTCGTCCCCTTCACCTCCGGCGACCCACGGTGAGCGCCCCTCCCCTTTCCCCTCTCGGCCGAACATGCGCCACCGCTCCCGAGTGCGCACGGCTCCTCCTCGTGTGAGCCGCGCCTTCCGCCGCCCGCCGCCGCCCGAGTGGTGCCGTCGGTCTCCGCCGCCATGTGCCATCGCCGGCTGATCGCGCCGCCCGAACCACTTCCGGCCGTCCGATTCGCCTCGGCGGATCGGGGCCGTCTGTCCCCGCGCCCGCGTGGCACACCGCGTGGCCGCGCGTCGGCGCCACGTGTGCGCCACGTGGTGCACCGTTCTCCTCTAGGCCCGTGGACCCGGTCCACCGTGGACCGGTGCTCCCACGGCCGATGACGCCATCGCTGACGTCAGCCCTAGCGCTGACGCAATTTCGGGATTTATTGCGCAATAAATTATTAAGGATTTTCCTGTTTTAGTAAAAACACGTATAATCTTCTAAAAATCATATCTTTTCAATCCGACCTCCGTTTTAGCCCATTCAAATTTCATTAAATTCATAAAAATTCCAAGAATCCATTAAAAATGGTTTTGTTCCCTATTTTGGTAGCTTTTTAACCTCCATCCCGGTTTACTTTGAAGTCATCGCGGAAGTCCCCCAAGAGGAAGAGCAAGGCAAGTCATGCCACATTATTGATCATATTGCTCCCATTTTGCTAAAACACCTATTTTATTCTATGAAATTGCATGTATTTTATTGTCATTTCATGGGAAATAATACACCTTATGCTTAGTTTATGCCTTAGGTTTGACACCCCGAACCCTTTGATAAATCTTGGGAAAATAATGTGATTAGATTTCAGGACTAGGTTATGCTTAGCCTGGCTTAGTTTCACTAGCTCACTAAATGGGTCATTTTCTCACTTAATGTATCTCTCCTGGACTTCGGTTCGGAGGTTTATTAATTAGTTCTAGGTGAACCAGACTAATAACTAAAATATGACAAATGGTGGGCTGTGGGTGCTATGGTTTTGGTTAGCGGCGCCCATAGCAATTAAGGACCGGTTCACGGGACCCCTCGGGAGAATGACCATGGAAACCACAAGCCGAAATGGGTAAGGTAGGTCCCGTAGTGTAGCCTCTCCTAGCTCACAAACCCATCGGCAAGGGTGAGCGGGATGGAGTTTCGCGGCCCGTATAAGGGTTGCCGGGGTGCGATTCACCGAGGCACTCGGGGCTGCCCACTCCTGTGGTCCGGAGTGGGGCGAAACCTGGTGGGGTTCACTTGGTTAGAGGGGGGTTATACGAAAGGTCCTATCACAGTTCCCTTTTCGGGGTACTGCGATGGTATTCCGGCGCACGAGAAACCGTGTTGTGGGGCTGTGTCTTGTGGGTACAGTTGTACACCTCTGATCAGAGTAAATCTATTCGAATAGCCGTGCCCGCGGTAATGGGGCAATCGACCGAGCTCTCCGTGATTAGTCTCACACTTTTACACCCTAAGTTTTGGAACATGACTAGTATAGGTGGATGGTTTGGGCCTGTCGCAACGTGGGGATAACGTTGGACAGTGTTGGAGTCAAAATGCTTTACTTACTCAATTTGCTGTTGTTTTGACTGTGTTCAAAATTCGTATTGTTTGGAAAAACTCCTGCCGTTTGCGCAAAAGCAAACCTTAGCAAGACCTTTGTCTCCCCTGCATTCATTCTTCTCCTCTTCCAGCGTGACTTGTTGAGTACGTGGAAGTACTCATCCTTGCTTCTTCCCCAGAACCTGAGCCAGAGGTTGAAGACGAAGATGAAGTGGAGTAGGCTTTGTCCTACACTCTGGAAGCTGCCTGTGGAGTGGTCGAAGCCACGTGGCTAGCGTCAAGCTTAGGCTTAGGCCCTTTTTCTTTTTCCGCTGCTCTTTTGTAATCTTTTTGTATTGTTTCTAAGACGTGAAACTGTAATATCAACAATTGTCGTATGTGTACCCTGGCTGGTCCTGGACAGGGATTTTAATACACATATAGCTTCGGAAATTCGGGTCTGAATTTCTGGGCGTGACACCGCCCGATCTGGGGTTGCCACCTATGGCTGTTGCATTGGCACCGGTAAGAAGAGGGGTGTTGTGTGGCTTGGGGCATTGATTGGCATCGTGCCCAATTTTTCCGCAGTTGAAGCAGTGCATATTCTTCCTTAGACGTCGGGGAATCTCCTCAGCATCTTCAGGGGTACACACTGTGCTTGTGATGATCATCCTGCCAGTACCACCTGTATTCCATTTTGGTGACATCCTCTTCTTGGGGTTAGATGGTGGCGAACTAAAATCTTGGCCGGTTGTTGGATTGGATTCTTTATCCTTTCTTCCGTACTGTACCTCTCTCTCGATCGGGGTCCTGGTGTGCTTGTCCCATGTACCGTTCCTTACTCCATGTCCTTGTTCCATGAAACCGTAGCGGGGTTCAAGTGTTTCCTCCCATCCTAATGGCGGGTTTGGTGTTACCGCTCTCTGTGGGCTTGACAGTATACTTGCTGGAGTCATCAAGGCTTGCGAAGGAATGTACCGACGCTGCTTTGGACACAAACCCAGAACTTGCACTAGTTGCTGTTGAAAGTGTCGTTGCATTTGTTGCATCATCATGATCATTAACTGTGTCTGGTTAGCCACTACCTGGGCTAGGGTCGGGTCCATAGGAAAAGGAGGTGGAGTGTCCACAGGATCGCTCTGGGTTGATCCATGAGACTGCTGGGATCTTGATTTACTGTCCTTGGCTCTATCCATCTACTGTCAGAAAGAAAGAGAGAAGTAAAGGTTAAGCTATGGATGGGGCGTTATTCTGTGTACTCTCATCGTTTTAGTGGGTTAAACAAACAATCTCCCAAGCTTCAACGTGCTTCGACATTTTGTTTTAAGATAGCTTAGGGTTAGAGAGAGGTAATGGCAAGATCAAATGTTTGTAGAGAAACAAGGGTCAAGATTGTATGGGAAAAACATATTTGTTTTGGGAAAATAGTTTGTATTTTCAAAATAATCCTATGTAGGGATATTTCCCTTTAACCAGCTATAAAGGGGGTGGGGCGCCAGTTGGTCTTATCCTACAGTCGCACTACTCTGATACCAGCTCTGTGGACCCCCTTTTTGGAACGGGAATCTTTCATGTTCATAGTACCATTTCCCTGGATCGAGTAGTTTGGTACCCACGAGATACAGTACTGAATTATCAGATGCAAATGCACGAAGAGTCTTACACCAAAAGTATTACAATATAGGCCCGAAGGCAATATCCAACATATAGGACCTCATGGTCCAGATACAACCAAAAGCAGAAATTAGGTAAGGCAGCGAAATGGAAGGCAGCGGCTTTTCGATTGCCACAGGCAACGACCGGAGACTAAGACCTAGCATGCGCCATCGTCTTCTTCGCCCTCCTGGTAGTAGGCATATGGATCCTCCAAGTCTTCATTCCCACCGTCTGAAGGTTTGTGCGTATAGCAAGGGTGAGTACCCAACGTACTCGGCAAGCCAACACGGAATGATGCACATGATAGGGTCATTCAAAGAATGGTTGTGGTTCTTTTGCATAAAGCTAATTTTCGTAAATCATTTCACAAACCTAATGTCTAGCCAGGTCAAGTTTTATTACCACAGTTCATTAAGTCGGCGACGATTCTGTCCACCATCCATTGTGATCCCAAGGATAGCTTCCCGCCACCGGATCGTCATGGTTTTCTGGAGAGCCTACCCTTCTCGTATCTCGAGAAGTTGGTCCACCAGTACATAAAAATCATCATGCAAACCCATCCCATCATTTTAGAATTTATGAGTCTAGCCACAAGAGAAACTTGTCACGCTGCTCATTATCCGCGAGCACACCTATTCGATTGATTGGTTTACTCACACTGCAGTGGATGTACACTTTACCCGTACTCCGCAATTGCCCATTGAACGAGCCTACATCCCTTTATATGGGACGGTCACGGCAAAGCCTTTCGATAACCTCACTTTGGCAGTACCCGCTCCATGAACTTAAACCCTCATGCACTCTAGCCGTCGTTTCCTAGCAATGAGAGGAGTTCTGGCGTTCCCGGGGTAAGAGAAAGACTTGCTCCATCTTTGATCTTTCGACCTTCATGTTCCTTTCTTCATGTCCTCATTTCTTCATGTTGATCACATGCCCGATCTCTGCCCAGGTACCGACCAGTGGTACATCCCTCACCGGTAGGCCCTTAACTTCCGTCCAGGCACCCCTAGTGGTGAGCCCCACCGGTAGGCCCTTACCTCAACGCCTACACCTGAACCACTATGCATGGATACTGCCTCCGCTCGGTTATTTACTCCGCTAGGTCTATACCCATTCGAGAAGTACAGTTGTACTGGCTCGTTTCATGTTAAAAGTCTCATGGCTCGGTCCTTAATTGACCAGGGACGGTACTTGCCTTTGCCGGAATCCACCCAAATCCATCCATCCGCCCCAGTCTAAAAACATTGGTTTTGTACTTTCATTTTTCCATCAAACTATTTTCATCATGTTCAAGGCATTGTGGCGCTCATGTCTCCACATGCCGTATCTCAACTACCTTCCCTAAGGTAGTTTCCCAAGCATATAGCTCTTTTGTAAAAATATGAGTATGCAAGATTCTAGTATAAGCATGGCTAAGCATTTTACCGAAGAAAGTCTCCGGTTATGTCACATCGAGGTTTACAAAGATTATAACTAAAGGTAATCAATATCAAGGCATGGCATATCCAGCATAGGTGTTTTGTGTATAGCATGCATGTTTGAAGTTTAAATCAACATCATTTCACAAAATAGGATCAATATGTTCAAAGGAGTGATGACTTGCCTTGCTCGTGACCTTGTTGGCTTGAGTCTTCGACGTTCTCAGCGGTTCCCTCGGACTCTATCGTATGTGCGAGAAATCCAATTGAATTCGATTAGCATTCAAATAAAATCCAATGAAAGCCAAATAAATTGCAAAAAGCAGCTTCTAACACTAGGTTATGATTTTACGAAAGTTTAGGTTCGAGTTTTGGCAAAATCCGAGTTAGAATGAGCGAGTTACAAAGATTTGAAGTTTCGTATTAATCTGATTTAGTTAATCATGATGTGGTATTATCTCAGGTTAGACCCTTTTAAATTTGAGAAAATTATGGTTGATGATTCAAATTAAAATAACAAAAAGGAATGGTTAACTTCAAATTTTTATCCAAATTTTATTGGGCCGACAAGCCCTAGGGTTTATAATAATTGAATCCAAAAGGAATTAATTAACCTTGAAGCTAGACACTATAATAAATAATTTGGATTTTTAAGTTTAGAAAATCTATATATTAAAAAAATACTTGAAGACAAGCTAAGTTATAAATAAATTCTTAGATAAATAAACTATGCGACAGTTAAATATCTCCAAATTCATATTTAATAGTTAGTCCCTAATTATTTTTGAAACCCCAATTTGTTCCGATAAAATATATATTTTTGCCCAAAGATTTTTCCCCAAATGTTTTCCAAAAACTTTTCCCTAAATTTTTCTAAATTTTTTCCCAAACTTTCCCATTTTTTCCTTTTTCTTTTCCTCCTTTTTTTCCTTTTCTTTCTTTTCTCTTTTCTTTCTTTTTCTTTTTCTTCTTCTTTCTTCTTCCTCCCTGGTCACTCTCTCTCCTAGCGTCTACCCCCGTCTACCCCTCGGCTCGGCCGAGCTGGGCGACGGCGGACGGCGGCGCGCGACCACGGAAAGGGGAAAAGGAAGAGCCGAGGCCTACCGGCGAGGTGGACGACGGAGGTGATGCGGCGAACTCGGCGTGGCGGCGGTGGCGGATTGCGGCGGCGAGAACAACGGGAACATGGCGAGAGAGAGAGAGAAAAGAGAGGGGAGAAGAGCGGCGGAGTGGGGAGGAAAGGAGAGGGCTTGGCCTCCTTTTTATAGATGGCCGGAGAGGGAGAGAGAGATGACGCGACGGCGGCGACAGGACGGCGCGCGGCGACGACGATGCGCGTGGCGCGGCCAGACGCGGCGCGAGGCGATGTGACGCGCAGCGATAGCGACGCGCGGAGCGCGAGGCACGGCAGACGGCGACAGCCGACACGCCGCGCGCGGACGCGAGGCGGCGGCGGCGCACGCACAGCGCGCGCATGGGACGCGAGGCGGCGACGCGACGGACTCTGACCAAACACCTTGGGACCAATGAACAGTGTTATTTCTGATTTTTCCAATTTTTCCCTGGTTTTATTTTTCTCTTTGTTGCTTTCCCCTTTGTAATTTATTGGCTATTAACTCTTGGACTTATTTGTAGTTTTATTTAATACTTTTATGATTTGGCTCTCTTTGATATATATATATATATAAACTTATATATATATTCCTATATGTATTTTGCGTGTATAAATATATTCATATGTATATTTCACCTTTTATTTTAATTAGAATTTCTCGGTATTTTATCTTAATAATTTAATATTGTTCCCAAAAGAAGATTTTATTAATTCCTAGCTCTCCCAAATTTGTTTTTATTAGAATTTATTTTAGTTATTTCCTTTTTGAAATTTCTCTCTTTGCTTTTCCATCTAGGGTTTTAATCTTGCTCTAAATTTTTATCCTTTTCAAAGTAATTATTTATTTATTTCAACTTGGCATCAAAGACTTGCGAATAAAAGGCAAATAAACACGATAAGATGCAATCAAACAGAAAATTTTTGCAAGTTCCGATTTTTATGTTTTGATTTTTAAAACTTTGGATTTTCAGGGTGTTACAATACTCCCCTGACAACTGGCTGATGAACAATAGTGAATCCCCCATTATTTCTATGGCGTCGGCTTCAACTTCTTTGAGAAAATGCAACCCCTTAAGCACTGCTTCGTATTCGGCTTGATTGTTTGTAGCATGGGGGTTGATAGTAAAAGCAAATTCAAAGCTTGCCCCCCTAGGCGAAATAATGACCAAGCCGATACCGCAGCCGTTAGTGCACACCGAGCTATCAAATGTCAGTGTCCAAGGCATAATTTCGATTGAGCCGATTGAGCTATCTCTGTGCTCCATGATAAAATTGCTATGGCTTGCCCTTTAACTGCCCTTGGCGCTTGATACCTCAGATCAAATTCGGTCAGGGCAAAAATCCACTTTCCGATCCGCCCTTTTAATACTGGAGCCGATAGCATGTACTTAACTACGTCGGATTTACAGATTATCGTGCACTCGTTGGATAGTAGATAATGCCTTAACTTGGTACATGAAAATTATAGACATAGGCATAGCTTCTCCACTAGCTAATACCTTGTTTCTGCATCTAGTAGCCGTCGGCTGAGATAAAAGATAGCCTTTTCCTTGCCCTCAACCTCTTGGATTAAAATCGAGCCGATTGACTTGTCATCGGCTGATAGGTTCAGCTTGGATGGTATCCCTTTTTGTGGAAGCATTAAAACTAGAGGGGAGCTTAGATAATCCTTGATATTGTCCAAAGCCTTTTGTGAATACTTGATCGGCCTTCAGCCGAAGCAGTGGTGTGAACGGTTCCATCTTTTCTGAGAGATTGGCTATGAATCGCGTGATGAAGTTGATTTTGCTGATCAAGGACTGGAGTTGTTTCTTGTCCTTCGGAGGATGGATTGTCATGATAGCATTTATGCTCCTTGGTGTAACCTCAATTCCTCTTTCATGAACAAGAAATCCCAAGAACTGCCCGGCCGATATGCCGAACGCGCACTTCAGCGGATTCATCTTCATGCCATATTTTTTTGTCCGCTCCAAAACCTGCCTCAAATCGGCTATATGGCCCTCTATCTCCCTGGACTTAACAACGATGTCGTCGATGTAGATCTCCACCAGAGAGCCTATCATATCATGAAAAATGTAGTTCATGGCCCGTTGATATGTTGCCCCAGCATTTTTTAGCCCGAACGTCATCACGACCCACTCATACAAGCCGATTGCCCCAGGACATCGAAAGGCAGTTTTGTGAATGTCCTCTTCGGCCATGAAGATTTGATTGTAGCCTGCATTGCCATCCATAAAGCGAATAATTTTGTGGCCTGACGCAGCGTCTACGAGCAAATCGGCTATCGGCATTGGGTATTCATCTTTGGGGGTAGCCTTATTCAGGTCTCTGAAGTCGATGCATACCTGAGTTTCTGTTCTTTTTCAACACTGGGACAATGTTTGAGACCCACTCGGCATATCGGCAAGGCCGAATGAATCCATCATCGTATAGCCGAGTTATTTTGGCTTTAATCGCGTCGTACATATCGGCTTTGAACCTCCTGGGAGGTTGTTTGAACGGTCGATAGCCCGCCTTGATTGGCAGTTGATGAATGACAATAGATCGGCTAAGACCGGGCATCTCGATGTACTCCCAAGCAAAACAATCTTTGAATTCCTTTAACAAATTAATGAGCTGGGATCTACAATGAGAAGATAGATTTTTGCTAATATACGTCGGCCTCGGCTTGTCACCAGAGCCGATGTCAATTTCTTCTAACTCATCGGCCGACGTAAAACCTTGCCAGAGATTGCCATCGACTTCGTCTGCGGTGTCCATGCCAAAGACGCTTGGGCCCTCCACCATGTCTTGTTCAAAGCAGCAGCTTTGGCTCGTCATCTCCAATTGGCTGTATTGTGGAATCGGACACATTTAGAAAGTCGGCTTGCCAAATTTTCCTAGACAAACAATCAATGCCTTTGATTTCCCAAAGCGGCAAATCGGCACTGACGATGCTAAAAGACTTATCGGCTGGTACAATCTCGATCTTGTCGCGGTCCCATTGGATCAGGCTCTGATGCATTGTAGAAGGAACGCAACAATTGGCGTGTATCCAGTCCCTTCCGAGCAGCAGGCTATAAGACCCCTTCCCGTCGATGACAAAGAATGTTATGGGCACGGTCTTATTGCCGATGGTCAGTTCGACATTTAGGACGCCCTTGGTTTCTGACGGGTTGCCGCCGAAGTCCTTGAGCACCATATTGGTCTTGATCAGGTCTTCGGCCCCTTTGCCTAGTTTTCTGAATGTTGCGTAGGGCATTAGGTTGACTGCGGCACCCCCATCAACTAGCATCTTGGACATCGACTTGCCATTGATAAATCCTTTAATGTACAACGGATTCAGGTGCCGATTTTTTGTCCCCTCGGGTTTGTCGAAAATAGATTGGTCCGAGGAGAATGCTAGTTTCACCAAGTCGTCTTCGATAGTGTATGCGTCGGCTTCAGGAGCACCAAATTCGGCTGGCAATATGAACACCATGTTGACCGATGCAGAAACTTTGCCTTTCCCTTTGGCTGCCCTCCTGGCTTGATCGGCTGAACTCTCCTTGGCTTGCTCCTCATCGGCTATGGCGGTTTTCTCCTTGGGGATCCATCGCCTTTTGATTTTGCCCAGCCGGCGGCGTTGTTCTTGGATCATTTGTCGAACTTCTTCTTCCCTTCCTTCACGCTTTAACCTTTGAATTCTTCGTTTCTGTGTTTTGGTGTAGAGGTTAGAGGGGCACCATTGGGGGTTGGCCGATTCTTCATCATCGGCCTCTTCTTCGTCGTAGTGGTTGTCATTCTCGTTTTCATCGAAGAAGTCCTAATGGGTCGGCCCTAGCCGATCGTGAACGGACTGCTGGTGCCGGTTGAGCTGAACGGGCCTTGGGATGAACCGAGTTGGCCTGGTGATCGGCCGGCTTCTATGTTTGTCCTCGGGGCACTCGACGCAAGCCGGGCAATCTTCTAGCATTGGCAGCCTCATCCCGGTCTCCCAGTAGTACCTGAAAAATTCGCAATGCCAATGGGGATCGGCACCGCTGCGATTCTTGTTGTACCGGCGGCCTCGTGTTTCTGGCTCTTGTCGATAAAACCTTTCAAAACGGGCCTCCTCCCGCCACGATTACTGTTGGGGGCAGCGTCGGCTGCTCATGTTAATCGGCCCTCGATCAGCCGATCGGGCAACGGGGCGCACCATGTTGATCGGGGCGGCTTGGCTTCCAGTCGGCTCACCTTCTATATTGACCCCTTTCAATGTTTTGGCTAAGCTGTACATCATTCTGCGTTGCCGATCAGCTTGCCAAGGGCCGGTTTGAACCATGTTGATTGGGAAGGGGTGGCCATCTACCTTCATCGGCCGATTGGAATCGGCGAACTTGAGTTTCCCGACTTCTATTGCTGACTGGATTTGCTGCCTGAAGAGTTTGCAATCGTTAGCGGCGTGGGATGTGGAGTTGTGCCACTTGCAATATTTTTTCTTCTTGAGTTCTTCGGCCAATGGGATCACGTGGTTCTCAGGAAGCTGGATCTGTTTTTCCTTGAGCAATAAATCAAAAATCCTGTCGGCCTTGGTGATGTCAAAGTCATATCTCTCTTCTTTGGCTGTCTTCAGCAGCCACTAGTAGACGATGGCTTTTTTGTTCTTGGCCCATTCGGCTGCCACCTCTGCGTCATCGTCGTTGGAATCAGAGTCTGACTCAACAACGACTTGAGTTATGTTCTTGATGGCCTTCCTGGTGTCTTGAAATCTTTGTTCATGGGCCGTCACCTTCTGTGCCAGATGTGCCAGGCTGTCAAAGTCCTGAACAGAGAAACATTCACGGATCGGCGCGATAAGGCCATGGAAGGCCAAATCGGCTAGCTGGGCATCCGATAGCACCAGGCTGTAGCATCGATTCCTCATCGCTCTGAAGCGTTGGATGTATTCTTGAACCGACTCGTTGTGCTTCTGCCTGATACTGGTGAGGTCCGACAACTTCATTTCATGGTTGCCGAAGTAGAAGTAGCTATGAAATTGTTTTTCGAGATCGGCCCAGCTCTGAATTGAGTTGTAAAGCAATGAAGAGAACCAGGTGAAAGCCGATCCCAAAAGCGACAAAGGGAACAACCGGACTCTCAAGGCGTCTGTAGTCGATGCTTCGCCGCACTGCGCCAGGAATCGGCTGACATGCTCGTAGGTCGAAACGTTGTCTTGCCCTGAGAACTTTGAAAAATCTGGGATCTTGTATCGGTTGGGCAATGGAATCCACTCAAAATGCTCCAGATAAGGATTCCAATACATGTTCCCTGAGTCCTTTGGTTTGAGGCCGAATTGGTCGCACATGACGTCTGCAATCAAATCGGCCCAAGTCCGGTTGTCCTGCTACCGGCTCATATGGTGCGGGTGCTTGCCAATACAGTGGTGGTGGCGTCTGAGGCCTATAGTGATGATCTTGGCGGCCTCCTTGATACTGGAAGCAGAGTGGATGATCAGCGGGAGGCAGCCGATTCGCCGGTGGTGGCGTTGGTGGATCCGGGAAGAGCTGTCGGCCACCGGCGTTGTACTGTCTGTCCAGGCCAATCTGTGCAACCGGCTCTAACTGCCGATTATTGTTGAACATGTTGGCGATTTGATCCTGGGCAGCGGTTGCTGTCGGTTCAGCATAGTGATCACTGGTCTAGCAGCCGATCCAGATGGATTCGGCTGATTGAGGACCCCTCCTGGCGGCCCTGGTTGTGCTGGCGATGGAATCAGCCGATTTTGGGTGGCCAACGTCCTGTAACCAGGAAACTGGCCGTCTGTGAAGTAAGTCGGCCCCCGCTGCAGTTGGTCGGCTATTTTGGTGTCGACCACAGTAGCGATCATATTGTTAAGGGTGTTGACAAGGATTCTACTCTGGTTGACCAGCGCATGATGGACGGCCGAATCAATTCGGTCTTGCAAAGTATGCAGGGCCGAATCATCTTGTTCCTGAATCGGCTCCTCCACCTTTTGTTTGCCCTTTGATCCATTGGAGGAGGATGCCTTGAGTTCGTCCATGCTGAACTTGTACTTTTGGTGCACGGCCCCGAATCTCGTCTGGGTGAATGATTGTAGGTAGTTGGCCTCGAGCTCTTCTACCATCTTCTTGTAATCGGCTTGCTGTTTAGCCGATAGTTGCTCCATCTTTACAGGCACGATGTTGTCCTGAGAAACACTGGGGCCCTTGGAATCGACCATCTTGTCAGCTGCGTCGATGCGTCCTAGCCGAGTTGACAGAGAAAGTCCCACCAGGCGTGCCAAGAAGCGTGTTGACGAGAAATTTCTCTCACGCGCTGGCCTGGGAGATCTGCTTAACTCCAGTGCAGGTCCATCTCGGCTACCTAGGCTGTTCAAGGTGTGCCAGTTGGTTTGATCTATTAACCAACAAGAAAAATAGGGATATATGCATTAAGTATTAAGTTAGATCCTACTAGATCGGCTGCAGGAGTCAATCTACATATATATGCTATTCCAAAGTGTATTTAAACTAAGTGACTATAATAGATCAGCTGTTGCCGAGACAGTGTTAGCCACTTAACCCAAATATACCACATCATAATAGATATATGTGTTTACACCTAAAATTGGCACTTAGAAATCAGAATAGGAAAGATTGCCAATATTTGGAAATTTTGCCTGTTTCTTCGGAGCGCCGGTCGACCGCCGGGTATAGGCCGGTCGCCGACGGTGGGGCCGGTCGACCGGAGGCATATGGTCGGTCGACCGGCAGAGTCTGGAACCTAGACGACTTCGTCGGTCTTCGGGTTTCCTTTCTTCATACGGTGTATCTCGGGTTTCCAAACATGTTTATCCCGAATAGGACGTGGAGAAGGGCCTATATAGGGCAAGACCAACCCCTATATAAGGGCCAAGGCCGGTTCAATTGTATGATATCGAAACACACAACATACAATCAATCTATTTGAATCGTTTTCTTTATTTTCAGCCTTCTTGTCTACTTTGCCCTAGTTTAGTCCATCTTTGTCGATTTGCGCTGTAAATCGTCCGTCGTCGCTGCGAGAGTGCGACAATTCTTTGTAAGTTTGTCTTGAAAACTTTCCGTTCGCTCACGAGACGAGTAGTTATCGATCTATCCATCTAAATCGGTTCCGCTAGCCGATTTGATCTACAAAACCCACTTTGTTCTAGTTCTTGCTAGATTGAAGTGGTTGGCGACTCTGTACCAAGAACCACCGCAAATTTTTAGGTGAACCGGTCATGTTCGTGCCTTTGTCAAAAAAGGTGCCAACACGATTTTTGGCGACTCCGCTGGGGAAGACACGACGCCAACTTGGATTCGACGCCGCCATGTCCAAGCAAGCGGCGCAAGACGTGGAGCCATCCAACGTTGTTCACATCTCGTTGGACGACTTGGATGGGGAGGCTCGCCAAATAATGGAGGAGCGCATACGAGCGATCACTCAGGAGGTGCTAGATCAATCTTGCACCAAAACGCGACAAGGCATCGTCATCAAGCCCGGGAGCCCGCTCAAAGTAACTCGCGGCGAGGTAAGCGCTGATCACATCTCTATGCCTATTCAAAAACTTGTTGCTAGTACGGTGGATGAGTCCGTTACCGCCGCCGTGAACAATAAGGTTGAATCCGCTATGGAGGCTTGTTTATTAGGTTATTTAAAGCTCACATGAGTGGTAAATCCGGTCTTCCCGCGACCGATTCGCCGCCTACCTCGGTTTTAGGGGGGAGCCAACCCCCTGTGAACCACATATTTAGTAAAACCAATGGGGCGATTGCCCAAGGCCCCGGCGAAAGTAGTTCTGCCGCCTCTGTCGGTCTGACCATCCCTACGGCCGGTCTGACCGGCCTTCACTACGTCGGTCCGACTAGCTCTGCGGCCGGTCCGACCGGCCCATCATATCTCGGTTTGACCGGCCCGACGGCCGGTCTGACCGGAACACAATACGATGGTCTGACCGGCCCTATGGCCGGTCTGACCGGGTCGCCTTACGCCGGTCTGACCGCTCACCTTACATCGGTCAGACCGGCCGTCAGGTCGGCCCACACCCGTACTACACCGGTCGACCGGCGGCTATCTCCGGCCGGGACCGCGCTTATCTGGTCGGCCGACGGCCCGTGGCCGGACCGGCGCTGCCGTACAGAGGTAGATCCCATCACGGGCAACTCGGTTTTATACCATGTTCCCGCACACGACTCCCCTGTGGCTACTGTCCATGCACCAATTCCCCCGCATGTCCCCAATCAATACAATGATCCTAATAGGGGATATCCTCGCGACACGAGAGATGGCCAATACGACAATATTGCGCCGCAACAGCCACCTGTTAGGCCGCCGGTCGTGCCCGACCCGCCTAGGCCTGAAAATATGGAGGAACAAATCTGGAATATCATTAGAGAGTCATTCGGAATTGAGCCCAGGAATCGTGCGAAGGTTTACCAAAAGCCGTATCCTGACTAATTTGATAACATCCCATATCCTCGTGGTTATAGGGTCCCTGAATTCACCAAATTCAGTGGAGATGATAATAGGACCACATGGGAACATATCGGCCAATTCTTAGCGCAATGCGGGGAGGCTAGCACTTCAGATGCTTTTAAATTGCGCTTATTTTCGTTATCTTTATCCGGTACTGCTTTAACTTGGTTTACATCTTTACCGGCTAACTCTATTCATGCTTGGGCTCAGTTAGAACATAAATTTCATGATTACTTTTATACTAGTGAAACTGAGCATAGACTTTGTGACTTGACATCGGTAAGGCAAAAACATAATGAATCTGTTACAGATTACATTAAGAGGTTTAGAGATGCTAGAAACCGGTGTTTTAGCTTGAGTATAACCGAGAGAGACTTGGCCGACCTCACTTTCAATGGGTTGCTTGCTCCTATTAAAGAAAGGTTAGATGGCCAACAATTTCTCGATGTGAGTCAAGTAATGCAGAAGGCTCTGGCTCAGGAAAGCTGGGTCAGGGATGCTAAAAAGTTTGTTAGGCCCAGTGATAAGAAACCTCATGTTAGCGTGATCGACTGTCCTACTAGTGACTCTGAGTCTGATGAAGTCGATCATGATATGTATGTCGCTGAGTGGTCTTGGACAAACAAGAACAAACCCTTTGTTTGTTCTAGCTTGATCGGCAGAGTGAGATTGAGTACAGTTTTGATGTGGCCAAGTGTGATAGGATTTTTGACTATCTTTTGCAGGAAAAACATATCAAATTACCTAAAGGCCACATCATACCCTCATTAGAAGAGTTGAAGCACCGTTCTTATTGTAAATGGCATGATTCTTATTCACATTCTACTAATGAGTGTAATGTTTTCGTCGACAGGTTCAATCGGCCATAGATGAAGGACGATTGAAATTCACCGAGGGCCCGAAGATGAAGCTTGACAGACATCCTTTCCCGGTGAATTACCATTGATCTTGATGGTAAGAAGGTGTTGATTCGGTCGGAGCAAGCCGAATCGGCTAAGGGAAAGGAGGTTGTCATCGGGGAGCCTAGGCCCAAGATGCTTGTCCCAAAGAGCCCAGAGGTTGGGACATGGAAGGAGAATAAGGCCAAGGCGTCTACATCAAGGAAGCCCTACAAGCCCAAAGTGACCTTCGACATGCTCCTTGACAAGTACAAAAAGAAGAGTGCCGAGAAGGAGCGCGCCAAAGGAAAGAGACCAAGATCGCCCCCTAAGGAGCGATTTGGTCCTTCGTCAAAGGTTTTGGAGCCACCGTTTCCCCATCTCCCTCAAGTTATGCCATGGGGACCATGCCCGATGCCGCCTCCAGGTTATCCCTTCCCTTACTTCATGCCCTGGGAGGCACCCCCGCCTATGTACAACATGTCTCCAATACAGGCTCACCAAGGATGGAGAGGGGAGAGGAGACCGCCGCGAGGGCAGGCGTCTACTTCTAGTGGAAGCCGGTTCCCCACTAAGGACTGGCTTGATGGCGAGAAAAGGGCACACAAGCGCGCCAAGCCCAAGGAAAGGACTTCAGAGGCGATCTCTATCAAGATAGGATCGTATGATGTGCCGGTACCGTCTGGCAAGGAGGCTAAGTTGATATTTGGCCCCCGAACCGAAGGCGTGAGGGATGTTGCGCAGGAAGACAGTCAGAACGGACATCCTAGCCGGTCGACCGTAGTTCAATAACCGGTCGAGACCGAGCCTTCGGCCGGTCTAACCGCGCGTCGTAGCCGGTCGACCGCGCCATCTAGTCGGTCGATGTTCGCTCCGGTCGACCGGGCTGGTCGCCGGTCGACCGCAGCACGCACGGTCCTGATCGGCCACCACGGCCGGTCTAACCGACGTTCGGTAATAAGGGTACTAGGGTAATCCCCTCTTCGGGTAAAGGCAACGGGGGACACTATTTGCCTCCTGGAACAGAGCCGAATCCTAGGTGGATGCCTGAGGATTTGACGGCTACTCAGAAGAGAAGGTTGCAGCGTCTTCGCGCTTCTGAGTTAAGGGAGAAGGAAGCCGAAGTGAGGAGAGACAGGGAGTTCGATGAGTTGCAACCACCGCCTGCGAAGGAGTGGAAGCGTAAGTCATCAACTGCTGGGAAGCCGGTAGTTGTTCAAAAGGATGAACAACCGGCTGTGGAGGCATCGTCCGGCGAGAACATGGAGATCAACATGGTTTGCATGTTGCCCATGGAGTTTTGCGCCGTGGACGAGGCCCAGGTTGCTCAAATGTCACTAGGCCCAAAGGATGTGGTCTTCGAGAAGCCCGACGAGTCCAACCGTCACATGAAGCCTCTCTATTTGAAGGGCCACATTGATGGGAAGCTGGTCTCGAGGATGCTAGTGGACGGAGGCGCGGCGGTGAACCTGATGCCTTACTCTCTCTTCAAGAAGTTGGGTCGCGAAGAGGCGGAGCTAAAGAAGACCAACATGCTTCTCAACGGCTTCAACGGCGAATCGACGGAGGCGAAGGGGATCTTGTCCGTGGAGCTTACGGTGGGGAACAAGACGTTGCCTACCACCTTCTTCATCGTCGATGTACAAGGTAACTATAGTGTCATCTTGGGGCGGTGTTGGATTCATGCCAACTGCTGCGTCCCATCTACTTTACATCAGTGCCTAGTACAATGGGATGGTGATGAGGTTGAGGTAGTTCAGGCAGATACATCGGCTGAGGTTGCCATGGCCGATGTTTTTGTGGGATGGAAACATGGAGACATGCAGTCCTTGTCAGGGCTACATCTTTCTAGTTTTGATTTTATTAGTGTTTCCAAAGAAGGCTTTGTACCCATTTTTCTAAAGCCGGCTAGTTTAGCACGGCTTGGTGACATTACTTTGTATGATGAGTAAAACAACCAATTTGGAATGGTTACAAAAGAGAGTTCAAGAATATCGGTCAACAAAGAACGATATTGGGGAAACTATAGAGGATTTGACGAGGTAGAGAAGCTCGGTCAAGGGTTTACATCAGCCGACCTATTAGAAGAAATAGATACAGGAGATGGGAGCGTACAAAGACCGACCTTCATAAATAAAAACATGAGAGCCGATCATAAGGTTGAGATGATCGAGTTGCTTAGAGAATATAGTGACTGTTTTGCATGGGAGTATCACGAAATGCCCGGACTTAGCCGTGATCTTGTTGAGAATCGGCTTCCGACAAAGTCAGGGTTTAGGCCTTATAAACAACCTCCTCGTCAGTTTAACCCACTTATATATGATCGTGTCAAAGAAGAGGTAGACCAATTATTGAAAGCAGGGTTTATTAGGCCATGCCAGTATGCAGAGTGGGTGTCCAATATAGTACCGGTAGAGAAGAAGGGGAGCGGCAAAATTAGGGTTTGCATAGATTTTAGAGATTTAAATAAAGCCACTTCTAAAGATGAGTATCCTATGCCTATAGCCGACATGCTAATAAATGATGCCTCGGGTCATCGAGTGATTAGCTTTTTAGATGGCAATGCTGGCTACAACCAAATCTTCATCGCAGAGGAGGATATGTATAAGACAACCTTTAGATGTCCAGGATTTGTCAGGTTGTTTGAGTGGGTAGTTATGACATTCAGGTTAAAGAATGCTGGCGCAACGTATCAAAGGGCGATGAACCTAATTTTCCATGATTTGTTAGGTTTTATCCTAGAAATCTACATTGATGATATTGTAGTCAAATCGGATGATATGGATGGACATATGGCCGATTTGAGGTTAGCTTTTGAGAGGATGCGTCGGTACGGTTTGAAGATGAACCCACTCAAGTGTGCCTTCGGTGTGTCGGCGGGAAAATTCTTAGGATTCGTGGTGCATGAGAGAGGGATTGAGATCGATCCTAAGAAGGTTGAGAAGATTCAAGACTTCAAAGCGCCGGCATGCAAGAGAGAAGTTCCGAGGTTGCTAGGTAAAGTAAACTATTTGAGAAGATTCATATCTAACCTAGCAGGTAAAATCGATGCTTTTGTGCCTATTTTACGATTGAAAAAAGAAACCGATTTTACTTGGGGGGCAGCACAACAGGAGGCATTTGAAAGTTTGAAGAAATATTTATCTACTCCACCCGTGGTGCGAGCTCCTAAAGCCGGAATTCTGTTTCGGCTGTATATTGCTACTGAAGACAAAGTTATTGGAGCCGTTTTGACACAAGAGGAAGACGGCAAGGAGTACATAATTACATATTTAAGTCGCCATCTTCTGGATGCCGAAACGAGGTATGTATTTGTAGAGAGGCTTTGTCTTTGCTTGTACTATGCTTGTTCCAAGTTGCGTCATTACTTGTTATCTAGTACATGCATAGTTGCTTGTCAGACCGATGTCATTAAGCACATGTTGCAAAGGCCAATTCTAAGTGGTAGAATTGGCAAATGGGCGTATACATTGATTGAATATGATTTGGCCTACGAATCATTGAAATCTATGAAGGGCCAGATTGTAGCGGACTTTATAGTAGATCATCATGTAGACGTTGATTGTGGAGATGAAGTCCATGTAGTTAGTGTTACACCTTGGAAAGTTTATTTTGATGGCTCTTCATGTAAGGAGGGTCAAGGCATAGGTCTAGTTTTAATTTCGCCCAATGGTCAATGCTTTGAAGCATCGGTTCGTTTAGAATATTATTGTACAAATAATCAAGCCGAATACAATGCTTTGCTATTCGGTTACAAGTGATGGAGATCGTTGGAGCTATACATGTAGAAGAATTCGGTGATTCAGAATTGGTGGTGCAACAAGTTGCCGGGGTCTACAAATGCTTCGACGTATCATTGAACAGGTATTTAGATCAATGCCTAGATATTATTGCCAATTTCGATGAATTTACTATTAAGCATATTGCTAGGAATGAAAATTCTAGAGCAAATGACTTAGCTCAACAAGCATCTGGTTATAGCATCAAACGAGGTTTATTTTTCATATTAGATCAACCGGTGCTTGATTATAATTTTTGAGCGAAATTGACAAAGAGGCGTACGGTAGGTCCGACCGGCGCACTATCGCCGGTCCGACCGTGGATGGCATCCGGTCCGACCGGCATTCTGTGGCCGGTCTGACCGCGGATGGTTGCCGGTCTGACCGGAGTTGCTTGGCCGATCAGACCGACTTCACAGAAGGTGCTTTGGGGCACAATCTTCTCAATACAGGGGCCGAATTAAGTGGTAATTCGGACATGTGTGCCCTGGGAACAATAAATGATTGGAAAATTTCTTTGATTAGCTATTTGAAGGATCCTAGCCTTAGAGCTGATCGGATAGTTCGGCGGCAAGCGTATAAATATACTTTGCTTGATGAAAAGCTATATCGCCGAAATATAGATGGTGTACTATTAAAATGTTTAGATACCGATCAATCTAAGGTTGCTATGGGTGAAGTTCATGAGGGAATTTGCGGGACTCATCAATTGGCCCATAAGATGAATTGGCTGCTCAGAAGAGCGGGGTTCTATTGGCCGAGGATGATTGATGATTGCTTCAGGTACTATAAGGGATGTGAAGCTTGTCAACGGTTCGGCAATGTTCAATTGGCACCGACTTCGGTGTTGAATCCTATAATTAAGCCATGGCCGTTCCGGGGGTGGGCTTTAGATTTTGTTGGTCAAATTTATCCTCCGTCTTCAAAGGGGCATCGGTTCGTGCTAGTTGCGACAGATTACTTCACTAAGTGGGCCGAAGCTGTGCCGCTCAGGAATATGACGCATAAGGAGGTAATTGATTTTGTTCTGAAGCATATTATTCATAGATTCGACATTCCTCAAACATTAACTACAGATCAAGGAGCTTCTTTTATGTCTAAAGAGGTGAAAAATGTTGCCGAATCTTATGGAATTAAATTGTTGAGTTCGTCTCCTTACTACGCTTAGGCTAATGGACAAGCCGAGTCTAGTAATAAGACATTGTTGAAGCTAATCAAGAAGAAGGTCGAGGAACATCCGAGAAGGTGGCATGAGGTGCTTTCTAAAGCTTTATGGGCGCATGGAATATCCAAGCATGGTGCTACCAAGGTGACCCCTTTTGAGCTTGTTTATGGACAAGAAGCCGTTTTACCGGTTGAGGTAAATCTTGGTTCTCTTCGATATATAAAGCAAGACGATTTGTCAGCCGAAGACTACAAGTCCTTGATGGGTGATAATCTTGATGAAGTGGTCTAAAAACGTTTGAAGGCTTTAGAAGAGATAGAAAAAGAAAAGAAGAGGGTGGCCAAAGCATACAACAAAAGGGTGAAGGCAAAGACGTTCCAAGTGGGAGATCTAGTATGGAAGACTATTTTGCCTTTGGGTTCCCGATCTAAAGAATTCGGTAAGTGGTCGCCAAGTTGGGAGGGACCTTATCAGATATACAGAATCATTCGAGGCAATGCATATTTCTTGGAGACACTTCAAGAAGAACGGTTTCAGCGGGCTATCAACGGTAAATATCTAAAGAAATACTTCCTGAGTATTTGGCAAGATGCTTAGGGAGTTGTGTGGCCGATAATTGAGCTATCGTCCCAAGTTAAAACATGTCTTATGCTTTTAGATTCACAATGTTCATCATAAAAGGGAGGGGGCATGTGTTTACACCTAAAATTGGCACTTAGAAATCAGAATAGGAAAGATTGCCAATATTTGGAAATTTTTCCTGTTTCTTCGGAGATGGTCGACCGCGTGTATAGGCCGGCCGACAGTGGGACCGGTCAGACCGGAGGCATATGGTCGGTCTGACCGGCAGAGTCCGAAACCTAGACGACTTCGTCGGTCTTCGGGTTTCCTTTCTTCATACGGTGTATCTCGGTTTCCAAACATGTTTATCCCGAATAGGACGTGGAGAAGGGCCTGTAGAGGGCAAGACCAACCCCTATATAAGGGCCAAGGCCGGTTCAATTGTAAGATATCGAAACACACAACATACAATCAATCTATTTGAATCGTTTTCTTTATTTTCAGCCTTCTTTTCTACTTTGCCCTAGTTTAGTCCATCTTTGTCGATTTGCGCCGTAAATCTTCCGCCGCCGCTGCGAGAGTGAGACAATTCTTTGTAAGTTTGTCTTGAAAACTTTTCGTTCGCTCACGAGACGAGTAGTTATCGATCTATCCATCTAAATCGGTTCTGCTAGCCAATTTGATCTACAAAACCCACTTTGTTCTAGTTCTTGCTAGATTGAAGTGGTTGGCGACTCTGTACCAAGAACCACCGCAAATCTTCAGGTGAACCGATCGTGTTCGTGCCTTTGTCAAAAAAGGTGCCAACAATATGCTTTAACAAACTTAGCCGATGTCATATGTCCAACTGTGAATCGGCTAATACTCCGACTTGTCTTATGAAAAGATATTGATCTGGGCTAAATACGCTAAACCTAGATCAGTCGGCTGTCGGCTGTAGCTGACAAACTGATTCTGGCTTAGGGCACTTGACTAGAGCAAGATCTTAATATAAGAGGCGGTTTTAACAATCCTGATAACAAATATCAAAAGAACATTAAAACAGATAAGGCTGGCTGAAACCCCGGCACTGTCTCTAAGCATATACATCTAACCGAACAGATCATTGAAAGTTCTAAAAACGACTTAATAGTTCAATGTTGATGCAGCATTAAGTATAGAAAGGGTCTGATCTATTGTAGCTGATGTAAATACCTCGAGACGGTGGATATCGCATATAATCTAGGTCAACCTTTAGACCTAGCTCTATCGGCTGCCGATTCCTTACAGAAGTGAGCCGATGACGAGACAGATCCAAACATCGTCTAGATTATATGCAATATATGATAACTAGCGCAACATAAATCATCGAATTTAGAGTGTCATAACGATGGAAGCACTAAATTCGACGAGATACACCACTAATGACAAACATTTACCTGAACTTGGGGATCGAAACAATGCAGCCCGAAGCCGGATCAGTTGTTCGTCTGAAGAAAAAGGAGGCGATGTGCCGAAGGTTGTATTGATAGTGTTGAATATCTAATTACAGGGATCTCGGGTCCTATTTATACCCAAGAATAACATTATCTGTACAGACCCTGGACTATATCTAAACTACTATTTAAAATACGATAATATCCCGGGAAGGACCCATCCCGCATTACAATAAATAGTTTAAACAAATTCCTAATTTACAGATACAATTGCCGTTACAGGACTCTATCCATAGATGGCAATATCTTTTAATGTGCAAACTGATAACCAAATCTTCCATTTATCTTCAAGCACTTTCATCGGAAACGGTTTTTTCTTCTCCTCTGACTTAGCATTGGCTATCGGCTATCCTTGTCTGATCCAACCTCAGCCGATTGACCTCATAGCCGATCGTTACTCAGCCGATTTGAGCATAGCCGACACAGCCTCTACTTCTCCGCAGATTATTCCGCCAATCCAATTCCGCTTCAAATTCAACCTTGAACTTGGGGATTTGGTTACCAAATTTGGTCGTTAACACCTTCATTCTTAACCTTAGGAAAAATATCATTCAAACACCTTATAACATGAATTTTGATGTCACTAGAGTACTATATTGCTTAGCCATGCTTAAAATGTTTTCCTTGTCGTTATGGGCTCATCACAAACATGAAAACTATTTTTCTTAATAATCTGGACAGAACTTGAATACTTGTGATTTTGACAAATAAAATGATGGAAAACATGGATTTTAGGTTTGGGCCACAAGTGGTGCACATATGGTGATTAGTCATTGTTGACGAGAAATCTCTCTCACGTGCTGGCCTGGGAGATCTGCTTGACTCCAGTGCAGGTCCTTCTTAGCTGCCTACAATGTGTAGAGCGTGCCAGTTGATTTGATCTGCCAATCAACAAGAGAAAATACAAGAAAATATTCGTTAAGCGTTAGGTCAAATCCCCGCGGGATCGGCCGAGGAACTCCATGAACGTATATATGCTATCCCAAGCCATATTTGGGCCAAACGACCAAAGCGCATCGACTATGCCAAGACGATCATCAGTCATCCGATCCAAATATAACGAAGAATAATAAATATACAGATCAATAGACCAACCGATGCTGGAAAACTAACATCAAATCAGCTAATATTCCAATGAATCTCGTGTAGGCGCAACATTCCTAGATTAAAGATGTAAGCAAGCACAATCTAGACACGAAATATGGCCCTACTGCAGATCTAATAACAATTACATTAAAAGAAACACATTAAGATAAATAAGGTCGGCTGAAACCCCGACGCTATCCCCAGATAATGTAAGTCCAAAAGAATAGATTGCCAACGATTCTAAAGACGACTCAATAGTTCAGTCTTGATGCAGCATCGAGTATCAGAAGAAGCATTCAATCTACTACTTTCGACTTACACTCCGTAAGATGGTAGATACTGCATACGAATCAACCAGCCCTCAAACCTAGCCTTGTTGACCACATACCCTCGAAAAGATGAGTCAACCACAAGATAGATCTAAGCACCAGATTGGTTCATATGCATTATATGATACATATCGTAGTAAAACTATTGAATCCAATGTGTCATTGCGATGGAAGCATCAGAAACAAGTAGTATCACCACTAACGACAAACATTTACCTGAGTCTGGGGATCGAGACGATGCAGCCCAAAGCCAAACAAGGTGTTCGTCTAAAAGGAAAAGGATGGCGATGCGCCGAAGATTAGATTGATTGAATCGTCCTTATACATAGGGTCTCGGGTCCTATTTATACCAAAGATACAAATACTTGTAACAACTTCGGACTCTATCTAAACTACTTTTTAAAACATCATATCATCCCTAGCAAGATCCATTACAACTAACAATTTAACAAACTCCTAAATTACAGATACAGCTGCCATTACAGGACTCTATCCATAGGTGGCAATATCTTTAAACGCGCAATTAACTTCCGAATCCCCACTTATCTTCATGTTTCTGCATTGGACACGGTTTTATCTCTTCTGAACTCGGAATCGGCTGTCGGCTGTTCCATTCAACCCATTCTCAGCCGACCAGCCCTGCATTACTCTTTTAGCCGATACGGCTCCTGACCTCAGCCGATCCGATTCCACCTTGCTTTCTCAGGACTTAGGAACCTCATTACCAAATTCCAAGTGTTAACACATGCCCCCAAGTCCGTAACATAAAGTGTTGCGGATTTGTTTACCTATTCAAACTCCCACTCCCTTCTTGGCCCGAATCGTCTCGGCTTCTCCCAAGGGCTCTTTAAATATCCACTTTCCTCGGTCGAGCCACCCACGCTCCCATCGTGCGCTCGGCTTCCTTCTCAAACAAATCTTGCCCTTCTCTCTCTCCTCCGGCGACTCCATCGGCGTTCGACACTTTCCACATTCTTCGAACCCCATCTTCGTCCCCGACCTTCCCGATAGCCTCCGCTGCGACCTCAAGCACCTCCAACTCGTCGGCCACCATTGCGCCCGCCGCGACCGCAACACCGCCTGCCGCCGTCACTGGAACTGCCCCAGCCGCTACCACGAACAAATTCCCTCAGGTATTCCCCCTTTTTTTACTTTATAATCTTACCCTCAACTCGTTCCTCAAAACACCCCTATACCAATAGTCCGTTTGGTAATTTTGAATAGTACTTCATTCTGCATTCTTACTAATTAATACTTTTCTCATTCCAAACTATAAAACACCATCACCTCTGATCAGTACTTTTTTCCCCTTCTTCAAATTGTAGCACCTCTCTCACCAAGTGCTCATCCCCAATTCAACACAAGAGGGAAAATACTTCCTTGGGCCTATCGGCGATACAGACCCAACTGACGTGATCATAGCCGAAACCAACCGCATGCCCTTCAACACTGCCAAACCATCTCTTTCCCACTGGAACAGGACGTTCAAGGCTTGGCCGTCTACCGACACAGCCTGGACCGAATGGTACAAGAGGATACAATCGGCTAAGTACACCCAATGGGAAGAAAGAAAGCTTGCCCAATGCTTGGAACTGTCCATCGCCAGCATGGAAAAAGATGAACCACTCCTATCGGCCGCAGCCTACTTTTGAAACGACAGTTTCAATGCCTTCCTCTTCAGGCAAGGGCCGACGACCATCACACTAGCCGATGTGCATATGACAACCGGGCTGGACATCGAATCATCGGCTAATCCATGTGTCTTGAACCGAAAAGGTCAACACTAGTTTAAGACCAAAGCCATCGGTGGATGGAGTGGTTTTATTGCCCAAAACATGAGAGATGGAACAGTCAGCCACCGGGAATACACCGCCTTCCTGATGATGTGGCTGAAAAAATTTGTGTTCTGCGGATCGAGCTGTGGGCCGACCGCTAATTGGCAAATAATGGCCGAAATCTTAGCCGACGGAACAGAGTTCGCATTGGGAAAATACCTCCTCGGCTACACATATCAAATGTTGCATCAAGCCGCCAACGCCCCAGTCAACACCGGTGGCCCCTGGTGGTTTCTCCAAATCTGGCTGGTGTTGGCCACCCAAAACGTGGCCGGTCGGCCCCGCCTGGCAGACGCCGGATTCCCAAGGCTAGAGCCAATCGAAGATGAAGAAGGCGGCCAAATCACCACCAGGCGATGCACCAACTATGGAGAAGCAGCCGCCGCCCATACAGGTTCAAGGCAATCGGCTGAGCTGTTGGCCGATTGGTTCGTAGCTTTCTACGACGGGTTATCCCGCGACAACCGTACCTGGTATTTCTACCCCGACCAAGGATCTTTCGAGCTGCCGATCGATTTCAAATGGGACGACCTCAACTCAGCCGACAGTCCAAGGTGTAGAAAATTGTTCTTCGCCTCTTTATCTCCCTGCATTCTGCCGACCAGGGTTCACCAAGGCCGATCGACAGCTCGGAGTTATGAGTTCTACTACCCGGCATCGGCGGCGAGACAATTCGGCCTCGGGCAACTTTCCATCGGCTTCTTTTACGCCGATAAGATCGAGACCAGAGGAGCGGTCGGCCAAGATCTGATGATGAACTCGCTGCTGAACATAGCCGGTCCTACCTTCGGCGATGCCGACAGAATCACCCTGTCGACAAGGAGAAGCGCCGCTTACGACCGATGGTGGTTCGAACTTAGATGCCACATTTTTCACCAACGGCCGTCTTGCTATATTGACTTGCTCCCGCCGGACGAGATCCCCTCGGTATATTTCTACTCACACGACTATTCGATTCATTCATCGACCGCGTCAGCCGATTTAACATTCGTGCTTTGACTTCACAGGAAACAGAAACGGAGCGGCCGATGGTAAGCGACTCTGGGTGCCCCATCGAATACAAACCAGACGTTTTGGACACGGGGGGCCTTGCTCCGTCGGCCATCGGCTGGGGGGCGCCCAAACTTTCAACTTTATTGCAAGGGCAGGTGTGCCATCCGATCGCACCAAAAAGGAAGACGGCGCCACCGCCGCGTTCATCGGCTGCGCCTGCCCCAAAAGGGCGAAAAAGATATAACTGATCGCCTCGGCCGACAACCCTCCTCCTCTAGATCCGGCCGTCGAGCGGTTCCTCAACGCTGTTGTCGACGAAGAGGCGCCAGTAGCCGTCCAAGCGATGGTCGAGACCGGGGCTTCGAGTCCTGAATCGGTAAATGCCCCAATTGACGCTCCGCCAGCCCCAAGCCCGCCGATGAGACGCCCTCCCGTAAGTTTTTACTTCGTTGTTCCTGGTTTTGCGATGTTCACCCGTATCTGATTTGTCTGTTCCTCGTAGTTCAAGAAACTGGTCGGTCGCGCCCCTCGCCCTGCTCTGCCGGTAATCGGCTCTTACCCCTTTGCCTGTGACAATCAATTAGTTCGTCCGCTAATCCCGTTTCCCTTTTGCAGCTTCCGCGATCTCCGTCGGCCGCTCCTCAGGCGTTGAGCGAATGTACCGCACCTGTTGGGGGCGGCGACGATGACACCGGCAGGGAAAGCCAGACGGCCGCGGGGAATGATCCAGCCGAACCGATAATCCCGACGACGGCGCCGACGGTAAGCTGACCGGTCCCGACCATTGGTTTTGCCACGCCCCTGACCCTTTCTTTCTTCTGCAGCGCGTGGCCGATCTCCTCAACTTTGACTTGTCGGAGTTTGAGGAACCCGGCAATGCTGGCGAGGAAACTCTTGCAGCGTCGGCTGAGAACCTGAAGGCCACCCTGGCTGATATCAACAACCGACTGGACGCCTCATTAGATGCGTTGGTGGTCGACTGCGGCTCCATACGTGCACGGTTCAGGGATATCCGAGATCAGCTTTCGGATGCTGTAGCTGAAGCCATCGCGCCGGCGACCTTCATGGAAGCCTACCAGCTAAAATACGAATGAGCCCGGCAGCGAGTCATTGATCGGCGTGAGAGTCAGGCGCGGTCGGCTGCCATCCAATCGACCAAAGACGCCATTGAAGCCCGAAAAGCCGCCTTCGACCAGCTAAAAACTGAGCCGGCAGCCAAGCTTGAACAACTTTGTGCCCGTCGGGACCAACTGGTAGCTGATCTCGTTCAGATTACAAACGAGATCGATGTCCATGAAGAGTATATGGCCGATTTGCCGGCCAGGGTCGAAGCTGAGCGTAGAAGTATCGGGGCGACCGTTGCGCATTTACGGGGCTTGGTGCAGAGTGCTCGATCGGTGGCGGGGTCCGAGGCCGACGACCTCAGGGCAATCGGCGAGGTCGACCAGGTTAGGCTCACAGCTCTATCGGCGATAGCCGATTTTCTAAAGAAATGAAGATTGTAAAATGTCCGACCTCGCGAGGTCGGCTTGTGCTTCTAACATGTGCTTTGTGATGTAACCGGACAGCCTGTATCAATCGTGCTTGTATCGTTTAGTTCGAAATCGCTCAGAAGTGACGCCCCAACATTCAACGTCCATCTCTCGGTTATTCGATTCTCTAGCCATCGGCTGATAATATCCGATTACGTCGTCGCCCTGTTTTCGTAGGCCGACCCCCTCAAATCTGTACTCCGGGAACCCGTGAGCCCAGGGCGACAGGTATCCATACCTACGCAATCGCTGTCTTTCGACGATTCCCGACGCCGTTAATAATGATCTCTTTGACTCCCGGGTTGGCAGCGACCTTTCACATCTAAGAATCGTATCTTTTCTTTCTATAAATGGGCTTCCCGGCTCTTCGAATAACTCACGGCCGAAAGCGACGAACTTTCAATAGTGAAACACCTAGTCCTTTGATTCTTCGGCCAGGCTTCTCATGGCGTCTTCTAGTTCGTCGGTGAACCACATGGTTTCTCAACTCCTCTACTCTCACCGATTTCTATTTTTGAGAACTCAGGGACGGAATCCATTGCAGCCGCCGCACCCGCTTCGAGTGATCCAGGGAATCATGGAGACGTCGTACGAGCTGTCGGTCAGCCAGGACCGACGGGTGAGGGCGCACCTAAAGCGCTTTAGGGAGTTGGAGGCTTGCCACCCGACGGCCAGGCTGCCTTTCCACCTCGGTGGCATTCCGGCTGCTTCCCCCATGGCGTACCCGACGCTCGCGCGCCTCGACCGGCTGGAGGGGGGGCAGGCCCAACTCGCCAACGAGTTGTTGATCACCACCACCGACATAAGGGTCACTCGGTTGGAGCATCTGATCCTGGATGCTCTAGAAATGGAAACTGCAGAGCCCTTTGAACGAGCCCTGGCGGCCATTAGGGAGTACCAGGCAAACATGTAATCCAAGACGGCCTCGCGCCGACTCTGAATAAGACGCGGTTTAATGTTCCTGGGTTCCTTCTGACTTGAGGTTTCTTCGACTCCCTGGCTTGATTAGTCAAAAGTTGGCATTTTTGACCATGCGTATTGTCTGAGTGTCTCAGCATGTGTAGCGTATGTGTATGCCCCCCAAGTTTTGGTGATAGCTTCGATGTCGACGAAACTTGTTGATAGTAGTCATGTTGATCGCTGTCGGGGGGTCCGGAGCCGATCATGGGGCGTGGGAGGGGAAAGCAAATGCCTAAAGGCGATGCCCCATAAGGCATCGGCTGTCGTGGGTCGGCCTATTGTGGCGATAGCCGACTCACGCATTGATCCGCACGCTTGGGTAGTATTTCTTTAGATATTTTCCGTTGAGGGCCCTTTCGAATACCTCCCCATCTAGTCCTTCCAGCATGTAGGCTCCTTTGGATACACATTTGTGGACCTTGAAAGGCCCCTCCCAATTCGGCGACCATGTGCCGAATTTGTTATCTCTGGATCCGATTGGGAGTATGAGCTTCCAAACGAGCTCGCCTTCCTCAAATGATTTAGGGACGACCTTTTTATGTAATATCTGGCTACCCATTCCTTATCTTTTGTTACTTTTTCTAAAGCTCTCATTCTTGATAAGGCAAGATCCTCTGACTTGTCTATCATGAGACTATAATAGTCGTCGGCTGTGAGTTGGTCTTGCAACTGAATGCGTCTTGAGCCGATTACGCTTTCCCATGGAAGTACTGCTTCGTGCCCATAGACCAGTTTGTATGGGGGAACTTGGACGGACCCATGACATGCCATCCAATAGGCCCACAATGCTTCGGCCAATCGGGTGTGCCATTGTTTGGGATGCTCAGATATCTTTCTTTTGATCAGCTTGATTAAGCTTTTGTTTGACGCTTCGGCTTGTCCATTGGCTTGTGCGTAATACGGCGAACAGTTAAGCAGCTTGATCCCCATGCCGTCGGCGAACTAGATGAATTCATCTGAAACAAAGATGGACCCTTGGTCGGTCCTTATCGTTTGCGGAATGCCGAATCTGTAGATGATGTGTTCTTTGACGAACTCGATTGCGTCTTTAGAATCCACTTTTCGGAGGGGAATCGCTTCTACCCATTTTGTGAAATAATCTGTGGCCACTAGTATAAACTTGTGCCCCTTGCTTGAAGGTGGATTGATTTGGCCGATCATGTCCATGCCCCACCCTCTGAAAGGCCATGGTTTAATGATCGGGTTCATGGCCGACGCCGGGGCTCGTTGCACCGTGCCGAATTTTTGGCAGTCTTGGCATCCTTTATAGTATTTAAAACAATCTTCTAGCATTGTCGGCCAGAAATACCCGGCTCGGCGAAGTAGCCACTTCATTTTGTGTGCCGACTGATGTGTGCCGCAGATTCCTTCGTGTACCTCCCCGATAACCACTGTGGCCTGATCGGCGCCCAAACACTTGAGCAGTATGCCATCGATTGTCCGATAGTATAAATCTTCGTCGAGCAATACGTACCGCAGTGCCTTGTACCGTAGCTTCCTTGTGGACGATTGAGAAGGGTTTTTGAGGTAATTGTAGACGTCGAATCTCCAATCGTCGGTTGTGATGGTGGCGACGCCTATATCGATGTCTCTTAGCATCGGCCGGTAGCCTGATGCCCTTTGAGCCAAGTCATTGGCCTCCGTGTTCTCCTCCCTGGGAATATGCTTCAAAGTGACTAGCTGAAAACCTTCCATTAACTCCCGGCACCGTTGATGATAGATCATCAGTGCATCGTTTTTGCACTCATATTCTCTTGACAATTGACTAATGACGAGCAACGAGTCTCCCATTATCTCGACCGCGTCAGCCTCCATCTCCCTTAGTAGGAGTAGCCCCTTAAGAACGGCTTCATACTCGGCTTGGTTATTTGTAACGTGGGGGTCGATGGCGAAGGCGAACTCGAAGCTTGCCCCCTTGGGTGAGATAAGAACTAAGCCGATTCCACAGCCGTTGGTGCATACTGAGCAATCGAAAGTCAGGGTCCAAGGCGTGATTTCTATGGAGCCGATTGAGTCGTTTCTACGTTCCACGATGAGATCGGCCAGGGCCTGTCCTTTTACTGCCCTTGGAGCCTGATACCTCAGATCGAACTCAGTCAGCGCGAATATCCACTTTCCGATCCTCCCTTTGAGCATTGGAGCCGATAGCATGTACTTGACTACGTCGGCTTTGCAAGTTACAAGCATTCATTGGACAGCGAGATAGTGCCTTAACTTTGTGCATGAGAAATAGAGGCAAGACATAACTTTTTGACGGGTGAATATCTAGTCTCGCATCTAGTAGCGCCGGCTAAGATAGAAAATGGCCCTTTCCTTGCCATCGATTTCTTGGATCGAACGGAGCCGATTGACTTGTCGTCGGCCGATGTACAGCTTGAATGGCATTCCTTTTTGCGGGGGCATTAGAACTGGAGGAGAGCTTAGATAATTTTTTATGTCATTTAACGCCTTCTGTTGCTCTGCCCCCCATGTGAATATCTGATCGGCCTTAAGCCGAAGCAATGGTGTGAACGGCTCCATTTTCTCTGAGAGGTTAGCTATGAACCGTCTAATGAAGTTTATCTTTCCGATCAATGACTGGAGTTGTCTTTTATCCTTAGGGGGTTGAATTGTCTTAATGGCATTAATGCTCCTTGGTGTTACTTCAATTCCTCTTTCATGAACGAGGAACCCTAAGAACTGCCCGGCCGACACGCCGAACGCACATTTAAGCGGATTCATCTTCAATCCATATTTCCTCGTCCGCTCAAGCACCTGCCTCAGATCTGCAATGTGGCTTTCTATCTCTCTCGATTTTACGACGACATCGTCGATGTATATCTCTACTAGTGCACCGATCATGTCATGAAAAATGTAATTCATTGCTCTTTGATATGTTGCCCCAGCATTCTTTAGGACGAACGTCATCACCGCCCACTCGTAGAGGCCGATCGCACTTGGGCATCGAAAAGCTGTCTTATGGACGTCCTCTTCGGCCATGAATATCTGGATGTACCCTGCATTGCCGTCCATGAAGCTGATGATTTTGTGGCCTGAGGCGGCGTCGACAAATAGGTCGGCTATTGGCATTGGGTATTCGTCTTTTGGGGTTGCCTTGTTTAGGTCTCTGAAGTCGATGCATACTCGAAGTTTGCCGTTCTTCTTCAATACTGGGACGATATTAGAGTCCCATTCAGCATATCGGCAAGGCCGAATGAACCTTGCGTCGTATAGCCGAGTGATTTCGGCTTTAATTGCGTCGTACATGTCGGCTTTGAACCTCCTGGGAGGTTGTTTGAATGGTCGATATCCTGCCTTGATTGGCAGCTGATGGACCACTATCGATTGGCTTAGACTGGGCATTTCGAAGTATTCCCAAGCGAAGAAGTCTTTATATTCTTTTAATAATTCAATAAGTTGGGATCTACAAAGAGGAGATAAATTTTCACTAATGTACGTCGGCCTTGGCTTGTCGCCAGATCCGATGTCAATCTCTTCTAACTCGTCGGCCGACGTGAAGCCTTGTCCTAACTTGCCATCGTCTTCGTCTGCGGTGGCTACGCCGAGCACGCTGGATCCCTCCACCATGTCTTGTTCAAAGCAGCAGCTGCGGCTCGTCGCCTCCGATGGGCTGTATTGTTGAATTGGACACGTTTAGAAAATCGGCTTGCCATATTTTCCCAGATAAACATTCGATGCCTTCGATTTCCCAAAGTGGAAAATCGGCACTGACGATACTAACTGACCTGTCGGCTGGCACGATCTCGATCATGTCGCCGTCCCACTGGATGAGGCTTTGGTGCATTGTAGAAGGGATGCAGCAGTTGGCGTGGATCCAGTCCCTTCCAAGCAGCAGGCTGTAAGACCCCTTCCCGTCGATGACAAAAAACGTCGTGGGCACAGTTTTGTTGCCGATGGTCAGTTCGACGTTGAGAACTTCTTTGGTCTCTGATGGGTTGCCGCCGAAGTCCTTGAGTACCATGTTGGTTTTGATCAGGTCTTCGGCCCCTTTTCCAAGCTTTCTAAACGTTGCGTAAGGCATGAGGTTAACTGCCGCTCCCCCGTCGACCAGCATTTTGGAAATCTGCTTGCCGTTGATGAACCCTTTAACGTATAACAGTTTCATATGTCGATTTTTGGTCCCTTCCGGCTTGTCGAAGATGGCCTGGTCTGGCGAGATCGTTAGTTTTGCCGGGTCATCTTCGATAGTATTTGCGTCGGCTTCGGGGGCACTGAATTTGGCGGGCAACGAAGACCATGTTGACCGATGCGATAGCTTTGCTCTTCCCCTTGGCTGCCCTTTTGGCTTGGTCGGCGGGGCTTTCTTCGCCTTGCTCTTCGGTGGCCGCATCACTTTCCTGCTTGGGTACCCACCGTCTCTTGATCTTGCCCAGCCGACGACGTTGTTCGTATATCATTTGTCTCACCTCGTCCTCTCTTCCTTCACGCTTAAGCCGCTGAATTCCCCTCTTCTGGGTCTTTGTGAATAGATCGGACGGACACCATTAGGGATTGGCCGATCCCTCATCATCGGCTTCCTCGTTACTGCGATCGTCTCCATCCTGATTCTCGTCGATGAAGAAGTCTTGATGGATCGGACCGAGCCGATCGTGGACCGGTCGCCGTTTTTGGTTTAGTTGGACGGCTCTGGGGACAAACCGGACTGGGCTTGCAGACGACGAGCTCCCGTGTTCGTCATGGTTATGATGATCGTTACATGCCGGGCAGTCTTCCAGAGTTGGTAGCCTCATGCCGGATTCCCAGCAATGCCTAAAGAAGCCGCAATGACAACGTGGGTCATCATGGCTCGCTATGTTCCGCCGGCTTTGGACTCTCGGCTCGTGCCGGCGAGGTGCTTCATCGTAAATTTCTTCACGCCGAGACCGATATTGATGGTGGTATCGGCTTCGTTCGTGGATCGGCTGTCGGCCAACCGACCTGATAACTGGGCGCACCATGTTGATCTGTGTGGTGGGGTTTCCAATCTGGCCCTCTCCTATTTCGGCCTCGACCACCGTATCGGCTAAACCATACGTCGTTCTGTCCTGCCGATCAGCTCGTCCGAGGCCAGCATGGACTGTGTTGACCGGGAACGGATTGCCGTCTACTTTCATGGGCCGATTTGAGTCAGCAAACTTTAACTTCCCGGCCTCAATGGCCGATGGATTTGCTGCCCAAGACCTTGCAATCGTTCATGGCGTGAGATGTGGAGTTGTGCCACTTGCGTATTTCTTCTTTTTCGCTTCGTCGGCCGACGGGATCACATGATTTTCGGGCAACTGAATCTGTTTCTCTTTGAGTAGTAAATCAAAGATCTTGTCGGCTTTAGTGATGTCAAAATTGTATTTTTCTTCTTTAGCCGTCCTCAGCAGCCACTGGCAAACGATGGCCTTCTTGTTCTTAGCCCATTCGGCTGTCGCCACTTCCGTTTCATCGTCGTCGGATCCGTAATCTGAATCGACGACGACTTGCGTTATGGTCTTGACGACCTTCCTGGTTTCTTGGAAACGTTGTTCATGGGCCGTTACCTTCTGCGCCAGGTGGGCTAGACTTTCGAAGTCCTGCGCAGAAAACCTTTCCCTTATTGGCGCGATCAAACCATGGAAGGCTAAATTGGCCAGCTGGGCGTCTGATAGCACCAGGCTGTAGCATCGGTTTCTCATTTCTCTGAAGCGCTGAATGTAGTCCTGAACCGATTCATTATGTTTTTGCCTGACGCTGGTGAGGTCCGACAACTTCATTTCATGGTTGCCAGAATAAAAATAGCTATGAAACTGTTTCTCAAGATCGGCCCAACTCTGAATCGAGTTGTAAGGCAACGAGGAGAACCAAGTGAAGGCTGATCCTGAAAGAGAAAGGGGAAATAGCCGAACTCTCAAGGGGTCAGTAGCCGATGCTTCACCACATTGTGCCAAGAATCGGCTGATATGCTCATAGGTAGAGACGTTGTCCTGTCCTGAGAACTTGGAGAAGTTCGGGATTTTGTATCGGTTGGGCAGTGGGACCCTTTCGAAATGCTCCGGATAGGGGTACCGATACATGTTTCCTGAGTCTTTTGGTTTGAGACCGAACTGATCTCGCATGACGTCTGCAATTAGTTCGGCCCAGGCCCTATTATCTTGTTGTATCGGCTCGTATGGGTCATACGGCATGTGTGCCTGCCGATACATCTGTGGCGGTGTCTGAGGCCGGTAATGGTGATACTGTCGACCCCCTTGATATTGGTAGCGATGATCGGCGGGTGGCAGCCGAGGTTCCTGTGGTGGCGTTGGCGGGTCGGGGAACAGCTGTCGGCCCCCGACATTCTGCCGTCTACCCTGATCAATCGGCTCTGGCTGCCGATTATGATGGAACATGTCGAGTTGACCTGGAGGCAGCGGTTGTTGTCGGTTCAAAATAGTGACTGCGGGTTTCACGGCCATCCTGCTTGGACTCAGGTGGCCGACTCCTCCTGGTGGGTTGGGTTGCACTATTAGTGGAAGCGGCCGATCTTGGGTTACTAGTGTCCTGTAATCAGGAAACTGACCATCCGTGAAATATGTGGGGCCCCTTTGCAGCTGCTCGGCCACCTTGGCATCAACCACGTGAGAAATCATATTATTGAGGGTGTTGACCAGGATGCTGCTCTGGTTGACCAGCGCGTGATGGACGGCCGAGTCGATCCGATCTTGCAAAGAGTACACGGCCTGATCGTCCTGCACTTGAGTTGGTTCTTCCACTTTCTGTTTGCCCTTCGCATCACTTGACAAGGGTGCTATGGTATCGTTGAGGCTGAACTTGTAATTTTGGTGCACCGTTCCAGACCTCGTTTGGGTGAAGGATTGAAGATAATTCTTCTGAAGTTCCTCCACCATCTTCTTATACTTGGCCTACTGTTCAGCCGATAGTTGATCCATCTTTACAGGTACGACATTGTCCTGTGTGATGCCAGGGATCTTGGGGTCGACCATCTTGCCGGCCGAGTCTATTCGTCCGAGTCGAACCGACAAAGACAGTCCCACTGGGCGTGCCAAGAAGCGTGTTGATGAGAAATTTCTCTCACGCGCTGGCCTGGGAGATCTGCTTGACTCCAGTGCAGGTCCTTCTTAGCTGCCTACAATGTGTAGAGCGTGCCAGTTGATTTGATCTGCCAATCAACAAGAGAAAATACAAGAAAATATTCGTTAAGCGTTAGGTCAAATCCCCGTGGGATCGGCCGAGGAACTCCATGAACGTATATATGCTATCCCAAGCCATATTTGGGCCAAACGACCAAAGCGCATCGACTATGCCAAGACATTCATCAGTCATCCGATCCAAATATAACGAAGAATAATAAATATACAGATCAATAGACCAACCGATGCTGGGAAACTAACATCAAATCAGCTGATATTCCAATGAATCTTGTGCAGGTGCAACATTCCTAGATTAAAGATGTAAGCAAGCACAATCTAGACACGAAATACGGCCCTACTGCAGATCTAATAACAATTACATTAAAAGAAACACATTAAGATAAATAAGGTCGGCTGAAACCCCGACGCTATCCCCAGATAATGTAAGTCCAAAAGAATAGATTGCCAATGATTCTAAAGACGACTCAATAGTTTAGTCTTGATGCAGCATCGAGTATCAAAAGAAGCATTCAATCTATTACTTTCGACTTACACTCCGTAAGATGGTAGATACTGCATACGAATCAACCAGCCCTCAAACCTAGCCTTGTTGACCACATACCCCCGAAAAGATGAGTCAACCACAAGATAGATCTAAGCACCAGATTGGTTCATATGCATTATATGATACATATCGTAGTAAAACTATTGAATCCAATGTGTCATTGCGATGGAAGCATCAGAAACAAGTAGTCTCACCACTAACGACAAACATTTACCTGAGTCTGGGGATCGAGACGATGCAGCCCAAAGCCAAACAAGGTGTTCGTCTAAAAGGAAAAGGATGGCGATGCGCCGAAGATTAGATTGATTGAATCGTCCTTATACATAGGGTCTCGGGTCCTATTTATACCCAAGATACAAATACTTGTAACAACTTCGGACTCTATCTAAACTACTTTTTAAAACATCATATCATCCCTAGCGAGATCCATTACAACTAATAATTTAACAAACTCCTAAATTACAGATACAGCTGCCATTATAGGACTCTATCCATAGGTGGCAATATCTTTAAACGCGCAATTAACATCCGAATCCCCACTTATCTTCAAGTTTCTGCATTGGACACGGTTTTATCTCTTCTGAACTCGGAATCGGCTGTTGGCTGTTCCATTCAACCCATTCTCAGCCGACCAGCCCTGCAGCCGATTACTCTTTTAGCCGATACGGCTCCTGACCTCAGCCGATCCGATTCCACCTTGCTTTCTCAGGACTTAGGAACCTCATTACCAAATTCCAGTGTTAACAGTCGTGCACCGATAGGGGGAGTGTGTGCCCAGACCGACCTAAGGACTTCACTCAACGTATGTTCATTTCGTAAACAGTACAACCACATGTGCTAGTATGGGATGGCCTAAGCCAAATAAGCTACCTAGCGACTAGCCTTGCACTCTGGTAGGTCGGTGTGTATGGGTTCGGATAACCCAGAGGAACATCCTAATTACCCCGTCGTGGTAGTTTAGGTGACTAAGTCTGTCCAATACAACGGTAACGTGCCACGTGGGTGGGTTCCCGTCGTGTCCACCACCACGACGTTAAGTTAAGGCGTGGGCCCGCCACTTAACGGTTCTAGGTTATATTTCTAGTATGCCCAGAATGTGAGAACACGTATCGTGCTGGTGGATGGCTAGGAACTAAGTAGTAAGGCTTCGTTGTGACCTCTAGTCTATACTCAATGTGTAGAGTATGCTGGTACCGGCGGGTACCGAACAAACTAAAGCGCTTCACTTCAAGTGAATGATTCACATCATGTGGGTAAACTGTACAAACTCTGCAGAGACTAAGCTAATCGATTAGCCGTGCTCACGGTCACGAGCGATGTGTGGATATGTATTGAGTATAGACTTTTTTCCTCCTAAATGCTGAAATTTCTTTCAAATCATGTTGAATTTTGTGACTGAACTCCTTGCTGCCATTGAGGGCAATGAGGTGTATATTTATACATGTTTAGTGATTACTTTGATGGCCATATGCTAAGATATTGCTTGCTGAAATTTCCATTGAAAGCAAAACAGATTTAAAGTGTTTTATGCAAATAAAACTTGCTTTACGCTAAAATGAACTGTATTATTCCTCCCTTGATTATATGCCATACATGTAGAGTGTTAGGCTTGTCTCGGTACTTGCCAGTACATTAACGTGTTTAATGTACTGACGCTTGCCACTGGAATATCCACTTTGCTTGCAGGTGTAGACTTAGTCTTTCGAGTGATGCGGGTAATCGACTGTTTCTTTTAGGATGAGAACATAACGGGGTAAACCCCTAGTTAGTGTGCTTGTGGAATGGGTAGTAAGCCACTGCTGTTCGTTGCTCTATGATATATTTATTTGGCCGATCGGCCTATGTAACTAGTAAGTATTGTAATCCTTTAAGTGTAGTTCGATTAAATGTATTCGCTATGTATAATCATGCTTGCGATGAAAGTGTGAATCTAGCACACATCCTGGGAGCTAGATTCACATGATTACAAGTTAGGAATAATTGATATGTGGTAGATATTTAGCCAATTTGCCAAGTCTCCTGAGTGTGTAACACATCTGGTCGTCACCTTCGAGTGGTTTGATGGGCACGTCTCAGGCTGAAGTTGACTGGCAGGCTAAAGGCCCAGCAATGTCTCACTTATCCCTCTCTCGGGACGTCGAACGTTTTGTTATGCTTGTTGGATGATTTGAAGTGAATCATCACATCTAGCAATTAAACCGAAGGCCCGAGTCGTCTCCAACAATGGTGGAGCTGTTGTGAATTTGATGCCGTATGCTACATTCAGGAAGTTGGGCAAGAATTCAGATGATCTCATCAAGACCAACATGGTTCTTAAAGATTTTGGTGGCAATCCTTCAGAGACCAAAGGAGTGTTAAATGTGGAGTTGACAATTGGCAGCAAAACTGTTCCTACCACGTTTTTTTGTCAACGATGGGAAGGGTTCATATGTCTGTTGCTTGGAAGGGATTGGATTCATGCAAATTGTTGTATTCCTTTGACCATGCATCAGAATTTGATCCAATGGCAAGGTGACAAGATAGAAATCGTGCCAACCGACAGGTTAGCTAATGTTCCTAATGCCGATTTGACTATTTAGGAGATGGATGGAATTGATTGCTTGTCTGGAAAAGTTTGGCAAGGAGATTATCTAAAAGTGTCTGATTGTGATATAGAGCCAGTTGAAGATGAAGAGCCCCCATTATTACTTTGACGGCGTCGTGGAGGGTTCAAATTTCTACACCAAGGATACTGTAGATGATCTCGATGGTAAATTGGGACAAGGTTTTATGTCGACCGATGATTTGGAAGAACTTGATATAGGTCCAGGGGATAGGCCTAGGCTGACTTTTATCAGTAAAATTTTATCTTCTGATTTTAGAAGCAAGTTGATAGAACTTTTGAAAGAATACAGAGATTGCTTTGCTTGGAAATACTTTGAGATGCCAGGACTTAGCCGATCGATTGTAGAACATCGGCTTCCTATCAAACTAGGATATTGGCCATATAAACAACCACCTAGAAGATGTAAAGCAGATATGTATGATGCTATTAAAGCTGAAATTACTCGATTATATGATGCTGGTTTTATTCGGCCATGCCGATATGCTGAGTGGGTTTCCAATATAGTTTCAGTTATCAAGAAGAACGGTAAACTTAGGGTTTGCATTGATTTTTAAGATCTAAACAAGGCTACCCCTAAGGATGTGTACCCAATGTCGATTGTCGATCAATTGGTTGATGCTGCTTTAGGGCATAACATTATAAGTTTTATAGATGGCAATGCTGGATACAATCAGATTTTTATGGTAGAAGAAGACATTCATAAGACTGCTTTTATATGTCCTCGTGCAATCGGCTTGTATGAGTGGGTTCTGATGACTTTTGGCTTGAAGAACGCTGAAGATATATATCAAAGGGCCATGAATTAATATTTCATGATCTGATCAGCTTGTTGGCTGAGATCTACATTAATGATGTGGTAGTGAAGTCGAAGGACATTGATGATCATATAGCCGATTTGAGGAAAGTTCTTGAAAGAATAAGGAAATATGGCTTGAAGATGAATCCCATAATGTGTGCTTTTGGTGTATCGGCTGGACAATTTTTGAGTTTTCTTGTTCATGAGAGGGGGATTGAGGTAACACAGAGGAGTATTAGTGCAATCAAGAATATTCAACCTCTAGAAGACAAGCAGTTGTAATCTTTGGTTGGCAAGGTGAATTTTCTGAGGAGATTTATTTCTAACTTATCTACGAAGATGGATCCCTTCACACCTTTACTCAGATTGAGAGGCGATCAGGAGTTTACTTAGGGGGGCAGAGCAACAAAAGGCCTTGGATAATATTAAGGAATATTTGAGTTCCCCTCTAGTTCTAATTCCTCCACAAAAAGAAGTACCTTTCAAGTTGTACTTGTCAGTTGATGAGAAGTCAATCGGCTCGGTCTTGATCCAGGAATTTGAGGGCAAGGAGAGAGCAATCCTTTATTTAAGCAGAAGGCTTCTGGATACAGAGATAAGGTATTCTCCGATGGAGAAATTATGCTTGTGCTTATATTTCTCTTGCACAAAATTGAGGCATTATTTGTTATCTAATGAATGCACCATAATTTGCAATGCCGATGTCATTAAGTACATGCTATTGGCTCCGATGTTGAAAGGGAGAGCTGAAAAGTGGATCTATGCCTTAACATAATTTGATCTCAGGTATAAATCGCCCAAAGCAGTTAAGGGGCAAGCCGTAGCCGATTTTATTGTCGAACATCATGATGACTCGATCGGCTCGGTTGACATAGTGCCTTGGACGTTGATTTTTGATGGATCGATTTGTGCTCATGGTTGTGGTATCGGCTTGGTCATAATATCACCTAGGGGACAAGTTTTGAATTTGCTTATACTATTAAGCCTTATGCCACCAATAATCAAGCTGAGTATGAGGCAGTTCTCAAGGGATTACAACTCTTAAAGGAAGTTGAAGCCGATGCTGTTGAAATCATGGGTGATTCTTTGTTGGTCATCAACCAGTTAGCTGGGGAATATGAGTGCAAGAATGATATATTGATGATCTACAATGAGAAGTGTCAAGATTTGATGGATAGTTTTCGGTTGGTGACTTTAAGGCATATTCCTCGAGAGCAGAATGTTGAAGCTAATGATTTGGCTCAGGGGGCATCGGGATACAAGCTGATGGTGAAAGATGCTGAGGTAGAAATCGCTACAATCACATCCAATGATTGGAGTTATGATGTATTTAATTATTTGAAGAATCCCTCTCTGTCGGTTTCAAGAAAATTGTGATATAAAGCTTTGAGATATGTCTTGTTGGATGATGAGCTATATTATCGAACGATTGATGGGGTGTTGCTAAAGTGTTTGAGTGCCGATCAAGCAAAGGTTGTGATGGGAGAAGTACATGAAGGTATATGTGGTACTCATCAATCGGCCCACAAGATGAAGTGGTTGCTTCGGCGAGCTGGGTATTTTTGGCCGACAATGTTAGAAGGTTGTCAAGATTGCCAAAAGTTTGGAGCAATTCAAAGAGCATCAGCATCGGCTATGAATCCTATAATCAAGCCATGGCCGTTCAGAGGTTGGGGAATTGATATGATCGGCCAGATCAATCCACCTTCAAGCAAAGGACATAAGTTTATATTGGTGGCAACCGATTATTTCACAAAGTGGGTGGAGGCAATACCATTAAAGAAGGTTGATTCTGGGGATGTAATTCAGTTTGATAAAGATCATATTATATACCGATTTGGTGTTCCTCAGACTGTCACAACCGATCAGGGATCTATCTTTGTGTCATATGAGTTTTTCCAATTTACAGAAAGCATGGGGATTAAGTTGTTGAATTCTTCACCATATTATGCACAAGCCAATGGGTAGACAAAAGCATCTAACAAGAGTTTGATTAAGTTGATTAAGAGAAATATTTCTGAATTTCTAAAGCAATGGCATAGCCGACTGGCTGAAGCGTTGTGGTCTTATCGGATGGCTTGTCATGGATCGATCCAAGTTCCTCCTTACAAGCTAGTTTATGGGCATGAAGCTGTGTTACCATGGGAAAGTGTCATCGGCTCAAGGAGGATTAATTTACAAGATGAGTTGACAGCCGATGATTATCATAATCTCATGGTAGATGAATCGGAATAGTTGGTTCAATCTAGGATGCGTGCTTTGGAGAAAGTAACAAGAGATAAGGAGAGAATTGCTCATCATTATAATAAGAAAATTGTGCTGAAATCTTTTTCAGAGGGCGAGTTGGTTTGGAAATTGATTCTGCCTATTGGAACTCGTGATAATAAATTCGGCAAGTGGTCACCGATTTGGGAAGGGCCTTTTCGAATCTACAAGTCCGTTTCTAAGGGAGCTTATATGTTGCAAGGGCTTGATGGAGAAGTTTTTGGAAGAGCTCTCAATGGGAAATATTTAAAGAAATATTATCCAAGTGTTTGGATCAATTCATGATTTGGCTGTGTTATGCCGATACATGGTAGTCGATGCGTTAACATTGCCTTTAGATGGCCGATCTAAGTGATATCGCCCTTAGTCAAGCTATAATTTTATCAGTGTTTGTTTGGCATTGTAAAATTAGGGGGGCATACATGCATACAAAAATATGTGGACTTTAAACAAATATTCACAGAAGTTGTATCACACAAATTCACACAAGTTACAAGCTCCTATTAAAACATCCAGATACAAGCCTGATTATTGCCGATATGACCCTTTGCCTAATTTGTCCTACTTCATCAATGGTTTGGGAGTCAATTGCATCAGTTCTTGGGATCATCTTTAGAGACTTGGTTAGTCCGACAGATGTTTAACAGATGTCTTTAACTTGGATCTTTGCTCTTCGATGGCCCTGGGGAAATCGGCAAGCTTTTGTTCTTCCGATGCTAATTCGACATTGCACTTGTCTAGTTTGGCTAGTAGCTCTGCCTTGCAACTTTTTAGCCGATCAATGTTAACCTGAGTGGAGTTTGGCCCAACGATCATCTCATCAAGTATGGCTTTGTCTCGCGTTGATTGACATCGATTATCTTGAATAGTGGCTTCAAGATCTTTTCTTTCTCGTCGATCGGCAATTCTTTGCCTTGCTTTCTCCAGTTTGAATCGGTATCGTTCAAGAAATACCGCTTGAGAGTTGATATCAGCCAGGTCTGCTAGGATTTGGTCTTGGATTTCAACAAACCTTGCTCTGATTGGCCCACAATCAACGACCAAGGCATCCAAAGAGCTCTCCAGCCGATGTGCAATATCTAACAGTGTAGCTTTCAGATCATCTGCAAGGGGAGTTAGGGCTTTGCTTGTAGTTTCTTCTTCTTCATCCATGAACTGCCTTATGTAAAAAGAGAACATATCGGCTAGAACCTGAAAAAGAGAATGTTGAGATTGTTAAGTGTTGGAAAACTCAGAACAGCCGATATGGAATTTTAGAAGAAGTACTTACAGGGATGATAGAAGCTGATTCTTCTTCTTCAACATGGTGGTTGCTCATAGCCAATGGAGTGCGTTCGCTGGATTCATGACGGGCAGGTGTTGGAGAGTGAGGAGGCTTAATAAAAAAAGAAGAGAAAGACAGGTTTGGTTTCGCATCGGTTGATTGAAAGTTAAGAAGAACTTTGAGTTTAGAGTTCTAATGAAGGTGGTGCTGGTTTCTTTGGTAGCCAGTTTCTTTTTCTGCAAGTAAAAGGGTTTAGTCGAATTGAAATATGAATATTTAAAGGAAGTAAACTCCAGAAAAATACATACCTGGAGGAAGACGAGTTTGGCGTTTTGGAGTAATTGGAGTCTTTTGAGGGGCTGGTACATCGGCTAGCGGTGTTTGCATGGTTTTTCTTGTTTCGCTCACATCGGCAGCAGCGTCATCGATGGTTTCTTCTATTTCTTCTTTATCTTCTTGTATATCTGGATCTAGAGTTGGCAGATCATCGACTGCAATATTTTTTTGTCTCTTTGAGGTCTTTTTCTTTGCAGCCGATTGTGTGACTCTTTTTCTTCTACCAGCTTCAGAAGGGATTAGTGTCTTGGGGGCATCATAGCCGATTATCGAAGGAGCTAATCCACCACCATTTGGAAGTATTCTTGCAGCATAACAGATAATTTATCCACTTTGACTGGCATGAGGAGGTGAGGAGTCTGTGGTCTGCAAACAAGGAAAAAGAAGTGGTCAAATATTTAAAGATGTTAGCTGGCAATGAAGAATCTAAGAAAAGAAAGAATAATTACTTGTGGAACCAACTCTGGGTAAATAATAGTCAAATACATTGAAGCTGATTGATGAAAAAGATGCTTCTTCCATTCTATCCACCATCGGTCAAAAGTTGCACTCCTCATTAGGGCTAACTCAATGTTATCAATGCTGCCTAGTGAAGGTCCTAGAATATTCAACAGTCTATCCATCATGACGACCGAGGTGATTTCTCCTCTGGTTTGGATCTTATCCACGAAATACAATCCATTTGGTAGCTGACTCATTCCCAGTTGTCTAGTAGCACTTATCGGATGATAAAACTCATATGAGACTTGAATGTTTCTGCCCTGGTGGATGCCGACAGGGAGTATGTAAGGGGATATGACAGTTGTACAAACTTTTTTTGATTTTTCAAATTTTTCAGAGTTGATTTTGTCAAATCTGAGATCGGCTAGGAGCTCAAAGTCTTCAGAATGTTCATAAGCAAACCAAATTCTTGAATCCTTTGGGAATCCATCATAGAAGTGTCCGAACACTTTTCTGAAGAGATCAACTGATAGCTTTGATCTAGTATATGTAGATGTTGCCTCTCCAAAGGACATGCATCGGCGAGTTTTAACCTCATTGCCATCATCGTCTGTGGTCGGCTGTGTTGACGGGAAATCGGCTTCTATTAATGCTGATCTCTTAGCAGCTTTGAGGGTGTGCAGGTTGAGTTAGGTCTGCAAGAGCCACCAAGGGCCACCAGTGCTGATGGTAGAGTTTGTGGCAATCCGAGCTGATGCAGAGTTCAAGGTTTGGTAGAGATATCCTAACAGATACTTGCCCAAAGGAAATTGCTTCTTATCTGCTAGGGCTTCGGCCACGTGTTGCCAATTGGTAGTAGGGCCACAACTCAGACCATAGAACAAGAATTTCTCGAACCACATCTAGAGAAAAGCTGCATGTTCTTTGGGGGTCACTGGACCAGTTTCCATGTTCTGAGTAATAAATCTGTTCCAACCACCGATGGCCCGGGTTTTGAAAGAAAATTTGTTCATGGTGTTCAAGCTAACTGGGTTAGCCGATGAGGTGATATCCAAGCCCGTGATCATGACTATGTCCAAAAGGGTTGGTGTCATTGGTCCTTGATTAAACAAGAAGGTGTTCCGGGTGTTGGACCAAAAGTAAGTTGCGGCCGATAGCATGGGTTCATCCTTGGTCATATCGGCTATAGTCGAGGCTAAGCATTGTGCTATTCCAAGCTCTTTCCAATAGGTCTGCTTACTAGCCGATATTCTATTGTACCAATCCGGCCAGGTTTTGTCAGTAGATGGCCAAGATTTGAAGGTTCCAGCCTAGTGAGCTAAGCTAGGGTTTGTCAACCAGAAGGGAACCCTATTGGTCTCGGCATTGATAAACTTAGTAGGGTCTATGTTGCCGATTGGTCCTAAGAAAAATTGGTTTGAGTGGGCTAGACTAGGAATTGCAACTTGTTTGGAAAGATGCTACAGTAGAGAAAAGCGAATCACGAAGAGGAAAACCAATCTGTAGCAAGAAAAGAAGTTATAGCCGATAGGGCTAACCTCGGGAAACTCAGCCGATGGGGCACCAGAGGGATTGGTAGAAGTCGACATCGCCGGAGATGGAGTCGCCGTCACAAGGGGATCGCCTGCAGGTTTGCCGTGGGCTTTGAGGAGATCGCCCGTGAAGTTGGGGACAGCTGTGGTTAAAGCGGTGAAAACGGAAAAAACGGAGTGAAAAACTTCAAAGCGGTGGTTATTATTTAAAGAGGTGTGGTAACGATCGGAATGGAAAGCCCTATATTTTCTTGGAGATAATATTAGGCAAATCCCCAATATAATAAATATAGCGGACTTGGGGGCATGTGTTAATGACCAAATTTGGTAAATCATGCATCAGATTTGGAGTTAAGGCCGAAGCAGATTTGGAGGAAATTGTGATTCTCAGAAATAAAGTACACATCAGTTGCAAATCGAATCAGCTAAGGTGTTCATCGGTTGATACCAAGTCAGACAAGGTAAGGCGATGTAGCCGATTCCGGTAAGATGACATTGGAATCATTGTCGGATCAGGTTGATGTGATTCATGAGGATTGCCATATATGGATAGAGTCCTAAAAAGGAAGTTGTATCTATTAATTAGGTTATTTTAAGTAATTTCCTTATAGATTGTGTCGGTAAGAGTCCTAAGGGACTTGTTCGTATTTTGAGTTGTAATAGAGATAAGAGTCATGTCGGACAAGGACATATTATTTATTTGGGTATAAATATAGCCCAAGACTGTGTAATCAAACAACAATCAGTTCAATAACACCTTCGACGCGTCGCTACCTTTTCTACTTTCGTTTGTTTCAACGAGTTCTTGCTTTCGAGTGGGGCTGCATCGGGTTCGATCTCCGACAAGAGGTAAAACTTGTTATGGCGGCTTGCGTTCTCAGGATTAGTGCTTATATCTTTATGACACTCTAATCTTGTTTACGTAAATCGCTAAGTTGTCATATATGCTATATAATCTAAATCAATATTGTTATCTAACCCCAATCGGCTAGCATCTGCTACGAGACAACAGCTGATAGGGTTAGATATCAACGTTGACCTAGATTATATAGTGTATCCACCATCTCGAAAGGCTTTCATCAATTTATTTAGACCTTATGCTTCTCTTTGTACTTAGTGCTACAACGGTTAAGTCTAACCTATTAAGTATTATCTAGAATTATAATATCTATCTTATTCTATGATTGCTTTTAGAGATAATTTCAGGGTTTCAGCCTATCTTATTCTATGATTGCTTTTAGTTATCTTGTTTCCTACATGTTTATTTGATATGTTAAATCTGCCCTTTATATTAAGATCTCATTGTGGTAAGATATATTAAGCTTGTTATTAATCTGTTAGGTCATCTTAACACTTGATTGATTCTTGTTTAATATATTTTTTTGAGGGAAACAGCATGGGAGGCCCCTACTGAAATTTTCATTAATAGAAGAAAAAAATTACATTTACAAGGCCTTAAGCCTAAAATGAAAGAGCTAAGTTATTATCTGAAATTACAGAACCACGATTCTAACTCCGTTTTAAGGGAAGGTTTAGCACGATGAATGACAAGGCTAAACTCCCTTTTGAACAAAAATTTCCACCTATTCAAGGATAGAGGAATGCTTTCGAAGATAACTTCATTACGATGAGCCCATATTGACCACACCGCTACTATGATGATTTCCCTGAAGATTTTGGAGTTGAAGACACGCCGTGCTTGTATTATCATGGATGAGAAAGGCAGATTAGGGTTCCAATGAACCTTAAGAAAGTGCCAACACCATTGACTGAATGAACAAAAGAAGAAGAGATGATCCATGCATTCATCTGGGCCATTAACACACATAGCACAAGTGTAATCATCTAGCACACATCTTTTCCTTCGAAGAAGACTCGGCGTGTTAAGCCGATCTCTCAACAGTTACCAGAAGGTAAACTTGTGGCATCCGTGGCTACAAGACCCCCATAACCAGCTAAACAGAGGCAAAACAGGAAGGAAGCCTTGTATATAACGATATACTTTTCGACTTTCATAAGCATTTGAGCCCCAAATATATGCCCACATATCCTGAGACAACATATCCATAGATAAGTCACTTATCCGTAGCTCCAATTCAATTAGTTGATTAGTAGCTTCTATTGAAAGAGGCAACTGAAGAAGGCTTGAACGATCTGATGTGATAAACCGAGAAACAGATAATCACTTATCTAGGGCAAAGGAAAATAATTGCGGCCAAATTAGCTTGGGGACACCCAAGTCCCATTGATCTGACCAGAAGGCTGCAGTGACTCCGTTGTGAACCTGGCACTTAGCTAAGTGCAAGAAAGTGTCAGCCAAAGCCATGACATCTCGCCACCAAAAAGAGCCAACTCGACGTTTAAAGTGAGGCACAACTTTAGAATGATAGAGGTGCTGCCATGTGAGTGAGTCCCATGGAATATCTCCGTGATTATAGAATTTATGAAGAGATTTCAGCAAGAGTGCTTGGTTGTGAAGACGCAAAATCTAGAATTCTAAGTCCACCCATTTTCTTTGGTTTGCATGCAGCAGTGCAAGCAACTAAACACCCACCTCTTTTATTAAGGTCTCCCCTGTCCCAAAGGAAGTGTTTGCGGTATTTATCAATTTGCTCAATCACAGCAACTGGGACTTTGAAGGTGCAAAGGAAATAGTTTGGCAACGATGAGAGCACTGAGTTGACTAGAGTTAAACGTCCAGCATAAGACAGAAATGTACTAGTTCCCATAAGCCGATTTTCAATGCGATTTAGAAGGGGTAGATATTCGGCTATTGTTGGACGGGATGTACCAAGTGGCAGGCCCAAATACGTGAAAGGCATGGAAGCAACCTGACAACCAATGAGGGCTGCTAACATATCTCCATCCGATTGTGAAACATTGATAGGGACCAAAGAAGATTTCGAAAAATTTACTTTTAGCCCAGTGGAGGTGGCAAAGTCATCCAGCAGAGACTTCAAGGCAAGGATCTGAGATGCATCTACCAGTAAAATAATAAGAGTGTTGTCTGCATATTGCACAATTGGATAATCCCCTCCAAATGAGTCCCCGACAGGATGCTTCGGAACCTGATGACTGGCTGCATCATTAACAATGGTCTGGAGAAGATCAGCAGCAAGCACAATTATGAGAGGAGATAAGGGATCCCCTTGCCGAACTCCTCGTTTACATTTAAATGGCTTGCCTGGAACACCATTCAAAAGGACCGAGAGGATCCCGAAGAGAGAATCATCTCCATCCAATGAGTCCATTTAGCCGAAAACCCTTTAAATCCGAACATGTCTAAGACGACCCTATGTTCTATCTTATCAAAAGCCTTTTTGAAATCCAGCTTAAGTAGGACGATTGGCTTATTGCTGTGATGACAAAAGTGGAGGAATTGAAAAGCCCATGTTAAACAATCATGAATAGTACGCCCTCTAAGAAAACCATATTGATTGGCGTGCAAGACTTGAAGTATGACCTTTTGAAGTCTGTTGGCAAGAATTTTAGTGAGGAGCTTCAAAGACGAATTTAAAAGCGAAATTGGCCTAAAATCATTCACCATTGATGGACTTGGAACCTTAGGAATCAGGGCTATAAAGGAGCCATTTATGCATTCAAGATTTACTGAGCCATTGCAAAAGCTCTCACACAATTGATATCCTAGTATAAAGTGGTATCAAAGTATTAGCCCATACATATTAGATTTATTACATCAGCTATGCTATAAATACATATAATCTCTATCTTAAAGTACTTTTAGACATAAGTGATTTGTACTGTCTTGGCACACTATCCTATCTATCCCAATCACTTCGTTTAAACATATCTTGAGACATAGATTATATATTATTGAAATCTACAGCCGATCGAGTAGATCTGATTTTCCCTTTGCTTTGTTCTCTTTTGTCGATCCTATGCATATTGCATCAGCTCAATATTGAACGATACGTCATCGGCCATTAGCCGATAGGCTATCGTTTATGGATTTAACTTCGTTTTTTCTTTGTTTCTTGTTGGTTGCAGGATTAAACCAACTGGCACGCCTTTGAAACCAAAAAGCAAGATTTAGGTCCTGCACTAGAGTTAAGCATATCTCTCAGGCCAGTGTATGTTTTTCGCATCAACAATCAGCCAATAGAAGCCCGAGCAGAATGCCTTGCCGACCAACATCCGAGCGGCCGCGTGGTTGCTGCAGATGCCCGAATGGATTTCATTGAGGATCTGGACGCTGCCATCCCGAGGGTTGCACAGCAGGAGCACTTGGGTCGAGGCAGCGCACTTATATAGCTCATAGCCCACCACCACGTACTGTTTGCGACGTCGAACGATGCGCTCTGCCAGGACCTTATCTGGCGGTAGTGCCTTGGTGGTGATGTAATCGACGAGCTCCCATCGCCAGTCACCCGAGGCGATGGTAACGGCGAGTACGGTGTGTTAACAGTAAAATTTGTTAAGCCTCGAAGTCCTCATCGGCTTAAGGTTCAAATCGGCTCAGAGCCAGTATTGGTTTAGAGTTTTGGTCAGCCGATGGGATTTTCCCTTATCTATCTCCAGTAGTCGGATTCTTATCAGATTCGGTTTGGGAAGATCTTATCCAGAAGAGACCAAGTTCGAGGAGGATGCGGCTTGTATCTATTAATTAGGAAGAGTTTGCTTGCTTTCTATTTTATCTTTAGGAAATGGTGTTACTGTCCAATAAGGACTTGGATTGTTTTTTTATCTTTAGGAAAGATTGAGTCATAATCTATTAGGATCTTTGTTAGCCCGTGGTATAAATATGTAAGCTCGGGGTTCATGTAATCTATCCTCTCAATCAATACAACTGGCGCATCACCACCTTTTACTTTTGGCTACTTTGGTCATCATCCGACGGAACTTGGCACCCAAAGCGGGGCGGCATCGGCTTCGATGTCTGGCGAAGGGGTAAGTCCAAGGTCCCGCCGGCCCAGGTATATCGTATCTATCTTTAGTTTCATTACCATTCATAGATACATCGGCTTAGTTAGGACTTTCTCGGTTAGGTCTAATATTCTGATCAAGTCGATGTTTCTGTAAACGTAATGTCGCTTTAGGTAGATTTGTTATATCCATCACATTAGACATATCTATCGGCTCCTCGAGTATTAGATTATCATATACAATCTCATGCTGCATCGGTTAGGTCCGACCTACTAGATTGTTATCGATAATCTAAGTCTTGTCAAGCCGATAGGTTCATGCTAATGTTTCACCAGAGGGTTAGCTGGTCTTATCATATGTCTCTGTTAATCTAGTCCTAGCATCTCAATTTAGCTCTATCGGCTGTCTCTCGCCTTAGGGTCTCTACCGATATCGGCTAAAGTGTTTACTAGATTAGATTAGTTTAGACATCTACCACACTGAAAATTAGTCAAGGGCTTGATTGTCTAGATATTGCATTTATTTTCATACTTAGTGTTGCATCAATTTAGTTTGACCTACTAAGTCGTGATTAGAATCATAGTCTCTAGCCTGCCTGGTGGCTACCAATAAGGGTTTCATCGGTGTTTCAGCCGACGAGTTATCTGGACATCGGCATTGGCTAGAATCACACAATCGGCTATCAACAGATCGGCAGTTTTGATTATCGGCCGATATGATTTATGCTCTGTTGTTTTGCATATCTTGTTAGTGGTAGGATCAAACTGACTGGCATGCCCGCGCTTCAATGATTTTAGGACCTGCACTGGAGCTAAGCAGATCTCCCAGGCCAGTGTGTGATTCGACGTCAATACATCTTTTGGCACGCACGGATTTGGCGTCAACACCGTGTCACCAGGCGGCGGTGGGTCTGCTATTGATGGTCGTTATCACCTTTAATCAGACTGTGAATACCTGCACAAGTGGAACAAACTTGGTACATCAACGTAGCGGTAGGGGTTATAAACTAACCTTTTTCATGAGTGTTGGTAAATTAATGTATGCAGGTGACTTATGTATCAAAATGAAGTAAAAGTGTGCTTTTGTGACGAAGAAACACTACTCCAACCAATCGACGATCACCACGTCAGCTTCCTGTGGATTGGAGGGCCCACAAGTTGGGTGAAACCGTCTTAAAGTGGTACCAAGCACCCGGGGACCGCCTTAGGGGCCCACATGTCAGCCACCATAGAAAATTGGAGGGGTTTGGCCCAGATCATGGTTCCGCCGAACCATGTTTCGACCGAACCAAAATTGTGGCCAAACCACCTCAGCTTTCACGTGGCAGCTCCCTATTCATCCCCAATGACGGTTAGGTGGGTATGGCGGTTAGTAACCACCATCAAACTAACATTGAGGGCTATAAAAGGAGGCACTTCACTTCATCTCAACACACCTCCAAGAAGATCAATGCTTCAATTCCAAAGGTTGTAGTGCTAGCTTTCTAGTACTTAGAAGATAGGTTAGAGAGTGAGGGGAAGCTCCAAAAGGAGTGCCCCAAATGTCAGAGTTTTCTCCGAGGGGTAGTTCGGAGGAGTGCCAGGAGTCCCGTTACCGACCTTCAGCCTTGTACCTTGACGAATGCTTTCTTCAATAAAGTAAGTGTTCATGTTTACTTTGGTTGTTAAGCATTTACATTGAGTACTTTACTTCAATTTTGCTTACAGGATCACCGCTCTAAGTTGGGTGCTCTAGTACTAAGACCCCTGATAAAGACGGGTGTTCTTGCGCAAGGCTAGAGTAGTATTCGATAGTTTGGACGAGGTGTCTAGGCTAGAGTTTACCTTTGTTTGCCTCGTACTCCACGGGTGAGAGGTAGGCCACAGGTGGTGACAGGCTTATCCGTCCTTTGTATTCCTCCATGTTAGGGTACGGCGTGGAGCTGTAGGCTGGAGTCACTCGGCAAACCGAGTGTAAGCCAGTGCCCGAAGTAAGCAAGAGAAAAGCTGAAGTAATTTACATGCTTCTTAGAGCCACAACCATAGTAAACCTCTCTATACTATCGCCTACCTAATCTTGGATGTCCTTGTATAATCACCTCTCTATACTATCGCCTACCTAATCTTGGATGTCCTTGTATAATCCTTTCTCTTAGATAATTCCTACCGTTCCTTGGATATGATATCTCTTGGAATACTCCCGTGGGTGAAGTGCTACAACAGTATATCCGTGCGCTTGCGGATTTATCTGTGAACGTAAGAAATACCAACAAGCATTTCTGGCACTGTTGCCGGGAAACAGTTGCCGATTTATCCTAGAGCCTAGGTCATCCTTGTATCTTTTTATTTTTCCTTTTTTGTTTATGGAGCAATCTATCCAAAGCTGTATCAACCTGACCTGTATCAACCCGACCATGTGTTGTTGCAGCATTTCTGGTCAGGTCTTGGCAAAGAGTCTGCCCTATACCTTGACATCGCATCCGGTGGTTCTTTTTCACATAAGACTCCGACGACAGGAAGGGAAATCCTAAGTCGTATCTTAGAGAACACCTCCTTCATCGAATATTACCATGAATCACTGCCGGCAGTCAAGGAAAGCGATGAGGATAACCCTCCAGCCGAATCCAATGCTTTACCTTGCATATCTCAAGATCTGGCTGTAGAATCCTCACCTGAACCGGGAACACCGAAGGATGGAGAAATTCAACCTTCGGAGTTTCCCTTCAATTTCGAGGACGATATTCTTGAAGATTATGGAAACACCTCGAAATTCTTGTGCAAAAGGAGACCACCAGTTCAAGTTTCTCCTCCTGTGCCTCTCGAGGATAAACTCCTTAGAGAGACCGTGAAGGGGTTAACATCCATTATGAGCCATGAATAGTTGAAAGAGTGTGAATTGTCGTCCGAAGCAATTCGGATTAGTTCACCTTCGTCAACCATTCATTACAACATAAGGGGAACGACGGTTCAGGTCCTTTACAATCCCATCTCGAGGCAACTATCGTTTCTGATTCCCTAGCGTTCGCACTTCTTGGTGACGAACCGTTGACCCCGACTCATAAAACTTTCAAGACTCCTCATGGAGATATCTTAGAAAGTTATGGGATTTTGCAGAACATGACTGTGAGTCACGAGAACCTTGAGGCAATCCTAGACTATCATAAGTTTGAAGTTTCAGACTTCGCAATTCTGATCGGGCATCTGCTTGAAAAGCTTTTCTTAGATGCACCGACGCTAGGAGTCCTCAATATCAAACTCGGGAGGATTCATTTTCAATTCCAATCTCTAGAGCTGTGAACTCCATAGCCGAGCCTTCTCCCGAGTGTGAGCCTATTGAGGAAATTCTGGAGGTTTCCCCTATTGAATCCCCAGAATCCGTCCTTGAGGAAGAAGCTCTCTTCTTCACTCAAGAGGCATACAACTCTGGAGAGACAATTGAGCTTCCCACGACAGAACCACCATCACGACCTCTGATAGAGCTCAAACCTCTACCTAGTGGCCTTCGATACGCTTTTCTACTCGGAGATACGGAATTGCCTATCATCATCAATGACAAGCTTTTCGAGGATGAAACTTCCAAACTCATCTCCATCCTAGAAAAGCATCGATCTGTTCTAGGCTACTCACTCCAAGACCTCAAGGGAATCAGTCCCACTCTCTGTACCCATCGCATCCCTACAGATCCAACTCTTTCTCCTTTTAGGAAACCTCAAAGGAGGTTAAATAATGCGATGAGAGAAGGTGGTGAAAAAGGAGGTCTTGAAGCTCCTTCATGCCGGGATAATTTATCCTGTTCGCTATAGTGAGTGGGTTAGCCTAGTTCATGTAGTGCCAAAGAAGGGAGGCATGACAGTCGTTGCCAATTCTTAAAATGAATTAATTCCTCAACGTACTGTCATCGGATGGAGAATGTGCATAGATTATCAGAATCTCAACAAGGCCACTAAGAAAGATCACTTTCCGCTTCCCTTCATCGATGAGATATTGGAACGGTTAGCGAATCACTCTTTCTTTTGTTTCCTTGATGGATATTCTGGATATCATCAAATTCCCATCCATCCCGACGACCAAAGTAAGACAACATTCACATGCCCCTATGGAACGTATGCCTATCGCAGGATGTCTTTCAGGTTGTGTAATGCACCCGCATCGTTCCAAAGGGGCATGATGTCTATTTTCTCAGACATGATCGAGCAAATCATGGAAGTTTTCATGGACGATTTCTCTGTCTATGAAAAAACTTTTGATCATTGTCTTGAGAATTTAGATATGGTCTTACAAAGGTGTAGGGAGAAGGACATGGTACTTAATTGGGAGAAGTGCCATTTCACGGTCCATGAAGGCATAGTCCTTGGGCACCTTGTCTCCGAAAGAGGGATAGAGGTGGATAAAGCTAAAATCGATGTTATCCAAAAACTCCCACCTTCTATCAATGTCAAGGGAATCTGAAGCTTCTTAGGTCATGCGGGATTAGATTTCTCTCAAATCGCTAGACCCCTCACCAAACCTGTTTGCCAAAGATGCTCCCTTCGACTTCGATGATGAGTGTTTACACTCCTTTAATACCCTTAAAGAAGCACTCATCTCAGCTCTTATCATTCAACCTCCCAACTGGTCGCTGCCATTTGAAATAATGTGCGATGCCAGCAACTTTGCAGTAGGAGCAGTCCTTGGTCAGACCAAGGATAAGAAATATAGTGCCATAGACTTTGCTAGCTGTTAACACTGAAATTTGGTAATTGAATCCCTAAGTCTGAGAAGGCGAAGCAGAATCGGATTGCCTGGAGACAGGGGTCGCATCGGCTGAGAAGTGATCTGCTGAGAGGCCAATCGGCTAAGGTTGGATTGGACAGGGGCAGCCGATAGCCGATTCCATGTTCGGAAGGGATGAAACCGTTTCTGATGCAACAGTTTGAAGATAAATAGAAGATTAAGTTGTTAATTGCGCATTAAACGATATTGCCACCTATGGATAGAGTCTTGTAACAGCAATTGTATCTATAATTTAGGGGTTTGTTTAAACTGTTAGTTGTAAAACGGCATGGGTCCTGCTCGGGATAATATTGTGTTTTAAATAATAGTTTAGATAGAGTCTAGAGTTTGTACAGATAATTGTATCTTGGGTATAAATAGGACCCAAGACCCCCTGTAAAAAAATCATCAATCACAATCAATCAACCCTTCGGCGCATCGCCAACCCTTTTTCTTCAGACGAGCACTTTGTTTGGCTACGGGCTGCATCGTTTCGATCCCCAGATCTAGGTAAATGCTTGTCATTAGTGGTATGATCTATTGTTTCTAGTTCTTCCATCGTAATGACACATTAGATTCAGGAGTTTGTACTACGCTATTTATCATATAGCGCATATAAATTAGACTAATGTTTAGATCTATCCTGCCATTGGCTAGTTCTAGCAAGAACTTACAGCCAATAGGGCTAGATCTAAAGGTTGGCTGGTTTGTATGCAGTATCCACCGTTTCGAGAGATATAAATCGGCTACAACAGATCAGGTTTTTCTTTTTATACTTAATGTTGCATCGGATTTGAACTATTAAGTCGTTTTTAGAACTATCGATGATTTGTTCGGCTTAGATTTATATTGTTTAGAGACAGCGCCGGGGTTTCAGCCGGCCTTATCTGCCCTGATATGTTTCTTTTAATATATTTATTATTGGATTTGTATTAGGACTGCCTCTTATGTTAAGATCGCATTCTTATCGGACGTTGCCAGCCGAAATCGGCCTATCATTGACAGCCGATGGCCGATTTCCAGGCTATGCATTTGTTTCAAGAATGATATCTTTTTATAAGATTCATCGGAGTACTAGCCGATTCATTGTTAGCTTTCCAGTATCGGCTAGGTTATCGATCCATATATTTATTATTCTTTATCGTATCCGGGCTAAGAGGTCGATGCCGTCTCGTATAGCCGATCCATTCCAGTCACTTGGTTTAAATATAGTTTAGAATAGCATATATTTGTTTATGGGTTCCCTTAGCCGATCCAGTGGGGATCTAACCTAACACTTAACGCATATTCTCTTGTTTTTCTTGTTGATTAACAGATCAAATCAACTAGCACGCCCTGCATAGCACAGGCAGCCGAGAAGGACCTGCATTGGAGTTAAGCAGATCTCCCAGGCCAGCGCGTGAGAGAAATTTCTTATCAACACGCTTCTTGGCACGCCCAATGGGACTCTCTTTGTCGGCTCGACTCGGATGCATAGATTCAGCCAGCAAGATGGTTGACTCCAACAGCCCCAGCATTTCCCAGGACAACATCGTGCCCGTGAAGATGGAGCAATTATCGGCTAAACAGCAAGCCGATTATAAGAAGATGGCGGAAGAGCTGCAGGCAAACTATTTGCAGTCTTTCACCCAAACAAGATCCGGGGCGGTGCATCAGAAATATAAGTTTAGCATGAACGACACTAAGGCATCCTCCTCTGGTGAAACAAAAGGCAAACAAAAGATGGAGGAGCCGACCCAGGAACAAGATGATTCGGCTGTATATTCTCTACAAGACCGGATCGACTCGGCTGTCCACCACGCGTTGGTCAACCAGAGTAGTATACTGGTCAACACTCTCAATAACATGATCGCTATTGTGGTCGATGCCAAGATAGCCGACCAGCTGCAACGAGGGCCAACGTACTTCACAGACGGCCAATTTCCTGGTTACAGGACGCTGATCACGCAGAATCGGCCGATCCCACCGCTACGCAACAAGGGCCGCCGGGAGGAGTCCTTGGTCAGCCAAATCCAGGTGAATCGGCCATAAGGCCAGCAATTACTATGGTGAACCGACAACAGCCGTTGCCCCAAGATCTGGTCGCTAACATGTTCAACGATAATCGGCAGTCAAAGCCGATTGATCCAAACAAGCGGTACAATGCCGGTGGCCGACAGCTGTTTCCAGGACCACCATCGCCACCACCGGCGCATCGGCCGCCTCCCGCTGATCATCATTACCAGTACCAAGGAGGCCGTCAAGATCATCATTACAGGCCTCAGACGCCACCACCGCTGTATCGGCAAGCACCCGCGCTGTATGACCCATACAAGCCGATACAGCAAGACAAATGGACATGGGCCGATCTAATCGCAGATGTCATGTGCGATCAATTCGGCCTCAAGCCGAAAGACTCAGGGAACATGGATCGGTATCCCTATCCAGAGCACTTCGAGTGGATCCCGTTACCCAATCGGTACAAGATCCCATATTTTTCGAAGTTCTCAGGGCAGGACAATGTTTCAACCTACGAGCATATTAGCCGATTCTTGGCACAGTGCGGCGAAGCATCGGCTACGGATGCCTTGAGAGTTCGATTGTTCCCTCTTTCCCTTTCAGGATCGGCTTTCACTTGGTTCTCCTCATTGCCCTACAACTCAATTCAGAGCTGGGCCGATCTTGAAAAACAATTCCACAGCTACTTCTACCTCACCAGCATCAAGCAAAAATACAACGAATCAGTCCAAGAATACATCCAACGCTTTAGGGAGATGAGGAACCGATGTTACAGCCTGGTGCTATCAGACGCCCAGCTGGCCGATTTGGCCTTTCATGGTCTGATCGCGCCGATCCGAGAGCGATTCTCTGTGCAAAAGGTGACGGCCCACGAGCAGCGATTCCAAGACACTAGGAAGGCCGTCAAAAATATAACCCAGGTCATCGTTGAGTCAGACTACGGGTCCGACGACGATGACGCAGAAGTGGCGACAGCCGAATGGGCCAAGAACAAAGAAGCCATCATCTGCCAATGGTTGCTGAAGACGGCTAAGGAAGAAAGATACGATTTCGACATCACCAAGGCCGACAAGATTTTCGACTTGCTGCTCAAGGAGAAGCAGATTCAGTTGCCCGAAAATCACGTGATCCCATCGGCCGAAGAATTGAAGAAAAAGAAATATTGCAAGTGACACAACTCCACATCCCACGCCACTAATGACTGCAAGGTCTTCAGGCAACAAATCCAGTCAACAATTGAGGCTGGGAAGCTGAAGTTCGCCGATTCAAATCGGTCGATGAAGGTAGACAACAACCCCTTCCCGGTCAACACGGTCCATGCTGGCCCCAGGCAAGCTGATCGACAGGACAGAATGGCGCACGGCTTAGTCAATACATCGATCGGGGCTAAGGCAGAAGGCGATCAGATTGGATGTCACGCTGCACCAATTAATATGGTGCGCCCAGTCATCAGATCGGTTGACCGGCGACCGATCCATGAACGTAGCCGATACCGTCATCAGTACCGGTCTCGGCAGGAAGAAGCTTACAATGGAGCACCTCGTCGGCGCGAGCCGATCACCCAAAGCCGACGATATGAGGTAAACCACGACAATGCCGATCCGCATTGGCATTGTGATTTTTTCAGGTACTGCTAGGAATCCGGCATGAGACTGCCAACATTGGACGATTGCCCAGCATGCAACGATCGCCGCGACGACGAGCACATGAGCTCATCGGCTGCAAGTCCAACTCGGTTTGTCCCCAGAGCCGTTCAGCTAAACCAAAGGCGGCGGTCTGTCCATGATCGGCTCGGCCCGATCCACCAGGACTTCTTCGTCGATGAAAACCGCGATGGGAACAACCACGACGACGAAGACGCAGAAAAGAAGGGTTCAACGGCTCAAGCGTGAAGGGAGACAAGACGAAGTCCAGCAAATGATCCACGAACAACGCCATCGGCTGGGCAAAATCAAAAGGCGGTGGGTACCCAAAAAGAAAGCTGCCATAGCCAACGAAGAGCAAGCCGAGGAAAGCCCAGCCGATCAAGCCAGGAGGACGGCCAAAGGAAAAGGCAAAATTTCTGCATCGGTCAACATGGTGTTCGTGCTGCCAGCCGAGTTCGGTGCTCCTGAAGCCGATGCAGACATCGCTGAGGATGACCTGGCGAAACTAGCAATCTCACCAGACCAAGCTAACTTCGACAAACCCGAAGGAACCGAAAATCAGCACTTAAAGCCGTTGTACGTTGAAGGATTCGTCAACGGCAAGCCGATTTCCAAAATGCTAGTTGATGGGGGAGCTGCAGTCAACCTCATGCCTTACGCAACGTTCAGAAAGCTAGGCAAGGGAGCCGAAGACCTAATAAAAACCAACATGGTGCTCAAAGACTTCGGCGGCAACCCATCGGAAACCAAGGGCGTCCTCAACGTTGAACTGACCATCGGCAACAAGACCGTGCCCACAACATTCTTTGTCATCGACGGGAAGGGGTCTGACAACCTGCTGCTCGGAAGAGACTGGATACACGCTAATTGCTACATCCCTTCTACAATGCATCAGAGCATGATGCAATGGGACGGCGACAAGATTGAGATCGTACCAGCCGACAGGTCAGTTATTGTTGTCAGTGCCGATTTGCCGCTTTGGGAAATCGAGGGCATTGATTGTTTATCCGCGAAGATCTGGCAAGCCGATTTTCTAAATGTGTCCAATTAAACGATACAGCCGATTGGAAATGACGAGCCGGAGCTGCTGCTTTAAACAAGAGATGGTGGAGGGCTCGAGCGTTCTCGGCATGGACACCGCGGACGAAGACGATGGCAAGCTAGGACAAGGTTTCACGTGAGCCGACGAATTAGAGGAAATTGACATCGGCTCTGGTGATAAGCCGAGGCCGACGTACATTAGCAAAAATCTGTCTCCTCATTGTAGATCCCAGCTTATTGAATTATTAAAAGAATATAAAGATTGTTTTGCTTGGGAGTACTTTGAGATGCTCGGCCTCAGCCGATCAATAGTGGTCCATCAGCTGCCGATTAAGGCAGGCTATCGGCCGTTCAAACACCCTCCCAGGAGGTTCAAGGCCGATATGTACGATGCAATTAAGGCCGAAATCACTCGGCTATACGACGCGGGATTCATTCGGCATTGCCGATACGCGGAGTGGGTCTCGAACATCGTCCCAGTGTTGAAGAAAAACGGTGAACTTAGGGTGTGCATCGATTTCAGAGATCTAAACAAAGCAACCCCTAAAGACGAATACCCAATGCCGATAGCCGATATGCTTGTCGATGCTGCTTCAGGCCACAAAATTATCAGTTTCATGGATGGCAATGCAGGGTATAACCAAATATTCATGGCCAACGAGGACATCCACAAGACCTCTTTTCGGTGTCCCGGCGCAATCGGCTTGTACGAATGGGTAGTAATGACGTTCGGCTTGAAGAATGCTGGGGCAACATATCAACGGGCCATGAATTACATCTTTCATGATATGATCGGCTCGCTGGTAGAGATATACATTGACGACGTGGTTGTCAAGTCAAGGGAGATAGAAGGCCACATAGCCGATCTGAGACAAGTGTTAGAACGAACGAGGAAATACGGTCTGAAGATGAATCCGCTTAAGTGCGCATTCGGCATATCGCCCGGGCAATTCTTGGGATTTCTCGTTCATGAAAGAGGAATTGAAGTTACACCAAGGAGCATAAATGCTATCAAGACAATTCGACCTCCGAAGGACAAAAAGCAACTCCAGTCATTGATCGGCAAGATAAACTTCATCAGACGGTTCATAGCTAATTTCTCGGAAAAGATGGAGCCGTGCACACCACTGCTTCAGCTGAAAGCCGACCAGACGTTCACGTGGGGGGCAGAGCAGCAGAAGGCGTTAGACAACATAAAAGATTATCTAAGCTCCCCTCCAGTTTTAATGCCTCCACAAAAGGGAATACAGTTCAAGCTGTACTTATTAGCCGATGACAAATCAATCGGCTCCATCCTAATCCAAGATGTCAACGGCAAAGAAAAAGCCATCTTCTATCTCAGCCGATGGTTGCTAGACACGGAAACGAGGTATTCACCTATGGAGAAGTTATGCCTATGCCTCTATTTTTCATGTACAAAGTTAAGGCACTATCTGCTGTCCAAGGAGTGCACAGTAATCTGCAAAGCCGATGTAGTTAAGCATATGCTATCGGCTCCAGTGCTCAAAGGAAGAATTGGGAAGTGGATTTTCGCACTAACAGAATTCGATCTGAGGTATCATGCACCAAGAGCAGTCAAAGGGCAAGCCATAGCCGATTTCATTGTGGAGCACAGAAACGATTCAATTGGCTCAGTGGAAATTATGCCTTGGACTCTGACGTTCGACGGCTCGGTTTGCTCCAACGGCTGCGGCATCGGCTTGGTCATTATTTCGCCCAGGGGGCAAGCTTCGAGTTTTCTTTTGCCATCAACCCCCACGCTACAAACAACCAAGCCGAATACGAAGCCGTCCTTAAAGGATTGCACCTGCTCAAAGAAGTTGAAGCCGACGCCATCGAAATAATGGGAGATTCATTGTTGGTCATCAGCCAATTATCAGGTGAATATGAATGCAAAAACGACGCGCTGATGGTCTATTATCGGCAATGCCGGGAATTAATGGACGGTTTTCGGCTAGTCACTTTGAAACATATCCCCAGAGAGCAGAACACAGAGGCCAATGACTTGGCACATGGGGCATCGGGCTATCGGCCAATGCTGAAAGAAGTCGACATAGACGTTGCCGCCATTACAGCCGATGATTGGAGGTTTGAAGTTTACAACTATCTCAAAAACCCCTCTCAATCGGCCACAAGGAAACTACGATACAAGGCATTGCGATATGTGTTGCTCGATGAAGATCTGTACTATCAAACGATTGACGGCGTGCTACTCAAGTGTTTGGGAGCCGATCAGGCTACAGTGGCCATCGGGAAGTACATGAAGGAATCTGTGGCACACATCAATCGGCTCACAAAATGAAGTGGCTGCTTCGCCGAGCAGAGTATTTCTGGCCGACGATGCTGGAGGATTGTTTCTAGTATTACAAGGGGTGTCAAGATTGCCAGAAGTTTGGCGCTATACAACGAGCACCAGCATCGGCTATGAACCCAATTATTAAGCCATGGCCGTTTAGAGGATGGGGCATTGATATGATCGGCCAGATCAATCCACCCTCAAGCAAAGGACATAAGTTTATCCTGGTGGCAACGGATTACTTCACAAAGTGGGTGGAGGCGATTCCCCTCAGAAAAGTGGATTCTAAGGACGCAGTCGAGTTTGTCAAAGAACACATCATCTACCGATTTGGCGTTCCACAAACGATAACAATAGACCAGGGATCTATCTTCGTATCGGACGAATTCGTTCAGTTTGCCGACGGCATGGGGATCAAGCTGCTTAATTCTTCGTCGTACTACGCACAAACCAACGAGCAAGCCGAGGCATCAAACAAAAGTTTGATCAAGCTGATTAAGAGAAAGATCTCTGAGTACCCTAAACAGTGGCACAGCCGATTAGCCGAATCACTATGGGCATATTGGATGGCATGCCACGGGTTAATTCAAGTCCCTCCGTACAAGCTGGTCTACGGACATGAAGCAATACTGCCCTGGGAAAGTGTCGTCGGCTCAAGGCGCATTCAGCTACATGACCAACTCACAGCTGACGATTAGTATCACTTGATGGTGGATGAATCGGAAGATTTAGTTTTATCCAGGATGAGGGACCTGGAAAAAGTCACAAAGGATAAAGAAGGAGTAGCCAGACATTATAATAAAAAGGTGGTGCCTAAATCTTTTGAGGAAGGCGAACTCGTTTGGAAATTGATACTTCCGATCGGATCTAGGGACAATAAGTTCGGCAAGTGATCACCAAATTGGGAAGGGCCTTTCAAGATCCACAAATGCGTCTCTAAAGGAGCTTACATGCTAAAAGGACTGCACAGAGAAGTATTTGGAAGGGCTCTTAAGGAAAAATACCTAAAGAAATATTACCCAAGCGTATGGATCAACTCGTGATTCGGCTATGGTTATTTCAGCCGATTTACGACAGCCGATGTCTTACATTAACAAGGCATCGCCTTTAGGCATTTTTATGCAACGTTTTTTGCTCAGTTTTCTACGATCGGCTCATGATTGGCCGATAGGGACGGCAAGGATACGCGAAAGGCTCAAACTCACAATTTTGTCGACACCGAAGCTATCAACAAAACTTGGGGGGCATATATGCACACGAGCCAATCACAAAATCGGGCCGATTGCAAATATCTGAAGAAATATTACCCCAGTATTTGGGTCGATGCTTGAATCGGTGTGATAGTCGCTGATTTTTATTCATAATCAACATGAAGCCGATTTCGATTACATATCTCCTAGATAGTCTCTGATGGCCGCCAGGGCCCTGTCGACGGCCTCTGGAGATTCTGTCTCTGAAGCATCCAGGATCAAATACTCTAGCCTAGTGACTCTTACATCGGTGGTTGTGATTAACAGTTCATTGGCAAGTTGTGTTCGCCTTGCTACCAGCCTGTCGTGACGAATGAGTGTTGCAGACGCCGAACGAATAGCTGCCGGAACACTACTGAGATTTATTGGAGGTCTGGTCGCCGGATGACGAGCATCTTGTTCCCTGAAGCGCTGCAAGTTGGTTCTCACTTGTTGGTCTTGGTTAACCGTCAGTTCATACGGGGTGTTCATGATCTCTAGAATCACTCGTAGACGATGGGGCGGCTGCGAGAGGATTAACTCGTGAATACTTAAGAAAAGAAATGGTGAGGACGGATGGGTTGGAAACTCACCTGGTTCACCGATGAGCTTGAGGATGCCATGAGAAGTCTTGCTGAAAGCTTGGAACCGGAATTTGTACACCTGGAGAGTGAGGGAATTTCTTCATCGGCTGTGATGTGTTCGGGAAGGCCTGAAGGAGTCCATTTATAGAAAGAAAAGATGCCGATTCGGATGTGAAAGATCGTTGTAGATATAAAAGTCGAAGAGGTCATCATTAAAAGCATTGGGAATCGTTGAATGGTTGGTGACTACTCGAGACCGGATACCTGTTGTTCAGGACTCACGTGTTTTTGAAGTACATGTTCGGATGAGTCAGACTGTGAAGCCAAATCGGCAGTGCATTTAAATATTATCGGCCGATAACCAATGAGACATATTCAAGCGCTGACACTAACTATCGTGGCGCGGTCTTGGAATCGGCAACGTAAAGCGATGCGGGCGGCTGGAGCCGATTTCAACGAAAGCAATTCAAGACACTGTGCATGGCGGAAAGCCGATCTTATGTACAAGCATAGTGGCAGAAGATTGATAAAGTATATTACATGATTCGAAGCCGGTTACGAGCACGATTAAAATGATCGTCCAATCCCATCACAAAAGTATGACAAGTATAATACAGAAGGCATTAGTTGATTTCAGAATATCAGAATATTACACTCTCATTGTTTCAAAAAATCGGCTATGGCCGACAGCGCTGAAGGGTTACGCGGAAGCTACGCTAGCCGAAAACAAAACTTTTCTACCGCGCAAACCAGGAACACTTGCAAGTAAGGGCCGACAGATCATTACCGATTGGAATATGCAGCGGAAATAGCCAATCAGGGCTATCCGATCTGGAACTGTGCTGGCCCACGACAGCCGATTCACCAATCAGCCGATTCGCGGATGTAGCCGATTCGCCGAGTCGTCTGACCACGTTCTCGCGCCTCGCTCCGATGCGCTCAACCGCAGCCGATTCCACCACAGCCGATTCGTAGCCGATCAACAACGCGCAACATAGCAGCGCCTCTACCAGTATCCACACGTCCGGGAATAGAACGCCGAACACCCGTGTGCTAGCATGCGATGCAAGGCTAGGGTTTGGCTCGAAAGTGGGGAGGGTTTCTGTGGAGATTGATCTCGGTGACCTTTGTTGCGGATTCGGTTCAATGCGACACAACTGAAGTGTCGCAGCTCTCCACCCCTCGCCCCTTTATATAGAGTTGGCTGACTGGGACTAGTGGCCGATCAGGACTCTATTTTGAATTGGATCTCATCCGATGGCCGCCCATACGTCGTAAGCCCATAGAACTCTATCCGATCGGATCCCTATCCGATCGAGCCGTATTCGAGTCCAACTCGAATGCCTATTCTTATCCCCTTAAGCGTGCGACCCTGTAGGTTCAGGTATACTCGGTTTCGGCTATAGTCTAGCTTAGCCGATCGTCGGCTCGAGTCCAACTCAGCCGACTTCACACGCGGCGCCTAGCAGCACATATTGATACAAGAATATAATATCGGCTCGAACCTGTAATGTGTACACAAATCCCTTTGCGTCACGATACCAATTAAGCTATAGGCAAGATGTGTGCCATCCCTTCAATAGCTTAACCATTCACTCGAACCGTATTGGATTATTTGTCCGTTGATTGACTCCTCAATCAACTTAGCATGGCCATGCATTTCCATAATCCATTACCTCGAGGGCCCAGAGATATCTCTCCAAAGGAGGGGCAAATTCTATCTTTATCACTCACATCCCACTCCATGTTTCATAGCAAACCCGAAGACTACTTTTATAACTACCCGCACTACGGAATAGCGTTTGGTAGTTCCAAAGTAGGCTACTACACATGTTGGAATCCATGGTGATCTCGGTCTAAGGACTTTGTACCAACACTACCGAGACCAACTAATGGCACATTAATTCCAATAGTTTCTCGGGGTGGGTCTATCCAATAATGTGTTCTCTAACACATATGTCCATGTTTATTGATTTGGTATCTCCATACCCATGATCTATGAGACATGATCATCAATCATAAACATGCCGATCTTAGAATCATATTAGTTGCAATAATATGATATATGATCGGGATCATTTAGAAATAGATTCATACATATGGAGTCTCATAAATAAGTCACGTACTTATTGATCAATACAAGATGTCTATTTCATGGAACTGAATAACACTTTATTCATAAATACATAAACATTGACGTGATATCCAACATCTCCATGTTGCCTCTAGGACATATCACTAACAATCTCCCACTTGCACTAGAGTCAATCATGTAAGTATCTAATACCCATTGCTCTTGTGTGCGCCTCATGCTTCGGCTGAGGGAGAGGTTTTGTCAGCGGATCGGCTATGTTGAGATCCGTGTGCACTTTGCATATCTTGACATCACCTCTGTCCACTATCTCGCGGATGAGATCATATCGCCGAAGTATGTGTTTGGACTTCTGATGTGACCTCGGCTCCTTGGCTTGCGCAATGGCTCCACTATTATCACAATAGAGAGACATTGGACCAGTCGTACTAGTCATCACACCAAGCTCGAAACGAATTTCTTGATCCAAACACCTCCTTTGCAGCTTCGAAGCAGCAATATACTCGGCCTTCGTTGTAGAATCGGCAACGGTATCCCGCTTGGAACTCTTCCATGATTGCGCCTCCGTTTAGGCGAGAACACGAACCCGCATTGCAATCTATAATCATCCTTGTCCTGTTTGGAAGCTAGCATCGGTGTAACCACTTACAACGAGCTCTTCTTCACCTCCATAGACTAGGAACATATCCTTAGTTCTTCTCAAGTACTTAAGGATATTCTTACTGAGTCCAGTGACCTTCACCTGGATCTCGACTGTATCTCTCCGTAGCACTCAAAGCGTACGAGACATCTGGACGTGTACAAAACATGGCATACATGATGGATCCAATTGTCGAAGCATATGGAACCATACCCATCTTATTCCGCTCATCATGTGTCCGAGGACACCGATTCTTGCTAAGATTAATGCCATGTGACATGGGCAAGAAACCTTTCTTGGAATCATGTATGTTGAACCTTTTCAACACTTTGTCAATGTATGTACTTTGGCTTAATCCAATTAGCCTCTTGGATCTATCTCTATAGATCCGAATGCCTAATATGTATGTTGCCTCCCTAAGTCTTTCATGGAAAAACTATTTTTCAATGAAGACTTGACGGATTCTAGCATAGGGATATCATTTCCAATGCAGTAATATGTCATCCACATATAAGACTAGAAATACAATTGCACTCCCACCGACCTTTTGTAAACACAGCCTCCTCTTCGTTTTTGATGAAACCAAACCCTTTGATTACTTCATCAAAACGAATATTCCAACTCCGAGATGCTTGCTTCAATCCATAAATGGATTTCTGTAGCTTGCATATCTTTCCGGTGATTGTGGATCGACAAAACCCCGAGGTTGTATCATGTATACATCCTCGCTTAGGTTTTCATTTAGGAAAGCCGTTTTGACATCCATCTCGCCATATCTCATAATCGAAATATGCAGCAATCACTAGGATAATCCGAATAGATTTAAGCATTGCGACGGGCGAGAAGGTTTCATCATAATCAACTCCTTGAAGCCGTTTAAAACCTTTCGCCACCAATCGCGCCCTATAGATGTGAACATTTCCATCCATATCGGCCTTTTCTTAAAAACCCATTTACACTCAATGGTTTTGACACCATCAGTGGATCAACCGAGTTCCAAACATGATGTCGTACATGGATTCTATTTCGGATTTCATGGCCTCAAGCCACTTGTTGGAATCGGGTCCCACCATCGCTTCCTCATAGGTCTTAGGCTCATCGTTGTCCAACAACAATATATCACGTTGTTTCGTACTGTGTACCTAAGAGGTGCACGACGTGATCTTTCAGACCTCCGTGGGGCTGGTGTATCTACAACTGGTGGTGCAACACTTTGCTCCTCCTGTTGTGGTTTTGTGGTCGCTGAAACATTTTTTGGTGTTTCTTGAACTTCTTCAAGATGCACCCTGCTCCCACTAACCCTTCTTGAAAGAAACTCTTTCTCCAAGAAGACACCATGTCGGGCGACAAACACTTTGCCTTGTTCCCGATTATAAAAGTAATATCCCTTAGTTTCCTTAGGATATCCCACAAAGAAGCACTTGTTAGATTTGGGTGTGAGCTTGTCAGACTGTAAACGTTTTACATAAGCTTCGCATCCCCAATTTTGAGAAAAGACAAACTAGGGGGTTGCCCTGTCCATATCTCATATGGTGTCTTTTCAACTGACTTAGATGGAACTCTATTTAGTGTGAGCGTAGTTGTTTCAAGAGCATATCCCTGTAAGGATAACGGAAGATCACTTTGGCTCATCATCGACCGCACCATGTCCAACAAGGTGTGATTTCTCCGTTTGGACACTCCGTTTCATTGTGGAGTTCTGGCGGAGTCAACGTGGAACAATTCCACAATCTTTCGATGATTACCAAACTCTTGGCTCAAGTATTCCCCTCCACGATCCGATCGTAGAAACTTGATTGTTTTCCCTAAATGATTCTGTACTTCATTCTGGAATTCTTTGAACTTTTCAAAGGATTTGGACTTATGCCTCATTAAGTAGATATAACCATATCTACTAAAGTCATCGGTAAAGGTAATGAAGCGATAACCACCTCGGCCGTTGAGCTCATTGGTCCACATACATCGGTATGTACGAGTGCCAACAAGTCACTTGCTCTCTCACCGTGTCCCGTGAAAAGGTGCCTTTGTCATCTTACCAAGTAAACAAGACTCACATGTCTCAAATGATTCAAAATCAAAAGAGTGAAGCAATCCATCCTTATGGAGCTTCTCCATGCGTTTCGATTTATATGGCCTAAGCGACAATGCCGGATAAACGTGGGGTTTATATCATTAGAGAGTTGCCTTTACTGTATTAATGTTATAGATGGGAGACGCTTCAAGATTCAAAACATATAATCCATTCACCAATGAGCATGAAAATAGAACATATCTCGAGATATATTGAACAACCGTTGTTCATTGATCTAAAATCATATCTTTCCGCTTGCAAACATGAAGCGGAAATAACGTTTTGACATAGTGTTGGAACACAATAACAATTATTTAATTCCAAAACTAATCCTGAAGGTAGATGAAGTGGTATGCCGGCGGCAAAGATGTAGCAACGTTTGCTCCGTTGCCGACGCGCAGGTTCACTCGCCTCTTCTTAAGCCTCTACTTCTTCTCATTCCCTACAATGATTTGCAAATATGAGCTACGATCCGGTATCAAATACCCAAGAGTTAGTAGGTGAAGTAGCAAGATTAATGTTTATAACATTAATACCTAAAGCGAAGTCGTACTTTGCTTCTTTTTGAGATCTTCCATGTACTTCTTGTAGTTCCTTTTCCAAGGCTGGCTGCGCTTGCGTAGAAGCAAACGACATCGATGCCGCCGACCCCTTCTTGCCCTTCTTTGCATTGGAGGCACTCGCGATCTCATCGGGAGTTAGCTTCCTCTTGGTGCAATGTTTCTTGACAGTGGTTTGCGCTTAGCCTTCGCATCATCATCACATGATGACCGTTTTCTGGATACTCTCCTCATTGTCTTCGACATCCCATGCAATTCAGCCAAGGTTCTATCCATATTGTTCATGTGATAATTTAATATGAATGGCTCGAAGCTCGGAGGGCGGCAGAGAATCACATCGTAGCCAACTCTTGGCTAAGGGGAAAACCTAGTTTTTCCGGACTCTCAATGTAGCCAATCATTTTTATCACATGCGGACGACGGGATTCCCTCAACAAGCTCGCATGCAAACAAGGACTTCGAGGTGTTGAACCTTTCGGCTCGAGCTTGGTTCTCAAACATACCACGTAGTCCCCGAATAATAGTGTGAGGATCGCGCTCTCATATTGCTTCAAGCTCGGGGACATTGTAGCAAGCATGAGACAGCTTATATCTAGGGCATCATTAGTGTGCTTCTCGTAAGCCCTCCGTGCGCTGCGGTGGCATTATTAGGCAAATCCTCGGATAGGGTACTTCAAGAACGTACTCCTTACGCTCTTGCTTGAGAACAATTCTCAAGTTGCGATACCAATCCATAAAGTTTGTTCCGTTTAATTTTTCTTTTTCAAGAATAGATCGCAAATTAAAAGCACTGGGTGTAGTATTAGCCGCCATTTATTCTACAACGAAAAAGCAAAGTTTAGCACAATGTTTATGCTATGTCTATTGTTAAACAATTAAACATTAGACTCCCATTACGTATTTTACACCTTCCCTCTAGGTTACGTATTGGGTCAAGATCCACATGTTAGTTAATTTCTAGTGAGCTTTGGCATCACTGGTAGAAAATTAATAACATCGGTAAGCAACAATCACATCTCTATGTGAATCTTGTTGTTGGTGTGGCATCTCCATGCCCCGGCGCCAACCTATGCCCCAAGGCCCAAAACTGTTTTGATAGCCTTGTTAAGTAAACCAAATGTTCTGCGTATATGTCCGACATATACCCCCTCGTGTTATGATAGAGAATGGCACTCTGCTTTGGCAGACCCACCATTGACGAGCATAACGGTGACGGGTGCAACATTTGGAAGGACATCATTACTACTTAATTTTGCGAGGGATGCTATCCTATCAAACAAACATATCACATATGAAAGCAAGTAGAATAGCATATAATGAAATAGTATGGCCCCCTTCACATGGTGATCTCCATCTCCATGTCGGTGTAGAGGATCTCCATCTTCATCACCGTTCGTCCGAGTGCCGAATGCTTGATTTCTTCAAACTAAGCTACTACTATAGAAGCTCTAATTGAAGATTACATCGACTAGCAGGTCGTGAAAGAATATTACAAGCATTGCACGTATGAAAGAATATTACAGGGATTGCACATATGAAAGAATATTACACGCATCACATGCATCTCATACATACAATAGGGCCATACCATCTCAAAGCATTCTCTGCAAAAACAAGTTAGGCGTAGACCGCTTTCTACCTATCGCAGAGAAACGGCATCGAGACGACCTATAAGGGGTATTCAAGCACCGACACTAACAATCGTGGCGCGGTCTTGGAATCGGCAACGTAAGGCGATGCGGGCGGCTGGAGCCGATTTCAACGTAAGCAGCTCAAGACACTGTGCACGGCCGAAAGCCGATCTTATCTACAAGTAAAGCCGATCTTATCTACAAGCATAGTGGCAGAAGATTGATAAAGTATATTACACGATTCGAAGCCGGTTATGAGCACGATTAAAATGATCATCCAATCCCATCACAAAAGTATGACAAGTATAATACAGAAGGCATTAGCCGATTTCAGAATATCAGAATATTACACTCTCATTGTTTCAAAAAATCGGCTATGGCCGACAGCGCTGAAGGGTTACGCGGAAGCTACGCTAGCCGAAAACAAAACTTTTCTACCGCGCAAACCAGGAACACTTGCAAGTAAGGGCCGATAGATCGTTACCGATTGGAGTATGCAGTGGAAATAGCCAATCGGGCTATCCGATCCGGAACCGTGTGGCGATGACAACCGATTCCGGGGACAGCCGATTCACCAATCAGCCGATTCGCGGATGTAGCCGATTCGTCGAGTCGTCGACCGCGTTCTCGCGCCTCGCTTCGATGCGCTCAACCGCAGCCGATTCCACCACAGCCGATTCGTAGCCGATCAACAGCGCGCAACGTAGCAGCGCCTCTACCTGTATCCACACGTCCGGGAACATAACGCCGAACACCCGTGTGCTAGCACGCGATGCAAGGCTAGGGTTTGGCTTTAAAGTGGGGAGGGTTTTCGTGGAGATTGATCTCGGCGACTTTTGTTGCGGTTCGGTTCAATGCGATACAACTGATGTGTCGCAGCACTCCACCCCTCGCCCCTTTATATAGAGTTGGCCGACTGGAACTAGTGGCCGATCAGGACTCTATTTTGAATCGGATCTCATCCGAATCTTATAGAGTTGGCGCCCATACGTCGTAAGCCCATAGAACTCTATCCGATTGGATCCCTATCCGATCGAGCCGTATTCGAGTCCAACTCGAATGTCCGGTCTTATCCCCTTAAGCGTGCGACCCGTAGGTTCAGGTATACTCGGTTTCGGCTATAGTCTAACTTAGCCGATCGTCGGCTCAAGTCCAACTCGCGACCACATGCCAACACGGCGCGCCTAGCAAACATATTGACACCATAGTATACAATAATATAATATCGGCTCTAAACCTGTAATGTGTACACAAATCCCTTTACCTCACGATACCAATTAAGCTATTGGCAAGATGTGTGCCATCCCTTCAATAGCTTAACCATTCACTCAAACCGTATTGGATTATCCGTGCATTGATTGACTCCTCAATCAACTTAGCATGGCCATGCATTTCCATAATCCATTACCTCGAGGGGCCAAGAGATATCTCTCCAAAGGAGGAGCAAATTCCATCTTGATCACTCACATCCCACTCCATGTTTCATAGCAAACCCGAAGACTACTTTTATAACTACCCGATTACGGAATAGCGTTTGGTAGTCCCAAAGTAGGCTACTACACATGTTGGAATCCATGGTGATCTCGGGTCTAAGGACTTTGTACCAACACTACCCGAGACCAACTAATGGCACATTAATTCCGTAGTTTCTAATGGTGGGTCTATCCAACAATGTGTTCTCTAACACATATGTCCATGTTTATTGATTTGGTATCTCCATACCCATGATCTAAGAGACATGATCATCAATCAATAAACATGCTGATCTTAGAATCATATTAGTTCCAATAATATGATATATGATCGAGGATCATTTAGAAATAGATTCATACATATAGAGTCTCATAAATAAGTCACGTACTTATTGATCAATACAAGATGTCTATTTCATGGAACTGAATAACACTTTATTCATAAATACATAAACATTGACGTGATATCCAACATCTCCATGTTGCCTCTAGGGCATATCACTAACAAGCGCCTTTCGCCTGATCTGGTATATCTCTTCGATGGCTTTGATGTGGTCGGCCTCGGGCCCTGCCACTGGCCAGATGCCCTTCACCAGGTTGCGCAAATGTGCCATAGCCGCCTTGGTGCCCTGGCGTTCAGCTTTGATCTCGGCCAGCAAACCAGTCATGTACTCCTTATGAACATCGATCTCGTTCGTGACTTGAACGAGATCGGCCATCAGCTGGTCTTGGCGTGTGACGTGCTGCTCGAGCTTGGCCGCCGGCTTGGTCTTCCGACGGTCGAAGGCGGCCTTCCTGCTCTCGATGGCATCCTTGGCCGACTGGAGGGTGGCTGACCGCGCCTGGTTCTCGCGAATATCGGCTATCCGTTGCCGTGCCCGTTCATACTTGAGCTGATGGGCTTCCATGAAGGTCGTCGGCACGATGGCGTCGACTAGGGCTTCCAGCAGCTGGCCGTGAATCTCTTTGAATCACGCGCGTATTGAGCCACCGTCAACCACCGCAAGGCCCAAGAGGCCTCTCCGGCCGGGCTTGCCGATGTCGGCTAGGGTGGCCCTCGGGTCCTCGGCGGCGTCACAAACGCCTCCTCACCGATTTCGCGGACTCCTCAAACTCCGACAAGTCAAAGTTGAGGAGGTCGGCTATGTTCTGCAGCAAAGAAAAGAGAGATGATCGGAAGGCGTTGAGTTGACAGCAGCGATCATCGGTTTCAATCGGCTTACCGTTGGCACCGGGTCGGAGCGGTCGGCTGCGGATCGCCGCTGCGGCGGCAGCGCAGCATGCTCGGCCGGACGCTGGGGGGCAGCATGGAGATCGCGGGGGCTGCAAAAGAGAGTTAGCGGACAAATCGGCTAATTACTACGGGTCAAATGGCAAGAGATGATTACCGATGGCGCGGGCGTGAAGTGCGGCCGGCCAATTTCTTGACTACGAAAAGAATGGCTCGATCGGATGCAAGTGATCATCGCGAAGCCAAATCTGCGAAGTGAAGGCTTACTGCCGAGGTTTTTGGGACATGGGACCGGCGGGACGTCGGCCGGAGTGTTGACCGACTCGGACTCGAAACCCGGGTCGGCGCTGCTCCAACAGCCGCCGACATTTCCTCGCCGGCGACAGTGTCGAGGAATTGCGCGACGGCCGGATCCAGGGGGAGGCTATCGGCGCGCCACCGGCTTCTTCTCTTTCAGCCTCTTGGGGACAGGGCGCGGTGATGGCGGGAGGTGGTGCAGCCCTTTTCTTCGGGCGATTGGCTTGCACACCCGTCCTCGTAGCAATGAGGCTAGCTTCGGCGCTCCCCAGCCGATGGCCAAAGGAGCGAGGCCGCCCCCACCCAGAACACCTGAACGGTATTCGATGGGGCGACCGGAGTCGCTCACCGTCGATCGCTCCGTCTCCGTCTCCTGCAAATCAAAGGGCAAATTTTAATCGGCTATATCAGCTGATGATGAGAAGGAGGAGATCAGTTAGGACTTAAAGCTTACGAGGGATCTCCTCGGGCGAGAAGGTCGACGTAATGAGACTACCGCGATGGAAGATGTGGCGCTTGATTTCAGTCCACCATCGGTCGTAAGCGGTGCTTTTCTTCAATGCCGGTGTCATCACGCCGACGTCGTCGAGGGGAGGGCCGGCTATATTCAGTAGCCGATCCATTATCAGGTCCTGGCTTATCACTCCCCTCGTCTCAATCTTATCGGCATAAAAGAAGCCGATGGGCAGCTGCCGACCGAACTGCCTCGCTGCCAACACCGGGTAATAGAATTCGTAGCTCTTGGCCACTGAACGGCCCTGATGGATCCCGGTCGGCAAGATGCGGGGAGATAGAGTGGCGATGAACAGCTCCTCGCACCTCGGGTTGTCGGCCGAGTTGACATCTTCCCAAATGAAATCGGCGGCAACTCGAACGCTCCGGTCCGGTAAAAATACCGGGCGCGGTTCTCATGAGACGACCCATCGTAGAGGGCTATGAACCATTTGGCCGTAGTTCGATCGATTGCTTTGAGCCAACGTGGGTGGCCGCTGCCTCTCCGTAGCTCATGCACCTGGTGGTGGTGATCTGGTTGCTGTCTTCATCCTCAATCGGCTCTAGCCTTGGGTATACAGCTGCTGTCAGAGGGAGCCGACCAGCTATCTTTTGGGTCGCCAGCACTAACCAGATTTGAAGGAACCACCAGGGGCCGCCAGTGGTGATGGGGGCATTGGTGGCTATCTTCGCGATGACCCGATGCAACATCTGATACAAGTAGCAGAGGAGGTACTTCCCCAGCGCGAGTTTTCCCCGTCGGCGAACTTCGGCCACGACACGCGATGGCGGTCGGCCCGCAGCTCGATCCGCGTAACACAAACTTTTCGAGCCACATCATCAAGAATGCGGCATGCTCCCCGTGGCCGACCGGTCGTCCCTCATGTTCAGGTGATGAAGCCGCCCCAGCCGCCGATGGCCTTTGTTTTGAACTGGTGCTGCCCTTTTTGGCTCAAGATGTTGGGGTTGGCCGACGACTCGATGTCCAGCCCAGTCGTCAAGTACACGTCACCCAAAGTGATAGTCATCGGCCCTTGACAAAAGATGAAGGCGTTGAAGCTGCCGTTCCGAGAAATAAGTTGCGGCCGATAGAAGCGGCTCATCCTTTTCCATGCCGGCGTTGGACACGCCAAGCACCGGGCGATCCCGGTCTCCTCCCATAGTGTGTATTTGGCCGATCGCACCCTTTTGTACCATTCAACCCAGCGCGCGTCGGTGGTCGTCCATGATTTGAATGTCTCGTTCCAAGGCGAGGGATGGCTTGGCGGTATTGAAGGGGATCCGGTTGTTTTCGGCTATGATCACATCGACTGGATCCGTGTTGCCGATGGGGCCGAGAAAGTATCGTTGTGCTTGTGTCAGGTTTGGGATAAGTACTTGACGCGACAGGTGCTACAATTCAGAAGAGGAAAAGAGGGGAACAAATCAAGAACGGATGCATATTACGGTTCGAAGAAGGAAAACTACTAATTGATAAAAATGAAGGAAATATCGATGGCTGAGCGTAATATCGATGCAATGTGTTCAAGCGAGCAGTGTGGAGATTATGGCAATCGAGTATCTACACGGCAAGCTTATCCGACTGGAGGTAGGGATAGATTACGCCTGCCATATTTGTAAACCAAACATGACTTGGGTGTTACGTTGCCGATAGAGATAACGCAACGGCCTATAGTCACGGTTTGGTAAGATTGAGGAAACCGACTTAGAGTAAGATAGGGTATTCGATCTGTAAGCCCACCTCCCAGGACTATAAGGGGGGTAAGGGGCATCCCTTGAGGGATATTCCAAGAGGAAATCAGCTTTTAGCTTTCAGCCTTAGATCACAAGATCAATAAAAACACTCGGCGGATCGAATCCACCGAAACAGGAGTAGGGTATTACCTCACGAGAGGGCCTGAACCTGTCTAAATCTTCTTCTCCTTCTAACCCATTGTGCTTGGCGATCTTGACTGCACCCCCAATTTTCTATTGCCGAAACCAAGTTTCGACAGTTGGCGCGCCAGGTATGGGACCACGCGTCAAGACTTCTCCAACAATCTCGCCGACAAGCGTGATGCGATCTTCTTCAGGATTCGGGGCCTTCGTCGCTGACAACTTCGACAAGCACTCCTCCTTCGACTCGGATTCGAACCAGTCGGAAGGAGAGACCCACTCGGCGCCGTTCGGGCTCCCGAATAGCGCCGAGATGTGATCTACCCACTCCGACGAAGGGATTCACTCGGCACCGCTCGGGCTACCGAACGCCGCCAAAATCTGCATCGATCTTCTCGCCTCCCCAACAGAGACGATCTACTCTGAAGAAGACCTCTCGGCGCCATTTGGATTACCAAATGCCGCTGAGATCTACGGCAAACTCCTCTCCCCCGAGTCGAGGTCGACCCACTCGGGGGAGCCCGCGTCCCCAAGCTCTGACTCGGACTAGAACGATCCAGATCCGGGCTACCCAGGATCAAGGGAGATCGCTGTCATCCTCCAGCCGTTCGGCTCATGCTCGTCTTCGGAGCTCAACGAATATCTCAGCTCCGCCGGCTTTGACGACCTCTATGGCATCCCTCGACGAAGCCGACGACTCCGACCGCCACAAGGACTACGAGCCGAAGTGCTTCGATGTCCTCATGGCTGAGCCGGCCAAGTCCGACTCAACCATGGCCCGCAGGGTTGCAGAGGAAGAGCGAGCCAAGATCGAGCAAGAGCGCAAGCTGGCTGAGGAGGAGAAGAAACGCAGGGAAGATGCCGACAAAAGAAAGCAAGATCTACGGGCAGCCGGACGATCCGCCCAGGAGGCTATCCTTCAAACGCGGGTCCGCAACACCAACGTCTTCCAGACGCCACAGCAGAACGCTGTCGCCGTCCTCACACTCTTGGACACCTGCACCCCCCGACGTGACCCCAATATTAGATAAAATCAAGACCATCGTCGCAGCTACGGCCAATGGCCATCCCACCACCTCGGCACGAAGGCCGACTGAGTCCGTGGTCGAAACGCCCAACAAGAGCCGACTCCCGCCTCTAAGGTCAGGAGACTACAAGAGGCCCGAGCCAGACCGGTCGACGACTAGGCCAAGAGGCCCACGCCACGAATCCACGCAGAAGTACCAGGAGCAAACGGCCGACTCCCGCGACAAACGACATGGACGTCCACCCGTCCACCACCGCGTCCGCCGCAACAACAGCTCCAGCTACCCAACCAGTCAACCGAAGACCCCGCCGAGTGATCTGCGAGAAGTCCTTGATCGTCGCTACCAGGAGCGAGACCGACGCACTGGAAGAGCGGAGGGAATCACCCGATAGCGGCGACGACGGAGTGCCAGCTTTCACTCGGGAGCTCCGCCGAGTGCACTGGCCGAATGGTTTTAAGCCCACTGGAATAGAGAGATATGATGGCAAGACTGACCCCGAGTCATGGCTTACCGTGTATACTCTCGCCATCCGCGCAGCAGGCGGTGACAACAAAGCTATGGCCAACTATCTGCCCGTGGCCCTCGCCAACTCAGCCAGGAACTGGCTCACGAGCCTGCCAAGAGGCTCAATCGGCTCATGGAGCGAGTTGAGGGACCACTTCATCGCCAACTTCTAGGGCACCTTCGAGAGGCCCAGCACACACTTCGACTTATACAACATCATCCAGAAGCCGGACGAGCCTCTAAAGGATTACATCCGGCGCTTCTCCGAGAAGCGCAACAAGATACCCAACATCACCGATGACATCATCATCGCCGCCTTCCAGAAGGGAGTCCGTGATGAGCTGTTAATTTGGAAGTTTGGGCGCAGGCCACCGAAGACGGTGAAACAAATGTTCAAGACGGCGAACTCCTACACCAAATCCAATGACGCCATCAAAGCGGCCCGTCAAGACCGGCCCGACGGGAGGGAAGACAAGCAAGCGGGAGGAAGCCGGAATCCTAAGAAGGATAATGGCAACAACAACAACAACTAGGGCCAAAAAGACCGCAAACGCCGATCCGAAGACCTAGTGGCCGCAACCTCCAACTCTCAACGCTGCCCCTGACTCGCCGCCTACGATGCCATCATGAACGCTCAATGCACTCATCATCCCAACCACAAGCACGCGCCTAAAGACTGCTTCATCTACAAACAGTCCCTCAGTACCTGCGATGGTCGGAAGTGGCCATCACTTTTGACCGCCGGATCACCCCGACCGAGTGGTTCACCCGGGGCGCTATCCACTCGCCCAGGATCCCGTGGTCCGCAACATCAGGCTCAAGCGCATCCTCATTGATGGGGGCAGCGCCCTCAATATTCTGTTCGCCAAGACCATGGATGAGATGCATATTCCGAGGGCCGAATTGAAGGCAAGCTCAGCCCCCTTCCATGGAGTCATCCCGGGGCTATCGTCTACACCACTCGGGCACATCGCCCTCCCGGTCACCTTCGGGGCTCGAGAGAACTTCCGAACGGAGAACGTTACTTTCGAAGTGGCTGACTTCGAAACGGCTTACCACGCCATCATCGGAAGGCCTACGCTTGCCAAATTCATGGCGATCCCACATTACACCTACCTCTGCATGAAGATGCCGGGTCCCAACAGCGTCATCACTCTTCGCGGCGATGTGAAGCAAGCCTTCACTGCGACAAGGAGAGCTACGACATGGCCCAATCTCGCGAGAGATTGCGTGGCCAGCAAGAAATCTGATTGGTTGCATCGACTTCGGCAGAGGGCGAAGTCCCTGCGAAGAAGATAGCCAAATCAGGATCCGGCGACGCCAAGACCAAGAAGATCTCCCTTGATCCATCGGATCCCTCGAAAACTGCTGTAATCGGCGCTGAACTAGATCCCAAATAGGAAAGCGCGCTCGTCACCTTCCTCCAAAATAATAAAGATGTTTTTGCTTGGAAACCATATGATATGCGGAATTCTTAGGGAGGTGATCGAGCACTCTTTGCACGTCAAAGATGACGCCAAACCGATAAAACAACGATTATGCGATTCGCGCAGGATCGAAAAGACGCTATCAAGGAAGAGCTCACAAAGCTCTTGGCGCGGCTTCATCAAAGAAGTCCTACATCCCGACGGTTAGCCAACCCGGTCCGGTCCGCAAGAAGACGGACAATGGCGCATGTGCGTTGACTATACCGACCTCAACAAAGCTGTCCCAAACATCCATTCGGGCGCCTCGCATCGACCAAGTCGTAGACTCAACAGCCGGCTGCCAACTCCTGAGCTTCTTGCATTGTTACTCGGGCTACCATCAGATCAGTTTGAAAGAATCCGACTGCCTGAAGACATCGTTCATCACGCCGTTTGGGGCCTACTGCTACATTACCATGCCTTTCGGCCTGAAGAACGCCGGTGCCACATACCAACGCATGATCCAGAGATGTTTTCAGACGCAGATCGGGAAGAACGTAGAAGCTTATGTCGACGATGTCATCATCAAGACCAAGCAGAAAGAAGTCCTGATCGCTGACTTAGAAGAAACCTTCACAAACATCCGGGCCTTTCGAATGAAGTTGAACCCGGAGAAGTGCACTTTCGGCGTCCCATCAGGCAAACTGCTCGGCTTCATGGTGTCACATCGCGGCATTGAAGCCAATCCAGAGAAGATCAACGCTATCTTGAGCATGAAGCCCCCGAGTAACCAGAAGGACGTCCAGAAGCTCACTCGCTGCATGGCGGCGCTAAGCCACTTCATCTCTCGACTCGACGAACGAGGCATGCCCTTCTTCAGATTACTAAAGAAAACGGACGACTTCCAGTGGACCGCGGAAGCCCACAAGGCTTTCAAAGATTTTAAGGAATTCCTTACAACACCGCCCGTCCTGGCCTCGCCTCAGCCCCAGGAGCCCCTGCTGCTGTACGTTTCAGCCACTCACCAAGTGGTTAGTACGGTACTTGTGGTCGAGCGCGAAGTAGAAGGACGGGCCCAGAAGATCCAGAGGCCGATCTACTTTGTTAGCGAAGTGTTGGCAGGAGCCAAAATTCGCTACCCTCAGGTACAAAAATTGCTTTATGGTGTCCTGATAACCGCAAGGAAATTGGCACACTATTTTCAGGGTCACTCGGTCACCGTCGTCACCTCCTTTCCACTCGGCGATGTCATCCACAACGGGGAGGCAACTGGGCGCATCGCTAAGTGGGCTCTGGAGTTGATGCCATTGGACTTGACTTTTAAGGCGAGGACGTCCATAAAGTCATAACCCCTGGTGGATTTCCTGGCCGAGTGGACTGAGCAACAAGAGAACGTACCTCGGGACGACCTCCAACACTGGACCATGCACTTCGACGGATCCAAGAGGATCACCGGCTTGGGAGCAGGAGTGGTGTTGATCTCCCCGACTGGTGAAAGGCTAAGATACGTCCTTCACCTCCACTTCTCCACCTCACACAACGTTGCCAACTATGAAGCCCTGCTACATGGACTGCGGCTCGCAGTTTCACTCGGGATACGTCGGCTCATCGTGAAAGGCGACTCCTAGCTGGTCATCAACCAAGTAATGAAGGACTGGTCCTGTCTAAACGACACCATGGAGGCCTACCGACAAGAGGTCCGCAAACTTGAAGACAAGTTCGACGGACTCGAACTATCACATGTCTTGAGACACAACAACAAAGCAGCTGATGAGTTGGCACAGTTCGGGTCCAAGCGCGAAGCCGCCCCAACAGACGTTTTTGTCGAGCACCTCTATGAGCAAACCATCACGGCAAAGACAACTTCCAACGAACAAGCTGCAAACGAAGTCGCCATGACTGATGCCGACTGGAGGACACCACTCATCAAATTCTTAACACAGCAAGAGCTGCCGGAAGACCGGGATGAGGCAGAATGCATCCGACGTCGTTGCCAAGCATATGTCATGGTTGACTTCGACATATACAAGAAAAGCCCCTCCGGAATCCTAATGAGATGCATTACACCCAAGGAAGGGAGACAGCTGCTCCATGACATCCACTCGGGCATATGCGAAAGCCACGCGGCAGCACGCACCTTGGTAGGCAAAGCCTACAGACAGGGTTTTTTCTGGCTTACCGCGGTCTCCGACGCGGACAAAGTGGTACGAACCTGTGAAGGCTGCCAATTTTTCGCCCGACAAAGCCATGTCCCAACCCAGGAGCTACAAACAATCCCACTATCCTGGCCGTTCGCGATATGGGGCTTAGACATGGTCGGCCCCTTTAAGAAAGCTCCAGGAGGATTTACACACCTATTCGTCGCCATCGACAAGTTCTCCAAGTGGATTGAAGCCAAGCCGGTCACCACAATTACTGCTGACAAGGCACGGGATTTCTTCCTCAACATCGTGCACCGCTTCGGCGTCCCAAACAGGATCATAACCGATAACGGGACTCAATTCACGAGAGGCATCTTCAAGGAATTCTGCGAAGACTTCGGAATCAAGATCGTTATGCATCGGTCGCACATCCCAAAAGCAACGGACAAGTTGAACGGGCCAACGGCATGGTCCTTCAAGGCATCAAGGCCCGCGTGTTCGATCGTCTAAGCCCTTATGCAGGCAAGTGGGTTCAAGAGCTTCCCTCGGTTCTATGGTCTCTGCGGACCACACCCAGTCGGGCTACCGGCCAAACTCCTTTCTTTCTGGTCTACGGCGTAGAAGCCATGTTACCAAATGAGATGGAGTATGAATCCCTCCGAGTCCGCAGCTTCAACGATGAACGCTATGACCCCGACCGAGTGGACGACCTCACCCGACTGGAAGAGGCCCGAGAGGCAGCCCTCATCCAGTCGGCAAAATATCTTCAAGGGCTCAGACGATACCACAGTCGCAACGTTCGAGAACGAGCTTTCATCGTTGGCAACTTGGTTCTGCGCAAGATTCAAACCACCAAAGACCGTCACATGTTATCCCCCTTATGGGAAGGACCATACATAATCGCTGAGGTGACTCGGCCCGGTTCATACCGACTAAAGCGTGAAGATGGATCCATGGTGGAGAACTCCTGGAACATCGAGCATCTTCGACGATTTTGTACTTAAATTGACTAAAGGTTCATGTTTTTCTTGACTGCCAACCTCAAGTAGGATGACTTCTTGAGTTAGCAGTCGGGGACTGTACATATGTCAATAAAGCATAGTTTTCCTCATCAACTTTTGTGCATGATTTGGTTTATCATTGTTTAATGTTCCTCAATTCGAGTTCACTGTTTAAAGACTGAGAGTTTTTTGATGGCCTAATCGAGCCTAGGCTCGGTGACAGTCGGACGAAAATTACTTAAGAAATTTCACACAAAAACTCGAATCAGGGCATTAACATAAATAAACTAAATATTCACAAGTCTACGTCAGCGCATCACAATCATACAATGTTTACAAGACAATGTTCATGAGGCAAATTAAAGCCGGAAGTTATTCACTACATCGACAGAAATCTTCTTCGCCGACTCCTGCGCTTCACTCAGCAGGTCCAGGGCCTGCTCATCCGAGGTCCCGACCGAGTTGATATCCACTCGGGGGTAGAGAGACTTGGTCTGTGCAAGAGCCAGACCAGCCCCCATGTTGGCGGCTTCAGTGATGTTCGCTAAATATTGGTCAGGGGCCCTCCGTAGCTTGTCAAAGATTTCCAATGGCTCCAGCGAGCTAGCCCCGACCCCCTGGTAAAACAAAGATTGAAAGATTGGCGTCGCCGTGTTACCAACCTCTTCACGGACCTCTCCGGCTCGTTTGACCCTCTCAAGAAGCACGTCGTATTGAGCTCGGGTCTTGACCTTGTAAGCTGCCAAAATAATCTGATCACGCAAACCACTCGGAAATAAAGCAGCACAAAGAATGTTACTTTGAAGAAGCTCACCTTCAAACTCGTCCTCCAACTCGGTCTTGTCGAGGCTGATTGCCTCCAACTGAACCTGGAGCGAGTGGACCTCCGACGAATTTTCTACAAAAACAGAAGGCCATTAGCGACCAAGGTCAGCACAGAACCCATAAAGAAATTGGGAAGAGTGGACTTACTCCCGATTGAACCGCGGAGGTCAAGGTTCTCCTCCCGGAGTTCGGCTATTTCCTTCCTCAGAGCCGCCTCCCTCGACGCGGCCTCCTCCTGAGTGGTCTTCAGCTTCCGCTGGACGTCCTCCAAGGAGTTCAGATGAGGAACCAGCTTCTCCAGCACCTCGGACTTCGCCATGGAACGGCAATACTCCTTCTGCACGCAAGATCCAATGTTGACCGACCGAAGAGAAGCAATGATACAACAACAAAAGAAAGATCAAGGCTTACGTTGAGTAGCCAAGTCGCCTCGTCCAGGCTGTTGACAAGAGCATCCCGTTCGTCTCTTTCAGCTTGTTTATCAAGGATGATGCCCGCCTTTCTCCTTCCGAGTCCCGCCACTCGATCTTGATCGGGAACCTGTGTTTGAAGACTCGTAACCTGGGATTTCCTCCACCGTGGTGCGCGATTAAGAAGAACATATGAAGACACGAAAGATTTAAACTAAAGAGTAAAGACAAAACTTTGATTCAAAACTTACCGCTTCCGGGGCCGCACTCTTGGGTGGAGCGTGCCCCTACTGCCTCCTTCTTCTCAAGGTTTTTCGTCGACCGGTCCTCGCCGGGGCTGACCGAGCCACGCCTCGTGGCTTCCCGGCGCTGATCAAGCCCGGGGCCGGGACGTCCCGCCTGGTGGCCTGGGGCTCTTTCCTCGGGATATCCTTCTTGGGAGGCGAGGGTCTTCTGCCCGGAGCACTCTCGCTCGGGAGTGGGCTCCGGGGTCTTGGCTCCGCGGGCTTGGATGCCTCGAGAGCAGCAGCCGGAGTAGGCCCTTCAATCCTCCCGGCAGGATCTATGTCCTAGGGCCTCCTGCAACAACGAATGCAGTTAGAATGAAGACAAAGAAAATTTTCAACAAAAGTTCGGACTTCAGTCATGAAGCACACCTGGACGATCGGTGGATCTTCGGTGCCGCCTTCGGCGATGGCCTTGGAGGAGGAGTCTCAACTGGAGGAGCCGGGACGTCATCGTCCGAATCGTCAATAGCGAGCCTCCTCTTGCTCGCCCGCTTGTTGGTGTCCTCACTCTGGGCCGCCCGCTTCCCGACTGGATCGCTTTGAATCTTTATCCCGCCAGTCGGCTTCTTGGCAGGTAGAAGCGGCACGTCATCATGAGGCACCTTGTACGATTTCAAAATAACAGAAGCATTTTCCTACAAGAGAAGTTCTCGCAATGCTAAGAGACGTGACATCAAGATTTCGACACAACATAAAGAAGTCAGTCGGCTTACCGGAGGAGGAGGCCGGTGGATGCTGAAGGGAAGGACCGGCAGCACGAGGGCGCGCTCAACTGCGATTCCAGTCGAGAAGATCTTATACATTCAGATCTTCAGGACCTCGTAGCTGAGTGGATCTTGATCTTCCTGATTGGGGTCCTTCCCGCCTTTGTACTCGAAGGTCGGCTTCGACCGCTCTTTGATTGGAGCTAGTCGGCACCTGATGAAGTGTCGAGTGATCTGCTCGCCGCGAAGACCTTTCTGCTTCATCGCCAAGATCTTCGCTAGCAATTTGTTGGCCTCATCCCAATCGTGAGCCACTGGAACAGTGCTCCAAGTTTGCCTGGGTACAGGGGAAGGCCGACAAAGGCTGGAAGGATTGGAAGATTTCAAGGGAAGAGAGAAGTACTCCTTGCGGAGAGATCCGCGGAGTTGAAAACCCGCCGCACCAACGACGCATGGGTGGTCCTTATTCGGATGCGGTTTGAGGTAAAACATGCGGCGGAAGAGTTGAAAGTGGGGAAGGATGCAAAGGAACGCTTCACATACATGGATGACAAGAGCGATGTGAAGCATTGAGTTGGGATTCAGATGATAGAGCTGGAGACCATAGTAATCCAAAATCCCCCGGAAGAACTCGAAAGTGGAGAGGCTGAACCCGCAATAAAAGAAAGAGGTGAATACAACGAGCTCACCGGTGTTTGGGGTTGGGAAATCTTCACCCGCCGCCGGTCGCCAGCCTACGATCTCCTTGAGGGGAAGCACGCCGTGTTTCACCATCTCCTTGAGGGTAGATTCCCTCACATCCGATGTGGCCCATTGGTCAAAGGGGATTCTCTTTTCATCCGCCATGAGTGTGGTTTGGGTGGGAAGTGGATCTGGTCGGAAAAGATGAGGTTTGAGCAAGGGATCTTGGGAGTTGGCTGCGGAAGCTAGTTTGTGGCAAGGAGCGAGCTCCTGGATGGATGGATTCGGGTGCGCGCGAGTTTAGGGTTTTTCGCAGGGAAGAGGAATTTTTCGGAAGACGAAGAGGCGGGGATGACCTCGAGGCTTTATAGAAAGATTTGAGGGTTGCGCTAGGTTTTCTTATGATTGGGTCGAGCCCATGAGAGAATCTGTGGCCCAGCTAAGGTATGGCCCGACGCGTGTCCTTAGGGACTTAAGCGGATGAGCTTAAGCAGATTTGCCTTGGCAATATGCACGTGTCCGAATGCCCTATACCTTTGGAAATCCTTTCATGCCGCGGTTTGCTTGACTTCATGAGAAGCTGGCACGATGCAATTTGGGAGGTGACCAACAGTTAAGCTTTTTATAGCTGCCTTGATGACAAGGGCTGTTTGGTTTTTTAGCATTTGATTAAGTGATTATATCAATGTTGTTTTCCACCTTGGTGAAGATCTTTATAGATTAAGACCAGTATTATGGCGAGAGCTATTTAATAACTTGGTCATATTTTTCATACGATTGAAAAACTTGTTTGCCCATGAGGGACGATTAAAATATTTGTTCCGAAATAATACGGGATGATCCACTCGGGTAAACATGAGCTTACCGAGTGCTTTCCACCCATGAGGATTGATTGAATTATTTGTTCTGAGATGACTTGGGCAAATTCACTTGGATGAGTATGAACTTGCCGGGTAATGAGATTTTCATGATTGCTTTAGCATGAGCTAAGTATTTATATGAGAATGATTTTTTGTTTAGTTCTTGACTATATGATTAGTCTGATTTTGACTACCACATAGTCGGGGGCTACACCTAATTAGGTGCATCAGGAGATGGACCTAGATATTTATTTTTGAGAATTCTAGATATTTTTCAGCCCTTCACAGTCTTTGGAGCCACTCGGGAAGATTCAAGCAGAGATGATGGAATCAGTCGGCGCCAGAAGCACTCGGCCAAAGAAGTTTTTGGCTGCGTACTATTTGGGTTTGAAGCTGAGTTGTCTCGTCGACTGAAAAGGACTCGGGGGCTACTGTGGAGATTATGGCAATCGGGTATCTACACGGCAAGCTTATCCGACTGGAGGTAGGGATAGATTGCGCCTGCCATATTTGTGAACCAAACATGACTTTGGTGTTACGTTGCCGATAGAGATAAGGCAACGACCTATAGTCACGATTTGGTAAGATTGAGGAAACCGACTTAGAGTAAGATAGGGTTTCCGATCTGTAAGCCCACCTCCCAGGACTATATAAGGGGGGTAAGGGGTGTCCCTTGAGGGATATTCCAATAGGAAATCAGCTTTTAGCTTTCAGCCTTAGATCACGAGATCAATAAAAACACTCGGCGGATCGAATCCACCGAAACAGGAGTAGGGTATTACCTCACGAGAGGGCCTGAACCTGTCTAAATCTTCTTCTCCTTCTAACCCATTGTGCTTGGCGATCTTGACTGCACCCCCAATTTTCTATTGCCGAAACCAAGTTTACGGATGCATATTACGGTTCGAAGAAGGAAAAGTACTAATTGATAAAAATGAAGGAAATATCGATGGCTGAACGTAATATCGATGCAATGTGTTCAAGGGAGCAGATTCGAAAGTAAAAGAAAGAAATGGATCAAAAGGGGGTACCTCAGGGAACTCGGCCATGGCAGCAGCCGGAACAGCAGCGGTGGTTGGCGTAGCGGCTACGGCTGGTGCGGCGGCGGTGGCCGGCGTGACGGAGGTGCTCGAAGCGGCGATGGTGGAGGCATCGGAGTGCTTGGGGAAGAAGAAGCGTCTGGTCCGTGGGGCACGACGAAGTTGTTGAACGCCGGTGGAATCGCCGAAAAGGAGAGAGAAGGCGAGAAGCTTGTGTGCAAAGGAGGCTGAGTGCGCTTTCAAGGCGTAGGCGTCTCGGGCGAGGAGAGTGGATATTTAAAGGACGTTTGGGGAGAAGCCGAAGTGGTCTAGGTCAAGAGAAAAGCGGGAGATTTGAACAGGCAACCAAATCCGTAACACTTCGTATCACGGACTTGGGGGGCATGTGTTAACATTGAAATTTGGTAATCAAATTCCTAAGTCTGCGAAGGCGAAGCAGAATTGGATTGGCTGGAGACAGGGGTCGCATCGGCTGAGGAGTGATCGGCTGAGAGGCCAATCGGCTAAGGTTGGATTGGACAGGGGCAGCCGATAGCCGATTCCAAGTTCGGAAGGGATGAAACCGTTTCTGATGCAGCAGTTTGAAGATAAATAGAAGATTCGGTTGTTAATTACGCGTTAAACGATATTGCCACCTATGGATAGAGTCCTGTAATGGCAAATGTATCTGTAATTTAGGGGTTTGTTTAAACTGTTAGTTGTAACATGGCATGGGTCCTGCTCGGGATAATGTTGTGTTTTAAATGGTAGTTTAGATAGAGTCCAGGGTTGGTACAGATAATTGTATCTTGGGTATAAATAGGACCCGAGACCCCCTGTAAAAAAAATCATCAATCACAATCAATCAACCCTTCGGCGCATCGCCAACCCTTTTTCTTCAGACGAGCACTTTGTTTGGCTACGGGCTGCATCGTTTCGATCCCCAGATCTAGGTAAATGCTTGTCATTAGTGGTATGATCTACTGTTTCTAGTGCTTCCATCGTAATGACACATTAGATTCAGGAGTTTGTACCGCGCTATTTATCATATACCGCATATAAATTAGACTAATGTTGAGATCTATCCTGCCATTGTCTAGTTCTAGCAAGAACTTACATCCAATAGGGCTAGATCTAAAGGTTGGCTGGTTTGTATGCGGTATCCACCGTTTCGAGAGATATAAATCGGCTACAACAGATCAGGTTTTCCTTTTTATACTTAATGCTGCATCGGATTCGAACTATTAAGTCGTTTTTAGAACTATCGATGATCTGTTCGGCTTAGATTTATATTGTTTAAAGACAGCGCCGGGGTTTCAGCTGGCCTTATCTCGCCCGATATGTTTCTTTTAATATATTTATTATTGGATTTGTATTAGGACTGCCTCTTATGTTAAGATCACATTCTTGTCGGACGCTGCCAGCCGAAATCGGCCTATCATCGACAGCCGATGGTCGATTTTCAGGCTATGCATTTGTTTCAAGAATGATATCTTTTTATAAGATTCATCGGAGTACTAGCCGATTCATTGTTAGCTTTCTAGTATCAGCTAGGTTGTCGATCCATATATTTATTATTCTTTACTGTATTTGGGCTAAGCGTCTGATGCTGTCTCGGTATAGTCGACCATTCCAGTCACTTGGTTTAAATATAGTTTAGTATAGCATATATATGTTTATGGGTTCCCTTAGCCGATCCAGTGGGGATCTAACCTAACACTTAACGCATATTCTCTTGTTTTTCTTGATGATTAACAGATCAAATCAACTGGCACGACCTGCACAGCACAGATAGCCGAGAAGGACCTGCACTGGAGTTAAGCAGATCTCCCAGGTCAGTGCGTGAGAGAAATTTCTCATCAACACTAGCAAAACTTTATCAGGAGCTCAACTTAATTATGCTACCACTGAAAAAGAGCTCCTAGCTGTTGTTTTTGCTATCGATAAGTTTAGATCTTACTTAGTTGGAGCCAAGGTAATAATTTATACTCATCATGCTGCATTAAAATACCTTCTCACTAAGAAAGATACTAAACCTAGGCTAATTAGATGGATTCTTTTACTCCAAGAATTTGATATTGAAATTAAAGATAAAAAGAGAGTAGAGAATTCGGTAGCAGACCACATGTCTCGTGTGCATTATGTGCAGGACCTACCATCAATGATTGCCTACAAGACGAGCATGAAAGTTTCTTTCTTGAATTTGAGGAACCTTGCTCTCTTAATGTATCTTTAGAATCTGTCACATTTTATTCCACGAGCACATACAACCACCTTAAGGTCCTCATCGAAGAAATGTTTAGAAGGTCGGTTGTAGATGCATTTGTTTATCATAAACATTGCAAATTTCATGGTTGCACTTTTCGCACTAACCTTGCAGCTAAAACTTCAAACGATAAATCAACAACTGGTGATGAAGCTAAGGGCTACATCACCAATGGTGGCTGCATTGTAAGAACTCCCCATGGTCGAGCTTTTGACAATAAACAAGCACTACCGGGAGGTAGCCCAGAATATCATTTCCCTTCATCAATAAAAAGCAAGAACATGTCTTAGGAATAAGTTTTCCCTCGGGTATTTTTGGTCTCTAACCATTTCAGGTTAAGATTAAAAAGAACGATGGTCATGCGATGCCTGAGAACATGGAGCTACATCAACTATAATACCTTGGTGTTTCTCGTGATGGAACAAGTTCCGAAGGAGGCTTGAAACCACACACTTGACTTTTGATGTCCCGTGACACAAAATTCCAACTGTGGGGGACTTTGGTACGTATCTCTTAACAAATTCCATTCATGCAGAATTTCACCATGGTTTAGAGAGGATGTTAGTTTTTATATCTTGTCTTGCTAAAAAAATTCGAAAAAAGGGGTTTGAAATGTCCTGCTTTTGACATTAAACAAAGCCCTGCCTGGAGGTACCCAAATTTTGCCATTCATATACTCAAATTTATCATCACATGAATATAACTTGATCATATGCTTCCTTTATCTATTCGTGCATGCTCTGGTTTGAATGAATATGCAAAATCCATTCATAGCCTCTTTAAATTAAGTATGGTGGTTAGGTTAATAGTCTTCTTTAATCAAACTAGACATGGTGTCCAGTTTGCTTAATGAACTTTAGAGTTAATGCTTGTTTAAATCCTGGTTATATACATATGGACTTTGAGTTGATCCAAACTGGAGATAATCCTAGGCATTGGATATTTCACAAAGATGCATAACATACAGAGGCGGCGCAAAACCCTCTGGTGTTTATGTTGAGTCAGTTCTAGTTTAGCCTTGTTTGAGTATAAGAAAGTTGGTGAAAATAAAAATTTCAAATAAAAATAAAAAATAAAAAATAAAACAAGGTAAGAAAAGGTAAGAATCCTTTTTCTCTTGTTCTTTTTGTTGTTTGTCCATGGTGATGCAGTCTTCAGGCACAAGCCCCGATGAGGATTCAAGGTAAGTTTCTAGGTAAATTTCATTTTAATTGAATAAAGTTCTCCGGTTTGTCACACCGGTAGAATTATTTCTTATCTCCACTTGTGTTGTGTCCAATAAAGTCATGGGTACAAGAATAAGTGTGGGGGTGTCCCTCGTTCGACACGCGCAATCCCTTGGACCACCTCCATGACTTTGCACATTTTTGCACGGGAGTAACACAAGAAAGCGCAACAAGGCCTCATATGGATCAAACCAAATTTGGTCTCGCTCGTCATCATACTCTCCCATTGCGCAGGTTTGTAACTCTTATTTTTGCACCTCACATACTAATAAATTTTTCTAGCACTATGAGCATGAGCCTAAAAAAACAAAAAATCAACCTTGGAGACATGACATATGATTGGTTGGCTTACATACAATTTATTCCATGACTTGCACTCATATGCTGTGAAATCAAATATTTAGGGATAGCATGTTATTCGAGCTATTGATCTATGTGAGATAGTCCAGTAATGAGCAACTTTGTTTCATGCTGCATAAAAAAACTTGGGAATTTATTCTGAAAAATTGAAAAACCATAACTTTGACTCCTCGATGATGTTTTCTTCCTACCAAGGTCATATGTCAAATTTCATGATCAAACCTTATACATATGCTACTTGCCATCATTTTGAGTTTGATCAAATATTTATACCCTTGGTAGAATCTTTTCATGTTCTCGTTGATTAAAGTCTTGTGCATATTCACCATATAAAATTTGCTCTCCCTCTACATTAGAGGTTTAGCCAAAAATATTTCCATATTTTCCACATTCATATATATGCAGGTTTCTACTCCGGGAATTTGCATCCACTAGTTATCCACAAAATAAAGGCTCCAATCAATTAGTGATCCTCCTACCCATGCCAAATGAGACATGAGCTATAGAAAGATAGAATAAATAGGTTCATGATGCTCATGAAAAAGAAGAAAAATCTTCTCGAGGAGAATGATAAAAAAAGAAAAAAAGAGAAGAGAAAAAAAATATTTGATAGCCATATTCTCTAAAATAAAGTAGGAGGAGGATCATACAATTAAAGGAGTCACCAACACAATTATTTTCCTTTTTCCATTTTCCCACCCACATATTCCTGTCCACATAAATATGCACAAGATTTGTCATGAGCACATGATTAGTTTTCTTCTTGGATTTTTATTTGACTTTACAAAATATTTGATGCAAGTATGCCGCATGATTTTCCTTACCTTGAGCTCCACATAAACCTTATTAGAAGTCGGAGAAATTAAGACGAGCATTGCCTTGGTGAGGAATCAAACACTTTTGAGTGACTCGAGAGATTCGTTAGAGGAATAAAGTTATGTTTTTAATTTTTTGAAAACCTTATCAAAACACCAAGTTATCTAATGCAGAAGAACCATAGTAGCTTATATCTAGACTGTTCCATTCTTCAATACTTAGAATTGCATAGTAGACACATACAGATTCATAGCTATGAGTAGGTCTAGGAATAACTTATATGTTAGCATCATACCGATAATGTATCATCCACCTTAGTCTCGACCTTTACTCTAGGACGAGCAAAGGCTAAGTGTGGGAGAGTTTGTTGATGATCGTTATCACCTTAAATTAGACCGTCAATACCTGCATAAGTGGAACAAACTTGGCATATCAACGTAGCGGTAGGGGTTATAAACTAACCTTTTCCACGAGTGTTGGTAAATTCATGTATGCAGATGACTTATGTACCAAAATGAAGAAAAAGTGTGCTTTCATGACAAAGAAACACTACTCAACCCAATCGGCGATCACCACGTCAGCTTCCAGCGGATCGAAGGGCCCACAAGTTGGGTGAAACCACCTTAAAGTGGGACCAAACACCTGGGAACCGCCTTAGGGGCCCACATGTCAGCCACCAGAGAAAATTGGAGCGGTTTGGCCCATATGATGGTTGGACTGAACCAAAATTATGGCCAAACCGCCTCATCTTTCACGTGGCAGCTCCCTATTCGTCCCCATTGACGGTTAGGTGGGTATGGCGGTTAGTAACCTCCATCAAACTAACATTGAGGGCTATAAAAGGAGGCACTTCACTTCATCTAAACACACTTCTAAGAAGATCAATGCTTCAATTCCAAAGGTTGTAGTGCTAGCTTTCTAGTACTTAGAAGATAGGTTAGAGAGTGAGGGGAAGCTATGAAAGGAGTGCCCCAAATGTCAGAGTTTTCTCCAAGGGGTAGTTCGAAGGAGTGTTGGGAGTCCCGGTACCGACCTTCGGCCTTGTACCTTGATGAATGTTTTCTTCAATAAAGTAAGTGTCCGTGTTTACTTTGGTTGTTAAGCATTTACATTGAGTACTTTACTTTACTTTAATTTTGCTTACGGGATCACCGCCCTAAGTTGGGTGCTCTAGTACTAAGACCGTTGATAAAGACGGGTGTTCTTGAGCAAGGCTAGAGTACAATTCAATAGTTTAGATGTGGTGTCTAGGCTAGAGTTTACCTTTGTTTGCCTCGTACTCCACGGGTGAGAGGTAGGCGGCAGGTGGTGACAGTCCTGTCCGTCCTTTGTATTCCTCCATGTTCGGATAAGGCATAGAGCTGTAGGCCGAAGTCACTCAGCAGACCGAGTGTAAGCCGGTGCCCGAAGTAAGCAAGAGAAAAGCTGAAGTAATTTACCTGCTTCTTAGAGTCACAACCATAGTAATCCTCTCTATACTATTGCCTACCTAATTTTGGATGTCCTTGGATGATCCTTTCTCTTAGATCATTCCTATCATCCATTGGATTCGATATCCCATGGAATACTCCCGTGGGTTAAGTGCTACAACGGTATATCCTTGCGCTTGCGGATTTATCTGTGAATGTAAGAAATACCAACATCTGCGCAGGTGGTTGGGCCTCCCTGAATGACGGCCTGTGTAATTCCTGAATGAAGACCCCCCGTGGGACGGCAACTTGGGAGGATCCAATCTTGGCCAACTGGTCGGCCTCCACGTTGGCGTCACGGAGAACATGATGGAACTTGAGGCCACTGAACTTGCCCTCTAGTTTCTGGACCTCGGCGTAGTACGCTCCATCTTCTTGCTCGAACAGGTCCAGTCCTTGTTGACCTGGCTAATTACGAACTTCGAATTGCCATACACCATAAGGCGTTTGACACCAATGGATTTGGCAATTCGAAGACCATGGAGTAAGGCCTCATACTCAGCAGCATTATTCGATGCTTTGAAGAAAAACTGGAGGGCGTACTTAATATGCTCGCCTTTCGAAGAGATCAAAATCACGCCTGCTCCGGCACCGTCGATGCTGAGCGAGCTCTCAAAATACATGGTCCAGGTCGACCGAGTCTCGAACAACGGTGGGAGTTGGATCTCTGTCCATTCGGCCACGAAGTCAGCAAGGGCATGGGACTTGATGGTGTTACGTGGCTTGTAGTCGATGGAAAACTCGCCCATTTCCATGGTCCACTTGACCACACGACCCGTAGCCTCACGATTTCTAATGATATCCCCAAGGGGGTACCCAGTCGCCACCACCACCTTGTGGGCTTGGAAGTAGTGTTTTAACTTTCGGGTGGTGATTAGGATGGCGTACAATAACTTCTGCACCTAAGGATACCGAGCCTTGGATGGTCCGAGGATCTTGGAGACATAATATATTGGCCTTTCCACCGGGTAGGTAAAGCCTTCTTTTGGGCGTTCGACAACCAGAACCGTGCTCACGACCAAGGTGGTTGCGGCGACGTATAGAAGCAGTTGTTCTTCGGGATTTGGCGTGGATAGTACCAGCAGCGTAGCCAAGAGGCGCTTGATGTCAGCGAAGGCCTGGCTGGCCTTGTCCGACCACTGGAAGTCCATGTCCTTCCTCACTAGCCTGAAGATAGGTGCTCCGCGCTCGCTGAGTCGAGAGATAAACCTCCCATGAGATGCCATGCATCCCGTGAGCTTCTGGACATCCTTGACACAGGACAACTTGTCCATGTTTAGGATAGCCAAGATCTTCTCGGGGTTTGCGTCAATCCCTCGGTTCGAGACGACGAAGCTGAGGAGCTTCACGGATGATATGCCGAAGACGCACTTCTCGGGGTTAAGCTTCCATCGGTACGTGCGGAGATTCCCAAAGGTTTCGGCAATGTCGGCCAGCAGGTCGTCGGCGTTCCGTGTCTTAATCACCACGTCGTCAATGTATGCCTCTACGTTGCAGCCGATACGGCTTGCCAAGCAACGCTGAACGGTTCGTTGGTTAGTTGGCCTGGCGTTTTTAAGACAGAAAGCCATTGTGAAGTAACAGAAGGCCCCGAACGGTGTGATGAAAGACGTCTGTTCTTGGTTAGCTACTTTGAGGCCAATCTGATGATAGCCTGAGTAGCAATCCAAGAAACACAGGAGGGAACAGCCCGCAGTGGAGTCAATGACTTAGTCGATGTGGGAAAGAGTAAATGGGTCTTTAGGGCACAGTTTGTTTAGATCGGTATAATCAACACACATCCCCCATTTCCCATTCTTCTTCTTTACAAGAACCAGATTGGCAAGCCACTCTGGATGATACACTTCTTTAATAAAACCTGCATCTAAACGCCTAGTTAGCTCCTTCCTGATCTCATCCTTGTGTTCTTGGGCGAATTGACGCAGCCTCTATCTGACCGGCTTGGCGTCAGGGTAGACGTGGAGCTCATGCTCAACCAACTCCCTTGGTACTCCTGGCATGTCGACCAGTTTCCAAGCAAACATGTCGATGTTTGCCTGCAGGAAGTCGATGAGTGCACTTTTCTATTTCTCCTAGAGGCCAGAGCCTATCAGCATCGTCTTGGAAGGGTTGGTGTCGTAGAGGGAGACGACCTTGTACTCGGCGGGTTGGCGGCGAGCCTTGACATGGGCAGCGCCAAATCTAGGGTTTCATCAACCAGCGGTGCCTTCCCCTTAGCGTCGGTGCATAGGGAGGTGAATTCCCTCATGCAGACCGAGAGGTCGACAGCCTCGCTCTAAGTAAGGCTCTCAGTCTCACAGGCGTAGGAGGTGGCGACATCACCTTTGACGGAGAACGTGCCCACAGGCCCAGGCACCTTGAGGACTAAGTATGTGTAGTGTGGGATCGCCATGAATTAGGCGAGGCTAGGCACCCAAGTACCGTGTGGTATGCCATCTTGAAGTCCACCACATAGAACTTGACGAACTCGATGCGATAGTTCCCCGCATCCCAAATGTCACGAGGAGAGAAACCTTGCCAAGCTGCAAGCTCGCCTTGCCAGGGACGATGCCGTAGAAGGGCGAGTCAGTGGGTTCAAGAGTAGCCGGCGAGAGTCCAAGCTCATGCAGAGTCCCTCGGAAGAGGACATTGATGCCACTCCCCCCATCGATGAGCACGTGTTTGAGGCGTACCTTGAGCACCACTGGGTCCACTACAAGCAGGAACCACCTCGGCTTCGGGACATCGGCCCACTGGTCGGCCCGAGAGAAGGAGATTGGGACCTTCGACCACCGGAGGTGTTCGGGCGGCTCGATGGAGATGACATTCACTCATCGGGAAAGGAGCTTCTGTTGTCAACGGCTCTCCGAGGCTGCCTCCCCACCAAGGATCATGTTAATCGTGCGGGTTGGCTCCTGGAAGCCATCTTCTCTCTGATGATCTTCCTTCTGACATTTTCTATCCCCATCCCTCCTCTTTCGCCCCCTCAGGGGTTGGCAGTTTTGCGCCTCCCAGGCCATTTGGTCCTAGAGGACGTAACACTGGTGGATTGTGTGACTACCGTCAGGATGCAGGAAACACGGCTTGTCCAATGCCTCCTGAAAGTGATTCACTCGAGGTGTCTCCCCTTGATCTAGGCCTGTCGATGGCCGCGACCTTGGGGTTCAGCTTTTGTTGTGCCTCATCTCGCCGAGACTGCCAAGGTGGTCGGCGTTCCATCCTCCTCGAGGAGCGGCGGTCGGGCTCAGCCAGCTCTGTTCCATGGGACTCTCTCGGAATGCGGTGTTTCGGGACGAGCATCTCCTCCCGCTTGGCGTCCTCAGCGTCAGCGGGGCGCTCGGCGATGGAGATCATGTCGATGGGAGAAGTCGGCCGATTCATGACCAGGTACCAGAATAGTTCGGAGGGCTTTCGAAGGCCCTCGGAGAAGACGCGCATGACGTCCTCATTGATGATGCTCACATCGGTGTTGCGGCGCTCCGAGAAGCGTCAGATGTAGTCCTGGATCGACTCACTGACCCCCTGTCAGACCTGTCGAAGGTCGTAGCGAGAGGACAGGCGCTCCCAGGTGCCCTGGTAGTTGGCGACGAAGGCGTCACAGAGTTCGTCCCAAGAGTCAATGGAGCTCTCAGGAAGCCCAGCGAGCCAATTGATGGCGGTCGGCACCAACATGACAGGAAGGTAGTTCGCCATCACGTGAGCGTCACCGCTCGCTGCCCGGACAGCCGTGCAATATAGCTGAAGCCATTGGGTGGGGTTAGTCTTGCTGTCGTAGGGATCGATTCTGGTCGGGCGAAACCCCTTGGGCCACGTCACCCGATGGAGATTGGCGTTGAAGGCCGAGAACCCATTGTGTCGGGGCGCGGCCTCTATGCTGACAACGCCTTCGGGAGCACCGTGCTCCCGATCATAATCCTCCTTGCGTCTTCGGTCAGCGACACGGCGCTCGATGGTGTTGCAAACATTGACCTTCTGCGCAATAATCTTGTGCATGTCACCAGTGTAGGAACTGCCCTTGTGCTCCGAGGTTCGGGCACTCTTCTGGCGACCGCTCGAGCCAACGGGGACGACTCGGGCCCTTGTAGCTTGGTTCTGGGTGCCGCACAGAGAAGCGGAGTGGCCAGCGCTCTGTTGCTGCTGGGACCTCGATCGACGAGTACTCCCCAAGGGGTGCTCAAACGGGCCTGGGATGTTGAGCTGAGCGGCAGCCGCCTGGGTCATGGCCATCGCCTTCCACACCTCTGGAGAGTCAGGAAGGGTGATGAGCGTAGCTCAATTGCTACCAAGATAGCCGTCAGTGTCCGGACAACCTGATGCCCCTCGAACTTCATGGTAAAGTCAGATTCCAGGCTCCAGGGTTGGACACGAGGGCGTTGGGCCTGCTCGTGCCATGCAATCTGGCCTGCGTTGCGCTGACGACGGGCGTAGCGATGGACGTCGGACTCCTGAGAGCCCGTGACCTCATTATCACAGACCGCATCCACCATGAGGACAAAGTTCGCTAGCCAACGGTTGCCAAGGACAAACTCCGGCCTGCACGGCCATTTGGCCGATGCTGTGCGAGGAGGTGAAGCGCGACAGACGAGCTTCTTGGGGCTCCCTGCCTCGGGGAACGCGGGATCACGTCCGATGACAGACGAAGCAAGTGAAGGCACCTCCCGTGATGGGGAAGCCTGACGCGCGGAGCGGTGCCATATAGGACGCTCAATCCAGGTCCATGTGGAGTATGCCCTTAGGACCGCTGGTTGGGTAGTTGGGGGCTTGGGCCGCCAAACCTTCATGGTCGGGCGGACCGCGGGAGCCGAGGCCACGGGGAGTGGAGCTGCCCGTCTCGGCCTCCCGACGACGCGTCGTTGCGCGATCGCACGCTCCAGCTCTGTAGAGGCCTCCTAAGAGAGGGTGAGGCAGCTAAAGTCATCGACACGGAAGACCAGGCTCCCGATGGTGAACGTCGTCCCAGCGGGCGCCGTGAAGTCGGTGGAGAAGAAAAGAGCTATCGGATCGCTTGAAACACCGAAGAAGTGCCCCATCCTAGCATGCCAACTGTCGATGGGATGGTCGGCAGTCCTCCGAGGGGCTACCCAAACAGGTGAAAGAGAGTGGTCGGGGCGTCTTACCGATGGATCCGATGGTCGACTCAGGGATCAAACAAGCCAATAAACAAGAGTTTATACTGGTGTTAACGCCAGAATTTGGTAAGCCCCAGGAGTCCCTATCGGTTGTGTTCATATCGGCTCAAAGCTAGTATCGGCTTAGAGTTCTGCAGTAGCCAATTGGGGTTTTCTTATTTCAACACCATCGACTAAGGTTCATATCGGCTCAAAGCTAGTATTGGCTTAGAGTTCTGCATCAGCTGATGGGGGTTTTCACGTTTCAACATCTCAAGCAATCGGATTCTCCTTAGATTCGGTTTGGGGACATCTTATCCAAAAGAGACCGAGTTCAGGGAGGATGTGGCTTGTATATAATTAGGAAGAGTTTGTTAGCTTTCTATTTTATCTTTAGGAAAGTGTGTTAGTGTCCAATAAGGACTCGGTTTGTTTCCTTTTATCTTTAGGAAAGTTTGGGTTGTAATTTGTTAGGATCTCTGTTAGCCTATGGGTATAAATATGTAAGCCCGAGGTTCATATAATAAATCTCTTGATCAATACAATTTGGCGCATCGCCACCTTTTACTCTTTCTACTTTATTCCTCATCCGGCGGAACTTGGCACCCGACGCGGGGCTGCATCAGCTTTGGTCTCTAGCGAAGGGGTAAGTCCAATGTCCCGTCGGCCCAAGTATATCATCTCTATCTTTAGTTTCATTACTGTTTATAGACACATCGGCTTAGTTAGGACTTTCTCGGTTAGGTCTGATATTCTGATCAAGTTGATGTTTCTTTGAACATAATGTCACTTTAGATAGATTTGTTATATCCATCACATTAGACACATCTATCGGCTCATTGAGGATTAGATTATCAAATGCAATCTCGTGCTGCATTGTTGTTGATAATCTAAGTTTTGTTAAACCGATAGGTTCATGCTATTGTTTCATCGGAGGGTTAGTCAGTCTTATCTAATGTGTTAAATTTCTGTTGGATAGTTTTACTATCTTGGTTAAATTTAACACATGACCACTTTGATTAGTGTCATATCGGCTTGTCTAAATCTATCAGGCAATCATCAACCTTATGCTGCATCGGTTAGGTCCGACCTATGAGGTTGTGGTTACAAGTTATATTTATTCCAGTCAATAGGCATCAATCATTGTTTCATTGGGGTTTCAGCCGATGAATTATCTAGATATTGCATTGGCTTACAAGGATTATATACGAAGTTGGCCTTAGCCGATGACAACAGAGTGTTCATCGTTCGTTGCTCATCTTCTGAGTTTTATGCCATCAGACCTCCAGCCGATGTGTGCTTTGATATTCAGACCAATATCAATGTCATCATGTGATTGGTTTATGCTATATTACATTGCTATATTATCGTGTTATCGTCCGCCGATCGCTTTATGGAGACGTTTGCCCAACACATTGCCGATGGATTAAAACCCTAACTACATTGGCTGAAATCGGCATCGGCTGGAATCACGCTATCGGCTTAACAGCCGATCGGCTGTCAACAGATTGGCTGTTTTGATTATCGGCCTATCGGCAAATATGATTTATGATTTGCTATTTTGCATATCTTGTCCGTGGCAGGATCAAACTGAATGGCACGCCCGCGCTTCAATGATTTTAGGACCTACACTGGAGCTAAGCAGGTCTCCTAGGGCAGCGTGTGAGTTGGCGCCAACACATCTTTTGGCACGACATCAGTGGTGATATGGATTTGGCGTCAACAACTGGTTCAGTCCTCTCGGAGGATAATAGGCCTACGTCCAGTGTTCTTTGTTGGGGTGGTGTATGAACAAGGATTATAATGGAGAGAGTCCTTGGGCGCCCTAGCGTTTAGAGAAGAGTTCTTAGAAGGCGATCCCCCTGCCCATTCACCCAGCTCTCCCTTTTATAGCTCAAGGGGCATTTATGAGTGGACTTGGGGTCCAAGAAAGCTAAGACTAAAGACTAAAAAGCAAGCACAAACAATATTTGAAAAGTACATAGAGATCCCCCGGGTCCTGCGCGCCGTGGGCATCTCGTGCTCTATCCTGCTCTATCTGTGCAGTCTTGTCGTGTGACGTCATCTTCTGCCGGGTTGTTCCCTCCTTGACACCTATGCGAACCTTGCAAGGCAAGCCTTCCTTCTCGAGGAGATCTGAGGTGAGGCCACTGAGCTGCAGTCGAGAAGGAACACCAAGGTCGGACTTAGGGGAAAGTCGGGGCAGCCGACCCCAAGAGGGGGTTGGGCTTCCGACCTTGGACCTCGAACCCCCGGTCCGACTTTAGCTGACCTTAACTCCGCTCTGCGAGCTACCCCGGGGTGACACCCCCCACAGACATGGTCTTTTGACCCTTAACGTTTGACTAGCTCAATTGCACCAGGCGTCTCCAGTCAAGGTGCTGAGACCCGGTAACTAGTCAGACTTAACGTAACAGGTTGATAAGAAACGACTTTGATTTGTGGCATTATGAAGAAAAGAGGGTTCATTTTACAAAACACTGCAATATATAAGACAAAAAGATGTATACATTGATATGAACTTTTAAGAACAACTTACAAACTGGAGATTGGTTTTATACATAGAATTTCTGTAGCTGGTCAATGTTCCAAGAATTGGATAACTCACTGCCTTCGTCGTCGGTGATTTTGTATGCACCTAGACATAACAATTGTTCTACCGTGTATGGTTCTTCCCACTTAGGTGAGAGCTTGTTACGGCCTGCCTAGTTTTGTACTCGTCGAAGGATGTAATCACCGATGTCAAATGCACGGGCTCAAATACGCTTCTCGTGGTAGCAATGTAAGGCTTGCTAGTATCCGGCTGATCAGATGGCAAATCATTCTCGGTGTTCTTCTAGCAGATTGACATCGTCTGCTCACCTATCATCCTGGTCCTCATCTGAGTACTCTGAACCCATGTTGATCGATAGCGTAGCTTAGTAGAGAGCATAGCTTCACATCCGTACACAAGGAAGAACGGGGTCGCTTTGGTTGGTGTAGTTAGAGTGGAACGGATGACCCATAGAATAGAAGGGAGTTCGTCAACCCATCGTGAGTCATAGGCCATAAGCCTATCATATATACGTATTTTGATTCCCTGGAGCATGATCCCGTTTGCTCGCTCAACATGCTCGTTGCTTGACGGTGGGACACTGAAGCGAAGCAGATTTTGACTCTGTATTCCAAGCAGTAGCCCTGGAAGTCGGCACTCGTGAACTGGGAGCTGTTGTCTATCAATATCCGATTTGGAAGCCCATATCGACAAAATATCCCTTTGATGAACTTGATTGCGTGCTCGGCTCTGATTTCTCTTTTTGGCTTCGCTTCGATCCATTTAGTGAACATATCGATAGCCACAAATAAGAACTTCCAGCCACCTCGGCCTTTCGAAAAGGGTCCGAGGATGTCAAGCCCCTAGCACGAGAACGGCCAGGACAAAGGGATGGTTTGGAGGGCTTGGGCTGGTAACTTGGTGTGTTTTCTATGGAATTGGCTAGCTTTGCACTGTTGTACCAATTCGGGAGCATCTTGGAGGGCCAATGGCCAATAAAAACCTTCTTGGAAGGCCTTTCCGACTAGCGTTCTTGCTTCGGCATGTGATCCACATATTCCTTCATGGATGTCAAGCAGCAGCTCCTTTCCGTCGTCAGACATGATGCACTTCAGTAGTACCATGTGGCGGCCTTCTTGTATAGATCGTTCCTGATCATAAAGTAAGCCTTGGCTTGTCGGGCGAGTTTCTCTACTTCCGTGTCATCATCCGATAGCTTGTCAAAATTGAGGAATTTGATTAGCGGTGTGCGCTAATTCGTAACAGTCTCGATGTCCACGACGAGCTTATCATTCTAAGTAGTAGCCCCCGAGCAAACGTTGGTGGTGCTATTGATCTTGTCGTTCGATGAGCTTTCGACTGAGGGATTGGTTAGCACTTCAAAAAACATGCTAGGTTCCATTGGTTCTCTTCTGGAAGATCAGCGAGCGAGGTTGTCCGCATTAGCATTTTCCTTGCGATAGACGTGAAGCACCTCGAATCTGTCGAACCTGCGTTCTAGCTTCCTGACTTCGGCGAGATACTTAGACAACTTAGGGTTAGAGCACTTGTAATCCTTATCCACTTGGTTAGCAACTATTTTTGTGTCCCCTTTCACAATTATTCGCTTGACCCCAAGTGATACGACTGCTCTCTGACTGGCAAGGGGTCCTTCGTATTCGAAGTATTTTTAGTCGCCCGAAAGTTTAGTTGCACAGCATGTCGGAACTGATCTCCGGTCGATGAAGTTAGTATGAATCCAGCACCTGCTCCCTAGCTGTTGAATGCCCTGTCGAAGGCCATTGTCCATCGCTCGTCATCCGTTCAGTTGACTTTGTCATCCTCAGGGACGGCCCAGTCGGCGACGAAGTCTGCGAGTACCTGGGACTTGATGACTATTCGTGGGATGAAATGGACATGGAATTGGCTGAGCTCAATGACCCTTTTTGGCAATGCGTCCTGCGACCTTGTTGCAAAAAACTTCATCAAGGAGGTATGATGAGACAACCGTGACCTTGTGGGCCTGGAAATAGTGGCACAACTTTTAGGATGTCATTACCACAATGTAGAGCAACTTCTAGATCTGGGGGTATATGGCCTTGGCGTCATGTAATACTTCACTAACGTAGTATACTGAATGTTGTACTTTCTCACGTTTGACAATGATGACGGCACTTATTGAGTATGGTGTTGCGGCTATGTAGAGAAAGAGTTCCTCCTGTGGTTGTGGGGCGACGAGGAGAGGTGGATTGGTAAGGTATCGCTTGAGTGCATAGAACACCTCTTTGGCCTCTGGTGTCCACTCGAACTTGTCCTTTTTTTTTCAAAAGGTTGAAGAAGAGTAGTCCTTGTTCTCCCATGTTGGCCACAAATCGACTGAGGGCTGCCATACATCTTATAACTTTCTAAACATCCTTAAGCCTTGTCGGCAACTTCATGTTCTCGATGGCCTTGATTTTGTCTGGGTTTTCTTCGATACCTCTCTCGGAGAGAAGGAAGCCGAGCAGTTTGTGTCACACCCTAAAAATCACCTAATTGTAAAAAGGAATTTCTAGAAATTATTAAATAATTAAAGGAAGTGTTTGAATAAAATCTATGAAAATTTGAACATCAAATTGAGCATCAAAAGTATCTATAATAAATTTCATTGATTTGCAAGTGAAGTAAATGTGAGAAATAAAATTTCTTAATTGGAACATGGGTGGATGTAATTTGTATTAATTTCTCCATGATTAAATATACTCTCTGAATTTTCTCGGATTTTTCTAGCTTAATTATTACTTTTAATTATACAAAGAGCATTTTAATAATTATTTAAATAAATAAATTAATGATTAAATGATCTCGTTATATTATTATTAAATACTTTGAGTGTCCAACTATTTTCAGGATTTTTCTTGGAATTATTTGAGCATTGAAAGTATTTATGAAAATTCAAAGATCATTTAAGTGATTAATTTAAATGGAAAAGTAATTTAAATTCTCTTTCCAGAGTTTGGGCTGAATTCTGGAAGTCTGCCTTTCCTCCCTTAGTTCAACGGCCTGGCCTACCTTTGTTCTAGAAGTCTACTTTGCCTCCTTCTCTCAAATCAGCCCATAACTGTTAGGACAGAAAAGTCTACTTTGTCTCCCTCTGCTACAGTGTGTTGTCTTCCTCCAGCTGGTGTCGCACTGTTCATCCCGAGCTGTGATCTTTTTTCCCCTTTCCATATCCGATCGATTCCGATGCCTGATTCTAAAATTGATTAAGGATAAACTTTCCCCTTGATCTCCTCTGCCTTTTTGATTAGGAAACCTGAGCCAAAGCTTTAGGAAAGTGATCGGAATCGAGTTCGAAGTGGACTTCCTTTTTCCTAAAACCCTAGTTTCCTTTTCTGGTGGATTCCCGTCGTATTGAGCTCAGATTCTTCCTCGTGAGCCTCTATATAGAGTCCCCAAGCTCTCCTCTCTCGTTCCCATCTTTTTTCCCGAGTTTTCTCGTGCCCTAGCCACCTCTTTGCGAGTTTCCTCTCTCTCTGCTGTCGGTCACAACTTCGGCTATGTTTTCCCATCGTCTCGGCCATCCCCGGTCAGTGTCGTCTCCTTCCTCAGCATAACAACGTCGAGACGAAGCCCGACAGCCATTTGTCCTTCGAAAGCCATCGGAAAGCCGCTGTCATCATGAAGCCTGAGTGTCGCTACCTCTGTTTGTCTCCGACCGAGCCTCGTTGCCGATTTCGTTGCTGTCTTCGGTCATCGACTTCATCGCTAGCTCCACAAGGCCAAGCCGAAGGCTGACCGTCCCTCCTTTTCCTCGGAAGATCGTCGGAAAGTCGTTGCCACCGTTGTCCCAAACGTCCTGCCGTTTGGAGCTTGTCGCCGGCTGTCTTCGTTCACCGTTCGTCATTGTTTTTGCGTTGATAAGTTTCGCCGCAACCTCCTCTCTCTTTTGGTGCCCTCGGTTCTTGTGGTTGCGTCATCGTTCGCTGTTGCCGCCGCAGTCCCGACCTACCGGCCATCATGCCTACATGGCAGCCTCGTGGATGCCGCGTCAGCACCATGTCATCGCCACCCTAGCGCCGTGTCAGCTCCTCTTTGCCACACATCTGCTGACATGTATCCATCCTAAACCCCTCCAGATTCAATCTTGTCCATGGGATCGTGGTCAACTCAATCCCAGCCGTTCATCTTTATAGATTGAATCGGTTAAATCTCAGCCATCAGATATGATCCAGTTCAATCCTAGTCGTTGTTAACGATCAAATTTGGTAACCAAATCCCTAAGTTCAAGGTCGAATTTGAAGCGGAATTGTATTGGGAGAATAATCTGCGGAGAAACAAAGGCTGCGTCGGCTATGCTCAAATCGGCGAGTAATGATCTGCTACGAGGTCAATCGGCTGAGGCTGGATCGGACAAAGATAGCCGATAGCCAATGCTGAGTCAGAGGAGAGGATAAAACCATTTCCGATGAAAGTGGTTGAATATAATAGAAGATTCGGTTCCCAAATTGTGCGTTAAAAGATATTGCCATCTATGGATAGAGTCCTGTAACGGCAATTGTATAAAATTAGGAATTTGTTTAGTCTGTTTATTGTAATACGACATGGGCCCTTCTCGGGATATTGTCGTATTTTAAATAGTAGTTTAGATAGAGTCCAGGGTCTGTACATATAATGTTATTCTTGGGTATAAATAGGACCCGAGACCCTTGTAATCAGATATTCACACAATCAATACAACCTTCGTCGCATCGCCTCCTTTTTCTTCAGACGAACAACTGATCCGGTTTCGGGCTGCATCGTTTCGATCCCCAAGTTAAGGTAAATGTTTGTCATTAATGGTGTATCTCGTCAAATTTAGTGCTTCCATCGTTATGATACTCTAAATTCGATGATTTATGCTGCGCTAGTTATCGTATATCGTATATAATCTAGAACAATGTTTAGATCTATCTCGACATCGGCTCGTTTCTGTCAAGGATCAGTAGCCGATAGAGCTAGATCTAAGGGTTGGCCTAAATGATATGCAATATCCACCGTCTCGAGGTATTTACATCAGCTACAGTAGATCATATTGTTCTTTTATACTTAATGTTGCATCAACATTAATCTATTAAGTCGTTTTTAGAGCTTTTATGATCTACTCGGCTAGATGTATATGTTTAGAGACAGTGCCAGGGTTTCAGCCGGCCTTATCTGTTTTAATATTTTTTGGTATATTTTGCTATTAGATTCATTAAAACCGCCTCTTATATTAAGATCTTGCACTAGTTAAATGCCCTAAGCCAGAACCAGTTTGTCAGCTCCAGTCGACAGCCGACTGATCTAGGTTTAGCGTATTTAGCTCAGATCAATATCTTTTCATAAGATAAATCAGAGTATTAGCCGATTCACAGTTGGACTTACGACATCGGCTAGATTGTTAAAAAATATATTTATTATCCCATTGTATATTTGGATTAAGTGGTTAATACTGTCTCGACGCAGCCGATCTATTCTAGCCACTTGGTCTAAATACACTTGGGGAAGCATATATATGTAAATTGACTCTTGCAGCCGATCCAGTAGGATCGAACCTAACACTTAATGCATATATCTTTATTTTTCTTGTTGGTTAACAGATCAAACCAACTGGCACGCCTTATACAACATAGGTAGCCGAGAAGGACCTGCACTCGAGTTAAGCAGATCTCTTAGGCCAGCGCGTGAGAGAAATTTCTCATCAACAGTCGTCCAATCCCTGTGAACCCATGGACCATCTCGGTGAACTTGGTCTATTGTGGACCGATTCAGGGCTGACGTCATAATCCTCCTTTTCTAGTTCAAAAATAAATTAATATGACGTAATAAATCTTTTAGTTGTTTTTAGGTTTAATCAATTAAAACTTCAAAAATTCATAACTAATTCATACGAACTCGGAATGAGGTTGTTCAAGTCTCATAATTCATCTAAAATTAATCTCTACCAATTTATGAACTTTAATTTTATTGTTTATTTGGTTTTTATTAGTTTTTTTTCTTGTTTTGCGTTCTAGGTTTAGTTTTTCGTAGTTTCGAAGGATCGTTCGTTTGTTGGAGAAGTTTCAGAAGATGAATTGAAGACTAATTATTGGAAGGCAAGTCACACAGATCCTAAACATTCCTTTGACCATGTTGATCCTAATTTTAAATTCTCTATTTATTTCAAATGTCATTTATTTTCGAATGTCATTGGGTGGTAATAACCTATTCTTTAGTTACGGCCAAATTAGCATTGAATCCCTTATTCCTTGATACCTTGGGTTAAAACTTGAATAGTTAAACTTTATATAATTGTTTAACTATATATTATGAATAATTGCTTAGCCATGCTTAGAAACTTTAGTATCATTTCATGTGGGAAAGTTAATGATTCACTTATATCCCCTTAATGGATAATTAATGGTAGCTCATGATGATGATCATGATTGACTAGTTAATGAAGTAATGATCAACTAAAATTTGATTAATGGTGGTTTGTGAGCACATGGTTTGGTGTTTTTATGGGAGTGCTCATGGCAATTAAGGACCGGTTCACGAGCTATTGTTGTGAAACATTAACCATACTAACCACAAGCCAGAATGGTCAACGGTTGGATTTATAGTGTAGCATGTTCAACAGGAGACACCATGGTGGTTTCTTTTTACTTTTTAATCATGGCAGACAACTAAGTCCATAGGTGACAGACAATTATGTCCACATTTGTTTATGGGCACTAAGTGGTCTCCCGTTTGGTAACTGGTCATTTCCTGCCAGAGATTGGGTGCTTAGTGGGTGTCATTTTGTTGGATGTCTTATGCAAAGGGTCTTGTCACAATTCCGTTCCGAGGTACCATGGAGGTATTGAGGTGCATGGCAACATCTTGGGATTGTGTCTTGTGGGTAAATTTGTACAACCTCTGATCAGAGCTAAAACTATTCGAATAGCCGTATCAACGGTTATGGGTGGGCCTAGCAATGTTTTCTGTGATTAGTCCCACACTACTCATTAATGATAATAAATTGGTGATGATAACTTGATAGCTCCTGTAATGGAGTTTAGATCTATGCAACCGGGTTTGATTGTTCAGAGTTCGTTGGGTCTGTGCAGCATTGGGATGTTGTTTAGTGTTGATTAATATTGATGATTAATTAGTCTACCATTTTAAAAATTCTCAAATATTTCCTAAATGTTGCCTTTGCAAAATGAAACCCTATTATTGTCATCCTTTGTATCCATGTGCACTTGCATACTTGTTGTGTGGCTTGTTGAGTATTTCATGTACTCACTCTTGTAAAACCAATCAACCTTAGTTGAAGAAGGATTTCGAAGGAGAAGACCTTTTGGCTTAGATCCCAGTTGAGCTACCTGTGGGAGTGGAGTTGAAGTTTCGCTAGTTTTTCTTTTCCGCTGCAGTTTTCCTCGTGGTGAGGACTAAATGCCTCTTTTGTAAGTATTTATCACATTAATTTATTTGATGAATCTGTATATTAAGTTGCCAATTTGTGTACCGCGGCTGATTTCCTGGACGAGGATTGTATGCAAAAATTAGTTCGGGAATTACTAGTGAACTTCTGGGCGTGACAGTTTGCCCGATGGTACTCCCAACGTGCACTTCTCCGGGATCAGCTTGAGCCGATGTCATTGGAGATTGTTGAATGTTTTCCGTACATCATTGATGAGGCGATCTTGCGTCTTTGTTTTGACTATGACATCATCGACATAGGAAAGCCCTCTGAATCTCGCGCTGGTATATGGTCCAAGCGTTGATCAAGCCGAATGGCATCTTGACGTAGCAGAATACACCGAAGGGCGTGATGAAGGCCATCTTTTCCTCATCTTTCTTGGGCATGCTGATTTGATGGTACCCAGATGCATCGAGAAAACTCAAAAGACTCACATACGGCGGTGAAATCTATCAATTGGTCGATGCGTGGAAGTGGAAAGTAGTCTTTTGGGCACACCTTGTTGAGGCCGGTGAAGTCTATGCACATCCTCCACTTGTCGTTGGCTTTGCGCACCATGACTAGATTTGTGAGCCACTCGGGTGAAGGACTTCTCTCGATGAAACCGGCTTTGAGAAGTTTGATGAGTTCTTCTCGTATAGCCTCTTTGTGGTATGGAGTGAAATGACGTAATTTCTGCTTGACAGGTTTTGCGTCGGGCTGAACCATTGGGACCCCGGGCATGTCGGACGGTTGCCAAGCAAACACGTTTGCATTGTCGCGGAGGAAGGTGATGAGCTCGAGTTCCTATTTGTTGTCGAGCTCGGCCCTGATATTGACCATCTTGTCGGGGTTGCTACTGGACAACGAAATTATCTGTATTGGGTGCCGCATTGGGTTTGATCACTTTTCGAGGAGGCTTAGTTGTGGTGGTGTGGGGAGAATTTGCTCAATCATATCGAGGCTCCTCTTGTCACACTGCACGACCATTTTTGCGTTCCCTGGTATCGTGGTTATCCCTTTAGGTCCTGATATCTTGATCAGTTGATAAACATAATGTGAAGCTGCCAAGAACTTTGCGAGAGTTGTTCTACCGACAATAGTGTTGTAGGCAACGTCTAACTCCTCTACATCGAACATGATCTCCTCTGTTCAAAAGTTGTCCGCACTACCAAAGGTTACAGGCAATGTGATCTTTCCTAGAGGCCTTGACGATGATTCTAGGGTAAAACCATGGAAGGGCTATTCTGAAGGGATGAGCTCAGTTCTTGGAATTCCCATTGTATCGAGCAAGCTGGCGAAAAGGAGGTTGATGGAGCTATCGCCATCAACGAGAACTTGAGCAATTTTAACGTTCTGGATAGTAGGTTCGACTACTATCGGATATCTCCTAGGAGTGTTCGTCAGAGTTAGGTGGTTGGTGTCTGAGAGCTTGATCTTTTGATCTGACCACTTCATTTTAGACATCGTCCCTCAGGTTGCGAAGCACACCTCGCGTTTTACCTTCTTGTATTATTTCTTCGAGGAATAAGAGTTGAGCCGCCGAAGATGTGGGCCACGTGCTGATCGAAGTCAGGGAAATCTGGTTCGTCGGTGGCGGAGGGACGTGCTTGCCCTTCTCTACCATGCAAACCCTTTTTCACTTGCCTTGGGCTATTTTCCTAGCCATGGTCTTCTGGAATACGTTGCACTCCTTGAACGTGTGAGCGCTGGTCTTGTGCACCGGACACCATTGTCGTACTGGGCCATTGTCTTGAGGAGGAGGTCGTTGGGGAGCGTTTTTATCTAATTCTATGACAAGAACCTCCTACTGTGCCTTTCTCTTTCCTCCTTTCTTGCGACTAGGTTTCTGATTTGGTTCTGGGTTGTCCTTTTTGGTTGGTTGTTTCTCTTCCACCGCTTTCGCTTTCTCGTCGTTCCTTCGGATGGCATCATCTATGTAGGCGCACCTGTCAATGATCTCGAACAGCTTCATGGCAGAGGTCACCCGCCTTGTCACCAGCTCTTGAATTGTATAGCAATCTCGAACACCAAACTTGAAAGCCCATATTACAGATGCATTGATGATCTTGATGGTTGTGATCCAAATCATTGAAACACCGAATAAAATCTTGGAGAGGTTCACTGTGCTTTTACCTAAGGGCGTGTACATCGTCCTCGACCGCCTATCTTTTGTAAGTGCCCTAAAAATTGACGACAAATTGCTTCCAAAGGTCGACCTAGGAAGAAATTGAATTTTAGGGGATATGAACAAGCCATGACCAGGCAGATCCCTTTTGCGCTGCTGGCAAATAATTTGTAAATGTGTTGTCATCTGCGCCGATAGCGTATAGAATAGTAGAGTATACGTGCAAGAACTCCTCTGGATCTGTGCTCCCGTCGTACCTCTCTACTGCTGTGGGACGAAATTTGCGGGGCCAATTTACTTCTCCAAGGGAAGGCTTAAAGGCTCTACATCCGCCTCTAGGTAGGAAGGGTGGTTGGCGACCACGGCAGCCATGCGAACCGCCCATTGAAGATGACGAGGGATCACCGTATTCGGGTGTGCAATCACGAAGTCGACGATCACAACTTTGGCTGCATCTTGTGTGCGGAGATCAGGAGTCCTCTTCTTCATCACGGCCATGATGTGGAATTCTCTCATTATCACCTCGAGAAATTGGGGTATTCTGGCAGCCATGAGCTTGATTACGATCACGATCATCATCCCGACGATTGCCCCTATGTTGATGATCTTGAGGTTGTTAGCGTCTATTGTCATGTCAATCCTGTTGTTGTCGCCTTTGGCCGTTTAGTTACTCATGAAGGTCGCGGGCATCTCATTGGGGAGGCACTTGTTGAGCTCGCCATGGTGGCGAGGCGTTATCAGGGATGCGAGGTTCACCGCCTCGAGGGTCGTTGGCAACGTCAATGTTCTCTCCAACCTCATCAACCTGAGGGGGGACGTTGGAGGTGGTGGACCTGTCGCCATAATAAAGGCAAATTGAGATTTATGATTGTAGACTCCATTCGCTTTAACCACCCATCCGCTTCCGGGTGGGTTATTGGATCAAAAGGATGCTGTTGAAGTAGATTATTGACGATAATGAAATGCTCGGTAGGAGTGTGGACAGGTTCCACTTGGGAAGGGGTTGCGCCTCGAGATCGGACGAACTCGCCCTCCTCTGTGGAACCCCGCGGTGTACAGTCATATATACCCCTGTCTACGTCTTGACGCCAACCATGTTCACGTCATGCGGAGAGCTTGAGCCGGAGGATTCCACGCTGTCCAGGTTGTGGAGAACAGATGGTTCATCAGGGTCAATCCCGATGTAACCCACCATGTGGTCCGAAGGGTTGTTGTCCATAGACGTCGTACGAGATTGATCTCTATGAGAGTGGATCGGGCAACATGGAACTCAAGTGATTGGTTCCGCAAGCTTCAGGAATATCTCATAGCTAGTTAGAGGGTGGCTCTTTGATTTATATATTGGGTACCACGCCTTGTGTGGAGAAACGCGCTAAATCCCCCGCTCCTGGTAAGTATCGAATTTGGCCTTTGCGTGAATTATGACACGGCATCCAACCAACGGATGACTAGAAGTCTTGTGGATTGGACACCATGCACCATCTTTGTCGGCAGACTTCCTAATCAGCACACACTTATCGGGTAGAGCCGAAGGTCGAGCTGCTTTACGCTTTCTGTCAACAAGTTGAGATCTCAATGCCTCAGTCTCGGTACGAACCGGAGAGACGGATGTTTGAGAAGGTGTATTCACTCGTGCCATCATCATGGTCTCGTCCTCAGCACGTGTTGAGGAGGGCGAGATTGGAACGGCGACGAATAATGCGAAGGATGATGAAACCGACTTGGACCACGGTAAAGGCTGGCTGGGTTGGGCCTTCTAGGCCAGGCCGATTGTAGAAGCCCTCGTCGGAAAATCTGCTCTTGATATCATGTCGTTGAAACCTTTTAGCACCAAGCCCCTACCTAGTGCGCCACTGTCGACAGGCTATAAGCTGTCCACGGTATTTGTATAGTATGGAGATCATTGGAACCAGGGTATACACAAGATTAGATCAAGTTGGAGGGGGATAAAGATTTATACTAGTTCGGACCCTCAAAAAGAGTAATAACCCTACTCCAGTTTATATGTTGTGGAGATTATGGCAATCGGGTATCTACATGGCAAGCTTATCCGACTATGTGGTTGGGATAGATTGCACCTGCCATATCTGTAAACCAAACATGACTTGGGTGTTACGATTGCCGATAAAGATAAGACAATCGGCCTATAGTCACGGTTTGGTAAGATTGGGGTAACCGACTTAGAGTAAGATATGGTTTCCGATCTGTAAACCCACCTCCCGAGACTATATAAGGGGGGGTAAGGGGCGTCCCTTGAGGGATATCAGAAGTTAGATCAACTTTTAGCTTTCAGTCTTAGATCACGAGATCAATAAAGACACTCAGCGGATCGAATCCACCGAAACAGGAGTAGGGTATTACCTCGCAAGAGGGCCTGAACCTGTCTAAATCTTTGTTTCCTTCTAACCCATCGTGCTTGGCGATCTTGACTGCGACCCCAGAAATTACATTGCCGAAACCAAGTTTCGACAGTTGGCGCGCTAGGTAGGGGGTCGCGCGTCGAGACTTCTTCAACAATCTCACCAACAAGCGTGATGGGATGTCCTTCAGGATTCGGCGGCTTCGCCGCCAACTTCTTCGACGACTCCTCCTTCGACTCGGATTCAAACCAGTCGGAAGGAACGACCCACTCGGCGCCGTTCGGGCTCCCCAATAGCGCCGAGATCTTCGACGACATCCTCAAGATCAAGATGCAATCTGCTCGCTCCAACGAAGGACTTCACTCGGCACCGTTCGGATTGCCGAACACCGCCGAAATCTGCACTGGTCTTCTCGTCTCCCCGACGGAGACGATCTACTTGGAAGAAGACCTCTCGGTGTCGTTTGGGTTACCAAACGCCGCCGAGATCTACGGCAAACTCCTCACCCCCGAGTCGAGGTTGACCCACTCGAAGGTGCCCGCATCCCCAAGCTCTGACTCGGACTAGAACAATCCAGACCCGGGCTACCCAGGATCGAGGGAGGTTGCCGTCATCCTCCCGTCATTCGGCTCATGCTCATCTTCGGAGCTCAACGAATACCTCAGCTCCGCCGGCTTTGACGACCTCTATGGCATCCCCTCAGACGAAGCCGACGACTCCGATTGCCGCAAGGACTATGAGCCGAAATGCTTCGATGTCCTCAAGGCTAAGCCGGACATGGCCAGGAGGCTTGCTGAGGAAGAGCGAGCCAAGATCGAGCAGGAGCGCAAGACAGCCGAAGAGGAGAAGAAACGCAGGGAAGAGGCTGACAAAAGAAAGTAAGATCTACGCGCAGCCAGACGATCCGCTCAGGAGGCCATTCTTCAAACGCGGGTCCGCAACGCCAACATCTTCCAGACGCCACAGCAGAACGCTGTTGCTGCGCTCACACTCCTGGACACCATCATGGAGACGGCACCCGCTGATGTGACTCTAATACTTGACAAGATCAAGACCATCGTCGCGGCCACAGCCAACGGCCATCCTACCACCTCGGCACGAAGGCCGACCGAGTCCGTCGCTGAAACGCCCGACAAAAGCCGACTCCCACCTCTAAAGTCAGGAGACTACATGAGGCCTGAGCCAGATCGGTCGACGACAAGGCCAAGAGGCCCACGCCACGAGTCCATACAGAAGTACCAAGAGCAAACAGCCGACTCCCGCGACAAACGACACGGACGCCTACCCGTCCACCACCGTGTTCGCCGCAACAACAGCTCCAGCTACCCAACCAGCCAACCAGAGACCCCCGCCGAGTGATCTGCGGGAAGTCCTCGATCGCCGCTACCAGGAGCGAGACCGACGCACCCGGGAAGATCGGAGGGGATCACCCGATAGCAGCGACGACGGAGTGCCGGCCTTCACTCGGGAGCTTCGCCGAGTGCACTGGCCGAGTGGATTTAAGCCCACAGGAATAGAAAGGTACGACGGCAAGACCGACCCCAAGTCATGGCTTACCGTGTACACTCTCGCCATCCGCGCAGCAGGCGGCGACAACAAGGCTATGGCCAATTATCTTCCAGTGGCCCTCGCTAACTCAGCCAGGAACTGGCTCACGAGCCTGCCAAGAGGCTCAATCGGCTCGTGGAGCGAGCTAAGGGACCACTTCATCGCCAACTTCCAGGGTACCTTCGAGAGGCTCGCACACACTTCGATCTATACAACGTCATCCGAAGCCGGACAAGCCTCGAAGGATTACATCCGTCCTCCGAGAAGCGCAACAAGATCCCAACATTACCGATGACATCATCATCGCCGCCTTCCGTAAGGGAGTCCGTGATGAGCCGCAATCGGGAAGTTCGGTGCAAGCCACCGAAGATGGTGAAACAGATGTTCGAAACGGCAAACTCCTACGCCAAATCCAACGACGCCATCAAGGCTGCCCGTCAAGACCGGCCCGACAGGAGGGAAGACAAGCAGGCGGGAGGAAGCCGGAATCCTAAGAAGGATAACGGCAACAAAGAACAACTGGGCCAAAAAGACCGCAACCGCCGATCCGAGGACCTAGTGGCCGCAACCTCCAACACTCAACGCCGCCTCGAAGTCGCCGCCTACGACGCCATCATGAATGCCCAATGCACTAATCATCCCAATCATAAGCACATGGCTAAGGACTCGCTTCATCTACAAATAGTTCGCCGAGCGACGGACGCGGCGCAGCTCAACAAGAAGCCGACTGATGAGGCTGGTCCATCGGGCGCCAAGAAAAACAACGCGGCTGAGAATGCCAAACCTTTCCAAGACCCTGTGGGAGAGCTCAATCACATCTTCGTAGGGCCACTAGCCTATGAATCCAAGAGGAAATGAAGCTAACCGACCAAGAGGTCAACGCGACTCAACCCGAAGTCCCTCAATACCGCGATGGTCGGAGGTGGCCATCACTTTTGACCGCCGGATCACCCCGACCGAGTGGTTCACCCGGGCGCTATCCACTCGTCCCGGATCCCGTGGTCCGCAACATCAGGCTCAAGCGCGTCCTCATCGATGGGGGCAGCGCCCTCAACATCCTGTTCACCAAGACCATGGATGAGATGCATCCCAAGGGCCGAATTGAAGGCAAGCTCAGCCCCCTTCCACGGAGTCATCCCGGGCTATCATCTACACCACTCGGGCACATCTCCCTCCCCGTCACCTTCGGGGCTCGAGAGAACTTCCGAACGGAGAACGTCACTTTTGAGGTGGCCGACTTCAAACAAAGATACCATGCCATCATCGGAAGGCTCGCGCTTGCCAAATTTATGGCGATCCCACATTACACCTACCTCTCGCATGAAGATGCCGGGTCCCAATGGCGTCATCACTCTTCGCAGCGATGTGAAGCAAGCCTTCACCTGCGATAAGGAGAGCTGCGACATGGCCCAATCTCGCGAGAGATTGCGCGGCCAGCAAGAAGTCCGATTGGCTGCATCGACTTCGGCAGAGGGCGAAGTCCCCGCGAGGAAGATAGCCAAATCAGGATCCGGCGACGCCAAGACCAAGAAGATCCCCCTTGATCCGTCGGTTCCCTCAAAAACTGCTGTAATCAACGCTGAACTAGATCCCAAATAGGAAAGCGCGCTCGTCACCTTCCTCAAAAATAATAAAGATGTTTTTGCTTGGAAACCATCTGATATGCCTAGAATTCCTAGGGAGGTGATCGAGCACTCTTTGCACGTCAAAGATGACGCCAAACCGATAAAACAACGATTACGCAGATTCGCGTAGGACCGAAAAGACGCTATCAAGGAAGAGCTCGCAAAGCTCTTGGGTGCCGGTTTCATCAAAGAAGTCCTTCATCCCGACTGGTTAGCCAACCCAATCCTGGTTCGCAAGAAGACGAGGCAATGGCGCATGTGCGTTGACTATACCGACCTCAACAAAGCCTCGTCCCAAAGATCCATTCGGGCTGCCTCGCATCGACCAAGTCGTAGACTCAACACCGGCCGCACTCCCGAGTTTCTTGGATTGTTACTCGGGCTATCATCGATCAGCTTGAAAGAATCCGACTGCCTGAAGACATCGTTCATCACGCCGTATGGGGCCTACTGCTACATCACCATGCCTTTCGGCCTGAAGAACGCCGGCGCCACATACCAACGCATGATCCGAGATGCTTCCGACGCAGATCGGCAAGAACGTCGAAGCTTATGTCGACGACGTTGTCATCAAGACCAAGCGTAAAGAAGACCTGATCGCGACCTAGAAGAAACCTTTGCAAACATCCGGCCTTCGAATGAAGTTGAACCCGAGAAGTGCACTTTCGCATTCCATCGTGCAAACCGCTCGGCTTCATGGTGTCACATCGCGGCATTGAAGCCAATCTAGAGAAGATCAATGCCATCTTGAGCATGAAGCCCCCGAGTAACCAGAAGGACGTCCAGAAGCTCACTGGCTGCATGACGGCGCTAAGCCGCTTCATCTCTCGACTCGGCGAACGAGGCATGCCCTTCTTCAGATTGTTAAATAAGACAGACGACTTCCAGTGGACCGCGGAAGCCAACAAGGCCTTTGAAGATTTCAAAGAGTTCCTTACGACGCCGCCGTCCTTGCCTCGCCTCGCCCCAGAGCCTCTCGTCGCAGACGTTTCACCACTCACCAAGTGGTTAGTACGGGTCCTCGTGGTCGAGTGCGAAGAAGAAGGACGGGCTCAGAAGATTCAGAGGCCGATCTACTTTGTTAGCGAAGTGTTGGCAGGAGCCAAAATTTGCTACCCTCAGGTACAAAAATTGCTCTATGGTGTTCTGATAACCGCGAGGAAATTGGCACACTATTTTCAGGGTCACTCGGTCACCGTCGTCACTTCCTTTCCACTCGGCGATGTCATCCACAACCGGGAGGCGACTGGGCGCATCGCTAAGTGGGCCCTAGAGCTGATGCCATTGGACTTGACTTTTAAGGCGAGGATGTCCATAAAGTCACAAGCCCTGGCGGATTTCCTGGCCGAGTGGACTGAGCAACAAGAGAACATACCTCGGGAAGACCTCCAACACTGGACCATGCACTTCGACGGATCCAAGAGGATCACCGGCTTGGGAGCAGGAGTTGTGCCGATCTCCCGACGGGGAAAGGCTAAGATATGTCCTTCACCTCCACTTCTCCGCCTCACACAACGTTGCCGAGTACGAAGCCCGCTACATGGATCGCGCCTCGCAGCCACTCGGAATACGTCGGCTCATCGTGAAAGGCGACTCCCACTGGTCGTCAACCAAGTAATGAAGGATCGGTCCCGTCTAAACGACACCATGGAGGCCTATCGACAAGAGGTCCGCAAACTTGAAGACAAGTTTGACGGGCTCGAACTCTCACATGTCTTGAGACACAACAACGAAGCAGCGATGAGTTGGCACGCTCGGGTCCAAGCGCGAAGCCGCCCAACGACGTTTTTGTCGAGCACCTCTATGAGCCAACCATCACGGCAAAGACAACTTCCAACGAACAAGCCGCACGAAGTCGCCCGACCGATGCCGACCGGAGGACGCCACTCATCAAATTCTTAACTCAAGAAGAGCCGCCAAGACCGGGATGAGGCGAGCGTGTCCGACGTCGTTGCCAAGCATATGTCATGGTTGACTCCGACTTATACAAGAGAAGCCCCTCCGGAATCCTAATGAGATGCATCACACCCGAGGAAGGGAGGCATACTCCAAGACATCCACTCGCATATGCGGAAGCCACGCGGCAAACGCACTCGGTGGGCAAAGCTTATAGACAAGGTTTCTTCGGCTTACCGCGGTCTCCGACGCGGACAAAGTCGTACGAACCGTGAAGGCTGCCAATTTTTGCCCGACGAGCCATGTCCCGGCCCAGAGCTACAAAAATCCCACTATCCCGGCCGTTCGCGTATGGGGCTTGGACATGGTTGGCCGTTTCAAGAAAGCTCCGGGAGAATTTACACACCTCTTCGTCGCAATCGACAAGTTCTCAAAGTGGATTGAAGCCAAGCCGGTCGCCACAATTACTGCTGACAAGGCACAAGATTTCTTCCCTCAACATCGTGCACCGCTTCGGCGTCCCAAACAGTAATCATAACCGACAATAGGACTCAATTCACGGAGACATCTTCAAGGAATTCTCGAAGACTTCGGAATCAAGATTTGCTATGTATCGCTTGTCCATCCCAAAAGCAATGAACAAGTCGAACGGGCCAACGGCATGGTCCTTCAAGGCATCAAGGCCCGCGTGTTCGATCGTCTAAACCCTTACGCAAGCAAGTGGGTCCAAGAGCTTCCCTTGGTCCTATGGTCTCTGCGGACCACACCCGGCCGGCTACCGGCCAAACTCCCTTCTTTTGGTCTACGCGCAAGCCATGTTGCCAAACGAGATGGAGTATGAATCCCTCCGAGTCCGCAGCTTCAACGATGAACGCTACGACCCCGACCGAGTGGACGACCTCACACGGCTGGAAGAGGCCCGAGAGGCAGCCCTCATCCAGTCGGCCAAATATCTTCAAGGGCACAGACGATACCACAGTCGCAACGTTCGAGCACGAGCTTTCATCGTTGGCGACTTGGTTCTACGCAAGATTCAAACCACCAAAGACCGTCACAAGTTATCCCCCTTATGGGAAGGACCATACATAATCGCTGAGGTGACTCAGCCCGGCGCATACCGACTAAAGCGTGAAGACGGATCCATGGTGGAGAACTCCTGGAACATCGAGCACCTTCGACGATTCTATGCTTAGTTTGACTAAAGTTTCATGTTTTCCTTGACTGCCAACCTCAAGCAAGATGACTTCTTGAGTTAAGCAGTCGGGGGCTGTACATATGTCAATAAAGCATAAGTTTTCCTCATCAACTTTTGTGCATGATTTGGTTTATCATTGTTTAATGCTCCTCGATTCGAGTTCAGTGTTTAAGGACTGAGAGTTTTCCGATGGCCTAATCGAGCCTAGGCTCGGTGACAGTCGGACGAAAATTACTTAAGAAATTTCACACAAAAACTCGATAAAGGCATTAACATAAATAAACTAAATATATCACAAAGTCTGCATCGAACATCACAATCATACGATATTTACAAGACAATGTTCGTAAAGACAATTCAAATCCGGAAGTTATTCACTACATCGACAGAAATCTTCTTCGCCGACTCCTGCGCTTCACTCAGCACGTCCAAGGCCTGCTCATCCGTGGTCCCGTCAGCAAAGCCCTCCCCGACCGAGTCGATGTCTACTCGGGGGTAGAGAGACTTGGTCTGCGCAAGAGCCAGGCCAGCCCCCATGTTGGCGGCTTCGGCGATGTTCGCCAGATATTGGTCAGGGGCCCTCCACAGCTTGTCAAAGATTTCCAGCGGCTCTAGCGAACTAGCCCCAACCCCTTGGTGAAACAAGGACAGCAAGATTGGCGCAGCCGCGTTGGCGACCTCTTCCCGGACCTCTCCGGCTTGTTTGACCCGCTCAAGCAAGACGTCGTATTGAGCTCGGGTCTTGACTTTGTAAGCTGCCAAAAGAATCTGATCATGCAAAGCACTCGGAAATAAAGCGCGCCAAGGATGTTACTTCGAAGAAGCTTACCTTCAAACTCGGCCTCCACTTCGGCCTTGTCGAGGCCGACCGCTCCACTGGACTGGAGCGAGTGCACCTCCGACGAATTTTCTACAAGCAAAGAAGGTTATCGTAACGAACTAATCAACATGAGAATCATAAAGAAACTCGGAGAGATGAGCTTACTCCCGATCGATCCTCTGAGGTCGAGATTCTCCTCCCGAGCTCCGCTATCTCCCTCCTTAGGGCTGCCTCCTCGACGCGGCCTCCTCCCGAAGTAGTCTTCAACTTCATCTGGATATCCCCCAGGGAGTTTAAGTGCGGGACCAGCTTCTCCAGCGCCTCCGACTTGGCCATGGAGCGGCAATACTCCTTCTGCACGCAAAATCCAAGGATTGATTGACTAAAGAAAAATGATGATACAAGACAAAGAGAAGATCTGGGCTTACATTGAGCAGCCGAGTCGCCTCATTTAGGCTGTTGACGAGGGCATCCCTTTCTTCGCTCTCGGCTTGCCTGTCCAAGACGATGCCCTGCCTCTGGCCTTCCGAGTCTCGCCACTCGATCTTGATCGGAGGAACCCAGGTTTTAGAAGACTGTAACCTGGGGATTTCTTCCACTGTGGCTGGCAGATAGGAAGAACAAATGAAGACATGAAAGATTCAAACTGGAGAGTAAAGACAAGACTCTGATTCAAGACCTACCGGCTTCACCGGCTGCGTTCTTGAGTGGAGTAGCCCGGCTGGCCTCTTTCTTCTTGCTTTTTGCCGACTGATCCTCAATCGGGGCTGACCGAGCCGCAGCTTGTGGTTTCCCTGCTGCCGACTGGCTCCCAGTCGGGACGTCCCGGCTGGCGGTCGGGGGCTCTTTCCTCGGAACATCCTTCTTGGGAGGCGAGGGTTTTTTGCCCGGGGCACTTTCGCTCGGAAGCGGGCCCCGGGTTCTTGGCTCCGCAGGCTTGGATGCCTCAGGAGCAGCAGCTGGAGCAGGCCCCTCACCCTTCCCGGCAGGATCTATGTCCTGGGGCCTCCCGCAACAACAGATGCAGTCAGAATGAAGACAAAGGGAATTTTCAGCAAAAAGACCGGACTTCAGTCATGAAGCATACCTGGACGACCGGCAGATCTTTGGTGCCGCCTTCGGTGATGGCTTTGGAGGGGGCGTCTCGACTGGAGGAGCCGGGATGTCGTCATCCGAATCGTCAATAACGAGCCTCCTCTAGCTCGCCCGCTTGTTGGTGTCCCCACTGGGGCCGCCCGCTTCCCGACCGGATCGCTTTGGATTTTTATCCCGCCAGTTGGCTTCTTGGCAGGGCGATGCGGCACGTCATCGTGGGGCACCTTGTACGGTTTTGAAGTAACAGAAGCATTTTCCTGCAAGAGAAGTTCGCACAATACTAAGAGACAAGACATCAAGGTTACAAGACAATACGAAGAAGTCGCCGGCTTACGGAGGAGGAGGCCGATGGATGCCGAAGGGAAGAACGGCGATGAGGGCGCGCTCGACCGCAATTCCCCGAGAAGATCTTGTACATCCGGATCTTCGTGATCTCGTAATCGAGTGGATCTTGATCTTCCCGATTGGGGTCCTTCCCGCCTTCGTACTCGAAGGCCGGCTTCGACCGCTCTTTAATTGGAGCCAGTCGGCACCGGATGAAGTGCCAAGTGATCCGCTCGCCGCGAAGACCCTTCTGCATCATTGCCAGGATCTTTGCAAGCAGTTTGTTGGCTTCTTCACAACCTTGAGCCACCGGAACGTGCTCCAAGTTTGCCCGGGTGCGGGGAAGCCCGACAAAGGCCGGGCAGCGGGTTCGAGGTTGCTAATATAGAACCAGCCCGCATGCCATCCCTTATTGGAAGATTTTAAGGGAAGAGAAAAGTACTCCTTGCGGAGAGATCCACGGAGTTGGAAACCCGCCCCACCAACGACGCATGGGTGGTCCTTATTCGGATGTGGTTTGAGGTAAAACATGCGGCGGAAGAGTTGGAAGTGGGGGAGGATGCCAAGGAATGCTTCACATACATGAATAAAAAGAGCGATGTGAAGCATGGAGTTGGGGTTCAGATGGTAGAGTTGAAGGCCGTAATAATCTAAAAGCCCCCGGAAGAACTCGGAGGTGGGAAGACTGAACCCGCAATAGAAAAAAGAGGTGAATACAACGAGCTCACCGGTGTTCGCGGTTGGGAAGTCTTCGCCCGCCGCCGGGCGCCAGCCCACGATCTCCTTGGGGGAAAGCACGCCGTGCTTCACCATCTCCTTGAGGGTAGATTCCCTCACATCTGATGTGGCCCATTGGTCAAAGGGGATTCTCTTTTCCTCCGCCATGAGTGTGGATTGGATGGGAAGTGGATCTGGTCGGAAAGGATGGAGGTTTGAGCAGGGGATCTTGGGAGATTGGCTGCGGATGTTGGTTTGTGGCAAGAAGCGAGCTCCTGGATGGATGGGTTTGGGTGCGCGCGAGTTTAGGGTTTTTCACAGGGAACTGGTGAATAGTGCTGGGAAAAGAGGAATTTTTTGGAAGACGAAGAGGCGGGGACGACCTCGAGCCTTTATAGAAAGATTTGAGGGTTGCGCTAGGTTTTCTCGTGATTGGGCCGAGCCCATGAGAGAATCTGCGGCCCAGTTAAGGTGTGGCCTGACACATGTCCTTAGGGATTAAGCGGATGAGCTTAAGCAGATTTGCTTTGGCAATATGCGCGTGTCCGAATGCCCTATACCTTTGGAAATCCTTTCATACCGCGGTTTGCTTGACTTCATGAGAAGCTGGCACGATACAACTTGGAAGGTGACCAACAGTTAAGCTTTTTATAGCTGCCTTGATGACAAGGGCTGTTTGGTTTTTTAGTATTTAATTAAGTGATTATATCGATGCTATTTTTCCACCTTGGTGAAGATCTTTTATAGATTGAGACCAGTATTATGGCAAGAGCTATTTAATAACTTGGTCATATTTTTCATATGATTGAAAAACTCGTTTTCCCATGAGGGACGATTAAAATACTTGTTCCGAGATGACTCGGGCACCCTCCGGATAAGTGTGAGCTTGCCGAGTGCTTTTCCACCCAAGAGTGTTGGTTGAATTATTTGTTCTGGGATGACTCGGGCAAATTCACTCAGATGAGTATGAACTTGCCGGGTAATGAGATTTATATGATTGCTTTAGCATGAGCTAAGTATTCATATGAGAATGATTTTTTATAGTTCTTGACTATATGTTTAGTCTTTTTTGACTAACCACATAGTCGGGGCTACACTAATTAGGTGCATCAGAGATGCACCTAGATATTTATTTTTGAGAATTTTTTAGATATTTTCCAGCCCTTCACGCCTTTGGAGCCACTCGAAGATTCAGCAGAGATGATGGAATCACTCGGCGCCGAAGCACTCGGCCAAAGAGACTTTTGGCTGCGTGCATCGTTTTGGTTTGAAGCCGAGCCGTCTCGTCGACCGAAAAGGACTCGGGGGCTACTGTGGAGATTATGGCAATCGGGTATCTACATGGCAAGCTTATCCGACTATGTGGTTGGGATAGATTGCACCTGCCATATCTGTAAACAAACATGACTTGGGTGTTACGATTGCCGATAAAGATAAGGCAATCGGCCTATAGTCACGATTTGGTAAGATTGGGGTAACCGACTTAGAGTAAGATATGGTTTCCAATCTGTAAACCCACCTCCCGAGACTATATAAGGAGGGTAAGGGGCGTTCCTTGAGGGATATCAGAAGTTAGATCAAATTTTAGCTTTCAGTCTTAGATCATGAGATCAATAAAGACACTCGACGGATCGAATCCACCGAAACAGGAGCAGGATATTACCTCGCGAGAGGGCCTGAACCTGTCTAAATCTTCGTTTCCTTCTAACCCGTCGTGCTTGGCGATCTTGACTGTGACCCCAGAAATTACATTGCCGAAACCAAGTTTCGACATATGTATTATGGACAGGAATATCGCTCCGAGTATAATGGGGAATAGAACAAGTAGATGAACCCGCCAACTAGAAGTTGTCGGTAACAACCAAATGAGATCTATTCGACAATTAGGAGCTAACTTCCTCTATATTGCTTATGGGCATGGTTTTGGCTATGGCTTGTAACTCGATTCCTCCCAAACACAGGGGCCAGCACAGATCGCCTTCCTCTCGAAGAAGAACTCAGAGAGACAAAACAAGATACGGGCCTAAGGAAACCTTATTCTCTCCAACTAGGACTCTGACACCTTCTATTCTGAGAAGAAAATTTCCTTCACTATTAGTCGTATTTCCTCAATTGGAGGATACCATCTCATACACTATCGGGTATATGATAGTGTCGTATTCCATTAACCCGTGTATAGGAGGTTTGTCTTATCCTTGACACTGACAAATACCATTATTTATTTTGTAATTTTTTTCACTGTATGCTGTTATTATTAGCTTTTTTCTATTGCCTGCAAACTCTTAGTGTATATATATACATGCATGGGGTTTCATAATTAGTATTATATATATTAAGTTGGGTCGTGCTCGATGATGAACTTGGGTCATTGAGATATTAAGTTATTAATGATATGGATATGGATTAAAATGTTGTAAATATGGACTTCGTTGAACATATTGCCACCTCTAACCATGGTTCACACTACTTAGGCATGTTGAAGGCAGAATGCCAAGGGTAGGGCCGCGGATCACTCCTTGTGGCAAAGGTCGCATTGCAGTCCTTCTTGGCAAATCTTCAACGAAGGCTAATTTGTGCAACAAACATACACATGTAGTTTTGAGAGCACAGAGATATCAGATTTACAAATTTTGGGACAGATGTACTTTGTAGCATACATGTCTAAAACTAAGCTTAGCCATTGTAGATCGCAATGGATCATGAAGAATTCGCTAGCTCTGGATCAGACAATGAATAACATGGTTGCCCTAGTGCATACCAAAATTTAAATCTAGAGAACCCCGAAGCGGTGAGGTAATTCTAACCTAAATTTGACGCAATAGTGCATTACAAATTCCAACTCTAATAGACTATTCTAAAAATCAACTTTCCTGTTTTAAAGAAGGCTAGCACTTCTATTGCTAGTTCATCCCTGAAATCAACCGAGCCATCACAAAGGAATCCTAGAGGTCCTACCATGATGCCTAAACGTCACTACGTTGTGACATAACTCTCTAGAAATGGCCTGCCTCGAGCACCATTGTCGGCATTGACTCTGTATCATAGGGTGTTTGGTGTCCTCGTGAAGGACCTCATTGCCATCGAATACCGGCACTGGAGAACAAGGGACCAAACAGAATATAATTGGATGGTACCACAGAATCTCAAGGATGAATGTTGGGTCAGGTTGATGTGGACTTCTCCTTTCTTGAAGAGACACAAGAGCTAGCAAAGCATGGGGCCCTATCAAAGATGGGCACTCTCTTCAAAAAGAGTGAAAGACACCTTGAACAAGAACTTCATTCAACGCAGCTTAATCCTAAAATTTTAGCAATCCATTGTATCATAAGTGTGATGATTATTGGGAGGAATTTGTGAGGTATAAAACATCTGAGGAGGAAAGAGAAATGAGCGAATGAAACAAGGCCAACTCGCAAAGTATCCTCCACGACTCGGTCCGAGCAGATACACTAAGAATATCCCCAAATGGGAGAGAAGGAGGAACAACTATGTCAAGCCAGTGTAACACTTGAGTCAGAAGGATGGGGCAGCCGGACAAAACACTATGCTAGGAAGACTTAACTATCGTCTTTAGGGGAGATGGTATCCATAGGACCTCGTTAGCAAGAGCTAAAACAAAATATTGCCGAGGCCTATTCCTAATCATCACAGGGTAATTTTGTGCCGAAAAGAGAGATGAGCTCACACTGGCATTGGGGAACCCCGAGCACCCTAGATGCACGAGAGGAATAGGTCTCATTCCATGGAAGGATGAGTTTTTGGATGATGGACACAGGTACCGGGTTCGTAAGAGAGGACCTACGCAACAAGAAGAAGACGATCGTATCACAAGAGAGGTGGATGGGAGGATAAATAAGAAAATGGTGGAGAGAGTGACTAATGTGAGGGCCGAACAATGCCAGGGGCAAGCCAGAAACCAAGTGGTAAACCTAGGTAAGAGACGTAGCAGCTGCGCGTCTGCGGAAGCCGTCCCTACGAACAGGACACTGCACATTACCTAGCGGATGACATAATGACAAATACTCCGTGCGTGCTCCACGTCCCCCTTAAAAACAATATCACCCAAGAGATTGCTAGCAGCGTGACACATCCTATATCTGTAGGGCAAACAATACACGATGTTGCATTGCTTCTAGGCTAATCAAGGGTCGGAGCTGATGACGTGCCAAGCTAATACAGAGGATATGTGCTAGAGTTTCCTCCGGAGGAAGGGGTTGACCCTCTAGGCAATGCTCTTTAGAACATGATCATGTGGCCCAAACGCTACATCGCTATCATGTCAAATGATGGGGCAGGAGATCCAAGTGATGGTGGTTATAGCCCTTTAGATGGTCGACATCCAGATCTTGCTCATTCTCCACCTCGACAGTGGATCCTTAGCCCACCCGCTCCTCTTCAGAATACACTGAGTCAATCACAGCCTCTGGAGAAGTCCTCAAGTCCACCCCGACCCCCAAAAAAAATTCCAACAACAAGTGCATCACAAAGGTTTGGTTTATCAAACAAGTCACAATGCCAACTAACTAAGTAAGACTCAATGTCAACACCGACGACGGTGCTGCCTAAGAAGACGGTGTGTGGCAGCATCACTTTGCTTTCTAGCCCTAAGAAGCCCAAGGAACAAAAAATTTCAATTCCTAAGAAGTGATAGATCATTTCATCAAGTGCGCACAACCAAAGCCACCTAAGAAACCTATATCAAACTTTTGGAGAATTGTTGGGAGGAAGGATCTACATGCTCAGGCTAGAGAGTTGTTCATTGTAGAGAAAGCGTATGAGATAGAAGTATTATGTAAGGAAGTCGGTTTAGAAAGGTTGGATGATCTAGATAATCTTTCAAAGGGCAAAGTGGTACTACAGTTCGAACTTGGAAAACCCATTATGCTTGACTCGGATATTGAAGAATTAGGAACTCAAGCGCGATGGTTGCATAAATGGTATTTGGAGGCGGTCACACTGGGTGAAAGCATGATCGGTGCCTACTACACTGACATTTATGTTCATCATGACCCAAATATATGCTGGATAGAATTTAAGGAGCTCTTCAACCTGTACCAAAGTAAGGGAACTCGATATCAGCATCCTCCAAATGTGGTCATTGTGAGTCCTTTAATACGTTGTCCTTAATCCGGCACCCATTACTGTAATCTCAGTAGTTCTCAACTGTGTTTTCGTTTTGTATGCATTGCTCTTATCAATGTAAAAGCATGAATCATAAGGTTGCTTTAATAGACCCAACGCTTGTAAACTTCTACAACCAATTATCGAAAGAAGTTGAAATTGAGGACTATCTCTTTAACACCTTGATCAAGCTAAATTCATATGACCACATTATCCTACCTTACCTTTCTCAGTAAGTGACTATCATTGATTTCCAATTTCGCTTGTTCTCCACACGTATGAAGTTATTGATACATTGTCCTATGTGCAGCTTTCACTGGGTCCTGATCATAATCAATATCAATGACGGTAAGATTTGCATATATGATAGTCCGAGGAAAGGGTGAAGTCTAAATTCACTAAATAGGGCATATGCAAGATACTGCAGGTTCAGAAGATCATACGGAAGATGAGCAATGGATGCAAAAATTTTCAGGTCTTCAAACATGAATAGATCCTTAGACAGAAAGCTGGCACAACCTCTATGGCTTCTACATCATGTGATACATGCTATATTTTGTAGAGGATGGAAACCTTCACTCTTGTGCTGAGGTATGACATGTTTCAGAGATCCAAGCCATAAATATAATAATTCTATTATAGTACTAAGTAAATTTCTACGTCTTTCACCCTTGTGTCGTAGAAATTGGGTCTCGACAAAAGCAAACTGCTACCAGACGTCATCAAAGTTCTTGTCAAAGAGCTCTGCAGGTTCATCCGTAACCATGTTGTAGACCCAGCTATCACTTACAACCACCTCAACAAGCACCCACCAAGAGTACAATCCTCTGTGTCTCCTAGCACTTCGAAGAAGAGAAAAACCAACTAGCTAGATTTCTCTGCAAAAACTATATTTAATTAGTGTTTATGCATGAATTATGAAAGTATTATTTAAGTTTACTTTATGTGTAATGTATTTGAATAGTTAATATTATTTTGTATTCTATTTTATGTTCTCTATTACAGGCACGATGACCGGAGGACGGGAAACCCGATCAAACTTTGAAAATCCTACTCTCACCTGGTATTGTACATAAAACACAAGTATGTTTACCATATTTATAGAGATATATATGTGTATGTTGAATTTTGGGACTTGGGAAATTAGGAGGTAGAAATGTTTAATGCAAATGTTTGAACTTGAGGCTCCAAATAGATATATATGTGTATGTCGAATATTTAGACTTAGGAATTCAGGAGATGTATATATTTAATGCAAATGCTTAAAATTTAGGCTTTATAGAGATATATATGTGTATGTTGAGTTTTTTTGGACTCAGGGAATTGGGAGGTAGAAAATGTTTAATGCAAATGGTTGGACTTCAGGCCATATTTGGGATATATATATACATATATATATATAGATGTTGATAGTGAATGTGCGTGTGGATGTGGATGTGGCTATGATATTATGTATGTGTTGATGGATGGATATGAAATTGATGTGAATTTTTGTGATTGTATGATTTATATGTGAAATTGGTAGGTCATGCCATTATTATATTTTTTAATCAACATATAGGTGCCTGTTTTTAGTACAAACCAGCACCAATAATTGTTGCCATGTGTCCAAGCCAACCAACAGCTGGTACCTATATGCTATTATATGTGCTGGTTGTTCTAAAGAACCGACACCTATATGGTCTGCCACATGGCAGTTGATTATGGAACCAACACCTATAATACTATATAGGTGACGGTTATTGGATAAAACCAGCACCTATATGTGTTATAGGTGTCGGTTCTACAACTGACATCGATGACCGAAGTCATCAGTTCCACCTGCGGGGTGTCGGCTAAGAAATCCGACACCTAAGAGGTTTTATTAACCGGAACCAATCTGGTTTTCTATAGTAGGGAGATGTGATACTCTATGTTATAGAACTAGGTGTTTTACGGTATATTTTAATTCCGAATAGTATGAAATAATTCAGCACTATTGTGAGTGACACATGGCATATTCTCGCATTCATGTTTAAAGCACATATAAACAGAAATGAGAACAGGTACTAGAGAAGGTTCAGATAGTACCTAGGGGCAAGACCATTGCCGACAACAATAGGTGCGTCGTTCCCAGAACTTCACGAATCAGACATTGTGCCTGAAGCATCGATTCGGGTTGTTTGATGGTTTTGATTTGAGTTGGTGCAGTGACGACTTGAACGCAATGTAGTCCCTCGAATAGCTTCCGAGAAGTAGTTGTTCGGCCTCTAGGAAGTAGAAGGAAGAAGACGTTCTCAGCGAGCAGTCGTGTGGTGTGCTACCCAAAAACTTGATCGCCTGCCTACTCGTGCAAAGTTTCGGAGGCCTGCTCTCGCAAGCTCTGTGCGTGCATAGGCTTGCGATGGGGATGGCAAGACAGCAGCTAGCTACACAGAGAAAGAGAGGAAAGGTTGTTGGTGTGTCTTTCACAAGAGGAAGAGTGTTGATGAGAAATTCGATTCCCACGCACTGGCCTGAGATATTTGCTTTACTCTAGTGCAAGTCCAAATTGGTCGCCTCTGGTGAATTGAGGGCGTGCCAGTTGGTTTGATCTTGTAACCAACAAGAAACAAGAAATACGCGTTAAGTTGAAATTAGATCCTACCGGATCGGCTGAAGACATCAATAAACATATAATTGTTATTCCAAAGCACATTTATACTAAGTGATTTGGATAGATCGGTAGCATACCAAGATAATATAAATCACTTAGGCTAAAAGCGCATTAGGATAATAATTATCTGCATTCATAACCTAGCCGATATTGCAGATCTAATATGAATCAGCTAATACTCCGATACATTTTATAAAAAGATATCAGTCTAATCTAAATACGCTAAACCTAGATCAATCGGCTGTCAATGTAACTTGACAGATTGATATCGGTTTAGGGCATTTAAACATATTAAGATCTTAATATAAAAGGCAGTTTTAATATATTTAATAGCAATTTAAAACTAGAAGATAACTAAAACACATAAGGCTGGCTGAAACTCCAGCGATGTCTCTAATGATAAACATTAAACTAAACAGATTTAAACAGTTCTAAGAGCGACTTAATCGGTCGATTAGATGCAGCATTAAGTACAAAAAGAAATATCAGATCTGTATGAGTCAATGTGAATCCCTCGAGATGGTAGACACGACATATAATCTGGTTCAACCCCTGGTTCTAGCCCTATCGACTGCTATCCACAGAGAGAAATCAGCCGATGGCGGGATAGATCTAGGCGTTGCTCTAGATTATAGGCCGCGTATGATAAATTGCGTAGTTTATAACATCAAAACTAGAGTGTCATGACGATGGAAGCACTAATTCTGATGATACAAACCACTAATGACAAGGAATTACCTTGTTTGGAGGTCAAAACCGATGCAGCCCGAGCAAGAGCAAGAGCAAGAATCGTCGAAAATAAAAAGGGTGGCGATGCGCTAAAATTGATTGATTGTGTGTTGGTTGATATATTTACAAAGAGCCCTCGGGTCTTATTTATACCCAGGCATAACGATATCCGTGTAAGACACAGTTTCTATCTGATCTACTATTTACAATACGACAATATCTCGGGACGCAGTCCCATGCCGCATTACAAAAGGAATACCTAATAACTTCCTAATTTACAAATATAATTGCCATTACAGGACCTTATCCACAGATGACAATATCTTTAACGTACAATTTGGAGACGTAATCCAATACTTTATCTTCAAGTTTCCTTTCGGGACTGGCTCCACTTCTATCTCGACTCGGAATCGGCTATCGGCTAACTTGGTCCAATTCGGACTTAGCCGACGGGTTCCACAGCCGATTCGGACTCAGCCGACACAGCCTCTGTTTCTCCGGAGATTGTGCTTCTGATCCGATTCCGCTTCAATCTTGGCCCTGAACTCGAGGATTTGGTTACCAAATTTGGTCATTAACACATGCCCCCCAAGTCCGTGATATGATAGTATTGCGGATTTGACGCTGTTTCGAACTCCTGCGCAACTCTAGGTTGAATCTGTCTCGGTTGTCATGAAAAATTCTTTAAATAACACCCACCTTGCGCTGAACCAAGCCACGCTGTCACTTTTGCATCCTCAAGCCCTAGCCAAAAAAACCTTTCTGCCTCCTCGGCGACCCCGTCGGGAACCAAAGCGTGACCTCACCGGCGAACCCCTCCGCGGCGGCGATCCCCTCCATTGATGGCGTCTTCATGCACTCGCTTCGACACGACTCAGGCAGAATACCCTCAGGTAAGTCCCATCGGCTATAGCCCCTTATTCCTTGCAATTTGGCTTTTTACCTTCTGTAATCTTGTTCTTCTATCCTTTCATTTGCAGAACCTCTCTCACTAAATCGCCATCCTAGACCTTCTTAGTACCAAAAGTGAGTTCTTATTAGGGCCGATCGGCAACTTAGACCTAGTGAGTTCATTAACAACGAAACAAACCGGATCCCCTTTAGGTTTTTCTCCCCTGATCTAGCCTATTGGTCGAAGATGACGAAGAAGTGACCACCCGCCGTTGTCTGTTGTTTGGGGAAGCAGCAGCAACTTATCCTAGATCCAAGCTGACAGCCGATCATTTCAAAAATTGGTTCAGCAATCTGTATAGCGGCTTCCCAAGCAGCTCAAGGATATGGTTCGCCTATGAAGACTTTGACAAATTCAAACTCCCAGACGATTCGGCTAGACGAGCCTAACTCTGAAGAATACGAAAAGCCGAGGGAGATTTACATATCGGCCATAATGCCTTGCATCCTCTCCGTCGGCATCCACCAAGGGTGCAACGTCCAGAAGTCATACGAATTTTATTACCCAATGGTGGCTGCGAGACAACTTGGCATGGGCCAACTGCCGATCGGCCTCTATTATTCAGACAAGATCCAGGCCAGGGGCAAAATCGAAAGAGACATCATGATGCATCGGCTACTCAACATCCCCGGTCCCCCTCTAGGTAGCATCGACAACATCGACTTGGCGGTGACGAGGACAACTATCTTCAGCCGATGGTGGAATAAGTGGAAGCGGCACTTGTTTCATCAACCGGCCTCAATGTACTTGACCATCGTCGATCCGGAGATGACCCCATCGGTAAGTATCTTCTCTTTTTAGTTCCCTTCAGCTATTACTCACATATTTGACTAACCATGCCTCACCTTTTTGCAGACAACCGATGCCTCCCCCCCCCCACATGCAAGCAACACGGGAATAGCAATCCTCTATGCTCCTGGTGTGCTGTCCGACAGCTGCGGGCTGGCCCCATCGATCATCGGCTTCAACGCGCCGAAGGTAACAACACTCCTTCATGGCCAAACCCGTGAGTCGTTGCATCGGCAGAAGAGGGCGAAGCCGTCGGCTGCTGCTACCCCGGCTGCAGAGAAAAAGAAACGGGCTTCGAAGAAGCTGCAACAACTCTAGCCAACGACTTGCCTCCAGTCGATCCAGACGTGGACGTAATCCTTGAAGAAGAAGTCAGGGACGAGGAGATGGACCAAGCTATCGATGCTGCCGCAGCCGAAACGAGCTCTTCAAACAAATATGCCCGGACTCCATCGGCTGAACAAACCATCGAAAAGACTCCGAGCCCTCCGAAGCGCGCTCCTCGTTCCCAACCGGTAAACACTTTTCATTACTTGATCTCATCACCTTCTCCAAGTTTTTGCTTCATTGGCCTTTTGTGTTTGTAGTCGAAGAAACTGGCTGCCAAGAAGAAGACGGCTCCTCCTCCCCGGTAAATTCTACCATCCTAAGTTTTTCTCTTATCAACACAAACCGATTTCGACTTGTATCTTTTTCACCTCCTCGTGCTCCAACACCTGCCCCCCCATGCATCGAGTGAACACACGCCGCCGGCCGCAGTGCCGGTGATGCCGAAGACGTGGCTACCTCAATCTCAGTTGTCCAAGTAAGTTCCACCCAACTTCATAAATCAGCTCACTAGTTTTGTTCGATTCTATCGATCGTCTCCGTCTTGCGCCGAGCTAATCTTTGGACTTCGACCTTTCGAGTTTCTAGACCCGATGAGGATGCCGACAAGGCCATGGTGCTGTCAGATGAGGACCTACGGGCTACCCTGTCGAACATAGCCAAGCGGCTAGAGTGCTCCCTCGACTTTTTGGTCACCGATTACGGTTCCATCCGAAGCCGGTTTGAAGACGTCAAGGATCGGCTGCCAGATCAGCTAGCTGATATCATCGCACCGGCCACCTTCATGGAGGCGTATCGGCACAAGTTCGAACGAGCCAAGAAGAGAATAGCCGATCACCGAGAGAACCAAGCGTTGGAGGCCAACATCAGAGCCAGCCAATAAGAAATCACCGCCGAGAAAGCCAAGTTCGATGCCTTGAAGACTGAGCCGATCGCTGAGCTTGATCGGCTTCGCAAGCGTCGAGAAGAACTGGTAGCCCAACTTGCTAAGGTCGAAGCCGACATCCTGGCCAAAGAACAGCGTGTGTCCGGCTTGCCGAAAGAGATCGAGGACCAACGAGCGAAGATCAAGGCGGCCGTGTCACATTTATCCGATATGGCCAGGGCGATGAAGCCGATCCTAGGGAGTGATGCAGCCGACGCCAAGGCCATCGAAGAGATAGACGAGATTCGTCGTAAGGCGATATCGGCTATCACCAACTTCCTTTCCTGCTGAACTGATTGTAATAGTTGGCTAGGAAATTTTTGTAACTCAAACTCATGGTTCATCTTGTAATCGGCTCAAACTCTTTTGTAATCAGTTTGTTCAATGCCAATCATGTGCATGCTTGCCGATCAATCTGGACTTGAAAACTTCAAAAAGTTTCAAAAATTTGAAAATTTTGCTATGCCCTAATGCGTCTGATTCCTGATATTGTATGCCTCCTTAATTTTGTTGACAGTGTCCTCAGCATCAATAAAATTAGTAAACTGAATCTCGTAGTGCTGTCGGCTAGGTGGAGTCGATGTACAAAAATTAGGGGAAAACTTAGCACCAAAACAACCTAAAGACGATGCGTATTCAACGCATCGGCTAATATGAATCGGCAAGACCTTAGCCGAATCATGAGTTGATCCAAACACCGGGGTAATACTTCTTTAGATATTTGCCATTTAGGGTCCGTCCAAACACCTCTCCGTCCAAACCTTCTAGCATGTAGGCTCCTTTAGAGACGCATCTCGTGGATCTTGAAAGGCCCTTCCCAGTTAGGTGACCACTTGCCGAATTTGTTGTCCCTTGATCCGATCGACAATATCAACTTCCAAACGAGCTCGCCCTCTTCAAAAGACTTAGGCATAACCTTCTTGTTATAATGACGGGCTACTCGCTCCTTGTCCCCGGTCACTTTTTCCAAGGCACGCATCCTTGATAGAACTAGGTTCTTCTGATTCATCCACCATTAAGTTATAATAATCATCGGTTGTCAGCTAGTCTTGTAGTTGAATCCTTCTTGAGCTGATGATGCTTTCCCATGGCAGAACTGCTTCATGTCGTAGACCAGTTTATATGGAGGCACCTGGATCGATCCATGGCAGGCCATCCGATAAGCCCAAAGTGATTTGGCTAATCGGCTGTGCCATTGCTTTGGGTATTCAGCAATCTTTCTTTTTATCAGCTTGATTAAACTCTTGTTTGAGGCCTCTGCTTGCCCGTTTGCCTGAGCATAGTATGATGAAGAATTGAGCAACTTGATCCCCATGCCATCGGCAAACTGAACAAACTCATATGAGATAAAAATAGATCCATGATCCATAGTTGTAGTCTGAGGGAGGCTGAATCGGTATATAATGTGTTCCTTAACAAACTCGATGGCATCCTCAGAGTCAACTTTCTTCAAAGGAACTGCTTCCACCCACTTGGTAAAATAATCGGTTGCCACCAATATAAACTTGTGTCCTTTGCTTGAGGGTGGATTGATCTGGCCGATCATGTCGATTCCGCAACCTCTGAACGGCCAAGGCTTAATGATAGGGTTCATAGCCGATGCTGGTGCTCTTTGGATAGCACCAAACTTTTGACAGTCTTGGCATCCTTTGTAATACCTGAAACAATCTTCCAGCATGGTCGGCCAAAAGTATCCTCCTCTTCGAAGTAGCCATTTCATCTTATGAGCCGATTGATGCGTACCGCAAATTCCTTCGTGCACTTCTCCAATGGCCACCTTGGTTTGATCAGCACTTAGACATTTGAGCAGCACACCATCAATCATCCGATAGTTCAGTTCTTCATCAAGCAAAACGTATCTCAAAGCCTTGTAGCGCAATTTCCTTGAAGCCGACTGGGAAGGACTTTGCAGGTAGTTGTGGACTTCAAACCTCCAGTCATTGGCTGTCATGGTGGTGATCTCCACTTCAACACCCTTCGTCATTGGCCTGTAGCCTGATGCCTCCTAAGCCAGGTCGTTGGCTTCTGTGTTTTGTTCCCGGGGGATATGCTTCAATGTCACTAGCCGGAAGTTGTCCATCAATTCTCGGTATTTTTGATAGTAGACCATTAGCGCGTCGTTCTTGCATTCAAATTCTCCTGACAACTGGCTGACGACCAACAGTGAATCCCCCATTATTTTGATGGTGTCGGCTTCAACCTCCTTGAGTAGTTGTAGTCCTTTGAGCACGGCTTCATACTCGGCTTGGTTGTTTGTGTGGCACGGTGCATGATTGAAAAAGAAAACTCAAAGCTTGCCCCCGGGAGAAATTATTACCAAGCCGATTCCGTGACCATTGGTGCAAACCGAGCCATCGAAAGTTAGAGTCCAAGGCATAATTTCTACTGAGCCGATTGAATCATCTCTGTGTTCGACTATGAAATCGGCTATGGCTTGTCCTTTCACAGCCTTGGGTGCCTGATACCGTAGATCAAATTCTGTTAAGGCAAATATCCACTTCCCAACCCGTCCTTTTAGCACTGGAGCCGATAGCATATACTTTACCACGTCGGCTTTGCATACCACAGTGCACTCATTGGATAATAGATAATGCCTTAACTTTGTGCATGAAAAATACATGCAAAGACATAATTTTCCCACTGGCGAATACCTTGTTTCAGCATCCATAAGCCGTTGGCTGAGATAAAAGATGGCCTTCTTTCCCTTCGACCTCCCGAATCAACACCGAGCCGATGGATTTTTCGTTGGCTGATAGATATAACCTGAATGGTACCCCTTTTTGTGGAGAAATTAAGACCGAAGGTGAGCTTAGATAGTCCTTGATATTGTCTAGTGCTTTCTGCTGCTCTGCCCCCCAGGTGAATGCTTGATCGGCCTTCAGCCGAAGCAGTGGTGTGAACGGCTCCATCTTTTCTGACAAATTGGCTATGAACCGCCTGATGAAATTGATTTTGCCGATCGAGACTCGTAGATCCTTCTTGTTCTTTGGAGGCTGAATGGTCTTGATTGCGTTAACGCTCCTTGGTGTAACTTTAATTCCTCTTTCGTGAACAAGAAATCCTAAAAATTGCCCGGCCAATACGCCGAACGCGCACTTCAAGGGGTTCATCTTCGTGCCATATTTTCTCATTCTCTCCAAAACCTGTCTTAGATCGGCTATATGGTCTTCTGTTTCCCTGGATTTAACAACGATGTCATCAATGTAAATTTCTACCAGGAGCCGATCATATCATGGAAAATGTAGTTCATGGCCCTTTGATACGTAGCTCCAGCGCTTTTCAAGCCGAACGTCATGACGACCCATTCATACAGGCTGATTGCCCCTGGGCATCTGAAAGTTGTCTTGTGAATGTCTTCTTCGGTCATGAATATCTGGTTGTAACCCGCGTTACCATCCATGAAGCTTATGATTTTATGGCCTGAGACGGCATCCACCAGCAAATCGGCTATAGGCAATTGGTATTCATCCTTAGGGGTGGCCTTGTTTAAATCTCTCAAGTCGATACACACCCTAAGTTTGTCATTTTTCTTTAGTACTGGAACTATATTTGAAACCCATTCTGCATATCAGCAGGGCCGAATAAATCCAGCATCGTACAACCGAGTGATTTTGGCTTTGATCGCATCATACATATCGGCTTTAAACCTCCTGGAAGGCTGTTTGTATTGCCGATATCCAGGCTTTATAGGCAGCCGATGCACGACAATGGATGGGCTAAGACCAAGCATCTCACAATAGTCCCAAGCAAAATAGTCTTTGTATTCTTTTAATAAATTGATTAGCTTGGTCCTACAATGAGAAGACAAATTTTTGCTAATGTATGTAGGCCTAGGCCTATGTCCTATTCCTATGTCAACTTCTTCTAGCTCGTCGGCCGACATAAAACCTTGCCTGAGTTTGCCGTCGTTGTCGTCCATGGTGTCCTCGCTGTAGATGCTCGAGCCCTCCACGATGCCTTCAAAGTAGTAATTGAGGCTCGTCGTCTTCAATGGGCTGTATATCAGAATCGGACACCTTTAGAAAATCAGCTTGCCAGATTTTGCCAGACAGGCAATCAATACCATCGATTTCCTAGAGTGGCAAATCGGCATTAGCAATGTTAACTGACCTGTCGACTGGCATGATCTCTATCTTGTCGCCTTGCCACTGGATCAGACTTTGGTGCATTGTGGAAGGGATACAACAGTTGGAGTGAATCCAATCCCTTCCTAGTAGCAGGCTATATGACCCCTTCCTGTCGATGACGAAAAACGTAGTGGGCATGGTCTTGTTACCGACGGTCAGCTCGATGTTTAAAACTCCCTTGGCCTCTGAAGGGTTGCCGCCAAAGTCTTTGAGAATCATGTTTGTCTTGATTAGGTCCTTGGCTCCTTTCCCCAGCTTCCTAAAAGTTGCACAGGGCATTAGGTTGACAGCGGCCCCTCCGTCGACTAGCATCTTAGAAATCGGCTTGCCATTGACGAATCCCTTCACATATAGTGGCTTCAGGTGCTGATTCTCAATTCCCTCAGTTTTTCGAAAATACCTTGTTCGGGATAAAACTAGTCTAGCCATGGTCTCCTCCACCGTGTCCCGTCGGCCTCGCAGCCTCAAACTCGGCTGGTAGAATGAAGACCATGTTGACTGATGCCGACACTACTGCTTTCCCTTTTGTCGCCCTTCTGGCTTTGTCGGTGGGCTTTCGTAGGCTGGGGCCGCTTGTTTCTTTGCACGCCATCGCTTTGTGCCCTTTCGACGTTGTTGCTGTTGGATCATCCGCCGGACTTCTTCCTCCTGCCCCTCGCTCTTGAGCCGCTGAATTTTTCTCTTTTGTGTTTTGGTAAAGAGGTCCGAAGGGCACCATTGGGGGTTGGTCGATTGCTTGTGATCAGCCTCTTCTTGATCTTCTTCCTGGAAGAAGTCTTGGTGGATGGGACTGAGCCGATCATGAACAGAGGGTTTACGTTGGTTAAGCTGAACGGCTCGGGGGATGAATCGGCTAGAACTCTCCAGTTGTGGTCCCCTGTATTCATCCTCCCCGTAATCATTGCACGCCGGGCAATTTTCGAGGGTTGGCAACCTCATTCCTTGCTCCCAGCAGAACTCGAAGAACTCGCAATGCCAATGCGGGTCACATTTGTCGTGGCGGCGGTAATATGCCACGCCCAGTCGATCAGGCAGCCTCTGGTATGGCTTGCCGCGCCGGCTCTCTTCTTCCTCCTGGATCCTACGTTGGAATCGCAGCCGGCTGTCCAGCCTGGGCCGATGATCGGCCGATCGTGCATTGGTGTGCACCATATTGATTGACGCAGCCATATATCCAATCGACTCTCGTGGGGTGGTCCCGAGTCGGTGCTAACCGATTTTAGTTTTTTGGCTAAGCCGTACGTCATTCTGCCGCGATCGCCCGCCTCGTGGCCGATTTGGACCATGTTGACCGGGAAAGGGTTGCCATCAACCTTCATCGGCTTAGCCGATTCGTCGAACTTTATCTTCCCGGCTTCGATGGCCGATTGGATTTGCTGCCTAAATACCTTGCAATCGTTTGTGCTGTGGGAGGTGACGTTGTGCCACTTGTAATATTTTTTTCTTTTTTGAGCTCATCGACTGATGGGATAACATGGTTGTCTGGCAGCCGAATTTGCTTCTCCTTCAGCAGCAGATCGAAGATTTTGTTGGCTTTAGTGATATCAAAGTCGTATTTCTCTTCCTTGGCCGACCTTTTTAACCATTGGCAGGTTATTGCTTTCTTGTTCCTGGTCCACTCGGCTGCTGCCACCTCCGCATCGTTGTCGCTTGAGTCTGTGTCCGTTGCGTAGGCGACGTGGGCGACCTTTTTGAAGGCCTTCTTAGATTCTTGAAATCTCTGCTCATGGGCCGTCACTTTCTGGGCCAAGTGGGCCAGGCTCTCAAAGTCTTGAGCTGAAAATCTTTTGCGGATTGGCGGCAGAAGACCATGAAACGCCAAATCGGCTAGCTAGGAGTCCTATAAGATCAGACTATAGCATCGGTTCCTCATTTCTCTCAAACATTGAATATAATCTTGGACCGATTCTTCGTGCTTCTGTCTGATGTTGGTCAAGTCTGACAGCTTCATCTCATGGTTGCCGGAGTAGAAATAGCTATGGAATTGTTTCTCAAGATCGGCCCAGCTCTGTATCGAGTGGCATGGCAGCGATGAAAACCAGGTAAAGGCCGATCTTGATAACGACAATGGGAACAGACGAACCTTGAGTGCGTCTGTAGCCGATGCTTCCCCGCATTGAGCCAGGAATCGGCTGACGTGCTCGTAGGTAGACACATTGTCTTGCCCAGAGAACTTGGAGAAGTCTGGCACTTTGTACCGATTTGGTAATGGCACCCTCTCGAAGTGTTCTGGATACGGGTACCGATACATATGGTCGGAGTCCTTTGGCTTGAGGCCGAACTGATCGTGCATCACATCGGCAATCAGATCGGCCCAAGGTCTGTTGTCTTGAGCTTGGGGTATCGGCTCGTATTGTTCATACGGTATGGGTCCTTGTCGATACTGAAGTGGCGGTGGCGTCTGTGGCCGATACTACTGATCATATTGCCCCCCAGATGTTGGTATTGCAAGTGATTCGCAGCGGAGGGTGGCTGAAACATGATCAGCGGCGACTGCTCAGGAAGTAGCCGATTGCCGACAGGGCTATGATGTGGAGCCGGGGGAATACTGCCAATCGGCTGATTGGGCATGATTAGCCGTCGATTGGTGTTGAACATGTTCTCCACTTGCTCCTGCGTCACTGTCGGGCCACTAGGGCCCTGATGTTGAGGCTGCTGTCAGACCAGGATCCTGGGATGCGGCTCTGAAGTCGATGCCCGCGCGTTTGGTTGAATCAGAGCTGCATTTTGAGGATTCGGCTGTCCCAGTGGCGGGATTGGCAAGCCTTGGGTTGACAAGCCCCGTAACCCGGAACCGACCGTTAGTGAAATAGGTCGGCCCCCTTGGCAATTGCTCGGCTATCCTCGAGTCGACCACGGGCTATCATATTGATGAGGGTATTAACCAATGCCACTTTGGTTGATGAGGGCGTGGTGCACAGCCGAGTCGATTCGGTCCTGTAGAGTGTGAAGTCCCGAATCATCTTGTTCTTGTTTAACATCCTCCATTTTCTTCTTCCCCTTCCTGTCCTCCTCGGAGGACATGTTGAGGTCTTCAAGCTTGAATTTAAAATTCTGGAGGACAGCCCCAGATCTGGTCTAGGTGAAGGACTTTAGGTAATTAGCCTACAGCTGCTCGACCATCTGTTTGTAGTCGGCTAGTTGTTCAGCCGACAGTTGTTCGATTTTCATCGGGATGACATTCTCCTCGTTGATTTCTGGGTTCTTGTCGCTCGACATTGTGTTGAACTTGGAAGTCTGCACTTGGTCCCACCGGGCGTGCCAAAAGCGTGTTGATGAGAAATTCGATTCCCACGAACTGGCCTGAGAGATTTGCTTTACGCTAGTGCAGGTCCAAATTGGTCGCCTCTGGTGAATTGAGGGCGTGCCAGTTGGTTTGATCCTGTAACCAACAAGAAACAAGAAATTGGCGTTAAGTTGAAATTAGATCCTACCGGATCGGCTTAAGACATCAATAAATATATAATTGTTATTCCAAAGCATATTTATACTAAGTGATTGGGATAGATCGGTAGCATACCAAGACAATATAAATCACTTAGGCTAAAAGCGCATTAGGATAACAATTATCTGCATTGATAACCTAGCCGATACTGCAGATCTAATATGAATCGACTAATACTCCGATACATTTTATAAAAATATATCAATCTAATCTAAATACGCTAAACCTAGATCAATCGACTGTCAATGTAACTTGACAGATTGATATCGGTTTAGAGCATTTAAACAGATTAAGATCTTAATATAAAAGGCGCTTTTAATATATCTAATAGCAATTTAAAACTAGAAGATAACTAAAATGATAAGGCTAGCTGAAACTCCAAAGTCTGTCTCTAATGATAAACATTAAACTAAATAGATCTAAACAGTTCTAAGAGCGACTTAATCGGTAGATTAGATGCAACATTAATTATAAAAAGAAATATCAGATCTGTATGAGTCAATGTGAATCCTTCGAGACGGTAGACACGACATATAATCTGGTTCAACCCCTGGTTCTAGCCCTATCGGCTGCTGTCTACAGAGAGAAATCAGTTGATGGTGGGATAGATCTAGACATTGCTCTAGATTATAGGCCACGTATGATAAATTGCATAGTTTATAACATCAAAACTAGAGTGTCATGACGATGGAAGCACTAATTCCGACGATAAAAACCACTAATGACAAGGAATTACCTTGTTCGGAGGTCAAAACCGATGCAGCCCGAGCAAGAGCAAGAACTCGTCGAAAATAAAAAGGGTGGCTATGCACCTAAATCGATTGATTGTGTGTTGGTTGATATATTTACAAAGAGCCCTCGGGTCTTATTTATACCCAGGCATAACGATATCCATGTAAGACATGGTTTCTGCCTTATCTACTATTTACAATACGACAATATCTCGGACGCAGCCCCATGCCGCATTACAAAAGGAATACCTAATAACTTCCTAATTTACGATACAATTGCCGCTACAGACCTTATCCACATATGACAATATCTTTAACGCATAATTTGGAGACCGAATCCAATACTTTATCTTCAAGTTTCCTTTCGGGACTAGCTCCACTTCTATCTCGACTCGGAATCGGCTATGGGCTAACTTGGTCCAATTCGGACTTAGCCGACGGGTTCCACAGCCGATTCGGACTCAGCCGACATAGCCTCTGTTTCTCCGCAGATTGCTCTTCTGATCTGATTCCACTTCAATCTTGGCCCGGAACTCGAGGATTTGGTTACCAAATTTGGTCGTTAACAAAGAGCCCTCCTTTTATAGGCACAGGAAGAGACAGATTCGCTCAACTGGACAGCCTTGCGTGATTGATTGCCAACCATTATACCGCCATTGAATGGTCGATCGGCATTTCAATTGTCGTTAGTTACTGCAATTCAACATGATCGGTTACTGAAATTTTCAATCATTAGTTACTACCATTCAACGGTTGCGATAATTCAAACAAGGACAAATCCAAAACGACAAAACCGTTTGCATTCCACCATTCAACGGTCGCAGTAAATTCAAATAGTCACAAAACGAAAACAAAAAACTATTTGCATTCCGGCCTTCCTCAAGGCCTACCCAAGGCCCACGACCATGCCACGCCACGCCATGCCTCGCCAAGAGGCGAGCGCGCGTGTGGCTTCCTTTTCTCCTCCTTAACCTCTCAATCGTGCACACATGGTCCACATATTTAAGTTGGTTGAAAACCTTCATAACTTCCTAGGTGGGTGTCGAAACTTGGTTTCGGCAATATATTTTCTGGGTCGCAGCCAAGATCGCCAAGCACGATGGGTTAGAAGGAAAAGAAGATTTAGACAGGTTCAGGCCCTCTCGTGAGGTAATACCCTACTCCTGTTTTGGTGGATTCGATCCGCCGAGTGTCTTTATTGATCTCGTGATCTAAAGCTGAGAGCTAAAAGCTGAACTCCTATCGGAATATCTCGATCTAGAATCTGATCTCCGATCAAGTCTAGGATATCTATGATCTCCTCTCGGAATATCCCTGAAGGGACGCCCCTTACCCCCTTATATAGTCTTGGGAGGAAGGGTTTACAAGTCGGAAACCCTATCTTATTCTAAGTTGGTTTCCTCAATCTTACCAAACCGTGATCGTAGGCCGATTGCCTTATCTCTATGGCAACCGTAACACCTAAGTCAAGTTCGGCTTACGATATAGCAGCGCAATCTATCCCTACCTCCATGGATAAGCTTGCCATGTGGATACCCGATTGCCATAATCTCCACAAGAGCCCCCGAGTCCTTTCGCCGACGAGACAACTCGGCCAGAGACCAAAGCAAGACTCAACCAAAAATCTCTTTGACCGAGTGCTTTTGGCGCCGAGTGATTCCATCATCTCGCCCGAATCTTCCCAAGTGGCTCCAAAGACTCGTGAAGGGCTGGAAAAATATATATTTAAAAATTTCTCAAAAATAAATATCTAGGTGCATCTCCCGATGCACCTAATTATAGGTGTAGCCCCGACTATGTGGTTAGTCAAAAATAGACTAAGCATATAGTCAAGAACTATAAAAAATTATTCTTATGTAGATGCCTCTAGCTCATGCTAAAGCAATCATAGAAATCTTATTACTCAGCAAGTTCATACTCAACCGAGTGAATTTGCCCGAGTCATCTCGTAACAAATAATTCAATCATCCCTCATGGGTAAAAAGCACTCGGCAAGCTCTTGCTTATCCGAGTGGATTTGCCCGAGTAATTTCGGAATAAATAACTCAACTAACCCTAGCGGGTAAAAAGCACTCGGTAAGCTCATGCTTATCCGAGTAGATCTGCCCGAGTCATCCCGGAACAAATATTTTAATCATCCCTCATGGGAAAACCGCTTCTTTCAATCATATGAAAAATATGACCAAGTTATTAAATAGCTTTTGCCATAATACTGGTCTCAATCTTATAAAGATCTTCACCAAGGTGGAAAACAAACAACATTGGTAAGATTACCCGACCAAATGCCAAAAACCAAACAGCCCTTGTTCACCAAGGCAACTATAAAAACTCACCGTTGGTCACCTCCCAAATTGCATCGTGTCGCTTCTCATGAAGTCGACAAACCGCGGTATGGAAGGATCTTTAAAGGTATTGGGCACTCGGACACGCGCATATTGCCGTGGCAAATCTGCTTAAGCTCATCCGCTTAAGTCCCTAAGGACACGTATCAGACCACACCTTAGTTGGGCCGTAGATTTTCTTATGGGCTCGGCCCACTCACCAGAAAACCTAGCGCAACCCTCAAATCTTTCTTTATAAAGACATGAGGTCGTCCCCGCCTCTTCATCTTCCAAAATTCCCTTCTCACAATATCGCTCATCGCTCATTGCGGAGAACCCTAGGCTTGCGCGCTTCTCGTCCATCCGCCAAGAAGCTTGCTTGCCGCGACAACTAGCTTCGCAGCCAAAACTCCCACATCCATCGCCCAAGATCCAACCTTTCTCACCGATCCGCTCCAACAACCTCGCTCTCATGGCGGAGGAGAAGAGGATTCCGTTCGACCAATGGGCCACCTCGGACGTGAGGGAATACACCCTCAAGGAGATGGTAAAGCACGGCGTACTTCCGCCGAAGGAACTTGTAGGATGGCGCCCGGCGGCGGGGAGGACTTCCCGACCCCAAACACCGGTGAGCCGGTCGTCTTTACTTCTTTTTCTATTGCGGATTCGCCTTCCCACCTCCGAATTCTTTCTGGGGCTTTTGACTATTATGGCCTTCACATCTACCATCTGAATCCCAACTCGATGCTTCACATCGCACTCTTTATTCATGTGTGTGAAGCCTTCCTTGGCATTCTTCCTCATTTCAATCTGTTCCGTCGTATGTTCTACTCGAAACCCCATCCGAACAAGGATCAACCTTGCGTCGTTGGTGGGCAGCTTTCGCCTTCGCGGATCTCTCCGCAAAGACTACTTCTCTCTCCCTTGAAATCCTCGAACAAAGGCCGGCATGCGAACCGGTTCTACATCGCAATCTTGAACCCACCTTCTCCGCCTTTGTCGGTCTTCCTCCCGTCCCCAAGCCATCTTGGAGCACCGTCCCGTAGCCCATGAATGGGATGAAGCCAACGATCCGCTCGCGAAGATCCCGGCGATGAAAAAGAGGAACCTTCGCGGGGAACAAATCACTCGGCACTTCATCGTGCCGACCGGCGCCGATCAAGGAGCGGTGAAGCCGCCTACGAGTATGAAGGCGGATGCACTCCCAATCGGGAAGACCTGATCCACTCACATACGAGATCCCGAAGATCCGGATGTACAAGCTCTTCTCATCCAGATCTCGCCGAGCGGGCCCTCATATCTGCAGTCCTTCCATTCAAGATCCATCGACCTCCTCCTTCTAAGTCGATTGGATGCTTCATAGTATCTTTCGATCTTGACGTCTTGTCGTTTAATGTTGCACTTTCCCTTTTCTTCAGGAAAAGCCTCTATCACCTCCAAGCCATATAAGGTGGCTCATGATGACGCGCCACGTCGTCCTGCCAAGAAGCCGACTGGCGGGATCAAAATCCAAGCTGATCCAGTCGGGAAGCGGGCGGCGCCAAGTGATGACTCGAACAAGCGCGCAAGTAAAAAGCGGCTGATCATCGAGGACTCGGATGACGACGTCCCGGCTCCTCCGGCCGAGACCCCGCCTCTCGGCGATCACGCGGACAGCGCCGAAGATCCGCCGGTCCTCCAGTATGCTCAAACCAAAGTCCCGAGCTCTTTCGCGAAAACTTTTCTTTATCTTCGTTATGTTCATTTGTGCAGGAGGCCCCAGGACATAGATCCTGCCGGAGGGGATGAAAGGCCGACCCCGGCCGCCGCTCCCGAAGTGCCAAGGCCATCAGAGCCAAAACCCCAGAGCCCGCAACCGAGTGCGAGCGTTCCGGAGAGGCATCCTTCTCCTCGAAGGAGAGCGCCCCTAGGGAGGAGCCCCCATCGCGCCGGGGTATCCCGACCGGAAACCGCCGGCCGCCGGAACCCACGGCTGCGCCCGAGCGCCCGACCGAGGGTCGCTGGCGCAGAGCCCGAAGAAGAAGAAAGGCCCGCTGCCCCACCTAGGCAGGCACCACCGAAACCGGTGAGACTTGCTTCGGAACTTTCTTTTGTTCTTTCGATTTTGAATCCTTCATGTCTTCATTGGTCTTTCTTGTTTGCCAGCCACGATAGAAGAGATCCCCTGTGCTGGGCGCCCGCCGAGACCCGGGTTCCTCCGATCGAATCGAGTGGCGGGACTCAAGGCGAGAGACAGGCATCGTCCTCGACCGGCAAGCCGAAAAGGATGAAAGGGATGCCCTCGTCGAGAGCCTGAATGAGGCGACCCGACTGCTCAACGTAAGCCTTCGTCTTTCTTCTTGATTACATCTTTGTTATTCTTCAGTCGATCATTCTTCTGCTTTCGCATGCAGAAAGAATATTGCCGCTCAATGGCAAAATCCGAGGTGCTGGAAAAGCCGGTGCCTCACTTAAACTCCTTGGAGGACGTTCAGCGACACCGAAGGTCACTCGGAGGAGGCCGCTTCGAGGGAGGCCGCTTTAAGGAGGGAGATCTCGGAGCTTCGGGAGGCGAACCTCGACCTCCGCGGATCGATCGGAAGTAAGCCTCGCCTCTCCAGCCTTATCATGATTCTTTTGTTGATCTTGTCAATTGATAACCTTCTTTCGTTGTAGAAAATTCTTCGGAGGTCCACTCGCTTCAAGTCCAACTGGAAGCGGTCAGCCTCGACAAGGCCGAGATGGAGGCCGAATTTGAAGGTAACTTTCTTTGAAGTTGAATCTCATGTGCTGCTTCATTCTCGAGTGCCTTGAATGATCTGGAACTCCTTGCAGCTTATAAGATGAAGACCCGAGCCCAATACGACGTCTTACTTGGGCGGATCAAGTCTAGCGACGAGATTCGGGAAGAGGTCGCCAACGCCGCCACGCCGATCTTAACATCCTTGTTCGATCAAGGAGTTGGGGCCAGCTCGCTGGAACCACTCGAGATCTTCGACAAGCTTCGCGCTCCCGGACAAGATCTCGAAGAACATCACCGAAGCGGCCAACATGGGGCTGGTCTCGGCTCTTGCACGTACCAAATCCTCTACCCCGAGTGGACATTCATTCAATCGGGAGGGCTTCGCCGAGGGGACAACGACGAGCAGGCCTTAGATATGCTCAGGAGGCGCAAGAGGCGGCGAAGAAGATCTCTTTGGATGTAGTAAACAATTTTAAACTCGAACCGTATTTTGACTTTGCTTTGTAGATATCATGTAATTGTGAAACTCCGACGTGGAATCTTTGTGACTATTTTTGGCTTATTTATGTCAATGCCTTGATTCGAGCCTTTGCGTGAAATTTCTTAAGTAGTTTTCGTCCGCGTCATCAAGCCTAGGCTCGATTAGGTCATCGGAAAACTCTCGCCCCTTAGACACCGAGCTCGAGTCGAAGGACATTAAACAATGATAAACCAAATTATGCACAAAAATTTGACGAGGAAAATTCGAGCTTTATTGATATGTGTATCACCCGATCGCTAGCTCAAGAAGTCATCTTGCTTGAGGTTGGCAATCAAGGAAAACATGAGGCCTTAGCCAAATTAGGCGTAAAACCGCCGAAGATGCTCGATGTTCCAGAGTTCTCCACCATAGACCCGTCTTCGCGCTTTAGCCGGTAGGCACCGGCCGAGTCACTTCGGCGATTATATAGGGTCCTTCCCATAAGGGAGATAACTTGTGTCGGTCTTTGGTGGTCTGGATCTTGCGTAGGACCAGGTCGCCAACAATGAAAGCTCGTGCCCGCACGTTGCGACTGTGGTATCTTCTGAGCCCTTGAAGGTATTTGGCCGACCGGATGAGGGCCGCCTCGCGGGCCTCTTCCAATCGGGTGAGGTCATCCACTCGGCCGATGTCGTAGCGTTCATCGTTGAAGCCGCGGACCCGGAGGGACTCATACTCCATCTCGTTTGGCAACATGGCTTCCGCGCCATAGACCAAAAAGAAAGGAGTTTGGCCGGTGGCCCGACTGGGTGTAGTTCGCAGCGACCATAGAACCGAGGGAAGTTCTTGGACCCACTTGCCAACGTAAGGGCTTAGCCGGTCGAAGACGCGAGCCTTGATGCCTTGAAGGACCATACCGTTTGCTCGCTCGACTTGCCCATTGCTTTTGGGGTGAGCTACCGATGCGTAGCGATTTTGATTCCAAAGTCTTCGCAATTCCTTGAAGATGCCTCCCGTGAATTGAGTCCCATTATCGCTATGATTCTCGTTTGGGACGCCGAAGCGGTGCACGATGTTGAGGAAAAGTCCCGCGCTTTGTCGGCAGTGATTGTAGCAACCGGCTTGGCTTCAATCCACTTGGAGAACTTGTCGATTGCGACGAAGAGGTGTGTGAAACCTCCTGGAGCTTTCTTGAAAGGACCAACCATGTCCAGCCCCCATACCGCGAACGGCCAGGAAAGCGGGATTGTTTGGAGCTCCTGGGCCGGGACATGGGTTTGTCGGGCAAAAAACTGGCAGCCCTCGCAGGTTCTTACGACTTTTTCCGCGTCGGAGACCGCGGTAAGCCGAAGAATCCTTGCCTATAAGCTTTGCCGACTGAGTGCGAGCCGCCGCGTGGCTTCCGCATATGCCCGAGTGGATATCTTGGAGTAATTGTTTCCCTTCTTCGGGTGTGATGCACCTTATTAGAATTCCAGAGGGGCTTCTCTTGTATAGATCGGAGTCGACCATGACGTATGCTTGGCAACGACGCCGGAGGCGTTCTGCTTCATCCCGGTCATCCGGCAGCTCTTGCCGAGTTAAGAATTTGATGAGCGGCGTCCTCCGGCCGGTATCGATCATGGTGACTTCGTTCGTGGTTTGCTCGTTGGGAGCTGTCTTTGCCGTGACGGTTGGCTCGTAGAGATGTTCGACAAAGACATCTCGTTGGAGCGGCTTCGCGCTTAGATCCGAGCCGCGCTAGCTCGTCGGCAGCCTTCGTTGTTATGTCTCGGGACATGTGAGAGTTCGAGCCCGTCAAACTTGTCCTCAAGCTTGCGGACCCCTTGTCAGTAGGCCTCCATAGTGTCGTTTAAGCAAGACCGCCTTTCATCACTTGATTGACGACCACTGGGAGTCGCCTTTCACAATAAGCCGTCGAATCCGAGTGAGACGCGAGGCGCATCCATGTAGAAGAGCTTCGTATTCGGCGACGTTGTGTGAGGCGGAGAAGTGGAGGTGAAGGGCATATCTTAGCCTTTCCCCGGTCGGGAGATCGCACAACTCCTGCTCCCAGTGCCGGTGATCCTCTTGGATCCGTCGAAGTGCATGGTCCAGTTGTTGGAGGTCTTCTCGGGAACATGCTCTTGCCGTTCACCCACTCGGCCAGAAGTCCGCTAAGGCTTGTGACTTAATGGACGTCCCGGGCTTAAAAGTTAAGTCCAGCGGCATCGGCCTGTGGCCCACTTGGCGATGCGCCCTTTGCCTCGCGGTTGTGGATGACGTCGCCGAGTGGAAAAGAGGTGATGACGGTGACCGAGTGACTCGAAAGTAGTGTGCCAATTTCCTCGCGGTTATTAGAACACCATAAAGCAATTTTTGTACCTGGGGGTATCGGATTTTGGCTCCTGCCAATACTTCGCTGACAAAGTAAATTGGCCTTTGAATCTTCTGGGCCCGTCCTTCTTCTTCTCGTTCAACCACGAGGACCGTGCTAACCACTTGGTGAGTGGCTGAAACGTCAGCAACAGGGGTTCCCGGGCCGAGGTGAAGCCAGGGACGGGTGGTGTGGTGAGGAATTCTTTGAAATCTTCAAAGGCCTTGTCGCTTCTGCGGTCCATTGGAAGTCGTCTGTCTTCTTCAGCAGCCTGAAGAAGGGCATGCCTCGTTCGCCGAGTCGGGATATGAAACGGCTCAGTGCCGCCATGCAGCCAGTGAGCTTTTGGACGTCTTTCTGATTACTCGGGGGCTTCATGTTTAAGATGGCGTTGATCTTTTCTGGGTTTGCTTCAATGCCGCGATGTGATACCATGAAGCCGAGCAGTTTGCCTGATGGGACGCCGAAGGTGCACTTCTCCGGGTTCAACTTCATTCTGAAGGCCCGGATGTTTGCAAAGGTTTCTTCTAAGTCGGCGATCAGGTCTTCTTTCTGCTTGGTCTTGATGACAACATCGTCGACATAAGCTTCAACGTTTTTGCCGATCTGCGTTTGGAAGCATCTTTGGATCATGCGTTGGTATGTAGCTCCGGCGTTCTTCAGGCCGAAAGGCATGGTGATGTAGCAAGAGGCCCGGAACGGCGTGATGAAAGATGTCTTCAAGCGTGGATTCTTTCGACGATCCGGTGATAGCCCGAGTAACAATCCAAGAAACTCGGAGTTCGCAGCCGGCGTTGAGTCGACGACTTGGTCGATGCGAGGCAGCCTCGAACGGATCTTTGGGGCAGGCTTTGTTGAGGTCGGTGTAATCGACACACATGCGCCATTGCCCTCGTCTTTTATGGACCAGGACTGGATTGGCTAACCGTCGGGATGAAGGACTTCTTTAATGAAGCCGGCAGCCAAGAGCTTTGCAAGTTCTTCTTTGATCGCGTCTTTTCGATCCCGCGCGAACCCGCGTAATCGTTGCTTTATTGGTTTGGCGTCATCTTTGACGTTCAAAGAGTGCTCGATCACCTCCCTAGGAATTCCAGCATATCGATGGTTTCCAAGCAAAAACATCTTTATTATTTTGGAGGAAGGTGACGAGCGCGCTTTCCTATTTAGGATCTAGGTCGGCGCCGATTACGGCAGCTTTGGAGGGATCGACGAATCAAGGGAGATCTTCTTGGTCTTGGCGTCGCCGGATCCCGATTTGGCTATCTTCTTCGCGGGACTTCGCCCTCTCGCCGGTTGATGCAGCCAATCGGACTTCTTGTTGGCCACGTAATCTCTCGCGAGATTGGGCCATGTCGCAGCTCTCCTTGTCGCAGGTGAAGGCTTGCTTCACGTCGCTGCGAAGAGTGATGACGCCGTTGGGACCCGGCATCTTCATGCAAAGGTAAGTGTAGTGAGGGATCGCCATGAACTTGGCAAGCGCAGCCTTCCGATGATGGCGTGATACGCCGTTTCAAGTCGGCCACCTCGAAGGTGACGTTCTCCGTTCGGAAATTCTCTCGGGCTCCGAAGGTGACTCGGGAGGGAGATATGCCCGAGTGGAGTTGAAGATAGCCCCGGATAACTCCGTGAAAGGGGCCGAGCTTGCTTTGAGTTTGGCCCTCGGGATCTCGCATTTCATCCATAGTCTTGGCGAACAGATGTTGAGGGCGCTGCCCCGTCGATGAGGACGCGCTTAAGCTCGATGTTGCGGACTACGGGGTCCGTGACGAGTGGATAGCGTCCCGGGTGGACCACTCGGTCGGGATGATCCGAGCGGTCAAAGGTGATGGCCACCTCCGACCATCGCAGATATTGAGGGACTTCGGTTGAGCCGCGTTGACCTCTCGGCCGCTTAGCTTTTGTTTCCTCTTGGATTCATAAGCTAACGGGCCCCGAAGATGTGGTTGAGCTCCCCACTGGATCTTGAAAAGGTTCGGCATTTTCAGCCGCGTTGTTCTTCTTGGCGCGGATGGGCCGCCTCGTCGTCGGCTTCTTGTTGAGCCGCGCCGCAGATCTGCTTCGCGAACCGCTTGTAGATAAAGCATCCTTCGCCGCGTGCTTGTGATTCGGATGGTGGGTGCATTGGGCGTTCATGATGGCGTCGTAGGCGGCGACTCGGGACGGCGTTGAGTATTGGAGGTTGCGGCCACCGGGTCTTGGATCGGCGCTTGCGATCTTTCGGCCCCGGTTGCCGTTGTTGCCGCCATCCTTCTTAGGATTTCGGCTTCCTCCCGCTTGCTTGTCCTCTCTTCCGTCGGCCGGTCTTGACGGGCGGCTTTGATGGCGTCGTTTGATTTGGCGTATGAATTCGCCGTCTCAAACATCCGCTTCACCGTCTTCGGTGGCTTTCGTCCGAACTTGCCGATAAGCAGCTCATCACGGACTCCCTTCTGGAAGACGGCGATGATGATGTCATCGGTGATGTTCGGGATCTTGTTGCGCTTTTCGGAGAAGCGACGAATATAATCCTTCGAGGCTCGTCCGGCTTCGGATGACATTGTAAAGGTCGAAGTGCGTGCCGGGCCTCTCGAAGGTGCCTTGGAAGTTGGCGATGAAGTGGTCCTCGCCTCGCTCCACGAGCCGATTGAGCCTCTTGGCAGCCGGTGAGCCACTTCGGCCGAGTTTGCGAGGGCCACGGGCAGTAGTTGGCCATGGCTTTGTTGTCGCCACTGCAGCTCGGATGGCAAGGGTATATACAGCTAACCAAGATTCGGGTCGGTTTTGCCATCGTACCTTTCTATCCCGGTGGGCTTAAAGCCACTCGGCCAATGCACTCGGCGGAGCTCCCGAGTGAAGGCCGGTACTCCATCGTCGCCGCTATCGTGATCCCCTCCGATCTTCCCGAGTGCGACGGTCGCGCTCTTGGTAGCGGCGGTCGAGGACTTCCCGCAGATCACTCGGCGGGGTCTTCTGTTGGCTGGTAGGGTAGCTGGAACTGTTGCGGCGGACTCGGTGGTGGACGGGTGGACGTCCATGTCGTTTGCGGCGGGAGTCGACCGTCCGCTCTTGGTGCCTCGGCGTGGACTCGGGAGGTGGGCCTCTTGGCCTAGTTGACGACCGAGCCGGCTCGGCCTCCCGTAGTCTCCCGACCTTAGGGGTGGGAGCCGGCTCTTGTCCGGCGTTTCGCCACGGATTCGCCGGCCTTCGCGCCGAAGTGGTGGGAGGTCCGTTGGCCGTGGCGGCAACGATGGTCTTGATCTTATCAAGTATAGGAGTCACGTTGGCCGGAGCCGTCTCCATGACGGTATCCAAGAGCGTGAGTGCGGCGACGCGCTTCGCCGTGGCGTCCGGAAGACATTGGTGTTGCGAACCCGTGTTTGGAGGATGGCCTCCCGGCGGATCGTCCGCCGCACGCAGATCCCGCTTCCTTTTGTCTCGGCCTCATCTTTGCGTTGTTTGTCTTCTTCGGCTGTCTTGCGTTTAAGCTCCACTCTAGCTCGCTCCTCTTCGGCAAGCCTCCTGGCCATGGCTGAGTCGGACTCATCTGGCTCGGCCATGAGGACGTCCTTCTTCGGCTCGCATCCATATGGCGCCGGAGTTGTCGGCTTCGTCGAAGGGATGCCGTAGAGATTGTCGAAGCGGCGGAGCCGAGGTATCCGTTGAGCTCGAAGATGAACAGAGCCAAAGGACGGGAGGATGACGGCGACCTCCCTTGATCCCGGGAAATCCGGATCTGGTCGCTCCATCCGAGCGGAGCTTGGGGATCGGCTCCTCCGAGTGGATCGCCGCCAACTCGGGGAGAGCAGCTTGATCGTAGATCTTGGCGACGTTTGGTAACCCAAACGGCACCGAGAGGTCTTCACTGAGCGATCGCTTCCGTCGGGAGGCAAGAAGATTGGCGCGATCTCGGCGGAATCCGGTAATCCGAATGGCGCCGAGTGAAGTCCGTCGTCGGGAAGGTGGATTGCATCTTGGTCTTCAAGATGTTGTCGAAGATCTCGGCGCGTTGGGGAGCCCGAATGGCGCCGAGTAAGTTTTTCCTCCGACTGGTTCGAATCCGAGTCGAGGGAGGAGTCGTCGAAGAAGTTGGCGGCAAAGTCGCCGAGTCTTGAAGGTGATCCCATCACGCTTGTCGGCGAGATTGTTGAAGAAGTCTTGACGCGCGGCCCCTACCGGCGCGCCAACCGTCGAAACTTGGTTTCGGCAATATATTTTCGGGGTCGCAGCCAAGATCGCCAAGCACGATGGGTTAGAAGGAAAAGAAGATTTAGACAGTTCAGCCCTCTCGTGAGGTAATACCCTACTCCGTTTTGGTGGATTCGATCCGCCGAGTGTCTTTATTGATCTCGTGATCTAAAGCCAGAGAGCTAAAAGCTGAACTCCTATCGGAATATCTGATCTAGAATCTGATCTCTGATCAAGTCTAGGATATCTATGATCTCCTCTCGGAATATCCCTCAAGGGACGCCCCTTACCCCCCTTATATAGTCTTGGGAGGAAGGGTTTACAAGTCGGAAACCCTATCTTATTCTAAGTTGGTTTCCTCAATCTTACCAAACCGTGACTGTAGGCCGATTGCCTTATCTCTATCGGCAACCGTAACACCTAAGTCAAGTTCGGCTTACAGATATAGCAGGCGCAATCTATCCCTACCTCCAGTCGGATAAGCTTGCCATGTGGATACCCGATTGCCATAATCTCCACAGTGGGACTAATCAATTTGACCACCTATCATTAAACGTGGGCCTCGGGATTTATTAGCTTAAATGGGCCTAGCCCAATTATTCCAATAATCCCCACCAAATTTCGAGGCACACATGAAATGTTGTCACAATCATCGACTATGACAAGTACATGAGAGCAAGTCGGGTGACAAAGCTTTGGCTTCATACAACCGCAACTACATCTCGCCATCCTTTCCATGATAAAGGCACCTTTTCCTATACTTGGACTTCCTCTTTTAGTCGGATACTAGCATTTACTTTTGGAAGTACCAACCCAAAGGACTATGATTCCCAATGCCAATGACAACCCGGATAATTTATTGATTGCAAAGTCAACTCTACTCTTTTCTCCCTATATTGGAAAAGTAGAAAGTGTGGAAAATAGCAACCGTTGTTATAGCACTCTCTAGGGGGCATCTCAGGACATATTCCTGGACAGCTTGCTTGCGGTAGATAGCACGCATGCTACTATCAACACACATTACTTCATACCGATGCACTTTGGTTCCTTGAGCAACAACTTTGTGCCTCTTGCACTTAGCTTTTCTATCTCGCCATGTACTTAGTCACTATTGTCCCAAAAGTTATATTGTTGTCTGCCATTAAGGGACACTTTTTCTTGTATCGATCGGTCCCCGAATGTAACACCCGAAAATCGGAACTTATAAACCTAGAATTCAGAATTCGCGAAAATTTTTGCATCATTGCCTTCATTTGGATCTTATTGCTTCTTATTTGCAAGTCTTGTGGCGTGTTATAATATAATAGTAGTCATTTGAACTTGGGTAGCCAATAGTGCCACCCGCAATCGCTAGCATCGACCGCAGCCTAACGGCATCGGCCGAAGACGATGGAGCTGCCCACGCGACAAAGCATCGCCACGGCCCGATAGTGCCGCAGCCGATAGCGTCGCCCACACGACGTCAACGCTGCCCACGTCACCGTACGCGCGCGTACCCGCACACCCCGAGTCAACATTGCTGCCACATCCGCACTGCGCACCACATTAGCCGATTCTATCACGCACGCCGCACGCCCACGTTGTCGTAAGCACGCACGTACCACGTGCGTGCTGGCGTCAACGCGTCGACGCCCCCATGCTATGCCACGCCGAGTCGTCACGTCACCACCACTGTAGCCTCGCCACCCAGTGACAACCGATTTTGTATGCCCGCGTCAGCCGATTCGACGCGCTGCACTGTGCCGACGTCGGCCATGCGCCCGCGTCAACGCTCTCCGTTGCATCCGTGCCCCGTGCTCGCCTCGCCACGCCGCGCAGCTCGCCGAGCCGTCTCGCCGCGTGCGCTGTAGCCACGTCGTTCCATCGTCGCCGATTCGCGCGCCGTAGCCGCCCGCGCCTATAAAAGAGGCCCCGACCTCCCTCTCGCCACACCGCACCACCCCAAGCCTCCTCAGCCCCGTTAAGCGCATAGCCGACGCCACAGCCGACGCCCCCACCCCTTGCGTTGCTGCATCGCCGTGAGCCGATTTCCCTTTTTCTCTTAGGTGATTCACCTCGAGTCCAAATTTCTAATGCTCTATTCACGTCCACGCTTTAAGCCACAAGTTTTCTTCAGAGTTTTTGATTTCCAAAGTTATATTTATATCAAAACCTGAGCTTAAACCATTTCAAATCCCATCTAACCCTCGGGTCATAGTTTCAACAAAATTGAATTTCTACCTAGAAAATATTTTCAATTTGGATATTGTCCTCCTATGTTTATATGTACTTTTGACTCGGTGTTATCCCGGATTTCAAAACACTATAACTCTTTCTCACTCCCTTTCATTTCCAAATTCGGATTTATCAAACATAACATTATCTAAAACCGCCTTAGAACATTAGGAAGTGCTTTATGATTTTTATTTGGCTTTTGTTGGATTTTATTGAATTCTGACCGAATTCAATCTTTTCTCTCGCACGTACGATTAGCGTCTGAGGAAGGCGTTGAGTACGCGGAAGTCCCCGTTCAACAAGCGTGCGAGCAAGGCAAGTCATCACACCTCTTTGAACATATTGATCCCAATGCGAAAAGATGTTGTTTTAAACTTCAAATATGCATGCTATACACAAATAATTACCCATGCTTGATATGCCATGCCTTGATATTGTTTACCCTTAGAAATATTCCTTGTAACCCTCGATGTGATATAACCGGAGGATATCTTCGGTAAAATGCTTAGCCATGCTTATACTAGAATCTTGCATACTCATACTTTTACAAAGAGCTATATGCTTGAGCAACTACCCTAGGGAAGGTAGTTGGAACATGGCATGTGGAGACATAAGCGCCACATTGCCTCAAACATGATGAAATGAGTTCTTATGAAAACCAAAAAGGAAAAACCAACGTTTTTAGACTGGGGCGGATGGATGGATTTGGGTGGATTCCGGTAAAGGCTAGTGTCGTCCCTGGTCGATTAAGGACCGAGCCATGAGATAGGCGGAGAGCGAGCCAGTACAACCATACTTCTCGAATGGGTATAGACCTAGCGGAGTAGATAGCCGAGCGGAGGCAGTATCCCTGCATAGTGGTTCAGGTGTAGGCGTTGAGGTAAGGGCCTACCGGTGGGGGCTCACCACTGGTGGGTGCCTGGACGGAAGTTAAGGGCCTATCGGTGGGGGATGTACCACTGGTCGGTACCTGGACAGAGATCGGGCATGCGATCAACATGAAGAAATGAAGACATGAAGAAAGGAACATGAAGGTTGAAAGATCAAAGATGGAGCAAGTCTTTCTCTTACCCCGGGAACGCCAGAACTCCTCTCACTACTAGGAAACGATGACTAGACCGCATGAGGGTTTAAGTTCATGGAGCGGTACGCCAAACTAAGGTTATCGAAAAGCTTTGTCGTGACCATCGCATGTGGTTGTGACGTAGGCTCATTTGTTGGGCGTCACGGAGTACATATAAAGTGTACATCCACCGCAATGTGAGTAAATCAATCTATTCGAATAGCCATGCTCGTGGTTAATGAGCAACGTGACACGACTTTCGCTTGGCTAGACTCATAAATTTTAAAATGATAGGGAATGCATAATGATTTATGTGCTGGGAAACCAACTTCTTTATCTGAGGGAAGGGGGAAGACATCCCCAGAAAACCATGACGAATCGGAGGCGGGAAGCTATCCTTGGGATCACAATGGATGGTGAACAGAACTGTCGCCAACTTAATATACTCTCGAACTAAAACTTTACTTGGCTAGATGTTAGGCTTGTGAAATGATTTATGAAAATTGGCTTTGCGCAACTAAACCTCAGCCATCCTTTGAATGACCCTATCATATGCATCATTCCGTGTTGGCTTGCTGTGTACGTTGGGTACTCACCCTTGCTATACGCACAAACCTTCAGATGATGGGAACAAAGAACTGGAGGACCCCTATGCCTACTGCCGGGAGGGCGAAGAAGAAGAAGGCGCCTACTAGGTCTTAGTCCCCTGGCCGTTGCCCGTGGCAATCCGACGAACCGCCGCCTTCAAATTCCGCTGCCTTATCTAATTTCTGCTTTTGGTTGTATCCGGACCAGTAGGTCCTGCAGGTATTGGATATTGCCTTCAGGCTTATTATTGTATTATATTTGTGGTGTAAGACTATTCGTGCACTTTGCACCTGGTAATTCAGTACTATATTTCGTGGGTACCAAACTACTCGATCCAGGGAAATGGTACTATGAACACGATTGATTCCCGTTCCGAAAACAGGGGTCTACACTGAAGTAGGCCTATGTGCCATGAAGGATAAATTCAACAATACCAACCAAAAGTAGTCCTCACATTCCTCGCGTTACCCAGTTATAAACCTCGGCCAAATTAGTTGTCATTATGCCATATCGAGAACCACAGTGTCGAACAAGAGGGCCACTTCTCCTTTGGCTCATTCTCAATCGAATGCGAGAAATTCTGAATAGATGATGCCGACCTCCTTCTCATAGAAGGTGAATCATCATGCAGTGGACCTAGAGCTACTGGAGGCTCTTTACCTTCAACAAGTGGCCAGCGAGATTGCTCGTCTATTTAATTGGTTGTCAACTCATCCAACCTTTTCCACAGCTCGTTGAACTTCTTATGTGTGATTATGTGCACAAAGCCTCTTGAAAAGATCCATCGTGTACTTGTTCTTGAATTGCTTGTAGAAATTATCACCCATGTGATGTATGCGCCATCTACTCCGAACATCAGGCCACTTAGCTAGAAGTCCCTTCTCATCCCAACCGTTCTGCAAGTAGTCAATTGCCCGCAGCATGCCGCATGATGATCATGTATAAGGCAAACATCGGGCCTCATATGCATGACTTTACTACTCACTCTCTCCAGGAACCAGTACCAGCTTTCGGTGTTCTCACTCTCAACAAATGCAAAAGCCATAGGTAACACCTGATTGTTCCCATCAGCTCCAATTGTTGTCAATGTCTGACCTCTATATTTACCGGCCAAAAATGTACCATATATACATAGTACAGGATGGCAATGCACGAAAGCGTTGATGCAAGCACCCAATGTGAAAAAACTCTCTGCAACACCAACTTGTTAGGCTCATCAGATGATGGGAATGTATGAATATCAAAGTAAATATCACTATTTCTCTAGACAATGGTCTTTAACAGACAAGGCAAAAATATCATAAGATGCTTCAAAGGTGCCATACCTTATTTCGATAATCTTTTGTTTCGTCCTCCATGCCTTGATATAGCTTATGGTGTACTTGAATTTGTCTTCAGTGTGACCAATAATTGATCTTGGTTTAAACCCAATGTTACTAACAACGCTGCTATATATCTCACTTGCAATAAAAGCTGAAGTGATGTTGCGGTGGTACTTCTCCACCCCTTGTAAGTGGCATTGATGCTCGGTCACGATGCTTAATTACAATAGTCATTCCATTTACCTTTATATGCATGAACATGGCACAAACACTCTTTCTTCATGCAGCTCACTTTGTACACAAATTTGGTTGACTTGGCCACCCTAAACTCTCTTTGCAATGACACCGCCCAATGCTTCACCGTTTCCTTTATCACCCTAATGAGCATATCTAGCACACTGAATTACCTCGTTCTCCTTGTATTCCCGGGGTACATGATGCCCATCAGAGATAACAAGCCCTGAGGTCCTCGTTTCTCCCATCAATGGGCATTACATCATCTTCCTCGTTGGATGATGCATCGTCCTCCGCTTGCTCGTTATCCGATTCTTCCCTCTCCATTTGATCAATGATTATATCAACCATCTCCGTCACACCCATGGCCTGTATCAGCTCTATTTGATTTCCCTCATTTTTCATCGATGTTTCAACAGGATCCCGCACAAGGCTTGGACCCTCCACATCTTTCGTTTCCATTGCAACACCGTTATCCTTTTCATGCACCCTCACAAAAATAACAAGGGGCCATGACTGTTCAAAATCCATCTCCAGATATTGTCTCTAGGTGACAGTGCACTTCATCAGCATTAGTTCCCAGAAATAACCTTCTGTTGCACGGTTCATTATGACGGAGATGGACATTGTGTAGATTCATGGCTCGACTCTGAAAAATTCTCTCAGCTGGCCTGTCAGGTATCAATAATAGGGATACCCGGTAGGAGGGATCACCTTTGACCGGACCGACCACTCGGATCATGTCCCGCAGCCTGGCAGATACCCCCTAGTGGTCGACCCGATCGTCGGCACAAAGCGTCTCACGATTGTATTGATGGACGGAGGCAGTTGCCTGAACATCAGGTACGTCGAGATGCTCGACGCTATGGGACTCGACCGATCGTGCATTCGACCAACCGAGGAACCTTTCCACGGTGTTGTGCCTAGACAGCAGGCCACCCCCCTCGGGCAAATCGACCTACCTGTTACTTTTGGGACTCCGACCAACTTTTGAAAGGAAACCCTTACTTTTGAGATGGTAGGGTTCCATGGATCCTATCACGCCATCTTGGGACGACCATGCTACGCAAAATTCATGGTTGTCCCCAATTACACTTACTTTAAGCTAAAGATGTTGGGCCCACGAGGCATCATAACCGAGGGATCTCGAGTATGGGGCACCAAGGGTCAAGGCGTACGATGAGCAGGAAGCCAAGAGGTCTCTCGAAGACGCCCTAGATCAGCTCGACGAGGCATGAGATGTCGCCGTCCTCCATTCACCAAGTACCGATGCGCTGCGATGGTACCACAGCCCATCGCGTGCGGGATGGGCCTTCTTAGTGATATGCCCTAGAGGCAACATGGAGATGTTGAATATCATGGTCAATGTTTATGTATTTATGAATAAAGTGTTATTCGGTTCCATGAAATAGACATCTTGTATTGATCAATAAATACGTGACTTATTTATGAGACTCTATATGTATGAATCTATTTCTAAATGATCCTCGATCATATGTCATATTGTTGGAACAAATATGACTCTAAGATCGGCATGTTTATTGATTGATGATCATGTCTCATAGATCATGGGTATGGAGATACCAAATCGATAAACATGAACACATGTGTTAGAGAAAATATTGTTGGATAGACCCACCATGAGACACTACAGGAATTAATGTGCCATTAGTTGGTCTCGGGTAGTGTTGGTACAAAGTCCTTAGACCTGAGATCACCATGGATTCCAACATGTGTAGTAGCCTACTTTGGGACTACCAAACGCTATTCCGTAATCTGGGTAGTTATAAAGGTAGTTTTCGGGTTTGCTATGAAACATGGAGTGGGATATGAGTGATCAAGATGGAATTTGCCCCTCCTTTGGGAGAGATATCTCTAGGCCCCTCGAGGTAATGGATTATGGAAATGCATGGCCATGCTAAGTTGATTGAGGAGTCAACCAACAGACAGATAATCCAATACGGTTCGAGTGAATGGTTAAGCTATTGAAGGGATGGCACACATCTTGCCTATAGCTTAACCGGTATCGTGAGGCAAAGGGATTTGTGTACACATTACAGGTTCGAGCCGATATTATATTCTTGTATACTATGGTGTCAATATGTGCTGCTAGGCACCGCTATTGACAGGTCGGCTGAGTTGGACTCGAGCCGACGATCGGCTATGTTAGACTATAGCCGAAACCAAGTACACCTGAACCTACAGGGTCGCACGCTTAAGGGGATAAGAACAAGCATTCGGGTTGGACTCGGATACGGCTCGATCGGATTGGGATCCGATCGGATAGAGTCCTATGGGCTTACGACGTATGGGCGGCCAACTCTATGAGATACGGATGAGATCCGATTCAAAATAGAGTCCTAATCGGCCACTAGTCCCAGTCGGCCAACTCTATATAAAGGAGAGAGGGGTGGAGAGCTGCGGCATGTCAATTGCATCGCGTGCAACAGAAGTCGCCGAGATCAATCTCCCTGGAAACCCTCCTCACTTTCGAGCCAAACCCTAGCCTTGCATCGCGTGCTAGCACACGGGTGTACGGTGTTCGTCCCCGACGTGTGGATACCGGTAGAGGCGCCGCTACGATGCGCGCCGTTGGTCGGCTTCGGATCGGCCGCACCGAGCGATCGGCCGTGGTGGAATTGGCGCGGTCGGGCGCATCGGAGCGAGGCGTGAGAACGCGCCGACGAATCGAATCGGCTGATTGGCGAATCGCCGTCTCCAGTGAATCGGCTACACTGTTTCGGATCGGATTGCCCCGATTGGCTATTCCGCCGCACTCTACTCCAATCGGTAACGATCTATCGGCCCTTACTTGCAAGTGTTCCTGGTTTGCGCGGCAAAAGTTTTTGTTTTCGGCTAGCGTAGCCTCCGCGTAACCCTTCAAGACCAACCCGACGGTGGTGCGTAGATTTGCATGCTCATCAGCCACCAACTGAAGGTTGGCCCTCACCTCGGCAAGCTGACTCCCGATCCGAGCATTGTCCTCGGCCAACTCGCCGGTCACCCCCTCGGCTGCCACCTTCAGGTCCTTCTCCTCTCGGGGCTCGAACACCAACCGGCTAACCTCAGACCGCAACCGGCTGACCTCTTCCCAGGCGTCGGCCGACTCCTCGCGAGCCATGTCGCTCTCCAGGAGAAGCCCGTTCATGTCCGAAGCAGCTTGTCCTTCTCCGAGCACGCCCTCTCGGTCAGATCCTGGAGTTGTCCCTCCGCCTGGACAACGCGGCGATGGGTGTCCGACCCCTCGGATTGGAGGCAGGCCAGCTCCTCACGGCTATGGCCAATGAAGGACTACAAACAAAACAAGCATCAGCTTACGCGCTAAATGAAAACACAAGAAAAATAAAGAAACAACGACGCAAAGATGGCGTACCTGGCCAACCAAGATGACGACCTTGTTCAACACGCCCAGCACCGCGGTCAAGAAATGGGCCAGGTTCATAGACGCCGAGTAGATCCTCCCTTTGGTGGCGTCGTCCCAAGGAACCAGAGCTTTCCCTGCGTCTGGGGAGCATCATCTATCTGGGCCAAGGCTAGTGAGGACCCCACTAGGGCTGCCTTGACCAACTGCTCCTCCACCGCATAGTCCCCTGAGCAAATGTCGGCTCCGACCCGACCACCACCAGTGATGGCATAGCCGACGCACCCACCGGTCCGGTCAACGCGGCCGTCTGAGCAGGTCGCGCGTCCACACCCGGCACGAGGGTCAACGAGGCCATCTCGGACGGAGCGGCCGTCTGAATGAGTGGCGCATCCATCACCGATGCCAGGGTCAATAGGGCCATCTAGGCACCCGTTACCGATGAGACACCGACCAAATCCGGGCGTCCTTACCGAACCACCATGCTCTTCTTCGACGCCAAGGAGAGGGAGCCATCATGCGCCTCCGTCCTGCGAGGACCTGGTGGTCAGTTCGGGACAAAAAGATTGCAAAAGGAGACAAACAGGGAGATTCTTACTCACCTCGAGCGCGCCAGGTGCCGAGGTCACTTTGGCCGGTTAACCTAACCCAGGCCGCCCCCTCCGCTATCGCCCGACTCGAAGGATCTGACAAAGCAGAGGGGTCGCCTCTGTTGCTCCTGGGGGCGGGTTTTCCTCCACAAGGAACACGAAGGGCCCGGTCGCTGACGGACCTTCATCATCACGCTCCAGCTCGTCCCACGGCACAAACGTAGAACCAATCTCTTCCTCCCCGCCTTGCTCCTTCTCCTTCTCCTCCTCCTCCTCCTTCTCCTCATCCTCCTCCGATCTAGATCCTTGCTGCCGCCTTGAGCGGTTTAGCTGAGATCTCTCCTCTCCATCTTCTTCTTCTTTGGGCATCCTTCTTCGCCTTTGCCCTCTCAGCCGCAGCGCGGTTTGCCTCCCTCTTGATGACGTCCTTCGAAAGCGGCGGGTTGGAGGTTCGGGCGGTGAGGTTAGGCTGTGGGTCGGAGGTCCAGGCAGATAGATTAGCCTACAGACCCCGGATCTTCGGTCAAAAGCCGAGGACAGGACAAACAAAAAAGAAGAGAATGAAAAGAACTTACCAGCGGAACGAAGCCTGCTTCCGGCCGCATCGGTGGGTGCCCCTAGATCAGGTACACAAGATTGAGGTCCTCGGCCAGGCCCGGCTGGCGCTCCATCGCCTCCTGATACGCCGCGCCACCTCGCCGACGTTGAGCGCCCGGACAGTGCCGCCCTCGATCACGGCAGGGTGCACCGTCCCGTCGGGCACTACGTCCAGTGTTATCCGATGCATTGGGAGGGCACACGGCATCAAGGGCGCCACCCTCCTCACATGATAAGCACCAATGATGCTAGCACCACAAAGGCCGACGCCCTTTAGGGTCCTGACAGCCTCAAGGAGGTCGCTCAACCTCTTCTGCTCCTTCATCGTGGGGCCGTATCCCCATGAGATAGGGACCTCCTCGATCAGGCCACCAGAGAAGATGGGTAGGAGCGGAGTCGCTGTTCTTCAGGTAAAACCATAGCCGATGCCATCCTTTGTTGGACTTCCTCAACGGGATGGCCATGTACTGCAATGACCGAGAGCTTCCGAGGTGGATGCTGGCGCAGCCCATCGGCACCGCAAGGTCCGGCTTGCCCCTTACCTTCCTCTTGTTCTCGGTGACTGAGAAGAAAAACTTCCACAACTCAAAGTGGGGCTCGATCCCCAAATACCCTTCGCACAGCGTGACGAAGGCCAATATGTGTTGAATCCCGTCGGGATTCAGGTGATGAAGCTCGATGTGGTAGTAATCTAGCAACCCCCAGAGGAATCGATGGGGGGCATCGTGAGCCCGCACTCATAGAAGGGATGAAGGAGACGATGTAGCCATTGGGAGGCATCGGCTCGTCCTCATTGCCTGGCACGATCCACTCGTTCATCGAGGTCTTCTGGCAGAGAAGGCCTTTCTTGACGAGGCCCTCCATGCGCGCATGGCGAACGTCATAGAGAGGCCATGGATCCATTGAGAAGACAAAGGCGGAAAGGTGAAAGCTTCGACAGCGAGGAAGAGGTAAGCAAAAAGCCTAATGGGAGATTTGTGTGCAGGTTGCGGAGAAGGCAAGGAGGCATTTTTATGGCGTGGTAAAAAATGGACGGAATCTCCCTGCCTTTATCAAGGCGAGGCGGAAGACAAAACGACCACCCCGATTTGCGCGTCGATTCTATTCCAACAACCGTCCCATCACCCACGTGTGCTCCGTCTTAATCGCCCGCACTAACGTCGCTCTCCAGATGATCCCTCAAAAGTCGCGCTAGCCGGAGGCCCGGGGGCCTACCCAACCGTAGAATCACCACAGGTAAGAAGGGATATGGGGTTGTATACGCCCCTACGGCCCATATACGGCCCAGGGGTTTGAAGGTTGGCCTGACAATGGGTTTGACAATCGCCCTAGGGTGGCGAAGGATGGGTCCGCTAGCGGCCAATACCCGGATGCACAGGTCACGGGCATCCCGACCCACGTTCGAGCCTCGGCCGAGTATGATCCATGGTGTTTCCCCGAAGAAAGGCAACGAGCCCTCGGGTCTGGTCGAACGGACTCGGGAACTATATGCATTAGCAACCGAGAATCTAGGGTCGATCACCCGCTGACCCATGCCGAAACCCTGCGGAGGGGATACTGGGACACCACTCGAACTTACCTGCTAACAGCTCGCCGGGCACCATGATTCGTTCCAACAAGGAAAACATGGTATGACCCGAGCCCTCCGTAATATCGGAAAAACGCGCGAGGAAGAATGAACAAAAGCCGAAATGGCCCTTGACCGGACCTCCGCACCGCGCGGAGGTCGAAGAGACGGAATCACAACGAGACCTACCGAAAGGTCGCATACAAGCGCCCGATCAAAAGAAAGCCTCTAAAGGAATCTCCCAACTTCTTCATAGTCTTGGGGGCTACCGTAGGGTATCAATAATAGGGATACCCAGCAAGAGGGATCACGAGCCAAGGCGCTCGGACGTCTTAAGCGGGTGATCCCCGTCCTGGCCGACCCCAAAAGGACAGGATACATCCCTCTGACCTTGGTTCCATCTCGCCCAACCCTGAGAGGGCAAGTTCCGTCTCGCTCGACCCTAAGGAGGCAGGTCCCCCATGCGCGACCCCAAGGGAACGGGTCCATCTCGCCCGGCCCCGAGAGGGGCGAACCCGTCCTTGCTCGACCCCGAGTGAGCGGGCTCATATTCTCTCGAGCTTTGGGAAAAGGATCCCACCTTTCCCAAGGTGTGGGGCCTGCTATGGGACCTATGCAATCTGTCGAGTACCGGCGGGCCAATCCCCAACAACGGAGTAGGAGTAGGAACGGAGTTGACTCATGCTCACCGTACCAAAAGAATCATGACATCGATAGTATTGAGAAGCGGTCCCTATGCTGCCTAACCCGTCTACGACATCCGGTGCGGGTGTCCGTCCTCTCATCATTCGCCCGGGCAGAATGGGACGCCACGACCAACTAACCATGCCGTTGCATGATTAAAGTGGCATAACAGGGACACCAAGAGGAGTCAACCGTGCCGTCACCAACAGGACTCACGGGGCCCATGCCGACGAAGGAAGAGGGGATGAAACAACGTCAGACGCTTTTCTCTCTTATTCCTTTTAATGTAACTCTCTCCTCCCCTTAGGCTATAAAAGGGGATGAGGGATGAGCGGAGAGGACAAGTCATAGAGAGATAGATAACATACTCTCCCGTTTGTAACCTCCTACTGCAAACTTAGTGCAAGTAACACGAGCAGCACTCCACTAGACGTAGGGACATTCGGCCCGAACCAGTATACATCCTTGTGTCCTCTTTGCACACCATCTGAGTCGAACGCGCAAGCCGTTAGAGATTCACTAGTCGGTGGTTAAAAACACCGACACGCCCTATCGATGCCTTTAGATGTCATGCTAAATTCCGACAGATCAACAGCATCTGGACCATATCGTACATTTTCTTGACCGTGAACTAACTAAAATATGACCTTACTTGATATTTTTCTTAACAAAAAAAGATAGGTTAACTATGTTCAAATCATACTAACTAGATCTAATGATGCATTCATCAATTTCTACTATGTCCTACATCTCATATTCTAAAAATATGTTGTATGCCTAGGTCACAAATTCTACAAATATGTTGTATGTTCTAGGTATTCGATCTAACTAAAATTAATACTACTAAAACTATATTGCTACAAAACAAGAAGATTAAATGTATTTACGTGCGGTGGAGTTAACAAACCGACAGTGCTTCGCTCCTACCCTTTTCCTCCCCCCACCCCTCCCTCATTTCTCTTTTTTTTTCGATTTCGAGTGATTTTAATGAAATTTCGGGAGAGGAAGTGGGGTTTTATACCCAAGACAAAAAACCCTTCCGAAGAATGACAAAGGGGCTCCTACAAAATGGCAGCCCCGGCCCGCCTTCATCGCCTTTTTATATGCGGCCTCCTCTTGGAGAAAAACCGTCCTATTTGAGGACAACAAGGGGTCGCCTGCAAAAAGCCATACCACCCTCGTCGCCCTTTGCAAACGGCCTCTTCCCAAAAAAAATGCTCTCTGGGAGGACCACAAGGATGCTGCCCGCAAAATATACCTTTTTCGTGAGAGGACCATTAGTCGTGGCTAAGGCTATATGCCACGTTAGAAAAATAAAAGGCATGAGGTGTGTAGTTTTATAGAACTTTCAACGAAAAAAATTGTTTTTAAAATATTTTAATAAAAAAATCGCTAACGTATTGGAAATCGGCCATTGCCGCCGGGCCTAGGTGAGGAGTCATTTTTGCCTACCCGTGAAGGCGGGAAGGCCACCCAAACAATAAAAAACACCGAGAACTTACATAGACTAGTATAGTGCTCGTGCTAACCCCACGGTTTTATTTAAAGGATGCACTTAAAAACAACCTGGATGACAATATTCTTTTTATAGTTTTTCAATTGTTGGAGCTTGCTACGGTGATGTTGGCGATCTTGGTGGAGGGGCAGGCGTCGCGATGCACCAACCTCCACGGCCGCGATGCCGGAGCGAAGGTCAACCCCGGCGCCGGGTGGGTGAAGGTGGAGGCGGGGACGACACAAATGCAGGGAGAGGCTCGTGCCGGCAAGTGGGTTTCGGTGCGCGAGCCGGATGCGCACCGGAGCCGTGGTCGTCTTCCTGGGGTGGTGCGGACCCTTGCTCCCGGGCGGCGAGCGGCCTTAGAGAATAGCAATCTCTCTTTGAAGCGAGCCACCTCATCCTTAAGCCGCACTATCTCCAACGCTTCGATTGTTGAGGGCCGTGGACGCCCTATGCAGGTTGGCATGCATAGTGTCCAAACCGCAAAGATCGTGCACATGCGCCCGAATGTCGTGTCGTTCTCTATCACCGCCGAGCGTAAGGTGTTGGTGTGGTCGAAGTCGCCACAATCGGGGTGGTAGCGGTACATGGTGTCCCAAAAGTCGATGTCATGGCGCTCCCAAAGTTTGGCCATCATCCGGTAGGCGGCCTCCCGGCAGCATGCTCAAACGTGTCTCCCAAAGCAGCCACGACCATGTTGGACAACACAGTGGGGATGCCATGCATCTCCAAGCTGACTCGGTGCGGGAACTGATCTATGTGTACTCCGAGTCATTAGGGTACCCAACCAAAATAGTCATCCTGCTGAGCTCTGCCACGAAGTGTCCCATGCGTTGACCACTGGTGCGTCTGGGAAGGCCCGACATCTATAGAAGACCAAGGGAAATCAATGCATGCTCGATCGAAATTAAATTATTATTTAAAATATTTTTATGTGATACTAACTGCATTAGATTCGTATTTTAAAATATTTTTACGTCATATAGGTTGTTTATAACATAGTATGAAGTAAATTAATGATGAAAGTATATCATTAAATACCACGGGAAAAAATAGCCGATTGCTACCCATGCCCGCCGCTCCCTATGCTCGTCGGAGTAAGTACTATATGTATATGTAGTGGCGATTTGGCTAAGTAGAAAAAGAATCATTACAACATATATTTTTTTGTACTAAATAGAAAAATAAAATCCATATTATCTAGAACGCATGTTCATATCATGTCACGAAATATGGTTCTTTGATATAGTCATGATTACCATCGAATACTTGTCTGAGTTGAGAAAAAGCTTGTTCTAGCGACTCGGTGGAGCATGAAAAAAAGTGAAATTAAAAAATTGGAACCTAACGATCCTAAATATATCTCACCACACATAAAATTTGTGGGTAGAAATTTATTTGTCCTTGACGACTTAAATGAATGCTGAAAAAACAATGTTAAAAATACTCTAAAATTAAAAATTAAGTTTTAAAATTCAAATTTGCCAACAATGAAATTCAAATTCTATATATGGTTTAGGGTTTAGGGTTTAGGGTTTAGGGTTGCTTCTTTCAGTGTGTTGCTTCTTTCTCTTGTCGTAGAAGATATAATCACTCTAGAAATCCATAGTTCACAAGAAATTGCAAAGAAACAGCATCCCGATCCTTGTTGCAATCACACAAAAATGCCGAGGCTGGTCACACAAAAATTACAGTCCACGCCCTAAAGCGTCGAAGCCAAGAACCAACAGCGTCGGGCATTTTATCAAGCAGGTGGCGGGCGGAGGATATACCGGAAGACACGTACCTTCTTGGGGGCGAGGACGAGCGCATGCTCATGGCCTTGGGGTGCTGGGAGAACCAATATGAATTTAGTAGTGGGCAAGAGTGATATATCAATTTTGTGAATACCAACCAATGTTTGAGATCCTACTGGGATTTACTACACATCCAATGCATATCAACAACTTGTTAATATCCTTTTATTCGAACTCCGCAACAAATGCTCCAAGAGCCTAACACTAATAGTCTAAGCACAAGGTTCAAATATCACGATGTCTTTCTAGTTTGTTACTCGGATGCAACACAAATCGGAAACAACGACTCCAAGGCAAGGATAATCACATCAAACTCTAGAAAATACACGGTTTAGCAAAGGCGAAAGGCGAGTTTCGTACCGAGAGGCACTCGACTGCGTGATGATGGCGGCGAACTTGTCTGAGTCCGCCCGCCATGTCATCCTTCTCATGTACGACGGACAATCATAGAACACACACACTCAAATCACACCCTACATACCGAAATCTACTTGACCAAACCAAACCCCGAAACCCCACCCACGACGAGCGGGAGCCGAGGAGTAGTTGCCCCTACCGCGATGAGATTCTTCACGGCGAGGTACCACGACCGGAGCAGCCTGCCGCTCCGCAACCCCTTCGCCGAAGTTTCGTAAAGTTTTTCCAAGGTCCTAACTCCTAACATCACTATAAAAGTATCAAGTGTCACAAGAAGAAAAACATGTGTGTCACCACCGTGCAAATTTCGCAATGCCGATCACCAAAACTTTTGCGGTTCAGCTACGCTCTCGTTGACATGATTGAAACCCCAAACTCCCAATGCTCTAATCGAGACAATAACACCATTGCCATTATACACTATAAATAAAATAGCAACATCATCACCGAACTTAACACGAGTAAGGCATGGATCCGACTCGCTTGTGTGGATTCCAATCCAACAAGAAACCAACATGCCACAAGTTTGACGCTTGTTTGTTTTGTGTCCAAAAACTTCTAGGCTTAAAGAGACAATTTTTCCAACGCCACAAAACTCCCGAGGTAATCGACTGGTCCAATTTCAAGTTGGCAAGTAGCCCTAGGAAATTCGGATCCAAATTCTGAACCACAAAAGCAAAATCATCCAGAATCGAGGAGCACAACAACATGTACCATCCGGTCATGAACTTCTTGGACGCCTAGCTATGCACAACCTTGTGAAATGCCCGAAATCAACAAACCACAAAGAAAGGCGTCACATTTCAAAACACACATTACGCTCGCCTCCCGATCAAATCTATCTCGATGCTACAAAAAATGATTCTCAGGTGAGGGGAACCGGAGAGGAGGGTACGACCTCATGGCCGTCATGCTGCACGCCGTGCCCGGCGGCGGAGGCGGAGGAAGGCTTGGACTCGTCATCGGAATCGGAGTCGCGGCCCGTCGAGGGGACGCGGACGCGGAGGCGGTGACGGCGGGCGGGACGAGCGCGGCTCGCGGTCCCGGCGCGAGCGGGCATCGAGATGTGCACCACCGAGGGCTTCGCGTCACCCATCACCATCCGCGTTGTCACCCTCGCCGAGCTCTTCTCCGCCTACCTCCGACCTCCTCTCTTGCTTCTTTGTGTTTGGGAATTTGCGACAGAGCAGCCCGCCACTCCGCAACCCCCCGCTCCTGCGGGTTGTCGCCTCCGCCCCCCACCGTCGGACGTGGGAAGGGACTCGCGCGGCGGTGGATGGAGCGCGGAGCGGCACGAGGGCGGCGGATGGGGAGGCGCGCAAGGACGGATGGGCGGCGGCCGCGCGTGATGGGAGAATGGAGATGGGAGCGATGCACCCACGCCGCGCGTGATGGGAGAGCGATGCGCCCGCGCGTGATTTCGTCCGTCGGATCATGAGTGAGTAAGCACATGATTTCGTCCGTCGGATGATGAGTGAGTAAGAGAAAGAGGATGTATCTGAACCGTTAATAAGGTGAATTATAAGTAGTAGAGAAGTAGAGATAGAGATAGAGATAGAGAGTAGAGATAGAGATAGAGATAGATGCTGGACCAAGCCTGGTGCAGGCACCCCCAGTCCCCAACACACCCATGTGTATCCTCCGCCGTAACGAGTAACGAGGCACTGACATGTGGGCGGCGGAGGATCTGCTTCCCACATAGTATGCGGTACTATTTTCTACTGGGCCTGTTGGGTTTCGCTAGTCTAACCCTAGAAACGGCACATTCCAAGATGCGGCCACGCGGCAGGGGAGCCGACGTCGACGACGACGACGACGAGGAGGAGGTGGAGTACTCACCCCACCGGAGCCCGCCGGAGCCGGAGCCCGAGCCCGAGGCCGCGCTGCAGCAGCCGCCGCCTCCCCCCGCTCGCGCCCCCCTCAGCAGCCTCGTTGTCAAGCCCTCGCCGCGCGAGGGGAACGGCGCCTCCTCCTCCCAGGATGCCGCCGCGGCACACTCGTCCCCGCCCCCGCCGGCGGTGCTCCCGGCCGCCATCGCGGGTCCTCGATCCCTCGCCGAAGGCGCGACCTCTCGCCGCCGGATTTCCGGGGAGGAAGAGGCGCCGGTCGCCGCCGATGGCCAGGAGGCGTCCTCCTGGGAGTCCGCCGTCACAGCTTCGCCGCTTGAGCCCGCCACCCCCGCGCCGCCGCTTGACGCCGCCTGGTTTCCAGCCTCGGCATCCGCGTCCCTACGACGAGCCGCAAGGTGTGTTGGAAACCCTAGAACCTCCATTTCATTTATTTTAAATCTTATATTGACTACTATACTCTTTTAGCGTTCTATGTTGTTATGTCGCTCGTGAATGGTGTATGTGGGTGTAGAATACTCTCTGCTGTGCTACCGGAATTTACATCCCAGGGTTTATTTCTGTTTGTGGACTAGATGATTTAATTTTAAGACAAACTCAAATGCTGGTACATGATATATTTATGATTTCCTATCCAAGATTTTGACCATTGAGAGCTATCTGATTACATGTATGTTGATGCATGTAGAATCTGACTTGTTTATTGGATTTACTAGTTTCTTGTTCCAATGAAAGAGTTTTTATTATCTTAATCTTGTCTCTGTGTCATGTTCAACATATAGCAGAAAGCTTGATTTTATCATGTGAACTATGTCTATTGAGCTCCCTTGTTGGTCTTCTAGGTGCGGTTTTTCCCGCCTAGGTCGCAAAGTAGTTGGGAGGAATCCGTATATGTATCTTGGGCCGGCGTGTTTCATGGCTGGTCGTCAAACTGTCAAAGTTATCTCCTTCTTAATACAAAGATGTGCAAATCTTTTGCATATTCCCGAAAAAAACTATGTCTATTGAAATATGCCAGACAGTGTGCAAGTTGGAGCTACCTATTCATTAATCAATTACACAACTTATCTGTGCCCTATATATGTTATCAGTTTATCACTTATTTATTTTGAACAATTAATCGTTGTAAACTGTAATTTTCTTGAGCGTGCTTCAATTCGATGATAGTTGTAGCTGAAGAAAGTTCTCTTTCTGGAATCTGTGCCTCATTTGCAATATCACATTTTATCCCTCTCATTGACAAGTGCCATACATAACTTAGGCAAAAAGCATTAATTTATGTGCTTTGTATTGTTTTCCCTATATCACCACAGATATACATTGTCGGGTTTGTGCAGTTGATTGCATAAAATGCTTCTTTTTTTTATCATTCAATGGGAGTAGTATCTTCGGATACACTTCAATACAGATCATTCTGTTCAGATATTTTGCTCTGCATTTGAATGATTTAGATTTTTTTTTCGTTGTCATTACCAAATATAATTTATTTTGAACAATTAATTGTTGTAAACTGTAATTTTCTTATGCGTGCTCCAATTCGACGATAGTTGTTGTAGCTGAAGGAAGTTCTCTTTCTGGAATCTGTGCCTCATTTGCAATATCACTTATGATCTCTCTCGTTGAGAAGTGCCACACATAACTTGTGCAAAGATCTCTTTAGCATAATTTATTCGCTTTATATTGTTTTCCCTACATCACCACAGATTACACTGTTGGGTTTGAGCAGTTGATTGCATAAAATGTTTCTTTTTTGTTCATTCAATGGGAGCATTATCTTCAAATACACTTCAATACAGATTGTTTTGTTCAGATATTTTGGTGAATGATTTAGGTTTTTATTCGTTGTCATCACCAAATTTAATTTGTGTGATTGCTTTACTACTTTATCATATCCTTGCTTTCTTTCTTTTTCGCTTTTAAGTCAAGTGGTATGCTCAGAACGACGTAACCAACATTCCACCATACTTCCTGAAGTTCAATTCTGTCATCTCCTTTGATGTAATAGCTAAATAGTTTTGTTACATATAGGCCTATTATGTTGGAAATTTTTTTCATCTTTGAATCCCCTTATCTAGAAAAATAATGAACAGAATGTGGATGTATAGACCTTCTTCATATGCTTCAAGAAATTATAGATATTTTCTAATTCTTTACTGGCTTGGATGTTCAGTGTAATGGCCAAGCACTGCAAGCTCCACTAAATATCAAAGGGAGTATGGAATTTGCTGTTCTTTAACAGTATCCAACTTGGCCGGCTAGGGTGACGTTGCTTTTCAAGATGGGATATTAGTGCTGATGCTTTCTTGTTGAAATACAATATTGGACTGCTTGATGATTTAGTTTTGTTTTTGGCATCTATTCTGCTTGTGCGCTGATGCAATTATATTGTGAAAAGCAGCTATCTGCAATTAGTAAATCCTGGAAATGTTGAGGTATAATGGTAGCAAGACAATGAAGGGCTGAGATGGACTTGAGGTGTACCAATGCAGCTGTGGTTTACAGTCTCCAGATTCAGGGTTATCCGATAACTATGAGTACAAGTTTGATGAAATTAACTTGAAACAGGGATATCAAGTAACGCTGTTGGCATAAACATGAAAAGTTGTACCTTCTGCCATCGGATTGTTAATCTTGACCAACTCCATATGAGCTTCTCTAGATAAAGGAGTTGAGATTGACTTGACATAGTATTGGGGAAGCTGTGGTTTACATGCTAGTGTTTTGGGGTTGCCTTGTAAGTTAATTTGGGTAATGGATATGTAGAGACTTACAATGTGAAAGCAGAAGTTATCCCTTGCTGCAAACAATTGTCAATACTGGCCAGCTCCTTGTTTGAGTGCTTGTGAGTTGTGACCCTCTGGTTGCATTATGATGATTAAGTCACAGGCCTCTGGTTGCATTATGATGATTAAGTCACAGGGTCTATTTCGGAAGTAGGATCGGATCAGTACAGGCTTTAGCTGATCATCTTTCCAACATGTTGGGGGAATGGGGCACAGTTGTTGGGAAAGAAGGTACCTGGATGATGCAAAGAATAGTTTTGAACAAATCAGTGAGAAGTACTGTTGGTTTCTTGAACTGAAAAGATTCTCTGGCATAAGGGATTTCCATGATGCCTGGATTATGAGCCATCTCATTTCTCTATGTGGGGAATTGGTATTTCATTTGTCTAAAGGTTGCTTTTTTTCTCTATGACCTTATGTTTAAGTATGGTCAAGAGAAAATTGAAATGGACAGACAACTAAGTAAACCTTTGAGGAAAAGACTTGGTAAAGAGTAGCATAGGATGTTTGTCGCCACGCTGCTTTTTTATTCTTCACATAGGAACTTTCCTTTAGCTCTCTGTGGAGGATTTAGCTAAGTAAAACATGATAAGATTACACAACCTTATCTGAAGTGATGTCGAGGGAGAAGCTCCTTGCTGTGTGATGGCATGGTTTTACCAATTGAGATACTATTCACAAACTGCACCGATTGAGTGCTTTGGGCATAAGCATTGACCGGTTGAATGTTTGAGATGCATTTTGACCTTGCATGACACCGGGAATCTTATTGTGACACAAGGAAATAATCTTTTCTTAGAAGCATCAAATTCCAGCCCCTGGGTGTATAGTTATTAACTGCACGTTCTGATCCATGGAGAGAGGTTGTTTTGTTTTTGGGTTGAGCTGCAGTTACAAGGGTATGAGCTAATCTTAAGAAATGCTTGCCTCATCAATAAACTTTTGGTGTGTGGATAGTAACTATGTTGAAAGTTGAAAGTGGTTCTCCGGAAGGGGTTGCCTATTTCAATCCGATGTGGCTGGTATAAGAATTTCTTTTGCTTTGATAGTACTCTTTAATGTCCACTAATACTTATTTTGAACTTTTATTACTTCCTTTTCAGGATATGGCATGCATGCAGGCCTTTCACCTCAGCGACAACGCAGACCAGAAAACAGAAGTTCTGATAATGCTTTTGGTCCACGTTATGCCCATGGATATCAAGGTGGTGGCAGAGGAGTTGCAAGGTTCCGAGATGGTTCTCCACCATATGGAAGAGGAGGCAGATCATATGGGAGGGGCTCTGGTGCTCCTGGAAAGGAGTTCATTAATATTGATGGAGAGTATGTTCACAGGAATGATCCAAATCTGTCACCAAGGGAAGGCGATTGGATATGCCAGAATCCAAAGTATGTCTTTCTTTTTAGCTTATTGTTTGTATACAATGTTTTTTTCTCAATGTCATCCCCAGTTTCTTAAATCTTTTAATTTGTTGTTGCTTTTTATTTCAGCTGTGGAAATCTTAATTTTGCTCGGAGAACTCACTGCAACAACTGCAACAAGTATCGCTTTTCACAAGAAGTATGTGAGCCTAGCCACAGTCCTCACAGAGATTACGTCAATCCTCCACGTGGGCCTCCAAGGAATCTTGGTCCAAGTGATCGGGCCCCTCCAAGAGTGATGGCCAGGTACAGGTCACCACCCCATGGTTGGGGTGTGAGTGACCCTAAGGGTTATCCAGCTCGATCACCTCCAGATCATGCAGGACGGTATGCAGATCCATTGCAGAGGGAAAGAATGGGCTTCCATGGTGACCGTCAGTTGAGGGACCGTGTAAAGCATGGCTGGTCTTCAGCTGAAGACTACAACCCAAGGGGGCGTCCACATGATGATATGTATCTTGAGAGGAGTAGGCGGCAATCAGTGTCTCCTCAGGATAACTGGGGGCACAATACGAAGGACCGAAGCCGATCTCCTGCAGGAAGCAGGCTATTGAAGGGTTCTTTCACAGGCGGAGGTCGACCAGACTTGGAGTATGCTGATCCCTATGTAGGGAGGGGGCGGCCCAACAATTTAGATCATGTCCGCTGTCGTGGCCGCGGTTACATACCTGCAGGTGGTACATACCTTGGCAAGGGTCAAGGTGACAGGCGTGCTGCTCCCAGTAGTAGGAATGATGGAAGCTATTAGATCATCAGCCTGATTGCATGACCATCAAACAAACTAGTTAAGGTGGCGCTTGAAGCAAGATGCAGCTTGTAATATTAAGACTTCCCGTACTGTCTTGAACTATGATATTACGCTTGCCTCTTGTCTGGACATACAGTGAGGGTGCGGTTACTTGGTCAACATTTTTCTGCTTGACGTAAATGTCGATGCGTTTGACATTAATGGGTTGTTTAGAGATACCAATTCCTTCCATTATCCATGCTTTGGATTATTGAGTTTCCATGAGCTGCTTGGGGGTTTGGCCATGTTGGATTGATGATTCTTCTTGAGTATCACAATTTACTAGAAGGGTATGCGCGGCGTCACACACGCCGCAGACAATGTTTTTATGGGCACTACGCACACAATGTTTTTATGGGCTTAGTAAGCGCAAGGCAACACATGTACAAAGGGAGCATGCTTTATTAGAGCATCTTCAACAGCCCATGGTTCCTTATCAGTATTTTTATTTTTAAGATTTCTTATCAGTATTTTCATTTTTAAGATTTTGTAGTATAAAATCGAAGTTTAATACATCACCTAAATAGGCATTTAAAATAAGTTGCCGCTCAAATCTCAGCTTAGGCTTCCTAGATCTATGGGTCCACGCCGGATGGATCTATGGGTCCGTGTCGGTTCCTCATCTGGCCAGAAATTAGTTTCGTGCGGACGTGGTGAAGGTTGGCGCGGCGGCTTTTTCTCTTTGGTTCCGCACGTGCGCTTGGCGGCGGCGCGACGCCGCGCCTCGCAACCTTTTCCTCCCGTTCAAGCACGCGCTGGCGGCGACGCCCGCCCCAAGAACAACCCGCCTCGGGTCCCGCCAAGACACGCGCTGGCGGCGGCCGCGCATAAAGGCGGGCAATCGGCTTAAACCGCAATTTCAGTTCGTTTTTTTCTACGCAAAATTCGGTTTAGCATGTCTCTACAACCGATCGGTTTTTGTAAACACTGGAGACCGCATAATTCGGGTTCGGTTTTTTTGGTTTGGTTTTCGGTTATTACCGAAAAAACCGATGCCAAGAGAGGAGGGACCTATCGCCGCCGGGCCCTCACGCAGTCCGCGCGCGCGCGCCGCCGGCCTCCCTCCACGCCGCGCCCGAGCGCCGCCACCTCCATGCCGCGCGCTGCTGCCGCAAAGCCCTCTCCGCGCGCCGCGCCCGGGTCTCCATCCGCTCCAGTCCGAGCGTTGGTCGCCCTCCGCGCGCGCGCCGCGCGGCCCTCCGCACGCCTTAGGGCCTCGCCGCCGTCGTTGCGGCCTCCATTCGCTCCAAGCCCGAGCGTCGCTACTCACCGGAGGCTTGACGGCGGTGCATCAAACTCCTGGAGGCGGTGCGTCCAGATCTTGGCACGGCACCATACTAGGTTTTAGGTTGGTTTGGTGTTTGTGAGAGAGACCGACCAAAGGAAGGAGATACTCGCTTTGTGGCATTTGGTCTGTCCGGCTATCGGTTTCCGATAGTTCGGTTTTTTTACATATAGAACCGATTACGAACCGAATCAGTGCGGTTTCGAACCACCGAGAACCGAAAACCAAAAAACCGCAAAATTGGTTCGGTTTTTTCTTCGGTTTTCGATTGAATCCGCCCACTCTACCCGCGTAACTCCTCTCGCTCTGCCATCTCCTCTCGCTCCTCCTCCTCGCATCCATGGCTGCGGCGATAGCGGCGGTGGCGTTTGAGGAGATCCTCGTCGAGACGACCATCGGTTCCCGCCGCTTCCAGCATCCCCGGCAGAGGTTTCGCCCGAGCCCCCCCATCACTGCTGGCCCTTAGGCTCGAAGCACCGCGCCGAGTCTGAGTTCCTCTCCTACCCGGCTTCAGGTGATTCCATTTCCCCCACCAGTTGGAAACTTGTCTACAATGGCGGAATTCAAAATTAATCCGCCATGAAGTGAATTTTTCTTTTGGTGGAGCAATTAAATAGCTAGATTCCTTGGTTAATCAGTACGTTTCGTTGTTGCTGCAGTCGATCGATAGGTTAGGTAGGCATGCTGAGTGGCCGCGCGGTGACGTTGCATTATAGAAGTGATTCAGGGAAACATTTGATAGGAAATGTGGTGTGCGCTTATATATAAATGTGCATGTTTTCCATGTATAAATCGTAAAAAGAATAGTATGTTCTTATTCATGTTCTTATTCCGTACACATCACTATCTTTTGTCATGCTAATATCTTATGTTGGTTTGTCCTTATTGTTCTTGTCAGGGTCATTCTTTGCTTCATCATGCTGTCCTCTATTAGGATTTGTTTCACCATGCTGTCCGTCCCACCATCTGAATGTGTTATACTATTGTCATCATTTTTTCTGCTCGTAGAATATTTGCATTGATCTTTTGACTACTCAAACTAAGTTTTGATGGTAGACAGTAAGCACTTCAGATGTTCAGTATTGGTCCTCACTGGATGACTGGTGAATTAAGCTCTGACTATCTCAAGTTAAGTGATAAAAACGAAATCTTTCAGGTGACATGAGAATCGATAAGTGCCAGAACTCCGAGTGTATCGAAAGGCTTGAGAGTGATGCATTGGTAATCTAGATTGAAGCATAAAAAAAATACCAGCAATGACCCTCTTTCAGAATCTCTGTATCCGAAATTCAGGTCATCCATACAGAAGGGATGGCATCTTATCTTGCTTGGCATAATTAAAATAAGCCAAACGTCTTTTTCTCAACAATAATTAAAGACACCAAGCAGCAAACATCCGGTCTAGTTCTCTAATTTCTGCAGCTGGGATCTTGTAATTTGGATAGGAGAAGCTGGGATGGCAGGTAGCTGTTGATTTCTTCTTTTTGTAGTTAATAAGCCCTGTTTCCTAAGCAGTTCCTAGATAACTATGCTAGTTAATTTCTGTCATTAAGACCTTGGGCAGCTCAAGGCTGTGTGCGGCTGCCAAGGCACCTATCTAGTTAGCTATGCTCTAGTGAGTTAATTGTAATCAATGCAATGTCTATCTCTCTATATATATCAATGAAGTCGGCCTGGGGTTAGTAGCCCTGGCTAAGTAAATCAGTCTTATCTTCAACATTTGGTATCAGAGCCTGGTTAGACACCAAAGAGCCATGAGGCCAACTCCTCACCTTCTCTACCCCATGTCTACCTCGGCTGAGCGCGCGCCGCTGTGCTCAAGGCCAAGGGAACCGGCGATAGAGAGTC